>CM057101.1:16379329-17801829 GCA_029959045.1 Taenioides sp. WSHXM2023 | reverse complement strand
GAGAGGCGATGAAGTGGTTCTGAGCTAGGCCATTGTTTGAATTATGGTCAGATTGAAGTTTGAAAAAAAAGATTCCTTCTTTATATAGAACTTCATTGTCAAAGCAAGTGGAGTCGTGACTAAACTCAACTACATATCTCACCTGCTTTTAAGGTTTTTGCAGAGTTCTGCACAGCTACAGTTCCAAATGGGAAATGCTGGAGCACCATATCGTCAGCCATAAGATAATGCCACGTACTACTACCACTTACTACTACTACCACCACTGCTACTACTTCTACTACTACTACTACTACTATTACCACTACAACTACTCCACTAAACAGTGGTATCATTACTACTACTACTACTACTACTACTATAATTATTACTCTGTCTTTATTACTCTACCATTACTTCATTACTACCATTACTTCAGCTAGGCCTACCTACAACTACTCAAAAAACTACTACTAGTTGTACTCGGCCCTGTGTTGCATCATGGATATCTCTAGCCTATATAGCCGTGAACTTTGGTGTACTCCAGTAAAGGATTTGCCCACTACCCAGCTCCCCTTTCAGACACTCGATTTGCCCATCCTATTGCTACTTGAAGAAAATAGTTCATAAGTCTCAGCTTTGTGTAGCAAGTGTTGGTAAGTGGCATTATAAAGTGTAGAGTTCTTTATTCTGCTGTAGATTCATGTGTGGGCAAGATCTTGGCACACACCCTCTGTTACTTTTCAACCCTGTGTCTACTGTAACTGTGAATTAATTACTGTAAGAATTACATAGGTAATATGGTTTATGCTCTATAAAGTTCAGATGCTGGATAACTGCTGAAAGTTTGAAATATAGATTAGGTTAAAAAGGTAAAATTATTTTATCAAAGAAATAAAATATGTGAATTACTCTGTACAGCTACTGCTGTTACTACATACAGAAACCCACTATACTTCTATTGCTAGTACTTCCCCCTTTTTTTTATTTTGCCCACTGCACCATCACTTTCTTTAAGAGATTCAGTGCAAAAATTATACTCTGTAGATGAAAACTACAGTCAACCTTGAGCCAGGGCACTGCAAATATAAGACTCTTATACACGTATACACTATATATACACTAAATCATCTATTTCAGTTGCTTATATTATTTTGATTTTAAATTGGTTAAGGGGATGAATTAAATGTGTGCTTATATGTTACTTTTCCAGTGGAGGGTTATCACTTTGTGTGGAATGTTCATTGCATATAAACTTATCTGTTTCCATGAAGACAAGCAAGTGATGCCACCAAAGCAAATTATAGATAAGATCTATGGAAAGGTCACCCCTGTGTTATTCAAGTATTTTTGAGCAATACAAACACTTGTAACTGACTAAGTGCAAAACAGATGTTTGATGTTATTTTCTGATAATGATGTTTCCTCGTCACAAAAATACCTGGAGTTGTGTTTTGTTTCATTCACATATTTAACACACAAACCCTGCATATTTAGGCTGAATTCTTCTCCCAAACAGAAAACACTCTGCTCCACCTTGTGATGTCATTTTATATGCTCCACTCCATAAACCTTCATTAGAATCATTTAGATAATTCTCTGTTAAGCAAAAGGTAAACGATAGCTGTTAACTTGAACCCTATTTCCACAAGGTGGAACAGAGAATTTTGGGCTTTTGGAGATATACAGAGTAATAATTAAGGGTTACTCAATGAAATGAATGAAACAAAACACAACTTCGGGTATGTTTTTGATGAGGTAACAACATTATAACATGGCTAAAATCTCACAAGAATCCATTTTGTGTAATGTAGGCCATAATGCCATATTGTGGAACATTTCAGGCAAGGCAATGGCATCATCATAGAAACAAGCAGATGGTGGTACTCCATCACAAAAGTTTCATAGTGCACCGTCAGCATTAACAGTGCGTTCTGCCTGTGCACAGTGAGCCACATTGTGCTCCATGGCTGTTTGACCCCGTGTCCCTTTTTTCAGCAAATGTCACATCTTGGACCATTTTCATCTATGGATTTAACATTAAGCGATAGGTCAAGCTTTGAATAAAAGATGTGGAGATCTTTAACAAAGATTTTTTTTTTTCTCTTAAAATTGGTTTTCTAAAAGTCTGGATGTTTCCACTATCATTATTGCCCGTCTAATTAGAAACTTGACCTTGGTAAATGCATATTTGGGGGACAAATCTATCTTCAAATTTTATTCCTTTTGCGTCAGCTCTGGCTTTTTATAATCCATCATGTTGCGGGATGTGGGGCTGTGCTTCCAGAAAGAGAGGAGAGAGGACTTTGTTACTGCATCAGTGTCTTTGATGTCGTGAGTGAACAGTAGGGAGCCAGTGCACAGAGTGATCCAGGTCACACATACCACACTGCAATCTGGCTCTCTCTCCTCAGGCCAGAGTTTTATCAGCCTCCTGAATCACTGGCCTCAGAGAAAGTGGACATATGAGCAAGTTTAAAAGAGCTGTTTCTTTCACTTTTGGACTTTGGGACTTTTGGGCAGTGACTGGGTGCCACTGAGTCAGTGGAGCGTGATAGACATAGAGCAGGAGCAGGAGGGGTGGCACTGGTCACTCAAATGCCAAACCAAAACATCTTTATCTGGAACACCATGTAGTGTGTATCAAATGTACAAGGTATAACAAGGCAACAGTAACGCCCGGTGACTTTTATAGGTAGGCAAGTAGACTTGGGGTGGACATTAATATTTAGCCAATAACATTTTAATAACACCACTTTTTATACATACTACATTGCAAATATATTTATTTATTTTTCTGACGTTAAATGCATATATACTGAGCCAGTAAACGGTATACGGAGTCAAATTAGAGAGACCGAGACCTACATAGTTTATTAATATTTGTATACTAGACTGTATTTGACACCCTCTTTGTACAAACAGGGCTATTTGTGGTCTATTTGTTTCTTCACAGATTTGTCCTATTTCTACACCTTATTTTTCCAGCTAAGCCTTCAGTACTATTGTCATCTATGTAATTATTATTATTATGCATCTAGAAACCATATAAATGACATATGACAGGTCAACACATGTGTAATGCACTACATAAAATGTACATTCATGATGATCATGAAGAGATACTAACAATAACAGTGCACTGGTCAGACAGGTGCACTTATAATACAGCCTGATGTGTCGTTCCGTCACGTTAGAACAACGCGTTATCACTCACCTTTCACTAATGCAAAATTACATCTTTCCTGAAGAAACGTCCTGTATTTCCCTGAAGACTAGGTCCAGAACAGCCACAAGTTCCTCCACATGTGTGTAACCCAGAATTTATATATATTTATTTATATTTATATTTATATTTATATTTATATTTATATTTATATTTATATATGCACATACTTTTAAAAGTTTCAATTTACACCAGAGGCAACAGAGATGCTCCCGTGATGCCAGCCTCTGTGGGTTCTCACGTTTAAACACCAAACTGTTTTACATTGTGTATGTATTCATTGTTGATTGGATGAATTACTTTTTAAATCACAATACAAAAGTTGACAACAAGAGAGACGATGCTTTGCAGCGATAACAAGCCGTATCTGCAGTGCTCGTACTAATTAAGCCACTCATCATTTAACTTTTGTTGTCTGCACCATGCTCCTTTTCCTTCAGAAGTTGTTCTTGTGAAGTTCCTGTCTGATGTCTTGAAGTGTTTTATATTTATCCTACACTGCTGTAAACTTTCTGTAGTCCATCACAAGTCATTCCCTGAGCTCCTGGATGTGACACATGGGGTTTACGTGACTGTAGTGGTTTTAGAGAAAGTATTTTGAAAGGGCATCGGAGGTTTATCTTGACATTGTCTGCCCATTTCCTGTCTTTCCCCTGCTAAAAAGCCTGGAGACGCTCAGTTGACGCTGCAAAATTAGAACTCCAACCCATTTTGAGCGGCGCGTAGCATTATGACGGCAGCTGGACACGTGTATGACACTGCTGGTGTAAATTGTCCGACCGGTTAAAATGGAAAGCGATACCTGCACATATGCTGCTCCTATGCTGTGCTGCTGTGCTTATGCGCTGTTACATTTTGGTGTAAATTGGGGATTATAATAGTGCTGTTATTCCATTGACACTGTCGCTCCTTCATAAACACAGATGAGGCGGAGTACTGGCTGGAATGGCACTTACTAGAAACCACTTCACATCTTTCCTGTGGATGATGATATGGGTTTATTCAGCGCTGTTTGAGTCATAGAACTGTATAGATTCGTCAGTAAGCATGCACAAACAAAGGACATCTGCAACTGTTGCTACTTTTGGTATGGACTTTGCATTGTCCAAGAACCTAAATACCATAGACTTTATAAAGAAGCGGACTAAGGGAGTGTGACGTCATCCACAGCATTCGACTCCAGTCAAACGAAGCTTGAAATGCTCGTGGAATTGATAGAAGGGGAATAGGACAAAATGGCTAAATAAAAACACCAGGATCATGTAGAGTGGGTTAATACAAACATTTTTAGGCCAAAATAACAAAGCTCACTAGCAGTTACAGAGAAAGGCGATTTCTCAGTGTAAACTAAACTGGAAACAGAGTCGAAGGAGCCTGAAGCACCTCAATGAACTCAGTCTATGCTAAATATATATGTGTATTTCCCTTGAATCACATAAAAAAGTATAAGTAGACAATGAGGGCCTCTGCTGTTGGTTGATTCATTATTATTAGGTAAATCGTTCTAAACCTGCTTAAGGCTTCTTCTTTCTCTTTACATTCCACAGCTCCTCTCACTCCGGCACATTGCTCATGAGATTGCAAGCCTTACATCATGTGAACAGCAATGAGCCTAATTCACTGTCAGCAGCTGTTCATGACCAGTCCAGACAATGAAAACAAATAGAATGTGCAGGTTTAGCGTTATGCAACCACCACACGGCCATACGGGGACCCACCCACATATGCCCCACACAGCCGTACACTGAGTCACTGATGTGTGTGTAAAAGCATAATGGCCTAATAAAGTATGCAGTAGGGCCCCCTGTGACTGGTCTACACTTTGGAGAGTAATACAAAGTAGGTTTTAGCACAGACTAAAACTATAAAGCAGTGTTCTTACGCAGTGTGAGTTGTAATAATTGGGTGGTGCACTGCTGAGGATGAGGCTGCCCTTGTCATTTGACGTGACTGCAAATATATTCGCCTTTGGATTCAACTGTCGACCTTTCAGCAAATCACAATGGCACTCACAAATCTTTTATATGGATTATGGCTCAGTTCAAAAATAAGTTGTGAATACTGACATACTACCATTAGAGGGTAGAGTGGTCAAAAATTTACTCAAGTAAGAGAGTACTGTTTCTTCAAAAAAAAAAAGTTCAGTACCGATACCGATTCCGATACTCATACAGTATACGTGGATACTGTTTTAAGTATTTCTGCAAATACCCCATATGCACCTGTACCTGTGACTACCAGAGACTAATAATAATATATATATTTTTTTCCTTTAAACTAAAATAAAATAAGACTAAACCAATCCAGTTGTGTTATGCAGCTATTATGTATCCCTCTAGTAACCACACAACAACTTTTTGTAAATAAAAATTCAAACATTATGAAACATTCTGGTCAAACATCAGTTAATAAATAGTTTTATGACATCGATTTATATGTCCAACCAGGATATTGGCTGAACTGATATTTGGAAGCCGATATCCGATACAGCAAAATATTCAATATTGTACATCCCTAAAAATAATAATACTCAAGTAGACGTATAAAGTGGAGTTTCAAGAAATTATTTAGGGAAGCGACTAATCAAGTTGGAGTCATTGGACAAATAACTGGACCTAACATTTTATTTTAAATGTTAATATAATTGGATCAAAACCTTGCATAAACTCAAGAACTAAATCATATAGAAGGAAGGAAATGTGTTGAAATCATTTAATATTATAATAACATACAGCTTTTACCACTAGTGGGGAAAAAACACAATGTTACGGCTATTCAAAATAAAAGTTGTTACACTGATAACTATATTACTCAAGTTGGAATAAAATATGGTGTCTCAACTACTCAAAGAAATACTACCCACGTGTACTAGTCTACTTCTGACCAAAATGTTGTGTATACAGTCAGTGAACTGTGAACAAACCTGATCATTTAAGTCAAGGAACATCATCAAGAGTTATGTTTTTGGAATGATCTGATCCATTTATAAAGCCTTTCTATTCTATTCTCAACTTTGAAAACAAAATCTACATGTCCCATTTCCTACCATGTACCCCGATGAAGAAATCACCTCTTCTCTTCTCTTCTCTTCTCTTCTCTTCTCCTGTCAGGGCCCATTCTGCCCACGGGTGTACAAGCTGTGGTGCTGTCTACAGTGGATTTGTGTAAAGAGGAGCGGGGCTATTGACTTCTGTGTTTTAGACATTCATAAATGATGAGGTGAGACACAAAAGAATTCCCTCACTGCAGAGGGTGTTTAGACTAAATGTTGAATAAGTCAGAAATGTGTCAACAAAAACTGAATAGACTTATACTGAAGAGGATGTCTTAGTTACTTCCAGTCCAGTCCAACTTTATTTCTATAGCACATTTTACCAACACAAAGTTTCCAAAGTGAAACATGAAAAAAAAAAAAAAAAAAAAATTCACTGACATATGTACACCATAATGTAAAATGATGCTGTACATATGTTACAGTTTGATACTAAACAACAGAAAAAAAAACATACTAATGAAAAATATTCTTACATTGTGCTTAAATAATTCACATTAATCAACATATAAACTTATTGAGTGAGGAAAACTTTGTAATGCCAATTCATCAGTGGGCCAACAAACCCGTAAGATGGTGATGCAAAAACAAGCATCATTATTAACTACCTTGTATTTATTTGTTTTAATTTGTACTTTCTATTTTATTCATTTGAAGGTCTCAGTGATCTTGTACAGTCCTCGCTGCATCATGTTGTGCATTTACTCTTAATGTTTGTTTTCTCATTTGCTGTGTACATGCCAAGAAAATAGCAGTGTGTTTGGAGAAGGCGGAGTTGGAGAGGAGCAGCTAAAGCAATGGAGAGCACATGATTCACTGGGCACAGCTGTGGGCAGTTCTGCCACATGGACCCTGCTGCTGGTGGCTGGATCCAGACACCAACGTGGTTGCCAGTCCATTACTGAGCTTTTGGAGTCACTGAGTATACCATGTTGTCATTATCCAAAAGAGACAACAGAGAATTTGTTAGAGCAGCATGGTGGAGTTTGGGTGTTTGGGGGTTTGGTATATCGATATCGGTATAATATTTGGCAGCACTATTTTTTTCTAAGCAGCATGCCCATGTGTCATTCCCAGTTCATCCTCAGGGTATCAGAATTGTCTTTGGACCAGACCAGCAAGTAAAACTGGAAATAGAAGAGCTATCAGGCAAAAAATATAGCAGTATGTTTACACATCACGTAGCAATAATATATAATAATTTATAATAATGATTTAATGTTAAATCCCAGATACATACATTTTGTTATTATTTTCACAAAAGAAAAAGTTCAGTTGTGATACTGGTGGGTTTCAGATTCTAGTATGTGCTGATGTCATACTCTCAGATGGGGGGCAAGAGCCAGATTTTCCTATTGATTACTCTGAACTTTGCCCTGAATGATCAGAAAGGTAAATTCCCCAATAGGGAACTTGATCATTTCTATTATTGATAAGGCCCATGACTATATTACAACAAAAATCTGCAGTTGAACGATATATATATGTGTATTAAATAATGTTGGCATATTGAATGTTGTGACGTCATCTGAAACCCAGCATTTTACTGCATTGTAAAATTGTGGGCCTATGCATTATTATATTAGTACATCAGTATCAGTATATCAGTTATTGACCACAGCAGCAAGACAAATATCAGATATTGACTCAGAACGTCCATATCGGACCATCCCTGTGGTGGATCTGAGCTTGGACCACTAGTGCAAGACAAAGTCTAGTTCTAAAATTAGAACTAAATGTGGAACAGACATTTGTTTATTTCACATGTAGCCTAATGGACCAAACAGTACATGACTGACAAATTTACAAACTGTGCAATCATGCGTTTCACACACAATTACTCATACATTGATCAAAACATTTCTAAATAAAATAAAAGCATTTCACAGTTCTATAAAAGTAGCGTGACGTCCGTCCAGGGTCCATTTATCGAAGGACCTGCTTTGAAAAGGTTTTCTCTAATTAAAATTCACAGAGCAGATCTGGGAGCAGCCCCAAAATAAGTGACCGCTCAGCAGGATCTCCAAAGGTCTGCTGGAGTCATAATATCTGAACTGCAGGAGTGGCTGCCAATGGCCCAGGGCTGTGTTTGGTTCCAGAGCGGACCACAGGGGAGTAGGTGTGTCAGTGTGCAGCTGCAGCGGGGGCCAGTGCAAAGGAGGGAGAGGAGGGGGGCAGGGGTGGAGACTGGCAGAGGCCTCACTCACGGGACAGGAAATAGAGACAGAACCTTCTGGACGAGCGAGGCTGCCAGATGTTGTCTAGCGCAAGTTTGAACATCACTTGGATCAGCAAAAATGTAGACAAGAATAGCCAGTAATGAAACTTTGCCATAGCAGACTCCAACCAGTGTGCCTGTTTGCTTAATGATGAAAACATAAATGAGTCATTCAAAACTTTAAATTTGATCAATCCATAAATAGTCACTGCTCCCATGGTTTACTCATCATGTATGTTTTACACCAGCTGCCCTACCTAACAGGCAAAACTGACAACCATAGACCATAGTGAAAATAGACCATGTTTAAAAAAAAAAGGATTAATGAATTAGATGCATAATCAAAAGTCTCAAATGCATCTAAAACTACTGTGACAAACCTGTAGATAACAGTCCCTTTCTTTATTTGCAGGCCTGCTGTCATTAATTGCCCATTAAAAAAACAAAACAAAAAGTTTCCTGTGGCTTAATCTGGTGGTCCTGGAGAGAAGCACCTACAGTATGTTCCCCTCAGTGGGGGCTGCCATTATCTAACTACAGGCAACACTACAAAGGCTTTTTAAAACAACAAACTGCTCTTCTGTCCTCTTCAATCAAACTACACTTTTCCACTTTTCACTCTTTTTTCTTCACATGGGCAGAATTTCTCTTCACAAAACACTGACAAAGTATGAATTTTGTTATGCAGCATGCATAACAAAATTAAAGCTAATTACTTATTTTGTTAGTTTATAATAAAAAAATATGCCCAACTGGCATTTTGTAAGCATTGCCATGATGACCAGTTCCTTTATATTTGAGCTGATTTTCCCTGAAACACCCACCCCACATTCAAATTTGGCCCTTTGGAGAATAAAAAAAAGTTTTCTATAAACATACATTATAAAGTCAGTCAAAATGTAAACATGTTTTTGCTGAATATTCTGAAGTCAAAAGAAGAAATGATTGAGGCACAAACTCAAAAAGCTACTTTTTAGAATTCATTGATTTAATTTATTTCCAGAAGAGATAGTGTTCCCATGCAACTGCATTTTCTCTCAATTACCTACATCACTGTATTCATTTTCAAACTATTGTGCTGCCAAGTTGCTCAGGGTCAAATGACAAAGTTACACAAAAGTCAATAGACTTTCTCCACAGAAACTTTTAGCACAAAACAAACCTGTTCATGTTCGGCAAAGTAATTATGTATATACATAGTATTTGTGTCCAAACTGCCTCCTCCGCAGACTCTGCCATAGATCCCAAAACATAGTGAAATGGTCCGTAGTGAAAGGCAAAATATTCCTGACCTGAGCCTCACACATACAGAATGTATATTAAGCTACACACTATAAAACTGAAAATGATATTTAAACAAACTTATCAGTACTTGACTTATTTTAAAATGTTAATTACATATTTGTAATTGATTTGTGGATATGTATTTTAAAAGCCCACTTATAAATATACATTTAAAGCATATGTTCATGGTGATCCCCTCCAGGAACCGCCACCTTAACGTGGTGGAGGTGTTTGAGTGCCCAAATGATCCCGGTAGCTATGTTGTCAGGGGCTTTATGCCATTGGTAGTGTCACCAAAGAAAACCTGGGGGTATGGGTCAGACTAAGAGTGGTTCAAATGCCCCTTGGTACCTGTGCCCAAGACACCGCACGCCAAGGACCTCAACAGCTTCAGGCCAGTGGCTCTCACGTCTCATCTGATGAAGACTCTGGAGAGGCTCGTCCTGGGTCACCTCCGCTCTATGGTGAGCTCAGCGATGGACCCGCTGCAGTTCGCATATCGGCCCGGCATCGGAGTGGAGGACGCCATCATCTCTCTGATGCACCGCTCACTGTCCCACCTGGAGAGGCCCGGCAGCACTGTGAGAATCTTGTTCTTTGACTTCTCCAGTGCTTTCAACACCATCCAGCCGCTGCACCTGAGGGACAAGCTGGAGTGGGCAGGAGTGGACTGTGACCTGGCTGAGTGGATCCTGGACTACCTCACAAACCAGCCCCAGTTTGTGAGAGCCCAGGACTGTGTGTCTGATCTCATGACCTGCAGTGTGGGGGCGCCCCAGGGCACCGTCCTCGCGCCCTTCCTCTTCACCCTCTATACTGCAGACTTCAGACACAACACGGACAGCTGCGTCCTGCAGAAGTTTTCCGATGACTCCGCCATCATCGGTCTCATCACGGACGATGACGACGCGGAGTACAGAGGACTAACGCAGGACTTTGTGGACTGGTGTCACCGGAACCACCTTCTCATCAACGCGGGGAAGACCAAGGAGATGGTGGTGGACTTCCGCAGACGCCACTCTACTGCCCCCCCACCAGTGAACATCCAGGGAAGAGACATTGAGAGAGTGGACTCTTACAAGTACCTGGGTGTGCATCTGAACAATAAACTGGACTGGACTCATAACACAGATGCACTGTACAGGAAGGGCCAGAGTCGGCTCTATCTCCTGAGGAGACTGCGGTCCTTTGGAGTGAGAGGGCCACTCCTGAGGACCTTCTATGACTCTGTGGTGGCATCAGCCATCCTGTACGGTGTGGTCTGCTGGAGCAGCAGCGTCACAGAGAGGGAGAAGAAGAAACTGGACAAGATCATCAAGAAGTCCAGCTCCGTCCTGGGTTGTCCTCTGGACTCGGTGCAGCAGGTGGGGGACAAGAGGGTCCTGGCTAAACTCATGTCTATGCTGGACCATGAGGGTCACCCCCTGCAGGACGCCCTCTCTGCTCTGGAGAGCAGCATCAGTGACAGACTGATTCACCCTCGCTGTGTTAAGGAGAGATTTCACAGGTCTTTCCTTCCTGCTGCTGTCAGACTGTATAATGATCAATGCTAGTCATGTGTCATCCCCATAGCAACCATGTGTCATCTCCATAGTAATAATAACAATGTGCAATATTATTTAAAGTCACTTTACCTGCTACTTATTTATTTACCCACCACTGTCCATCACTGCACTGTACACAATCATCTCAGAATCAAAACACTTATTGTGCAATGTTCCTGTGCCTTTTAGCTTAGCTTACAATGTTGTGTTTTTTTTAGTTGATTGTAAATACTTATTATTATTATTTATCTTGATTTTGATGCATGCTCTTATTTTCCTACTGTTTCTGTAACTTGCGTTGTGACACTGCAATTTCCCCATTGTGGGACAAATAAAGGATTATCTTATCTTATCTTATCTTACGATGAGTTCAAGAATGAGGCCAGTTACGTCACCCAGATAGGGCGTCACCGGTGTCCCACCCTGGAGCCAGACCTAAGGTGGGCGCTCGATGGCGAGCGTCTGGTGGCCGGACATCCCCCCACTGGGTCCGGCTGGGCACAGCCCGAACGAGTAACGTGGGGCCCTCCTCCCATGGACCCACCACCCGTAGGAGGATCCGTAATAGGCCGAAAGAGATCTGGGTGGCAGTTGAAGACGGGGGCCTCAATGACCGGATCTCTGGACATTGAAACTAGCTCTGGGGACATGGAATGTCACCTTATTGGGGGGAATGGAGGTTGAGCATTACTGACTATATATAGTCGGTCTCGCCTCCACGCACAGCTTGGGCTCTGGAACCCAACTCCTTGAGAGGGGCTGGACTCTCCATTTCTCTGGTATTGCCCGCAGGGAGTGGCGGCAGGCTGGTGTGGGCCTACTCATTGCCCCACAGCTCAGCCACCATGTATTGGAGTTCACCCTGGTGAACACCAGAAGTAAGGGATGCTGTCAAGCTGAAGAAAGAGTCCTATTGGACCTTATTGGCTCATGGGACTCCTGAGGCAGCTGACAGGTACCAGCAGCCCATTCTGTTGCAGAGGCAAAAACTCAGGGCTGGGAGGAGTCTGAGGAGGCCATGGAGGAGAACTATCGATCGGCCTCAAAGATCGGAGGTCGGGGACAGTACCTCTGAACTGGCAAACCGGGATGGTGGTCCCTCTGTTTAAGAAGGGGGACCGGAGGGTGTGTTCCAACTATAGGGGAATTACACTCCTCAGCCTCCCCAGTAAGGTCTCTTCCAGGGTACTGGAGAGGAGAATCCGACTGACAGTCAAACCTCAAATTCAGGAGGAGCAGTGTGGTTTTCGTCCCAGTCATGGAACACTGGACCAGCTCTACACCCTCCATCGGGTGCTCGAGAGTTCATGGGAGTTTGCTCAACCAGTCCACATGTGCTTTGTGGATCTGGAGAAGACATTCGACCATGCATTGCCGGCAGTAAGTCAGACCTGTTCCCAGTGCATGTTGAACTCTGGCAGGGCTGCCCTTTGTCACCACAGGATCTCATCTCTGCTGTTTGCAGATGATGTTGTCCTATTGACTCCAGCAGCATGCACTGGGGCAGCCAAGTGTGAAGTGGCTGGGATGAACATCAGTTCCTCCAAATCTGAGGCCATGGTTCTCGACTGGAAAAAGGTGGCTTGCCCTCTCCAGGTGGCTGGAGAGTCCCTGTCTCAAGTGGAGGAGTTCAAGTATCTTGGGGTCTTGTTCATGAATGAGGGTAGGTTGGAGTGTGAGATTGACAGGCGGATCAGTGCAGCCTCTGCAGTGATGCGGTCGCTGTATTGAACCGTTGTGGTGAAGAGGGAGCTGAGCCAAAGTCAATCTACGTTCCTACCCTCACCTATGATCATGAGCTTTAGATAATGACTGAAGATCGTGAAAGCGGCTGAAATTACTTTTCTCCGCAGAGTTGCTGGGCGAGGAGCTCAGTCACATGGGAGGAGCTGGGTGTAGAGCTGCTGCTCCTCCACGCTGAGAGGAGCCAGCTGAGGTGGCTCAGGCACCTATTCCGGATGCCTCCTGGTCGCCTCCCTTGGAAGGTGTTCCGGGCATGTTCCCGGGGAAAACCCAGGACACGCTGGAGAGACTATGTCTCTTGGCTGGCCTGGGAACGTCTTGAGGTCCCCCCGGAGGAGCTGGAGGAGGTGTCTGGGATGAAGGAAGTCTGGGAGTCCCTACTTAGACTGCTGCATCCGTGACCCGGCCCCGGATAAGTGGAAGAAAATGGATGAATGGATGGGTTCACGGTGATTTATGATACACTCAATGAAACTGCATTCACACACGGTAAAGGAGGGACATGGTCTGAACCTTGTTAGGTAACAATAACAGGTGCATATGGAACTCTTTTCTACCACCTTGGATCTACTAGACAAAACTAGCCTATATAAAACTAATGAGCATTAAACTTTTTGAATTAAATTACCGAGTTTTTATTGTAGTGAAACTAGCCTTGTAACCTGTTAGTAAGCTGTAGGCTAGGTCCAGGCATTGTGACTACTTAGTGCCCCATGCACATCAACAAAAAGTTGGGTTTGGGTTTAATTAGTTACACTAAATCTGAATTATGCGGTCCTATCATGTATCTAGCCATTGCACTGTTATTGGTTATCCATCCCTGTGGAGGTGGAAACACATGGCTGCTTGCTGTTCTTTAGTTTTATTTAGACTAGGTTAAGTCCTGGTGTAGGCTCAGCCCTGCAGGTTCAGACCTGGTGGTAGGATACTCAGACACCAAAAAAGCCTACTCTCTTACATGCAGAGCAGTGGATACAAGTTTATTACACCAGCATTAGTACTGTAGCTATTGGGAAGTATTCTATGTCTTCTCTTATTTGCTGTACGCCATATATTTAAGGAAAACTTACTTTCTCATTACTGTGTGTCACGGCCCCTGTGCTGCCATGTTTGTATTAATAATTGTTCCATTTTGAGGTGACCTATAAAAGTGACCCGCCGTCTGCCCATTGCTGCTCCTTTGGCTAGACTCCACCTGGCCACGCCATCGACCGATTGCCACAACGCACTTTACCACTATTTGCACATATTTATTGTAATATATTAATACATGCTCTAGCAGAGAGCTTAAACCTTTGCCGTAGTCGTGTCTGCCACCTTTCTCTGTTGCGGTCATAGAGGCGGGGCTGTAACAAGTGGGGGCTCGTCCTAAAGATTTTGAATTGCGAAGTCAATTTAAAATCTTTAATCATTAAATCCTTTATTGAGCACATGTCATGTACATGTTTACTGTTCTTTCTGTAGGATTCAGTATCATAGTTACTGGAGAAGTTGATGAAGTTCTCATTTATTTATTTGTTCAAATACCTGAGTCACTCACAATCCTGTCAGTAAAACCTTGACAGTTCATACTTAACAATAGCAAAGACACAAAAAAGCATCTTTGGGCTGATAGACTAGACTTCTCATATTCTCTTACACTTCAAACTAAACCTCTGATAGCATTCCTGCTTTTTCGTCCTTTTCCCATGGGACTAAGTGGTTATCATTAGCGTGACGTCTGTGTAAAATTTTCAAAATGGCTTCCGTGGCTAGTGGCCCTGGAGCTCCCTGTGTGTGTCCCCAGCACTGACTGTTCCTCTTTCCTCTCCACTGCTCTCTTTTATTGGGCCTTCAGAAGCAGCCAGGTTGAAGACAGCTGTCCCTGCTGTGAACAAATGAGGCGAAAAGCATCATTTCTTTAGCGCAGATGTAACTCCGCAGTGTTAATTTGCCCATGTGCTGATTGTGACCACTTAGTTAAACGACATGCTCTGAGTGGAGAGATTGTGAATGATTGTGCTGGGAGTGAAGATGAAGAACTGTTATAATAAAGAATGTGTGTTATGAAACCGTCAGTTACAGGAACGTTGGCGAGACCTTGAAGACCATTAATAAATTGAATGAAATTGCTTGCTTAGATTCAGATAGAAGAATATTAGTTGTCTTCTTTTGTGTAATTCAGACAAGGTTGAGCCAGTTTAAACCAGACACTTAGCAGACAGTTCTGTACCCAATAACCCTCTAAATCAATTGTGCTATTTTGACCAGCTGACTAAACGATAAAGGCTGGCCAATGTGACAAAAAAAAATCCCAATTTTTTCCCTATATTGAGCAGTCTCTATGGTTTATTAATAATAAAAATGACAACATTAGTTTCCTGCACATAAATAATACAGAATCATTTTTTTTTAAACTCTGCTTCGCTGACAAACAATTGGATATAGACCTCTCGATTAAAAATACCCAAGCATATTATTGATTGAATCTCAATTCAAATGAGATTAAATGCCTTGCCCTAACAATATCTTTAAAGAGGAGGTCTTATGTCAAATTTATTTTTGGAGCTTTCTACCATGTTATAAAGTTCTGTCATCAAAAAGATGCCTGAAGAGGTTTTAAATGTCATGCCCACAAGCCTACGTCATCCATGCCCCCAGGCCCCCTGCACGACAGTTCTCCATCAATACAAAAGCATGATACAAAACTGTATTCAACAACTTGATGCGATGTAGTTTCAGTAGCGGGATGCACGCTGATTGTGTTGTGATAGCGCTCAAAGAGAGAGTGACTTAGCGCAGAGAGCAAAGGGAGGACATCAGCGCGTCAAAAACTAAAATGACAATTATAAAACATGATAATACGTTGTTTTCGGCAAATATAGCATTTTCAAAACAATATCTAAATATGTTATATATTATGTGTTAGCAGTTATTACTCCATAGAAGTAAAATACCCCCTCTTAAAAAAAAGTGACACAATCGTGGTTAGGATGCAAGAGTAAACAATATAGAGCTTAATCAATTTCAAGTGATGTAGAATAGTTGAAGGACATTGTGCCAACACCTCTGTTCAGATGAAGAGAGAAAAGAGCCGAAGTACTTCAGTGTATAAAGTATTTCAACTGCGGTCATCTGGCAGTTTGACTCTAAAACTGTTTGGGGCTGAACTTAGTGAACTCAGGCCTTAAGCCAGTCCCATCAAACTGACAATGGCTTCTGGAGGGGAGCCAAAACATCTAGATTGTAAAAACAGTGTCCAGATGACCACCACTGAAACCATTTGTTCATTGTTCAACAGGAGAGATTTTTGTTTTGACATTTTTGTTCAGTTGAAATTTCAGTCAGAAATAATTGTGTCATGGTCCATGTGTGAAAATGAAAATAGCCTACAGGTCAGTACAAATTAGCTTTTTGTCCTGAAAAACAAGGTGCAATGTAAATTTTCTGGTGGAGGGTCCGTCACCTTCTAGTCTCACAGAGACGTTATTTCTCGGCCAGAATGTTCCGCATTATGGCAATTAAGTGATTTATCTTGCATGTATTTAATTATGCAGTGTAATTTAATTAAAGTGTTTTTATTGCTCAGAAACACCTTGAAAAGCACACATCTGTACAATGAGTGTTTTCAACTCTACACAGCGCTGACCTGTAACTTGGCCTTGTGGTGTCACCTTCTTGCCTTTATGGAGATGGATAGTGTTGTGGAAAAAAAAAAAAAATCTCTTGATGATAAATAATTAATCCATTTGCGAAGCCCGATGAGTTTTTGGAATACAGACAAAGGTTTATTCTTTGTTACAACAGATATGGACCCAACACCAGACCCCAAATGATACAAAGCACCAAGTTTATATACACTGAGATGACCAGAGGACGTACATTTCAAAGTGAGAAGGTGATGACTCCTACTGAGATGTGCCCAGATATGCTTGATCTGATTTGCACCCATATTCACATGCATTTGTCACTTCCTGACCAGATTAGCAAACAGAAGGGAACAGAAGTGTTTACACTGAAAGGTCTTTCTAACACTGTTTTTAACTACCAAACCAAATGAGTTTTACTTACAAGAGAAATCACATTCATTTACACAAAGACAGATTGAGAGAAATCTTTCCACCATATACATTTCCATCACAATAGTATAATTCCATACTGTGGAACATCTCCATGAAGACCAGCAGATGGTGGACTCTCTACTAGAAAAGTTGCACAGTGCAGCTTTAAATATCAGTCTTACAATTCAAAGGCCCTCATAATGGAGACAGAACAATTTGTACTACCACCCAGCCCATTAGATCAAATTTCTTAAAAATCAATTTGGGAACAGTATTATGCAAATCACAGCACATTTGGAAGCAGCCTAAAGGTTACAATCTGTATTTTAAACTTGTGACACTGGAACACAATGTCTTCTTGTTTATATGCCTCAAAAATACAACTTCTATTTTTTCTTTGAAACAACATCTTTTCTTTGTTATTATCCAGTTTGGCTGCTTGACAGTCTGTGTATTCCTGAGCTGACTGTGTCTTTACTCTGAGAGGAAACTTCATTCTTTTGACTAACTCCAGCCACTGCAGCAAATATGAACTGGTTGTTACAAGTAAACAAAACAGTGGGGGATTTTCAAATAACCAAGTATCCACTGTGATAGTACCAGTGGTGGTCAGAGTATATGTATGAAGCACACAGTATGGAGGTCTCCTCATCCAGAGACAGTGTGGAGACATCAGGGTCAGATTGGAAACCCTATATTGTATTTCCTGTATAAAATATAACTATTTGTCACCGGAACAGCATGTCAGAATAGACTACATTGGACTACATATTGCTAATGCACATGCAGACAAAAATTATTTCGAACACCTTTGTATGCTTTATTTAATCATATTTTAAATTTCACTATTAATTCACCATATTACCAAAGCAAATTTTCTAGTTTGTGAATTTTGTTGACAATGGCAATAAAGCGCTTATTCTGATTCTCATGAGCTTTAAGTCAAGTTGGTACCTCATCAAAAACATACCCAGAGTTGTGTTTTGTTTCATTCACACACAATCTGTCTACATCTTCAAAGATCAAAATGCTCTGTTCCACCTTGTGATAATAACTCAGCCTATATATGCAAAGTTTGTGTGTGCAGAGTTTGTGTTTGTCGAACTCCTGGTAACTATTCCTAGAAGAGCAGTTCCAAATTTGAGGGGTGTAGCCTGGGATCCAGACTGGTTCTCTCTGTATATTGTACAGAAGATCTCACACTCTGGTCACCACCTCCTCTGCTGCGTGACTGCATCTCAAGCCTTATTCAGACAGAGCCATGCAATCAGGTTCCTTTTTTCCTCAGAAACACATAACAGGCTCATAGTTTATTTAAAACGAAATCAGACTTCTCTCATCTTAGATTAACAGCCTTTAATACTTCACTCATTTATTTGGCAGAAATATGCAATGTTTTTCTGTCTCTTTAACTTTTTTTTTTTTTTCTCATGAGCAGCAATGTTTGTTTGGATACGGACTGACCATTGCCTAATCCAGCTGTCAGTCACGCCTGTCGGAACTAAAGAAGATAAAACCAGTGTCCAGGGTTCCCATCTTTGTAAACGCATTGGAGAAGCAGGTATTCTTGTCTGGTCTTGGCTAGAGAACATTAGATTTTTCACAGATCCATTTCGTTAGTAGCATAATTGCTCAAATGATTTTTCAAGGTTTTCAGGAAAATAGAAAAAGAAAACATGCAGTTTGTGTTTCTTTAGATATAATATAATCTAAATATATTTTGGAGTGATCTAATTGAGAACTGAGCCAATGACACCTACAGAGTCAGAGTAAATTAAGAGTGATAATAAGACCCAATCTGGCCCTAAAAAAAGACATATGCAGTTATGCTATGAGGCGATATGCAAAGCCAAAGCCTACATGTAAAAATGCTCATTAGATCCATGGTATATCTTTAACATATACAGTCCATAGACGCAATTGGGAGTTTGCATGTAGCCTTAGCCCCGTCCAACTTGCCCAGTCTTCCCTCGGGGTTCTATTACGAGAGCACATCCCAGCCCCTGTACTCCTTTCGTGCTCCATTGTCTCATTGGACATTGACTGGAGCATTTAATCAAGGCCTTGCACCTCCACACTCTAATGATATTTAAATCCCCAGTGAGGCCCGGGGCAGTGGACTTCTGGCAATATATTTACAATCCTTTTCAGTCCAGAGCGGTCCAGGTGCCTGCTCTGTACCATCACATTCCTCTTACTGAAGCAAATGCATACGATGGTGCTTAGGGATTTGTCATAATTACAGCTATGACACTGACTGGAGAATTATGGACTTTTTATTTTATGCAATGTGAGTTTCCAGTAGAGCATGGAAACCTGACCGAAGTCCGACGGGACCGGTCGGAACCTGATGGGTTTGGACAAATATTTAGAACTTATGTTGGGGTTTTGGGTTCAGTGTGTCAGCTGTTTCCTGTCTACAGTAAAACCACTCGCTTTGAGACTCAAACGATCAGAGCACTGCACTTCGAGTTTAGATACAAGTTAAAACTATGTTATTATTTGTGAAATGTGGTGCAATACTTCAGATACATGATTTTTAAAGCATAAAAGATTGGTAATAAAGTACACAGGAAATAGAGTCACTGTTGTGAATCTGCAGCTTCACCTCGATCCGTGTTGTGTGTGGATGTAAACAGACACATGTGAACTACTTTCGCCTTTTTACTTTTAAATGACACCTCAAATTGGATTAACAGCGCAGTTTTGTGGACTGGATGTCATTCTTTGCAGAGTACAATATCAATGGATAATGTGAATGAGATGCAGGACTTTAAATTTACCACTTTATGAGAGGTGAGTAATAAAGTCTTCTCATTATTTTCGCTATATCCCGAGTTTGTATTTTGCGTCTCTGTGTCCGTTAGAGGCCACACAAACAATATCCTACGTCGGTCATTAGTAGGTCTATGAAAATAGTGTGATTTTAATTGTGCTGGGTTCGGACACAAATATTGTAATGTCTATTGGGCTCGGGTCGGATTCAATCTCTGATCTGTCAGACGCGGGCCAGGCTCGGACAGAAAAGTTCAGCCCGATCCACACTCTAGTTTCCAGGTATGCGCTTAGACCTTGTGGTTATTTTGTAGCTTCTTCAGTAAAGTGGCATTTTTAGCCTAAAGAATTGTAAAAGTAGTGTTAATTGAAATGTTCACTGCTCTGCACATTGAAAATAGTAATTTAGTAAGCCAGTAATAGCTTTGAATATTCACAGAAGCTCAAAATATTGCAGTGCCCTAAAACTAAGAAGTCTGCTCTGGTTCTGGAAGTAAATTTCTCATTCATTTTTTACCCACAGACTTTTCGAAAAATGTAAATAAAATAAAATATTTTGTTTTGTTTCAAGGCACAATGGAGGCTAACTAACCTAACTATGTGGTTACTAATAACACGGTTGTTTTAGCCCCAAAAAACATGAAAAATGCTTTAATAACTTGGTGGTGTATAAAGTTTCAAGAACACACTTTAAATAAAATTATTGGTCTTATGGTCATTAGTTAGCACATATTAACATTGAGCGAGCGTTCAGTCTTTGTCTTGATGAGAAAAATGAATGAGAAATTTACTTCATGAACCAAGTGGTGGGCAGCCACTGTTGAACTCCACACCCCTAGACAAGTGTATTTTAGTAAAAGCTGTCAGCTCCTATTAAATAAGCTAAGATAATGATGGTACACTTGAATTTTAGCTTTAGACATGCTCTGTTTAGTGTTTTCACATCACATTGGTCTGTGTTTTGTTCTCCTTTGTGACACACACATCAGTCATCAAAAGCTGTCATCCTCACGCCTGGAGCCATGTAAACAATGTCTCATCTGAACTGACACTAATGCTGTGCCTCTATCTCCCATTTCACAGCGCGCTACAGGTTGATCCTCGCTTGTCAGGGATCATTTGTGTATTTTGAATGGTATAGTTGGAGATGGAATGGGGTTAAAACAATAACAACCAGTGGCTTGGAGCAGCAACAGTGATATAGCATTCTTTTTGTCCTGCCTGGCTACCCTTACTCAGTGTCCCCATCATAAATTCTTTTAGAGGGGCTTCTGAGGGGAGCAATGGACGGAGGGGTTACATTCTGAGCTCTGCTGACCCACACAATGAAGACTGCATGTTTTACTTCCTGATTATATTATTGCTTATTCTGCCATACCAATCTCCCAATATTATATTTACAAAAAGTTTAAAGGAATTGTATCTGATTTTTATAGAGTGACAAACATGTTTCAGACAGTTGTTTCCACTTGGTTCTCCACCATCAGTGATGTGTCTGAATGGGTAGTTGCTTCCTTATAGGATTCTCATCCCACAAAATGTCTTGTCAAATGTATTGGGAATATCATCCCTGATAACATGACGACGTCATGCCAACGTTGGGCCAACGTATGTGTATACGTTGGGCCAACGTTGGCAGTTGACGTTGGGCCGACGTCATTTTGCTCATTGGCAAGTGGTTGGGCCAACGTCATCAAAAGACGGTTGGCTGGACGTTGGCAGTTGACGTTGGGCCAACGTTAGCAGTTGACGTTGGGCCGACGTCATTTTGCTCATTGGCAAGTGGTTGGGCCAACATCATCAAAAGACGGTTGGATAGACGTTGGCCCAACGTCTACCCAACTATTAATTAGGCTTTTTATATACTGTATATATTGTACTACTAAATTGCATACTTTATGGAAAGTAATCACAGGTGAACAGTGCATGTAGGTTTTGTTGCAGTATTGCAACATTTATTGATAATACTTGAATTCATGTACACACATATTATCAAAATATAATGTTCAAGGGTGGTTCTTAATTACAATGTACAAAAAATGTTACCAAAATATATTGCTGAAGGCCGATTTACAACAGAACTACATTTCAAATGCATTAAAATGCACTACAAGTTTCTGTGTACCTATATAAGTAGATGGAAATAAATGTAATGAGATCAACTTCTGAATGTAAAAATAAAATACTAACCACATGTCAAAACATACCTGAACAATCATGAGAAATCATAGCACCAAAACATAGCATATTTTCATACTTTTATCAACTAAACACACCCTAACTATGCATACACCGTGCGTGTGCCAGCACTGGATGGAATTACTAACAAAATAACAACCAAAATTACGAACCCAAATCTTAGACAATATATCTAAAGTGAATTTCAAATACAAGCCGATAAACCGCGTGGGACAAAATCCAGTTGGAAAATGGATAATTAGTCAATATTCAGTGAGTAATCTAGCACTTTTCACGGGTGACGGCACATACTTGAAAACCGATGGGATGTAGTCAGGTGAAAGCGGGTTGTCACTCTTTTTACCTAGGACACAAAATAAGTAACGTTAAGTAAAGAAACCACTAAGATTACACTGAGAAAAAATATTCACTATTCAATGATACAGGCAGTTTAAAATGTTGTGATGTCACATGAATGCAACCCATTAGCTAATACGTTTTTAGGTCTGGACATTAACCACCGTAGTGAGGTTTATATCGCCAACTAGACTGGGTTGGTAGATTAGGTTGAGGACGTTTCGGCTCGTCCGACTGAAATACAATCCACCCAGTTTAGTCGGTGATATTTATTGTCCAAAACAATAACTATCAGCACTATTTAAGATAATATTAAATGTATAATGTTTACGTGAAATTACCTGATATGAAATGGTCACTGCACAAGCGAAATCCATTAGGTGACGGGTTCCAACGCTCGGTTTTCTTCAGCGCGCTTCTTGCCCGTTTTATCGCAGAAATCCATTTTCCCCTCCGAGCTGGATCTTTGGGAATGCGATAAAAGGCTTTATCTTTAACTTGTCCTCGGTGGTTTGTACATCCAGGGGCACAGCATGAGTCTACCATCGTTGTAAGCTGGAAGTTTTGTAGGCTAGTTAGTTAGTTTGTTTACAATAATTCCTGCCAAGATGGCGCCCGGTGGTGCATGCTGGGATAGCGTGACGTCATCTCCCGGAGCTCTATTGAAACGAATTGTCATTACAAACGTCGGCTCGACGGTCGCGCCAACGTCGTTAACCTGTGTCAGATATGACGGAATACCGAAAAATCGCGAACTTCAAACAACGTCGGTTCGACGTTGCGTTGCGTCGTGTAGACGTCGGCTCGACGTCTAAGATTATACGTCGGCAACGCCGACGTCGGCAAGACGGATCAATGTTTTCAGGGATTCTATCTATCCTCTTTCATAAAAAGCTTCTTTTACAGTATGCCTGTCATTTAATGTAACTTATTTCCTAGGATCCAGAATACACACTTCTTCAATACTTTACGAAGATGTCAGTCACTGATAAGTCTCCCCATTTTCAAATGGGTGTGATTGACAGGTGGATTAGCAAACAAGGGACACACATGGTCTGCCCATACTGGAAAAAATAAAAGAAAAAAAATATCACAAGGGACTGAAAAAACATTGCAAATTTCTTTAGAATGTGTTATCTAATCTATTTGTAGATAATAGGTGACCAATGAGCTCCACTGTTCCACATGCGTCACTGAAAAAAGCAAATCTGATTGGACAAATCTGGCTGGGCTAGAGACGGGACCAAGGGCATGAGGACCGGACTGATATCAATCTGTATGAAAAATCCAGAGCGATATCATTCTGGATTTGACAAGAAAGTAATTTATAGCTTTCAGTAAACTGAAAAACAAGTTCAGATGAAGGAATTACAATATAGCTATGATAATGACTTTGCAAGCCAAAAAAAAAAAAAAAGTATTACTTTTCCCATTTCTAGCCATTCGGATTATAAAATCTTGCATCATTATGCATACACATTCTATCGTACAAGGAAGCCACAAAAAATAAATAAGAGGTACTTGGTGTTACCATGAAAGAATTTGGCGTGGATAAATTGGTGACTAGTGAATGATCTCTGTCGCAAAATGATCTGTGCTGAGAAGTCCTTGTGTAGCCTGGATAACCTCAGCTGTTAATGGCACAGAATACAAGCTCAAACTCAATACCAAACATTTTATAACTGTCTCTCTCTTTCTCAGCCTTGTATATTTCAGTGTACCACCTTCTTTTTCAGTGAAGCCTCAAAATAACATCCCTGCATGACGCAAATGGCAATAATAACCAATGCAATCCAACTGTGTGCTCATAACAAATCATCAAAACATGCTCACGTGTTAAAGTACAATTACAAAAGTACTGTAAAGTCTGTTTTAAAAAGTTATTTCCTCAAGTAAAACAACTTACTAACCCTCAGAATTCTATTTTTAAACTTGTACCAACTACCAGTGTTTTTTAAAAATATTTTTTTTTCCTCTGGACCTTAATAACTCCTGGCTCAGAGCTCATCCCTCGGCCTGTAGCTTATTGTGGATTCCAAGTTTGTTGCAGGATTTGATGGATGGTAAGTTCAATTCTTCCTTGTCGCCATTTGGCAATCCCAGTGCTCTTTATTGATTTTTCTGTACAGTTTTATGAAAGTGCATTTTGATCAGATTTACCTTGAAAAATGATCCTCTAGTAGCGTTGCTGTTTTTGGACATTGTTCATAGTAACTATGAACCAATAATATCAATATTATTTGTATTCAGTAATAATGAAAATATGTTTGTAAGTTTTGCCTGCAGATGTTCACCTAAATCAGGGTTACAGTTGGGTGAGATGAGGATTTAATGTGCAGTTGCCATGGTTATTACAGAGTGATAATGTCCACATTTGGAAATTATTTAAACAAGCTGCTGAACTTTAAGAAAAGTCACGCTGAAGTGTGGATAAATAATTTAAACTACTTTCGCCTTTTTGTTTAGCCATCAACTTTAGCTTAAGTCTGCAGATCCTTCAACAAAGTAAAAAATGTTCTAATACTGACAGTTACTGTTGTGAGTAGGTAACATTGTGAATATAAGAAACTCAAAGGCATTATTCTTACAGCTGAACTCTACAATTGAAGTATGAAGACCTCTGTTAAGGCGTTATCTCGCAATAAAGATCTTTCCCATTTATCTCTCGTAGTTGCCAGAACTTGCTCCACACATTTAATAAGCCAACACCTGCCTTGTTATGACCTGGAAATGAACCTCCAGTGTGAATGTATTTCTTATTATTTCAGTCCATATGTCTCTCCTCCGAAGTTCTCTTAAACTTCCACTTCCCCTTGGCAATAACTCAGTCTGCAGTTAAAGGTTTCTCCGCTTTAATTGAGAGCTTTGATATTGAACAATAAGCACACATACTCACATCTGCAGCTCTGGGCCCTGTTTGGCGTAGTCATTACAGTGAAGAGTGTTTTCATATTTCCTCCTGTGTTATTGCTAACTGATGGAGTGACCGCTTCATGTTTATTTAACAGAGGCAGCAGCTGCAAAAACAGAGGAGGAGTCCGGGGCAGGGTGGACTGATAAAAAAAATCAGGTCAGGAGCAAAGAGTATATGAGGGTAAGGATGATGATTTTCAGTGCAAGTCATTGACAGGCGAGGCAACAAATTTATGGTTAATTTCAAGAAAAAGATGAGGCCTAATAATTGACAGACAGTGAGTTTGACTGCGGCTCATTGGAAAATAGTTGCAAATGAAATACTTTGGGGCAAGTGGTTAGCTCTTCTGTTGATTCATTGGGAATATTTCATACTTGTGAATAATGCATTACAATAGCTGGTCCATAGAGGCTATTTTAATAACATTATCGGCAATCATGTGTTGAGTGCTTTGTCAATAAAACGTGTTTCTCACTTTCTTGACTTCTTGCCATTTAATCAAAAAGATAAAACCTTTCTGATGATAACTTTGGCAATTTAAATATTTGTTGACAAATACAAAAAACAAAGAGAGGTAAATGACTGCCAACCAATTCATATTTTGGAATAAAAGTAAAAGAGAAGTGTTGTGCCTTTGTAAAGCTGATTTTATAATGATCACAAGAACATTTTTAGTAGGAATTTTAGGAATTTTTCATCAATATAGATACAAATTCTGTCAAAAATGATCTCCTAACACAAGGATTATAATACATAGCCTATATGTAAAGTATAAACTAAAAACCGAACACCAACTCTCTTCTCCTCTTGCCTTGGATGGATGGATCGATATTGATTGCTGGTGGTGGGTGAATGTTTGGTCACCTCAAGAAATGTTGTTTACTTCTGTTGTATATTGATTAATTCTTCACTATAGATGAGGAATGCTGGTTGGTGGTTGATTCGTCTTTGACTTGTTACAAACTAGGCTCCATTAAACTGATACCAACTACAAGTTCACCAAAACACTGTTAATAATTAAGCAGTTCTTAGATTGGCCATGTCCCATTGTACTGTTAATTAAAGCATTTCCACAGTTTCATGAGCTACACTAATAAGGCTGTGAATGCTGCAGCCTAAATAAAGGGCTGCCGCGTGAGTCCTCCAAACTCACTGTGTATGGGCTCACACAATGCACTCAGATAAAAGCAGATTTTCACACCGAACTCAAAAGCCTGAAACTAAGTACAACTTCATGATGTTGGTGCCGCCAGAGTTTATGGTGTGATCACATCACACATCGTCAAAGGCTGGTCATACTCATAATTAGTCTTTAGTTCAAATAATTCAATAATTCATTCATTCAATAATTCATTCAATTTCAAATAATTTCCCTTGTGGATCAATAAAGTTTCTCTAAGTCTAAGTCTAAGTCTAAGTTTTAGGTTAGTTATACAACCAAATTTTGGCCACTGATATTTAAGTGAAGAATGCAAATTGTCTATTCATTTCGTTTCTGTTAGTGGTACTTGTTTATTTTAATAAAATAAGAAAGAAGAAGCACTATTGAGATTCAGAATTTCAGAAGGGTTCTAGCTAAAATAGGGAGCATTTAGGCTACATAAGCCTTGTTTCCACTGGTTCGCTTTGGAGCAGATAAGTATGGGCCTCATGTGTCTCTCACTGTCTAAAGGTAACCGCACTGCCCCGTCTGAGGGGTCTGAAGAGGACCCTGGAGGGTAGGCAGACCTGGGTCTGGTCTTGGGCCAGACCCAGACCCCAGTACAGCTCCACGAGATTATTTAACAAGAGAGAACACAGAGTCAGGCAAAAACAAGATGGCCAAAAGCAGATATAAAAATAAAATAATTTCTCACCAAAATGCTCGACAAAACAAAGCTAGCATATTTTATTTTTATCTTCAATTCTATAATAACAATAATAAAAATTTCAAACAAAAATTTAGATGCCTCCATTTACCAGTCAAACATCAAAACAAAAAACAAGACTATACCATAGCAAAGTAGGACAAAGAAAATAAATCACAAAGAGATACTACCACTTTTTTATTTTTATTTATTTATTTTTTATTTTATTTTGATTGATCACCAGATGTTAACGTTTCCTTAAATACTTCTACTTGATATATTTAAAAGATTGAGCACTTGAGGGAACAGTGACAAAAATGATCTTATTTTAGTGTTTTGGGCTGTGTGCCTGTTTTCCCAGTGGATGAGTAAATCTTGTAGTCGGAGCCTGGGTACCTCGGTGCTGCAGTGACTGGTGAATATATGTATCTTTGTATCTTTGACTGCTGCTGGCAAGACTTCTGTGACTCCCCATTCACTGCTCTGTGACAAGGCGCTGATGTACGCAGTGATCTATAAGGACACATTGTGCACGGGAAAAAAATGGTAAAAAACATGCTGGATCAGGCTATACCCTATTTTAGTTTGAGTAAATTGAATGACTTCTTAAACTTCTTTAACTGTGGAAAACAGAAATCCACCCACTCTCTGCAGTTAAGTGCTGGGGTACAAGTGAGCAGATGCACAAAGTGAAACTGCAGCAGTGGGCTCCAGATGGTAGCAGTGTTGAGTAGTGACTTTTGTTGATGGGTCAATCACTAGAAGAGCTTTAAAAAGACATTTAATGAGAATTATCCATAATTGCATCGTTATTAGATCATATGAACTGAAGGTTATTGAATAGATTTTTAAGTACACTGATTGAGGGTAGTTGTTGTCATGGCAATATTAGTCTTAGTTATAGTAGTAGTCTTAGTTATAGTAGTAGTAGTAGTAGTAGTAGTAGTGGTTGTAGTAGTAGAAGTAGTAGTTGGAGTAGTAGTAGAATAGTAGTAATGGTAGTTGTAGTCGTAGTGGTAGTAGTAGTAGTAGTAGTAATAGTAGTAGTAGTAGTAGTAATAGTAGTGGCAGGAGTAGAAGTAGTAGTAGTGGTAAGAGTAGAAGTAGTGGTTGCAGTAGTGGTATTGGTAGTGGTAGTAGTAGTGATAGTGGTAGCAGCAGCAGTAGTAGTAGTAGTAGTAGCAGTAGAAGAAGAAGTAGTAATAGTAGTAATAGTAGTAGCAGTATTAGTAGTAGTAATGGTAGTGGTATTAGTGGTTGGGTTTATTCAGCACCATAAGATACTCAAAGCCCATTGCAATGCGTTTTTCAATAAATCCCTCGTAAGCATCTAGCCACAGCTGCCCTGGGATAGACTGGTGGCAGAGAGCCAATCTTCAGCCACTATGCACTATGACTTCCACACACCCCACAACATACTGTATGTATTGGGCAAGGTGGGTGAAGTGTTTTGCCCATGGACACAATAACACCATGCTTAGAACTCAAAGATGAGACCAAACCATCGACCTTCGGGTTGATGGACAAATGCTGTAACCTCTGAGTCACTGCTGTCGATGACGAAAATATTATTTAAAATACATGCCCCCATTAAATTCCACAATAAAAGTGACAGACTGCTGTGAATAGAAATTATCTAGAATGTGTTGTTCTCATTTAGCTCGTTTGGCTTAGATTGGAGGCACACGCTTTTAACAGCCCCACAGTGAGCCGTTTCTGGGTTGAATCATGCACAAGTCCCTTTGTCCGTGTAAATATTGACTGTTCAGCAAAGGCTTGTGGTTCCACAACACCCTGAGGCTTTTCAAATTGTTTTTCTTTTCTCATCTGTCATTAACTCACCTTGTACTTCTTGTTATATTCTGCCATAAACCACAACTATAGAACTAGGGTCAAGTTATTTTTGTAGATAACAAGAAGCCAAACCAGCAGGTGACTAAAACCTATTACACTTTGAATTATTTCTTTGTAACTATCCACTGATATTTCTGAAAGACTGCAGAATAAATTACAAAGATAAAAGCTGTTTTTTGGCCAATCTAATGCCTTAAATCTTGTATTTTCACTTACCCCACGCTGCCAGAGTTTTGACTACAGTTTGTCATTACAAATACACATTCATCACACATTTTCTGTTTGACTGTGCTTCCATTTTCCTTTGTGCTGAAATTCTGAACATCCAATTTAGTTTTCTCATCTCCTGTTATGGACGAAAACAAGGCATATCTCCAGTGCCAAGTGTTAGCGCATTCAAATCAGAGTCAAAACCAGTACCTTAAAAAGTTTGTACACTGTTAAATCCTTATGACGTTTTCAATTAAGATATAGCCTATGTAACTTTTCTGAAGGATAGAACGGCACCTGGTTGTCTCCATGGAGATGCTTTGTTTGGAATGTTCCACAGGCATTAAACACATCTGTACAACATTTATTAAATTCCAGGTGTGTTTATTGCTAAAAAGATAGAAGATAGAAGAAGATAGAAAGTGATAGATGAAAGAAAGTAAGAAAAAAAGAAATTAAAAAGAATATTGTTTTTGTGAGCAGGCGTGCTGGTCCACAAATCTTACTGCCATGGAGATAGATTTAGGTTTAATGCCTTTCCAATGTCTGTGGAATATTCCAGGCAAAGCGATCTTTATAGAGACAAGCAGGTGGCAAAAATTCATCAAGAAAAGTTGCTTAATACACCGTTAATTATGTGCAGTGGCAGGTGTATCAGGGCAATCAAGGCAAGCAGTGGTTGACCAATAAAATCTAAAATCATAGTGTGTCAAAAGTATAATTAAATAGTTTCAAATTATATCCAAATAATCCTGTTTTCCCTTCACTTCTGTACATTTGAAACATGGTTATAGTGACGGTGTCCTTTACTAAACTCTTCTGGTCACTGAGCAAACTGCCACAACTGCGGTTCCGATCGTCCCATTAACTTGTGCTGTTTTGCCTTTCTACAGAGACCTGGAGGCACATGTTGTGATACTTCCATGCTTTCTACATGTGCTCTTACAACTGGAGAGGCCAGCTTATTGTTTTAGAGGTTTACACATGTGTACTAAGGACCACAGCCGGCGCAAACAAGGCTGAATAAACCCATATTGTCATTCACAAGAAACGGAGATGTGCGGCGATTCCACGTGAGTGCGCATGTGCGGCAGGAGACGACAACAACAGCACTAACTTTCAGCACAAGTGTCTAAAAATAACTCGCTTTTAGTGACAAGTCATTGTTTGTAGTTTTGCGTTTGTAATGATTAGATGTTAGTTACATATACAGGCCGTTATTTAATCAAACTGTGAGCTGGTTTCAGGGCTAGTTTGTGTGAAATGGAGGATCTGGACAGAGCAGTAAAGTGAGCAGCTGTTGCAGCCAGGATTCCGCCTCGTTTGTGTTTACAAAGGAGCGACAGTGTCAGTGGAATAACAGCACTTTTACACACGTGTGTGCCTGTTCTGGACCTACTCCGCTTCAGGGAAATACAGGAAAGACATAGTTTTGCATCAGTGAGAGGTGAGTGACGTCATCAACAAGCAACAAATGTCACTATTCTGCGGCTGAAGTAGGCAGAAACTGGAAGAAGGCCATAACCATGGTGGACGAAAATGCAAGAGAGTTTTCGGGCTCTGAAGGCTTGGAGTGTAGTCAATGGAGGGAAAGCGAGGTTAGCGAGTTAATTAATATTCGGGGGATAACTGTACTTAGGCCAAATTGGAAGGGTCTTATCAGAACCGGGAGTTTTTTTAAATGATTGCCAAAGAAATGGTCGAGCGCGTCTACAGGCGGTCCTGGCTCCAATGTCAACAAAAAATAAAGAGCCTACGAGCGAAATACAAGAAGGCTAAAGACTCAAACAAACGCAGAGACCGTGGATGTGTAACCTATCCAATTTATGAAGAACTGGACCTCTGGCATTGTGGACACTTCCTGGCCATCCAGCATTTATGTTGGTAAAGCTGTTAGAAGACAGTAATTTATTCCTAAATATCATGGACGATTTAACATATTTAAAGGCAATATTGTGCTAGATATATATAGCTGGACTAAACTTGTGAAAAATTGAGAAAAATATTATAAAGCACAGTTAATATAAAAAATATGAGTATTTACCAAAATCAATTATCAACAACACCCTGCAGGATAACTGAGTGCCACCCTTTGGTTGAAATAGTCTGGGTGGTTTCCCTCTGGAGCAATAATGGGGATATGGCTCCCATCGACTGTACCTCCGCACTGGGGAAGCCCCATCTCTACCACCTCTTAGCAGTTCATCTCCCTGAGGCAGCTTTATGTACTCAGGCATGAGAACCTGTCAAACTGCCCTGCAAAAAATGTGAACAACCTCACAAAAAAATCTGATTTCACAAAAAAATCTGAATTGAGCATTAAGCCCTGCAGTCTGAACATAGCCTAGGTCTCTCTAATTTGACTCTATATACTGTTTACTGGCTCAGTGCGTTTAATATGTCAGTAAAATAAATACTCATTTGCAATGTGGTATGCACAAAAAGTGGTGTTATTAAATTGTTATCGGCTAAATATTAATGTCCACCCCATGTCTGCTTGCCTATCCATAAAATCACTGCACGCTACTGATGTTTGGATAAAATATTATATAATATAAATTATTATATTATATTATAATTATAATATCAATTATTTTAGCTGGCAAAAATGGTAAATGGTCACTTTTTTATATAGCACTTTTCCACCTTCAAGGCACTCAAAGCACTTTACATTAAGGAACTACTCTCCCATTCACACATACATTCATACACCAATGTACACAGACACTAGGGGTGAGGTGGGTTAAGTGTCTTGCCCAAGAACACAACAACAGCATTCATCTGTGAGATCTCGAATTGCGCCATCAAGCTATTAGTTAGTGGATCTGACTGCTTTACCACAATGTTTATGTTAATAGCAGGATTCGGACTGCCAACCTTCAGATTAGTGAACAGATACTGAGCAACGTTTGTGTTCAATAGCTCAATAGCAGTTAGTACAGACCCTCTCAAAAAAATTTTATATAATGAAAAAGTTCAGTATTTTTCAGAAAGTTAAACCCATATATTATATAAACTTATGACACAGAGTGAAGCTTTCAAGCCTTTTGATGTTTATTGCTTACATATAAAAAAATCATATTTTAAACAGAAATGTCAGGAGTCTGAAAAGTATGTTCATTTCTATACACTCAATACTTGGTTGGTCCTCGTTTTGCTTGAATTACTGCATCAATGTGTCGTGGCATGGAGGTACTCAAACTGGTGCACTGCTCAGGTGTAATGGAAGCCCAGGTTGCATTGATGGTGGCCTCATCTTCCTCTTGACAATACCCCAGATATTCTCTATGGGGTTCAGGGGGTTTTATGGACACTAGAATAAAATAGTTTTAAATCAGTATACAAACGAAAATGCCCAGTCTTATTGTGATTCTATAATAAAAAATATGGCTTTCCAATACATTTGCAGAGATTGAGCTGAAACTGGTGACTATGGTACTTGGGGAGCGATAACTGAAAGAAAGAACATTAATCTGATTTCAGCCAGTCACATGTGTGTTTGTGCCTGTGCCCCAGCAGCACCTTGTACCCCAGCCTCCCTCCACCTCCAGCACTGAGCTATTTAAGAACCCAGTCAATTATTCACACCGTGTGCAGTGCTCAGCAAACTCCACAACCTGTGTCACATTTGCATCTTTGTTTCTTTTTCGGTCTCCGTCACAACGTTGTTTATTGTTTATACAGTTTCAGGGCAGGAAATGTGATTTATTAGGATAGAAAAAGTAGATATGGTTAGAACAGTAGGATAATGCAGAATTTAATCATGTATTTACATCCTTTTATTGCACTTTTTGAAGGTATGGTCTCATAGTGATTCGTCAACCTTGAAGTGAGACGCTGCAGGTGAATAGGAATAGTTCATTTAGAGATATCAGTTTGAAACCTATTATGTTGTTTAGGAAGGTTTGAGTGAGTGGGTGCTACTTTAAGAGTTGATGTGTATATCTCTATAGAATAAAAATGCATTATGCCATTTGAAGTTACAACATTCCAAAGAAATCTATAGATACATTAAATGAAATAATAAAACCTCTTTACATGCAGATTGGACAGTTTTGTTGTTTCCACATGAAAGCGTATATGCTGAGAGAGCAAACTGACAAAAATTCCAAGTCCGTTCCATAAGCACCCTGAGAACTGGATTTTTAACCATATAGACCCTTTCTCTCATCAGATTCTTCCGAAATCCTTATTTCCCCATCAAGATAAAAGATCTGAAACTGACCTATCTGGTTGAGATTTGAAAACTGACTTTTTCACACTGCACTTGAGTCATTTTGATTAGGTTTGCAAAAAGTACAAACAGCCTGTGATAAAAAAGGCTTCAAACGTAGTCAGCTGGACAGTAGCTTTGAAATCAAGACGTTTCGGTTGCCATCCAGAAGCCATTATCAACTGACTACAAAGCCTGTGTGCTTATTTGACATCTCTTTTCCCACACCTTATTTCATGTAGCCCTATGTAACCATTCCCCCATTCTCTCTCAATGCCCTAGTCAATCACAGCTCCAACAGGAAATCTATTAACTTTCACTGAAGACGCCCTCTGTTCCCCATCATATTGTACCTCCAGCTACATCTGGATCATACCATATTGTGCCGATTGACATACTGTATCAAAGGCTGTAGCTGCATAGTTATTATCACAGATCTCTATAGTGTTTGCATTAGAATATTGGGCTGGAGGCACAGGGCTGAAAAATATTACACACATGAGACTGGAGCTCTATTGATTTATTGCAGTGAACAGTGATTCATAGGCTCCAAACAAGGGGACGAGTGTGAGTGCTCCCCTCTGTCTCATCATACAAACATTATGGTCTTAATGGACTATCTCTAATACCATTACGGGTCAAAGTAGACACGGATGCTTGGATCATGAATCTCATTTTGTACCACAAAATAGTCCTATGAAATCACAGAGAAATGCAACTCTGAAGAACTTTGTGGGCCAAGGTAAAGCTGTCAATATGAGCTTTCTTTGATCTCTACTGTCTTAAAGAGCCACATTAATACTGCAAGTCCTTATGTTTTATTATCATTTTATATCAATGCTTATGGTATGTCCAGTCAAAGAATCTGGAGTCAGTTGACGCCAACTTAGGCTCAAAGTTACCACCCAGGAATCTTGAGAGCCTTGAGAAGTAATTTGATGTTCAACGCATTTTAATGACAGTAGTTTTGATATGTAGAGGTATTAATGTATAGTATATTGGCTGCAGTTGTTCCAGTAGTGATACCATAATACTAACCGGCGACTTAAAACATCTCTCAAATAGCTCAATTATTAATAATAATATTTACATAAGATACATTAAAAAGTTAACTTGAAGACTTTAAGAAGTGTTTATTAGTCTTTAACTTTTATGAAGATTGAGATGTTCAAAGTGGGGGCGCTATCTTCGAAAATCACATTTGTAACTTTAATAATCCCCCCACTTCTCTCTTTGTTCTGTGACCCAGTTTTCCAGTCTTTTCTGCTCCACTTCCCGCCCCCAGACTCACCTTATGGGGGCGCTATCCCTCTGGCCCGCCATCCTCTATTCACACAGGAGCACCAACAATAACTCGTGAAGCTAACGCTGTCTTATTTCCCTGGTGTGCACTCTGGAGCCGTACATTCAATAAAAAAAGATTTAGTTTCCTCAATCACAACACTGATGTCCCGAGTTGTTAAGCTGCATACACTGTTCTCCACCTCCTCATATTGTCAGAGCATCAAGCACAGATGAATCACAGTCTGATTGTCGTTGGATTACACCATGTCACAGTGGTGAAACAGAAGCAGCAAACTTAGTTTACTTTAAACTTTTTTTTTTCTACTTTTTTGAGGACAAGTCTTAATCTCAAAGTAATTTTCTTTGAGCACCTATTTCATTGTCATCAAAGAAAATGTGGATATTAATGAATAATTGAGGGGAACTGCCTTTCCAATTCCTATTGAGCAATCGCCTCTATTTTTCTGTTAGAATACAGAAGGGTCATTCGATTACTGGCTCTCCCATTGATTCTACAGAAATCTGAACGGAATATAGATGGCATATGACGTTGGAACAAAATCATATGCCAGTTCTATTTCATTCTTTTTTTAGTTGTTTGTTTTGTCTGTACCCATCAGAACTCTTGTAGAGAGGTCCTGGATTACGTCTTGGTAAAGTATGGGGAAAGCAATAGTCTTGACACTATGGAAATCCTTTAACATTCTAGTGGCACAGCTTGGCCAACAACTCTTTTTCTATTCAGTTCAAATCAAGATACCTGGATGGGCAGATCAACCAATCAGACAACACATGGTCTCTCCCTTTTGTCCCTTTTGGTAGCTATCGAGAAATGTTTGAAAGAACTTCAGAATTCCACAAAGAACTTTCATCATTTACTGTATTTACAAAGTGTATTCTGTAATTAAAAAGATCTTGGAGTGGTACAATTAAACCATTGTTTATTTCTTCTCTGTGTCAAATATAGAAGTCTTTCCTCGCCACTGGCCAATAAAGCTGTATTTTACTCTGCCGATAACTCATATTTGCAGAGTGAGCCACAAGTGCCGACATTTTTCTCCCACTTTTCAAACAAATGAAAAGTTGTGTGACATGGCTCTTAGAAAATTTCATGTGTGCGATACCGTGGATCGCTGGGGGCTGACAGGGAGCTGCAGCTGTCAGGGCGGTTCGGAGGAGCAGGATTCAAACGCGTCCATCTTTCAACACATCTTTCTCCCTTGTCACCGCCCCCTCTGCCTTCTCCTCTCCTCTTCCTCTTCAAATAGTGTCTGGAGGAAGGCTCAGAGCAGTGTAAGCAAACCTGTAAGTCAGCATTGGCACAAAAAGGCATGAAAAATAAATGTGTTTTTGTTTTGGGCTCTAGGGGAGGCTATCAAACCACCGTCTAAAAGCACTAAAACAGCTCCCCTTTTGTAGAACTGAGGCATTTGTGTCCACGGTATTCAGCAGCAGCTCAAATGTAACAACTGATTTATGTGAGGAAGAGGAGGAGGAGGAAGAAGAGGCTTTATTATTATTGATGATGCAGCGTTTTGTCTTGTGACGCTCAAAAGTACTGCCTTGTTAAGCTTGAATAATGCAGAATAATATAGCAGTAAATCATACAAAAAGGTTGTGTTTTTTTACTTCTTTTTCATCTGAGAAGATTAACTAATAATAGTATTTAAAGTGTAAAAAGTATTGGTAGTAGTGAGTACCCTGAACGTTTTTTAATCCCTGTTAATGTTATTAGAGTATAATTATAACATTTTAATTACTTTTTAATTAATGGATGAAGATCTTGTTTTTTTATTAGCCCCATAATCAACAGTCGTTAGCCATCACCTGCTCCACTTAAGCTTTAGTTTTAGTTCTGGTGTACTGCAGTTTTGTTTTTGTTTTGGCATTCTTGGAAAAATACATTATTCTGTCCCTGTGCGTGAGTTTTTCCACTCGTTTTTTTTACAACGTCGCTCTGATTAGACACATGCTGCATCTCATTATATAAAATACTTCACAAATTTGCAAATAATTATTGTTTGAACTTTTGACTTGCGTTTTGTTTAGTACGTTTTTAATGCTGGTGTTCCCAGTCAAAATGAACCAGATAATACTACAAATTTGGAGTACTTCTTCTATCTCCTCGAAAGTATTTTGTAGTATTTTGAGTATATTTTTTCTTTTCAGTTAGGCTATATGGCTGACATCTCACTCGCAGTACACTTGCCCTGATAGCAATAATCCATAATAAAGATCCTTTATTGATTTTTAATTTTGTGTCACAAAAGTCTCTTACAAATCATCGTCAAATGATACAGTGGTGCACTGGTCATCCTAGTGCATCTCCTTAGAGAGGCCTAATTTCAGATTTCATTCTTTGTTGTTTCCTAATCAGCACAGACTGTACAAGGTTATCTCCAGTAAGTTATAATTAGCATTTGTACTAACGCAGCACTACGCTATACAACATCAGAGGAGCTTCAGTACAAAAATGCTTACGGAAATAAACAGACTTTCACACACCGCAGACATGAATAATGATTAATTACATTGCTAGCTCCAAGCCGGATCTAAAACTACTTTGTCAGCTGTCACGTGGAGAGGAGAACCCACGAGATTAAGATGAAAATCGGTCACTCAATTTTCGATAGTAGAATGACCTAATTTTTATAAATGATTAGGACTGCCACAGAGCCGCTAATCCATCAGGCCTGTCAACCCAAACTCACTTTGTCAGCTTTGGTCTCGTTTTATTGTCTAATACTTTTGTGGATCGCTAATGAAGAGGTGTTTTTGTGGATTGAAATCAGCTTTAGGCTCAGAAGAAGTGTGTGGGAGAGATCTGCATGGACTGAGAAAAATTACTAAGTGCATAATCATGACTAGCTCACACTTGGGTAAAACTAAAACAAGCCAAATGTTCTGAGTGATCTGGACGTGCAGATCATAGGAGACATCAGGGTTATAAAGTCATTGTAAACTGATTAAGAGTTCATAGACGCTTCAATTTTATTGACAAAACTAATAATAAAACAACTGCTGATACTACCACTACTCTGCAACTACATGAATAACTTTAAAAACAGTGATGTGTGATACATGCAGATCTTTATCTATATGAAAATACCAACCATGTTTTCTGGTAATTACAGAACATACAGTCTTTATGGGTTTGGGTAGGAAGCTAAATCATATTACCAAGAAATGAAAAGAATGTTTGCCATGTTATTTGCATGTTACACATTTAGTCACTATGTAATTTCATTCCATTGACCATAATGTTCTCTACGTATCACTGTATAATAAATACCTCTTAATTAGCCTTAAATAAAAAGAACAAAGACATTTATGTATGTATTTATTCAATTATGGGTGTTTTTATTGCTCAAAAATACCTTTAAAACATGCATTCTTACTGTGAATGGATTTCACCTGTAAGTCTCCTGCTTGTCTCTTTGGAGACTGATAAGTTTATTGCCACACTTGGAACATTGCAGGCAACGCAATAACATCTCCATGGACATAAGCAGGTAACAGGCCCTCCACCGGGGAAGTTACACAGTGCATCTTTAAGAATAACTCAGGTTCAGTTAAGTAAGGCATCTAGGAGTTAGGGTTAAATCTTTTAACTTAAAAGATGTTAACCTGATGTTAAGCAATAGGTCCTTTCTACTCCCTTTAGGACTTTCTGCTGCACCACTGTCACAACATTATTTGTGTAACAACTAAAATTTCATACCATTTTCTACAACTGGTGCTGTTGCTATGCCGCTGCTAATACTATTATTTCTACAACTATGAGTTCTGTTAAGACTTCTGCCGGACAATTTGTAACATTTTTGTGTTTTTGCTGAAAAATAGTGCCTTGAAAGTGCTGTTTTTAAATGAGACTTTGAAGGTTCTCTGCTCTACCAAACCACTACCACTGCACTACCAAAAAGTCTCTCTGAAAATGCATGAAATCTGAAAACCTGATGAGATTCAAGATTCATTTCCCGTGCACCCTGTGGCGGCTTGGGAGCGAGGTGATTTGTATGTATGTGAAGGGGGAGTGGAATGATCATTTGCAAGTTTACACGGCTCATATTAAAACCATTGACTACGCTTGTCAATATTTGACTTCCCCGCTGTGGACACATCCTTCAACTGAATGTTTATTTGTACTGGTGTGTGTGTGTGTGTGTGTGTGTGTGTGTGTGTGTGTGTGTGTGTGTGTGTGTGTGTGTGTGTGTGTGTGTGTGCGTGCGGTCATAATGCAAACAGGACAGTCCCTGATGGGTTCAAACAGTACAAGTCAATGCAGCAACATGCTTTAGAAACTGTGACATTATTGATGGATTAATCAACCATTGTACAATATAATACAGATTAAACACTGGGATTTGCAATTTGCATGAAAGAGTAAAGATTCTGCATGGATGAACTGTATATGTGGAGGAAGTCTAGGAAAATAGAGAAACCTAGTGAGATGAATTAAAATATTAACTGGTTTATATTAAATTAAATCAAAACAGCCTTGATGGTGATTCATTCAATGCATAAAACATTATTATTATTTATTATTTTATCTCTTGATTCTGTGAAAGTAAAGTACTTACCACAACATGCGATAATCATAATCACTCCCTTCTGCACCAGTGGTAAGACGGGTCTTGTCGATGGACACAAGTAACTTTTTGTTTGTAAGAGGATCATTAAGCCCTAAAATTATACTAGTATTTATCAAATGTGTTATTATTACAATTTATTAACATTATAAAATGTGTATATTGCCCTGTAAATAGACTGAAATCCCAAGGCCAAACTCAAACAGAAACATGCAATCAAGTTTATTTCAGTGACACAGTGCAGAAGGCTGCAGTGATACTCAGGCTTCTGTGTTATTTGATTTCTGTTGTCTTTTGCATGTAAAGCACCATTGCTTTGATACTGCAGGACCATACTTTCTCTGATTGACTAGTCCTCCTGTCAATCAAGCTCTATATGAACACACAAAGATAAGCCTAGGACTTAAGTGTCTTAAGTGTGTAAGCGTGTATTGTATAATTATGGTGGACAAAAATAGACATAGAATCTGATTAAACCTGAAGAAAAGCAAAACTTAAAACTGTAGCCTGACTAGCACTTAAGAGGACCAAGACTTGATTGACTACTAAACCCTTGAAACGATAGTGCTTCCTTTTACAGGAACAAACTAAGAAATCATAAATTACAACAATATATGCTGTGGTCATTTGAAACAACTTGAAACACAAAATGTAGGACTGGGACTTGATTTGTCTTGGATGTATGGACCACTAACTTGAGACTTGACTTAGACAAAGACTTGGTCGTTCCTCTAAGATGTCCTGTTTTAATTTGTAAGTATTGTATTGTAAGATTCCTGTGTCCTGTCTTCTTTTCAACATCCACATTTGTAGATCTATCCTCAGTCTCTCAGCATTTGCCTGTATTGTGTGGTCACTTTGTTTCTGATAGGAGTGCAGTGTTTAAGATTCTGTGTGGTTTGTGTGGAGGGCTGGGTCAGTGCTCCTTCTGCTGGGAGAGGAATCGCAGGCTTTTGATGTGATCCTGGTTCTCACGGCTGCATCTGACATGGTCCATAACAAGGTTTCCTCCACCTGTAGGAGAAAAACAGTCTATTTATACCCCACCACCTAAATATGAATTGGTGTGGTAGGATCTGGGCTGTGTATGTGTGTATCCATATCTTTAGTATAACATTACCAACCTTACGACCTCTTGTATATAGCAGAGATATATTTGTATAACTATTTGTATATATTTTGTAATTTTTACATGCACATATACATTTATATAATTATGCCTTATTTGATACCATTATCTAGTTATTTTTGCTATTACTTTTTATTACAATTTATATTTTTGCTCATTGTTATTCTCATATATTATAATGTGTGAGCTACTGTCCAAATAATTTTCCTTGTATTGCAATGTAGAAGAGACTCATCTAAAATGATTCTAAAATAGCATAAAACGTAACTAGTACTTTGAGTAGTTTTTTACTTTTACTTATGTACACATCTGGCAGCACTACTTGAAATTGAGCACATTTTAGCCATTGTAACTGTACTGACTACAAACTGTCAGTACTGTTTCCATCACTGGCACCTCAATAAAAACACAATTGATACTTTGCAGTGACATCATGCTGGGGGTGTATTTCTGTGGATTTAAACAACACATTTTCAGGAGCCTGTGATCAACACGAGTGTTCCTGGTCCTGTTTAGGGGTTTGATTTTTTTTTGTTGGTTAATGCTAGCTCGCTTGTGACTGTAATTTTATGTGTGAGAGACTTGATCAACAGCACAAATCAACTCACCTGTTGCAGCAAAATCAACTCTTTCTGGTCAGATTGTGTTAAAATAAATCTCAGACCAAGTCGATTAAGTTGAGTAACAGAGCCTCAGACAGAGCAGAGCCTCCAGTTAGCTTCACATCTCCAGGGAATGTTGATGACATCAGCTGCAAAGTATCAATAGAAAGATAATATAAAATTTGTTGCACTATTACAGATTGTGGATACATAGATTTATACATATATTCATACAAGAATACATTTACATTCAAAACAGCATGAAACATTGAATGATTTCTCACTCATGCACAGGCATTCCCACTCGTGCAGAGACATTCATTAAAAGTAAAGACGCTAGGTATGAAGCACACACACACACACACACACACACACACACATATATATATATATATATATATATATATATATATATATATATATATATATATATATATATATATATATATATATATATATATATATATATATATATATATATATGCATGCACTATTTTAAGCTAATGTCGAAGCAGGTTGAAAGGCTTTGTTCTTCAGGTAATTTCAATATCCACTTTGCCCGCCCACTCTCTCCTCTGCACACATCCAGCCTCAAGTGTTTGACTTCCTGGTCTCCAACAACAACAACAACAAAAAACTGTTACAAAACACATGGTGGAATCAGAGGTCAAAAGGCCAAACAGCAGCATCCTAATGGCTAGATCACTGTCAAGCTTAAGTCTACCAAAAAAACAATGGGTTTTTGTACTAAGATGTGATACAAATGCCTTGCAGCTTGTAAAATATTCACTTGGTATTTTAATCCCTCCGTGGTGCACATACAGGGACATCTAAAAAGAAAAAAAATCTTCAAGGCTGACATGTTTTTTCATTGAGGTACGAGGCTAGAAATACCAGGATGTTACTAATGAACATGAAGTCAAGGATGTATTAGATCTCTTCATCCAATTTGATATTCCTTTTATGCATTTTAATCAAATCATGTCAAACGAACTAATTACCAACATTGTTAAATATATCTTTTAAATACCCCTAACACACAGCTTATTTGCTGACAGATGAAGTTCATTTTTCTAACAAACCTTATCGCTATTAACATGTAATCTGATTAGACCTGCAGACCTTGTAATCATTATACGTAAACCATCACTGGCCTTAATTAGAGGAAACGCATTCATCTCGTATTGCGTTCACTGGTTCCTCCATAGGGACTCTGCAGCCCCTTCACTCTTCACTCTTTTGCCTTCTGGATGTGTCGTAACAGTGTGTAAGAACAGACGTGCACATTGTAATATCTCTAATGCTTTTCTATCTGATGAAAAAGCCAAGGATTTCATTCAGAACATGACAAATGCAAAATTAATAGTGAGAATACGAGGAGTCCTTGAACTGTGACTGGCCATTTCAGCAATCTGTTTATACATGTGTGAATAGACTGGCCGAGAAAGTTAATAAGATTTCATAAATAAGGTTACGTAAACATTTTCAGTAGACATTTTGAGTTTGAGATCTACATTTTTTCAAGGCACGATTTGAGGTCCTTTAGTTCATTCAAAAATAGGCTGTGAAAAGTTCAAGTTTGCAAAATGGCAGTGCAGTGGTACAGCAGTAAGCTAAACCGATTTCATGAGGTGAAAACAAGACTGAGAAACATCATGTATTTCTACTTGCAAAGTTCAAATGTGAGTATACAAAAATGTGAAGAAAAAATCTGCTTTTTTATCTTACAGACCAGTGCAAAATACTTAATGGTCCTGTATAACAAATTTGACTCTTGTGAGCTTTTAGTCATTTCATAATGCTCCCTCCTCCAAAACATGCCAACATCACACATATTTGAGTAACCCTTTATAATTACTCTGTCTATAAAGCTCAAAATGCTCCGAGTCACCTTGTGATGTCATCTAGTGGTAGTTTTCAAGTTCCATTAGAGATCATCATCCAAATGCTTCTAATGAAGGTGTATTGAGCATTTCCTGTACCAGTGTATTAAGGGCCAATCCCATTTCTAATTTCTACCCCTACCCTTTGCCCCTTGAAACTGATCAACAAGGGTTAGGGGTTGAAAGTCGACCCCTACGAATTGGGACACCCCTTCAACAATCACATACAGTACGTCATCAGTAGACGTGGTTGTGGTAGCAACCATCTTGCCGGTGATTCGCAACGCATTCTGGGAAATTGCTCATACCCCGCCGTTTGGAGTGTGCCTCTGAAAAATCTTCGTTTGGAGGAGTATATAGCCCTACCACTTTCCCCTACCCCTCTGCCATAACGGGAACTGGGACACCCCTACCCCTACACGCGAACGCGCAAAACGAAGGGGTAGGGGAAAGTGGTATGGCCAAGGGGTGTAATGGGATTCAGCCTAAGTGTTTTCTGTTTGAGAGAAGAACACAAACTTTTGTGCAATTATATTATAAGAAAATATTATATGAAAATTGAAACATATAAATGGAACTTGCGAAACACTGAATAGACTAATCGTTCTTAAGTGTAAAAGTAAATTATCCAAAGATTGTCATGACATAGGCAGGTATTAGTTAAAAAAGTAATAAAAAAAAAAACATATCTGCAATTTATCCTTTCACTCAGGGTGTTTCTCAAATAAAATGAAAACTGCAAAAGTAATACCAATATTCAAGAGTGAGAACAAACAGTTTTACAAACTACAGACCAATTTCCCTACTGCCACAGTTTTCAAAAATCCTTGGAAAAACTCTTCAACTCACGTGTCGAAAAGTTTCTTGATCAAAATGGCCTTCGTACATTATACTGTTCATTTTTTCTCCCTTATTTCACATACTGTGTTGAAGTGTGGGGGACACTTCAAACACACCAATGTGCAGTTAATCCACTGATTATATTACAGATACGAGCTTTGCAAATCATCCATAAAGTTGGATTTTTAGAACACACCCATAATCTTTTTATTTGATCCAAGCTCCTAAAGATTCCTGACCTTGTAAAATATTAGACCCTGGTAATTTTATTTAGAGGATTCAACAATTTACTACCAAGTGATCTGCAAAGCTTGTTCAAAATGAGAGAGAGAGCTCATAATTTAAGAGGGTATGGAAATTTCAAATTGCCCAATGTTCGACCTAGCTGTAAAAGTTTCTGTGTGTCTATATGTCGTGTAAAACTCTGGAACAGTCTGGATACACATCTCAAGAAATGCCAAAATATCCATAAATACAAGTTTCTATATAAACGTATGGTCTGATCACAGTATATAGAGAGTGGGACTGAATATTACAACAATACTTCCTTCTGTAGTGCAGGTTTATGCTTGTTATTTCCTTACCTTTGCTGGTATGTTCTGTCCATTATCATTACTTGTATCTGCTGTCTGTTACCATTGTTGGTATTCTTAATTTCCTTACCATCGTTTGTATCCTTTTGTATTATTGCAATATGATGATAGTTATGTTACCAAGCTATAACAGTGACTCTTTGTCCTCCCTTGTAAATAGTTCGTATGGTCTAATGTAAAATGTCTGAAGAATGCAAAAGAAAGCTCATTATGTTAAATTAGCATAGTGGGGGTGGGATTAAATAAGTTTTCTTCTATCCACTCCTTTTTTGTGGATTTTTTTATTTGTTATGATTGCACTAATGACATATGGATAATACTCTGTTCCATTGTAAAAGAATGTAAATTGCTTACTTGCCCAAAATAAATATAACAGACATGTTTTTGATGAGCAAACAACAACCCTAACCCTTAACATTTATCAGAAAATAGTGTAAGATGGGCCCTTTAAAAGCATGAGCCAGGAGTCTACCATGTGAAATAACAGTTGAAGTTGATTCAGTGCCACATACCTAGAATCATTCACTACAGAAAACTGAAAAACAAACTTTAGATCATGTCAGTGTTTCTCCTTGTGTCAAACTCTGATTCATTTGACACAAACTGAGTATTACAAAGCAAACTTTAGAGCCAATGTCTTGACTAGAACTGGAAACTTGGGACTTGAAGAAATATCTGCCATTTCCAAGAGTAGCATCAGTCTGAAGTGAAGCTGTCATGGCGGGCTGCTTCCATCCAGACCCAGTGGACTACAGTTGTCAAATCCTGGTTGTTTCTGGTTTAGAATGGGTATCACTGCTTGTTTAATCCCTCCCCAGTCTTGTTACACATTTTGCGTTTACTTCTGGGTTTTGGGTTTGTGGTTTTTTCTGGTCTAGAGTATTGCTGCACAATTTTGGGAAAAACAAAACAAAAAAAAATCTTATTACGATTATGTCTAAAAGTAATATTCTGTTCAGACTGCACATTGTAAAGTCCAGGAGTATTAACTTTTGTGAGAAGGCTGAAGTATGAACTGATAAACAAATCCAAGAATCTCAGGCATTTCAGAACATGTGTGTAGAAATCATATAGATATAACATGATTTTTCCCTATACAATGACACAGTATTTTGTTCTTTGTAGAGGACATTATATTACTTAAATAACTGGTGTCTTTGCGATTTGATAATTGCACCAACTCAAATTGTGAGTCTGATTAGATTGTGTTATATTGTGTAGCCCCAGTCTAGAACTAGTTAAATGTCCTATATTACGCAAAATTGACTTTTGTGAGCTTTAAGCCATGTTAGAATGATGTGTTATGAATGTATTATGTATAATTATGCATCAAAAATATACCTGGAGTTGTGTTTTGTTTCATTCACCGTGTGTGAATGAAACAATAATCCTTTATTATTAGCCTGTCTACTTCTCCCAAGCTTACGATGTTCTGTTCTACCTTGTGATGCCATGAAGTTAACAGCTACCTTTTACCTTTTATTCTATAAATACTGGCATTTCCAGACCTGAAATTATCCAGTTTGAGAGAAGAACTCAGCCTAGATATGCAGGGTTTGTATGTTTAACATGTGTGAATGAAACAAAACAAAACTCCAGGTTTGTTTTTATGAGGAAACAATATTTTAACATAGATCAGAAAATAGCATAATATGGGCTCTTTAAATCCTGGTCCAGTCTTTGACCTATTACACACATCACATATTATCATCTCTATTTACTCCCAGTACACAGTTTTCTGGGAAACATGACAATGCCTCAAACAAATTCTTTATGCTTTTCTCAAGCTGCCAGTCTTCTTGAGTCTACCACTTTATTTCATTACTGTACTTAATGTTCTCAACAATTGACAGTAAGTAAGCATCTATTTCCCTGGACGGTCTGAGTGTTTGGACAGCATTCAAGCCCTGTCCCACTTGTTGAAAGGACATTCTCTTTAGTCATGATTTTTTCTTGGCACCACATGTGAGAATTGTAGCAGTAATTATTAATGGAGAATGCAGAATACTCCTACTGTACTCTGGCATTTCAAACAGAGCTGGCTGTTTGAAATGCCAGTGTATTACTTAAATGCAATGTATGTACTTGAACTGGAAGATAATATTTGTTATGTCGTGCTAGGTGTAAGTAGCCTACATTGGTGAGCTAACTTGCAGTTTTTTCGTAGTCTATTCAGTGACATTTCCGGCTCTTACCTGGAATTTACACCAGGAGCATACGCGCATACTTTTAAAAGTTTCAATTTACACCAGAGGCAACAGAGATGCTCCCGTGATGCCAGCCTCTGTGGGTTCTCACGTTTAAACACCAAACTGTTTTACATTGCTTATGTGTTCATTGTTGATTGGATGAATTACTTTTTAAATCACAATACAAAAGTTGACAACAAGAGAGACGATGCTTTGCAGCGATAACAAGCCGTATCTGCAGTGCTCGTACTAATTAAGCCACTCATCATTTAACTTTTGTTGTCTGCACCATGCTCCTTTTCCTTCAGAAGTTGTTCTTGTGAAGTTCCTGTCTGATGTCTTGAAGTGTTTTATATTTATCCTACACGGCTTTAAATTTTCCGTAGTCCATCAGGAGTCATTCCCTGAGCTCCTGGATATGACACATGGGGTTTACGCAACTGTCCTGGTTTTAGAGAACGTATTTTGAAAGGGCATCAGAAGTTTACTTTGACACCACGTGCTTATTTCCCGTCTTTCCCCTGCTAAAAGCCTGGAGACGCTCCACTGATTCTGAAAAATTAGAACTCCAACCTAATTTGAGCAGTGCGTAGCATAATGACGGGCGTTGGACACGCGTATGACACTGCTGGTGTAAATTGTTACTGGTTAAATCCAGTTAAAAGCAAAAGTGATACCTGTGCATATGCTGTGCTGCTGCGCTTATGCACTGTTACTGCTTTAGTATAAACTGGGGGTTAGTCTAGGTTGTCAGATGCTCAGAAAGATGATGATTTCAAAACATAAATGATGTAGTAAATCGTTTCAGTATTTATTTTTTTATTTATTATTATTATTATTATTATTATTATTATTATTATTATTATTATTATTTTTTGTAAATGTTGGCCCAGAGTTGGCTGCAAAAATTCCAGATCTGGTAACTTTACAGTGTCACCAAAATGTTGAAAGAAATCCACATTGTGTCTTTATATCTGCAACAAATGTACAGGAGGTGACAAACATCGTTCTTAAGTGTAAAAGTAAACTATCCAAAGATTGTCGTGACATAGACATGGTATTAGTTAAAAAAAAAAAAGTAATAAAAAAAAAACCCATATGTGCAATTTATCCTTTCACTCAGGGTGTTTCCCAAATAAAATGAAAACTGCAAAAGTAATACTAATATTCAAGAGTGAGAACAAACAGTTTTACAAACTACAGACCAATTTCCCTACTGCCACAGTTTTCAAAAATCCTTGAAAAACTCTTCAACTCACGTGTCGAAAAGTTTCTTGGGAAAAAAAAAAAAAAAAAAAGCAAGCCCTTAGCAAGCAAGCACGCCTTATTTATAAGCTGTGTCCTGCTAGCTGTGAGTACCCTACATTGGTGAGCTAACTAGCAATTTCTTCAAGAAAAAGAAAAAAGCATCCACACCTCCCTAATAATAAGCCTAATAAAGAAGCAACAAGTACAATGCTGAAGCTAAAGTGCTAATGATATTTGCACCTTTTTAATGACATTATTTAACATCTTTGCAAGACAGCTTTAAAACGTTAATAGCAAGTATTTGTGTTATTCCTGGCAAAACACAACATCAAAAAATAATAATAAATAAATAATAATAGAAAATGTATAACGTTCCAAGAAAGGGCCATTGCTGTGATGTGGGTGTAATCTTGAAATGTTCTCTATTTTTTCAAGCGTTCCTCAGAATTCAGCATAAAACATGATGGGTGACATTATGAGCTCCTTTGTTTTCACACACATCACTGAAAAGACAAATCTGATTGCACGATCATGTTTTGATTTTGAGATAGACCAATACGGCCGATGCAGATGCAGATTTTTTTAGAATACACAGCAACAGTGACCAGTAAACTCTATCGATAGTTTTGGGCCGATATGTTGGCCCGATTGTGATTGTTTTCCCCAAATTATGTCATTTAAATTTACTGCAAACTCACCCACAGCCCTGTTTTAGCACAAACCTATAAGAGAGCTGTGTAGTCATGTTTCTTTTAGTAGTTATCTTCATATTAAAGTGTTAAAATAAAGCTTTTAGGCTGCAGATTGACCAAAACAAAATATTGACCTGTGCTGATACACTAAAAAGTCTAAATATTGGTCCCATATATCAATCTATCTCTACTCGAGACACGACAGAGGGCGTGGTGACCAGTCTGACATCTCTCTGTATTAAAAGTACAAAGATATCATTCTGGACTTGCTATGCCAATTTTTAGAGCTTTACAAAAAATGAACCGTTACTGTGATGAGCCTCTTATCTCCAGATGTTTCATATTTAATGACATGTGTCTGTGGTTTTCTCAAAAGTCTTCAAACTTTCTTCAGAATTCATCAAATAGTTCTTACCTTACAGAGAAAAGACAAAGCTACTTGTCACAAAGCATGATGTGGGAGTCTGTCACCTAAAATGTCTCAACACTTCAAGCAATGCCAGTAAAATCCACAAAAGGAGGGAAAATAGTTTGTATCCGGTTATGCATTAATAAAAGCCTCTCATGGTCTCCTGCTTAAAGCCATTCATTTTACGCATTGAGAATTCTCCGCATATCTCTGTGTGATCGATAAGAGCCTGGTAAACATCTCACCTTCATTCTTCTGGACTGGGTGTAAATATTTAGGTGACCTTCAATATCAGCTTTTGGAGATTTTTCCCAACTGTTCTGACTGTTGCTCTGCATTCTAATTCTGACACATGTTTTAACAATTCCTCAAAGCCTCCTGATGTGCCACGGTGCTTTAAATAAAATAAATATCCACAAGTTATAATTACTATATCGACTTATCGTTCAGTATAAGTAGTGTTGGGAAATACCTGAATACATACCAAGAATACGTATTCAGAATACTAATTCTGAGTAACTGTATTCTGGTACAATTACTTCTTCATTTGATGGTACTCAGAATACAGTTACTTTTTAAAACAAAAGGAATACATGGTGGTATTTATGCTTATTAAAATAGAAAACACGGCTCTTGTGGTGAGTGTAAGCGTGATTTTTTTCCTTCTTTGAACAGTGATAAATAAATGCATAACAAACATACAGCTGTGTTCAATCCTGTGTTGCGTCTTTACATTATAACTGAAATGCGACTCAATGTAAACATATTCTAAGCATTCAGCATACAGTCCTCTGATTGGGCCATGTATCGAAACATTAGAAAATACATTTTAATTCAGGTATTCAGTATTCTGTAACTAAATACATTTTCAAACTATTCTTCCTCTCACTGAATATAAGACAGATGGAACAATATTTTTGAGGAGTCGTTTGTACTCTTTCTTTGTACTAAAGGGAGAGTTTAGGTTAGTTTTGACTATATGATACTATATGAACTTCTATGACTCATTTACAGATGGAAATTAAGGACTAAAGTATTTGATTCTGCTGCTGAGTTGTTGTAGCTAGGCCTGTCACGATAAGACATTTTGAAGTGCGATATATTACTAAAGTAAATATGGATGATAAACAATAAGTGTATTATCATGCCAGACCTAACTCGGCGGTCAGTTACACTTCACTTTGATAATTCCCCTTGGCGTCTGCACAGATGGATAACCCTACTGAAAAGCAGATAATGTAAAATCAATATGGACATTGCCTATATAAGAAATGGCTCATAATTCTGGATCATATTCCCAAAGACCGGAGGGATTAAATGGAAGTCAAGGGCCTTGTTTGGAGTAAAGATTGCAGTCTGAATACGGCACATGGTATGTAACAGTGATGAGCTGGAACTCGCAGTCTCGCCTCCCGGTCACATGAAAGCATAAGCAGATGAATGATTTATGCTAAAGGTGCAGCAACAGCGGGCCACAGAGCCAAGGTCCTTCCACGCACGACTCTGAACCCGGGCACATCACACTGTTTGTTTGGAATTCTCTCGACGCCAGCCCTTGCCTTACACTGCCATAAAATATTGATCAGCGTTTGTGGCAGCAATTCAAAAACATGGCCACATACCACAATGGGAAGATAAGCTCAACAATAGCCATCAAAGTTTATTCAGTCTTAGAGATGCAATACTGTATATTAAACATTTATCACCAAGGAGGATTTACATAGCATGAGTGGCAGAATTGCACTTGCTACTCGCTGGCTGCTTTATAGACGTACAGTATACTCGTATAAATGGAAAAAAAAACAAAAAAAAAAACACATTTCAGTGCGGCCTCTTGCAGCGTGATAAGCAGCTAAAGGACTGAGTGCACATAAATGTAGTTCCCCTGCGTGAAATCCAATTTTGTGTCAGACATAACAGCTTCCATGGCACATATACTGAACATTTTATATCATACGTAGGCCTAGATTGACTCTTGTGAGCTTTTAGCCATGCTATAACGTTGTGTTATAATTACCTCATCAAAAACATGCCTGGAGTTGTGTTTTGTTTTATACACACATGTTTGAGTAATGCTCTGTTCCACCTTGTGATGTCATGAAGAGGTGGTTTTAAAGTTAAAAGCTACTTTTAACTTTTGATCAGGGAAGATTGGCAATTCCAGGGCTGAAATCATCCAAATGATTCTTGTGAAGGTGTATGGAGTTTAAAAGTAGTGTAGCACTTCCTGTATTACCACATGACTCAGCCTAAATAATGCATAGTTTGTGTGCTGAACATGTGTGAATGAAACAAAACTCCAGCTATGTTTGTGACGAGGAAACAACATTATAACAGAAAATAGCTTAATATTGGCCCTTTAATGAATCAACCATTTTAGAAATAGTTTTGTTAATCCCTTACTAAGTCACGGCAAGGAAGTAAAGTTTATTTGAATGCGTTGAAGTAAGCAGAGTGAAACAGAGGGAGGGGGCTGTGTTGTGATCACTGGGGTGAGTTAGTTATCTGAGCTTGTCTTCCAACACAGTACAAACAGCTCTTTAGCATGCATGCTGCTCTCCTGGCCTCTTTGCATCTGTGCACACTAAGTATCCTTCCACCCATGTCTTCTCTGTCTTACAAAGAAAAAAAGGGCCACTTATTTATTTACTTGTTTATTTGTCTTTTTGTAACTGGACACAAAGTTTGCGTGTTGTGCAGTGCTGGTTATGAAAAGATCTCAAGTGGTTGGGAGAAGAAGAAAAAAAGAGGGGTTGCTGAAAGATTCATAGAACCCTCGTTCAACAGGCGTTTCCATGGCAACACAACCATCTCTGGCTCAAAGGAAGCGAAAGGCCTCGATGTAGACGCAGTTCCCGCACCTCAAAGACCCTCTGATTTGTGAACACACTGAAGACACACACACGCACACACGCACACTGAACGCACACTCACACACAAAGGCATAGTCACCACTGTTTTAATGCTCTTAAATGAGCTTGATCATACGTGCACTCATTCTGTTTCACAAAACACAATAAAACAGTAAAGTCTTTTGAAATAAGCACTCACATTGATTCAGCACACCTCCAAGGCAAACAATGTTTTTCCTCATTTGAATTCAGCTTAAACAGATTTACATGGTGTTATACAACTGATTAGATCTAATTCCTGACATATGGGAGATTTAGGAAATTCACACTTCAATGCTTTTAGAGAATGGGTCATAGACTGTATATATAAATGGACATCACTAACCCGCTAGCCGTCGCGTTCCAAATAGAAATGTGGCGGCCATCGACTCCAATTAACTTTACATTGGAAACTGACGCCCCTCTCTGTAACTGCTGCAGTGAGCCTTGTCATTTTGGTCTTAAAATGTTTGTATTAACCTGCACTGCATGATCCTGCTGTTTTTATTTTATATTTCCATTGTCATTGACTGGAGCCAGAACACTATGGGTGACGTCACACTCCCTTAGACCACTTCTTTATACAGTCTATGGAACGGATGCATGATATGAGCAACATGCACTATGCAATATTTAAACTGTTTTATGTTTCAATCAAAACATATCCAAATAAGACAATTAATTGATTGCACCATATATTAAAACTGTGTAAAACAAAACTCAGTGAATACCATATAATTACTATTATTGCTGTACATTATGTCAAATTTCTCAGGTCTATGGGAAAGAATTAGAATGTTATGGGAAAACAACGACTGTAATTAATTATTGTACTTTTTATTGTGCAGAATCACATTTTTATATTAGTCAGTGTTGAAATGAGATGTATTTCTGAGGTTATAACTATCAGCCATTTGTAAAATTATGCAACTACATCTACTACTGCTTTACTATAAACTCCCTCTTCCTTACAGTGTGATTGAGAATGATTTATTTTGATGTCAGTAGTAAAACAGAGTTGCTCCTTTAGCTCCCAGCTGCACTGTGGGGTGACCCTCATTCACAGGATTCTTTTAAGATGCCATGATCCCTTTTCATTTCTTTTGCAAATTGCCCCCTGCCACCCACACGGCTGCACTGAGGTGCCTCCTCACAGTGTAAGGTTTCCACTTTCATAAATAAACGACTCTCCTAAGTGGGACTCTTTAGCACCCAGCCAGACAAGCAGGAGGCTTTTATTATGATTGCCGCGCCTCATAGCCCCAAGCGCAGATTTGGGTGAGGTCTGGTCTCATACATTCAGTCACATACACACACACATGCATGCACGCGCACGCACACACACACACACACACACACACACACACACACACACACACACGCACACGCACGCACACACACACACACACACACACACACACACACACACACACACACACACACACACACACACACCCACACACACACACACACACACACACACACACACGCACACACACACACACACACACACACACACACACACACAGAGGGGCACTACAGAGATGTGCTTACAGAGTGCAGGAGCGGAATAATCAAGTGCTAAATGTGTCCATACCCTGTGGCATACTGCAATAAAACACCAAATGAAGTAATAAGATGATGTTCATTACAGCGTCCAGGTGGAAATAAGGGAACTTCTAAACGGACGTATGTATTTCCACTTTACGTGTTTGAAATTGAACATCACAAGGGGGAGCTACTGAAATAAACCACCACCTACTAACTAACTAATGTTGTATGAGATATTAATTTAAGAGTTTGGTGGCAGAGACTAGCTCTGCAGTTTTGTCAGATACTCTAGGGCAGCTGTGGCAACCATAGCTGACCACCAAGAGAATGGGAGTAATTTAATAATGCATGTATAGAAAATTATGTTGAGCATAACAAAATATATGTATTTGTGTATATAAGACATAAGGAACAATAACTGATTATTTTAAATATCTTTTCTATGTTGCTATGTTTGGTTCTGTGCTGCTGCCTCAGAAATTTCCTTCAGGATCAATAAAGTATCTAATAATTTATGTAGTCTTATTTCTTAACCAAACCTCATTTAACACTTTACATTTTTAACAATTTCAACAAATGTCCATCTTTGAAGTTCTCACCCCAGTAATCATGTTTGAAGGTCTTTTTTGTCTCACTCAACAATCTGGAATAAAAAAATCCACAGAAATCCACCAAGAAGTGGGTGCTGATTCACTGACATCTGCAGCACAACATGATGGTGCAGGTTCTCAGAGTGAGATTAAGGGATTACTGATCTCTGTCAGGGCTGGTGCATGGGTGGGGCTACACACACCCAAATGATGCAACACCCATTTACTTTTAATTAGTCCATATACTGTGTTCAGATTATATCATATTTAATCTTCATTTTGATACTGTTTTGAGGGTGAGACTTTTCAAATCAAATTAAAAATGTTTTTATCTAATTTCTTCTATTTTTAAGAAACTTTCAATGATTGACTTCTGGAGGTCTCAGTGTGACGCAAAAAGCAGAAAGAAAAATCCTTCACTTCTTTTGTGTTAAAAGTTGTGAGTGACTTTGTGTCTTTCATAAGAGCTGCACAAGGCCGGACTGTTGTTTTTGAGGTTGCGCAGGGCCTGGGCAAAGACAAAGCTGGGCTTATGTAAAGCCGGAAAACTGGTCCAACAGTGTCCCCTGCAGGCTAGTTCTGTATATTGCAGGAATGTTGCGTTTTACCGTCTCGAACATGTGTTGCTGATAGCCAATAGTACAAAATGACTATGGCTTTAAATGTTACAAAAATACACAATTCTGTTTTCAAAAATACATCTGCGTTGTGGACATAGAGCTTTTTACTGACTGAGAGACATGAGTGCTTCTATGGCAACATGCATTATCCCACTAAATTTAGATAAGATTCACTGTGTAACTTTTGCCATACTTCACTTTTTTATGAAAATTGCTTTGCCAGGAATGCCCCACAGTAAGGCATTACATGTCATGGCGACAAGCTGGTGACACCACAAGGCACAGGTCAGATATGTGGAGAGGTGAGCCTGCTCATATAGTAGAATGCATGTTTTTCAGGATATTTTAGAGCGATACTGTGGAACATTCCAGGAAAGGAAAAGCAATATCATCTCCACGGACACAAACAAACGACAGACCCCCACACATTACCCCCCACTTTACTCCTCCACCACGTTAAGCAGGTTACGCAGTTCACCTTTAAAACAGTACATCTTCTAAGTGCATTTAATTAGGTAAATTATTTGAACACTGTTGGTTAAAGGTGCACTATGTAACTTTTTGGTTGGGGGTTCATCACCTGCTTCTTTCAATGGATATGTCACTGCTCTGCCTGGAATGTTCCACAGTATGACATCAAACAGCTTTACCCTACATGCATAGTATTACAAGTGGTTTTATAGCTCAAAATACCGAGACTGGTTTGGTTTCCACAATGATAGAAAGGTTTAATTCCATACTGTGAAACATTTGACAGACTCTCCACCAGTCCAAGTTATTCAGTCCGTAATAACCACGTCACTTCTTTGCTGAACTTCAACTATTTCACAACAAAACATTAATGGTATTCTGTGAGAAAGTCATCTTGTTGTGTTTCTCCCCATTCTCTCTTCCATCCTCACACACACACACACACACACATGCACACACACATGGGCAATCCCCGGGAGCCTGTCCCGTGTCGAGGACCTCTCCAATTAGCGTCTGTCATGTTTGCTGTGCGGCGTTGTGTCTGTAGGAGCGGCAGACACTTGGTATTACACAGGTCTATCTCATGCATGGGTGAGCGGGGTGATGGAGCCTGCCCACGCTAATAGGCCCTGGACTGGAGGAGAGGCAGGGGGCTTGGTGCAGGAGCTCAGGGCTTAGTGGGATGTGGGGCTTTGGGGGAGAGTATCTGTACATGGTGGTATATGAAAGCAAAGAGCACTAAGTACAATGGGATTTTCCTTCTGGGTGGATGTTGTAAACTTCAAAGCCAGCATCCCCAGCCAGTAATAACAAGTTCGTTTATAGAGAATCATACATTTTGACCTATGTGTTTTTACTAGTATCTTTTTACTTGCATCTTTAGCATGAAATGGGACAGAGAGTGAGGAGAGACATTCGCAAGTCTTTTGATGCAGCCATCACAAGTCTTTTGATGGAGCCATACCCCTAACATAGTCCAGCACTATTTGAGTACTATGTAAATCATCAATTTATCAGATAAAGTTTAAAAGTTGAGTAGACATCAAAAACAGTATAGAAGTGGGTCTATAGTGTTTTCTTTTTCTTTCTTTTCTTTTTTACAGTTGTAGTAATATTAAATTGGCGGCCACAATACATCTAGAAATAGACAATTATCAGTACAATTATCCACTACAATTCTTACGGATAATTGTAGTGGTGGCAGCATACTCACTGGTGGTACGAAGAAGTATCTGAAAAAGAGTATTCATGGGTTTCAGCTTCCTGTTCAATGGCGCCATTTATAGGATGGTTGACTATTCAAAAAAACATTTTATCTTTAATTGTTGATTATTATGAAGACAATTATCATCAAGTTTTCATCATTCTGAAACCCATGGATCAGAACCAAAATTCATTCAGATTCAAATTCAGACAACTTTATTAATCCCACCAGGGGCAATTAGTTTCAACTTTTAGAGGACTAAAACACAATTTTGCTATAAATGTTGTTTTAAATTGTCAGTCAACCAATTGTCAAGTTTTTCATGATTCTGAAATCCATGAATAGCACGGCCCATAAGTTACTTTCCTTCACTACACTGCAGTAAACACTGTTCACAAGGTAAAAGCTTCACACTGACTTCTATGTGATGGAGATATAAGGCTAAAAACCTGTTGCCTCAGAGCTAAGTGTAAGTGGAGTCTTTAACTCATGGGTTGTCTATGGGTCTGTCATGATGGGTTAAATAACTGTAAATCAATCTTTTGTGAGAATGTTTACTTCTTTTGCAAAAATGTCACCTTTGTAAAAAAAAAAAAAAAAAAAAAAAAGGCCATTTGAGGACTATGTTCCGATTTTAATACATTGTTTTGACATACTATAAATGTTCATTTGTTTGCCTCCATACCAGATCAGTCTCACTCCTTATAGATTCAAAACTAAAGCTGCTGTAGCTAAATGTAATGCTAGGAGTGCTTCAAAATCATTCATGTCATCCACTCAATGGGCCATACATTTGTATATAGAGCAATACATAGTACTCATGAAGCATAATTCTGCTATTTCTGCTATTCATTCGTCTTCAGAACATATTCATTATCTTGTAATTACTGGGCTAAAGTACACGGCCAGTGAAATAAAGTGCACTTAAAGATCAAATAGGCTATATAGATATAAAACTGATATAAAAAGTAAAACTTGATAAAAGCATATTTTCCCATCTGGGAGGTTTAAAATTGTGCTAATGGATGTTTTAGTAAAGACAAGCTCCGATTACAAAAGAAATAATGCCAAGATGACTGAGTGTAGTAAAGGTCATGTCCATTTGTTACCATGGAAATTTAGAAAGTTGTGTAAAAAGTGTGAGAAAAAGACATGTTTAGTGCTTACGTCATGTGAATCTAATCTAAAATACTCTCTAAACCAAAAATATGTATATGCTCTATGTTTTGTTTTTCCTGAGCTTCATTTGCTACATATACATACATAGCTACACATTCAAACATATCATTATTCTAATTTAATTGATTACTTTTTCCAGAGTTTTCTGTTGAATTTATGAAATGTGGATATATTGCTTTTAAGAGATTAGCAACTGTATGACCATGGTTATTTCTAGTAAGACCACATGAGGGTGCTCACACTTCTGGACACATATAGTTTTGTTCTGTACAAAATAAATAGCCATTTCACCCTTTTAAGCATTTAGGAGGTTTTATCTAATGGGCACCTCTACACAACATCCCTGATCATGGAGCAATATGCTTTATGTAAGTAGTAAAAGCAAAAGATATGACAACCATCCACATATTTTTAATTAGCGTGGATTAACTAAGCAGCATAAGTAAGTGCTATAAACATTATTATTTCAGTCAAAAATGTACCTACTGTGCCATTTACTATGACTATGAAACTATTCCTATTTACAAATATGCTGTTAAAAGACCACTATTACTCCACTACTAATACAAATGCAGGAAAATGACTTGCTAACTATCTCATTCTTTTCTCATTTACAAAGTGTGATACTCATAATTATGCCCTTCTGTGTCTCACCCCTGACATTTACACAGCTCAAGTTTGATTATTAAACGGATGGAAAAAGCCACAGGCCCTGAGTAAAATATGAAGGATTTACAATATGTGTTTGATGTGTTGTCCTGTCACTGAATGCTCTGGAATAAATACAGTTTTATATATGGGTCATACTGCCAATCACTTTCGCAGTTGTTTTTGCCATTAAATGCTTATCCTGTAGTATTTTAACATTAACTGCATTAAATATAATACAGTGTAGCAAGATACTATCTACTACTATCTAAGACTACTAAGACTACTATCAATAGTAGCTGAACAAGTATTTAGTTAATTATAAAGAGCATGCATGAATACCCCATGAACTAAACTTAATCTCTTTGTCTCTTAGGGTGCATTCATACTACTATTAGGTCCTGGTTTGATCCCGGTTCAGTTAAGTTTATTCTAGTCCTGGATTAGTCCAGGTTCAGAGTGAGTCAAGCCCCCAGTTCAGTCTAAAATGTGATGTGTTATATAGACACTTTGTTCTTGGACTATCCTCTCTTCTTTCAGGGGTTTATTGATCATTGAGCATCCAAACAGAGAAGATGCATGTTTAGTTCAAAAGGAGATGATGACTTTTATTGACTGCGGAGTGAAGGGTTAAGTTGACTCTGACTAGACCGGAAGGAGAAAAAATGCCCTAATGATTTGACCAGTAAGGCTGTAACTGTCAGTAACCAGACTGACAATCAGAGAAACTATGTTGAGACTGACCTACCCATTTGCTGGAGGAGATGACTTTCTTTGTTATTTGTTAAGGCAAAATAATCAAATGCATTTTAGGTAAAGTTCTCGGATTATGATTCTTTGAGGCCTTAACCATACCCATAAGAAACATAAATGATATAAAGTAATGCCATAATGGGAGATCTAGGCCTGTCACGATAACAAATTTTGGAGTATTATATATTGCTGGATGAAAATATAGATGATTAACGATAACATTGAAACTAATTTATGCCATTGACATAATAACCCTAAAATAGAATTATCCCAAAAACAGTTCTAAATGTACAATGTGGTAAAACATGCAATAAATAAATAGCATAATGAAACACTTTTGTATTTAGTTTGTAACTATGAGTCATAGAATGAAATGAAAATGAATGAAATCTAATCATAAAACAGGAAAAATAATAAAAAGTTCCCCACTAGTTTTAAGAAAAAGTACCCACTATAAATATTGACCCCTAAAAATTATCTACCTCTTTTTTTGAATAGCTATTTTAACATCCAGTTGGTCCTGCTGCTGTAATTGTTCTCCTCCTTCACCAGATTTGCTTTGTTCATTTCAGATTTGTCAGACTACTCAATGTATTTGTTAGTGTCATGTAACTCATAGTTGTGTTTTTAATGTGCCTTAAAAGTGAAACTATACTGAGAATGAAACTAACAAACAATCTGCAATTTTATTTTATTTTATTATTATTTTTTATTATCTTTAAATTTATTCATTTAGTCATAAAATAGTGAAAACCAAATGCAAATCCCAGAAGCATTTCGCGCAGCCTGAAAACACATGACTGCACTTACTGGAACCTAAAGTGGATCCCAGTCACAAAATGATCATTACCAGTACTATTCTGTTAAAAGGCAGATCAGTTACTAGTATATCACTGCTTGCTTGGACACTAGCGCTGACAGCTCGAGGTAAGAGGTCCCCGTGCCTTTTCTATTGAAGATCATTACACCACTTTGCCAGCCACTGATCGCACATACCTACAGTCTATAGGCTCGACTCAAACTCTAATGACTTAGCAGCCTGCAGCAGTTCACTTTAGAACCAACGCATCACACCGAGAAATCCGAAGACAGAGCGAAAATGGACACGACACAAGTGAATGAATTAGGAGCCGAATGCAATTGAGAAGGTGGGATTGGAAGTAGTCTAGTCTAAGGTCCTAATGTGTCCAATTGATTTCTATCTCCTCACTCTCTTAGTCCTCTACACCGGTCTATACATTGTGCAGCTCGCTAACTCTACCCAGCACATTGCTCCTGTTTCATAATGGATCTTCGTTACTATTGGCTCCCCAAATTGCCTCTCAATTTTCATTTGGCCGTTCGATTAGTCTTACCCCTCGCCCCCCCAGTGTTCCATCCCCTGGTTGGATTGGAGCTTGTGGAGCGAATCAATGGCACACAGCCAAGAAGTGGGTATAGAAAAGCTATTTGTATTCCTCATCATTATAGGGGCAAACTTTCTTGGATGTACTCGCTCCTTTCACTTTACGATCTGTGGAACATCTACAAATACGCCATGTGCGGTTTTATTTGGTTCACTTGAGCACTGTAGTGTCCAAACTTCTGCTGTCATTTGAAGGTGCACTATGGAACTTCTCTGTTGGAGGGTCCAACTACCTGCTTGTCTCTATGGAGATGTTATGAGATGTTATTCATCTGGAATGTTCCCCAGTACGGCATTAAGCCTGTGTATCTGTACTCATGAAGACAAATGGATAGTGCCACCAGACCATTATAAATGTGCATAATTGAACAAATGCTTTATTTTTGTCATACCCTGTAACTGTGGATGCACTAATATAGCTTTTTTAGTTCTGATATTGATTCTGATATTATGACTTAAAGTTTCTGCTGATACCTGATAACAACTTATACAAGCAGAGAGACTAAAAACGGCATTTCTTTTATACAAAAATGAAATGAGACAAAACTGCTTCAAAAGTGTTATGTAGCTGTTATTTTTCCCTCAAGTAAATACTGAACAGCTTAAATTATAAATTATTGGAAGACCAAATGAACCTCACTGGACTACTGAACAGCTTTGTTGAAAAATCAAATGAGACTTTCTGAGCTAACTACGACCAGTAAATTGTCTTAGTACATCAATGTCCAATCAGGATATCGGCTCAACCGATATTTGAAAGCCAATATCTGATCCTGCAAATTTTTCAGTATCTGTGCCAATATCTGATACCAGTATCGGATCGGTGCATCCCTGTAACTGTAACATTCTAGGCAATGCAGTATTTCTCCATTGGGACATGTAGTGGAAGCCCCATCAGAAAAGTTACATAGTGCACCTTTAAAGACATACAGTACAACATACAATTCATGATATAATGATATAATGATGGTCTGTCATAAAAAACAAAGATTTGTTTTTGTTTCATTCAGTTTTGATAGACAGAAGTTCAAGAGTATGATCAAATACTAAGTCAGTCCAGATCCATATATGTCTTGAAGCACTCAATGCATACATCAATGCTGTGAGCAGGTTTAATGAAGACAAACTGATGTGATGGTCCACCTGATTAAACCTGGTTCTACAAAGAGCAGTGAATGAGCGATTTCAGACAAAGCCTTGTGTGCTCCAAGAGTACAAAGAAATCATTATGACTTTAACTAACGGATGCCACATAATTACATCTCTGACCATTACAAATGAATGGGGACAGACAAGCACCTGTGTTGATCTAACCACTCATTACAAGTACACTCTTTGTTACTCTTGAACAGGCTCTTCTGGTTAAAGTCCTATTCAAGAGCCACCCACTGACTTAACTTGATACCTTGGTCCTTCAGCGTATTTCAGTTCACTTAGTAGGATAGGTTAAATACTACCCACATTACCCAAATAAAGTATGCACTGTTACAAAATAGAAACCAAATGTCCAAAAATCATTCTTCACCCCATCCCCCTCGTGGCCGTGGTGGACCCAGGGGCATGTGGACACAGATCTAATCACTTCACTCCACACTCTGAAAGTGCATTTCTTTATGCAAAGGACGTATTATTTGAATTTTGCTGATTATTTAAATAATGGTTGCAATAGTTGGTCTAGTATTCTTATAAACATTATAAGATTTCTTCTACTTCTTTTTACTCATCTTTCCTTCCCCTGCAAAAATAGCTGTCACATTTATGAAACATTGGCCACAAACTTAACCCTGTCGACTTAGGACGATGAATGGTATTGAATTCTGGCTCTAACTGCCAGTCTCTTAATCAATGTTCCTTTATTAGTCCTACATTTATCCAGCCCCCATCAGCGCTGTGCTCCATAAATCTGTGCTGATGACCAGGAGAGTGGAGGTACCGGGTGAAGTGGCGCCAGGAGAGGAGCGATGGATCGCTATGTGCATGCTTGGCCCTGTCCTTGTACACTGTTTAATAGAGTCATAAATACATGGAGGTGTCAGGTGGGCCATAATGGGGGCCGTGCACAGCTCCGGGGCTGTTATACATCTGTGTAACACAGATACAGTGGACACAGCGGCTGACACTGAGCCACAGTCAACTGGTTCTGTTCATTCTAGTAGCAGGACCAGAATCTCTCTGGTCTGTCTTTGAAATAGAATATGGCTTCATTAGAGAGGTTTATTTTATCCAATTTATAGTTTTAACACAAAACCTATTTTAATTTCCAGATGTCTAAATAATTAGTACACAAGACATGAGAGTGATTGTTAAGAATGCAGTACATGTAATCATGTAAACAGATATCACAGTGTGACACCAAGGGCATATGTGGATAAATGACACAATAGATATGACACTAGTCATTTCTAGATATTATGCAGATTTCAAACCATTTATTTTGATTGTATGCAACATAAAAAAACAGTGCCCAAACTTTAGTTAAACATCCCATAATGGAATTTAAAGGGCTTATAAAACACTATTTTCTGATCTATTTTATAATGTTTCTTCATTAGAGACATATCTAGAGCTATGTTTTGTTTCATTCACACATGTTTAACACACAAACCCTGCATATTTAGGCTGAGTTCTTCTCTTAAACAGAAAACACTTTATTCCACCTTGTGATGTCATGTGGTAATATGGAAGTATTGTGTTGTGTCATGGATTTGACAAAACCTAAAAGTAAGGGTAGCTGTTAACTTGAAAACTACCACTACATGACGTCACAAGGTGGAACAGAGTATTTTGAGCTTTGGGGATATACTGTAGACAGACTAATAATAAATGGTTACCAAAACATGTGTGAATGAAACAAAACACAACTCCATAAGATTTTGATGAGGTAACAGCATTATACCATGGCTTAAAGCTCCCTCCCAAAAAGCATATTCATCAAGAATCTCTCAGATATTAATACTGAGGCCTTTGTAAGCTTTTCTGTTATTGCCATCATTGTCATTTGCACACTCAGAAAACAGACCCAATATTTTCCTCATGTTCATATTTAAAACAGCAAAGAATTTGTTGTAGAGCTCATGTCAGAGCACTTTGGAGGAGCCAGATGGGGGCTGTCCATCCTCCATTTGTCTTTGATCTGTTTGTGAATAACTTAAAGTGTAGTCGCTCCAGCTGCTGTTCCTCACACTGGCGCACACATCAGGCTAGCGTGCCACAAATCACTGTTTTATCTTGCCTTTTTTCTTGCTTTTTGTCCTTTTATGCATGATTTTTATTTTTTTTTACTGAAAGTCAAATCTACCAGTTCTATGGATTTCTTAAGTTGGAACTACACTAAGCTCTAGAACTTCACTCTTAGTGAATCACGCCCTAGCTGTGGTGTTTGCAGCCTCAGACTTTATGAAGCATTTTGCAGACACTAAACTTTTTTTTTAAGTGTTGACATTTTGAGAATGTAAAGAAGGTGATATACAAACTGTAAATGTTTGCTGGTGGCTTAGGAATGAGTCTTATAGATACCGCCTACTTCCCACATTGTTTTAGAGACCATATTTATGTTGTATTTTCTTCTATGTGTAAGACTATATAGAACGCCAACAGCTGGATAGTTTGCCTGCCTCATCATGACCCACCATCTGTGTTATGAATAATACACAGTCATCTGTATAGAATGAAGTAGAAGTAAGTAGTACAGGTCTCTTAGCAGAACTGTGTTTTAAAATCTCTTTCCTGTGAGCCCAGATGTTTAACAAGTGCACGTAAGGTATTGCTTTTTTAAATTGTGGTGCTATCACATGTTTTGTCTTTAATTTGACTTAATTCTCTGCTTTTTTCTGGGCTAATCCTGTTGTACCTTGGAGACCAGTTTTGTTCCTTTGGTTATAATATTCCACATAAAACTCAAAGTATTTGTTTAACGTTGTATTTCCACAGAAACATGCAGATAATGTACCACCTCCAGAAAGTTTCATAGCGTTGCTTTAAAATAAGTTTTGTTTATATTAGGAGAAGCTGAAGTTAGATTAAATTCTTCAGGACTTCATCCACCTCGAAGTACACCCATGACCTATGACCCCAAACCCAGTCAGGTGGAATTGATTTGACTGGCCTTTGTGTCTCCCAGGACCCTCCCACCTGGTCGGGGTCAGCAGAGCACCCACCTCGGACTCAACATGGAGGTCCAGAGCTGTTAAACTCAGTAAGAGAACCACAGTCTGGGCCACAATCCACCAATTTAAGCGCACCATGACCTGCCCCTGCCATGTCCCTGTGGAAACCCTGGGCATACGAATATGGTTATGAATATTCAGCGCTCCAAACACGTCCGTGATGCAGTCAGGGGAGCAGAAGTTCCAGGGTCTGGTCCACCCTTATGGTTAAAGTGAAGCCATATGCTTTCATATGCTCATCAACAAAGAACTAATTAACATACGTAAGTTTTTGTTTAAACACAGAAAGTTGGTTAAAGTTGGTTAGTGGCATTTTATCATCCAAGCAACAAAGGGAAAAGTGAATCTTATTAACCCTGTCCTTGCATAAAAGTTGAAATTATGCTGCGCTATTTATTATAATGGTCTTATTTTTTTATTACAATAATAGCCTTCCAGCTAACACAGAAAAATCACTTGTACAATATTTTTTTTATCTAATGCATGTTTTCATTTTGCGTTACCATAGCAAACCAATTTTATGATAATTTGGCCAGATTGTAACTTGGATTCTAACTTGCATTTCAGTGGAGTGGGGAATGTGTGTGAAGAGTCTCAGCCAGAATCACAATAACAGAGTGTGAAGAAGACATACTGTGCTTAAGCCTGTATAGAGCTATAATTTATAGCTATAATCTATGACACCCACAGATTATCTGTCCATCCATTTTCTTCCACTTAGCTGGGGCTGGGTCGCAGACTCAGCAGTCTAACATTCTTAGGGACTCTCAGACTTCCCTCACTTCAGACACTTCCTCCAGCTCATCCAATGGGACCTCAACGCGTACCCAGGCCAGCCCAGAGACAGTCCCTCCAGCGTATCCTGGGTCTTCCCCGTGGTGTCCAAGAGGCATCCAGCTCCTCTCAATGTGGAGGAGCAGTGGCTCTACTCAGAGCTTTGCCTTTCAACTCAGTTCCTTCTTCACCACAACAGTCCAATACAACGACCGCATCAGACAGACATTGTACCGACCCATGGATCATTGTGTTATAATGTACATATTTTCATATTTTAAATTGTGATATTCATCTAAAATATTCATGTTGCCCAATAGGAGCTGACGCCACTGAAAACGTCATCACAACAAAGAGCCTTGAAGTTGTCTGCACCTCCTATATATAGCTGCACATGACGCTAGTGAGAAGCAGATTTCTTTTGCACTTGTACTGTTTTTTGACTGCTGAATCCTACGCGTATCACCGATTAAGAAAATTAAATTAGATAACAAAGTAAGTACAGAGCATTGGCTGTATGCCGGCGATGGTGAAAACGGGGGTTGACTGGCAATATGCTGTCTTAAAATAAGTGATTAAAGATTGCTCAAACATGCATGAATCATTACTAATATAAATTCAAAAGGGTAAATGAGAAGGAAAAACAACTATACCATGGTTAAAAGCTCAGAAAAGTTGATTTTGTATAATAGATTTGCTTTAAAACTGAACCACTGAGCTTCTGGTCAAAGGAATCTATTTTTGGGTCATACTTGTACCAGTTGATTATACAAGGGAAAAACAGATTGGTATATGGAGGTCATTTGATTAAAAAAAATATTCAATAATATTAAAACGTTATAGTCATGATCTGGTGCTAAACAGCCTCTGTCTCTTATGCAGGGGGAGTTTTCTTTCATTTGAAGCTGATGGCTACAAGTCTTATTACGACCCTATAGCGAAGGAGTGCTGTAGCACTTGATCCAGGGCTTGAGGAGAATAAAGAAGGCGTCTTTAGTGATCCCTTTAGCTGTGGAGGGGGTGTGCTTCAGAACTGAGAGCATAATGAACAGAGCTACCATTATAATGACAGTATTGTACAGCGGAAATGAGGAAACAAGAGAAAGATGAGTTTCAATTATCACCTGTGTAGGCATTTAAATCTCACTTAAAGAAGTGACATCATCACACCCAAAGTGTGGCTTTTTTTCTGCAGAGGTTCTAAGAATATACAGAAAAGTGTAAAAAATAAAATGAAATAAGGATTTGTGTGATAAAAGAAAGAGTGTAAGCTAATCTGTCTGCACACTTTTCACTGCAATGTGTTGTGTTATTATAGAACAAAACCTAAGAATGTCAGTTTCAATTGCTTGTTAAAGTCAAAGTATGTATCTTTTGAGTTAAAAAATAGACAAAAAAAATGGAAACATGGAAATGTTTTTCCGTCTGCTATAATATTGCATAGTATGGCATGTGACCTGCCACCTCCAGAAAGTTATGTACTATACCTTTAAAACATGTAAGATGATTGGATTATTGCCTGTTCTTCTTGAAGTTAAGCAATTATGTACAATGTATGAAACAATGGTGTATTTATTTTGTAGTGTTTAAAATCAATTTCATAGTAATTCATTAATGCAAACACATTTTTTTATGATTACTTAAAAACATTTCATCTTAAATATCATTAGCCTATATGTTTCTGACATGCTTTTAAACTATACGGTACATTAAATGGTGTAAAGATGTTTTGCAGCACACTGCCATATGAGTGTGGGTTAGTGCGCCCTGTGTGTGAGGAACTGTGTGATCAGGAGCGCTCATGTACTGTGTGTGTGTGTGTGTGTGTGTGTGTGTGTGTGTGTGCGTGTGTGCGTGCGTGTGGGCGTGTGTGTGCGTGTGTGAGAGAGAGCAAGAGAACAGTCCTGTAATGAGACACCTCCATCACAGCAACAGGGACAAAGAGTGACAATCTCCAGGTGTATAGAAACAAAGAACACAACACAGCACACTATTGTCATCATTGTTATTTATACTATTTAAATCCAACAACAACTTTTACAGGAAGAAAAAAAAAAGTGATTTTCTTTTATTTTCCTTGAATGAAATTTTAAACCTTGTAATTTCCTCTAGCGTTTACAACAGCCAAAAATGTACCACACCGAGTCCTCCCTGATTATTATTTTTTCATAGATGTAAGAGTAAAATGTAAAAAGACATGAACAAAGATGTGAACAAAACATCCAAGCAGATTTTTTCAACCTTTTTTTAAGTACAACAAACTTTTTGTTGACCAAAACACTATGAAATTACAGTAATTATAAAAAAAATAATAATAATATATGTATATCACTACTGTCTATACTTACTTGAGCAATATATTGCACTTCAAATGTTGTTATTTGCTTTGACACAGTTGAATTCAATTTGGTGATGTTTTTTTCCAGACATGGTAGATTTGCAGTCCTTTTTCATAGCAGTTGGTGTTTCTGTGAGCTTCCACCTCCCACTCTGATCCTGCTGCTCCGAACTGTCAGGAGCTGTGGGCACACAACATGTACTGGTGTGGAGCAAACACTTCTAAACTACAAACTCCATCAATACAACTTTTGGCCATGCCTCTGAGTCCTAGTCAAAACGTCCCCTTTCCAGCACAGTTCAGTCTCTCCTGATTGAAGGATATTTAAATGGGCTAAATTGAGCGTGGACAGGCTAGCTCCAACACTGGCTGCTGTCTGCCTACTATTCTGTCACACTAGCTTAATGTTTGATAAGAAATGGGCTGTATGGGTGTTGTAAATTCCCTAGTATAACTGTGTTGGTTCAGTAACTGTTCCATTTACTTCAGGCATTCATTGAGTCAGCTAAAGGAGTTTTGGGAGTTACTATGAAAACGCTGTTACTTACAACTGTTGTAGCTGTTAGTTAGTTAGTAAAGTCCATGATACACCATTTTTAGGAGTGTCTGAATGACCAGTATAAAGGTGAAAATGTAGTGCATTCAAATTTCCCACAATGCACCTTGAAAAGTATTGGCCATAGGCGGTCACAAAACTGGTTAATATAGACCAGGATGCACTGCAAGAGTCGAACAAACCCAGCAGACATAAAAACTCTGTCCTAGTATTTTGCACTGTGCTTGCCAAAACTTTATTCAGTAATTATAAAGTAGTGAAGAGACGAGCCGTGTATTATTTATGTGTGTGAGGAGAGGAGAGGTGGATGATTATGATGGACTCTGAAGGACAATGAAAAGTGAACAGTGTCCAGCCAAATGGAGGCCTAATCACTTGGGGTCAGTGGACTCTGTTTCAATTAAAATCACTCCTCTTTCCCATGAGCTAAACATATTTTTCTTGGTGGTTCTTCCAGGATTTTTTTGTCCTTATTAAAGGAGCAAAACTGACTCTTGTGAGCTATAAGTCAGGTTAGAATGTTGCTACCTCATCAGAAACATACCCGGAGTTGCGTTTTGTTTCATTCACACACGTTTGAATAATCCTGCATTATTAATCTTTCTACATCTCCAAAGATCAAAATGCTCTGCTCCACCTTGTGATGTCATGAGGTGGTAATGATCCAAATGATACTAGTGAAGGTGTATGTACAGTGGAGGGCTTCCTGCATTGACATCACAAAGCGTTTTCAGTTTGAGAGAAGAACTCAGCCTAAATATGCAGGGTTTTGTGTTAAACGTGTGAATGAAACAAAACACAGCTCCGGGTATGTTTTTGACGAGAAAACAGCATTATAACATAAATCAGAAAATAGCGTAATATGGGCCGTTTAATAAATCCTGACCAATTAAACAACCTAGCCAAAACCAAGTGCAACTACTACTACTGAATTTGTGTCTCAAAATATACAAGGAAGCAAAAAATGTATAACGTATATGGAAATATTAGAAATAGAATGGCATGATGACTGGGTCAGAGTATCAAGTCTGCAGTATTAAAAAATATTAAAAGTACTCCAATGTGTGAAGTGCCAAAGCGTCATAGATGCCCAGAGCTCATTTTTCTACACAGGAGGACTAGATGTTGGGCCTCATTCACGAACTGTTCTTACAAACAAATTTGTACTTAAGGCCTTCTTATGAACATTTGTGGCATTCACATAACTGAAAATGTTCTTCTGGAAGAACAAATCCTACAAACCGTCAAATTCTATTGTTTTAGAATATTATTACTCTGATAATGCAACTAAAAATCCTAATTCCTCTGTGACTGTAAGTTATATATTTTCTTAAATGATTTATAAACATATTACTATGTTACCTAATAACATTTATGAGGTATTTTATAAAGCATGTAGTCTATTGGCTGCTTAAGAACGCTTTGTGAATCTGGCGCAGAGTTCTCTCGGCATTTTCTAAAAGGGGAAATTACGAACATTTTTTAAGAAAAGATTCATGAATAAGACCCAGTGTGATCTATATCTGCATAGGGGACTGCGTATGCCAAAGGCCATCACTACCAAGCACTATGCCTGTATTGTGTGTGTGTGTGTGTGTGTTAACTTCCCTCATTACATTCTGAGTTTGATCTTAATCATCATCATGTATTAACATCACACTCCAGACTCCTTCTTCTTTCTCACCTGCACTTTGAAAGAATGGGGCCATTTCCCTATCACCCTCTGTCATTCTGGCTGGAGCTTGTCTCAGCCTACAAAATAACTCTTACCGATTTCTGGGACGTGTGTAACTGACTTTGACTATGTGGTTGCCAACTTTCAGCACAACTTTCCGAACAAATAAGTAGAAGTACAAAAGTAAAAGTACAATGCCGAGTTCCTTTTTTTACGTATCTGTACTTTTTTAAGTAAATTTTACAGTGGATATTTTTTACTTTTACTACATTTGAGAGCAGGTATCTGTACTTTCTACTCCACTACATTATATCTCCACTACATTCATCTGGACTGAAAAGTAAAAAGTACTTTTGCATCTGTACTTTTACTTGCATTGTGTAACTTTTCTGGTGGAGGATCCTTCAAATGCTTTTTTCCATGTTATGAGATGAGATTATTGCTTTGTCTGGAATGTTTCACACTATGGTATTAAACATTTCTATCATTATGAAGACCAAACCAGATTTACAGGTCAGATCTGTGGAGAGGCAACCCTGCTCACAGTCAGAATGCATGTTTTTTCTAGGTATTTTTGAACACCTGCACTTTAATAAATGTAAGGTAGAGCTTTTTAATGCTATACTATGGAACATTCCAGGCAGAGCAATGACATATCTATAGAGAGGTGACAGAACCCCAACCAAAAAGTTACATGGTGCACCTTTAAGTAACTAAACTATAGTAACTAAAGTATTTGCTCCACCACTGTCCTTCACTGTGCTGGACTGGACTGACATTTGGGGACTGGTGTGTGTTGACCTCTGGAGCATGTGCCACTGTCTCTAACCATGTTTACTCCCACAACGCTGCACCTCTCTCTACGTGTCACGTTTCTTCTTCTGTGCATGGGCTCCATCAGCAGGGTCGGTATGGAGGGCACAGTGCCTCCAGGAGGACCTCTGCTTTGTGTGCGTGTGGTGTGGAGCGCACAGTCCCCCCTCGAGCTCCACTGTGAGGTCAGGGCCACAGCACCCATGGGTCCACTGCTCAAAGGGTCCTCACTGCTGCTTGGATGCGGCTGACAGGGACAAAATACTTATGCAATAACAGGTCAAACCACACGTGACAGGTATGCTGCAAGGAAAAGACTGTAGTTAAGGCATCGTTTACTAGCTTGGAAAAGTTGGGACTGGTATTTTAAAATGGTGAATTTAAAAGTGTATTGTGTGACATACAGAAACAAGAAGGTGATGGACCCCCAACCGAAAAGTTACACAGTGCACCTTTAACTAAAATAATAACATATTAATAGAATGGTTGGAGATTAAAAGGTAAAGGCGAGTGAAAACTTAAAAAACAGAGCTAGGTCACTGTAAACAGTCAACATTTTTCTTTGTTTGTTAATGCATTCCTAGCATCTAATTATTATATTCACCACAATCAGTTATACGCGCTTTTTGCCATCACAGTAAAACATATATAGGATGCTAACAGTGCACTTCCTGGTTCTGGGATGAGGAAATGTTATATATTTAGATGTAGACAGCACAGTTCTCATTTTTACCCTAAGAGCTGCTGTTACAAGATACATCTATATTAGGGAAAACAAATTTAGCTGAACTACATAAAAAAAAAAAAATAAAAAAAAAAAATAAAAACTTCTTCAACAGCACTCAACTTTAGATTTTGAGTCTGGATTTTGATCAGAAGTTGATGGGGTAAATTTGAGCTCCCTGAGGTAACCCACCCAGACAGCAAGGTCCATAGATGTGTACACCATTCATACAATCAATATGACAAGTACAGATTGGCTTTATATTTAACAAATTTAAGGTAAAATAGGCTAAAAAAAATACCCATGTGCTGAAACATGAAAGCACCTTCAAAACTAAAGACAGGTCCTGGAATCGGATGACAAACCACCACAGAAACACCTTTAGCAAGCCAAGTAAAAAGTCTTTCAAACGACTGCACTTTCCAGGTCTTTAGCCATGGCCAGTGATGCTATGTAATTACTGCCTCTATTTGATTCTAATCAGTGGTCTGAACAGACAGATACCACATCCTATTTAAAAACTCTTCCTCCCCAAAGAGCCACAGTGCAACGCTATAGTCCTCCAATTATCTAGTCAGCATCCACAGTCAGAGCCAGATGCTTTCACTACAGTGTTTGCCAATCATTTGCCGTCGTTTGATGAGTCAATTAGATTTTCTCCCAGGTAAGTAATCAGCCAGAGGAGAGATGAACAGGGAGTCTTTTTGGGGTGGACTGCAGCTCAGTCTCAATGTAACAACGTTGATTTTTTTTTTTCTTTTTTAAATCAATTGTTGGATTTAGGTGAAGCGGGAAAAAGATTAGAATTACTCAGAACACGCTTACAACAATGGATGTAATAATACAATACAATACAATACAATACATGTGTGTAGCAGGGAAAGATTGTGGAAAAAATTTAACAATGTGAGTGATGACAACAGTGATTTAGGATCGTAAATAGGTTTGGATTTTTTTTTTTTTATCTGCAAAATCATGGAAGTTGTCACAATATTACAAAAGTTAACCTTTAGCCTATTTTTTTCTTCTTTTTGAAAACTAATTATGGTAAATTGGCTAGTAACCATGGTGGTGCTGCAACGTTCACATTGAGGGAATCAGATCCTTAATTGATAACTGGAGACAAGGTTTGACAGACAGTTGTCTGTGTTGAGTGTGTGACAGAAGAACAAACAGTGAGTGACGATTCTGGACACATGGCTGTCCGCTCTGCCCTTGTCAGCTGCTGCTCTCCTCTGAGCTGCACTGGCTCACCTCACAGACAGACCTCACAGACCGTCATCATGCTCACACCAGGAGAGGCCCTCATGCACATGCACAGACACTATCACATGCACACACACATCCAGGCTGTGACAGACAAAACTGCATATGGGCATAGTGGCGCTGTTCTCAATTAATCACCCTGGTTTCAAAAGGTTGCAGTGCATTGTCAGTTGGCCCATCACAGCTTGCAGACAATTGCAAAGACAATTTTGTAAGAATGGAATTTCAGATAGTTGCATAAGTTGCATAAGCATAGTTGTTTTATTCAGTAGTGTTGTACAATAAATGAAGTAGCCGAGAATGTAAAGAGGAGAAGGACACTGGGTGTCTAATGAAGTAGTTTAAGTGTGGTATTGTCCATTCAAACTTGGCTATGCTTCAGTTGTAGGAAGTATTATAACTTACATTGCAAATTTCCCTATCAAGTAGCCCTTTAAATTATTTACAGATAACCAAATGAGTGTTAAAAACATGTACAGAGGACCTGTTCATGTTAAAGTTTAGCAACTGCATGATTTGATACATTTTTAAAACTTTTGAAGGCTTTTGTTGGACATCAGAGCAGATGGATGTAAGATGTGCCTGGTGCGGCTCCTCTCTTCTCTGAGACACTGACATATTGTTGTATATAATGTCCCGTGAATGTCTGTATAATCACTTTTACACTAATAGAGGCAGATGTCTGATGTTTCAGACTAAACTGTATCAGCCAACTCTATGTGGCTAATGTACAGTTTAAGATATCAACAAATGTTAAAGATGTTCTTTCTTGCATATTTCAAACACTATTCAAGTGCAGAGATCATAATCACATCCTAGTTCATTTGCAAAACAGTGTTTTGTGTTGTTGAGAATCAAAGTTGTGATTCATATTTCACAGCCCATGATTTAAAGATATTATTAGACAGTTTCTCTTGTTAAATGTATTACTTGTTATGGGATATATGCAGACTCAGTTTTTAAAAATGTATGTATGTGGTTATAAAGTACATTCTCACTGTTACAAATGTGTTGTGTCAGCTATCATACTAATCTGCATTGTATCAAGTACACCACCACAAGTATGAACACAGCACAACAATCCATGCGCCTTTTATCCCACTAACTGGATCAGACTAGTGTTAATTATAAGGGGTAGTCACTTTAACAGTAGCTCTTTAAAAGCACTGTGAAACCCCCAAAAACCCATAAACCAGATTAACTTTATACAAATATACACATAAAAGTCTAAAATCAACACCAAATATATGTAAAACCCATAAACCCTTTAAAATGCCTTAAAACGCCTCCCCTACACATTACCTGCCTTGATCCCGCCCCAAAACCTTCCTAAGGGAACTCATTTCTCTGTCAGTATAAATACACAAAAGTGAAATTATGTCTAGACAATAGCTTCAGAAAGTGGTGCCATTATTTAACCCCAGAGGTGGGTAGCACTTACATTTACTTTTTAAAGAAATTGTACTTTTCAGAGTACTTTTTTTTGCAGCATACCTTTACTCCTACTTGAGTAATATTTTTGTAACAGTACTCTTACTTAAGTAAACATTTTGATTCCTCTTCCCACTGTAAGTAAGTCTACAAATTACATACCGTATTTTCCGGACTATTGAGCGCACCTGAATATAAGCCGCATCAACTAAATTTTCAAAGAATTTTATTTTTGTACATATATAGGCCGCACCTGTCTATAAGCCGCAGGTGTCCACGTCTTCAAGAAGTTTTCAAGTTCCGAGCATCTGCTTGTATTGCCTCTAAAGCTTTTGTCGTCTTTTTGCATTGAGTCAGTTCGTCACGCGCCAGAGTCGCTCTGGCGCTCTACTGCGCATGTCTCGAGCAGAAAGAGCCGCTGTCCTGTCTGGGATCATGTCAGTGTCTTGTATCATGTCAGTGTCTTGTATCATGTCAGTGTCTTGTAGGATTTCAACAGGATTTCAGGCTCTCCCGGGGGTCGGGGTTAGTTGTGTCGATCATGTATGAGTGGATGTCCCGCTACTGAAGTTTGAGACGTTTCGTCTCGTCATTTACGCCTCACCTGCATTTAACACATACGGGTCATTAAGACGTATCCCACTCACTAATGTTCATTTAGCAGCAGAACTTATTTTATCACTCAGCGATAAACTGTTTTAGTGCTGACAACAGCGCTAGCGAGTGTTCTAACTAACCCTAACCCATGTTCACCGCACAGACAGCGGCGCTTTCTGCACTCAAGCTGCGCGCGCATCCGCTGTGTTCATAGACGAATAATCCGTCCATATATGAGCCGCATCGGTGTATAAGCCGCAGGGTTCAAAGTGTGAGAAAAAAGTAGCGGCTTATAGTCCGGAAAATACGGTATATGAATTGATATGAACATTTGTGTTTCTGGTACCACTACTTCAGATAAGATTTAGTTTGTCTATCCCTTGAAAATAACAGATTTTGTGCTTCTTCCAATTAACTTAAAATAAAATAAATTAGATGTTATAGCCCTACAGTTACTCTGTAAGTTGCTCTTACTTGAATGTTTGAGTGCTTTTCCCTCACACTTTTTTACTTTTACTTGAGTAATTTCTTGGACCACTACATTGTACTTTTACAGCAATATTTTGAAGTAACGTTACCCTTACTTAAGGACAATTTTTGCCAACTCTCCCTACCTCCCCACCTCTATTTAGCCCCAAAGACGTGCTGGTGTCAGTTGAAAGCATAACAAACGATATGATTAAAGGGCCCATATTAAGCCATTTTTCGATGTTATAATGTTGTTTCCTCACCAAAAACATACCTGGAGTTGGGTTTTGTTTCATTCATACATGTTTAACATATAAACTTTGCATATTTAGGCTGTGTTCTTCTCTCAAACTGAAAACACCCCCATTCCACCTTGAGATGTCATGTGGCAATAGAGGAAGTTCTCCCTCTGTGTTTTTAAACTCCATGTACCTTAACTAAAATAATTTGGATGATTTCAGCCCTGGAATTGCCTATCTCTATCGAACTTGTAAAATACCGCTTCATGACATCACAAAGTGTAAGGGAGCATTTTGAGCATTGTGGTGTTCCTTCTAACCTAGAAGACCCTATCATTTCTCAGCTCTGGCAGTGAGGCTAATATGACACAGAAAAGTCATATTTGATTACTGTGTTGGATATTTCAATAACACAAACTGATTTAAAAAGTAAAAGTGCTACTAGTTTGTGTATGAGCAGTGGAAAAACACAACATAACTGAGGCCCCGAGCAAGGAGAAACGAGGCGGGGTTATGATCACATGAGACAAAAAATCTTCCCTAAATGTAAGAAATTATGTGGGGAAACAAGGTTAATCATGTAACAAAAAGTATCACTCTGAATACGTCTATATCTATACAATTTCAATACTCATTTTGGTATCAATACACCAAGGAAGAAAGCAAGGACAAAAGGATGTAAATGGGCAAGGAGTAAAGACACAAGGAAGGAAGCAAGAATGCAAGGAAGGAGGCAGGGACACAAGGAGCCAAGGCTGAAAGAACACAAGGAAGCAAGTACAAAAACAAGGAGGCAAAGATGCAAGAATGAAATGACACAAGAATAAAAGGAGGCAAAAATGCAAGGATGCAAATAAGAAAGGATTCAAGAACACAAGGATGCAAGGAAGGAAGCAAGCAAGGAGGCGAGAATGCAAAGAGGCAAGGATGAAAGAACACAAGGAAGCATGGATGCAAGGAAGGAAACAATGAGGCAAGAATGAAAGGACACAAGGATGGAAGGATGCAAGGAAGAAAACAAGGAAGGACGCAAGGTGGCTAGAATGCAAGGAAGGAAGGAAGTAAGCAAGGATGCTAGGAAGGAACAACACAAGAAAGGAAGGAAGCAAGGACACAAGGATGCAAGGAAGGAGGCAGGGACACAATGAGCCAAGGCTGAAAGAAGGAAGCAAGGAAAAAAAACAAGGGGGCAAGGATGCAAGAATAAAAGGATGAAAGGAGGCAAGAATGCAAGGATGCAAAGAAGCAAATAAGAAAGGATACAAGGACACAAGGAAGCAAGGATGCAAGGAAGAAAGCAAAGAGACACAGTTGCAAATGGGCAAGGATGGAAGAACACAAGGAAGCATGGATGCAAGAAAGGAAACAAGGAGCCAAGAATGCAAGAATGAAAGCAGACAAGGATGGAAGAACACATGGAAGAAAACAAGGAAGGACGCAAGCTGGCAAGAATGCAAGGAAAGAAGGAAGCAAGGACACTAGGAAGGAATGACCCAAGAAAGGAAGGAAGCAAGCATACAAGGAAGTAAGGAAGGACACAAGGATGTAAATGGGTAAGAAAGTAGTAGCTGAGAAAACACAAGGGACCAAAGAAAAAAACAAGGAGGCAAGGATTATTAGATTATTATTATTAGATTAGTTTATTTCAAGGGGGACAGTGCAATTTCATAAAACACATGAATAAAACATGAGTAAAACAGCCAGAATTAGCCAAAGAGGCTATTTTTCATCTGTAGTCCCCTGGCCATGATGTTAAAATGGCAATAAAAAGGTCAAAAACAGACATTGTTAATAAAAACACAACATTAACACAAAATATAATACAATATTTACAAAAATATGAGCGGCCAAATAGACAGATTTTAGTGTGTGCATGTAAATTTGTTCACCAGCCACTTCTGCAAATGTTTATTAAATGTTTTGTAAGAGGATAACTGTTTAATGGTGTCGGGTACACAGTTCCACTCTCTGGCAGCTCTCACAGACCAGGCCGCCTGACTGAAGCTGCTCTTTCTCAGAGGGATTACACAGTCACCTCTCATTGAGCCTCGAGTGACACGACCTAAGATGTTTCTTTGGGTGATGAGAGCGGCCAGAGAATTCAAGAATGAAATGACACAAAGATAAAAGAAGGCAAAAATGCAAGGACGCAAGGAAGCAAACAAGGAAGAGTGCAAGGACACAAGGAAGGATGCAAGGTGGCAACAACGCAAGGAAGGAAAGATGTAAGGACACTAGGAAGGAACAACACAAGAAAGGAAGGAAGCGAGGACACAAGCAAACATGCACCTCTAAACCCCACACTGGAAGTGACCGTGGCTGAGAATTCGCATAGAAACTAATGACATGGGCCATTCGTGAGCCACAATAAACAAACTTTATGTGAGCTTCAGAGATTGTGGATTGTAGTTGTGCACCGGGATGAGCACATTATCAAAGATAGAAGAAGGCCTGAGCCTTTTACTGGATTTATAAACCTCCACATCAATGGTAGAAGTGGATTTTCTGCACCTAAACGGGCTAATGTCAGTTAAACCAGATATTACTTAAAATGTGAATGTCTTTTTACATTGATATTGTTTTCTTTTTTTTTTTTTTTTGTTTCATTTGAATGATTAAACTATAGTTTCATAACGACTGAAAAACAACTATTTTCAGGGAATGACAAATATTCTTGAAAGTATTAGTAATGGAAGTATTTTTCATTACGTAGACCTGCAGAAAAGCCTCATTGGTTTGTTTTTAACACATTTGTAATTTGAGCAAATAAAAAAGCTAGGGGAAAAAAATGATTAAATAGTTTCTGTTGAACACAAAGCTCAGCTCTAATCTATATGAAAAGCTGCGTGAAATACTTTTACTTTTTACTCTCTAAGTAAGTTTAACACTTTTACTTAGATTTTTTTCATTGGACACTTTTTTTTTTTTTTTTTTACTCCATTATCTGTACTTTTCCTGAACAAAATGGAGTACTTCTTCCACCACGGTGCTTTCAGAATTTCAGGTAAAAAAAAAAAAAGTATTGGCTAAACAATTAACTATAATCATATTTCTTTTTACATCCTTGGTTTGATCGATTGTGACAACTTCCAAAAAAATCTATATACTGTAATCTATAGCACACATTCACGTATTGGCTGTACGACTCCCTTTAACACCGCACACCGTTGAAGTGACCAGCGATGATGAACTGGAAATCACAGCATCAGTGCTCAGGTGGTGAAACATTATACAAAGTCCACATTTCAGTGTGATTTGTGATTCCTATAAATCTGCAGAAGCACCAACAGCCAACAGTGTTCATGATTCACGGGTCATAGGTCACTGTTGAGTAATGAGTAAGGCAGAGAGGTACTGACTGCGAGATCACCAATGAAGTATAGATGTTGTAAAATATGTTAATAGTGTCGATCTGCTGCACTGAAACGTCACATTGAATCTTAATGATCTGTTAATGAGGACTGAAATGTGTACAGAGTAGGCTACCCTAATGAAAGAAGAAGTGAATGTACAAACTTTGAGCATTTTGAAAACACCCAGTGACAGTTCCCAGGTCTGTTTTAAAGAGATACAGCTAAAGAAATGCTAATAATCTGCCTCTTTCCCACAGACATTATTCAGTAGAAAGCGAAGGGATCCACATAAATAAAGGGGTAAGCACAGGAGTAGTAGAGACGACAATTTTATTTTCTCAATTGTTGATACACATAGGATTCAGTAGCATCACATAGGCATATTTGCATCAGTGATTAAAAAAGATGCTATTCACTAGCATCTCCAGCTATCCATCAAAGGTGCTGACAACTTTGCAGCTCTTTGTTGTGATGGTGTTTTACAGTGACGTCAACTCCCACTGGGCACTGTAATTTTCTAACACAGAAGTCAGTGGACTTGTTTCTTTTATCAGGTCACTTTAGATCAATATTGTGATTTAAAATGTGCAAATTATAACAAATAGTCATAGATTATATATTATATATTTATTATATTATATAGCAGACACAGCACAATAAATAATTTAATGTTTATGTTGTCATAATACTAAAATTTAAAATTAAGGTAAAGGCTCGATACTCAATACCAATTTTGATTTCACAATGATAATTAAAACAGAAAATGAAAATGTCAACACAAAATTCTAAAACTCATTTTAAAACTATACTTTCAAATGAGTATCTTCTGAGTTTTAGTATTGAATAATATATAACTTAAATGTGTCTCCTTGTTATTCATACATCATGTTAATCCAGGAGGTTTAAATGAAATGAATAAAACATGGCAACAGTTCGAAAGGTGCTTCTTTGTCTGTATATATTTGGAATAATAAGATAAGGCTCACTTGCATAACCTTAAGAAGTCATGCCTGAGGAGAAGCTATTGTAACAGAAGAAGTGAATCACATTTACCGCACTAAGCCTGCACAAAGGCTGGGAAAATACAGGGGATCAGTATAGTGCTTTTATGGCGACACCCACATCTCCTCTAGTTTAATCTACTCTCCCATTGAGTGTTATTTGTAAGACCTTTGGCAGGTTCGATATTACGAGGAGGCCATTGTAATCCCTGGAAGACGCACTCATGAAAGCTGTCATTTGTATTCACAGTCAAAAGTGCACTGACTATCAAAGCCTATAGTGAAAACCCACTGCTATTTGATCTAATAGAAAGAAAATGTGCTGAGCTGATTAAGGCAAGAAATGAGATATAAAGAATCTTAGAGGAATTGTTCTTTTTTCATCATATGCAGTAGGTTTATGTTTAAAGGTCCTATTATTATGCAGAATTGACTCGTGTGAGCTTTAAACCATGTTAGAATGCTGCTACCTCATCAAAAACATACCTGGAGTTACCTTTTGTTTCATTCCCACATTTGAGTAACCCTTTATTATTAGTCTGTCTACATCTCCAAAGCTCAAAACTCTGTTCCACCTTGTGATGTCATGAAGAGGTAGTTTTCAAGTTAACAGCTACCTTTTACCTTTTGCTCATTACCGTTTGGCCATTACAGGGCTGAAACCATCCAAATGATTCTAGTGAAGGTGCATGGAGTTTAAAAACACAGTGGAGCAGTTTCTGTATTTACCACATGACATCACAAGGTGGAACAGAGATTTTTCAGTTTGAGAGAAAAAACTCGGCCTATATGCAGGGTTTGTGTGTTAAACATGTATGAATGAAACAAAAAACAACTCCAGGTTTGTTGATGAGGATACAACATCATAACATAGATCAGAAAGGGGCGTAATATGCACCTTTACAGTTTTTAAATATTTGGGACTAATGCAGTGTAGACTAATTCAGCATCGTTGTACTTTAGAATAATATAATGTAATGAGCTCTTAGTTATTTTTTGTTATTGAGGCTAATCTGGAGTTTATAAAATAGACGCGTATAGGAGACTGTCGGTGTGTGAGGCGTGAGTACGGGACCCTGATACAAGCGGTGTGCAATCGTCCAAAAAATATCACTATTTTCTCAGAGCAAGACCATCATTTTGATTTTGTAATGATTCATGTACCCTTAGTTTCTTTTCTTTCTTTACATCATTCAGGAGGTAACTGAAATCAACCTTCCTCTGAAAGTTCAAATGGTTAAAATCACCCACCACTCACTCACTTACAGAGACTGAAGAATAGGAGTCAGAAGTGGAGGGGAAATGGCTGCTTTTGAGCGCAGAGCTGCTTTAAAGTGAGAATCAATGAATCACAATGCCACTAAAGTAAATGGCTACACTTCTGAAGAGAAGAGATTACATGTTTATCAAATGTTTATCAAATGTAAGATTTCCTACAGTAAAGACAAAACCTTCAGGGACAAAGATAGTTAATCTAACAGGAACTAAATTCAAGATTTGGGTGGCATTTTGTGATAGCTACAATATGATATGAAATTATTGCTAAATCCTCTCTTCAATGGAACTACAATGAAAGTTAAAGGCACTATGGTGAAGTGTCCAAAACCTGCTTGTCTCCATGGAGATTAATTTGCCTGGCATATTCCACAGTATAGTATCAAATTTACACCCCAAAGCCAAGTTACAGGTCACATCTGTGGAGATTTTCAAGCTATAAAAACACCCATAATATAATAAATGCAAGACAGATACTTCTAGTGCCATGCGTGGATGATTCAAGGAAAAGCAACATCACTATGGAGACGAGCAGGTAGTGTAACGTTCACTTAAAAAGTTACAAAGAGCCCCTTTAATCATGAGGCCTTTTTCTGTCATCAAAGGCCAAAATAATACATCCTGTTTAAAGATGTGACCCTAATTTCTACGCCAAAGCTCTCTCTATCTCTACGAGTCCTTATTAACATGTGGCTCCACCTCAGATCAATAGCTTGTCATGGTCCATAAATCCCCCACCCTCCCCTGCCCTCCTGTCCCTAAGTATATCTTCTATTGTATGTGGCGTGTGCTACAAGAAACAGGTCAAGGTTAGGGACATATTGTACCTGCAAGTGGAATTAATCACCTGCTGGAGCCTTTTCATCTTTGTAAACCAGAAAACACACTTGGCTTTGTTGACCTTGGAGAATGAGTGGTCAGTGGCGCAATGTTCAAGGTATTATAAATTCACCCATTTTTCTTGAGATTTTTTTTTCTAAAGAACCCCTCATGACACAGTGCAAGGCTTGTGCAGTTGCAATAGCATACAGACACTCTCATAAGGATCTATTGATTGCTTTGCTTTAACAAAGATGAGCTGAGAATTGTGCCAAAGCAAATATTGTGAATCGTCAGACTCTGTGGATCAGAACTTGTTCTTAAAGGTCCTATATTACACAAAATGGATTCTTTTGAGCTTGAGCCATGTTAGAATGCTGTTACCTCCTCAAAAACATACCTGTAGTTGTGTTTTGTTTCATTCAGAATGCTCTGTTCCACCTTGTGATGTAATGAAGAGGCAGTTTTCAAGTTAACAGCTACCTTTTACTTTAAAGTTCAGTAGAGATCAGCGATTCCAAGACTGAAATTATCAAAATGATTCTAGTGACGGTGTATGGAGTTTAAAAACACAGCAGAGCACTTCCTGTATTACCACATGACATCACAAGGTGGAACAGAGTGTTTTGTGTTTAAGAAAAGAACTCAGCCTAAATATGCAGTTTGTGTGTTAAACGTGTGAATCATTATCACAAACACAACTCCGGGTATGTTTGTGATGAGGAAGCAACATTATAGATCAGAAAATAGCGTAATATGGGCCCTTTAAAGGATGATATGCTCTTACCAAACTAACATGAACAATTTTTCATACACAATTCCGCAACTCAATGCCAATTTGATTTGGCCGTTTGCTTTTGCTGATAACAAGCCATCAGAGTGTTTGAGGGGAAAAAAAACACGCTGTACACCTACATTTTATTATACAACAAAGACATCTTGTTGATTAAATGAAAAGAATTAATAATACAAATATTATCCTGTCATCTTGCTTTGAACCAGGCGCCCAATGTTCCCTTGTGTTCTCTGCATGTTTTTACAGATCAGAATTTATCACTTTTTAACAAATGTTGCAGTTTCCTCAAGAGCCTGCTGAGCTTTCTGATCAAAAGCTCCGCCTGTTAGCAAAATAAGAGATTGTGAGATTTTTGTGAGATGCAAAATTGTTCTGTTTTTTTATAATTGTGTTGGTTCATAATGAGACCTTCTTGTTTCAGTGTTGCTGTCATTGTTCCTCACAGTTCATAGACCTAAGCTTCTTCCCATTAGAAGAAGAAGTGCAAGGTAAAGGCTTTCAAGAATTATCAAATCGCAAAGACTTGATAATAGAATGTTCTCTGCCAGGCAAAGCATGTCCTTTTGTTTTTTAAGAAAAATACTGTTGTACCTGTAATTTAGATCTTTTCAAACATGTTCTGAAATGCATGCAATTCTGGGATTAGTTTATCAGGTCAGATTTCACTCTTCTGTCTATACTAATGTTTACAATGTGCACTCTGAACAGAATCCTATACTTTTTGAATGTCATCAACATTTCCCAGGTCTTTGTTAGACTTTAAATGAGTTTTATTTTAACACAATCGGACCATAAAGGTGAGCTGATTTGTACTGTTACAATAAGTCTGTCATACATGAAATTACTGTCACAAGCTAGTTAGCATTAGCCAACAGTTTTTCATTTACTCATTTTTACCATTTTTGTTGAAAATCAAACTCCTAAACAGGACCGTGTAGGCTTGTATTGACCACAGAAAATGTGTTGTTTGAATCCATTTTGTATTTTTTCTTGAGTTTTCACACTATCTTAAAACTTTTTGACAGTGTTTGCTTATGTGTGCATTGTGTCTCCATGGTAACTGCTAAACATTCCACCATTAGAGATACATGTAGAACACCCCAGCATGATGTAACTGCAAAGTATCAATTAGATTTTGGCCATGTAGTTATGTCCATATGATAACCAACTTTATATGTTTAGACTATGGGCTGAGGTTCATTTAGGACCTTCAAAAATAAATCCTATTTCCAGTTTGAAAGTTTGCAAATGTAGTACTTATATGAAGCAACTCCACCATATGATAAATATACACAATTCTGCCCACTTACAGGAGTCTTCCATATAATTAAAAGTTTGTATTAAGTTCTTAAAAGTTCCAGTATATAAACACAATGAACCAATGACAATAGAAGAGCACACGCATACTTTCTCTGTCTTAAGTTTTCGTACACAGTGTAACCTTGGAAAAGACAGTAAACATGTACAAGTACCTACTACAGCAAATACTCAACTCTTTTTCCATAGTGACAGTGATAGTGAGTCATTTCTGTTTCAAACTGTGGTCTTCCATTGTGACAGAAAAACCCAGCAGCATCTAAACATCAACAGTACAGAGACAGAACTACATTTACTTACAGTTTGTCCAGTTTTATGTTCCTTTGTGAGAGCTAAATGCTTTTCAGAGTCCGTATTTGTCTGAGTCTGAGCACTGCAGATTTATCCACAAAATACATAAATGTCATATGCCTCTAATGGTCATGCACACAGAAAATAATCAACAAAACCTGATCCATTTCTAAAGTGAACAATATTGTAATGTTTATATATTGTATAATAATAATGTACTATAGTGTTTGCTATGATTCTGCATGCTGTTGTTAAGATATGTATAAAAAAACATGTGTAAAACTAAAATTGTCTAAAGGTTAATTTTGTGTAAAAAAGAAAAATCTGCTTTTTTTGGTTGGCAGTTTGGCAAGTGGCGCAGTGTATTATGCCGTTGTGTCCTTAGGCAAGACACTTCATACAACTTGCTCATACAGTATATTAAGAGGATGTGAATGAGAGAATGGTAGTAGAAAGACCTTTCTAGCGTCTGCTCTTTTTCTATGGGCATCTTCTACAAAAGTACCCATTTTGTATTACAGCTGAAAAGTTATTTCAACTTCACATTGAGGAAAGACAAAGCTCCTCTGGAGCCTCTTCCATAAATCCTTAAATAAATGTACTTTATAATTGAATTAAACACACATCAAATCCAGCCAAACTCCTCATTTGCTAATGAATAATCTCGTCCCAGCCCCCTAATACCCACTTTGTGTGGTTTGAGTTAAAGTGCTGCCTATAACACAGACGACTCATCAAAGCCTTCCTTCCCTGTAGCTTGTGTCTGCAGCCTCCCGGGCACCAACTGGTCCCTGAGGTCCTGGCAGTTTGACAGCACAGTGATTCCTGCAGGCTCCTTCTCAAGGCCGAGGCATTTAAGCAGACTTCCTGTGTCAGCCATTATACTCTTCTGCTTTCTCTGCAAGCCACACAGATTACAATGTGTCACTCACCATCTCACAGTCTACAGCTCTGCAAACAAAACCCAAAAACTAAACAAGGGACCAACTTATTTGTCTGTTAGAGAATGATGAGCAGCATACATCAACTGATTTTGTTTTGTTTTGTTTGTTTGTTTTTTATTGTGAAGGGACTTTAATACTTTAGTAGTACTGTGCTTTACAATCACCTTAAACAATAAGTCAGTGCGTCAGTGGCTCAGTGGTTAGAGTACTTGTCTACCAGCTCAAAGGTCAAAGCACCGACTCCCACATGGACCGAGTCCTGTTGTTGTGCCCTTGTAAATGTGGTGTGAGCATAAGTGATAAGTGACTGATGCAAAGCAAGTGCAAAGCATTCTTATTAGCATTAAGTCTTTAAATAAATCAAAAACAGTGATTTGTACATTTCCATATCTCATAGACTAGATTTGACTTTGATACACTGTCTGACCCAGTCAAATGTGGGTTCTCTCTGTTCTCTCACTGAATCCCCAAACTCCAGAGGCATTGGAATATGCAGACACTTCCCTCATACATTCACTTTCATGTTTGATCAGGCCCTCCTCCTCTTTCCTAACGTCACATGGAATATGTATATAACATATTATATAATGTATGACACGACCTATTGCATTGTGTTTCTCTCTACTCTCAATTCATTGTTTATTAATGTAAGGCAGATGTGATTTTAATTCCTTTGGGCTGGAGACATTCTACTCATAACCAATTTAATCATCATCACATCATCTGCAGCTAAAATAATGATTTGAACAATATCATTACATGTGCGATTCATTCAAAACGTAGGCATTTGTGAAGATTTTGGTTAATGCAACTGACCTACAGCTTTCGTAGAATAGAACTGATTTATTTGGTTTGTTTGTTTAGTTAACCCAAACCCCATTTACCACCAACAATAGCAACAGCAGAGATGTCCGCTCTGCTTTTGTTGGTTTGTTTGTTTAGTTGTTTAGTGGTTTGTTTAGTTGGCTCTGCTGACATTTCATTGTGCATATTTTATTAATAATTTTAATTTAATTATTTAACGTGTTGTACATTGCACTGACCATTCATTCATTGTCAGCTATATGTCAAAGAAACTGAACTCTTTGCCACATCACATCATTACACAATGTAATTATAAGAGTGTGTGTATGTTTCATCTCACAAACAGGGCCATTTACTCACAGATATTTAATCAGTCAAAAGACATCACACAATGTTTAAAATTATTTTGAAAAGGTTTTTGGGCACCTGCGAGCACTGTGATTGGTTTATCCATAACAACTTTAAGGACTGCAGATGAAAAAAATATGGCTTTTGTTACAAACATTGAAGCTAATACATACAGTATATACATACATACATACATACATACATACATACATACTTACATACATACAGCCATACAGCCATACATCCAAACATAAGAATCCTCACAGTACACCTGGATGTTGCTTAGTGATGCCGCTTCAAACTGTTCAGACCTGTGTCAGGAGGCCCCCGTCAGTGTAAACTGTGTAGAACCCGTGTGGCGCTGAAGTGGTGCGTTCCCAATGTAAATGATGTTAAAGGCCTGAAGGCCTGTCCCCGCTCTGGGGGACCATCATCACGTGCCTAAGCTGGGGCAGGAGGGTAAGTGCTGATTCATCACAAATCACACCTGCTTTATCTGATACAGACACATGCCAAGGACTGGAGCTGAGTCTAAAGCATTGATCTACACTTGTGCAAAACACACTCAACATTTTGAGTTTATCCGTCTGGTCCGTGTGAGACGAGGGAACAGATTGTATCAAATCTGCTGTTATTCATCACAAATATGTTGAGTACAGCAGGGGGCTCAAATAGAACGCTTTTACTGTCTTTGGTTTAAAGCGTCAGCATAATTAAGTGACAGGCTCGCTCTTTGGAGGCTGGATTTTGCATCTAAGTGCTGTAATGTTAGTGTTGCAGGACTATCTTTTGTTATTGTTTTCTACTAGTGTCAATTATTGCTATTACATTTTCTTGTTTTAATACAAAAACATTTTAATCCAAAATCATCCTAGTGAACATTTCCTTTTTTTTTTTTTTCACTGCAAGAACATTATATATTCCAATAGTCCTACTATTCTATATCACCTACCCCTGGTTGGAAAACACTGTTCTAAAATCTGTGTCTGTTATTTCAAACTTCACATGTATGACACAAAATACTACCACTACAGTTAGTACTTCATGTCATAACAAGATGACATTTACAATGGCAGAAAAAGATAAGTTGCATGTGATAGAGAGTTTGTAATTGCTTTTTCCGTTACCATGGAGCTTTCATTTGGATGGAATAAGGAGAGGTGTGAAGGCTTACTGTCTCCAAGAAATCATCTCTGGAGTGGGTGCTTTTCTACCCTCAATGAAAACTCTTTACATCAAAGAGTCACTTACCCATGCATTTTGGGTTTCCATGCTTTGTGGGGACATTACATTGATGATTTCTTTCAATGTCAGGATGGAGTCTCCTGAAATGGTTTTCACTTCACAGCTGTGCTTGTCAGGGTCAGGAAATGGCAAGAGAAGAAGTTGTGATCAAAGGACGGTTTTTAAAATGTAAAACCAAAACAAGTTTTCAGTTATTTTGAGTTTATATTTTGTTTACAGCCATAAACTGTATGTTTTTGATGCTTTCAATGTAAATAATCATGGAAATAAAGCATGGAAAAAGTGTGAACCCTAAACTTAACCTAAATTAATTGATAGCTTTAAACCATGTTGTTGATCTAGTATTCAAAGACTTACTTAAAAATGCATTATGTAATTTTTCTTGTGGGGGGCAGACATCTCCTTGTCCCCATGCAGATGTTGCTTCTCCTATAATGTTCCACAGTATGGTATTCATCTTGCATGTATGCATTTACATGGCTTTACATTGCTGAATAACGTGCATTCCCCCTCTTCACATATCAGAACTGTAGCTTGGCCTGGTGGCATTAGCAACTTGTCCCTACAGAGATCACAGTTTAGTGCCATACTGTGAAATATTCCAGGCAGACAAGTGACATCTCCATGGAGACAAGTTGATGTAGTGCAGTGATGTACCAAGTTACTGTACAGATTTCCATCCCCCACAATGTGACTAGTGACTTAAATAATATATATTGTTTTGATCTTAATGTTTGAGACGCCATTAAAAAAAAAAGAAAAGAAAAAAGAAAAAAAAGTGTTGTTTAACGGATATTATCAGTTGGTGTAGACAAAAACATATTAATGTTTGCTAACATGATTGCCTGCAGAATACACTTGGGGAGCTGGAATTGAACCATCAAACTTTATTCAGTGATGCTCTACTGTTCTGTAGGGGGGCTCACATACAGAGAAAATTGTAGCATATGGGTTCTTGGTATCTGACCTTATTTGCCCGATAAGTAAATAGCCCAATGAATCATGGGAAAGTGAGAGGAGGTGAAGGAGGTTGATGGAGGGATTTGGTGGAGCACGTAGAGTTGAAGGTTCCTCCCAACGACAGATTGATTTATCGTCTCGTGTTCAGAATAAGCGAACAGAGCAGCTCAAGGTAGCGTTCATTAGCTCTGTTTGTATCACTCCTACTCTTCACTGTCATGAAACTCACTCACTAGAGTATATCAAACTCTCTCAAACTTCAAATCTATTTTTAACAGTCACTACTTTTTTTAATGCTATTTATACACTCTAAAATATAGCTACAAAGATTTTAGATTATCTGGAAAACCATGGCGGGGTTTGGGATTTCTTTCCAGCTGTTTTGTTTTTTTTTTTTTAAGCAAATACGATTGTTTTTATCAGAAATGGTTTGTAGTCTCATAAGATTTGGATTTAAACAAAACACATGCAAAATTAACTTTCATGAGCTTATTGTGTTATTAGTTGAGAGATTTGTGAGTAATCTTTTATTTTCCTGCATTCAAGTTGTAAAAGAAAATGCTCCTTTCCACCATGGCTCTGTACCTGTTTGCAAAATTTAGACTCCGAGCTGTATACATTGGGTTAAAAATTGTTGCATGGCCAAATATACATAGAGTAGATTAGGGTAGTTGTTTTTGATTTTAGAATTAATAACTAATTGTATCCGAGATTTGTTATATTGCTATATTTTAATATGCACAGTAAGCAGTTATACACCCAACCCTCACTATATTATCTGTATAGACAATACTGCATAGACCCAGTGTTCATTTCAGTAACATTCATAATCTCAGAAATCCAAGTGCACCCACAAAGCCTTGTTTCTCATTCATTTTTCTGGTGACCCTCAGAACTTGCCACGCGCCGCCTGATTTTCCTCTTTGATAAATTATTCATGAATCCTCCGCGGGGCGCTGTGGAGCACTTTGGACCACTAATTGTTCTACATGGGACTTCTACACTCTCATTCTTTGTGGCTGACCCATGCTGTGCCAATCATCGCTCCTGCTAACAGTCTCCAAAACAAGGGGTGGAGTTGGAACAAGTCGCTGTGAAGAGATTTATCAAATGTGTTGTTTCTTTTTGTCAGAAATACTGCAACATGTTTAAAGGTACAATACCAGCGCTGAAATCATTCAAATTTTTAGTGAAGATGTATGGAGTTTAAAAACACACTTTCTGTATGACCACATGACATCATAATGTGGAACAGTGTTTTCTGTTTGAGAGAAGAGCCTAAATGTGCAGAGTTTGTGCGATTCAAACAAAATACAACTCCAGGTATGTTTTTGATAAAGAAACAACATTACAACATTTCTTAGCTCAGAAAAAAACGTAATACGGGCCCTTAAAACACCTGTGATTTAAGCGATGTAGAAATGCTTGCACCTGCTAATCTCCATGCAGCTAGATATTTAATGCCATACTATAGAACATTTCAGGCAAAGCATTATGATCTCCATGGAGACAAGCAGGTGGCAGACCCTCCACAAAATGCTTCTTTAGTCCTTGGTCCCTGTAGTTTGGTGGTGGGCTCTGGCACAAATCACTTGCATGTAGATGTGCTTTTTCACTTGACTGCCTCAATCAATTCTTTATTATCCTCAGCAATTAGAGCACCAAACAGTGATCAATGATTCTAATAAGAAACTCTCCAAGTTTAGTGGGAAACTCATCTAGACTTCTACTTATCATCGAAAACAAGTTTGATTTTCATGCCACTGAGCAATACACCAAACAAGTAATGAGTATCTGTTTTTTAGACTTTAAACCCAAGCATTATAGCCATATTATAATGAACAATTTTCATTTTCAATTTCTGTTACTAATCTTATCTCAGTACCCATTACATGCCCATAGTTCTTGATTCTTAGATATTTAATTGACAGTAATCTATTCAGGTAATTCTGGGCTTTTTTTGTATGTTAATCTAACCCCTAAACTTAACCTAATGGAATTTTAACGTGTCTTAACTATGTTGTTGATCTGTTATTGAAATATTTACTTGTCCACCATGTAACGTTTTCTGAACTGTAACTTGGCCTGGTGGCATTAGCAAGTTGTTCCCAAAGAGATAGCAGAGTTTAACGCTGTACTGTGAAATATTCCAGGCAGAAAAATAGATATTACTTATACTTAGACGTTCAATTGACAGTGACCTATGCAGGCAATTCTGGGCTTTTTTGCCAATGTGAATACTTTGTTATTATGCACAATTTGATTTATTAGATTTACATATATGCTGATATGCACAAAAACACTCCAGTCAGTTTTGTTGCTGCTGGGCAAATAGCTGCATCAATAGGTCACCTGATCAATTACAGGGTTCATTTATCTTCTTTTGGTTCTCATGAGTTGCATAAAGCCGATTTCAGCATCTATAGGCACATCAGGCACTGTTAGCTGGAGCTACATTATCAGGCAAATTTTACTCAACACAAACACAGAGTATGTGCATCTGGAATTACTGGAATTTCCCCACTGTGGGACTAATAAAGGCATATCTTATCTCATCTTATCTTTTCTATCAGGAAAAATACATAGGTCAGCTCTCTACCTCTTTACAATGATAGAAAATGCTATTCTAATATGATCACAAAAAAATAGACCAAATCCATATTACCGGCTAAACTCCAACAAGCTGCAAAGGACCATGTGACAGTGTGATGTAATGGTACAAGGTTTTTATTTTATTTTGTTTTGTTTTATCACTCCAATTCACAAGCGAAAATATTGTGCTTTTTTTATTGGTAACATAATGTATCCGTCCAGACAGCTATAAATGGCTGTAGGATTATAGGCCCCAATAGCATCTTTATAGAAATACATATATCTTGAAATGATGTTTAAAAATTAGACCTCACTTTTTAACATCCCAAAAAGTTAAGGTGATAAAAATTTGCATACTTATGTGGGAACTGTGGTGGGTGAAGTACTCAGATTTGTTACTTAAGTAAAAGTGTAGATACAGAGGCAAAAAGTTAAGTAAAAGTATCACATGAAAAGATTAACTAAAGTACCCATTTAAAAATGTACTTGTAGAGTAAAAGGTAAAAATATTTCACACAGATTTTGATATTGCTGTTAACTTGTTTAAATATTAAATGTAGTGATATTCATTAAAAATTATACAGATTTTGTATGACATTAAACAGCTCTACCTTATTTTTATTCAAATACAAGTGGTTTTATAGCTTAAAAATACCTGGAAAAACAGGCATTCTGACAGTGAGCAGGATTGCCTCTACACAGATCTGACCTGTAACTTAGTCTGGTTTGGTCTTCCTGATAATAAAAAGGTTTAATTCCACAAAAAGCAATAGCGTTCCCATGAGAAACACATCTGACAGACCCTCCACCAAAAAAGTTACACAATACACATTTAAGTACAGTACTTTACTTCGAATATCATGTATAAAAAAAACTACTAATTTACAGTTTAACACGGGCATTCTTCCGCACAACTGCATTAAACAGTGGAGTTTTCATAACAATGTGCTGAACACCTGACTGGTTGTGTGAGCTTAATTACTTGTGCGTTTGGGATCAGATTTATCACAGGTTAGCTTTATAATTATTTACTCCATTAGCCATTGGTGGTCGACACAAAGTGCACTGGCTCGCAAAATGAGAATTCTTATCGGAATGTTCCAGAACTTTCACCGCCGTGTTCAGTGAATATAGAACGTTTCCCACTGACAGAGGAGACGCCACCCGGGGATGATATGTGACGCAAAAGTAAATGTATTTATGTATTTGTTTATTTTTTTAATTAGAAACACATAACGAAGGCTACAAAAGTCAACATAGTTCAAAGTAGGTCACAAATATGGAGCTTGGAATATTCTGAGCAGTTGATACTTTGCACTGACATCAAGCTGGGGAGGTTATATGTATGTCTATGGCAGAATGTTCAGCAGTTACTATGGTGACACAATGCCCAGATTAGCAAACACGGTCAAAAAAGTTTTGAGATGGTCTGAAAAGAAAAAAATGGTCCACTTAAATGTTTAAATTTCAACAACCAGCAATAGCCCACAGCTTTTTAACTTGAGATTGTAATGTTATGTGAGAGGAACTTGTTTAACAGTAGAAAATCAGCAAGTATCAGCAAATGTTATGGACCAAACAATATAAGAGAAAGTCTACAATGAAAAGTGGTTTGTATGATGCAGTGACACATACAGTAGGCTCTAAACGTCTTTGTTTTACTATTGAACTATATTATATATCATCTTTATTGATTCATTTCAAGTGTAGAATTCACAACCCTGTCATTTATGTTGGCACTGAAAGTTTACACACAGCAAATGGAACCCAAAGTTTTGTTTGAATTCAGAAGAGACTGGGACCAGACTAAAAGAGGGTGAAAATTCTCCATCCTAACTTGAGACGATCCAACCACAGCTGCTAATTTGTAGCGTACGTCTCTCAAATGAGGAAGACATCTCCTCTCCAATTCTCATAATATTCAGAACAAAATATATAACCTGAGATAAATAGTTTGGTGTTTTGATTATTGATTCTGTTTCACTGTTTCTTAGTCCTTTATGTGGTTTTTTTCTCCTTTTTCTGTGTAAGCAGCCATGTTTGTTTTTTGAAGCTAATAGAGCATGCATCTCTCTGATTGGTTAATCCACCTGTCAGTCAAGCCCTCCGAAATCAGGGAGACAGGATAGTTTTGTCAAAGCGTGTGGTTCTGGCTGTCAGGTAAGAAAATTGGTGTAGTTAGTAGTTCTTTATTGACCAACTATAGGTTATCCCCATCCAGGCATGAACACACCCATCTGGAATCAGAGGGATGAGATTACAAACTATGGTTAGGTGCTCAAGGTACATCACACAAGCCACTAAACACTGGTCCATGGTTTAACATAAAGGACTTCTAATGTTTCAGGATGTCTCTTTAGTTTTGGCACTACACAATGAATGGGAATGAGAGCAGACTTGTTTGGAGAGAGGATAACATTGAAATGAAGTTTGTATGGGGAAATATAAACCAATTGTAGTTGGCAGAGGAGCCAAAGAACCTCAACTACTGCCTTATTGAGCTGTGTCAAAACTTCCACTCTGTCTACAGCTTCTTTGAGTGTACATCCCGAGGTAACTCCAAGCACTTCACATCCTCAATTCTCAAGTGCAAAACGTTGCATAGTGCAATCTGCTGTAATGTCTGAATCATGTTGCATTCACAGGCTCTTCTCCAGTGCAATTTTTATGGGAGAATAAGTGGTATTTTTCAAAGTTGGTGTCAAAGATTCAGGCGTTTGATGGTGGTTATAATGAGATGCTTAGCGGTCAGAGGGATATGTAATTTTCATCATTAACATCTTTCAGTTTTAAACACAGCAAATGTGTTTTTAAATGTTGAAAGGATAGCTGTGAAAATTCTGGCAGCAATGTAAGTTTTGTAAAGATTACAAAAGCATGTAGTCTTGTTAAAAAGGTTTAAAAGTTTTTTCTTGTAATACAATCAGTATTAGACAATAAAAGAAATGATCAGGTTCAGTTCCACATTTGTGAATAGATCTTATTTCATGCCAAAGAAAGTACAATGTTTGTAACAGGAAAACTGGCTCCTGATTTATCTGTGATCATGAGATCCTCACATTCTAGGATCTGAAAACCAATATTAGCCCATTTGAATACATTATAGCTTACTGCAAATGTTCTGCAACTGACATACATACCAGTGGATACTCTGAAAGTACACACAATACTACAAATATAATGTACTACAGACATACTGCAACTGACACATGCATATTATGACAATGGCTTTAAGTTATATGAGTCTCAAATGGAAATACTTCAGTAGTGGTCCAGTCCTGGTTCAGTCCTGGCTCAGTTCTTAAAAATATACATTAATCATCGCCATAATTACAATGGCATGCATATATGTACATATTATTTGCTTCTGGGGGAGAAAAGCAGAAAATAAATAAATACAGACACAATTTTAACCTTAAGAGCCAAGATGAATAGCATCTACCTGAAAAGCAAGGTTATAATTATAATTTGTTCTATATTCAGGCAATACAATACAAACTAAACATATTTTTTCCTCTCCCCCCTGGCTTTCACTGCTGTACAAAAGTCCTACACGCAGGAGTTGTCTGGAGGCACATAGCGGGCAGGTCTTGTGTACAGGGACAGTGTTGACCTTACCACACTCCCCCCTGAGGAAACACAAACAATTGCTCTAAATGAAGCCTCGGTCAGATAAGCACTAAACACTAGCGTACTATTCCCTTCTTCATCACAACAGCCCCTTGAGTCACTCTGCAATTAGTGCATTCTACACAAATGTCATCTCCTGTAGGGCAACAAACAGCACAATGTAATTCTTCTGTTAATAGGAAGAAATAACATTATGATTCAACTAGAACGCAGAGAGTTTTTTATTGGAAGGTGGTAGTTTTCTGGTGGAAGGTTAAAAACTTTCACTTCTCTGTTGGGATGTTGCTGTTTTGCCTGCAATATTCCATAAAGTAAGAATGAATGCTTTTCAAGGTAATTTGAGCAATAAAAACCTCTGTAATTAAACGTATGCAAAGAAGAAATATGTTTAATGACATAGAGTGGCACATTGCGGGCAAAGCAGGTAGCAGACCCTCCACCAGAATAGTTACATAGTATAGTGCACCTTTCAATACAGTGGTTTAAATGACATTTTTAAAACATTTGCTTTGTTTAAATTATTTCTGAATATTTTTGTTTTGCTTTTTGCACCAGGTTTCATTTACACAGTGTGGTAAAACCTTCGCAGCACATTTTCATGAGTTGAAGTATATGTTATTTCATTTTTCCAAAGCAGTATTGAGGCAATAGAAGCTGTAAGGGCAGAGCTGCACTGTTCTGAGCTGGAGAGGTGCTGTAACCTTCAAACAGCCAACTCTAAAGTGCTCTATTCTCTGGAGGCTAGATCTCCTGAGTGACCAAACCAAATCTAACCTACTTTGTCATTTGAGATCAGCAGACCTTTGTGAGACGGAGTCAGATCTGCAGATATACACACGTTCAGATCCATCATATTCAACCATTATATGATTAAGAAATGCTTTAGTGAAGACTTTGGCACTAGGAATAAGCCTGTTTATGTATTGTTTCTTTAGTATTTTACTCAGACAATTGCCAGTTTCAATCTTGGATCAATTAGAGGCTTTCTTGTAGCCATCACCTTACACTGTGGGCCAGATATTTGTGATGAAAGAAAAGTTACTGATGATGTAGATCAACTGTCAGCAAAAATAAAAATAAAGTAAAAAATGTCAACAAGGACTGAGCTGGAGGCACTCATGGTTGTCCTGACAATAGATTACTGTTATGCACGTTCATATTTTGTGTTTTAAATGCAGTAGTAGTAGTATGTTTGTAGACACTTACTGTATTTGTGTTTTCAAATGGCCATGGTGTTGGGAGCAGTGTTCTTATATGCAGCACTTCTTTCAGTCAGATGCCCTGGTGCAGCTCTGTTGTGAGTGTTGCTGTCTGTGTCGCCTCTTCTTTCATTCACTATTCATGATAAACTCTGCTTCAAAGTGCCACTTCCCCTTCGTCTCTGAACAGATTCAAACAGAGTGTGTGTGATTTTGAAAACAAAACATGGTGGGCCTCTGAAAAGCACCTGTTGTCGTGTGAACACAAAGCACTTTGATGTTAATGCATTGTCCCCCACACTCTCTCAGTTGAGACTCAATTATCTCAAGATTGTGCTTCTTGTAAAGCAATTAGAGCAAACACCCTGTCAATGAAAACACACAGCACTGGGCTGATTTTCACATGGCTTTGGAAGTGACTGACGACAGGCCCGATCCTTTGACACACACTTTCTTGTGTACTGAAGCAACATTACAAACAAGCGTCCAGGAACTTTTTTACCCACAGAATTTTGCCTGTTGGGTGCTTTGTAACTCCTTATTGTATATTCAGATATTTGAGCAGCTGTAGTTCATCCCCTGGAGTGGACACATGTCAGAATCACGTGACATGTGTCAAGTCAAGTGAACAAAATAAAAAAACATAAACTAAACAATACAAAATTAAAACATAAACTAAGAATGCGCTTTGGTGAAATTGTGCAATATAAAAAAAATAGTAGAATAATAGTAGTAAAATATAAACTATGATCAAATAAAGGCATGCTTAAAAATATCAAGAGTTCAAGTGCAAAAACAGGTATCTCTGAAAAATTGCCCCAAAGTAAGTTTCTTTTTGTTACCACTTCTATGTGTATTATCAATGAATATAATATTTAGTGAATTTAATAAAGGAGGGATGGAATAATATTTTGATAGCAGTAAAATATATTTAGCTTTTGAAAAAAATACTATACAAAGAGTAAACTGCAAGCCTTCAGTGACTAAAATTCCAATTCTGTTTTTACAAATGAACTCTTCATATACTTTGACTGAACAGTATGGAGAGAGCAACAGTAGCCTTGGTCTTTTGAGAATAAACAGGATTACAGAAAAACACGCCAAGATAACTTTGTCCATTGAAACCACCACTATAGCATACTTTTTAATCTGAATCTTAATTACATTAGATAACCTCTGAAATTAGTTATAATTCTGTTTGCTGTGTGGATTGCTGTCATCCAAGTCATTAAGGTGTTCAATCTAAATGTGATAAGGCAAAACAATATAATTCCTGCTTCTAATACAGTGATAGACAGACTCCAGATTGGATTTGTCTAATACATACAAATGAGAGAATCAGAGCTCCCTGGGGCCATCACTCGATCAAACATCGGGCATTCAATATTTTCATTTCATATCTCCCAAAGCCCCCACATCCACATAGTACCTTCAGCTCATTGTTTATACAGTACCTGAGAAAGAATATTGACTAATAAGATATGTGCTGTGTCTTAAGACTGTTTTTTCAAGATGGCGGAGCACAGTGTGCAAGGGACATACTGCATACCACTGTGTGCAGATGAACCTTTGTGTCCCTGTGTCCTAGAGATAGTCTGGGTGGAACTTTTCCTGTTGGGGTGGGCATGAGCAGCATTTATGTAGTTATACAAACACAGGCTTTCTTTTTATTATCATGAGTCATATAATACTGGACACTCTGGACTAAAAAATAAAACATCTGACACATCTTAAAGAACCCATACACTCTATTTTCTGATCTTTGTTTTAATGTAGTTTCCTCATCAAAAACATACCTGGAATTGTGTTTGTTTCATTACACATGTTTAACATACATCCTTAGACTGAGTCTCTAAACTGAAAACATTCTGTTCCTTGTGATGTTATGCAGTAATACAGGAAATGCTCCGCTGTGTTTTTGCCAATTTCAGCCCTGGAATTGGTAATCTCTACAGAACAAAAGTTAAAAAGGTGGCTGTTAACATGAAAACTACTGCTTCATGACATCACAAGGTGGAGCTCTGGAGATGTAGACAGACTAATAATAAAGGTTTTCTCAAATGTGTGTGAATGAAACAAAACACAACGCTGGGTATGTTTTTGGTAAGATAACAACATTATAACAGCGTTTAAAGCTCACATGAGTCAATTTTGCGAAACATAGTAAGAAATCCTGTTAAACTACTACAAACATGTGATCTTGTCCATTAGAAAATTTCCACTATCGGAATAGGTTAATGTTATTTATTTGAAAATTTCCAATTCTGTACCTGATCAATACACAAGGAGTAAGCCCTGGCACAACAAAGAAATCAGAACTTGCACTTAGAATTTAATTTCGTTTACCTACCACTGAATAAATGTGTGTTTGTGGATCCTAGCATTCCACAACACACTCTCCCACACGATAAAGAACATAGCAGCTATCATTTATTATTATTACAGATCTTTATACTCAATAAGAGAGACTGAACCTGGCAGTGCTGCTATTTTTGCAGCATAAGCAGCTGGGTCATAAGTTCATAATCTCTTTAACTGTAAAATGTAAACACAGGAGTAGCACTGAATAAAACATAACTGTCATGGCGTACTTTATATTGCCTTCCTCCTGCGCGCACTGGGCAGAATCCTCCGCGGGCTAAGCACAAACAAGCCTTCTCCATGTTATTCTCCTCTTACGATGGAAGGCTTTGATTTCAATTGTCTCTCATTACGCTCTGCTCTTCTCAAAACGACAAGCTCTATAAAATATTCACACGTTCTATAGCACGCTTCAGTGGTGAGTGTTTACATTCAGACACTTAACATTTGTGTTTTGTTTTGCTTAAAACTGCGGTAAACAGTGGTGGAAGAAGTACTCAATTTTGTTACTTAAAGGTGCATTGGGTAACTTTTCTGGTGGAGGGCCCGTCAAATTCTTTTTTTCCATGGAGATGTTTTATGCTTTGTCTCACAGTATGGTATTAAATGTTTCTATCATCATTGAGACCAAACCCAACACCAAGCTGCAGGTCAGATCTCTGGAGAGGCAACCCCGCTCACATTCAATAAACGTAAGGTAGAGCTGTTTAATGCCATACAGTGGAACATTCCAGGAGCAATGACATATCCATAGAAACAAGCAGGTGACAGACTACCAATCAAAAAGTTACATGGAGTACCGTTAAGTAAAAATACAGATACCAGCGCAAAGAATACTCAAGTAAAAATATCATATGAAAAAAATCTATTAAAGTACTTGTTTAAATGTACTTAAAGAGTAAAAAGTTAAAGTATTTCACACAGATTTTGAAATCTAATAAAGTTCCAAATGTCGTGAGTTTGATAAAGATTTGTACTGAATTTGGTTAAACAGAAACTACTGAATCGATTGTTTTTTCCTAGCTGTTTTTCTTTGTATATTTTTGTTTGCTCAAAATACAAATGTCTTAAAAAAAAATAAACCCCTCAGTCTTTTCAGCAGCTCTCAAACAATCATAACAAATACTTGCTCTCTTTAAAATGTACTTTACTTAAGTAGAGATACCTAAAATTTATACTTACGTTACTACTTTACTAGTACTTTGTTACGTTCCACCACTGGCGGTAAACCAATCTCACAGAAGGTAATAAATTCAATCCACAAAATACATAAAAATAAGACATTTTGTATCTTTAAATTCTCAATAAAATGCATTGAATGAGGAAATATGTGTGATAATCTAATATTGAAAAGGGGTGAGAGATGCCGTCACCTTCATCTGAATTCCAAAAGCTGCTAGTCGGTTAGCGTTCTAATCTCATAGCAGCCAATATCAATGTTTTATTAGCTTTGGACGCTTTGTTCCTCCTCTGAATGGACATTATCATTTCATATGAGAAAATGGCTGACAGAATAAGATGTTAGTATTCAGCTTGTTACGTCCTCATATTTTTTCAGACTCGCCTCTATATGCCTTTGCTTTTTATTCTTTGAAGCCATTTTATCTCAATGCAAAAGGCTGAGCACAAGACCACTGCTTCTGATGACGTCCATAATGAAATTGCATAGTTACCTGGATAAATATGTTTTGCAGTTGTGTTGTTATGCATTGTGTGTTGTGCGCATGCTCCGTGATTCAATCTTTATGTGTATCTAAGATTTAAAATATGTAATATGTAAAAAGTACAATAACAAATGTACCCTGTTCCCATGAGAAATTAAAATGTAAATGCTTTAATTACACTTTTAGTTACCAAAATGTCATCATATATACTATTCTATACCAATTAAGCATAAAACTGTGCAGCATAAAACTTGAGCATGTGAAATTTGACTTTAAAATCTGACGTATGTTCTTGTATTGTCATTTGAAAAAAATTGTCCATAGACAGTCCGGCGCTGTGTTAGTATTGAATTACTGGTTTGTCTTGAGGTTGTTGCTATGGTTAAAACTATAGGAGAAGTAGAGATCAACAGACATGTTTTTTTTGTTTTTTTAAAGAATAGAATCCAGAGCAACCAGTCTCCGATAAGATGTGCTGATATTACTGGACTGGATTATTTTATTATGATTTTCAACACACTCACCTACAGTCCCTTTTTACCACAAGTTAGTTAGTTTATAAGGGCTGCATAGTCAGTTATCTATTTGCATTTAAGTATTCACATAAAGCTTTGTGTGTACTCTTTAGGCAGCAGGTCAGCCAAAACAAAATCGGCCTGTGCTGGAGATTTAAGGTCGACAGCCCATGCGCTAAAAAGTGCAACTGTCAGCCCTCTAATCTGTAATGAGAAGTGCAGTAGAAGGGTACAAAGAGTGAGGGACATTTTCAAACTTTACACTTACTAGAGTTTGAACGATGACATGATGATTTGTGTGATGACAAAGAGCTGGATCTTTGACCTTTGAACTCTGACCATGCCCTTGAGGTTAATGCATCAGGAACAGGCTCGCGCTCCTCTCCTCTCACATCATTACAGGCCTACTGCTTTGTTGTTTTCAAACTGCAACTGTGGTTCATAATGATTCTATATTAGAACAGACTTTGAACCAGCCTTTGTATGTGATTAAAAATAATGCCTTGAGGCCTATTGGGAGTCATAGTCATCTGCTGCCTATAAGCCCTCTATTATCATTCAAAGAACCTTCCTCCATGCCTAGTCGTCTTATATTGTCCTGCCCACTTTTTCTTCTCACTGCATTTCCCATTAAAGGGCCCATATTTAGCTATTTTCTGATCTATGTTATAATGTTGTTTCTTCATCAAAAACAGAACTAGAGTTGTGTTTTGTTTCATTCACACATGTTTAACACACAAACCCTGCATATTTAGGCTGAGTTCTTCTCTCAAACAGAAAACACCTTGTTCCACCTTGTGATGTCATGTGGTTCACTGTGTTTTAAACTTCATTCACTTTCACTAGAATCATTTGAATGATTTCAGCACTGGAACTGCCAATTTCTACTGAAGAAAAGGTTAAAGGTAGGTGTTAATTTGAAAACTACATCTTCATGACATCACAAGGTGAAACAGGGTATTTTGAGCTTTGGAGTTGTAGACAGCCCAGTAATTCAGAATTACTCAAATATGTGTGAATGAAACAAAACACAACTTTAGGTACGTTCTTGCAGAGGTTAACAACATTATAACATGACTGAAAGCTCACAAGTCAATTTGGTGTAATACAGGACCTTTAAAGCAGGAATTCCATTCATTTCAATCAAGAACTAGAGAAAAGTATTGAGGCTAAAATATGATATAAAGTGCGTTGATTTGGGTAAAAGGTCCCAATGTTCATGTGCACCAACAAGCGCTCTTTCTCTGAGGAGCTTAAGAACCGCTTTGTATATATATATATATATCTGTATATAACTTATATGCTGTCAAGACTGAGCTCTTCCTAAAATTGAACAACCAGAATAAGAGGTATAATAGCAGCACCCATGGCAACTTCCTAAATGAGGCGAAGAGAACCTAAATATACTTTCTGCTTTTTTTGTTTGTTTTTAATCATTATTATTTCTGAGAAAAACACTAGACTATTAATTTTTAATTTTCTGGTCCCAGGGTTTTATTAAATATTCTATACGACACAAAATAGATTCTTGTCATCTTTAAGCCACTTTGAAACCTAATCCAAAAAAAAGTGGTGTTTTGTTTCATTCACACATATTTCATATTTTATCAGTCTGTCTACATCTCCAAAGCTGAAAATGCTGATGTCATGCAGTGATAGTTTTCAAGTTAACAGCTACATTTTACCTTTAATTCAGTGGAGATCATTCCAGTGATTCTAGTGAAGGTGTGGGACAGAGAATTTTCTGTTTAAGAGATGAACTCAGCCTAAATATGCAGGACTGCGTGTTAAACATGTGTGAATGATGCAAAACACAACTCTGTGTGTATTTGTGATGAAGAAACATTATAACATAGATCAGAAAATAGTGCAATATAGGCCTTTTAAATATGTCAGTCATAGCTAGAAATGGGGTGAGAGGGGGTAGAGACATTCAGTAACAACCACAAATAGGTACTGGCTTGTCACTTCACCACCAGAGAACACAAATGCACACTATTCTTGAATCTCTTTACGCATTCCTCTGGTTGGCTGACTGTTCTTCATGAATTGTTTACGATGCTCATTTTAGACTTTTAAATATAATAAGAGACATTTACCACGTAGTGTCCTTCATAACATAACTGCACTCCCATATCTCCTCTAGTGCCACAGAATACATGTCCCCAAACACAAAGTAGCCCTATGCCCTTTGCTCTCCCCTCCCCCTTTACATTAGAGTTCCCAGCCTGAGGGGACCACCGGTACTGGACTCCTCATGCTTTTAATGGGCTTCTTCTGACCACCCACCACAATCTCTCCTCCGCATCTGCCCCTTTTCTTTTCTTTCCTTTTCTCCTCTCAGAATGAAGAAGATACTATCTGCGAATAAATGCTTAAATCATTTCCTATTGTGCAGACGATAATGGGGGTTAACAACGTTTGACCTCTGGACGTGCAGCAATCATATGGGTGAGAATAAGTCCATTAAATTGTGTGAAAACTGTGCAAAAGTTGAGACAAATATAGTCTAATATATCCTCATGTTATTCTAGCATAGATGTCAAAGTATATAGTGTTCTTTGTTAATAATTCACTGTACAACTTGAGAGACTTCAGAATATGTGAAGGATGGGACGGTAACATGCGCAGTCAGGCTCAAAGCTGTTTAAATTTAAATAAAACAGCCTCCACGACTTTACAACGCCCCTCTGTGAGTTTGTATATATTAAAATAGCACATTTAAAGTTGCACTATGTAACTTTTTGGTAAGGGGGTTTGTCACCTGCTTGTTTCTATGCATATATCATTGCTCTGCCTGGAATATTCCACAGTATGACATTAAACAGCTCTACATTACATTTATTCAATCACAGGTGGTTTTATAACTCACCTTGAAAAACAGGCATTCTGACACTGAGCGGGTTTGCCTCTCCACAGATTTGACCTGTAACTTGGTCTAGTTTGGTCTCCATGAAGATAGAAAGGTTTAATACCATACTGTGAAACATTTCCATGGAGAAAAGCATTTGACAGACCCTCCACCAGAAAAGTTACATGAGGCATCTTTGTGATTCAGATATTTGGACTTTTTTAAATATTGGCTTTTGGCTTTAAATCTCCAGCACAGCCAAATATTTAGTTTTGGTCAATTTGCTGCCTAAAAAATACACACAAAGATTTATTTTTTTAAATGTTAATACTTTAATACAAAGAGAAAACTGTACAAGTCGTGACTACACTGCTCTCCAATGGATTTGTGGTTAAAATGGCTGTGGGTGAGTTTGTATTAAATTTAATGTACATAATTTGAGGAAAACAATCTAAATCAGCCTCACGCTATCGGTCCAAAAATATCGGCCCATAAATATCAGCCCAAAAATATTGGTAGAGCTTATCGGCTATCAGTTGCTCTAGATTCTAAACAATCAGCATTGGCCATGAAAAAAGATATCAGCCCATCTCTAGTATTTTGATTCAGTATTCCAGTATTCAAACAAACAAACAAAAAAACGTCCATTTCTTATTGTAGTATTACAAGTAACCATCTTGTAGAGTAAAAATGTTTCTTCTACGACAATTCACACAGGCCCAGGAGGATATACAGGTCCTTAATGGTGTGCTCTTGTGAGTCGATGCAGCATAAACTGAGTGGCTCTGACAGTCTCTGAAAAACAGCACTTAGACATCAGACCATGTACCAGGACGTTCCTTCCAGCAACATCTGTATTCTTGTATTTTATTTTTATTTGTGATTATATAGTAAGTACTGTAGATGTTTCCATGGTATGATTTTTAAGCTTTAAAGGTCCTTTTACGCAAAACCTTCTCAAAAACATACCTGGAGTTGTGCTCCAGTTTCATTCACACGTTTGAGTAATCCTTCATTATTAGTCTGTCTACATCTCCTTATCTCAAAATGCTCTGTTCCACCTTGTGATGTCATGAAGTGGTAGTTTTCAAGTTAACAGCCACCTTTAACTTTTTGAAATGATTCTAATGAAGGTGTATGGAGTTTATAAACACACTGGAGCACTTCTTCACACAACTCCAGGTATGTTTTTATGATGAAGCCACATTGTAACAGATGAGAAAATATGTGACTTTTAAACATTAAAAATGTACTCTGAAACTGTTTTGTTTATGATTGTATACACTTTGGAAAGTTATTTTGTTTTTCAACCTGGATGTCAGAATAATTGTTGATACTGTATACTGTAATGGCTGGGATCAAGTGTAATGAAACCCTGAGTACCTGTAGATTTCAGTGGAGACTAACCCCTCTCCTTCACAGAGCCCATTCTTCACACTTGAGTCATTTGAGTGGCATGTCCACGCTGGTCTTTGTCCCAGCAGACAGTGAGCGACACACAGAGTTCACAAACACATCCATCAATCAGAGCCTCCTCCACTATGGGCAATCGAAATCTGTTTACCAACATTTCAACAAAGTCAGCACATCTCTGACAAAACACATTTAGAATATCTGTGTTTATGCTTGGACAAAAATGACTGAGTAAAGAAAAAACTAAAGGCCGTCTCACAGTGTGTAAAATACAACATTACAGTAAATCACATTTTCACTGTCATTGCACATGCTCTGTTCTACACAATTCTATTGTGCAGAATGAGCTGTCACCTCCAATACTATCAGAAAAAGAAAGCACAATAAATGGGGTCGGCTCACTGCGCAAAACCCCAACTCCAGCCTAACAGAGAGTACACAGGGACCAAAACTCAGGAAAAAAAAAACAACAAAACAAAACAGCCAAATGAAACTGAAAGTGCAATAATTTATATGCAGATATGATTACACTTGGTAGTATGATGGCAGAGATTTTTATGACATATTTAAAACCCAGAATTTATTTTATTTAATTTTTTTATATTTTTGTTTTTGGTTGCTTTTATAAACCTTTGTAAATACAGTCTTCTAGTACAATTGGACAACCAAAAGACAAAGGCATGTTCCCTTCTTTTTTCTCTGAAGACTGGGGTCAAAGGTCATCCTAGTTCAATTTCATTCACAGCTATTGTGTTTACAGATGCTCACTGATGACCCAGGAAATAAGATTTACAAATTTAGCTGCCTAATGAGCTACACTAATGTGTTCAGCTATTAGCATGGAAATAACTCACCCCACATTACCTCAAGACTCAGCTGTACACATTATTATTCACCTAAACGTAGCAATAAGTTCTCACCAGTACTGACTTTGATCTGTCTAAGGATCTGTACATTCTAACTAGCATGCATAACATTTACATCATTATTGTCAGAGATGTCCTGGTCAGACGGGCCAGCTCACTTGTCTTTGAAGAGGCTTGTTCCTTGATAAATATAAAGTCTTGTGTTTGACTTGTGTCACTGCTTTGAGGGTCCACACCCAACTCATATTTAGTACATTATTAGAGAGATTCCATAGAGTCATAAGCAGTTAGTTTGTTGTATTATGTATTTCTTCCAGGAATAACTCCAACGTTTCATGCAATGCAATAATATCTTCATGGAAATAAGTAGGTGACAAACCACCAACAGAAAAGTTATATAGTGCACCGTTAAGTCCTGGTTTGGCTGAGGTCTGTGCTGGTGTGCATGTAGATTTATTTTATTTTGTGATAAGTGTTTATTCTGGACATTTACTATGATTCTAACATACACTTAAATGTAGACAGAGATATATAGAAAACAAATAATCTCTCCCTGCATGAGTGTCAGGTTCAAACCCACCTAAACATTGTAAAATGCAAGAAGAAAGACAAGAGATTAATAAGTTTTACTCGCGAGGAGAACGGACAGAGAGTGTGTCAGTTACAATCTCCAACCCGCTCTGACCACTCAAAGCCGTCCACCCCATTTTATTTAGGATGGTCCCTAGTTACAATGTTTCTAAAGGGAAGGGAAAGCGTCAACACCACATATTTTGCAGACATGTTTGATACAGTTTTCAGACAGCCGCACTCTGCGTCCTGGGAACTTATATTTCGCAGACATGTTTGATACAATTATCAGGCAGCTGCACTCTGCGGCCTGGGAACCTTTCCTGTTTCGAAGGTCACAAAGTACTGCACATAATATAAAGCACAAAGAGGTTATTCACAACACACAAATATCTAACATATGATTATAGCAAATGGGATATAATATATAAATGATTATAGCAAATATGGGATAAAATATATACACAATTATTCTAACAATGAGTTAGTATCATGCCTCATATAAGACGATAACAAGATACATGTGTTAAAGCTGGCTAATTTAATGCTAGCTTGTGCTCCGAAGTACACACCAAAATACATTTTAACATAAACTGTGCACAGCGTGGCTTTGCGTTGTGGTTGTAGCAGTCAGGATGAATGATGGTGCGTGTAATGTCAGTAGTCCTTGGACAAACTGGGAGCATGTGGAGGATATACTGTATGTGGTCACACATATGTGCATCACTGGCAGTTCTTCTATGTGTGAGGAAACAACAGCTGCTATTACAGTAACTCAGCCTGTTTGGAGCATTCAGACAAAATGGTGGCGAGAAATTGGCAAACTTCGTAGAGCTATTACATATTTTAGCATCTTATCTATAAAATGTCCTGTATGGCTGGATACTTCTTAGCTAACATCATGTCTCTAACGCACACGTGTTACTGTTTGAAAGTGGCTTGTGCAGCCAGTCTGTCTACAATAACTAGTATTAGTGGGCAGCTGAGCTGGGCGTTGGAGAAGGTACCACTTAAGTCCCAAGTCACTGCAGCAAGATAACACATTTGGTCTTTCTGTTTCAAGTTTTATTCATAAAAATATCAATTAAGTGCAGAGACACTGCAACAATGAACAAAGTATGAAGTCCTGAAGAAGGGGGGTTGGGTTGCCACTCCATAGATTTGACCGTGACCAGGTGGCATCGCTTGTTTCTCCAAATTGAGATAAAGTAATGAAAGTAAAGCTATGCCATACTGTGGAACATTCTGTAAAGCAGTAACATCTACATTGAGACAACTGGGTGACGACCCTCAACCAGACAAAGCTGTGATGATGAAAGCATTGGTCCCGTGAATGTGATCTAGATTTGGTGTCCATTGTGAAGCAGACCTGCAGAGCCTCTCACATGATTACTGAACTTGTATAATGGATGTGTGATTTAATATTCTTTAGATGAGCCTTCCTTGGCATGTGTTTAAGAGCAGAGTTCAAACAGACTCAGAGCAGAGGTGAAGTTTATGCCACATCATAAGAGCTATATTCACCAATGTTCCCTCTAAGGTGCGCGCGTGCGCAATCGCGCACTGCCCAGACATTCAGCACACACATCAAATTCTTTACAGCGCATAAAATAAAATCTAACCTGAACTGATAAACACAGCGCTGGTTTGATGCCCGGAACGACCAATCCAATAGATTCAGGTTGCACAGGGTTGCACTGTTTGTAGTTGGCTTGTTAGGGACAAGCCAACTACAAACAGATACATTTCGACCGCATTTTGCTCGCTTCCTTCAGTATGACCGTAGTTGAAGTGCACATCACCGCAGCTGCTCAGAGCAGCAGGTCCACACGAGCCAACGGGAGCGCCGCCTGCACACACTCCACGGAGGGAAGAACACATGAAGAGGAGGCAGGTAGAGCCATAATGTAATCCTCACCTGTTTGTTTTGTTTTTGTCCAAGCCATAGTTTTTTGTGTGCCAAAAAGACAGAACTTTCCCTCTCCCCAAAGTGTTATATCACAGAGCGTTAAACCACAGAGCTGTGTCACTCACACAAAATTACTTAAATAGGCTAATGATTAAAAAGCAATGTATAAAGTGATAATAATTTATATTTATTTTGGAGATCATTATTTTGGGAAAGATGACCCATTTTATAGTGGCCTATAGATCCTACAATCCATAAAAAAATCTGCAGCTATATGCAGACTATATTTATCAACCTGAAAAAAATCTCTTCATATGATTTTACAGGTTTATACACTATAGTTTAATTTTATTTATGAGGTTAATTTTCAAAATATTGTAAAGTTCAATGTTTCACTGACCACAGCAGGACCATCACACTGACATACAACATATACAAAGCTCATGAACAACAAGATTTTTGTCTTTGTCATTCTAAGTGGGCCAAAACAATCAGTTATATTCAAAGTAATCTAACAGTAATTTGATTGATAAGCTATAGAACTTACAATGATCTCAGGTGTGATACTGGTGTGGCCACAGTGTGCATGTCGGATGTTGCTCACGGGGGTCCAAGGAATGCTCAGGAAGTTGGGGGGAACATTGGTATTCACCCAGGCTGCTCCAGAAGTCATCTATTTTTACAGTGCAAGACATTTTCTTACAGTTTGTGCAATATTTCATTACTGGTTCATTCTTATGTAATCAGTGAAGACTAAATCTGCACTTATTTTATTCTTTGGCACTTTTTGCATATTTTTTACACATTAGAGCTGAAGTAACAAAAGGCTTTGGAAAGCTTGGAACAAGACGGATAGATTTAAATACCTACTTTTGTTTTCTGAATCTAGATCCCATTGCAGTTGTAACTGTGTCAATATATGTTCTGGTAGAGACACTGTTACCAAAGCTGAAAGAAAAAAAAATTGCTTTATACCATGTACAATTTATAGCATAAGAAAGCTATAAATACAAATTGGCTTATGAACACATCAGCAGGGCTTTTATAGCTAACGTCGGTGATACTAAAATAAAGTGTTATTGATTAGCCCAGCCCACAGAGCTGAATTCATTTGCCACTCGATGTTTCTTCTGCCTCAGAGAAAACAGAAAATCACTTCTTGAAGTCTGTGACACCCATAATGCTCTTGGCTCAGCTCTTGTATTTTCCTTGCTGTAAAATTGCCTTGCACTGGTCTCCCTGTACACTTGTCATGCTCAGTCCAGTTTTAGGAGCATAAGATAAATTAGTGCCAGTGCTGGGTATCTGTGAAAGTCAATAGGCTGCTAATTACATGCTATAAGAAGAGCAGGTCGAGGATCAGTATTGGAGAGATAGTATTGGCTCAGAGCTTACATGGGGTTAGCTTTAACTGTTTGAAGTCTTACCGCTACCACTTACAACTTGAATGAATGAATTTGTGTAAAGACATTCAGTGTTGTGTATTACTATTGAAATATACTGTATATGTGAAGTGAAGAAGTCTATAACTATTGTCCCATTTTTATTACTTTTGGAAAACACACAATATATTTCATCATAGTTTTTTGTTATATTTATACTGACAAAAAATAAAGAAATTTAAAACAAAAATGACTTTATTGATAGACTAATTGTACAAAATTAAATTTAGCTGTCAAAATGATTTTTAATATGGTGAGGAGCTCAGTCACACGGGAGGAGCTCGGAGTAGAGCCGCTGCTCCTCCACGTCGAGAGGAGCCAGCTGAGGTGGCTCGGGCATCTGTTCCGGATGCCTCCTGGATGCCTCCCTCGGGAGGTGTTCCGGGCATGTCCCATCGGGAGGAGGCCCCGGGGAAGACCCAGGACACGCTGGAGGAACTATGTCTCTTGGCTGGCCTGGGAACGCCTTGGGGTCCCCCCGGAGGAGCTGGAAGAAGTGTCTGGGGTGAAGGAAGTTGGGAGTCTCTGCTTAAACTGTTGCCCCCGTGACCCGGCCCCAGATAAGGGGAAGAAAATGAATGGATGGAAAATTATTTCTTTTTGAAAAGAAATCATATATATATATATATAAAAATGTTTATTTTTCATGTCTGCCTCACAGCCTCAGAGCACTGAGCTGAGTGGGAGGACTGTACAGCCTTATAAAGTGTCCGGTGATTAGTGCTAATGATGGAGCGCTGTCACATGCATCCACCACTGCTGTAATGTAACTGCTCCAGCCACTTCACTGGAGCTTTGATCGTCTCCATCTGAGCTGCTCCAATGAGTTTCACTGGCCACAAACTGAACACATGCTCTCTGGACGATGCTTCCCTTTGCGTTGCACAGGTTGCCGTGGAATATTCGAATGACTATCACATCTATTGATACTTTGCAGCTGATGTTATCAACATTCCCTATGGGTGTGAAGCAAACCGAAAGCACGACACTATTAGAAGATCTGTTACTCAAGTAAGACTCAATCTGAGCTTTATTTTAACACAGTCTGACCAGAAAGAGCTGACTTGGTTGTAATTTATACAGGTGAGATGATTTTTACTGCTAAACAAATTTCTCACACTGATCACTTGCACCTGAAAATGTGTAGTTTAAATCCATTTTGTATCACCAGTGCACACATTAGTTTCTGAACATTCCACCAATACAGATATACAGTAGGTAGAACACCCCCAGCATGGTGTCACTGCAAAGTATCTAGATCTGGAAATTTGGTAGAACATCTGTCACCAAAAATGCCGCTGCTGCGTTTCAAAGTGATGGAAGGGGCCGTTTCCATAGCCTAACAATTCAAAGCTAAATATTATTTCTTTTTAATGGTCCAAAGTCCTCAAAATGGCATCTACAACAGGAAACATGAATTGCCAATGTCCTTTGGTGGTGATCAAACAAGCTCCCATGTCAACCATTTGTAAATAAACTGAAGGAAAATCCAACCCTCCTGCCCTCTGTACCTGCTCAGCTCTGCCTCTCTTTCCTCTCTGTCCTGGAGTGAGCTGTAAACCAGAGACAGTTGCTTTTAATGGGATTATAAAGGGCATTGGAGACATTTTCACGGATCACAAAGCTAGCCACGAACAACTCGAAGACCAGACATGCTAACGCGGGTTGCAATGTAGCTTCCTGTTACAAATTGCTGACCGCCCATCTTGTCCGTAATCAGGCAAGGGACTCTGAGACCTAAGACAGGGGTCAGTGAGAAGGTCTGAGTTGCTCCTCTGTAGCAGAAAAATACCCAAACCCAATTATCCGCCCATTTTAGTCAGGCTTAATTAGCTTTGTCAGATGTATGGCAGATTCATTATGTTTCTAATTAAGTTGCTATCAGACCCCAATAGGAATAATAGCGCATTATCAGAAGTGGGGGCCCTGGACTGCTAGCTAAAAGTATCCTGTGCACAGTTCCTGAGTGGGTGGTAGCACTGAAGAGACTTGCACAATAGTGTAGTGATTAAGATTCATGTTTACATTGAAGATAATGTTATAAGGGAAAAAAGAAAATTATATATATATATATATTTTTTACTGGCTTTACAGAGCAAAGTCTTCATTGTGTGGGTGGCAAAGGTTTCAAATGGAGATAAATGTTACTCTTAAACTCTTATAATAGTGTTTAATTAATGGCACTTGGTTACGTAAATGAGGTACTTCAAATAATGAGGCTTTATAACAGTAATTGGAGTTGTAAAGCACAGAATGTGCTTTCAGCAGCTAAAGAGAACTATTACTGAGCTAATGATACAAGCTACACCATGTTTCTTTGAATGGTGACTTTACTAAAATGCTGGTATTAATCTGGTTCATTCATGAATGTTCAGTGATAGAATAATGAATAATATAGAATAATAATAAGTTACTAATAGCAAAATGAACAAACCAATCGAGAAACCATAGACTGTACAAATGGACAGTTACCTTACTAGCCACCGCAAATAGGGGGCTGCTCATGGGGGGCGCTTCCGGCTCCATCTACTCTGACTTTAATTGACTTTACATTGAAGAATTGTCACCCCTCTCTGCAACTGCTGCAGTGAGCCTCGTTATTTTGGTCTTAAAATTTTCATATTAATCCATTCTACATGATCTTGGTGTTTTTATTTCACTAGTTTGTCCATAAATAATTTATATTCCTAATATTGGCTCCAACTTGGCTCCAAATTTGCTCCTATATCTGCTAGCCTCATGAGCTTCATTTGACTGGAGCCAAACACTATGGGTGACGTCATACTCCCTTAGTCCACTTCTTTATACAGTCTATGGAAGAAATCAACATCCATGCAATATAAAAGGCAAATTCTAGATTCCATTGTGCTGTATTTTGTGTACTTGTTTTAGGAAGACCAACCACTGGACTGCTTTAGCTTCTGGAACAACATGAATTATACACATTATGAATGTTTACATAATCTAATTGTTGAATGTAAAGGAGAGGAAACTGCCAAACTTCCCATTCTCTGTGAGTGTTTTGACAATTGTATTATTTGTGGTCCTGACTCAGTGGTGGCAGTGTCTTTTGCGTTTTCTCCCCAGTGTAAATCTCATTCTCAGATATAATAGATATTTTAAAGCAAAATGCCCTTAAACTAAATAAAGCATCCCCTGCCATATTCAGTGAGTGACAGATAAACTCATGCTTTAGATAAAGGCCAGAGGCAGCCTTGGTAGCTGTAGATGGAGTGTTTGTGACAGGTTTGGGGGTGTGCACACATATTATACTGTATCTCATCTCTTTGTTAGTTTTGAGTGGCCATAAATCTCCTTTACATTTTGAATGGAGCAGAAACAAATCTTGAAACTACTCTACAAGGTCAAAATCACAATTTCTGGAGTTCACAGAGAATATCTTTGAGTCAACACAGAAATGTATTGTTCGTTTATTTTGAAATGAACTGAATATTGATAGTTGTAGCAATATTTATAGCAAGTATTTGGATCAAACTTTGGCATAACTTTTATTCTCCTTTTAGCTAAACCAAACCATAGATGATAATACTTGAGTTCTCAGTTCTAACATCAGAAAATAATATATTGAAAATGTATATTGTAGTATCTTAAAGGCCATAGCCATGCATAAATAGTGACTAAATAAATGATAAAATAATCGATATAATGTGCATTTTGCCATATTGCACAAGTAGACTATGAATGTATTTGCATGAGACCTCTTCATTGCCACACAACTCATGGGCTGATACCAACAAAGATGTCTTCTTCTCAACATTATCTCCCTCTTTTTTACCCACAATGCATAGAGCATCTGCTTTGTGTCCTTTATTGAGTACCAGCTTACAGAATCACAGCATCTCAGGAGAACAAAATCAATAGCAATAGGCCCGTGATGGTGACCAGTGGTCCAGACAGTGTGTTGTAATGACTGGACCTCCTCTTATCAATGCTCGCTCAATGGCACAGTATGAATGGGAAAGGCACTGTGGACTCGCAGCAGAATATATTATCCAAAAACACTGCATCATTGATCTCATATAATTATTTTTCTTTATATGACCTCTTTCTATAAATACCCCCATTTATCTGCAACAAGATCATGAGCATGAGTTAAAATGGAGTGATGATTAAATTCAAAATATTTAAAAATAAAAGAAAATGGTAAAGATTTATTTTAACCCTAACCCACCAAGACAAATCACTCAGTCTTTAATTGTGCATTCTTCTTGCTAAGCACTTAGCTCTGTCGAGTGTTAGGTGTGTGTGTATATGTGTTTGTGTGTGTGTGTGTGTGTGTGTGTGTGTGTGTGCATGGAGAGCTAGAGGGATTTTATTTTACCGTCCAGTGGAGCAGAAATTTTGGAGCTGGTTGGAGCACAGTGCTGCTGGGAGACTTTAGAGGAGCTGTGTGCCAGTTCCTTTTGGGAATAAGACATTGGGAAAGATAATTCACTGGAGAGACCAAAACCCTCTATCTTTGTGATTTCTTCTGGTGAATTCTGTTGATTCTGGATTTCCGGATTTATTTATTATCTTAGGATAACAACATCGGACAGCCGTAGTACATTTCATATTGCTTAGAAAGACTTAGAGGCACCTGCTTTGCCTGGAATGTTCCACGCTATGGCATTACGCTTGCAATGCCAACTAGGTATTTTTAGTGTTAAAAATAAACTGCAAAACACAACCTATAACTTTGCCTGGTATTGTCACTTACTTCTTCCCATCAAGATGGAAAGGTTTAATGCAATACTGTGGAACATTTTAGGCAAAGTAATAACATCGTCATGGAGACAGGCAGGTGGCAAACCCTCTACCAGAAAAGTTATGCAATGCATCTTTCAGTAACAGAGTGAACAATATCAACTGATCCAGACTAGAATACAAAAACTAAAATCTTAAAAGTTAAAATGACTTGAATTAAGATGTTATATTTATTTGAGTAAATTTCACATGATAAGTAAAATTATCTGGCAATGGAACACGTTTTTTGTAGTTGAAATAGGAAAATACATCTGCTTACACTGGAGATAAGAAAAAAACAACCCTTTGTGCTTAAAATAAGAAACTATATCATATGTTGATTGAATTAAGAACAAAAGACTTATTCTACTGTTAGATCGTTTTACTTGGCAAGTGAAATCTACTCGAATCAAGTTCTTCTTAATTTGAGTAATTTGAACTTACTTAGATTACTTTTTGCAGTGTATTGTTTTTCTAAGTCTGTCTTAAGTAACTCCACAAAAGTGCAGACTAGAACAGTGTAGCCATGTAAATACTTTAAAACATGAAATATTTTACCAATATCTTCAATTCAATCCCAGATACCTGTATTGGTTTTGGTGCATCTCCAAATGGTATTTAAAAAGCACATGCGATGATTGTGTACACTTTCTATGATCACACATTTAATTGGCCATCTTGTCTGTGATGGACAATGGAGAGTGTATTATTATCCCTCCATGACAGGGGACTTGACACTTGTTTTGGTGAAAGTATTTGAAGTTGTCACCGTGGATACGCCACTTAAATCAGGGCTTTAGAGAGCAGCAGATGAGCCCTGTCCATCCAGAGCAGGATTCGGATGGGCACTCAACAATAAAGGACCTGGACATGGACAAATATTGATCCTTAGTGATTAGTGTCTATAGGGTTTAGTGATATATGTGTTCAGGAGCAGAATCCTTTTGAAATGCTTATAATTACAAAGATGTAGCAGCATTATATATATTAAAAAAAAAAAAAAAACATGCATCCCAGACAATACAAACACATTTTAATTTCATTTGTTTGCTTAAATAAATAGGTACTCTTAAATGTGCCCGTAACTTTTCTGGTGGAGGATCAGCCACCATCTGGTCTCCACTGAAAAGTGGCAAACATCCTATGTACATGATGCACCTTTATATTGCAACATGAAATGGGAGCAACCTATATTGGGTATGCTGAAATGATTAAATACACAAAAATCAATACCACCTAAATCAAAACACTGAAATTATATTCAGATGTTACAGCCAATATATCCTCAAAAACGTGTACCAAACTTTTCCTTGAGTATAACTTATAGAATATTCACGATGTGTACACTCTCCACACTGCATCCTCCTGCTCCTCAGTGTGCCTCAGGTGATGCATCATTCATAGCCAGATGTAATACATTGATTTTGTGCTTCTAAATATCCTGGCTGGAGTGAATAGCCAGGCCTATTTTTCTTTTTCTCCAAAAGAAATAGAAAGCTCATTACTGTAGGAGATGTGAGAGACTTACAGTGTGTGTGTGTTTCTAGCCTGCATGTCACATTTGCAATTTGTATCCACCATTCAGTGCAGGAAATGTGAGCACTGAGAAAGGTTTCTCATCGCAGCAGACCACAAAGTCAAATGACACTGTGGAGAGTAAAGAAAATAGAAAACCTGCACTGACCACACACATTTTAATAATAATTAATAATATTTAAATAAAATTTAATAATAATAATTTCGCTTGTGCATTAGTATTAATCTTATGGGTTTTATGTTAAAATGCATTGAAAATGCTCTGCTAACTATGTGCAAATATAAAACAAATATTTTAAGGAAATTAATATTCAGTATTTTCGGATAACTGTCAGTAAAGACGCATTGATATTTTAGTATCAGTCTGCCCATTTACTAAGTGACACTTAGCCACAAGTTTCAGCTTTTGGACTCCAGGAGGCGCTATGGGGTTCCACAGGCAGCAGAGACTATTTTAGAAAAATCTTCTGTCCTTTGTGTTGTGAACATCTTGAACACAGCAGGGATTGAAAGAAGAAAATGAAAACAGAAATTAACTGATGTTTTATAATGAACTGTAATGTGTGTTTTTATGTTTTACACTGAGATGTTTTATGTTGTACTGCTAATGTTTTGATGTGGTGCTTAGTCAAAGAAAACTATAATGATTCTATTTAATAGATGCACTAAGCTCTTTTCTTATCTTAATTGTTACTCAACCTTAACCCGTACTCACCAGCATGTGCCGACTGCAGAAGGGAGTGAAAATATTTTTTTTAATGAAAATAGTGACTGGTCTGGCATGGATGTTCTTCTTCTGAAGAGAAGCTTTTGTATCCTCCTCAAATCTGAAATCAGTCAATAACTTTAAATGTACAAGCACATAAATAGTAGATGACAACAGTGTTTCACAAAGCACATTATTCTGAAATGAATTGATTTATAGCGGTCAATTAGCCTCTGTGCAGAAACATGGCAGCCTCGTACTAAGTATAGCAGCGTGTGTGTGTGAGCAGCGCTGTAGCTCATTTAGCAGCGAGCAGTGGTGGCATTAGGCTCAGTGACAGAACCAGCACACAGCTAAGTGCTTCACACTCCAAAGGTCAGCAGCCTGCGCTGATTGAATACGAGCTTGTGGAGCAATAATGAAATCAATTAGCCACATGCTATATGACAGGACACACAGTTGTAAATGACACAATGGATACTCCAGTCCTTTTGGGAATGCACTGGGCACTATATTTGTTACCTGGCCAGTCAGAGCCACATGCTTTGACAAAACTTTGCAAAGACAAGTTGATCTGGAGCTTGACTCCTTGATTCCAGAGGGCCTGATTGACAGGTGGATTAACCAATCTGAGAGACACAGGCTCCATTCGGATAAAATCAAACATGGTTGCTTACATTAAAAAAGGTCAAAAATAGCACAGAGGACAGGTAAACAGCGTATATTTCTGCAAAATCAATATTTCTGCAAAATCAATAATAGAAACACCATACCCATATTTATCTCTGGTAAAAGAAGTTCTATATTTTGTTCTGAAAGATACAAGAATGTTTGACCAGAGATGTTTTCTGCATTTGAAAGACATTATTACAAATTGTCTCTCAATTTACAAATTAAGTGATTGGACGATCCCAAGTTAGGAGGTTTTTCACACTCTATGGTCCATTTTGTTCAAACCCTTCTGGGTTTGAACAAAATGTAGAAGGCTGGTCAGGCAACTATATTTGTATTATTATAAGAACAGACACGTGGCTTTGTAGAGATTGTACTCGTGGGATATGCCATCTCATCATTTAGCATGATGAAGCTGTATCATAACAACGCAAGGGTTACCAAACATTTCAGACCCATTAGTATTGCCCTATATTACTATAGTGCTATCCTTAGTGTTTAGTATTATTAGAGTTAATATGGTGTCTTATATTTATTATATCATCTCACAACCGCCAGGTTAGTGCCTTGCGTTCCCCATTTGGGAACCAATGTCACTTAAAACATAAAAACAACTATATATATATAGTAATAGTGTCTCCTTCACTAACTTTGACTTTGTAGCTGTGTTAAAAATAGCCCCATTGTATTGAATTGTACTGTAGACGTTTATTATGGCTGACATTTTCATCCACCAGCAACAGTTGTATTGTGCACACTTCGCTGGAGCCCCAAACGATCATTTTTATGCTTATACAATGAAACCAGAACATTACAAATTGGCCAGAACGATACAAACAAACTGGATGTGACACGGCGTCCACTTATATTGATTCCATGCTCTGTCAGTTGCACTAGGGCCCTGTGAAACTCCTCAAGCATTTTAATATCACTGTACATCAGAGGGTGCAAAGGGCTATTCAAACTGACAGCTCATCCATCTGGATATAAAACCATTTTTTAGATTGAGATTTAATATTTCACTATATGAAACAAGTAGCAACAAAAGTCACTTTGTTAGTTGAAGATGTGGGTTTAGAAATGCCTGGAGTATATGACAGAATCTGCATTTTGATCCAGTGGAGTTTGTGATCACCATGACAAATGCCTCGAATATAGAAAACACACACTATCACTTCTTTCCTGTTTGATGTGTTGTACTAAAGTTTTTTTCTTTATCTATGTCTATAACTAATTGTTCAAGGCAACATAAGGTAATGTTAGGCACTTGAACCCCAGTAGGTATAGTAGTGCAATGAAGGGAGATACAGCTGCATAAGAATGATATAGAGGGAAGTGAGAGTGCATTTATATGAATGGCTTGGGAGGTTTCTCAGGCATAAGGTAAATAATAAATATTGAATAGTTCAGACAAGCACTGACTGTGATTGTATTGAAAACTAGACATGCCTGCAGATCTCAGTCCATTATATTGCCCTGAGGCTAGAAAGGAAAATTCACAATTTCAGTAAACACATATTAAACACATAAGTTGTTTTGTCAATGAAATGTTTTCTTTAAATCTTAATGAACATCACTGATACATTTACACAAACGTAAGCAATTTCACAATTTCAAAATTAGATTTTATTTGACAATCTGACTTTCAACTTCTAGACCCTATTACACCTACTACAGATGTGCACAACACTTTAATAGTTTGCTCTTGCCTCTAAACTTCATTGCTCATGTGCTGTGTGCACATGTCATGAAATACTATATATGGATGAGAAAACTCACAACGCAAGGCTGACTCAAAGTGACCTGTTTACACAAACCACTAAACTGTAACTAAAGCCATTTGTGATGAGTCACTCATCATGGCATGTGTTTCTATAAGAGTAATCACAAGTGAAGCACGCTGTTTTTTTTTTCATTCACATGTTTAAGTAACCCTTTATTATTAGTCTGTCTACATCTCCAAAGCTCAAAATGCTCTGTTCCACCTTGTGATGTCATGTAGTGGTAATTTTCAAATTAACAGCTACCTTTTACCTTTAGTTCAGTAGAGACTGTTTACTCATCCAAATGATTCTAGTGAATGTGTATGGAGTTTCAAAACACAGTGGAGCACTTCCTGTATTAGTTACATTTTTAGTTTGAGAGAAGAACTCAGCCTAAATATGCAGGGTTTATGTCTTAAACGTGTGAATGAAACAAAATACAACTGCGGGTATGTTTTTGATGAGGAAACATTATAACATAGATCAGAAAATAGCGTAATATAGACCCTTTAACTTCAATTATAACACCCTATTTCTCCATAGGTAAAAGGACAAGAGATTCAATAGATCTTAACATGAATAATGTTTTATAATCTGGGATTATAATATGAAATATAAACCTAAAAATCTGTTTCTTTTTTCATCATTTATTTTCTGATCTCATCATCAATCTCTTTGGCTATGTGAGAGCATTATCTTCGTATAAATATATTTACATTTATACAGTATATTTGTTGTGCTTTTTTACAAAACCTTATTTAGATCCTTTTTAAAATACAATTTAAGTCTTGCACAGCACTGCATTTGACACATGCAAAATGAAATCGCATACGTGCCTTTGGACATACTTTGAGCTCTTAGCTGTTTATTCCTGGTTGTGTGTCTAATGAGAGCCTTGCAGATATGGGTCAGTACCTCTGTCCAGTTGGATGGGACAGTGTGACAGAGAAAGTGTAAAGGAATTCAGACGAGTGGGTGTGAGTGGTCAGCAGTGGTCAGAACATGGATTTCCCCTCTGTTCTTATGGCTGTCTGACCAACCACCATTCTTGGACACCCGTCCTATGAAAACTGATCTTCCACACTGAATGCAGTGCTTCTCAAACTGTGGTGCAGGGGTCATGGGTGGAACAAAATGAAAGTGGTGGTGGTCTGCATGTTTTTATATTATATGTAATTGATTTTTTTCTCCCATTAAATAAACAAAACAGAACAAAGCAGTATTGTCCACCATGCTCTTTCACATTTTCTGTGTAGGACTGTTTGGGTCTTTCCACATTTTCAAAATTTGATGGGTGGCCTGTATGGCTTTATTCTGGTTTAGACCTGATTCATGGTACTATTTTAAGTTGCCTACTATTCTTATTCATAATGTTCCTGGTATAATTTTGGATTAGTTTGATAAAATCCTTCCTTAAACCTTAATCCTGGTTTGGTCCTGGTTTAGTTCAGCGGTATGTTTGTTTCAGATTTGATTTCATTCTTAATTTGGTTAGTGATAATAAGACCTGAATCACATATTTAAAGGGCCCATATTATGCTATTTTCTGATCTATGTAATAATGTTGTTTCCTCATTAAAAAACATGCCTGGAGTTGTGTACAGTGGTGTATTGCTATCACTCCCCAAAAAATATTTTGGCTCAGTATCACGTAATTATGTGAAAAGTTTCACATTATAACATGATATTTATCACGTTATAATGTGAAATTATTATGTCATTTCGTGATATGAAATTATCACATTATTTCATGAAAGGCATTTATCACGTTATTTCATGATATAATGATATGTTCACGTTATAACGTGAAAATATCAAGTATGATTTTACTTGATCTCATTATAAGATCAGCAACAGCCAAGCCAGTCACGCTTCCCTCAGGGAATGATGGACGTCTCTCACGGTATATGCTTTTATTTCCTTCTTGGCATGAGGCATTGGGAAATATTAACATGTCTTAGGATGGATGGGAAATAAATAAGCATGGCAACGTTGCGGAGGCAACTGAAATCCTCACCATTGTTCAATTCTCTGATTGTGGTTACTTGACCCAGTTATGTGTAGCATCTTTTGGAAAACACATCATCGTGGGTATCTCTTAGAAACCGCTGCATTTGTTCCAGTGCACAATTCTCGGTGCCCAGATCTGACCGGATACGAGAAGGAGTGCCACCTCTGCTGCCAACCTCATCAATGAAATACCCAGCAATGACTTTAGGGTTGCTATTGGTGGAGTAGGCGTGAAGCCAAATGATCACACGTGAGTATCCATCCACTGCTCCATTGATGCATATGCCATACGGTTTCAACTTGTCATAGGAGTCCACAGGCCACTAGAAGTTCAGGCCTGGGTTTTGTACAGACGGCGCCTTAGACGTTGTCTTAACCTCAGGTGCACTCCTTCAGAGTCGAGAATGTTCAGCAGAACACGAACCATGGACTGAGTCACAACCAAGCCAGCTTGGATGCATTTCAAATGCATGAATCTGTAGACATGCAACATGCCGTATGTTGCATGCATGTTGCATGGCTACAGATTCATGCAGCTGCTCATGCAGGAAGAGTGCAACTTCCAGCAAGTTAGACTGGACTTTCTGCCTGAACAACCCCAATAATTTCAGTCGCCTCCGTAGCGTTGCCATGCTTATTTGAATCCCATCCATCCTTAATATTTCCCAGTGCTTCATGCCAAGAAGGAAATAAAAGCATATACCGTGAGAGACGTCCATCATTCCCTGAGGGAAGCGTGACTGGCTTGGCTGTGGCTCATCATACACTATATTGCCAAAAGTATTCGCTCACCTGCCTTGACTCGCATATGAACTTAAGTCACATCCCATTCTTAATCCATAGGGTTTAATATGACGTCGGTCCACCCTTTGCAGCTTTACAGCTTCAACTCTTCTGGGAAGGCTGTCCACAAGGTTTAGGAGTGTGTTTAAGGGAATTTTTGACCACTCTTCCAGAAGCGTTTTTGTGAGGTCACACACTGATGTTGGACAAGAAGGCTTGGCTCAGTCTCTGCTCTAATTCATCCCAAAGGTGTTCTATTGGGTTGAGGTCAGGACTTGTGCAGGCCAGTCAAGTTCATCCACACCAAACTCTCTCATCCATGTCTTTATGGACCTTGCTTTGTGCACTGGTGCACAGTCATGTTGAAGAGGATGGGGCCATCTCCAAACTGTTCCCACAAAGTTGGGTGCATGGAATTGTCCAAAATCTCTTGGTATGCTGAAGCATTCAGAGTTCCTTTCACTGGAACAAAGGGGCCAAGCCCAGCTCCTGAAAAAGAACCACACACCATAATCCCCCCTCTACCAAATTTTATACTTGGCACAATGCAGTCAGACAAGTATTGTTCTCCTGGCAACCGCCAAACCCAGACTCGTCCATCAGATTGCCAAATGGAGAAGCGCGATTTGTCACTCCAGAGAACGCGTCTCCACTGTTCTAGAGTCCAGTGGTGGAGTGCTTTACACCACTGCATTGCACTTGGTGATATATGGCTTGGATGCAGCTGCTCGGCCATGGAAACCCATTCCATGAAGCTCTCTACGCACTGTTCTTGAGCTAATCTGAAGGCCACATGAAGTTTGAAGGTCTGTAGTGATTGACTCCGCAGAAAGTTGGCGACCTCTGCGCACTATCTGCCTCAGCATCCGCTGACCCCACCCTGTCAGTTTACGTGGCCTACCACTTTGTGGCTGAGTTGCTGTCGTTCCCAATTACTTCCACTTTGTTATAATACCACTGACAGTTGACTATTTAGGAGCGAGGAAATTTCACGACTGGACTTGCTGCACAGGTGGCATCCTATCACAGTACCACACTGGAATTCACTGAGCTTCTGAGAGCGACACATTCTTTCACAAATGTTTGTAGAAACAGTCTGCAGGCCTAGGTGCTTGATTTTATCCACCTGTGGCCATGGAAGTGATTGGAATACCTGATTTCCATTATTTGGATGGGTGAGTGAATACTTTTGGCAATATAGTTATAATGAAATGAAAGTAAAACCATACTTTTCACGTTATAACGTGAACATATCATTATATCATGAAATAACATGATAATTTTATATCATGTAATAACATGAAAGTTTGATATCTTGTTATAACGTGATAAATATCACGTTATAACATGAAAATTTCACATAATTATGTGATACTGAGCCGAAATATTTTTGGGGAAGTGATAGCAATACACCACCATAGTTTTGTTTCATCTTTCTCAAAAGGAAAACACTCTGTTCCACTTTGTGACGTCATGTTGTAATACAAGATGTGGTCCACTGTGTTGTTAAACTCCACAACTCCAGGTATGTTTTTGATGAGGTAACAACATTATAACATGGCTCAGAATCAATTTTGTGTAATATAGAACCTTTAATATGATAGATTGATTGTGTAATTAAACTAATGAATTATTTTGTATTTTAGTCTTGGTTCAGACTTGATTTAATCCTATTTTATATATATATATATATATATATATATATATATATATATATATATATATATATATATATATATATATATATATATATATAATATTTTTTTTTTTTTTTTTTTTAAATTACATTTACATTATATTTTATTTAATCCCATGGCGTCAATCAAGAGCACTTTGACTGTGAAAACGTTGACTTCACACAGTTAGATCACAATAATTGCTGGCATTTCCATGTGCTGTTCCCGGGCCGGTCTCTGTGTGCCTAAAGAACACAGCCTAAATGTCACAGCTCCATCTTCTCCACAGAGGTGAGGCCCTGGGCACAGACAGAGCACAGGCACCCACTCACCACACACTTAAAGCTGTTAGACCACGGAACACAACACAAAATCATATCAATTAAAGCACTTTGTTGAAATGCAAAAGCCCAGCACAAGCCTTGCTTTTAAAGTGATTACTTCTGACATGACATCGTTTCAAATCAACATTCAGTACTGTTAACATTTAGCTTTTCAAACTTTTTTACTTTGATAACTGGCAGTGTTCTCACTACATGTCAGTGAATCCATCAAATAAAATAGGGCCTATATTTTCTTGAGTTAAATCAGTGAACGAAGACTGCGTCATTAAAACTTAAATTACTTATCCTCCCTATAGCCCTCGGACTAATTATTTGACTAATATTTTCCTTTTGTGACAGTGGGTCTGTGTCAGTTCTTGCGGCTGGTCTCAGACAGTGTTTCATCAGTACAGAAGAGCAGAGCGCTGCTGCCAGCCTCATTGGAATAATTGGAGTACTTTGAAATGTCTTCTGGAGGAGAGGTGCTGAAAAGGTCAGGGTTAGAGGCATCTTTGAGTCACAGCATACATTCAGTTTGTATCAATAATATCATTATTTCTCTTTTGTTATGATGGAGGTGGCATTTCGTCCAATAGCCACAATAGTGTGAAACAGCACGTTTTGTTCACAAACTGACCTCATGCAAATATGAGTGTGTCTAATTATTGATGCTGATATCCAGTGCTTTCCAAACACCAAATGACTGGAATAATAAAGTACTGCTCTGACCTTTACAAGTATATTTTCAGACTTGATGATGCAAAATAAGAATTGCTAATTCAACTCTGATGTGCAAATGAGCGCAGTGAAATTAATTCTCAGGGTGAGACGGCATTCTCAGCTCAAAGCCTTAAATCTTATCAACATGTGCTATTATTCAATCTATGTACACCTTATTAGTGAGAAATGCGTTGTTTAATTGTGTTTTTGTTTATTTATTGTTGTATTAAAGACTGCAATAACTTTTAAGAACTCTGTACATGTGACATGTTGAAATTCTTAAGGAGACAGTGGTGCCATAGTCTGAATCCCCATGTGTGCTTTCAACTGAAAAGGACTGCCTTGAACTTTTCAGCTGCTGAATCTGTGCAACTTTGACACAAAGGATCTTGTTACTTTTTGTATCAGAAAGGATATATGTGTTTTCTGTGTATTACCAGAATGGTGTCCACTCATGATTCTCAGGTTAAACCTACACAATTATATTCCTATTTTATTGGACCATCCAACCAACATTTTTAACTGCAGATATTTTAAATCATCTAACCCACTGAACTTCAAACAATGAATCTTGATAAAGTTTGAGATAGTTTGAGATCTAAGGTCTAATTGAGCGTTTCAATTTTTCTGTCGAAATTTCTTGGAGTTCACTTCTAAATGACATGGCGCTTCTGAAAGTCTTTGCAAACATGTCCGAGCGCTAAACACATCACGTCTGTTTGCCTTCAAGTAGGAACAGTCTGACGGAACTCTGAGGGTATGGAGATTCATGTAGTTTCCAAAAATGATTTTCCATGAATTCCAATGCAAATACTCATCTTAAATTTAGCTGGAATTTAGTATCTTAACCACAAATCAACTTGTCAGTCTATATGACATTTATAAAGAATATGTGTCACCTTCTCTGACATGGGTGAAATACAGCTGTACCTTTTCAAAGTGCTCATAAAACAGAGGAGATATGTCTGGCTCTGGCTCTAGAGCAGACTCTGGTGTGTGCTAAAGTGTTCCTCATAAAGTCTTCTCTCCGCCTCTCTCCGCCTCAAACAGACAGTGGACGTGCCACTGTCTGTTCCTCCGTGTTTTATCTGTCTGATATTTGCTTTGACTTTTAGCTATAAGACATCATCCAATCTGCACATAAGATTATTTGTCAGATTACTTTTGAACAAATATCATTCAATTTAATCATTCAATAAATCAGACTGGCGCCAGACAAAATGAAGTAATGGGGGAAATTTTGGTGGCAAAAAACTGGGAAGACCATTCAATCATCTACAATCATTTCAGTATAACTGTATATCACCTAATCTCCAATTATTTGTTGTTAATTTGAACTTTAGCTGTATAAAGACATTGCAGACATGTGTAATTTTCAACAAGAATAGTGAAAAGAAGTTCAGGAACCACTTGAAACAAATATAAGTTCACGGCCACATCCAGAATGAAGAAATACAACTTAGTTATCTAGAATTGTACTTTAATATGTCTACCAGAGGTTTCAGAACAATACATGCATGCGCATGTTTTCACACTACAGCCTTGCATTTGGCTTGGAGGCCATGAGATATGGTGATCACATTTCACATGTCAAACCTAAAAAACATGCACCAGGGACTACAGGTGGAAATTAGCTCTGGCAAATGCATCTCTCCTGTTAAGGTTAATGTATATTGTGCACTGTCCCTGTCTCATAAATAAACAAAATAAATAAATGATATCATAATTTTAGTCCCTTTTTATTGGTTATCCTCTGTAAGGGTCTGTGTGAGTGACAGCTGGATTTAACCAATCACAGTGAAGTGTGAACTTTCAAAAGAACCAGATGATTTTATCTTCCTCTTAAAGGCAGTACAAGAACAAATCAAAATTGTGATTATTATTATTATTATTATTATTATTATTATTATTATTATTATTATTATTATTATTTAATTTTATCTATTTATTTTTTACCATTTTGACCACCTCTACTTTGGGGCTCTGCAACGATGAGAATGGGTGTGGTAAAGTTGGACTTTTAAACCACTGAGGGGCATTTCCTGGACTGTGATGTCAAAAAGAGGAATACATGTTTTTGTAATGAGCATCAAATCCAAATGGCCTGACAACAAGTACAGCTGATGAGATAGAGCAACAGATTGACTGCAGACTGCAACAGGAGAAAAGAGGTGAATAGGGATCAGACGAGTCAGCAGAATCAGGAACAAGCAGGGTCTAGGAATAGGTAATAAGTCCAAAGAAATGCTGGGGAGTCCTGTGCAGAAACCACAAAGAACAGTCTAGCTTTGGGTGGGTATGGAACTGGAGCTAAAATATGGGCTATAGGAAACACAGGTGAAGCTGACAAGATGGGTGTGGTTACAGGTGACATGGTAACTACTAGAAACCTCTGAAAACTTCTGTCTGTCTTACAGGTGGAGAATTGCAGAATCATGACAGTTTTCAGTTTGGTGTGATGACAAGACACAAGGAAACACAATTTTAAAATGGTGATAATTCGCTTGGTAAAATGCAAGATCTGTAAATTCAAATAAAATATTATCACAGAGGACCTCATGTAACTAAGTAAGCAACATTTACAAGAACATATAGGTTTGGGTGTACAGTCCAGTGGTGGTGCTCTGACCCCCATACCTCCCTGTGAATTCCCCACAGATGGAGCAGGACAGCAGCATTAATCATGTGCTGAGTGTGGCAAAGAGGTGGCCAAATAACCCCCGGACAAAAAGCACTTGTTTATGCACAAAATTAAATATCTGTCAAGCATATTTTGTTTGGGAAATATGAAAAAAGAATCCCCGGAGGTGTTGACATGCCCGTGGTGTGCGCTCGACCTTGTTCTGTAGCTCTATTAGTTCAAGGCTGTCTTTTAACTCGGAACTGCTGATAAAATAAAAAGAAAAGCCTAGTACAATATAACAAAAGGATTGTTTACATAACTCAGTGGCCTAATCTAATATGAATAGGATTATTCTGTATCGATAAATCTATCTGTATATTGTATGATTATGGAGAAGGAAGAAGAAGTTGCTGATATGAGAAGAAATTAGGACATGTGTTTGTTTTTTGTTTGTTTTTTTTTACTAAAAAGATACAACGAACAGACAGATTACAAAGAACCATAACCTCTGTGTGTCAAAAATCAGTTGGACTTGGTACTTGTGACATAAATTGGACAGCTACGCTCTGTCTTTATCTAAGTAGAAGACATTTTGTCTATTGAAAAGTTACAAGGAGGAACCATGTGAGTTACTCTATGCCTCTTTGAATGAGAGCTGATTGTCTGGGCAAGGATGATACACCCTACCTCATTTTCCTGTCTGAAAAATCGGCTTTAAAGTTGTGCTAGTGGCCACAAATCCATGTATATAAATATTTGTGTATAGGTCTGTGAGGACTTAAATTAGATAGATTAGGAACCATATTATGATATTTACTGATCTATGTTATAATGTTTCCTCATCAAAGTTTTGTTTTGTTTCATTCACACATGTTTAACGCACAAACCTTGCAAAATTATTTCTTCTCTCAAACAGATAACGCTCTGTTCCACCTTGTGATGTTGGTGGTAATACAGGAAGTGCTCCACTGTGTTTTTAAACTCCATACACCTTCACCAGAATCATTTAGATGATTTTAGCCCCAGAATAGCCAATGTCTATAGAACAAAAGGTTAAAGGTACAATAGCTGTTAACTTGAAAACTACTGCTCCATGACATTACAAGGTATTTTCATATGTAGACAGACTAATAATAAAGGATTACTTAAACATGTGTGAATGAAACAACATAGAACTCCAGGTATATTTTTGATGAGATAACAGCATTATAAGACGGTTAAAGGTCACAAGGGTAAATGTTGTGTAATATAGGACCTTTAACTTTCTCCTTTCATGGTACTCCAGCTTTTTTGTTAGCTTATTTGTCTATCTGGCTTGTGTGTGTGTGTGTGTGTGTGTGTGTGTGTGTGTGTGTGTGTGTGTGTGTGTGTGTGTGTGTGTGTGTGTGTGTGCGTGTGTGTGTTTATCGTAAAACTACAGCTCTTTACCTTGTACAACCTTTGTTAACATGCCCGGACACTGTGACCTAGCGGCCTGCATTAGAAGAACAATGAATACATTTAGATGCTGTTGTTTTTGCCACATTGAGTCTTCCTGCTCTGTCCATCCCAGCCCTGAGGAGTATGGAACAATAGCCCTGCTTCAGTATGAGACCACAGGCAGCAGCTGATAGGAGACACGAGACATCCACGCTTAGTGACGGCTGTGGTGCATTGTGGGTAATGTCTGTGTAGGACAAGCTCAGGGACGCTGTGGGTGAATGACATTTACCATTTCACATTTGCACATCAAATATGCATTCACATGGTATGAAATATTTAGCACTGTAAATAGTCCAGATGTCAAAATAATGCAGGGGGCAGAACCTTACCTGTTTTACTTTACTGTGTATGTTAGAAGAAATACCTCAGTACATCATCCGTAACTTTTTCATTTATGGACTATTTTTGGGAGGAAATTGAGTAAGCTTTAAGTCATGTAATAATGCTGTTATCGCCTCAAAAACATATGCAGATTTGTGTTTTGTTTCATTGAAACATGCAATTCTTTATTATTAGTCTGTTTACGTCTCCAGTGCTCAAAATGCTCTGTTCCACGTTGTGATGTCATGAAGTAGTAGATTTCAAGTTAACAGCTACCTTTTTTCTTTAGCTCAGTAGAGATTAGCAAATCCAGGGCTGAAATTATTCAAATGATTCTAATGAAGATGTTTGGAGTTTAAAAACAAAATGGAGCACTCCCTGTATTACTTCGTGACATCACAAAGTGGAACAGAGTGTTTTCTGTTTGTTAGAAGACCTCAGGCTAAATATGCAGGGTCTGTGCATTAAATATGTGTGAATGAAAGAAAACACAATATATTTTGGTGAGGAAACAACATTATAACATCCCCTCAGAACTTATTATTGCACTTGTTTGTTTTTGAAATAACGTAAAGGTTTTGTATTTGGCATAAATCACATTTAGAAATAACCAATGCTCCACCAGAATTTGGCATGAAGAGTGAGTAAATACCACAGATATTGACGTAAAGTTCTGCAGATCAGAGTGCGGTTCAGCTCCTGGGTTGCCAGGTTGGCCTGCAGCACTAGTCTGTCATTCATTCACAGAGTTTTAGTGCGAGTTTGAGCTGGGACGTGCAGTTTATCTGTAACAAACCTGACGATCTCAAACAACATTCTCTTTCTGCAAGTTATTATCAGCATTTTATTTTAGTGACATTCTTCTTTCTGGATCAACTGTATAAATAAGCTGATCCATGTACCTTGGCTTGCAGTTGGCACAAGAGCACTGATTTGTGACCAGGTGCCTGATTTATAAAGGACTGTGTAAAAGTTGTTCTAAGCTAGTGTGTACTGCTAGTGGCCACCAGAGGCGTGCGCCACGCAAACTCCAAATTTAGAAAACCCTCCGTATGCATTCAACCACGCAATCTATGCTTTATAGATCCCACCTGTAGCTAGAATCTGCACATGTGAAGCCACGTCACGTCAGGCCCTCTCCACACCTCCACTTCTCCATAAAAGGAGCATGCAAAGTGACTCTTCAATGAGATTTTCCTAAACATGAGTCAATAATCAGTGGGTTTGCCCGCAACACAGGAGAAAGAGAGAGGGGGAGACACTCCACGCAGCATCACGCAGTCACGTCAAAGGCTTAAACTAGGTTTTACAAATAAATACAAAACTAAAAATGACATCAACGACTCATCTCTTAAATTAATAATATTTCATAATATTTAGGCAGCACATCTTTGCAGATAAAGCCAATGTCTTTTCTCGCTTTTTCAAGAGTATTGTCGCTATATTTTTAAGTATGTCTATGATATGTGCGTGGGGATGGCCCTGTTTATGCACATATACTAGTAGATACATGGTCTGAATGGTCAAAGGAGGGAGCTATGAGCATGTGCGAGAGATTCAGATGCCATCCCCAGAAGAGTGAAAGGAGCAAGGGACAAGCCACCAGGGGACGAGCGCTTCAGCAGACAGAACACAGATTTGGCATATAATGCATCAGACACATATCAGGCGCTGTTATTCTGCCAATAAAAGTCCACATGAAACATCCAAACTCTGCCTACCTGCTGTGCAGGCCTGGGTCTTACCTCTGTTAGTGCATGGGCCTCGGTCTTACCTCTGTGAGTGTGTGGGCCTGGGTCTTACCTCTGTTAGTGCACTGGGCTGGGTCTTACCTCTGTGAGTGCGCAGGCCTGGGTCTTACCTCTGTTAATGTGCCGGGCTGGGTCTTACCTCTGTGAGTGTGCGGGCCTGGGTCTTACCTCTGTGAGTGTGCTGGGCTGGGTCTTACCTCTGTTAGTGTGCTGGGCTGGGTCTTACCTCTGTGAGTGTGCTGGGCTGGGTTGGGACAGGCACTGTGTTCTTTATAAAGACAGAGAGCAAGCGCTCATTTGCAAGAGCTTCCTGTTACACAAAATTGTAGAGAATATTTTGAGTTTGGGTCAGGTTCGGCCAGTAGGCTTCGTGTCGTGCACAGACTCGGGCCACTCTGGCGCTCAGTGCTTAAAGAGAAAAGTAAAAGTGTTGAAGTTGCGTTTAGTCCCAGTGCGTCATTAAACCAAAGCCTCGCTCCTGTGCTTCGTCCGAGGGAAGAGATTTCTCTCAGGTCCGGTCATTATTTCATCCTTTCTGTGGTGGCCACAGCCACAGACTGTGGTCTATAGAAGTCTATAGTCACAGCGTGAACTGCAGGAGACCCAGCGCTGCACCGGTGCTCTCGTGCACGAGCGCGTGTGGTTTCAAATGTATAATATTGTAGAGAATGATGAGTGGAATAAACAGCCCTTCTTTGTGGCTAACCTCTGCTTAAATGCAAAAATCTGAATGTAATTCTTTGATATACATACATTTTCTGATGATTTCCAGATCAACCACTTCCTCAAACTCTTTTCACTTCTGCTCCTCTCCATGAGTGTCGCTTTTTTCCCCGTGTCTCCAGACTTTGCGCAGACCGTACAGCAGGGTCGAGGCAGCGTTTAGTAGGAGTTTCAGAAATCCTGCAGTTGGCGTAAAGAGTGCCTATGCAATGCTTTGTGCGTAAGCAAGCTTAAAAATGAGGCCTCTGATCTGTGATATTAAACCGTGCACACTATAGGTTTTACTCTGCTTCAAACCACCATGATTACTACATTAAATACATGCCATGTCTCATTGGTGTGGTGTTCTGACATACAGGCAATCCATCTGTAATTTATGAATGGAAAACAACAGACTCAAAAATTGTGGGACTTTATAAGCACATTGATAGACATCTGAGTTTTTGTATTCTTTGTGATTATATTAGTGATGAGTTTCAGATGGCAAATGTAGCCTAAATACTATGTTATACACCGTTCAATGCACAAATTAATATTGTTGTTGCAAAATGAAAAAGTACCAGAATAATTTGTAAACTCTGTGCCTGTTTGAAAGTCCTTCCTTTGTTAAAATAAGATATTTTAACAATGGTCATGAGTATTAAATAAAAATGAAATGCTTCTGTGGGTTGAGTCTTTGTCTTTAAAAACAACATTATGTCAGGACTTTTACAAACAGGGATTTTATGAGCTGTGTCAGAACATTCATTATGTAAATGAGCTGTCACACGAACAGCTAATTCTTAAGTTGGAAATGTCACAGTTAAGAAGATTATATCAAAATCACTGTCTGTTTGCATAGGGCTTTAAGGTGGAGCCATATTAGGACATGCATAAGAACTGTAATAATCATGTCTTCTGACACTGGAGAAATACTTGTCTAAAATACTAGAGGATGGCAGGGGTGATGGTACAGCCTGCTAGCGTAGCCTGCTACTCAAAGCTCTAACAAAATACAGAATATAAATGGTCACCTTTTTGCTGATGTCTTTAAAGCACATACACAATATACAAATAGTTCCCCACAATATGAAGTAGATGCCCTTAGTGCTGCCTGGGGATGTAGATTAGCTGTTTCTGACCCAGACCACAGTGACCCGGTCAGTGACAGGGTCAGGGCAGCCCAGAGCGACCCTGCCAGCCCTGGCCACTGCGCCTGGCCCCACATCAAAGCCATCTAGAATCCAGCTGAATCTCTGAGAACATCATTTAAGGGTCCTTTTTAAAGATTTATTGACCCATTTTTGGGTTGCAAATTCTGTAAGAAGAATTCTAAAATTATTTCTGATAAAGTTTTAATATATTTATGCTGAAAAACTGGCTGTGTCTGTTAGGTCACAGTCAGCTTTAAAGGGGCACTGTGTAACTTTTCTGGTGGAGGATCCGCCATCAACTTGTCTCCATGGTGATGTTATTGTTTTGCCTGGGATGTTCCACAGTTGTATTTATTCAACTGCAGGTGTTTTTATTCCTCAAAACTACTGCAAAAACATGCATTATTATTGTGAGCAGTCCACTTCTCCACAGATCTGACCTGTAACTTGCCCTGTTGATGTGACCTGCTTGTCTTGGAGATAGTAATACCATACTGTAGATAATTTCAGGAAAAAAGGTGTAATGTAACGTGCAGTGATATTTGCATTATTACATTGATTTATAATTTTCCACCTTTGTCAGACTTTATACATTTTTACCAACCCCAGCTCCCCTTCTTGTCTATGGCCCTGAAAGAGTTAAGTAAGTTTGGGTTCACTGCAGTGTAAATATCCACCTGCTTCCTCTCACCTCACTCATCAATACACAATTATTCTAATGCAATTAAACATGACTCCTCTGCCCTAACAATCAATGGGCATCTGTGCATGTAATCACAGGAAATGTGTCATCGCGGTCTGGCTGCTGGCTCTCACACCTATAATTACAACTATTCACTCAATCCTGCCCACTCCTCAACCTCAGCATCCTACGTCCAATTATGCACTTCCTGGATGAAATGTCATTGCCAAATACAAAGCAGAGGTCAAAAAGGGTTTCTTAGAACAAACAAAAGTGCCAGTGTGAAAGATACTCATCTAAAACTGAATAGACTTATTCTTATGAATTAAATACATACATTACATTGGCTATCCTTACTCATCTCCTATTTTTTAGTATTTGTGAGTAACACTTTTTTAAAATAATTATACTGTTAATATACTTATAGGGGGGTATATTGTTTTTGTTTTGTTTTTATCTTGTTTATATAGCATGTTATAATGTTGTTCCCTCATCAAAAACATGCCTGAAGAGTTTTTAGATATAGATCCATGCATGTTTCAGTAATTTAGGGATCTCTCCAGGGCCTTATTCGAACTCTCCTTCCGGTTAGCTGTAAGATTCTGTCCAGTGCTCAGCCCACAAGCCTACGTCACCCATGCTCCCACATCACAATTCTAAATGTACAAAAGCATGATACAAACTGTACCCAACAACCTGATAAACCTGATACGATGTGCAGTAGTTTCATCAGCAGGACTCATGCTGATTGTGTTGTGATAGCGCTCTGAAGGGGGAGTGACGTCACCTGGAGAGTAAAGAGAGTGGAGAATGTAGCATTTTCAAAATAATATACGGTAACATGGTAGTTTATATATGTTATGTATTAGTAGTTAATAACCCATAGAAAAAAAATATCCCCTCTTTAATAAAGCATGAGCAAATACTTAATGAACTTTTTTTTTTTTACTAACTTTGAGTCATTCTTAATAAACAGAGAATAATTCAGGTGTAATTATAAAGTGGTGTCAATTTTGTCCATTCAATTTTAATTGTATTATAGGGTTCAAAAGTAAGTATATCCAAACTAGTCAAATGTATCCTAAACCTCTGCCTAGTCTTTTTGTATTCCACCTCTTCACAGACTCCATGCACTACCTTACACAACAGTGACTTCACCAATGAAAAAAAATACATGTCCCTAAAATAGCTTCTTTTACCATGACTTTGTTTTTGGAAGCTACGCCCTGCAGTGGCACGTGTGTCAACAAGCGAGTGGGAGCAGAGCCTAACAGGATGTGGCTCTACAGGAGACAGCAGCTCTGCCAACATCCTGTGTGAGTGTACAGTGACCAAGGCCAACAGCAGGCACCAGGGCCAGGCCTGTAAACAGCTCTGTGCAGAGCTCAGTCTGCACTGTCTGCCCCATCTCAGCAGCCTCCTCCACATGTCACAGTAACCTGCTGCCTGTGCCCTCACACTATAATGTAAAATCACAGCGTTTCACAGAAAAGATATTACAAGAGAGGGAGAGAAAAGGCTAACACTTGTGGAATCATTTCAGATCTCAAAAGGACTCATAATAAAGTCAAAGAATGGTAAGAATAATTGATATTTGCTATGGCTTTCCTGTGCTAGTAAGAGGCATCCATAATCTTACAGATAGTGTCTTTCATGATTTTCAAACTGCTGTGTATTTCCTATACTCAGTGACAGTAATGTGTCTTGCCCAAGGACACAATGACAGTATGCACTGGTGCCCATAAATCACATAAACAGAACTTTTTCATCAATTGGACTATTATTTATCATTTGAATAAAGAGTCTTTGACTCTTTTCTGTTTGAACATCACACTTTTGAGCAAGTCTGAAGTGTGGCCAAGTGAGATGACCAGGTCAGGGCACATTCGATACACAGTGTTCCGGCAGCAGTGGTCACTTTATCAGCCTTCAGAGAAGGTGTTTGTGGCTCAAATAACTCTTGATGCTGTTTCAGTTAGAACAGTGCAGTGCTCAGACTCAGTAATATTACAACCATTAGGAATGAACAAATAGCAATAACTGCAGCGGGTCCAGAGTGGAGCTCACCACTCCATGGTGAGCTCCACTCTGGACCCAGTGTGGAGTTTGCCTACAAGCCCAACATCGGAGTAGAGGACGCCGTCATCTACCTGCTGCAGCGGGCGCTCACCCACCTGGAGACTGCCGGGAGCGCTGTGAGAGTCATGTTCTTTGACTTCTCCAGTGCCTTCAACACCATCAGGCCGGCACTGCTGCGGGGGAAGCTGGAGGACGCCGGAGTGAACGGACATCTCGCCGCCTGGACCATCGACTACCTCACTGACCGGCCGCAGTATGTGAGGCTGCGCGGCTGTGAGTCAGAGGTGGTTGTCTGCAGCACTGGGGCCCCACAGGGAACTGTCCTTTCACCCTTCCTCTTCTCTATCTACACCTCAGACTTCACCTACAACACGGACACCTGCCATCTCCAGAAGTTCTCTGACGACTCGGCCCTTGTGGGCTGTGTGTCTGAGGGGAATGAGCTGGAGTACCGATCGGTCATCAGGGACTTTGTGGACTGGTGTGAGCACAACCACCTGTGCCTTAACACCAGTAAGACCAAGGAGATGGTGATCGACTTCGGGAGAAGGACACTACTTCCCTCACCAGTGAACATCCAGGGACAGGACATAGAGACAGTGGACAGTTTTAAGTACCTGGGTGTTCACCTCAACAATAAACTGAATTGGTCCCACAACACTGATGCCCTGTACTTGAAGAGCCAAAGTCGCCTCCACCTTCTGAGGAGACTGAGTTCTTTTGGAGTGTGCAGGCCCCTACTCAAGACTTTCTATGACTCTGTGGTGGCCTCTGCTCTCCTCTACGCTGTTGTCTGCTGGGCCCCGAGCAGTACAGAGCGGGACAGGAAAAGACTGAACAAACTAGTCAGGAGGGCCAGCTCTGTCCTGGGCTGTCCTCTGGAGTCTGTGGAGGAGGTGGGTGAGAGGAGGGTGCTGGCCAAACTCACATCCATCATGGCCGACACCTCTCACCCTCTGCACCGGACTGTAGAGGAACTGAGCAGCACCTTCAGTGGCCGACTGAGGCACCCTCAGTGCAAGAAGGAACGCTACCACAGGTCCTTCATCCCCACTGCTGTCAGACTGTACAACTCCACTGTGTAACACATGCAATAACCTGTGCAATAGCCCGTGCAATAACCTGTAACCATGTCACCTCGTCAGTAACCGCCTCCACTGTCCTCAGATTATATATTTATATATTTGTATATTTGTATTCTTCTACATATATATATATATATATATATATATATATATATATATATATATATATAAAAAATGTGTTCCTCACCTTCCACGGTGGTTGGTCTCTCTCACCCTCATCCAGCTCGGGCCCTCTACCAGAGTCCTGGGAGCTTGAGAGTTCTGCGCAGTATCTTTGCTGTTCCTAGTACTGCACTTTTCTGGACTGAGATGTCTGATGTTTTTCCGGGTATCTGCTTGAGCCACTCCTCCAGTTTGGGGGTTACAGCCCCGAGTGCTCCGATCACCACGGGCACCACTGATGCCTTCACCTTCCAGGCCTTCTCCAGCTCTTCCTTGAGCCCCTGGTATTTCTCTAGTTTCTCGTGTTCCTTTTTCCTGATATTACCATCACTTGGTATTGCAATGTCCACCACCACGGCTTTGTTCTGTTGCTTATCCACCACCACTATGTCTGGTTGGTTCGCCATCACCATTCTGTCAGTCTGTATCTGGAAGTCCCACAGGACCTTGGCACGCTCATTCTCCACAACCTTTGGGGGAGTTCCCCACCTTGACCTTGGGGTCTCCAGCCCGTACTCTGCACAGATGTTTCTGTACACTATGCCCGCCACTTGGTTGTGTCGCTCCATGTATGCTTTCCCTGCCAGCATCTTACACCCTGCAGTTATGTGCTGGACTGTCTCAGGAGCCTCTTTGCACAACCTACACCTTGGGTCTTGTCTGGTGTGGTAGATCTGGGCCTCTATTGCTCGGGTGCTCAAGGCCTGCTCCTGTGCAGCCAGGATGAGGGCCTCTGTGCTGTCCTTCAGACCTGCCCTCTCCAGCCATTGGTAGGATTTCTTGATATCAGCCACTTCAGTTATGTTTCGGTGGTATGCCCCATGTAGGGGCATACCATTTCGAGATATCTCTCTATCTCGAAATGGGCGAGATATATATATATATATATATATATATATATATATATATATATATATATATATATATATATATATATATATATATATATATATATATATATTATATAAGAGATATGTTTTATTATATATTTACATTTCTTTCACTCCCTGTACATAAGAGCTACCTGATGTTGTAAATATGTTAATATTTATTGTAATATTTATTGTGATTTTTATTTTTTATTTACTTATTGTTCTGAGTGTTTGCACAATTTTTCACAACTTTTTGCACTATACTGTCCCCTGACTGTGAGCTTCTGTCACGAGTGAATTTCTCCTCTGTGAGATCAATAAAGTCTTGTCTTATCTTATCTTATAATGACTGAAGTACTATGGGCTGTGACCCTTGTGAAAATGTGTATTGTTTCATCGGAAAATCTACAGGTGTAAATATGTATCAAAACTCTGTGCTGGACTCTTGGGCTGTACCATGTGTAGATTTTTCCATTTTATATAGAGATGTGTGTAAGCTTTTTTTTCTGCATAGCATCCACATCTTATTCTTATGAAAATGTTTCCAGATCTTGCAGAGCCGTCAGTTGACATCATTTGAAATGCACATTTCAAATGAACATAAGAGACAAGAACTGCCACACTTCTTTAACACATTTGCATTTCCACTGGATGCACATTGTCTGGCAGCCTTGAACTTGAATATATTTGTACAATACATGTTTCAAGACTTTTAGATTTTTTTTACTCAAACCAAAAAGATTGTGATATTTGCCACCAAGCAATTTATAGGACAATGTTGTGATTTTGGCTTTTTTTGTGTTTTTTGCCATGGACTTGTCATTTCTGGTGTATTGTAGACTGCATCTACAATAGTATGTCTCCATTTTATATAAAAATTTACATTTGTTTATCATTCCTGCACCATGAGTCCGTATTTTGTGCATTGCTTATGTTGTTATGTTTTCCCATCCAGACACAGACAGTAAGCACAGAAACACACGAGAGAGGAAGTGGCACCTCCCTAACAGTCTGATCATTATGGTGCATTGCACATTAGTGTTGTTTGGTTGAGCAGTGATCGAGTCTGAGCGCTGCTGGAGGATAAACAGCCCAAGATCCCCGTATATGGTTCACTCTGTCACATCCAGGCCAGTAACAAGACTACATGGCCTCAATGCACCAACCGTAACTTCTGGAGGAGTCAAAGATTATATTGTGCTTTGTGGGTTGCTATTTCAGCCACAGGGTATCGCCTTATTATAAACAAGTATTAATCATCTGTACATGTTCTCAAGTGCAAAATCATTAAAGCAGGTTTCTGACTCCTGATAATTGTTTTGTGAGTGTAAAAGTGTGTTAATATATGTTCACCTCTCATGGGGACATTTAATTGAGTTCAAAAGTATACATTTTCTGAAACTACGGCCATAACAGAGCTTGGAATGGATCTTCAAAAATGTCTGCTATGTTTCTAGCAACTGAGTGAAATGTCCATATAGATACATGAATCTAAATTACATTATAGGTCCTATATTTCACAAAACTGACTCATGTGAGCTTTTAGCCATGTTATAATGCTGTTACCTCATCAAAAACATACGCAGAGTTGTGTTTCGTTTCATTCTTACATGTTTGAGTTACCCTTTTAGTTTAGTTACTCTGCATACAACTCCAAAGCACAAAATCTTCCGTTCCACCTTGTGATGTCAAGAAGCAGTAATTTTAAACATTTAACAACTACTTTTGTTCAGTACAGATTGGCAATTCCAGAGCTGAAATTACCCAAATGATTCTAGTGAAGGTGTGTGGAGTTTAAAAGCACAGTAGATCCTTCCTGTATTATCACATGTTATCACAAGGTGGAACACAGTGTCAGTTTGAGAGAAGAACTTAGTCTAAATATGCAGGGTTTGTGTATTAAACATGTGTGAATGGAACAGAACTCTAAGTATGTTTTTGATGAGGAAACAACATTATAACATAGATCAGAAAATAGTGTAATATGAGGAACAACCCAATAAACTTCTGGGTCACTTCTGGTAAATACACTAGTGCAGGGGTCTCCAACCTGTAACTCAGGAGCTACCAGTAGCTCTCCAGCCCCTTCTAAAGTAGCTCGCCAGGGGATTTCTGAATTATACATATTGTGCTGAACAACTATAATTTGACAAATGAAATGCCTATTACCATTGAAATATATCATTTTGATGCTTAACTTTGTGACTAATAAATGGATAATGTTTTTTTTATTTTATATGCATCTAACTGTACCCCATCTAAGACTTGCCATGGCTCTTATTAAATTTCTTGCGACCGCTAAAATCTGTAGCTCACTGGCATCATTATGTAAAGGTAACTCACTGGAGGCAAGGTTGAAGACCCCTGCACTATTGAGTCTAGTGAATAATTTTGAATGACCACCAAATTCAGTAATTAGCATAGAGCTCTATGTTGAGTTCACAACACCACATCAAAGTTGGGACTAAGCCTGGAAGTAAACCAGGACTGCAGAGAACCAGACCAAACCAATATACATTCTGAGACTGGGCTCAGCTGAACATGCTAAATGAGAGACAGTACGTGTAAGTGGACATATGGATTTATTGCATGAGCTGATGTGAATTGCAAATACTGCAGGAATCGTTTGTCTGCACATAGCAGAGTGTCCGCACATTAAATAGGACCACAACCATAGAGAACAACCATATCGTAACTTTCTGAGCTGCATTTATTCATGTTCACCATATTTGTTTAACAACTTCAAATAATTCTTTTTTTGCCACTCACTTGAGCATGAAATCAACCATACACTATAAATTGTCCAGCCTGTGATTATGCTATATGGGACAGTGTGCAAATCCAACATCACAGCACATGCTTTACCAGTTAATCCATTTATATACGAGAGAGAATTAGCATAAAACGCCATGTAAAAATGTCATGTTCCATTGCTGTCTTCATTGTCAAGGTCATTGCCTGTAAAGAACCACTTACTTAACACACTTCATGTTATTCTTGGAGTCCTAGTAAGAAGGTCTTCACAGCAGGAACTCTCCCTGACCAGCATGGAGGCAGTCATTTCATTATTCTGAGTTTGCATCATGCTGTGAAAGACCAAGACTACAGATGATGTTCTTATGTGGTCACCAAATCCGTTGTACATTAGGCCTATAGTTTTTATTCAGTGTCCTTTGAGTCTGTGTAAGGTCAGGGCACCTTCTTATACCTTCTTATGTCTGTAATGATGCCTTCCCTTAGCCAGCTATTTATCCAAACTGTTTTGTACTGCATTATTATATTCCAATTACAATGTGGACACTTACGTAGCCATTAATGCTTCATGTTGAAACAAAAAAATGATCAGACTCGAAGTACTCATGAACTCATTGAACTCATTTACTAAGCACAGGTCAAGTTTTGTAGCTGTTATTTTCTAGCCTATGGGGTTGGTGTTGTTGTTGTTTTTCTAGCTTTTAATCATGTTATAATGTTGTATTCTCATAACTTTAAATGTTCTAACGTTTCTGTAATCTTATATCCTCTCCCTCTTCAGATCTCAAAATACTTCGACAAAAATCAATAGCCTCACTTTTGCTTACGTGTTCTGTAATCTCAATTCACAATTTACCACAGTTTGTTCAGTTTTTCATTTTTGACTATTGATTTTATCTTCACACAAACTACCCTGCTTTTCAGTCATCATCAATGTATTGATCTATGCTGATGTTACTTAAAATTCAAGTAAACTATAAGGCATTGTGGTATTTCCAAGAGTAATACTACAGGCAGTGTTGGGAAAAACAAATACCTAAATGAAAACCTAAATGACTACCTCAATATTTTTGTAAGGTAGACTTTTCTGTTACCTGGTCAAATTAGAGTACTGTATTCTGAATACTTAGAATATTTTACACAATTTTCAATATTAAGGCTATGAAGTCTAAGGTGGTTTAAAAAGATAAAATAATGTATCAGACTTTTAGGTTTTCAGTTCAATATTGCATCTGCAAAGTTAAAAACTCTTCTAATCTCCTGTGGCAGAGACATACCTCAGGAAACACTTCTCAGCACACACACACAGGCCCAGTCTTCAGTCTGTGTGCAGGTAACAGTTTGCAGGTTTTGTTACACAATAGATTTGCCCACAAAATATGAAACATCTATGCTTACATTATGTGAGGCAATACATATATCAGTAAGTTGTCAATAAGAGTCTGCTTATGCCTTGATGGTATAGGACACATCATCTGTACAGTAGCTACTGGAACAACCCAATAGCTTAGTTCATCGGATTTGATTAATTTCAAACTTAATCACCATAGGAACATGTTTTGCAAGTTAGCAATGTCTGTGAGGGCCCTTGTGAGGGAATTAAACTAGTTTAAACTTCAGGAGCTGTGTATTTTTAGTGGTTCATGTACTAGTGTATGCACCATTCATATAGCCACGTATACACCGTATATTGAGCTGAATTTGCACAGCCCATGGCTTTGAGAATAGTTTTGTTTACTGTAGGATGGTGGCATGAACCCTTGTACATTGCCTGTGGGGTGTTTGGCACCAACCAAGTCCAAATGTTAGCACTTTGAACAGCTCATAAACAAAACATATAAACATGTGTCATTTCTCCCTTTTAACATATAAAAGAAGCCATTGGGCTACTAGCAGCTGCTGTACAAGGCTTCCGGCATTATAAATCACAAAACAAAATAATGAAACTAATTTGATTTGCAGAGTTCAAAGAGGAAGCAATTTAACTACTCCACGGTGAAGTTTTGAAGACAGTGGGGTCTAAATAAACACAGCTATAATTGCTCTTGCTTGAGTGTTTTGCCTCAACCAGTTTTAATGAAAGGAGCATTGACTTTATCAGCAAATTGAAAATAGCCCGGGAGAAGGCAGGCAGGTGTGTACGGCTTCCACAATATCCGTGTATAAGATTAATGTTGGTGGACGATAAATAAGCTGATTAAAAGTCCTTTGATTCAAATGAAAATATTCATAAGGGAAATAAAGACGTTGGGGCAGACTAGCTTGCAGGCACAGAGCAACTTTTGACTGCCTTAAACTTCTGATGGAACTTGAAGACGTGGGGATGTGAAAAAACGAGAGTCAAATAGGTCAAAAGGCCCATTCTAAATTTTCGTACCAATTATATAATGATTATATAATAACCTGTAGCCTATCTAGCAATACACATACTACAATACACATAGCACATCTTCTAGCTTTATAATACTTGGTGTTATAATTGAAGTCTATATTTTGTTCATATTAAGCCATAGGCCTAGGCTGCATTTTGTAGATTGAACTTTAGTAGACCTAATTTTGATTATTTATCACGGGTATGGGCAGTTTATCTAGCCCTTGATATCGTGTTTATCTCTGCCTTTGTCCTCTTTCAATTATCGTGTCTATATTGACTAAAAAAAAAAAAATCCAGTGTACCATCCTTTTGTGGACGCACATTTGCTCTGAATGCCTTTGTTTCTTCTATCGCCCTCTGTCTGCGCACAATGGCGTTGCAGGCCCAGCTGCTTGGGTCCATCCTCTTTTCCTCTTGCTAGCTCGCCTTTCATGTCACTGTGGAGCTACTTGTCTGCGCACACGCACACCCATCTCTTCGTTATGACGCCACAAGGCTGGACATCGAGGGCTTCCATCATAATATTTAACACTCCCGCTCGGGATGAGCACTTGGCCGGAAGACAAAGCAGGGAACGGAGGACGGATGACAGGCGACAGCCGTGCACCTGCCAGCACTACTCATATTGAACTTTAACGAGCAACACCGACAGCAGCCACGCAACGGGACGGCGTCAAAGCCCATAGCCGCGGACCACCTGCTCTTACAGGAGAGTATGTAGCGTTAGATCAGAAGTGTCCGCCTAAAGAAGTCGCCTGCATTTGATTCAATGCTCTGTGCGTCTGGTTCACACTATCTCACAACGGTATGAATGAAGAGCGCCACTTGAGCTGCTGCCACTGTCTCGTAATGATTCCATCCAGCTGTGAGAGGAAAGAGATCTTGGACTGAAAAAGCCTTACACGCAACAGAGTTAGCAAAGGTGCGTGCGTAATGCGTGGAGTAAACAAAATATCTTCAAACCTCCACGGCTACCCTCTATAATTACACTTTTGTTGGACCTCAGTGTCGGTGCTCTAAAATGCTGAAGATGATCCTATTCCGAAAATTCAGAGTATTACTACTAATGGTGTTTTTGGTGGCGTGCACGATGCACATTATGATAGACTTATTACCCAAACTGGAGAAGCGCGCGACTGGAGCGGACAGCAGCACCAGTGACGGCGGCTGTCAGTGCTCGCATCACCCGGGAGCAGAGTCACAGAGCTGGGGAAAGAATCGCGCCAGATCGCCAGCTGAAGCTGGCTGGCCTAATAAACACGCGCTTAGGATCCTCCAGGACTTCAGCAACGAACCTGGCTCCAACCTCACGTCCCATTCATTGGAGAAGCTCGCATCGGCCGGGGACAGGGTGGCTGCGTTTGGGAGGATGAGAGCTCCAGGAGGGAGAGCAGCAGACCTCCACAAACCGCTCATAGGGGACGCGAGCGGGGGAATGACCGTGACAGCACACGGTGGATCCAGACTGTCCGCGCTGTTTGAGCATCCTTTGTACACGTCTGAGCTCCCGGCGCTCACGGACGATGACACTTTGTTTAACGTCAACACGGACATTAGATTTTACCCTAAAACTACGGGGAGCCAGGGCTGGTAAGTAGCACGACGCACGCACAAAAGAGGGACAAGTGGGACAGTTACCACTCAGATTAAAGCCTTTCATTCATGCAGGCTCTTGGCTTGTAGTTAACCTATTTCTGACCGGCTTTAACACAATAATATGGGTTATACAGCCGTATGCTTATTAATCCTTCACAGTGTTACAGTTGCATTTTAATATCACTCAGCCTGGCTCTCATTCATCTTTAATGTGCCACTAAGCTCCATATGACTTGCTCTGGTTTAGACTAGTATTGATTGAGATAAGAGAAGTGCTTCTACATAAAGATTATTTGGAGAATATTGATACCTGTGGCTCCATAATGTTGATAGAATGGCCACTGGTGATGAATATATTGGCATATGATCCACTTGAAGTCCACTGTCAAATAACTCTGGATTTTACCAGTCAGTTCAATCAGATGTGTGATGGTATAGTTAATATTATGTCTTCTTTCAGTATTCATTCATATTTGCCATAACACAATTACCAAATGTAAAGTCAAAGCAGATATTTTCTTGTTTTGATTATAGGCAGAATGAAGAGGGAAATGGTGACGAGGAAGAGTTCTCTCCTACAGCGGAGGGGACAGCAGAGTCGTACCCAAACTGGCTGCGCTTCCACATTGGGATCAACCGTTACGAGCTGTACCCCAGACACAGCGCGGTGCTGGAGGCTCTGCTCAAAGACCTGGTCGCTCAGAGGATCACTACTGTGGGTGAGTCACCAGCTTGTATCAGACATCTGTGTCCATGTGTCCACGGAGAACTCACAGTAGCTCTCTAGACATAAAGCAATAAAGATCATATTATTTAGTGTTTTATGGAACTTTTTACATGTCACATTCAACACTGATTTCAACAACACTCTAAATCCAGTTGCAATTTTGGATTAATCTCTGGATTAAACTGGCACACTATCAGACAGCAGTAATGTAGATAGCATCTAGTGGTGGTATGTGAGAATACAACACGGCCAGTTTGTCCAGTATGATAAATGGTAGCTTTAAATACAACTTTTAAACTGTAATTATTTTAGTTCAAAGATTAGTGACCCCTTATGGTGGGTTATGTTTTTTGTTTAAAATTGTCATGACTTTTAGGTATTACCATTTCAAAAGTTACAAGCAACTTCCAACATTTCTTTGCTCTTTTAATCACTATCAATCACTCCTAATTATGTAACATTTATGCGTCTCGTCTCCTCTATATCACCACAGCTCTGGGCCCAGACTAGCCCATAAAAAACGTCTGTCTGCAAAAACGAAATCACGTCTGAAGTTTATGAGTGTTTGTGCTTTGGTGCTCTCTAATTGGTGCGCACATAGCACTTATCTGTCTCACTAGAATTACCAAACACACTTGGAGCCTTCCCTTGTTCAGCACTTTCTCTATGCTGTAGTGCTCTGTACCTGTCTCCACTCTTCCTCCCCTCTTTGGGTCAGCGGTGGCCCTTTTGTTCAGTCTTGCGGATGGATCCATAAATCACAGGCATGGGAGCGTGAGGGGGCTCAGGTGAGGCGGATTTATCATCACAGCAGGATAGGGTGACACAAGCAGCACCAGGAAGAGAAGAAGACAAGGCAATTTGTTTGTTAGGAAAGATGTATAGTTCAAGTGAGTGTATGGCAGAGTGGTTAGCATTGTACTTGATAGTGTTATGTATATGAGTTACTGTGACTAACATTATACGTACACTTTTAATAGATTTCACAGTGAATAAATGGTGGCTTGGTTCAGGCTTAGTAACTAGGCCTGTTACAACAAATATTGACTATAAACGATAATGTTGAAACAAAATCTCATCATAGTACATAAAAATAAGAAAACATTCCCCACTTATACAAAGAGTTGGGTTAGGAAATATATCAAAATGAAAAAAAATTAACACTAAGTAAACTGCCAATAAAAAAACTAATTAAAACTAAAAAGAAGAGAAAATTGCAACATAATTTTCCAAACACAGGCACTAAGTAGTATTTTTTTGCACATATGTGTTTAATTTTACAATCCTTTTCACATTTGCACGATAGTTAAACCTCAATCAAACATTTAACATGTTTCAGATTGCAAAAATACCATCAAATTATGTAAAAAATTGAATGAAATGAAAAAAATTCCACCCATCTCTAAGTAGATATTGTCAGTAACTTCCAATGGCGAATTTTAGTCTTGGAAATGGTAACAAGCACTAAAATTGCTAGAAAAACAAACAGTATAATCTATCAATCATGTATGGCAGATGGCCTGTCACATAAGCCAAGTCATTTTCTCATGTTAGATCATTGCACACATCTAAACACACAATCAAGAAGGATTACTTTAGCATTAGAACAGCCTTTTATATCACCAGTACGAAGAGGAGCACTGAGAACAGACCCTTGTGGATTGTAGCTTATAAGGTTCAAGGTCATGGTGTTGAATCGTCTCTCAATCCACAAAGGTTTGGCTGTCTCGCTGTATCAAGTTTAAAAGATTTCCCCGGGCGATATTCTCTGACAAATATGCCACGTGCCATCGCTGTTATAATGCACCCAGTGTATCTCTTCCCTCCTGGAGATGAGAAGCCCGCACTCACTCATTTGAGGTTATTCGAGTTGGACTCTGTGCAACAGTGTATGCAAAATCCCGACAAGCTTTTGAAAATGAGTCATGGTAAATTGCATGTGCTGCCAGGGGTGAGTAAGACGAAGCCAAGTCGTCTTAAGAGCAGAGAAAATTAATGAAAGCATGGGGCTCTGTGTACAAGCAGGAAGCACTGCGTGAATGAGCAGAAGAGGCAGCTCATAGCATGGGGTAGGGCTCATCAGTATATGCACTTTAGACATGTCATTTCATTATGGCTGGATATACAGTAGACATTTATTACCATGGAGAATGATAGATATTAACTAATCTTATGGGGTTTGTAGATTAAGACCATAGGAGATTTATAGACAGTTTGTACATTCATTCCTTATAAACAATTTAGATTCACCACATACATGTACTACATCAAAACTAAACTGGGACAAAATCTGAAACTAAACCTGGACTTGATCAGGACTACAACAGGACTAAACCAGAATCAAACTAAGACAGGTGTGACTTTCAAAATAATTACTTAAAGTTTTCATAACAAATTGGTGAAACAACTTTATTTGAAATACTGACACTGATTTATTTGTTTGTTTTTTTTTTTATCTTGCAGCCATGAAATCAGGAGGCACACAGTTGAAGTTGATTATGACTTTCCAGAACTACGGACAAGCGCTGTTTAAACCAATGAAGTAAGTGTCTTTTCAGTGTTCTAGAAACTTGTATTTACAATTATTAACTTCATATTTCTACATATCTTATAATTTGCCTCACATTTTTTCATTGTATGATCCTTTCCTAGAGGGGAATCAACTCTCTGCTTTTTAATTATCGTCTTCAGGCATTTGTGTTAATTAAAATGAGCACTGAGGCACTGTGACAATGTCTACAGGGAGACAAGTCTTACTGTACGCTGGTATTATAGACTAGATAACACATCTATTAATCTGTGCTCCTCAAATTTGAATAATACTTACTAAAAGGTACTAAAAGTAAGTGTAGGGTTAGGGTTAGGGTCAGCTCCTCTTGTCTCTAGTCTTCTTCAGTCAGGCCAAAGCTGGCACACTCTTAGACAGCCAATCTAATTACATATAGTAGCTTTAAAGAACAGTTCATTCTTTGAGTTGTTTTTCATGTTTTTAAAATTCAGTACAATGCCTTTAAGTTTCCGTCATCCATTAAGCATAAAGCATTGTTTACAAGTGTCCCTTAGAGATTATCCCCCAATCTCTGCCAATTAGATCATGCCCTGTCAGTTTTAAAACATGCCTGCCCTTCATCGTGCATATTAGCTGCCAACAGGGACTATTAACATCTCATATGACATACACTGAATCTCTGAGTAATGATAAATATACTAGAGATGACATGCATGTAGCTTCAAGCCAACATGGTATTACTGCAATAACATCAACATGTGGAAAGCTGTATGGAGCATCAACCAGAGCTGGGCTTTTGGCAGTGGCAACAAGAAGCCAGTGATATCTAGAATCTCATATATGGATCAATGACAATAATATAAATACATGTATGCATGATTTAAAATAGTAAATTGCCATTAATATTTCAGGATTAGAAATCAGTGTAATCCTTGTGTTGATCAGAAATTTAGTTAAAACTCAAATGACCTATTTGAAATTATGAATCTATATGAATTTGTACCTTTGAATTGAAAAAATAGTTATAGAGACAGAAGGGCTAACCACTCTGCCACTTTGCACTTATTGTTAGTTCTGGTTGAGAAATTACTAGGGAGATTTGTTACCAACCAGCAATTTTACAAGTCGTTCTATTTATATTGACTTGATTTATAATAAATGCTGAATGAAATGACTTGATGTTGATAAGTTGTTTTGACAGTAATTACATACGAGGCCTGAATTATGATGTGGTCTGCGCACATGTCTCTATTTAGTCTGTCATCTCTCTTTGAGTTTTTATACTCTGAATTATCCCTAAAGATAAAAAAAAATACTTTAAAATGTAAAAATATCATCTCTTGTTCTGCTTTTTGTCAAGAACATCTGCCGGTTTCTCTGTCAAGAGCTCTGATCTGTCCCATTTTTCCTCATCATAAAAATTGGTGCATTCTGGGTACAGTAGTTCAAACCCTTTCAGCTGCTATTGTTTCGCATTAGCTGTCTCATTGATCAGTGTCTAGTGGTGCTTAGTGGAGCAGGCTTTGAAGCTGTAGATCTCCTTTAGGTTCAGTCAAGTGGTGAAGTGGTACGAGCTGGGAGACTGCTGGCTGACAGGCTGACAGACACAAGCGCTGTGCTGTGTAGTTCAGCTGAGCTCTACTTTGTGCAGGGAGATATCACTCATTTTGTTTGTATGTCATGGATTAGTCTTTGCTCTATGCCAGGGTCCCATACTGGAAAAGTAGGAGATGCAGTCAGGAAGGGCATCTGGCATTAAATAAAAAACATAAAAAAACAGTGCACTGCTTCATTAATTAGTCAACACATTTTTCTGTATGATAAATTTCTTAGAACCACAAGCTCAGTTTTGATTTAAGTGTCCAAAATGGATTCTCGTGAGCTTTAAGCCATATTAGAATGTTGTTACCTCCTCAAAAACATACCTGGAGTTGTTTGTTCCACCTTGTGATGTCATGTAGTGGTATTTTTCAAGTTAACAGCTACCTTTAGTTTAGTAGAATTTGGCAATTCCAGGGCTGAAATCATCCAAATGATTCTAGTGGAGGTGTGTGGAGTTTAAAACTGTGTGTTGATCATGTGTGAATGAAACAAAATATGTTTTTGATGAGAAAACAACATTATAATGGAGCTGAAAATAGTGTAATATGGGCCCTTTAATCACAATCCATGTATTCACTATCTTTATAAGAGATTTGCACTTCACTTCATTGGTTAAATCCATCTGTCACTCACTCATAGTATAACAGAAACTGACCAATGAGACAAAGCAGCATAATGACAGGACGCAGGGATCAGATTAAGTTTTATTATCATGACCCCCCCAGCCCTATGAGAGGTGATGATGTATTAAACACTCAAAAAAACTATGACAAACCAAACTTACAGATACTGAAAACTGCGACACAGAGAAAGTTTGGAGGACGGTGCACAATGCCAGCTTGTTATAACTTTGCTTCTCCAGCTGGAAGATGCTACGTGCCCATCCTTATGTGCCAAGCCCTCGCTTTCCCATGCCTGCCAAAGGAACTCTACATAAACCATAATGTTCATGTCCTGCTAATTGGGTTTGTCAGATTGAGGGTTGGGATCGAGGGAGGAGCTGGGGGCCTCAGATATGCAAAGAAGAATGAATCCTCTAGCATGCCCACTGCACTGCTTTTGGATGGGGCTGGTAGACTAACGCTGGAGGATGCTTTATGAATTGCAAAAATAACCCTGGTGACTTTGATCATGTTTGTTTGTTGTTTTCATGCTGAGAATTCTGTAGTTGGGATGCATGCATATAGTCTGTGTTGAAGCTGTAGAAACTCAGAGACAGTTCTTTTGTGCTGTTGACTTTTATAGTTATAGTAGTATTATTTTTATTTAATTATTTTCACTTTATGGTGACAGTGTGTTACAAAAGAGAAAAATGTTCTGTACCCAAGTAAAGGTTTTTGTAATTTTGATGAATATAGTGCAGTTTTTCCAAATTGTAGCAACATCTAATCCAAATGCATTAGCCGAAACAACTATAGAACAACTCTACTACTACAATAGTATATACTGCTATAGTGTAGTGTGTCAGACTTGTAAGTATGTCATACTGTGGAACATTATGGCCAAAGCTACAACATCTTCATGAGACAAATAAGTGGCAGACCCTCCACCAGAAAAGTTACACACTGTGCCTTTAAGTTTAATGCCAGGTAAAATATATACATATTACGATATCGGTATATTTTAAAATAGTACACTTCTGATTCCTTTCACTTGGAATATATGTATTTCTTTAGCACCTTCCTACTACATACAAACACGCTGCCAGCATTGGTTTGCCAGCTCTCTCACCTCCGCTGCCTTAGCCCGTCCGTCAGCGGGTGCATAGTGGATATGGTATGTACAGTTACAGACAGACAGATGTTCTCACAGCTGCAGTCTCACGCGCACACTTGGGTCCTGGTGCTGTGAGGGGGTCACTGGGTTCACCCCTCCGTTTCCTCCATGCCCTGTGCACTGTGTCAAATCCACCCGCGCCAGGGCACACAGCAGCTGGGTGAGGCTCTCAGACTGCTGGTGTTACTATGGTGGTGATGACTGATATCTCACACTCAATATCACACCAGTTTATACGGTGTTCATTATTTAACAGAGCTCTAATGGTTTTACAGTGAGGGCAAAGGCGTCTTATGTAATGTTTAAGATGGTGCAGAGATGGACAGTCTGGATGCGTTGCTGGCTCTAGTGAGATGATCAAATGTGAATTGAATCCTTTTTCCTGACTATTTTCGAAAGCAGTAGGCTCCTTTTCTCAGACGTTATTATGAGCATTAATATGAGTCAATTAGCAATGTTAAAGTGCCCATATTTCGCTGTTTTCTTTAATCTATGTTATAATGTTCTTTCCTCATCACAAACATCCACCTTATGATGTCATGTGGTAATACAGGAAGAACTCCACTGTGTTTTTAAACTCCATATACCTTCACTAGAATCATTTAGATGATTTCAGGCCTGCAATTGCCAACCCCTACTGAACAAAAAGGTAAAAGGAGCTGTTAACTTGAAAACTACCAATTCATGACATCACAAGGTGTAACAGAACTTTTTAAAGATTTTAACTATGCTGGTGTTCCCTCACAACAAGCGCACGTCAATTTTTTTCAGTTAATTCAAGCATCTTTGAGTAATTTGTCATCATTCTGCATCTGAGGCTAGAGTAAAAGGTGGATATTTGTAACGTCTTTCTTTTCATTTTCATTAACTTGCCTTGTCTGCATCAGGCCTTCAGTGTCAGAACAAATCTTAAATACCTTTTCTGACAGCTTTCTTTTCTACTCAAAAACGCACCAATTTTTAGACATTTATTTATTTTAGACACCAAACAGTTTGCAGTCATCTTCTAGAGTTCGATGATATCATAATTTCAGATGGAGGGCACAAGCCTGTATAACTCTATGGGAGATCCACAAATACTGAACCTTGTCGTTATTTGTTAGGAATTGACCTTACAAACTTGCCATATTAATCTTTTGGCTCGAAATCCTTTCAGCTGACATCAATTCCATATTTTACACTTTCTGAAGCTATTGTTATTAAAGAGGAGTTTGTGCCAGTTTTTGTTCCATGTGGATAAGAACAGTAATTACAAAGATATTATATAAACCAGGTCAACAAATCTGCCATCAGACGTTAAATGACAAATTAAACCATAGAATTCTGACCTGTCCTCCAGCTCAGTTTTAAACTATCGAGAGCCTAGAATAGTTTGATGTCTCGTGAACCCAGCGTATGTTTTATTGGAGTAATTCCTTGGTTTACTGCTTCTTGTATATCTTGTCACTTGCTTTTGTGCCTCCCTCTCAAAGCATTTCAGTCTATATCTGCATCAAACATTTTAAATACATCATACTGGACCACTGGTGGAAAAAGTACTTAATTTTGTTACTTAAGCAAAAGTACAGATTGTTCAGCAGGAACAACTGAATCAATCATTTCTTTCCTAGCTGGGATTTTTTTAATTTTTTTTTTTTTTTTGCTCAAACTATGAACATGTTAAAAATAAACCTTCTGCCTTTTCAGCAGGTCTCAAATTATAATAAAAAATGCTTTTACTCTGTTCAGTTAAAAAATGTAGTGGGGTACAAAGTGCAGATACCTGCTCTCAGATGTAATGAAGTAAAAGTAAAAAGTATCCACTTTAAAATGTACTTAAGTAAAGTACAGATACCTAAAATGTATACTTAAGTACAGTTCTTTACTACTTTTACTTTGTATACCCCTGTACTGGACCTATTGCTTCTGTTACATTGTCCTTGCTTTTCTGTTACAAAACTACACCATAATCCACAACTATCAAAACAAGATTACATTTTAAACCATGGTAAATTGCTGTTGGGGGTCATGTATCAATCTTCCCAAATCAAAAAGTCTTATGTAACATGTTTTGATTGGGTCTGGTAGAGGAGCTGTTTTCTCTGTGTCTGTGGGCGGCAGTTGCAGTGGTGCACGTTGGCTGTGGTTCCCGTCTGTATTTGTCACTGTATTGCCGTGGTTGTGCCATCGAGCCAGCCCTATGCTATCATTATAGTCTAAAATACTTGACAGGGGAATTCCTATGCTCCCCACTAAGGAATGCAGCCAGAGCACTCAACTGGAAAGCTGAAAATTCATCTAGCTCCAGGAGGTGAATTTTTAAGAACATTGGCAGTGCATTCCATAAGATTTGAAGAAGAAGAATGCAGATGAAAAACACACGACTTAGTACAGTTAATTGATAGATATACTCCACGCAGTTAATGTGTTTGAGAAAATGAAGTACTTGATTGCAACAATGTCCTTTCATTTATAAAGAGTGCAATTAAACCCCAGAGTATTCAGTTAATTCAGATAATTAAAGTGCAGGGCAATCAAGCATTTCAAATTTCCAATGATCACCTTGGGTCTTTTTAATAGAAAGGTCTACAGCCAGTTATCTGTCAGTAAAAGTGTGTGGTTTGGAGCAAAGTCCAGCTTTTTTTGTTAAATGTCACTGTATTAAAAGTCTTTCTAATTTATGTTCAGGGAATGAATATTGAAAACATTTTTAAATATAAATAAGACAAAATTAAATAAAAGAAAAAAAAAACTATATAATTTACCTATGTCAGGATTCAATTTGTTGTCATATTTTGCTTAGCCCAGTGATAGGAAAATCTCAAGACAGTATACTCAAAATTGTATTATTGTCCATATATTTGTTGCATGTTGCAGACTGTGCCCTTTGTAACAATAAAATGGCAATAAAAGCTATATTATTTGATATTTAGAGATAGCTGGCAAAAACAAAGTAGAAGAATATAGTGTATTTATGAAACCAGTATACTATAGTGTGTGGTATTATGTAGTAGGTTTTTTAATTTTAAAAATATATTTAGGCATTATAACAGAATACTTTTAAAATAATATTTCTTTATTTGCACTATATGGTGAGAAGCAACTTTAGCTTCTGTGTTTGTTTTGGGAGGTTATGCAATAGCATGCTTCTAACTGTCACATTACTCCACCTATACCGACAGTAAATGATCGTCTTTGAGTTTATACGGGACCACACACATAGCATTATATAGTCCCTCTTCACAGCCCTGTGTAAAGCCTGCTCACTCATTAGAACAGGACCTTTCCCAGGTGGATCACTCACCCGAATATCTGCTCAGACAACCAACAGTTCTGGGACAGAGTGGAAGAAAGGCCGCTTTTGTAACCATTGTAACTCGGGCCTTTTGTAATCACATGTAAAAGTTAATCCATCCTCTGTAGGTTATAGGTGATAGGACCTGTGCTTGTTTAGGCCAGGTCCCCACTCCTGAGCTAGGTGGCAATTATCCTGTAGATGCTGCCCCTGCCCCCCTCAGGTCCTGGGACAGAGAAGGAGGTGGAGGAGAATACAGCCATTGTACAGCAATTAAACCAAAGCAGGCCTCTCTATAGCACCTGTTTTTGTCCAACCAAGAAGTGGGAGGAGCCAGAGTGCCCAGGTCTGATATCAGGGGACTGTTCAGGTCGGAATATGATCCAGAGGTTTGCCTGGGGCTCCCCCCTTGGCTCAATGTCCTCTCTAATGGCTCTGAGCGGTTGCGATTCAGACAGCAAGATAATGGAGTCACAAAAAAGTCAATTTAAAACTAGCCATGCAGTCAAGGCAATAGTGCAACATCACCTGGTCAGTGGTGCCTATATCAAATAGATTACAGTGAGAGCAGCCATCCATCCAGCAACAGACAGCCAGGCCAAAGTCGTATACCTGTTTTATTGTCGTTTAAATACATAGAGCAAGAAATAAAATAAATATAAAATCAAGAATGTTAAACTACAAATGTGTGGAGGGTGGATTTTGTCTGCTTATGGCAGTCAGGTTCCAGTTTATAGGTGCCATTTTGAGTGCTTTTGACCATTAGATAATATTTTGTTTAGAAGTGTTATTTGCCATGGTAATGGTGCTATATTTTTATAACCCTGAAACCCATGGATATTAGACTGGTGATACACATGTGCATTGTTGCTGATGTTCCAGTCTACCTGTTAGTGTGTTAGGGACACATTTTACATTTGATTTTACACTTCTGTGCCGCTGATTCATCCTGTCAGGAGCAGTGGTCAACTCCAGTGCAGCGCTTAGTGACCCATCTCAGATCCTGAGATAAGTTCACAGTCATGGGTACCAAGCTTGAGGATTAACCAGTTGTAGGATTCGGGATTATGATCAGTTTTATTCATCATATTCATCAATCGTGATTTTTTATTTCATTTCATTTGTCTTTTTAAAAACAAATAAAAATGTACTAATATATTCTAATTTCTGGAACATAAACAAGACTTTTGACAAATGCCATTTATAACATAAACAATATATTCCTTCAAACTCTGCTCTAAACATTATGCTTTTACTGACCCTATATGAAATGTTTTAGTTTGATGGAGAGTCCATTGTTGCTGTGAGGCAGGAGTGCTTACCCCTCAACTGCTGTGCCATGTTGTTCTGTTCTTGGATTCACTGATATTTTAGTGTGGCGTTTGCAGCAATGGCTTTGCAGCCACAAGCACACATCATCATTAGTGGGTGATGCATGTGGACCGCTGTGTGGTGGCATTAAAGGTCATGTTAGAAAATGCTTCTGTCATAACATGATGTATGGACAGAGGCTCAGAAAGCACTGTTTGCACTATCGGTCTCTGAGAAATCTATAAGTCATATTACATGTCAAATTACTTTTTTGTGTGTGTAGATTTTAACAACATAAGATCTTTGTCTCACATGCCATTTAATTTAAGATAGACAAAGCTGGACTAGCACTCACCTTGTACAAATAATGTATCTAACACATGACTAAAGCAGGACTATGAGATGAGATATGAGACTTTGATATAAATGCTATGTGAAGAAAAAAAAACTGTGCATATATACTGTGGCTTGTGGCATGCGAAAAAAGCAGTGAATAAAATACAAAGCTGAAAATTCATACATACACATACACAATACAGACTTTTAATGATTGCTAATTAACACAGAAAGTGGTCAGATTGTGTGAATTCTGAACTCCGCATACTTTCACTGACAGAGAATTGGCCTTGGACCTCTCCCATATATAAAAAAGAAAAAAAAAAAAAGCATATCACTGATTTTTAGTAACAACTAGGGATGCACCGATATCCAAATCTCTCTGTACCATATTATTTTGATATGCATCTCACAGTATGACATTTACTACGCTATTTTGCAGAGGCTAATATAATTGTAGATAGGATACATTTGCTTTTAAAATACCTTGACAAGATTTCGGTGCAAATTATTACTGTCATAAACCCAAGAATTCAAGCAAAAAACATATTTCTTCATGTTGTCTGCGCTGAAAAGAATCATGGTGTATGTTTCCCTATGTGTATTAGCTATTGCTGCTATAAAACAAAGCAATTAAGCAAAGGAACTTGTAATTCGATAGACTGTGATAGCCCATTATATTATTGTATGACTTTTTGCGATATGATATCACAATATTTCAGTAATTGTTACACCCCTAGTAACGACCGAATTTCCAATAAGATTTGATGAATCTACAGCCCTACCCATAAGACTCTGAAGCAGCCCGGGGACCCCAGTTTGAGAATCCCTGGCATACCCACACAGCTGTATCCTCAGTGAACCATCTTACACAAATACAAACCTTGAGACTGTTTTTGCTGCGGTCCAACCACTTCCTCGTTCTGTGCTGTCACCCCCTCACACCACAACGCCACCACTTAAACCACTGATAGATGCTTCTATTTGGAAAATGGCATCTACCCACTAACCGCTGAGCACGACAAGCCCGGTGACAGGTTTAAATGGAGAAACAACACACAAAGAACCTGGATTTGGACGCTAAGTGGCTTTCTTGAAAAAAGCCCTTTGGAATTTTACTCACTGAAGTTTTATTCACTATTTTAAGAGACAAAAGAGGTAGTTGTAAAATTGTGAAATGCCAAATTGAGCTGTTCACTGCGTAGCGTATTAAAGTGGACACGTTGAGAGCCTTGCCAAGTTTGGAATACTCTGGGTTGTGGTGACCTTAATGCACTTTTTACAAACACTAACAATGCCTGTACAAAGCTATTTTTTTCTTGTTGTTGTTATACATGTTTTTGCCGTTGAGGGCAGTGTTGATTGTGATATAGAAGCTTAAAATGCCCTGGTGACCACACAAATCAAAATGGTCCAGAGTCAGTGAAGCCACTGAAATTGCTCTTGATTTCATCTTGTGAAATTTTATCACAGTTGATCCATTTGCTTGTATCTTTTGTCTTTCAAATTAATGTGTATATCAAAAATAGCGTGTATTTTGATGAGATGGTCCAAAGAAGAAGCATGTGGGGATTGAATAATGTCCTGACATAGACAAGATACTGTAGCTCAATGTTAGAGATGATCATTATTTTGGAAGTTTTGGAATAAGCAAATGTACCAAGACGGGTAGGACACAAGATCACAATAAGCAAAAACTGATACGGTAGGTGTGGCATAACTTTAGACTTTTTCATTTGTTCGTGAGGAAAGCAAGTCTGTGTTTTTGTGTGTGGCATTTTCTTATCTCCAGGTCGAGCTAATGGGATTATTTAGGCTACGACACACAGAGATATTCAGCTCCAGACGGACTCGTGATAAGGAGAGTCCAAAATGCATCCTCCCCAATCCAATTAAGCGGCTGTGGGCAAAGATCAGGCCCATCTCTCAATGTGCTGGCCCAGACTCCTCAGATCGTGTTGGGAGATTTGGCCAAAAGTCGTGCATCTAGGATTTGGCACCATTTGTGCTGTTTAGCAACCATTTAGTGATAATGAAATGCAGAATTACTTTTGGGGCATGCATGAAGATGTCTTTAAGATAACATGGTGTATACAACCAAGATTAAAAAACATAAATATAATGTCACGTTGATACCATTAAAGGTCCCATATTGTGCAAAAATGACTCCTGTGAGCTTTAAGCCATGTTAGAATGTTGTTACTTCATCAAAACCATACCTGGAGTTGTGTTTTGTTTCATTCACACATATTTGAGTAATCCTTTATTAGTTTGTCTGCATCTCCAAAGCTCAAAATGCTCTGTTCCAGTATTATGATATCATAGGTAGGTAAGTTAACAGCTGCCTTTTACCTTTAGTTCAGTAGCAATTCCAGGTCTAAAATCATCCAAATGATTCTAGTGAAGGTGTATGGAGTTTAAAAACACAGTGGAGCACTTCCTATATTACCGCATGACATCACAAGGTGGAACAGTGTTTTCAGATTGAGAGAAGAACTCGAAGCCTATATTGGATTTGTGTGTTAAATATGTGTAAATGAAACAAAACACAACTCTCCAGATATGTTTGTGATGAGGAAACATTATAACATAGATCAGAAAATAGGTAATTTAAGTCAAAAATATAAATTAAACAGTAGGCCACAAAAAAACAAATCTGAATCATTAATAAAGGAAAAGTAATATACTGAAAAAGTGTTAACAAAATGGCTTTAAAGTAGCATATTAGCTTTAGTGTTTCAGCCCTACTTTTAAACAATGCAGTCCACATACCTTTCCAGTCCCCATCGGACAACTTCAGTGCTGATAAAATCCATTAATATTCTAACCCCAAAACTTCACTTTCTTTCAATGCCCTAGAAACCATGTGTCCCTCTTTTTCTTACTTAGACTACTTCTATTTTATTATTTATTTTACAGCGTACATTCTTACACACACACACACACACACACACACACACACACACACACACGCACATAAAACAAATCTTGTTGTTCAGACATGGTGTGATGAAACAGATCTGTGGAGAGCCGTCCTCATTCACAGTCAGAAGAGACTTAGATATTCCCTAAGGTATCATAATTTTGTTAACTACATAAAACCATATCATCTTGTACGTTATTTTTAGAGAAGTTATCTTACCTTTCTTTTATTGCCTTCTTTTGCATATCTTTCTTTTCTTTGTCGTGGGCCTATAAATTGAGCAAAGCTGTGTGAAACAGGAAACCAAGGCTCCGAAACATTTGACATTCTCACAGAATCTTTCACGCTGGATTGTCTGCGTGCAGTTGAGCTGTCAAATCTCAAATACATTTCAGTGACAGGTGTTTTTTTCCTCCCAGGAATATTTTTTGGATGATTCATGATTCCAGTTATTAAATTTGCAAAACCTGTGAATGAAGCATGAACACAAATGTCGTATCTTTCTTGACCATTAGTCGCTGGAATTGTTTTGTTTTTCTTTTTTAGATGTGGAGTTACTCTGGCTGTGCTCGGAAAGCCAAACTTGGTGTTACTAAAGTTTGAGAGTCGCTGCTAGACAAAGTGTTGATAGTTTGCCACGAAAAGCCTCTTTTTATAGGATTTCACATACAGCATTTTTGTTTACTTTATCGCACCTTTTATACGAAAGAAATGCAATTAAGACTTTGACAACTTAATCCACTTAATGCACAAGCTGTGTGCCTTTAAAAGCTTATAGGTGACAACAAAATGCCTTTGACTAACAGAATAAATGTACCAAACAAGCTAAAGCCATGAGCAGGAGGGATTATTACAGAAGAAAAGTCTCATAAGGCCACACTGGAGCTTTGCTGCCATGTTTCATCATGTTTTGTCCACCTGACCGAAACTATAGCCAAAAAATGATATTATATATTTTTTATTTTAATTGTGTGACAGAAGATGTGTTTTATTTTTGTGGATGGGCCCAGAGAAATATTAACTAAAGCAGGAAAAAGAGCATTTTGACAATTAAACCGTAAATTTCATCATAGCACTTTGGCCTGACCTCTTTACCACCACCTTTGGCAGTTTAAAGTAACAATGTCATTTATTCTGAAATTATGTATAAATATATTTTTAAGTCATAGCCTCATCTGTAACATTGAGGATGTAACTGTGGCCATTATAGGAGCTATATATCCTATATATAATATTGCAGTCAAATCAAGTTGAGTTGCCACAATGATTAAATCACAAAGGCAATAATTATTTAGAAAAAAAATGTATTTATAAAAAAAATCTAGTTGTACCTGTAGTCAGTTTTGACCACTACAAACATGTTCTGAAATGCATGGGATTCTTGTATTAGTTTAGCAGTTCAAATTTCAGCCTTTGCTCTAGCTCCTGGAGTGGTTTATAATGTGCATTCTAATCAAAATTCCACTTTTTTAACAAATATTGCACATCTCATTTCAATTGCAAAAGATTCTAGATTTTCTTCCAAAATTGTGCCATCTGTCCATATTTCTTCGGACCCCATTTTCCCTTCTTCTCTCAGACGAAGCATTTCAGATCTCTCATATGCTGTCTATACTTGTGAGGTCTGTGTCCTCTGGCTCCAGGGGCAGTACTGAACTCTGGTGGTCTCAGATAGTGCCCCAGCGCATGGACACATGGCCTCCTCAAAGACAAAACAAGCCATAAAGCCAAACGCCCGCTGAACTATGGATAATGGCAGTGGGAAAGACTAATTGCAATTGGCCAGTACAGTGTGCATATTGCTAGAGGTGTGAAGTATCTCCAAATTGCTATCACTAGTGCTGTATTGGAGATATGCAAATTATCAAGTATAAAGTCTGAAATAAAAAATAAATAATAAATAAATGTTGGAAAAAATAGCTGATAGCTGATATTAAAAGCAACATGCAGTGTAGTGGTAAAGGTACAGGATGATAATATATAAGCACTTTTGTGGTTCATTTTACAGTGCATTCAATGTGGGATAAAATTATAGACTGTATATATATAAATGGACATAGCTAACCTGCTAGCCACCTTATTCTCAGCAGGAATTGTTCATGGAGACTCCATCGACTCTCTTTCTCTGTAACTGCTGCCGTGAGCGTCGTCATTTTGGTCTTAAAATGTTTGTATTAACCCATTCTACATGATCCTAGTGTTTTTTGGGGGATTTTTGCCATTTTTTCTGCTGATAGATTCCCATTCCTAATATGGAGCTTGGATCCTATTTCACCCCTGTAACTGCTAGCCTCGTGAGCTTCATTTGACACTCTCTTAGTCCACTTCTACAGTCTACTCTTTTTATTGAACTGCCATGTTACTGAGTGTTTTGTTCCTGATCAATTCTGAAAACAGTTGATCTGTTTTGTATGTTCCTGTGGATATCAAACAACCTACACATTTACACTTAATTCCTTGAAAAGTCCTAAGGTGGCATCCAATGTTGCCAAATATAAATTCCAAACTAGCTCACTTATTACCCAATTTAATGCGTAGTAACTTCCAGACTCCTTTTACAAGTCACAACTATGTTAGAACTGCAGCATTTCTATAACTCCCTTCCCACCCACAGCTGATAGCGAGTCTCTCCCTCTTGGCACTGGCTCTGTGTTGGAAATAGCTGAGGCTGAAGACAACTTGTGTAACATTGATTTGAAATTCAATCTAGACACAGTTTCCTCCGGGCCATAGCTGAGTTTTAGATCCCTCTCCAATAGTGATGCTGGAAGAAGTAAAGAAGACGAGAAGCCTGGGAGCTCAAATACTCTGTTACCTTTAGTGCATGTACGCTCAACCCAGTGTGTAACAGTGTAAAAAGAACAAATACAGTTTATAATAACAGTGATCCTAAATGAATAAACTGCTTTTTAGAAAGTTGAATTTTGCTGTTACAACTAATGCTGTATTGGCAAAAATAAATTGAGGAAAAATAGACTTTATTCGAAATTACACTATTTTGCATTTGTTTTTGCTTATTTTGTTATGGTACAAAATCATCATTATTAATAGGCCTCTGAGTCGTTTGTTGTAATCTCTGTCTCTGATACATCTGGGTGCATTTCTGGTGACAATCCATGACTATTTTATTTCCTGATCCTTTCTCCTCTCTCCCTCTCATGTGTCTGTCACTCTGAGAAGCCTGTGAAGTGTCCAGACTAACTCAGACTAATGCCTGGACCTTTCCACAAACAAAAACTTGCATTCAAGTTGTGTTTAATGTAGGAACGCACCAATAGAGTGGTTTGGGTATCAGATCCAAAACAAATTACTGCATTGTGTATTGGTTCAGCTGATATATAAATGTATGTAACAGTTTATGTAATTACTTTCTTTTGTTGTCCCAGAATATATCACGATATTTGAGCTTTTATTCAAACTAAGCTGTTTAGTAGCTGCAGCTCTTACTTTGAGGAAACACTGCATGAGTTGTTAATGTTTTGAAAAAATATATGCATTGATTGGGTATAGAGTTCTCTAATTTAAAGTTGGTATTATAATTTACAAATGTGGGGTAAAATTGAGTACATTTGGACTTTTCTGTGCAATACAGCTCAAATGGCAAATCACATCTTATCAACTAATAACTTTTGTTATTAATGAAAAAAGTCACTACATCATTTGTGTGGGTGGCTTGAGAAAAGTTGTTTGGCTATGGATTAACTGAATATTTTAGGTAAGTTAGGGAAAAATCACCTAGTGTGCCCAGACCAAAATGGCTGCCAGCCCCTATTTGAAATGTGATTACAATTTCACTGCACAACTTTGTTTCTTTTTCCCATTCTGTGAGTGTAGCTCTGTTCCCTTGGTCCCTGGGTAGATCTTTTTAATCAGAGCTGAAATCGTTGGCTCTCCCCAGTCGAACCTTATCTCCTCTCGTCATTTCAGCGCAGACAGTGACACAGAAGTAGCTCTGCTGTTTCTGCGCTCTCCCTGTCACCACCGTGTATCATCACTGTGATATAAACAACAAGGAGTCAGCCCATTTTTAGACTTTTAGCCTCTTCACAAACTCTGCTTCAATCTAACATCTAAACTTTTAAGAGTGCAGCTTTGTGTGATGTGGGTTTGCAAGGGTAGTTTATAACACGTCTATAGATTAAAGGTCCTATATTATGGACAACTGATTGTTGTTACCTCCTCAAAAACATACCTGGAGTTGTCTTTTTTTTTTCATTTACACATGTTTGAGTAATCCTTTATTATTAGTCTGTCTCCATCTCCAAAGCTCCAAATGCTCTCTTCCACTTACCTTTTTACCTTTTGCTCAGTAGAGATGGACAGTTCCAGGCCTGATGTTATACAGATCATTCTAGTGAAGCTGTATGGAGTTTAAAAACACAGTGGAGCACTTCTGGCATGCACATGACATCACAAGGTAAAACAGAATATACAGGTTTTGTGTGTTAAAGATGTATGAATGAAACAAAACACAGAAATCAGCAATGTTTTTCAGTCCCTTGTGAGATTTTTTCATATCTTTTTTCTTAGTAAGGAGCCATATTTGTTTTGATACGGGCAGACCATGCATGTCCCTGATTGGCTAATTCACCTGTCAATCATGCCTGCATCCATAAATGTCAACGTTGACATTTATGGATGCATTGTCAATCTTCAGTATGTGATAGGTAAACCATAGCCATCATATTATTCAGTTAGGTATTTATTATTATTTAATATTACTACACATAATACTACAGCAATGGTGAGTTAATTGTAACAAACTTGTCACAAATAAAGTAGAATCTTATAACATTGTTTAATGCAGAATTTAACTTTTCAAGTACCACCAGCTCTTAAACAGATCTGTAATAGGACGTACTTCCAGGTCTAAACTTGGACTAAACCTAAAATAATCTAGTAGTTGATAAGAGTGTATAAATAATGATTAAAAACAACGTCACTACATCTCCTCTTTAAGGTCACCTCAAAGCCCCGTGCCAGCTTCTCTTCCACCAGCTCTTTGTGTAAACAGCCTTTTATTCGCTGCTGTGCACTTTGAGAATAAAAGCACTATTAGTCCCCTCTCCTGGCTCTGCGATCACAATGGAGGTGAATTGATTTATGGGTAAATGCTGCTTTGGTGACATCAAAGAGAAGAAAGGGGACTGGTTATTTTGGCCGTCAATGCTTCATTTCTTTTCAAAGAAGCAAAGAACAAGTGAAGACAGAAAGTAGGACATCACCCCAGTGTTCAGTAAACAATTGCATGCGGAGAATGGATTTGAAAGAGATGCATAACAGCATGTTTGGGTCATGTTTTGAGTGAAGAAAAAACATTTGTACTGGCCACTCCAGTCACTGGCTACTTCTGTCAAAATTCGGTTGGTGTGTTGCATTACTGACCTCTTGTGGCTGAAGTTGGAATGTTTGGCTCTAACTTGCAATGGAACATTAATGTGTGTGACTAAACTTGAAATCAACTTTTCTGTTGCTAAGCTGAATTTTAGTAGCATAGTCTGTATGGTCTTTTTTCTCATATCTAGTGCAAACTATTTTAATCAGCAGATCAACATACCTGGAGTTGTGTTTTGTTTATATTTAGGCTGAGTTCTTCTTTCAAACTGGAAACACTCTGTTCCACCTTGTGATGTCACATGGTAATACAGGAAGTTCTCCACTGTGTTTTTAAAGTCAACCCACCTTCACTAGAATCACTGGATGATTTTAGCCCTAGAATTGCCAATCTGTATAGAACAAAAGGTAAAAGGTAGCTGTTATCTTGAAAACTTTTATATAATTAATTAACAATTAATACAATGTATATACTAATAATGTGTCTCTTATGTTTTTCAGGCAAACCCGTGAGCAGCAGACACCTCCAGATTTTTTCTACTTCTCTGACTTTGAGAGACACAATGCAGAAATCGCAGCCTTCCATTTGGATAGGTATGTCACTTTAAGAATATATGGTACATTTCCATCATTCCTTCAAACTTATATTCGGTGTAAATATTGAATAAACTCTGGTTATAGGCTGACATCACACACTGGGCTTTTTGTGTGCTGACTTTATTAATCCAATATTATCTTTTAATTTCATTCAAGTTTATCAGAGAGTTTTAGTGACCCAGTTCATCAATTTTTATTTATCCAAATTATTACGGGTAACTGCTCTTGGTTTTATCTGTCAACAAGACATTCTTTAAGTAATGGTCATATTTCTACTGGCTTTATTTTATACCCAGAAGCAAGTTCATGTCCATCGCAAAACTATTTAAAAGTCCTGTATTATGCAAAATTGAATTTTTTTAGTTTTAGTTTTTAGTTACCTCATCAAAAACATTCCCATAGTTATGTTTTGTTTCATTCACACATGTTTGAGTAATCCTTTATAATTAGTCTGTCAACATTTCCAAAACTCAAAGTAGTCTGTTTCACCCTGTAATGTCATGAAGTGGTAGTTTTCAAGTTAACAGCTGAAATTATCCAAAAGGTGAATGGAGTTTAAAGACACAGTGGAGCACTATCTGTATTATCACATGACATCACAAGATGAAACAAAGTGTTTTCCGTTTGAGAGAAAACCTCAGCCTAAATATGCAGCGTTTGTGTGTTAAACACGTGTGAATTAAACAAAGCACAACTTCAGGTATATTTGAGATGAGAAAACAAACAGCATTATAACATAGATCAGAAAGTAGCGTAATATGGGCCCTTTAAATTGATCTTGAGTTTCTCTTGCCATATCACAGTACTTTGTCATTGCTAATTGCTTCAAAGTTTTCCCTCCGTCAGTGCCATCTGTCCCCTCGGTGCTGTGTGTTTGCATCAGTCTCTCATAATACATAGCTCAGTGTGTCCTCTGCAGCACACTCACACAGGTGCTCCTTTGTCGCCATGGGCCCTGCATGACGGTGCACTTTGCTGTTTCTCAATGCCCCTCTCTTAAGGCTAAAGTTTCTCCCAGTGTCTCTCTCTCTCTGGTCCGGCCTCTGTCTGGTGTACATCCACGCAGCTCCCAGGAGGCTTAGCTTCGGCCTGCACGGGGTCAGCAAACACACAGGGGAACATGCTAAACAGGGGGTGAATAAGTGTAGTGTTCTGACATAAGAGCATGAGAACAGAGGCAGACAAAACACAGCGAATAGGAAGGTGGGTAAAAGTGGATATAAGGGATGTAATAGTAGTTTTGTATATGATAAAAAAGTGTTATACATAATAAAGAATAGATATCAAACTTATATAGCGCTTTTTGGACTGGATATAATTTCACAAAAACACATTACATAAGACCTTGGGAAGCCTGCCTTCTGTCAAGCCTCTGGTCCGATCTCTCTTTCATTGGCAAAGAGCCTTCAGTTTTAATGCTTGTGATGTTAAAGTGTTTGTGTGTGAATGTGTTTTCCATGCCTTTATATCTTACCGTTGTCGTCCACACTTGTCTGTTTCAGAATTCTGGATTTTCGCAGAGTGCCCCCAGTGGCCGGCCGCCTCGTCAACATGACCAGAGAGATCCGAGATGTGACACGTGACAAGAAACTGTGGAGGACGTTCTTTATCTCTCCAGGTGAGAGAGAGATAGAGAGGGATAGACTGAGAAAGAGAGAGACATAGATAGATAGATAGATAGATAGATAGATAGATAGATAGATAGATAGATAGATAGATAGATAGATAGATAGATAGATAGATAGATAGAAGGAGAGGCTGTAAACTCACTTACATCGTGGTTGGACTCAGTGTTAAATCAACACTCGTCCTGAATCCCTGTTGAAGCCACTTGTTAGAGTGATGTAGGTCATGGAGAAAATGGGCTTTGCAAACTACCTGCATCTGCAGCCTCGCAAAGGTGCAGTGTTTGTGCATTTCCACAAGATGGCAGTAAGGGCATACAGCTGATCAGGGATGTCGCTGTCTTAATTAAAACAATCATATTTACTTTTGAACCATATAAGTCCCTATAGTTATATGATAATACTTGTAATAATAATATTTTTTTCATGCATTTGGAAGGAAATATTTTACCTCTCTCTTGTCATGTAATGCTTAAAATTTAGCTTAGGAGTTTGTTTAGCTGTATATCTGTATGTATATATAATTAATGCAACAAATTTACCATTGCATTAAAAGACTGTAATAATACCATCATTAAACAGCTACTTATTAATTTCTTGTTTTTTAGCCAACAATGTGTGCTTTTATGGTGAATGCTCTTACTACTGCTCCACTGAACACGCCCTGTGCGGTAAACCAGATCAGATCGAGGGCTCACTCGCTGCGTTCCTGCCAGACCTGAACTTAGCCAAACGCAAGACTTGGAGAAACCCATGGAGACGCTCATATCACAAACGCAAAAAAGCAGAGTATGTATTTATAAATCTTCAAGTTTGAAGTGAAGTCACTGTGTACTAACTCTCCCTAATACTTGCCAAATGTGCAGATGGGAGGTGGACCCTGACTACTGCGATGAGGTCAAGCAGACACCTCCATATGATCGTGGTACACGGCTTCTGGACATTATGGACATGACCATCTTTGACTTTTTGATGGGTAAGAAATGTGTTGGGATAATGTTTAAAATGTGTTGTTGATATTTAAAAGTGGATTAAACCCAGTGCCATTCTTACAGGTAACATGGACCGCCATCATTATGAAACCTTTGAGAAGTTTGGAAATGACACCTTCATCATTCACCTTGACAATGGGAGAGGGTAAGTCCAAGATCTGTTTTATGAGTTATCAGTGTAGAAAATGTGTCTAAATTAATGTTATGGTGTTTTTTAAGGTTTGGAAAACATTCCCATGATGAGGTGTCTATTCTGGTGCCTCTCAGTCAATGCTGCAGGTAAGTAGTCAATATTGGTTTAGCTGAAAAATATTTGTAGAAGGCCCATATAGTTTTACATTTAGATACTTTTAGATTTTTATTATACTTAATGCATTTTATTTTGAACCCTACCGTATATAGTGTAAATCTGTATGAAACATAGTCACCTAAAATCCCCCTGTCTAATGCGTTTTGCAGAGTTCGAAAGTCGACATATCTCCGGCTTCAGCTACTGGCTAAAGAAGAGTACCGTTTGAGCACCCTGATGGAGGAGTCTCTGCTCCAGGACCGTCTGTCCCCTATCCTGATCCAGCCGCACCTACAGGCCTTAGATCGTCGCCTTCGGCTGATCCTGCAGGTTCTAGCAGGCTGCATAGACAAAGAAGGGTACATCAATGTGGTGGAGGAGGACTTGGCTGAGGTCACAGCCACCCACAGGAGCCCAGGGTACAGGTAGTGAGCCACCTACCACACACGGATAATGGACCAGATCTGTGGTACTTTGATTTTTGGGATTGTGCCAAGCTGAATTCAGTGAATTCCAAGACCTGCCTGGGTGGACCTTGCTTCTAAGTGTTTTTAGAAACATTAGCCGAAGACTGCTCTGACCGAAGTTTTGTATTTGATAGATACAGATGTATTTTGTTTTATCAAATGTTGTTTATCACATAATGGAGCCACTGCTGTGTTCTGTCAGGTTTTAAATAAAGCGTTTCAATGTTGAATATAAAGGACATATCCAAAAATGAACCAGAGAGTGCATGGTCATGCTAATGAACGATAAGCTTTAAGTGAGTTTATCTAAAGGCATCATTGTCATTATAACATTATATCATAACACATGTAAGAAGTGCAGTTGACTGTATTCAGCAGGACCCTCACTTAGCCTTATGAACTTACTTACTATTTTCTGGTTGGTTTTACAGGGCATATTTTTGGTGTCAAAATGTCTCACTTTCTAACTCCCAAATCTAATGTCATCTTTAAGATGTAAGAATTTTCATGATTATTTCAAAAAGCACACTTAGTTTGTGCTTTTGTACTATTTTACAGTTCATACAATACAAAATACAAATACTGTATATTAAGCTATTTATTAACAAGCCACTAAAATTCATTCACTAAAATTATTTTTCTTTTTTTTTTTTATTTAAAATTTACTTCAGGTACTATTTTTATATTAAGATACTGGACACAAACAACTGTTGATTTAAATGTAATGCTGAAATGGTGTCAGTGCAATTCTTACTTTTTAGTTTTTCAATTCATTATTATTTTTTTTTTTTATTATTATTATTTTTTCTGCCCCTTATTCCCATCTGTGTATTGGCTGACCCAGTTCTAGTGCAATGAACAATATATGTGACTTGAATGTTTCCTGGGTGAGCCTCACAGGATTTTAATCTATACCAAGAGAAAGCTAAGACTTCATCATTAAACTGAACAATTTTTATTTTCTATGTAAATATCTATAAATAATTTGAAAACCAAGCTGCACCGTGTTTTCTTATGTTCTGCTATACTGCATTATTACTGTGAAGATCTGTTTACTACATAAATAAAGTGTGCAATAAAAACAGCGTGTGTGTGTGTGTGTGTGTGTGTGCTTCTGTAGCTGATACAATCCATGTAACATTCACTTTTTTTAGCCTTTTATTGTGTGGTATTGTTATAATTATTTTTCTGTAAACTAGGTCGCTGTCCGTGGTGCTGAAATTGCTTTTATTTCTCCACAGTTTTCATATGTTGTCTGTGTGTGTGTGTGTGTGTGTGTGTGTGTGTGTGTGTGTGTGTGTGTGTGTGTTTATTTTTTCTAAATTTCTGCCACAATTACCCTGAAATTATATTATTTCCACTAGATGGCGCGCATACCACGTCAAGCGTTGGGGATTAAATCAAAGAGGCTGACCTTTTCAAGAAAAACACAATGCATCCCCTTGGACTTTTTTATTTGATCTTGTTTTAATTTTAGTTATGATCATTATTGTATTTTATTAATATATTTTCTTAAAGAAAAAAAAATCTATCAGGTGACCCGGGGAGGCCGCTGCGCCCGTTTGATTGGTTGTAAATAAAGACGCGCCCATTTAATTTCTCTCATTTTGGCTCTTCCTAAATCACGAGTGAAAGGTTGGTCGTGGATGTGATAATGTAAATAAATCAATTATCCGAGACGAGTAAATTGAGGCATATTTCATTTCACATGAATAGGCGTTATACAAAAAGATTTTTACACATTCTTTCAGCATAACTTGCCAACAAAACGTGCTGTACGCTGGCTTCTTCTTCTTATATATATATATATATATATATATATATATATATATATATATATATATATATATATATATATATATATATATATATATATATATATATATATATATATATACCATCAAAGGCCTTTTTTATTGTTGCACTTCAAAGTGAGTAACACTAGGGGGTGCTCTATATCTTAGCAGAGTACACGTCAGAGAAAACGTTTGATGGTTTCATAACTAAAAAAAAAAAAAAAAGAAAAGAATGAATCCAATACAAACTGACGTGTGAAACTCAGGAAGTCACGAGGTGGATGAGTTCAAATTTTAACTTTGTGCATGTTTAATAAATTATGTCACATTATGATGTCATAAATATCACCCTATGTTGATGTTGTTTATCTTCACAGCAGACCACCCCTCTCCTGCCCGGTAACAGTATCCAACACCACTGTCCTCCCGTTTCTATGGCAACAGTGAGCGGTCCCCCTCCTGGTCTGCCTCCCATTGATCTAAGGTTGTGTGTGTGTGTGTGTGTGTGTGTGTGTGTGTGTGTGTGTGTGTGTGTGTGTGTGTGTGTGTGTGTGAAGTCGACCCTGACCCCAACACCTCCACCCCATCGAAATATCAGATTTATACTTTTGAATTATTACTGAATTACTATTGAATATAGCCTACCATATATTTGAACTATATATCATCGTATATTAGAGATCTAGACCAGTATAATTAGCCTCATATAACACATGCTGCATGCATAAACAAGATTTTGATTTGCTAACCTTTGGGCTAGCTATTCATGCAAGAATGAATTTGTTCCCTCACGAGTTTAATACTTTATGTAGCAAAGATGAGGAATAAATCCAAATGATACTGGAAAGCTGTCTGTTTGTAACCCATGTCCACTTCGCTTGATGTGAGAGCTGCAGGCAAACTCACGCTTCACTCAGATCCTCATTGATCAAACAAACCATCCCTGCAAGTATCGCTCCCTGCAACGATTAACCCATCCACAACAGACGAAGCGCTCCAAATCAGGGCTTGCCAAGTGCTCTAGCAGTGTAGAAGCTTTAGATTACAGAAAAGTCATAGCAGTTGTATGTTTTTAATCAGACCATACCGTATCATGTTAAATTTATAAATTTATATCGTGGTAAATTTGAGATTTTAGTTTAGTATTGAAAATGGTGAACCGATTTAATTCATGATATTTCATGATGGACACCTCCCATATGAAAGACACTAGGGCCTCCTGAAGGTAATCATGTCAATTTTGACTCATGGCAAGGCAGGCTTGGTTGTAAAGCACAATTTGTACCCAAAGTAATTAGTGCTTTACAGAAAAAGAGAGATAATAAAATCACATTATAAACAAATAAAAATATAACTTAAGAATAGGGTGCATTGGACATTTTGGATCTGGCTGTCCTCTGGCTCCCTGACACATACAAAATAATCATCTATGTAAAAATATTGTGCTTTTGTTCTCTTATTTCCCATTGTTGATCAAGATAAGAAAAATAAAAAAATCTTTCAAAGCAGAGAGCAACGCCAAGCCTTAAAGGAGCAGGAGGAAACTCATAAATTATTTAACGACTGACTATTTTTCCACCTCAGCTGAATCTTGGACTATTTTTACTTTTTCTAAAATTAGAAAACAGATCAGAAGCATTCATTACAGAAAGACCAGGTGAAGAGTTGTTTTATTTTCTATATATGTGTGTGTATCTTTTAATGTGCTGCTGTGTATGCCCCGGACGCAAGCGGCAGAGACAGAACTCCCCCCGTTTGTCGTCAAGGTCAGACTGAGGCACATCCTTTAATGTGCAAAGCCTCACGGAGAGAAATTAAACCCCAAATCAATCGCCCTTGAACCAGCGTGTGTGCGTGTGCCCTGATTGCCCGCGGATTCGTTTTCAAAGTGTGAAGATGTCGTGCTCTGCTCTTTTCTTTCGTTTGTCCTTTTTGTGTGTGTTTCCGTGCCAGAAGCCATCGCAGGTCGTCGATGTAATTGCGCAAGGCGCGTTTATGCGCGATGGGGAGGAGAGGATGGCGGCGCCGTTTGGACGCTCAATGCATCACCCTCAGATGCACGCGGCCAGATCCAAAATGACCAATGTGCCCTATTGTGACAAGTAAGAGGAAGGTAGAAAGATGATGATTATTGATGGGAGGATGCAAGATGCGCGGATGTGGCTCGGAGGGAGACAGTGGGTGGAGAAGCAGAGCCCTCCCCCTCTTTCCTCCTCCTCTCTCCTCCCCCTCTTTCTTCCTCCTCCCTCCCTTCCTCCTCCCTCCCTTCCTCCTCCCTCCTCTTACTCCTTATTTTCATTCATAGCACATCACTGACACACTCGCGGACATATCGCCCTGTACCACACACACAGCGGCAGCCTCAGACATGTCACCCCTACAGACACAAGCCTGACTTATAAATAGAAATATACTTTACTCATTTTAGATTTTCATTCTTGGGTTAAAAGCCAAGCCAAAAAAAAGTCATGGCTTTGATGAAATTAGTGCTATTTGTAAACTATCTGGAACAGAACATGGATTTTTATGTACATTGTAGATCAGGTTATGTTCAGAATCCCACTGACCATTCATACAAAAATCACAAAACATACATGAGAGGCTGCACATCAGAAATGGCTGGTTCAGTTTTTGCTGTGGTGCGCACACACACTCACACACACACACACATACACACACACACACAATTCCCAGACACACATGCCCTTCCCCACCACCCACTCAGAGAGGAGGGAGGGGGAGCAAACCTGAGACGAGAGGAGCTTTGAAGCTGCTGTTTGCCCTCTCTCTCTCCTCTCCCTCCAGAGACACAGAGAGAGAGAGAGTAGAGAGGAAACAGAGTCAGGGACAGAGAGAAAGAGGGAGGGACAGAGAGAGAAGGAGAGAGAGGTAAGAGCAGGTGGTCCCACAACACACGCACTCCTCCCATCAGTTCTTCACCAATCACTCTCTCCTCCACACACATGCTTAGGTTTCCATTCTTCTTGGGGACACAATATTGACTTACAGTCACTTCCTGGAGACTGATCCTAACCTTAATCAGAGTCACTACTTGCCTAACCTTGACTTAAACCCTAACCTTAACCTATTTTAACTGATATCTTAAATTTAAATCATGTTGCTGATCTAATAACGAAGGTATTACGTCATGGGGACCTAATTTTTGTTCCCGTAAGAGAGGCCTGTCCCCATGAATTGATTGTGTATACAGATTTTAGTCCTCACAGTGTGATAAATATCTGCCTACACACACACACACACACACACACACACACACACACACACACAGAGCCGTGGCAATGGTAATCACTCGAGTCCAGCACCACCCCCATCTGCTGCCTCTCTTATAGCCACACTGGCAGACAGGCTGCTAGACTGCACAAGGACACTTCTGAGTCGGAAGTGAAATTATAATGTATAAAACCAAACTTATTTATATTATATTTATTATTATATTATATTTCTATTGTAATGTTTAGTTGTATTGCTCAGAATATAGACTACAATCAAGGCATTTTTCTATTCGGTAGGTCAAGGTCTGATTTCGATATTAATCCAGGCACTTGAACTCAAAATGAATTATTATAAATTAACTAAAAATAATGCAATAATCTTTGTAGTGTCTTCCTAAACATACAAACATACATATGACCCTTAAAGGTGCACTATGTAACTTTTTGGTTGGGGATCCGTCACCTGTTTGTTTTTATGGATGTCATTGCCCTGCCTAGAACGTTCCATGGTTTGACATGAAACTTTTCTACTTTACACTGACTAAATTACATGTTGTTTTATTGTTCAAAAATACCTAGGAAAAAAAAAAAAGGCATTCTGACTGTGAGCGGAGCTGCCTCTCCACAGATTTGACCTGTAACTTGGTCTGGCTTGGTCTCCATGAAGATGTAAAGGTTTAATACCATACTCTCCCCACGGAAAAAAGCATTTGATGGACCCCTCACCAGAAAAGTTACACAATGCACCTTTAACTGACAAAGTTACTTACTTAAAATAACTTAACTAAATTATTATTATTATTATGATTTACTTATTTTTTTTTTACATTACATTAAATTATCTGATCAGACCATACCTAAACCACTATCTATATTATTATATTGATTAAAAACCAAGCAACACATGCCAACAGCTTTCTGGTCTTGCTATTGTTAAACTGTTTGCCTTGTTACATAATTCATTGAAATGTATTATAACTACACTCTTTTCAATCCTGTGTTATTTTTTCCCCTGTGTATTTGACAGATCCTTACCCTGATATTACCTGACAGTGCAGCAGAGGCGGTGGGACGGTGCACCCTAGCATTTCTCCGCTTCTCTTTCCCCCCTTCAGTGCCCACTCGGTGCCCCCACTCCCGGCTAATTCCGTTATACATTCCCTGACTGGAAGGAAGAGGGGCTGTCATCTAATTGCTTTCTTATTCCCCTGAGTCCCTCCATGCACCCCCCATCCCCTTCCTCTCTCCCTCTCTCCTTCCCTCCCCTCAGACGCAGCCCACCCCTCACCCGGCGTGCACTCAACATGGCAGAAGACAGGCTGAGGAGCGGAGGAGAGAGCTAGAGCAGCACAGGCAGCAGCATTGGCCGAGGGAAAGAGGAGGAGAGAGAGAGAGAGCGCCAGGCTGCTGCTGACAGGGAATACTGGTGCCATTTTCAGCATCGCAGGGTACAAGGGTTGAGCTTCTCCGCTAACTCAGCTCCAGAGCCCGGGACGCACTCTCCAGCCTATCCACAGGGGGGGTCAGAGGGACTATCGCACTGAGGATCGCCGTCTAACACAGGTAATTTCGCTTTCCTACTCGCTAGTAAGTAAGACATGTGGAGTAAGAGTGGTAGGGTAGTAAAGGGGGCGTGTGTCCAGATTGTATGCTTGCATGCTCAGAACAGGACAGCATGGGATTTTCAACTCTTTTCCATTTTATCGAAACATTTTCTACATTCTTGCGCGCTTAAAAGTCCAAATACGCAACACCTGTCACAACTAGCGCATATCTATCCACAATAATAAACATATGATACCTGCGTGGGAAAGACGTAGTGTAAATAAATAGAAGGTGGTTTGTCAGTGTTCATGAAATCATTTTATTTGGCTTGTGTAGTTTGTGCTTTAGATGCTGTGTTGAGAATTTGAAATCATGTGTTTTACTGCGTAGTGCTATAAAGGGAAACTGTGTCGTAGCTGTTTACTTTGTGGTTGCATGAGGGATAGTACGAAAGACATTCAAAGTCAATATACTTCAAAATTATATGATGAGTATGAATCAGTCTGTCTTAGTTTATGTGCTGAGAAAATTTTCACTTTTTTAATCTCTCAAGAGTGTTTCGATATTGAGCATTGCCAGTCTGTGAGTAGTTACATACAGAGTGAATGAACAACACTTACAAGAGTATTCTAATTGAATGTGTTTATTATGCACATATCTACTAGAGCAGTGCCATTTAAAGATACAGCGAGACTGCAGTGTCACTGCTGACTGAAACTGATGCTACCAACATCCTCAATCACTCAGAAGAGAGTGAGGGAGGGAGAGAGAAGGAGAGAGAGGAGGAGAGAGAGACTGGGAGGAGGAGATAGACTGTGAGGGGAGCCAGTGCAACAGAGTAGGAGGGGTACAACTGAATAGATAAGGGAGTAAGAGAAGTGTCAGGGAGAAAAAACAGGGGTGAGATACAGAACATTGTGTGTGTATGTGTAAAGATAACACCAATACAGGCACAGACTAATAAAGGGTGCACTATAGAGGGAGAGAGGGAGTGATAAGACGTGGAAGAGGGTATGAATGGAGGAGCAGGCGCTGATCGTGTGTTGCGATGGAACAACATGACGAACATCAACACGTAAACAACTGTGCTCCAGTCAACACTGCACAAAATTTACAACATAATAATATCTGACCAGAATAAATGGGGCAGTGTGGATAGTGATTTTAGCTGTCAGTGGAATTGTGCATGTTTCAATAACGAAACCTTTCTGTCGCAAGGAGGAGATAAGTCCAGTGGCAGCCGATTGGTCTGGCATGGCATAGTAAAGCATGGGAAATGAGTTTGGAATACATAATTGCTGTTACAAAAGCACACATAAGCTCACTAGAAGTCATATGTGTTAGGTTTTCAGTTCCTTCGTTCAGGACAGTTTGTTTTTCTGTATGATGCAACACAATGAAAGAAGGCTGATTATTATGGCAGGCAGAGAAGTGCGATGGGTGTGTGTGTGTGTGTGTGTGTGTGCGTGTGTAGGTGTGTTATGGTCAGCAAAGGGCAACCCAGAGCTGTGAAATCAAAGGTGAAACTCCCCTCTGGTTCTCCTCCATTTTTACTCATCCTGAAAGCCGCAAACTAAGAGAGGTCAGTAAACGCTACTACTTTTTTTTACATTTTTCCAGTTTATAACTTAACATGGTCTCTTATTGATAGTGTCTTTATTGGTGGTGTTTGCCCTAAGTGCACACTTAACTGCCCCCAAAGGATGTTTTTAGTGTGTGAGGTGATTACTCAGACAGAGGAGAAAGAGAAGGGCTGAAGATGTTTGGCCCTCATTAAGGAGAAGTGTCACAGGCACAAGCAGAGGGCTGGAGGGAGCCAGCGGACCACAGCAGCACTGCACATGACAAACCCACAGCCACTAATGAAGACAGGCGTCTAACCTATGACTCAGAGTGGGAGGTTGATAATTATACCAGCAAACTGCATGTACACTACAGGAATGTGAAAGTACTACAGTAATCATTGCTCCTGTAACTTTATATTATGTATTTGTACATTTGTACATTATGCTTACTGTCAACCAAACTCTTCATTGGCTAATTACAAATTGTCCCATGATTGTGCCAGTCCAAAGGTGGCACAGATGCCATCTTACTGGTATAGATTGTACCTGTACCACAGCAAAATGTTCTGTGTGTACATCTGTGTGTACTTTTCATTTTTGTGGTCACCATGCTATATATATTTATTCTGTAATTTGCTAGCCTGGCACAGCTAGACACCTCTTTGTGTGAGTGAGTTGACTGGTGCATATCAAACAGATTTCTCCTATAGGTGGGCTAACGGATGTAAAAGAGTACATTTTATCTGTAAAACAACAAAAATAGCTCAAGAAAATAGATTCTGGTTGAGTACTCATTCCACTGTTTTAGTACTTAATACTTTAAGTTTATCCTTTATCTGAATACGAAGTTAAACAAATGTATAATAGCCATCCTTGCTATCTTGATTGTTTTCTATAAGCGATCTAGACCAATTAGCTGGTCCATTTCAATGTGTTGCTTCACATGACAATCGTCACTAGCTGCAAATAAACTTTTATTTATTTATTTTTGTGGCCCAGTGGGCAGATTGGTGCCCAGACCAAGTTCCTGTATGAAATATGATAATGATTTGATCTTGTTGTACAGACACAGCTCTGTCTTGTGTTAGCAGTAATAGGTGATGTAATACTTCTGTTATAAGAAGGTGTTTATATAGAATGAAAGCCATGCTATTGTATAACACTCAAAACACATGTCTAGATGAAAAACGACACTCTGTGGTGACAGGCACTTTCCGTTTTCAACATCTTTTCAGCGTCCATCTTTCATTCCAGTCCCACACATGACCACCATCATTAGAATACACTTCATAAACATGTATATGCATGCATATCCTCTCTCCATAGCTTTTTTTTTTCGTAATGCTGCCTCTGTTCCTCCCTCTTACATTGAAAGGCGGATGCAGTCTTGGTGGGTACACGCTGTTCTAGTGAATGCTAGGGCAAGATTACTAACCTAGATCTTATTACATGCTGGATCTCATCAAATGTGCGTTTGAGGCTGAGCTATCACAGGTAATATATTTTTGTTTTAGGGGCACCTAGCCAAGCCAGAGTAGTGTCAGTGCTGTATGTCTTTTCAGTCCCTCTATGTAACAGCGGAAGACATGATAGAAGCGAGGGGTTACTGCAGGGAAGAGTAGACAGAGGTTGTGATGAGAGAGAAAGGGGTGGAGAGAGAGTGATGCTCATCTGTATTCTGGTTGGTGCGCTCAGCTTGTTTGATCTGGAGGGAGTGCTTAGTGCTGGATGGTGGGATGCTGCAGAGTGGGGAGGCAAAAATAGGGTTCCTCGTGTGTGTGTGTGTGTGTGTGTGTGTGTGTGAGTGTGTGTGTGTGTGTGTGTGTGTGTGTGTGTGTGTGTGTGTGTGCGTGTGTGTGTGTGTGTGTGTGTGTGTGTGCATAATTAGGTGTGAGGTGTTGGGTGCAGCACTTTGCTCATTAAAAGGATCTGGCGTTGGTTCAGCTCTCCATCCTCTGTCCTTCATGTCTCTCTCACATTTTGTATTTGTCCTTCAGTGGCTTCCTGATCACTTTGTACCTATTTTTACAGATGTTTCTTTTAGGATCATTGTCATCATATCACTATCCTTACTAGTTTATACCAATTATCCACTGAAGTTTTATATGATATTGTAAATTACCAAAATTTAAAAAAAGACATATTGTGCTTTTTTGGGTATTTAGTACTATGCTATAATGCAAGTAGACCAGTATTTTACATATGGTTTATTGTAAAACAAATTGTTTATTAAAATTAACTGCTGGACTGAGAAGCCCTGCCTCTTCTTAGTGAAATTTAACTAAAGCATGCAACAGATTTTCATCTGTGTGTTTCTTTTGTTGAAAAATAGCTACATAACATACATATATGACCTGAAGTCTGATTTCTTTAGGATATTTTCTGAACACTCAAATTTTGAGTGCAGGATTATTCAAATTTAATTGAAATACAGCTCTGGGTAAGAGCATGGTGAGGGTAGGGATGCACCAATCCATCTTTTTCTGTGCCGATACCAATGCCGATATTTTGGCATTATGTACTTGCTGATATCCAATATCGATATCAACTGATACTTAGGGCAGAGACTAAACATATAATTACACAAACAGTATGGTAATGATCCAAATGTGTTTTGTAACTATTATTTATTTTTAACAGCTTTTAACAGGTTTAATACTAATAGAATTTGGGTCAACATTGGCCAGTAAATCATCTTAGTACACCAGTTTATAGACCAAATGATCAACTGAAGTAATATCTTGGGAAGAGAACCAAAATTTTCAATGTCTGCACTGATATCCGATACCAGTATCATATCAGAGCATCCCTAGGTGAGGGAACTTACAAGTTGACCTTCCATAATATATACTCTTTTAAATGGCCACTTGTCTATGTAGGTTGTTTATATTTTTGACCACAGGCATTTTGGAAATTAGGAAATGTAATAGTATTTGTGTCTTTTAATTTTATTTACCAAATAATATGCTAGTGAGCAGGTTCTACGTGGTCTCTGCCAATTAATCACCTGCACAGTTGCAGTAATGCCTTTAAATACATTGTCCATTTTATGCAGAATTTGGGGCTATAGTAGGGTGTAGTTTTTGGGTTAGAGGAAAGAATATGATGAATATAATTCTATTTTATCTTAGCTTCCCAAACAGTGAGATTATTTTAAAAACATACTCTTCTTAAAATTGTGTCATTCTTAAAACATTTGATACCCAGCCAGTTTCTGGTTTCACCTGAGGGCTAATGTTTTTGTGGCATGTTTTTGGCAGCTTGTTAGCAAAAGACCTGTTGGTGTTGTATTATCGGTAACTAGAAGTCACACATCTGCTTCAGAAGTGAATCAACACACAGGTAGGAGTTATCAGCCCACACAGAGATGACACAGTAGAGCAGGTGCTGGAGAAATGCATGATCAGGGCTTTCACTCAGCAGCTGCACTGAGTCCAACACATCTCAATAAACCCCCTTCACTTGTTTGGTTTTTGAGTTCTGAGAAAATAGATCCTAATATTCTATAATGAAATTGGTACTATAGTCACTTGGCAGCAACTGGATATTTTCTCCTCAGTGTTTTCCACCAAGGCTGAATAACAGCATCAGAGCATCTTTGTAGCTTATTATCATACATAAATCCTTACATGTTTAGCATATAAACATGTATGGTGTATAGTATTGTAGTTGGTCATGACATGATACTAGAGTGTGCAAAAATATAACATCATACGAGGTATGCTCTATTTGACAGATCTCATTTCAGCATATTTTTAATTATGTTCTTTTTACAGCATAAATTATACATGCAATATTCCGCATTAAGTTTTGTATTAAGAATGTTATCTGTAAGTAAAACCTGAAACCAAATAAATTAATATTATCAATGCAATTTGCTGCAATGAACTACATAGTTTCAAGAGCAACTTAATAATCAGTTTCTGTTCTACATGCGCTCTTTTAAAAGTTTTCAACCAAGCAGGCCTCCATGTGAACAGCTGTTGGAGTTGCATAATGATGTAAGAAAAGACAGAAAGCCCTGGAGAAAAAGATGTTGCTGATATAATAGGCAGACATCACAGATGCATACAGCACTGACAATGAAAGACATCACATTCTCAAAGGGTGACACTGTTGTTTTCTACACTTTCCTAACTTGATTTTAATATTTTATGGTTGTCATGGTGACAGCACAGCTGGAGCATTGGTCATGGGATCTGGGATTAGAGCAAAATGGAAACACTAGTACATGAAGGCCATACTTAATCTTGCAAGACATAAAAATATTCAAAGGATTCCTAAGTCTTTTTATCACTACTACCATTATTGCCCTCGCTAATATGACTAGGGCTGCATGATTTTGGAAGAAAATCATATTATGACGTGTTGCAAAAATGATGCAAAATTTTTGTTTGATAATGTTATATTTTGCAGCCCAAATGACTACTATTAATACTATTACAAGTACTTTATTTCTACCTTGTGATAAGCACATGCCTCATTCAGTCCCTAATGTCTCTGCTCTGTACCTTATTTGGTTCTGTTGCTAGGTAGCCCTTCTCCGTTCTTAAATCTATGTGTATGGTAGATCATGTTCACTGTCCTCCTTGTGAAATTAGCCTCCGTAGTAACCAATGGCACAGAGCCAGCCTGGCCATCAGTGAATTGAATGAATGGTGTGACGTCAAACTGGATACAGACAGCTTTGCCAAAACCAGGGCGCGGTGGGCATGCTGCCGCCACATGGCCAAAGCCGGTGGAGTGTTACCATGGTGATTGCAGGAGGCGTGGCTTTAACAGTGTGTAGTGGTATGTGGTTGGTAAACAGAGTCAAAGAAGGATTCAGTGCGACACGTAATAGCCTTCCAGCATGTTTGTTTTCATACTCTTTCTCGTCCTCCATCTCTATTTTTGTTTTGGAGCTCAGTATCTCTCTGTTTTTCCATCCCGCATTCTTTCTGTTGACTTGTCTTATCTGTGTTTGCTTTCCTTCACTCTTCTCTCCGGCTCAGAGAGGAAGAGGTTGCAGCATTGCAGAGGTGGGTGTAGTGTGGAGGATGAAGAGATTTTTTTTTATCCGTGAGAGGTGGCCGATCACCTTGGATACTCATGTTTCGGATGTCAAGGGTGCGTCAAATGCAAATATACAAATATTAGACAGGCTTTGTTGAAAAAATAACTAGTAATTAGTCCTGCACAAGTCAAGCAAACTATCTTTGGACACTAGCAAACACAAACCTAAGCTTCCAGGTCAGAAGTGAACTTGATGTTGCTCTATGATCCAGAAGACAGCCATGTTTCAACCACCCAAGAGAGGAGCAGGCAGATGTGGCAGCCCCGATCCAGCTAATTGAGAATGTTGTCATGCAGAGAGGACATGAGGCAGGTGCTAATGGCCTCTCAATCTGATGTATATTGACTGATCAAAGTGTTGCCATGGTATCAGAGATTAGAATTTATAGAGACACAAAAATATATATGTCCTGTACGAGATGAACACTGACACTCCAAATTATTCTAATTATTTTTAAGACAATGTTGAGAGAAGGTTGAGATTTTACAAGCCTGTCTATAACCACAGTCTATTATGCAAAAATTGTGTTTCCACTGTACATACTCACTGCACACACAAACCAAATCACCATTTATCTAATCATAAATGCTTTTTGACCAAGACTCTCTAAGCAACTACTTACCTGCATCCGTGGCAACAGAGCAATGCATACTAAAAAGATTAGGAAGGAGGCGGCCGAAGTGCGAGACGCAGATGGATGAGACAAGCGAGGGGCTGAGGTGAAGGATGGATACGAGAGGGGTGCAGGATGTGTACGGCCAGATCTGTAATGAGATCTGGGTGAGTCACACACACTTACACTGGATATCTGGTTTGGAGCATTTGAATGTACTAGCCAGAGTCAGAGTGCCGTTTAATAGTGTACGAGAAAGGTTAAAGGCGCTGTACCTTCCACTTATCTGGGGCTGGGTTGTGGGGGCAGCAGTCTAAGCAGGGACTTCCAGACTTCCTTCACCCCGGTCACTTCCTTCAGCTTCTCCAGGGGGACCCCAAGGCGTTCCCAGGCCAGCCGAGAGACATAGTCCCTCCAGCGTGTTCTGGGTCTTCCCCGGAGCCTCCTCACACTGACACCACACACGAGGAGTGCAGCGGCTTCAAAATCGCATACGAAGACAAAAGTCGGGTCATGCCTCCCCGAACTCGGGGAGAAGAAATTGCAGGCAAATTCGGGCAAATTCTCCTGTAGTGTGTGGCAGCCTTTAAAGTCATTTTACTTCCTAAGTACTTAATTCTGTGCATTATTCATTCACTCTATACCTGGTTGTGGTTAGCTACTACTGTAGCCACAGCTGCCCTGGGATAGTCAAGTCAAAATAACCAAACTTGGTAACCACTCATATGGAGCAATGCAATGTGGGTGTTTTTGTTTTGATCAGAATTTATCTTAGATTAAGATGAGTCATGACCAGCCTGCAACAGCATGTGGGGCACATGGTGAGCTTGTAACACCCTAAAAAATGCATGTTAATAAGTTTACTTTGAAGAAACACTTGAATATTGCTTATTCTGAGAATGAAAATTAAAATTATTGTCTTTTTCATTTAGTTTTTTGCTTATTTTATATTTAAATATTATCATTCTTTATCATTCAGTTTCAGCTACAGTGACTTTCACCTAGCCCTTATCTCGTCCCCCAGCTCTTCACTGTTCAGCATATCTGTCTCTACGCTATCATTCTCTTCCCAGTTTCCTTTCCTTTAATAAATGCTTCTCCATCATTTTACACTGTCAACATCCAGTGCCGCACCTCCTCTTCCTCTCCTCTTCTTCTATGCCTCTATAGCACATATCGGTTGGTCCTAACACTAGTCTTTTTCACTTCACTGATAGCACCTTATTTTTCCCCTATGTTCTAACTTTGGAGGTGACACATGATGCCATATTTCTTTTGCGGACATGCCCGTATACCTGAAGTGCCTTGGACATCATTACGAATTTGTGAAGGTTAGCAGGTCTAGGTGCAGATGCTTTGGTGTTGATTCAGGAATCGAAATAGTACATGAAGAGATGTCCTTTGATTAGGCTGTGTATGTATGAATCTACATATTATCTGTGTATTCTTTGACACAATAATGTTCCGTGCCTAGGTCCAGGTCAAGATATAATCACAGTGTTGTGAGTTCAAGTCCCCACTGCAACAATTTGCTAAAGTCTTCCTCCAGTCCTCCTATTATACTGTCTTACCAACAAGAAAAATCTATGATCCAAATAATGTTAATGTAAAATACAAAGAAAGAAAGAGGCTACAGTATAGGCCTGGACAATTAATAGATTTTTTTGTCTAATAATGATATGGTTGGGGGTAGTTAAAGTACAATATGTAACTTTTTAGCCAAAAAGTTTTTAGCAAAAAAATTATTATTATTATTATTTATTTATTTTTTCACTCTCAAACTGAAAAACATGTGTCCTGGCAACAGCCAAACCCAGACTCGTCCATCAGATTGCCAGATGGAGAAGCGCGATTCGTCACTCCAGAGAACACTAGAGTCCAGTGGCGGCGCTTTACACCACTGCTTTTGACGTTTTGCATTGCACTTGGTGATGTATGGCTTGGATGCAGCTGCTCGGCCATGGAAACCCATTCCATGAAGTTCTCTACGCACTGTTCTTGAGCTAATCTGAAGGCCACATGAAGTTTGGAGGTCTGTAGCGACTGACTCTGCAGAAAGTTGGCGACCTCTGCCCACTATGCGCCTCAGCATCCGCCGACCCCACCCTGTCAGTTTACGTGGCCTAACACTTCGTGACTGAGTTGCTGTCGTTCCCAATCGCTTCCGTTTTGTTTTAATATCACTAGCAGTTGACTGTGGAATATTTAGGAGCGAGGAACTTTCACGACTGGACTTGTTGCACAGGTAGCATCCTATCACAGTACCACACTGGAATTCACTGAGCTCCTGAGAGCGACACATTCTTTCACAAATGTTTGTAGAAACAGTCTGCAGGCCGAGGTGCTTGATTTTATCCACCTGTGACCATGGAAGTGATTGGAACACCTGATTTCCATTATTTGGATGGGTGAGTGAATACTTTTGGCAATATAGTGAACTAGTAAGAAACAGAGATTTTGGAGTATGCATTAAAGTTTGTGTACATTTGTTGTAGAGTGAATGCAAAAGAGAATGTTGTGTGCGTTGTGGTGATGACATTGCTCTCCTGTCTCTCATCTATTTTTACCCTTGGTACACCCCCACTGTCTGCCTCTCACTCTCCTCGTCCTTGTGTGTCTGCAGCCAGCTGTGTCTTCGGGCCATTACTGCACCCCCCCATCGCCCATTTTCCCCCTCAGTGACTCCTCCAGTCTCGCATACCTCCTCTCTCTCCTCTCCCCACCCTTTCTCTCTCCTCTCTCTTTCATTGTCTCTCTCTTCTTCATCTTTCTCTGTCTCTCTCCTCCCTCTCTTTCCTCTCTTCTCTCTCCTCTTTCTCTCCTTTTCTCTCTTCTCTATCACTTCTCCCTCTCCCTCTCTTTCTGTCCCCTCTTCACTGTCGCTCCCCCTCTCTCTCCTCTCTGTCTGTCTTTCTCCTTTCTCTCCTTCTCTTCTCTCTCTTTGTTTCGCTCAATCTGTTTCCTCCTCATTTTCACCTTTCTTCTCTCTGTCTCTTTCTCTCTCTTCTGTCTCTCTTTCTCTTCTCTCTTTCCTCTCTCTCTCCCGTCACTCCGACTCTCCTTGGCTGTCCCTGTGACCACTAGGGGCCGTCACCAATAATGCTGATAATGGTCCCGTCCTCGATCAGTCTTTTCCATTACGCCAATGCGCCAAAATCGCTCTCCCCTCTTTATCACTGGTGAGATTAGCAAACGGTTCATCTCCATAGTGTCTTTGCATTCGCCCATAGCCACATTCAAACAGTGAAGTCAGCATCCTCCCCATTCTGTCTATGTAAACATCTTGTGCTGTGCTAAACTTCTCTCGCGTCTGCCTGTATGAAAAGTTACTGCGCTGCATAATGTAGGAGTGCCATTCACTTTGTCCCCCTCTTACCTAACCCGCTCATCATCGTAAAACCCAGATTGATGTATGACTTTGCCAGCTGCGCCTTCGTGGCGTGCAGTAGAGAAGAAGAGCAGAGTGCCTTTGAGAAACTGGGCCACGGGTACCGCGTCCCCTGTGAGCGTGGCCAGTCAGAGGAGCACATGTGATGCACAAGCGCTAAATACAGGAGATCTCTCTTAGAATTGACCCATATATGTTATATAAGAAGATGTATGCACTATAGTTGTTTATATTGTTATAATAGTGTTGCCTTTTTATATATTAGGGTTGAGATGAGACTCATTTTACAAGACAAAGCAAGAAACGCATTTGAGTTCTCAAGAATGAGACAAGATGAGATTTTGATATAATTTATAATGAATATTTCAGTGGACAGTTTTGGCATCACAATTTTGTACTTCAACTATTTTCCTTTCATTGTTGATAGGCCTTTTGAATTATGGCTTCTCAAAACGTAACTCACCAAAGTTTTTGTCCAAGCCATATGTAAACGCATGGGGAAAATATGTTCCATCTCCACTTTGTATATATCTATAGCCTAATTGTTCAATATAGATTATCACCAATGACCAGTAGAAGACAAGAGTTGTTTGTTTCAGATTAGATAAATTAGATTCTTATTTTCTAGATTTTTCTAGGTATTTTTTTATTTAAAAAAAAAAGGCAGTCATATGGATTATACTTTTCATTTATGTGGTAGAATTGACATTTAGTATTATCCAAGTTGTAGTGATTTTGTATATTTTGTATTTTGCATATTTCTTCTTGCTACACGTCCGTATTTATGACCATGACCCTGTTTGACAAACAGCCAATTCATTTGAGGCCCCGTCTATAAAATTGGGGTTCTAGCTAAAATAGGACACACATACAGTACACATAGACATACACATATACATATATACACAAAATGATTCCGTGTTGCATCATGGCCCCCACTCCCCACCTTTCTTTTCTCCTCTTTTTTCTCCTCCTTCATCCATTACTGTCTCTTCTTCCTCCCAGCCACTCTTATTGATTGGACTGTTCAATTTCCAGCTGTAATTCAACTATGGTGTCACACTTGAATATGTAAATGAGGAGGCGCCCGAATATTTTTGTTACCATGGTAACGCCTCCATCCCAGATACACAGTTTGAACTCACAGAGAGAGAGAGAGCAAGAGAGAGAGAGAGAGAGACAGAGAGAGAGTGACTGCCATTAAGATCCCATAGGGGAAGCAAGGGGAAGTGTGTGTAGTGCACATGTGACTTTTGACCCCAGTGGAAATGCAAGGCTGGTTTTATCTGGTGCTCAATGTTCAGTAAGGATTTTTTTTTTTTTTTTTTTTTTTCTGTTTATTGGTTCAAAATAAGAAATGTATATGCGCCATATTGTTGTCAGAGCTGAAATATGGCTTCCACAGGCTTCAGGAAAAAAAAACCTCACCAATACAATTTAATCTCTTTGTTTTTTCTTTCATGTTTATGCAGGCTTCTAATCGTGCCGACAGCAGAACAGCCTAGTGCCTCCATGCAAAACGCACATAAAACATAACGTATGCAAATGGGATATATTCTGCAAGCGTCCTCTGTCTCTGTCACACACATCCTGCTGTGACAGGCTACGCACCAGTCTTACCAAACAGTGCTGTGCGTCGATAATGCCCCCTCCCTCTCTCTCTCTGATTCTCTCTTTTTCTCTCTCTCTCCTTCTCTCGCTTTGATTCTCTCTCTCCTCCCCTGTGCCTCTGTCTTTACCGTTTAGTTGTTGCTTTGAGGACATTTTTAGCTCACTATAGTCTCCCCCCAATCTGCAAATGTGTTAGGGGCAAGTTGTGATTTTTGATCAAGGCGTTTGTGAATTTAATCGTATCTATATTATATTGTATTTATATGTTTTATATTGGAAATCGCTTCATTTCAAAGCTATAGTGAATATCGTTTTCTGTGACATAAATGGCAGCAATACTGGTCACATACGAAGACAGGTGCAAATAATACATGTGCATGGATCAAGAAGAAACTGTTTCCTCCAAACATAAAATTAGGGCTGGCCATGTGATAAATGATCTCATTCCTGTGACAATATGTTTTTTGGTATATAGTTCAGTGCTTCTCTGTTAAATGCAGCTCTCTGAACACTTTCTCCTGTTGGTCAGTCTGGATCATGCTCTGAGAGGGTTTAACCAACCACAGTGTGACCTTTTAAAGACAACATATAAAATAAAAAATACAAAAAATAAAATAAATAGTAACTGCATCAATCGTGATAAAAATCTGGCTCCAAGGCAGTCGTGTCGATATCACCCACTCTTACATGAAATCTTACAGATTTATCCTAAAGTAGTTGAAGTGACCTGAAAGCCTGTATGTCCATGTCGCTGTAGTCAGATGCCCCTGTGTGATCGCAGACCAGGCCTCTTTGGTGGCTGCTGTGATGGGGCTGATTTAACATCAGACATGATCAGACAGAAGTCTGAAGGCCTCCTCAGGTGTGCGTATCACATGCACCGCACACCAGGGGGCACTACTGAGTTTTTATGGACCACAGAAAAACATACACACATGCTACCAGACCCTTGGGCAGCTCATGGCCCTCATCCCTCTTTGTTATGAAGTTAATTATGAGTCCCTCTCACTGGCCATGCATTAGCCACTAGAGAACTGTTCAGACATGTTTACTAGCTGTGAGAAAGGACATCTCATTTATTTCAATTTTATGACTTCAATGTCAGAGTTTATATGCATCCAACAGCCCTTTGGGGAAAGATTAACAAGGTAAAAATGCAGTTTTAGACCATTGTGCTTAACGTACAGTATGTTTGAATATGTCAAAGGGTGGCGAACATATAGTTAAGATAGACAGAATTGTCTGAGGGGGTGGACATACTGAAAAAAGCTTTGTGTTTTGGTTATCCTGGAAAACAAATGTGAGAAAACAGTATGCAACAGGCTTTTCATTTTTTCCCATTGCCAATTGTAGATACCAGAATGAAACAGTGTGTCACTATGTAAATAGTGCTAACTGAAAACTCAATTATGAATAGAAACAGCATCAACTAATCCGCAATCTCTCTTTAAACCATAAGACAAATTCACTTTATCCCATGCTGTTTGCATGAGCTTGTCCTCATAGAACTATCCAAAACACATTATCTTTGAGGCTTCACAAAAGTCAGAAATGAGAACAAAAACTTTTTCAACAAAGCATTAGCCGACGCTGTGGGAGGGCCTTTGGTGTTGTCCGTCTGCTGAAAAAATGCGCCAAAGCTTTGAGATCTTAAAAGGCCTCTATTTTCTCTTGTGGTGGTCCGAGCCTGTGTTTATCTATGTATGGGGTCAAGCTTTGTACCTGGTCGTTTTTATTTTTTATGTCCCCTCCAACTCATTTGAAGACAACTTTTATCCAGAACAGCTGATATAGTTGATAAGCAAGTTGATGTTTTGGAGCTGATACATTTGTATTTTTTAATAAGTTTTACCCAATTTGAAACTGAAGACTAAACCATGACTAAAACTCAAAAATCAAAATCAAAATCAAAATGAAAGTGAACAAAATAGGAGAATCAAGCACTACTTACCACATGGATGTCAGCTTTAAAATGCATTGCTGGTTGTTTGTTTTTTATGGCAATATTTTTATCATGGCTTATTTATTACAATAGCATTATTTATTTGAGCTGCCCCAATTTAAGTGTATGAGCGCGTCCTTGGCTTATATCCTTTTTGTGACCAGCCCCTCCCTTTGCTCCGTGACTGTATTTGTGGCAGCTTGCATGTTCGTCCTTTTGCCCCCTCTCCTCCAGGGTGACACAGAGGGGACAAGGCAGGCTGAAGTGGCGCAGATCATAGGCGGATAGGGAGCTGTGCTCTGTGGACTGGATGGACGGATGCATTGATAAAGGCTGCAGACAGCACAGTGCACTCACCGCATACTCAGTTCCTCTCTCCCCCCACCTCTCGCTCTTCTTCTTTCCCTCTTTCTTCCCTTTACAATTCAGGACTAATGCTCCCGTAGCCTTCAAATGTCAGTTCACTACGGCGAGCATCAGATGGTTAGCCGAGTGCCTGACAGCTCACCCTGCTTTGGCACTCACACAAACGCACAGGTTCAGAACAAAATGATGTAGAGGCTTTAGCAACAGGCAGAGAGACGCTGATGGAGGGCTGCACCAAAAGGCACTCTCCAATCTGCTTTTTGGCTGTGTTTGTACTTGCACACACATCAAAACTGGGACTAAACCCAGAGCTAAACATGGACATACCACGGCTAAACTAGGACGACGAACAGAACCAAACCAAGTCTTGAGAGATACTTCTGCTCCCTGGCATTAACGCTCCGCCATGTAATCTTTTAGCCAAAAATACACTAAAGCAAAAGTGTGTTTTTTCACTGTGCATGTTTTTATTGCACTGAAAAACAGAAAAAAACATGCGTTGTCATGGGCTTGCCACATCTCCACAAACCTGACTCATATGAGTTATTGCTTTGGCATTAACCATAACTATCACTATGAAGAACATTCCAAAGTATTGTTTTAACTTTATATTTCCATAGAATCAAGCAGGTGAAGCGCCACCTCCAAAAAGTTACATGTTGCTTTAATATAGGTGGTGACAAAGTTGTTATATGTTATCTGAGATGCTTTAGCTTGATTTTAAATATAAAGAATTTCAACTTTAAAATACAGAAAATGATACTCTACTCATCTACCTCTGGTGGATGAGTATGATTTAATGGTTTTAAATAGGAGATGTTGCTTAATAGCTTTACTGTATGTTAAAACCTAGAGTGTTTACAGCAGCCTATCTGACATTGCCATTTTGTTTTCAGCACACAGGGTTCAGTGGCCATGACCGTGCATTTATTCCTGGGTCAGATGACTCAGCAGGTATCAGGCCTATTTGCAACCAGGGAAGGCGTCCTCTGCATCAAAAAACAGTCTGTTTGGTTTAAATAACACAAAATGCCCTATAAAAAAGCCATCAAGAATATAAAGGTTTTAACTAGTGAAAACAGTTGACGTGCTATGAAATGATTAAATGGCCCCAGACTGGATTGGTTTACATTATTTATTATTGTTTATTTGATAGGAACAAATGCACCTAACATTAACATGTGGTAATCTGATGATGGTATCACGATGTTGATAGCCTGGGCTAATTTCCAGCACCAGTCCCCTAGGAGGGCTTTTGACTGATCAGATTTCACTAAATGCAATGCTAAATTGGTTAAGCACTCCTAAAAAAATACCTAAAAAGGTATAATAAATGCAGTGAATATGTCAAGACCAGATATAGCAATATACATACTACATAGACATTCATATATTGGGCCAAATACCAGTCACATGAGGTAAGCAGCCTACTGATACCCAAGATTAAAGATTACATTGTGCTAAGTAGGCATATTTATACCTGCTAATAAAAGACTAAAGGAAAAGTACGCAAACATGTTTTATATCGAAACACAGAAAAAGGCTGTGAACGGCATAAAACTGGGGATTAGGGGCTTAGTTAGCTTGCATGAAATCCCCTCGCCTCTTGCATCTTACAAAAAGGGGGCCAGATGACAGAGAGGGAGATTTGAGAGGAGTGTTCACTGGCTGTTTTTATTTCTACATTTGTCTCTTTTTAATATGGCTCAGCGTTGCTTTTGTTCATCTTGTGACATCATTTATCAAAACAGGAAACCATTTCCTAAAACCTTCGTAGCTTTTGGAGAAGGTGCAGGTAGGAAGAACTGTGACATTGGCCTTGAAACCTGCTATTGTCTTGCCTCCAGGACAGCCAGCCAACCACGCGCTCCGTCACCCAGAGATACAGGGAGAGACGGTTGCTAGGTTACTAGCCGGGAGGTTGCGAGGCTTGTTTATCTGTTGGCCAGTGAAGAACGCCAATGTTTGTGTGCGTGCATGTTTCATTTCAGCTAAGACTTTCCTTTGCTGTCCGTAAACATATGATTACCTGTTCAGACATCAAGCAAATGAGCAAAACAATAGGACCAAAGCAAGAAAAGGAGAGGATGTGAGATTAAAATGGCTGACAGACAAGGACAGAGGAAATGAAATAAGACTGAAGAAAAACTCAACAAAAAGAGGTTGGCGAACGTTTTCTGACATAAAGCAGAGGATGTGGCCAGAAAACAGGAGGATATGAGCGAGGGAGCAGAGGGATGAAAACGCAATAAAGGGAGCCATGAGGAAATGTCAGGAGAGATCTTTTTATAGAAGAAGCAAGCAGCACCTGGTTAGAGCAGAGGTGGAAAACATGGGATAAAAAAAGGGCACATTTAGCAGTGGAGGATAAGACGATGTGGGAGAAACATTGTGTGATGATGGGAGGTTTGTGTGATGAGATGCAATGTGACGAGTGCAAGACAAGGCGTGATGCTGAGCTCACGGAGCGTGGCCCTGGTCCCATAGAAAAGCACCGCAGGCACTGGGCTGTGTCAAATGTCAGGAAGATACAAGGCAGGCCAAGCAGTAACGCACATGCCCATACCATTGACCCATGCAGAAATCTGCCGTACATGTATATGCACACGTTTCATTGGGTGTTTAGGAATAGTAAAATAGTACTAATAGTAAGTTAATAGTAATAACCAATATTGTTGAATACATATGGGGGGCATATATAAAAAAATATATTAAAAGGCTGATTTTTGTTGTAATAGTGCGTTCTTAGATTTAGTCAATAATAGAAATGATCAGGTTCAACATTTGGCATACACCTTTTAGGTATTTCATGGCAAAGTACAACGTAACCAGCGGAAAAACTTACTTTTGCCTATGACATCATCACATTCTGTAATCTGAAAACAGTAATACATATGTAACTGTTAGACTTTTTTTTGGACAAAGCTTGTTAGACATTACTATGTTATGCCTATAGTTTAACAATTATCTTTAACGTGAAATAGTTGCTAGAGTATTGCGAGATTACGCAAGATATTATCTAGGTTTAAATAGGCTTGGTCAACAAAATCAAAGTACATTAGAGATTTCAATGCAATTTTACAGTAATAAAATCAATGGTAAACATTACTGTGATTTCATATTTTAATATTAGACTGATTAGCATACATACATTATTTGTAAGAAGTAAGATTCATTATTTGATTAACTTGAAAGATCAAGACAAACTTTCTTCCTAACATCACCAGTTTGCTCTTTGACATGTCTTTTTTTATTATTATTGAAGGTATTATTCTTATTATTATTATTAAGTCTAGAGCCATTTCTGAAACAAACTTTTGGAATTCATCCAGGCTTGCAATACCAAAACAAGTTTACACCAGCACTGAACAGGGCTTAAACCAGGACCAAATCAGCACATGCATGAACGCACCCTAGTATCTATTATAAGAATTGTGTGCAAGTTTCATTAGCATCTCTTGTTTTTTATGTAAGAAAAACAGACCCTCAGTAACCCTATCTTGTGTGGTGGTTGCTATGAGACCATGGCTCCATATGATGAGGCTAGCTTATACAAGACACCCATTACCAGAGACAGATCTCCAAGGCAGTTCGTTAGCTGCTCTGCCATGTGCTGTCAGCTTCTTTTGCGCAGAGACAACTTGTGTAGGTGTATTGTTCTGTATGCACGTGTCCTGATTTTTATTTTTTCCTACGCGAGGTGAGCACCAGAGTCACCCTCCTTAAAATAACAAGCTAGCCCTTTCCCACAGGACAGCAGACAGCTATCCTGCAAGCTGCCTGAACCTGGGTCGCCCTAGTTCACTGCTCGATCAATCTCTTTTTTTCTCTGCTTCATACCGAGCTATTACTGTCTCTCTCTCCCTCCTCCTGGTCGCCATGAATCACATGCAGTCAATGGTGGTTTAATAAGCAGCATCTCTCTCCAACTTTCACTCTTTCTCTTGCTGTGTTGCTCATGTGAAAATGTTGAGATGCGTCCTCACACAAACACTAAAATTATCAAACATGCTTCAGAGACAATAGCCACACTAGCAGTTGTTCTAACAAGGCAGGCGGCCCGTACCTCCAGCTAAGCCTAATGAGCTCTCCCCTGGTTAACTGGGCCAGAAAAGGCAGTGGTCAGCAGCCCAAAACCCATCTATCCAGCAGCCTCTAATTTTGATCAGCCTCTACACTTGAGCAGCTTGCACTCTCTCGCCATGCACATGACTTTGCCAGAAGAGAATAGGGCCCATCACTCAATTAATGGCCCTCTATTATGCCTAAATGAAAAGCCAAAAGTGGAACATGGAATTAAAAAAACATCAGAACTGACTAAATCTCAGTCAGAGTAGTCAACTTTTGCTGTCAGCCTCATTGTTTACCTCAGATTTTTACAAGGCCCAGGCATATTTGCTCCAAAAAAAATTGGAGTAAATATGTCTCTGTTAATCCTTACAGATTAAATAAAGTTACTTGTATATATTCAAGATAATACAACAAGCAAAAAGAGCAATTTTCAACACCAATTTATTGCTCAGTTTGATTTTGACTGGAGGCAAAAGTTAAACACTGAGTCTGATGCCAGGAGAAATGGAAGAACAAACCTATCCTGTATGTATTTCACTGAGTACTGGGATGCATACTTTCTTACTGGAGGAAATTTCTGTTGGTTATTAAAATTATAAAACATTTCTGAAACAAAATACTACCGAGTCCATTTGTTCATTGATGAATAAAGGGTTTGAATTTGAACACATAATGAAATATAATAAATGACCCACAAGTGAAGTTTGTAAAGCCACTGTCTGAACACTTTGTAAATGTAACTCAAGTACTTTTATTTTGCACACTTCCAAGGTTGGTTAGTGTTTTTAAAGAAGATTTCCTCGTGCTGTGTCCAATTTTATCCCATGTGGATTTAAAGAATGGGAAACAGCGGCCTCTAGTGTTACTCGGGGAAATATATTGAGACAGTCTCATAAAACGTCCTAGAAGGTCAGAATATTACAAGCTGTTGGAGATGTGTGCTGTCTTTGGCATTATGCATTTTCAAAGTATTTCCACTATGAATTGTAAGTTGTAGATTCTGTTTTTTGTGGTGTGATGACAGCAAACATGGTTAGCTGTTGGAGAAGAACAGGGTTGGTTGATGTAGTATATGTGTGTGAGTGTGTGTGTGTGTGAGTGTGCGTGTGTGTTGAGACGGGGGGGTGCTGTCTGGCAGGGCAGGCGCAGATACAGTGGCACACGGCTCCTCTTGGCATGGTCTCTATCAGTGGCTCTCAGGCTCGGGCTCGGGGCCCTCGGCGGCACAATTTCACACACACAGAAATGCTGGGGCCGCTGCTGAATACAAATCAAACAACACAGCAAAACCATCTGACGAATACTGCGCCCAAACCGACACAACACACAGTTCATTGGTTCAACACCGTGCACGTGGCAGGGAAGAAACAGCCAAGAGTGTGCACCAAATGTCTAATTGTGCCCGCACTGCCAGACCCGGATGAGGGATTGTGTCTCCTAGCCCCTGCTGCTTCTAATAGCCGCTGACTGGAGGTGACAAGCTCCCCCCTCTCTCCTCTACCCCTCTCTTGTTTTCGTCCAATCAGCATTCGGCACCTTGCTCATTTCCTCCTCCCAGTCTGCGCATCGTCTCTCCTCGCTTTATTTCACCGTCTCTTGTGCCCTTTTACCCCCGCCGCCTCCCCCTCACCCCAAACGCCGCTTTCATCTCCGCATCTTACCCCCTGCCACCTCTCATCAAATTCCCCTTTACTTCCTATGCAGACCCCCACTCCAATCATGGCGGTTCTCTGCAGCAGTCCCAATGGTGGTGCTTAGGTCCACCCCTGGATCTTATTGCACCTACTCAAGTACAGAAAAAAGGCAGAGGATTGGCAGCTGGAATTATTGTTATCGATATGGACACATATTAACACTAAAAGCTTTACTAACTCATCTACTCATCGTAATATTGAAATGCACGTGCCTAGCCAATGAATGGTAAGAACAGGCTCTGGTTGGCTCTTTAAAACCTGTGTGTGGGTGCACTAGGAGGTGAGTTATTATTCGTGGTGTGCTGCAGAGATTCAGTCCTGGTTGAAAAGATCAAACAAAGACCAGAGGACACACATACACATGTTAAGTTTGTATGCCTTGTGAGGACATTACATTCATTTCCTGGAGACTAACCCTAACATTAACCGAACACTCTTAACCTAAATCAACCAATAGCTTCACTTCAAACCATGTTGCTGATCTAGAATTGAAGGATTTACCTCACGGGGACCTGTTGTATGGTTAAAAGGTTCCCATGAAGTGAGTATATAGATTTCAGTCCCCACAATGTTTTGAATACCGGCCCAGACACCCACACACAATCTCCTGCTGTCTTTTCATATCCCCCGCTCGTGTTGTGCAGTTGCATCACGTCTAGCCCCTGTCCACAGAGACGAGATAGAGGGGCTCGCTGCTTTCTATCTGCACCAGGTTATTAGAGGCGCGCAATTAGGCCCTACACAGGATAAATATGCTTGTTTGTGTGTGTGTGTGTGTGTGTGTGTGTGTGTGTGTGTGTGTGTCAATGTGTGTGTGGCTGTGCCTGTTTGAGGATTGTCAGGAGGTCAGAGTACTGGCAGAAAAAGACAGTATGGGATGCATAATAGTCTGGTTTGGTCATTATAAAAACAAGTCATGATAATTCTTTATATTTAATCTTTTAACCATATTTCATTTTTTTAAACTGGTTTCATCATGGAGTTTTCGCGTCAAAATTTCAACACTGCATATGGCTCCAGTGAGTCCATTGCAGTCTTTTCATGCAATCTTCTGAGGTCTTGAAGGCTTAAGGTTGTGTGGATGGATTCCTCATTGTCTTTGTACATATTTCATGTCAGTGCGGCGCATGCCAGTGCACATGCCTAAAGGGGGAGGGGTCGGCTCTGGTGCCGTCCTTCCTTGGCCCCGCGGGGTGCATGAATGGGGGCTGCTTAGCTTCACAACCAATCAGTCGTACTACAGTCAGGCAGCCATCCTCTGCCACCACAGCAACAGCCCCAGCACCACGGTAACAAGTAACACTGATGATGTGCAGGACGGCCATATGTAGCAGCTCCATCCAAGACGATCAAAAAGGCCCCTATTCCGGTAGCTTCGCAGGAGAGGCTCCAAATACGATTTACAGTTGATTTTTTTCTTAAATAAAGAGTGATATTCACCTACATGGAAATCACTGCAATTGTTGTTATTTAGCTTGTAAACTTACATTTTATATATTTTAAGTTTTTATCCTACTCACATTGTTATAGGTCCAATATTAATATATTTATTATATATATTGAACTGCTTAATCCCTGTTTTCTTTTTTCTTTTTTGACCATTTCTGCTCTGTTTCTAGCTTTCCAAAGTGTAATAAGTGGCTGAATAAAGAAAAAAAAATGTGCGTGGAGGTTATTATTTTTCATTTCTTTTCATCTGCACCATCTGCAATCTCTTCAGCTCACAAATCCTTTTCTCTTTACCTCATATGTATGCAAATAAGGCATCCTATGCAAATGAAACAGGTACAGAGAGAGGAAAGAGAAGTGGGAGAAGGTGAGCATGGACAAATGGTGGACCACAACCCCCCAAATTTTGTAAAAGTGGCCATTTGTAATCTGAAATCACTCATTGATGTTTCTTAAATCTGAAGATCTAGATGGATATGTTAATACTTCTGGCATTTCTTGTCAGTGTGAAGGTTTAAGCAGCATAATGACATTTCAGATTGTGCATAGCCTCTGCCGTGGGCCAGCTGTTGGTACATGAAGTGTGTTAATGCCCTAAACCCCGCTGCTTTTGTTGCTAAGACGATATGGCTTGTTGTCCCTCCTCCATATGCATTTGTTTTCTCTTCACCAAAAAAGATCAACATCTTGGAAGGGATTTTTCCATCAGTCTCTCTCCTCCACCATCTGCCATTGAGAGAAACTTTTTTGATTTTTTTTCCCCCTTTGCAGCTCTGTTTTCTTGCACAAAGTAGCTCAGCATAATGTTAAATGCAGGTGTCCTTTCTTATTCACCTAGGACAAAATTGTCCATGTTAAGGTTGATCAGGTGCATTTCCTCACTAGTTAGCTATTCATAGCTTTTCCTCTGGAGGTTTGTATTAGTTTCTGTGGCCAGTATGGCGATGGGTGGTGTATTTGTAACATGGCGAAGACAAACTGAATGTTGTTTGGTTGCTATGGTTGCACAGAGCTTCAGTGACGTTCAGTGTTAATGAAAACAAACATTAGCTCTAATTCTGACCAAAAAGTCCAAAAAGTGGATCTGATCATTTGTACTACTAGGAAATTGTTGGCAATAGAATAAGATTTAAGTCATTACAGATACAAATTAAGTACTAAAGTGTTTCATTCTGCTATTTCTTAATTGCGGCTCATGATTTTGTGTCGCAATATTGTAGATTTAGAACAGGTTTGTGGTTTAAATTGTGTCATTGGTATAAATTAGTTTCAGTATTATCATTTCTCATTTATATTTACTTCATATATACACATGTATATACACAATACATATTCACATATCGCACTGCAAAATCTGTTATTGTGACAGGGCTATGGATACTGGAATATAGTATTCATGTAAGCATGTTGCAGACATCTTAACTCAGGATTCAGTGGTAACGGTAGCTTGCACTTGTTTGTCACTGTTTTTTGCACAATATCTGAGCTTTGGTCAATCTGTCATGTGATAAACCTATAGTGTTAGATCAGGTATCAGCTTATGTGTCTGCTGTGGTCTTGTGTGGTAGCAAAACAAAGCATCCCCTGCACAGAATGAATTTTTGGCTTTCTGACCTTAGCAACGCAAAAGTAAAAGCATCAGATGTGCTCATATCATTAAACACAATGCCAAGATCATATAACTCACAGATTTCAATCACAGATCCCCAAATGACACATTGCATGTCTGAAGCAGTTTTCCTTTCACACTTGTTCCAAAGGCTGCTTTCTTCCTCTGCCTGTTCACTCCCTGTGCCCCTGTGGCTGCAGCAGGGATGAAGTCATGCTCTTACTCCTCTCTGGCTGTGCTCACCCCAGCTCACCACCTCTCTCTCCCTCCCCCTCTTTCTCTTACACCTCTCTCTCTCTCCCTCCCCCTCTTTCTCTTACACCTCTCTCTCTCTCCCTCCCTCCCCTTTCTCACACCCCTCCTTCTCTCTCTCTTGCTCTCTTTCTCTCTCCCCTTCACAACATAACAACCATGTGCCAGTGCCAGTGCCCCTCCCTGCACACCTCTGTCTAGTCACGCATGGTGGTCAGTGCGCTCTGTGCCAGCCATCCATGACGGGCACCTCCACGACTGTGCTGCCCCCCACTATGAGCTCCATCACCAGTAGCAGCTAATACGCACTGTGGACTATCTGGTGACTATAGGTGTGCTGTCTGGAAGCAGTTTCTGTTTTGTTCAAGCTCATAATGTTATAGAACAGGTGACAAAATGTTGCTAAAGCTAGCTCAGGTTTATATAAAAAGTCCCTGTTGCAAGGTCCAGGCTAAAAATATGTACGCTCCTGCTATTTGAGGGCTATTAAGATTCACCACAAAGCGTATGGCTGTTCCCTCATCCAGCATTAGCACTGCAGTATTTACTCAATAATTTCATTCAGGGATATGGAGCAGCAATAACAGCAGTTAATCTGCAGAATGGGGCCACCGTGATGGCTAATTCAGTTTATGTCCTTCAGCAATCATCGCTTGCGTGTGCTGCAAGATGACGATTTTCCCAGAACAATTGACTAATATCTGCAACATAGAAAGATTTAAACTTAAATAATGGACTTCAGAGAATAGCATTAGTACATATGGGCTTCTTTACAGTCAACATTCATAAGTTTTTTAGTGTTTCAAGCTCAGATTCCTACGACTGAAAAATATGACCTATTCCTTGACATTTGTCCTCACTGCTGTAATGATAATAATGGGCCACATTTTTGTTGGGCTTTATAAGCTTGACAAGCTTCTCAAAGTGCTACAGAAGTCCATTATTCATACTCTCCCCTCTGATAATAAGCTCCTTCTGTAGTCGCAGCTGCCCTAGGGATGACTGACAGAAATCTGGTTACCAGCCTGTGCCAATGGCCCTCTGATCACATTATAAAAGTTACTGTAGATGAAGTGTCTTGCCCAAGGACAGATTTCCAGCATGAACAAGCTAGAGCATAATTTGAACCATCAACCATCCAGTTACGTGACGACTGCTGCTCACAGGTGACAACATATGACCTCTAGCTGGTGTCACATGATCAGTGCAATTTGGCTCCACATTGTGCTATACAGATTGATTAGCCACACGCACTCACTTTTTATGAACGCAATGAGGCAGGTTAGAAAATGGAGGTGATTATAATTGGTTTTCCATGATTGACAATGGGATGCACACACAGACTGCTGCGTTGTGCTGTGATGCCCTCTGCTGCATGGCACAAAATGGCGGCGTGTGTCCTACCAGAGGTTGTGTGAGAGCCAGAGATGGGAATGAGGCCAGACAGCAGAGGACTTGGCATCTACTTGTGTTTGTGTGCGCGAGCGAGATAACATTCAGGTGTGAGGGAGAACACAGTAGCTCCACCCAGCGCCCCATTTTGATCAGAATGTAATGGCTCATATACACACACATAATAACTGTGTATAGAATAGTGTCAGACTCACTATAGTTGAAAGCGCTATAGTTTTGTTCAGTTTGCCATGGCTTTGCACTGCCATTTAGTATAGACGGACTTTCTTATTTATCTGTCTTAAGATTTTAGATTACATTTTTGCCCTACACTATTCTTTTATCCTGGCTTGGCACTATCACAACGAGTTACACAGCTGGAGTCTGGCATATAGTGCAGACATGCATTGTTATGGAGTATACTAAACAAAAACAACATTTAAAGGTCTGTTCGAATCCAGAAGGGACTGGAAGTGGACAATAGAGGGTGAAAATTCTCCTAAATCCTAACTTGAGACAATCCAACAACAGTTGTAATTTGTAGCACGTGTTTCTCAAATGCGGAAGACATCTCCCCAGAATTCTCATATAATTCAGAACAAAATGTATAACCTCTTGTTCCTGAGATACGTAATAGTTTGGTGCTTCAGTTGTTGATTCTGTAAAAATCTGCGCCATTTCTCAGTCCTTTGTTTGCATTTGACGCGAATGGAGCATGCGTCTCTCTGATTGGTTAATCCGCCTGTCAATCACGCCCTCTGAAATCAGGGATGACTCCAGATCCAGTCGCCTTTGTAAAGTTTTGTCAAAGCGTGTGGTTCTGGCTGATCAGGTAAATATGTATGTTTAACATTCCAGGCCAAGCAATAGCATCACCATGGCAACAAGCAGGTGGCAGATCTCCTTTCAGAAAAGCTCCATAGCACATCTTTAATAGTAGAAGAAAAGGAAAAGTGAAGCGTGACCTTCCATCCTTGTCATTGCAGAGCTGAGTTGTGTGGCAGGTAATTTGGGCACTATTTCAAATTAAAGTTTAATTAGAGAGCCAGGAGTCATTTGGGTCTCAGTTGGAGGGAATAGCTCAGTCCCTTGCTCCCTCGCTCACACTGGCACTCAGGTGCTCATCACTGGGGAAAAAGGTCTAAGTGGAAATTTCAATTCTTTTTTTTTTTTTCCATCAAGCAGGAACAAATGAGGGACCAGCACTTCCTACTCACTCGTCTGCATCCCTCACCCTACCTCAGTTTGACACTAGTTTTGGCGTTTTCTTGCCTCTCCCATCTGGCACCTTTCCACAGTCACACTTTGATGGTTTCTAGCCTCACATATTTCATCACTCCATCACACCTCACACACACGCACACACACACACACACACACACACACACACACACACACACACACAAATTGCAAGAACATCTAAAACATTGTCACTGCCATTACTAAGAACATTGATCTAGTTCAGTTTTATTAAGGTGTGGTTCTCTTATTGCAAGAAATTACTGCAGGCAATTTTGTAAATCATTGTCAGAAATGAAATATGGCTCAATAACCAACATTTTCCTTATTTTTATTTATGTCTTCCTTTTGTAAGAGTTGCATGTCTTCTTCAACCAAATTGTCATACAGACTTGTGGTTGATTAAAATCAGTTCCAAAAACCTATATACCCAATATTTGTTCCATGTGACAGCTCAGAAACGTGCACACTTCCGCTTATTTGTTTTCACTAATGGTGCAGTGTAATTTCAGCCAAATCAATGGGCTACGTATTTTCCTCTCTGTTCCTCTGTGTTAATCAGTGTAGTCGACTTGAACAGCTCCTCTCTCCTCTGCTGCCCTATCTGCCTCTGTGCCCTCCATCAAACAGCCTTACCTCTCATCCTACAGCTTTTCACATCTCCTTCAGGCTCTCATCGATCTCCAAACTTAAGGCAGCGCGTTGCTCTGATTGGTTGTTGCTAAATGGAGCTGATAATCAAAGCCATATTTGTGTCTAAAATAGTTCATAGTGCTTCTCATTTTGAACCCTTAGTGTCTTAGCATTAGGCCCTGTTTATTGCTGGTAGCCTCTCTACCTAAATTACCTTTCTATTGTCTAATTTTGGTCTGCAACCAAAACCCAGTCATTTTATGGCACTGTGACTTATGAGATTTCTGTTTTTACTATTGTTATAAATCTATTCATTTTATTATTTATAAATATACCATAATATATTTGTAAATTCACAAGCCTTACATTTTGATAAAAGCTAACTTAAAGCATAGACTGTTTTTATAAATGGACATAGCTAATGCGCTACCCGAAGCGTTCCAAATAGGAAGTTCGCATGCAGGCTTTTCCAACTTCCTGACCCTGGCTCCCATTGACTTACACTGGAATATTGTCGCCCCTCTCTCTGTAACTGCTGCTGTGAGCCTCGTCTTTTTAGTCTTAAAATTAATCGTATTAATCTGCTCTTGTGTTGTTGTGTTGGTGTTTTGTTTTGTTTTTGTTTGTTTGTTTTCTTCTGTTTTGTCGCTATTTCATCAATCAAAAAAATCCTATTCATAATATAGAGCCCGGCTCAAAATTCACACCTGTAACCACTAGCATCACAAGCTTCATTTGAGTGGTGCTGAACGCTATGGGTGACATCACATTCACTTAGTCCACTTTTTTATACAGTCTATGGCTTAAAGATGTACTATGTAGCTTTTCTGGTGAGGGTCCACCACGTTGTCTCCATAGAGATCTTATTGCTGTGTTACACTGTCTTGCATTTATTCAAGAGCAGCTGCTTTTATTGTTAAAAAAAATACCTGAAACTTGGCCTAGTGGCATCATCTGCTTATCCACATAGAGATAGAGAAGTTTAATGTTACACTGTGGAATCTTCCAGATAATGCAACATTTCCATGGAAGCCAGCAGGTGACAGACCCTCTATCAGAAACGTTGTGTAGTGCACCTTTAAATCCCTATGCAGTGACAATAGCTTTGCTCTCTTAATCACCATCCTGTCTTAAACTATGCATTTTCTGTGCTTACAAATTCCTTCATTATTTTTATGTCTTTCAAGTTCAGTGTGCCAGACCACAGACCACCTACCCTGGTCTTACCAAGGACAAGGTCAGCCCCCTTCCACGCAGATGCAGCTACAGAGCAACAATATGTGTCCAACATAGAGGACAAAGAAGAAGGGCACACTGAAAAACCCGAGCATCAAGAAGACTGCTCTGACGCGGCATGATCAATTAGCCCAAGTGGAGTGGCACAAAGAGGGAGCAGGTGCATATCAGTGTGTGCTAGGCTGCTACACGTCTGAGCCAATCTTGCACATGTGTGTATGTGTAAATGAGTAAGGGGACGCGCCACAGACCACCAGCAGGGATGTCTCTGTAAAACCTGCCCAGACACCTCTCCCTGTTCTTCACTCCAGCGCTTCACCTTATTACCAGGAAATAGTCTAAACCAAAGTGGGTCAGAGCATACAATGAGCCATTTCACATGTGTGTTTTTTCCCCTCCTTTGCCATCAAATACGGCATCTTTGTTTTTTATTCTTCCTCGCTTGCATCTAGTTTTGAAATAGGTTTGGTAGAATTGGATTTCACCCCGCAGTGTAAATGAGAGCATATCAGGGATACTCTCTTGTGATTGAAGCAGTTAAGTCTTCTACTATTCCCCTTCTTCCTGCGTCGCTTTCTTTTTGTGTGCGCCACGGACTGCCATGCTGGTTCTTTGGTGGATTCTGAGAGAATACCAAGTAGTTCTGCAGACCACTTTACAGGACTCTCTTCTTCCCTTTGTACTTAAAAGAGAGAGAGAGATAAGGAGAAAACTGTGTGTAGCAAAGCTGAGGTTATCAATGCTAAACTTGGTTCACCCTCATCACTGTCAAAATAGTTAGATCATCTATAATACATTATTCACAAGACAAAAATACTACTCCAATCTTGTAATGTTATTGTGAATGTATAAGATTCATATTTCTTTCATAAATCATCTACAGTCAGGGGTGGACTGGCAAGCTGTACAGGTGAGACCTCTATGTTCATTTCTGTAAAGCTGTCATTTTTGTCATAATTTTGTCTGTTTCTCCCTCCTTTGCTACCAACCATGTCAACAAAACTAGGTCTAGTCCTTCAAAGGACAGTGCGTAACAGCTGTTTAGGTGTACAAGCAGACAGAAAAGAGAAAGAATAGATAAAGAAACAGCATTTTGGATGGGGTAGAAAGATTTCTGAAGAATATACAGAGTCCTTGGTGCATAAACACCGCTATTATAGATTTAACTGTGTTAATAAAGCACTGAAATAATTTGATAATAAGCTAACTGATCCTATGTCTAAAATATCATGCATTCCAACTAATCAAGTGCTGAATTATATGGTCATTGAATATATCTTCTTACAGTTTAAACTACAGGTTCAAAATCCCCAACCACATATAGTCTCCCCACACCCTCTTACTGACCTGCATTCGTTTCAGTGTTGCTGTGTTGGTACTTAGAGGCCAGTCTAAAGTGTCATCTCCATTAGTGATGAAATAGACGGCCAAGACGGTAAATGCCGATGAGTCATCTGCCGCCCCAGAGACAGCAGTGATGCCTCTCTCACACATGGAAAGAAAATGCTGGTTTAAACTGGATTTTCATATGCTTTTTGTTTTAGCCTTGAGGTCACAAATTGAATTGAATTTACTTACACAAAACCTCTTTTAACATCACGTCTTATGCTTCATTAATTTTATGTCATTTTATGTATTTTATTTTCTTTGGAAAAACAGGGCATAGATTGATTGAATGAGAATGTTTAATGAGTGATGGAAAAGTTGATTGAGGAGTAAAACCTAGTTCAGTTAAGTTATTCCTTGCCCTCGACAATGGCCAGCTAGTTGCGTGGAAACACAGAGACATGGACAGAATGACAAACCAATACATAAATATGTATAATACATTTAGCTGTATCTGTGCCATTACACATCCATCTGTAGAGATCACTCTTTTGGCCGAGACATATTGTACCTCTTTGTGAATATTGAAGGTCTTTGGGGGTTATTTACAGTCTGTCCTTATGCAGTTCGCTTCTGTCTAGAAGCACAAGTGCTGGGCCTTTACACACTATGTCTTCTCTGATAATCTATGTGACTGGTCACCGCTGACCCTGCATGACCTCCAGCTGTGTGTCATGACAACGGGACAGTGACAAATGTCAAGGCTGATATTGGCTTCCTCCATCTCGTCTGTCTCTCTCCCGGATAAGAACCCACCCACACAGACTGTTGTGGAGGAGCAGACAAGGCTGTCTGTCCACTGTCTTGTGGAGGCCGTTGAAAAAAGTACAAGAGCCAGAGATAGTAATGTGTATAATTAGTACCACTGTGAAGCTGAGGCACGTTAGCACTGGGTGTGTTCAGTACTGAGAGCTTACTGTTTAGAAAGAAGGGCTGCTCAATACATTACATCATTAGCAAGTTCATAGTTGGATCACCAAAACAGTATGTATTGCAATTCAACAATTCCACAATCCTCAAGGATTGAAATGATCAGTCCAATCAGATGATGAAAACATCATTCTGTCCCAGCATGAAAAGTGTATGGTGTATTCAAGTATTGTCAGATATAGGGCATTTATCTATATGGGCTTTTTAGAAAATGTTGACGTGAAGATTGTGGCGTTATTTTAAGATTTTAGGTCGAGTTGATGGTGTTTCCTTCCTCTGGAGATGGTGTAGTGTGGCTGGGTTTTGCGTATGTGCAATGGGGCCGTTCCTTTGCATGCATAATTAACCAGGACGACCGGGGAGATAAACACAGGGAGACGCTCCAATCATGTCTGCATGTGTGTTTATTTGTGTCACAGAGAAGACAGGGCTCGGGGAGAGATTTGAAGCAAAATGTTATAGTGATGGGGAATCAGAGCACTTCTTTTATGTGTGTGTGCGTGTGTGCGTGTGTGTGTGTGTGTGTGTAGGTGCGTGTGTGTGTGTGTGTGTGTGTGTGTGTGTGTGCGTGCGTGCGTGTGTGTTTGGGTGTCGAGAGGGCAGATAAATCCCATCTCAAGCTCGCTCTGAAGATGATGCGATGAAAGAGAGGGAGAGCGGATGAAAAACGAATGAAGGGCCAATGTAACCAGTCACATCTCGGCGAATTAAGAAGCATGCAGCGGAACAATCAGATTCAGCTCCATTCTCTCACTCCTGTACACCACCATTTCAGTCCACTCCTGCACAGTACCTTTAGTATAACATTTGTCTGTTTTTTGTTTTTTGGGTTTTTTTTTTACTTATACTGCACAAAATTGAAAAAAATAGCACTGTTTGGTTGACACGATTGTCCGTCAGTGTCATTGTTGCCATGACACTTTATGATTTACAAATTAATGAAGAAAAATGCTGAATGTTGTTATCAATCAAAATGTAAAATAGAAAAATACCAAACCATTCAGGTATTTGTTAACAGCGCAGTGTTTCCCATTTGTATGTCGGACTTATGCGACCACAGTATCTTATATTTCCCAAGAGCTATGGTTGTAAAGCCCACACAGTAAATCATCCATCCTCTTGTCTTCTGGCCCAACCTCCTCTTTAAACATACATATCTTTTTTCTTTCTTTCTTTCTTTCCATCCTGTTCTCACATGATGTTTGATCAAGAAAGTATGAATTAGGTTGGGAAGGAAAAGGCAAATTGCAAACAATATGTGTAAGTTATTCTTCCAACATCAATGCTTATATCTTATAAACAGACAGAGAAAGAGTATCGCGCGATCTCAGCATAGCTTAGTCTCCTCTCTGACCCTTACACTAAGTATGTGACAGGAGGCCTTACTGCATGCACCATACGCAAATGAGAAGAAGAAGAAATAGTAATGCAGATGCCATAAAATTTAATACAATGAAAAATGTTCAAATTCTATCATATACTAAAGCCGTAAAGGTCTTGGCCATAGCTATTTCAATGCGCTTGTCCGTCCGATGGGCCAAACACTAATTGGAAGTAGTTCATTGACATTTTTAAAGGAGCATAAGGCCAAAGTACAGTTTCAGTCATTGAAAAAGGTTACCTCGGGAATTGCATCAAGTTATAAATTAGAGAAACGAGGATAGAGAGGAGATCTTATAAAGCATCAAAACACAGCTTTGCAGAAATAGTTCACTATGAAAAATATCATATTTGGGTCAATGTGAACATGTTAACTAGTGTCCTTGCATGCATACACTGGGTAGAAAGAGGAGACAGGACTCTGGGGTTTCTCGGGAGAAATCTAGAGATGTATGTGTGCTAGAGACCTATCCAAAAAGTGCTCACATACATGCGTAAACAGTGTAATTCCACATCCACACCGTCTTAGGAGATGAATAATGCTGGTGTGCATCTGGTGGGGTGCAGCTCTGTCCCTGGGGTGATTGAATGAAGCCTCAGACTCTGTGCTGTAGCTGACACAAACACACAGACTGTACTCCTTTTATAGAGCCAGTGTTCCTCACCTCTTCTATCTTGAACACACACATGCACAGGTGGGCCACAGATGCATAATACAGTACAGAAGAGCAGGCACTATTGCAATATGCTGCAACAGCAATATTTAAAATACACAGCAAATAATGCATGCCCTTCATGGCCTTGATGGCAATTATCAACTGGTAAATTGAAATTGGAATTATTTTGTCAAATTGCACCAGATGAAATTACAGAATTATGATAATATATTGCTGTTTTCACACAAACTGAGGATGGGTTTGCCTGTTTTAAGCCTAACATGGTATTAGTTATTCAAGTTTCAAATCAAGATGTTTACTACTGGAATGTTCTAACCATCACTTCTTTTTTCTCTTTTCTTGCCCTTTATCTGTCCTCCCAGATCCCTAACCCCCTTCCCCCTCTCCCACCTCCCCCTCCTGCTCAGGACGCAGACGGCGAGATGCAGTCCTTCAGAGAGCGCAGCACTGGTTACCACAGCAACCAGCCCTGCTACCAGCAGGAGCCCCATGAATTATCCCGCCTTGACACGTACCGTCAGCACCCGCAGCACCCACACACTGGCCCAGGACCACACCCAGGGCACAGCAGACCTGGATATGACACCCATCCACTGACTAGTCCCTCCAGCATGACCCCAGCTGGAGGTGGGACCAAGGACTGTTACAGCCAACAAGCTTTTGTCAGTTTCCCTGGAAACAGTGGAGGCAATGGCAATGGAAACGGGGTTTCTGCAAAAAAAAATTACAGAGGAGGAAGTAAAGCACCCACTCAGACCTCTGGAAATCATCTGCAGGGTCCGGCAGGCTACAGCCACATGGGCCCTGGGAGCTACTCAGCCCAGTACCTTAGTGAAGGGCACATACAGCAGAAGTGGGACGATCCTTCACAGTTATCACAGTACGAACAGGACATAGTGGCCCGCATGGAGGCGAGCACCCCCACCCCTGGCTCCTCCCAATACATGGACCAGAACATGTTAGGCCAAACTCAGTGCCATCAGCCCACGACCCCAGCCTACACCAGCCCACACCACCAGCCCCATGTCCCCAACCCTCCTCCCTCACCCCTCATGTACCCCCAGAGTCACCTGCACTACCCCCAGCAGGCCCCATCTCCATACATGGACAAGTGCAGCCCTATGCCTCACTGTTACAAAGGGTACAACATGCCCCCCAACACACAGTACAGCAGACAAATGGGAAGCCACAGTAGCTTGAAGCAAGGCCAATATAGGCAGAGTCAGAGCAGTTATGGCTACCAGCAGCCTACCCCCAGAGGCTATGAGCCACACACTCCTTTACAGAACCTGAGCAACCCACAAGAGCCACACCCCAAATACCAACATTACAATCAAACACAGCAGAATTATTGTCTGACAGATATGCCAGTCCGCTCCCCAGAGCAATACTATCAAACCTGCAGCCCCGCATCCAGCCATTCCCCTGCACGCTCTGTTGGTCGTTCACCCTCATATAGCTCCACCCCCTCACCACTTATGACCAATCCTGAGTCCTTCCAGTACGGCCAGCCATCTATGACGCCCTCATCCTCTTCATCTTCTACCTCTGCCATGCAAGAGCAGGGGAGCTCCAGTGCCATGCTAATGCCTCCACGCTCCCACCCCTCCCCAAGTGTGGCCCACGCAGCTCCCCACAGCTACACTAGCACACCCCAGCTTCCCACCATGAAAGAGCGCTTTTCTGAAAAGCTGCTTTCCAATCCAAGCTTGTGGAGCCTAAATGCCCTCACCTCTCAAGTGGAGAATATTTCCAATAATGTCCAGCAGTTGTTACTTTCTGAAGCGCTAGTCGGAAACAAGAAAAGTGGAAAACGAAACAGTGGTGGAAGTAACAGCAGCGCTGGCAGTGGTACACCCTCTAAGAAAAGTGAAGAGTATAAGAGTCCTCTGTATGCAGATGGAAGTGGAGTGGGAGGTTCTATGCAGGATCCCTACTCAACAACACAGCACCACACACTTCCAATGGAGCTACACGAAGCGGGATACTCCAGCAGCAGTGATGAGCAGTTAGAAAGAGGTTACTACTACTGCAGCCAAGGCCGGAGTCCAGCACAGGCCCAAAACAACGCTAGCCTGTGCCTGGATACAACCTCTTCATGCTCAATAACTTCTCCTGATGACATGTCCATTAGGTCTGGGGACTCGGGCGTACATAACCTGACTCCTGACCCAGCTATCTGTACACCAGCTCAAGGTGGTGATGGCATGAGTACTCCAGCTAAAAGCATAGGCGACGAAAGATCACCCACAAGCATTACAGTATCAAGTCCACTCAAACAAGACAGAGATTCTCCTCCGGATATTGAAACCATTGATGAGCCCCTAAAAGAAAACTTTGAAGAAAACACTTGGCCAGACAAATGCACAGACAGAAGTGAGATTACAGAAAAAATGACAGATGTTGATGAAGACATGGTCCAATCTGCTGAGAGACTAGAACACTGGACAGAGGAAGGAAATGATCCACAACTCTATAGTAAGGAAGAAGACAGGGAAAAAAGCTACTGCTACGACAGCCCTGAATACCAGGAGGACCAGAGGAAATATGAAATTACAGGAGAGGACTCACTGGAGCGGACTGGACTTGCCTTCTCCAACGACAAAGAGCAAGAGGTAAAATCAGAAACATTCATATCTGACTCACACACTCCATCTGAAAGCTCTGTGAAAACATCACCTTATGTATCGAGAGGGGACCTTGAACAGGATCAGTATTCGACAGAGAAAGAGGACAGCTCTGAAAACACCTCTCCACCCCCCAGAATGGAGGAGGAAGACATTACACAGAAGGAGGACAGCAGAGAAGCAGAGGCAGAACAACAAGAGGAGGGAGGTGAAGAGGAGGGGGACATTCAGAAAGAAGAGCCAGAGACACTATCCCCGCCACTGTCTGCTGAGGTTAGCAAGGATGTGGAAGAGGAGGAGGGGATTGGGAGCCCAGACCATCCAGAAGAGTTTGCTCCGGTCCATTTGAACACAGCTGCCGATGTTTCCTCTAGAGAAACAGCTATTGGTGACACAGCTCCTCAGCCTGAGTCTGCCATGCCAGTCTTTTCATCGCTCAATGACAAAGCTGCCCCTGCCCCAGCTCATGCCCGAGATCACATGGATCATAGCGACGCTAAAGTGCTGGAGCCAGATTCCCCGCAGCTGCCGGGGAAGTCCATACTCCCCTCAGCCCCCTCATGGGCAGACACCCCACCCTCACCTAAGAAAGGGGATGAGGATATAGAGCCGGGCATCAGCTGTGCCAGTGCTGTGACCCCCTCGACCAAACCAGAGCCTCTGGCCCCTACGTCTCAGCCCAGGACCTATGGACGAAAGCATGCACGAGGCAGGAGAAGAATACATTCAGGGTCAGGGCTGAGGCGACAGCTCAGTTTGGAAACAGAAGGAGAGAAAGGAGAAGAGTCATTGCTGTCTTCTCAAAAGCCCTGCATGCCCACGAGTAAAACAGGACTGATTTCAGATCAAACAGAGCTCATGCGCCATACAGAGTCTAATGTCAGTCCTGCAGCTAAAATAATAACTGATGTGTTTTCCTCAAGAATGTGCACGCGCTCATTCAATGCTCCAGAGTTATCCCCCAAAGATAAACCTCCTCTGAAAAGAAAACCAGGCCCCAAGCCAGGCCCAAAACCAAAACCGGGAGCAAAACCTGGTCCAAAACCACGAATCCAACCAGCCACCAAGCCTGCCCCAAAATCTATCCCAAAACCGGCACCAGCTGAACCACAGATCCAACCGAAAAGCGAGATCACAGTTAAACAAAAACCAGGACCCAAGCCACGTGCAAAGCCTGGTCCCAAACCAGGCTCTAAACACACTCCTAACCCAGAGCCTACGCCTGAAGAGGCTCTCCCTTGCACGGACGCCCCTCCTGCAAAGTCCACCGACAGCCACCCTGCTAAGACCATGGTGGGCCGGCCTAAAGGCTCAGGGTCAAAAGCCAAGAACACACAGGAAGTGGCTCAGCCTTCAGAGGGGATGCAGAGCAGGAGAAAGAGGGCACTTCTGGAGGCTGCATCAGCAGAAAATCCACCTGTGAAACCTGTACTCGTTGAAGAGAAAACAGAAGTAAAAGTGCCGCAAAGAGCAACAAAAAATATGGTCTTGAGATCCAGAAAGCCCTCCCAGGAAAATGCGACAAAAGAAAAAATTAACGAGGAAACTGTTGAAGTCAAGACCAAAGAACCGAGAGTGAGTGATGTGAAAGTGGAAGCGACTTTAACAAAAGAACAAAATTTGACTTCTCTCTCTGATATCAAAACCACAGATGCACCAACTGAATTATCTGAACCACCTAAACCAATGGACCCACCTCCAGACATCAATACTGATAATACCACATCACTAAAGAGAAAGTCCAACAGCCCGCCTCCCTCTGTGCCTCCTGTTAAGAAAAAACGGGGTCCTAAGCCCAAACGGCGCGGACCACCACAACCTGCCCAGGCGGAGGAGGAAGTTTTTACAGCAGAAGAGGTAACCACCAGGCCATCAAAAAGAAGACAAGCCTCACAAAATAAATGTTCTCCAAGTACCTCTCCAACTAACGAAACAGATAACAGTGATGTGCCTACACACTGCCCTACCAAAACGAAAGTACTGCCCCCTCGAAAAGGCAGGGGGCAAAAATATGAGGCCTTGGTTCAAAAAATGACATCTCCTGGCTCAAAGAAACAGCAACTCCTTCAGCCAGACAGTTTAACAGATGAGCTGGCATCTAAGGCACTCTCTCAGAATTTAAATAAGGGCAGTGAAATGATCCTAAATGCTGCAGACATTATGGAAGAAGTGAAAAACATAGATATCAAAGAAGATGAAGTTAAAGAGCAAGAAATGCCAGTCAAAGTAGAGGAGGACACTAAATCTCAAACAGATCAAGGGACAGAGGAGAAAAATAGTGAGAGTGATAGAAGTGACGTTGCACAGATAGAAAAGCCAAGCACACAACAGAATTCAGCTACTGTAGAAGTTAGGGCAGAGAGGACACAAGAAACAGCATGTGTCCCTAGTAAACCTGTGAAAGCAAAGAAGAAAAGGTGGGCTATAGTGGAGAGCACAGAAGCAGCTTTGGAAACAGAAAGCCTTATAGTCACAACGCCAAGACTAGCAAAGCAGAGGGCTATTAAAAACAACCATGAGATGCACCTGAAACAAAGGAGGAAGAAAAGAAAGGAAGTGGCAGAGGTGGTAAGTGAGGCTAATGCTAAGGACAAGGTTGAAACAGTGAAGCCAGAGCACACTGAAGAGCAGTCCACAGACTCTACAGCACATGTGCCTATATGCACAGAGACTGAACCTGTGCAGGTGAGCAGCTCAGAGCTCACAGAGAAACCCAAGAGAGGCAGAAAACCATCAGTGAGCCCGGGCAGCAGAAAGAGAGGGAAAACATCAAGAGAGCACACGCCAGAGAAGCCAACAAAGCTCCACAGAAAACCAGGGCCAAAGCCAGGGATGAAAGACGCCATGGAGGTTATTGAGGCTGTGGTCAGGGCAGCAGGCTGTGAGCAGGCTGAGAAAGAGGAGAGAGAGAAAGAGGAGAAGGAGCAGAGGGAAAGAGACAGTAAGGAAAAAGAGGAGGAGCCATGTATTGTGGGTCCTGTAGTGACAGTATCAGAGAAACAGAGTGAAACAATTTGTGTGAAAAAATTCAGACGCAGACCAGTCTCACAAAACTCCAAACTGTCTTTCTGTCCATATGTGCGACTTAGCAACTCCCGAGAGTTTTCATCTTGGTGTGCTATTGTGAATAAGCCTGAGGATGCTGTTGTATTTCAGAGAAGAAGAAAAAAGGGCATACTTAGAATGAAGAATCCTTTTACAGTGGCCAAGGGGGTGCCGCACACTGCAGCTATGTTACAGGGACCTTTAGTAAATAAAGCACTGATGGACAGGTGTCTAAACTGTAGCCTTTGTGGAAAACCAGCAAACTATAGAGACCTAGGGGACTTATGTGGCCCTTTTTATGCTGAAGATGATGTTCCACGAAAAATTTTGACATCAAGTCCCACAGATTTAATCAGGAAAATCTCAGATGAGGCCAGTTGTAGTAAAAGTAGCATAAATACAGAACTGGTGAGCTGCTCAAAGGATGAAGGAGAGAGTGACACAAAAGCAGAGAGCACTACTGACTCCTCGGCTCAAGAGGGCAGTAGACAGCAGCGGCACCGTCGCTATCGGCGACCAGAGGGTTCTGACTGCATCCCCCGGAGAGGAGGTCTGCGGAGAGTCACGCTAAGAGAGAGGTTCAGGAGAATCCAGCAGCTCAAGGCCAGAGGGACCAGTGAGACAGAGGAGAGAGAGAGTCTGCTCCAGAGACTTCAGCAGGAGGCAGAGACCAAGGAACACTGGGCCCATGAAAACTGTGCCATCTGGACCCGGGGCGTTGTTATGGTAGCAGGGAGACTGTACGGACTCAAAGAAGCAGCCAAGACCTCCGATCAAACGGTAAGACAAATCACTATAGTTAAGACTTATGTATGATTATAGTTTATAGAAGTGAGAGCCCCTTCTGAATGTATGTTTTCTCGTTTTTTTTCCTCTGCACAATTGTTGTCTGTCTCCTCGTTGGTGTGGGTCCATATGTCTGAATCTTTCACTAACCCCAGAGTTGCTACAAGTGCCAGAATGTGGGTGCGTCCCTCAGCTGCTGCTGGAGAGGCTGTTCTAACAAATACCACTATGTCTGTGCCAAAGAGATAGGTAAGACACCCTGGCAATATAGAACGGGAGCAACCACTGATAAAAAAAAAAAAAAAAAGGAAAGGAAAGCCAAGGAGAGGCAGGAGAAATGAGATGGGAAATTGGGACTGGGAAATTGAAGGGAGGTTGTGTGGGCAGCTGGGTGCAGGAACAAATAGGGCAGGTAAAAAGGAAAAAAAATAATGACAGAAGCAAGACAGAAAGGGAATAGGCTTGCAATTAGGAAGTGTCACTGGTTTGGGCAAAATGCGAAAACCGGACCATGTTGATGATGAATCCAATCTTACAAAAGATTGTTTTTTATTTTTATAATCAGACATTACTAGTATATCCAAGAATAGAACAGGGGAAATGGACAGGACTGAGTGTGTGCTGAATGTGCATTACTAGTCCTCATCTCATAACCCCTCCATCTATCCATCTTGCTTCTATTGTCCTCCCTTCTTCCAAGTGTTCAAAATGTTTCCTTCCTTACTATGCCACAAATTGACAGTATGGAGTATTTTGGGGCAATCTTGGTGCGCTGTTTGTGTGTGTTGCTCTTCTATTACCTCATGCCAAGGAGCTGTGGATTAGAAAGCCCGCCACGTCTGCCGAGCTAGCACCAAAACCATTTTAATCCTGCAGAGTGCACTGGTGGCTCTTTCTGCCTCACAACTCATCCACTCTGCTCCCTTTGGCTCGCTTGACACTGCCACTTCCTTTGTGCCCTGCTCCTGCTCATTTTTCATTTTAACCTTTTGTCATTTATCTGGTTGTGTGCAGAATGACTGTGTGACCATACCATCCATTTTGTGTTTCGTCTGTTACCAACACTTATATATTTTTGTGTGTGCTTTTTATCTTCAGGCTGCACATTCCACGAGGATGACTTCTCCATCAAATGTCCAAAACATGAGGTAAGATGATACATACTTTTATCAAAGGGTGAAAAATGAAAGGACCTATAAAATTCCTGATGCATTGTTAAAATATTGTCTGAATATTGTTATTGAGATTATGCAAAATATATTGGGGTATTAATTTTTGTCAGTATCGCCCACCTCTTGTCAATAGACCACATTTTTCTAGTTTTTGTCTTACTGAGTTTTGCAATTTGTTTTTAGTTTCTTTTTTTGTGCTTAGATATGTATTAAATTGAGACTGACCAAGGAAACATCCCATGTCTATAGGCTCTCTGCTGGGGTAAGGAGTCGTAAGAGCATAGATAGACAGATGATACAGAGCATACACAAAACACCTCTGTCAGCGCTTGTAAAACAGATGAAAAATTTGAAAAGAACATTTGGGGCTTGGTGTGGCCATATCATGTGCCCTATCATCCATCCTTGTGACAAACCCCTCCAAGACTGCGACTGCAGGGGCTTTAGTTTCAGATCAATATGTACTCAGTGACCTTGGCAGGACTAAGCCTATCAACCAGCACCAGCAGGGAGGACTCAGCCTTATATTTGCTACCCACATGTTGACTGTAAGACCACCATAATTACAATGGGTGATTTAAACACCCATACATACAACCTTTGTGACAAACAGATGCCATCTAGTGGGCTTTTGAAGTTACAACATGAAGTAAATCAAATGTGGTGGGTGGTAAATATGGGAGAAGCTGACATTTAGTAGGGAGCGGCCATGCACAGGGGCAGTGATCTGCGTCTGTCACCTTGCTCTTTTAGTTTTTCCTTTGCTCAACGTGACACTGCTTCTTGATGAAAACACCCACCTGCCTGCTGCTTGTTCCTCCCTCACTCGTTACTTTTTACATTTTTTTTTTTTATTATTATTTTGTTTTGCTCCTCAGCTGCCACATTTGCACCATTTAACCTCTGTTTGCCTGCTTTCCTACAAAGCCACTGTTCTATTCTCTCGTCCCTTCTTCTCTTCTTTTATCTCACTGTCTCACATGTGAGCATCAGGCAGACACAAGCAAAGCTGTCATCAGCTGAGGGTTTATTTGGGGTTTATCACCACAATCTCTACCCATTCAAACCACACACAGTTGTTGATGGGTTTAAATCCATCAAATCCTCCATTAGCTGGGTCCACACAGGTTCATAAACAGATTACACATATTGGAGATGCAGAGAAGAGTGAACAGGAAAAGAGCGTGGAACAAAAGACCACACAGAGACATTACATCAGGTGATATCGCTGTACTTCAGAGTGGTAGAATTTCTGTACTTCAGAGTGGTAGACTGAGCTCGTACAAGGTTACAGTAACTGAAATAAACACACATGCAGGTGAAAGCTGCTGGAGCAGAGCAGTTCACAGATACAAACAGAGGCACAAAATGGAGGGAAGGGCTGCAGAGGGTTAGGGATAACACCACCATTGCAGTTAGTGATGGTGTCTCTCAGACTGGAGCTGGTCCAGTGCCCAGCTGCCCAGCTGCATTGTCTGTGAGTGCTGCAAACTGCACATCTCATGTTAATACTCCATGAGCCCACAAACTCACTGTTGCCAGGACAATAACATGAGGCACAGTGCTCAGTAATAGCACCAGCTATTCATTATGATGAGGTGTCATATAGCCAGGTTCACCCATCAGGTGATGTCTCTGTAGTGCAGAGATAGTGCATGTGTTGATAGTGCAAATAAGTGAGTTATGTGAGTTTTATGCTCTTCTATTGCAGGACCTGTAATACCATCAGAAACAACACCTCTCAACCCAACAAGTACTACACAGACAGCGCTGTCCAAACAGCCTCCCGGGGCTACCACAGTGCTAACTTAAAGATGGAGGCGCTGGTCACCACAGCCAGGGTGGACAACACGAGGCTACGCTTGGAGCACTGAGCCCTGCAGGGTGGCTCCTCTAAGAAGAGCTGCCCCCAGCCTCAGTGTGTTCCTCCAGTGAGCGCCTCCTGCGGGAGGCGGTAGATGTGACTGTCGAATGGAAGAGCCTCGGGCCCGGTGCACAGCGGCTGTTTGAAATGCACAGTGAGCAGTGTGTGTGTGTGTCCTGCCTTGGGATGGCTCACTATCGGACTCAGACACCTGGCGGACACTGATTGAACGGGAGCAGCCTCTGGCCACCTTCACAGTGCCCAAAACGTGTGCTTGTGTCGTGAGTCCTCATTCTTCAGCCTCAGCACTCATCCTGTGTTTGTTCATTTGTGTCTGTGGGAGTGAGGACATGCATCTCCACTTTAACATCTCATGCATCGGCAGTCAAGCACTGGGTCTACTATTTTACCTTGTACAACAGAAAAACATAAGTATTTGCATATAAAACACATGAGATCAGTATTTTACTATGATGCTCTAATCTTGGAGATGTATTTGTGTGCATCATGGCCTTTGGTGTGTGTCATGCTTTGTGTTTTTAAGAATCTATAAAAATATAAAAATAAACTCTGTGTTACTCTCATCTACTGTGTTCACATTTCACCAATTGACAGCTGCAGACCTGAGGTTTGCTCTGAGGCCTGTCCTCTCATCATGCTACAGTATGTAAAGTACAAAAGTAAAAGTATTACTATGAAAAATACAGTATAACTTATTTTCACACATGTGAAAATTGATGTACGTACATTAAAATTCATTCAGATTCATAAAGCACCTGTCTGTATTTCAAATGTAGGCTTGTTACTCTGCCATGCCAAGTATGGTCACTACTACTGTTCATATCAAAATGAGAGTATAAAAGCATAAAAGAAACTTTCTCTTATAAGAGGCTCATTTAATGGTGTACAGAAGTATTTGATGCTGTTTAAATGTAAGATGTGATGTACTAATATAATTGTGTATAGTATTTCCTAGAGATGTTTATTTTCTATAAAATGGAATATGTTATTGCTTATAAAATGTTATTAAAAGAATCCATTAATGAACATGTTATACTTTTGGGGAATGTCACTTGTTTTGGGTTGACGCATGCGGTTTTATTTTCTGTCTCTGGACTGAAACAGCATCACATTTGTTTGAAATGTTTTTGTAACGCCAATGTTAAATATACCAGCACCTTTCAATGCTGCTATGATCAACTTCTCTTCTTTGTCCTTTCTCATTTTGTTCAGAGGTCGAGTTTCAACTGCAGTTTTTGGCACCATTAGCAAAGGTTGCAAGTTGTGTTGTAACAAATGAAATACAAAGTGCATAGTTGTACACAAAACACATTTCTTTACAAAATATTTTAATATTTACATAGTAACCTGTATGAGAAGAAAGATGCCAATTATACAACAAGCGTTTGTCAATGTCTCTCACATTTCATTTACAGTATCAGTCTCATTACCAGGGTCATACTGGACATCCTGGTTCAGGACTTGTTTATACAGTCCTCTAAAAAACATATTTTTACTAAGAGTATTGAACTAAACAAATGTAAGAGAAAGCACTACTCTTGGTGCAAGAACTACAAACATAAATCTGAAATGAAATTTCACTGCACGCTCAATTTGGAGAAAATGTTGAGGGTACTTAAAACCACCAATGCCACACATTTTGATGAAGAGACTGCGAACATCTCACAGCATCACTGAGCAGCACTGCAAAAGGTCAAGAGAATTGGCCAAAACTGCACAAAGGTCACCTTGATAGCCTGATGCTGTGAATGCTCGTGGGCATTATAACATGATAATGACATTAAAAGAAGCCTTTCCAAATGCTACATAATTATAATATGCGCTTATCGGATAAGCCTTTATCATCTTGCTTATGTCACAATACTGCAAATTTAATCAAAGATATAAATACATTTTTAAAATATGTACACATCACACCACAAAAAAACATAAGACTCATTATTACAAGTCTTTGAAATGAGCCCCTTGAGGCTAGTGCAGATAGAGACTTTGGGCTTGAATGAGCAGGATTCAAATGATTCAAATAACTAAAGTTTTTGACCCAATATGTCTGTATGTAATAAACTTTGAACAGTTCTTTCACAATAATACAACCAATAAGATCAGAGGAGCCGTTGCACTGTAGAGGAGATTGTGATTGTGTCTCTTCATAAAAAAGTAAGCACAAGAATGGACATATGTGGGGTAAGTGCCTTAGGTTGGGCTGCAGACCAGAAATCATAAAGAAACAAACTGTTGATATAATCTTTACAGTTTGATATAAGTGATTTATAGCTGCACATTATGAAGCCAGAAAGTTTTTGTCTTTGTTCTGCATTGGTGTTTGGATGTGTCTGAACACTGGTCCCACTGGTCTTCTTAGCTGTTTGTGACAGTGGTACCACTCCCCAGTTTGATGATCATTTGCTGGCAGTCGTGGAGCGTCCTCTTATCTCCCAGCTTCTCCAGGGTGCGGGCTGCGTCCGCCAGCATTCCGACCCTCTGGCCTGGGGCTGACAGGAACGAAGGAGGGAGGTATCGGCATGCCAACAGGACTGCCTCTGCCTGCTCCCGTTGGCCAGGCCGTGTCTCACACTCTTCTGCACATCACAAAAAACTGTTACTGCATTGGGTCAGCCAGTTATTTAGCAAATAAAACAGCTTGAACAACTGACAATAATACAACTCCACTGTGTGGACTTTACAGTTACATTTGAGACAGTATTTATGATTTTACCAACCATAGTTTGTCCCATGTCAGCAATTCATCTAGCTTATTCTTTGACCATTGTTAACAGAGGATATAATTATTTATTGTTATTGTTATACCTCTTTGCTTCAATGTCTTACTATGAGTGAGACATCAATCATGCTACTCAAACAACTAGGGCTCAAACGTAACCTACGCTTTCCTTACTTTAAGGTTCAAGTATATATCCCAGACTGATACCGTTTTAATACCATAAATATTCAAGTGAGTGAATAGATAAATATGCCTGGAGGACACATGTGAACGTTGCACACCTGTCTTGGCTCCTGGCGTTGCTCTGCGTCGTAGTGAGCGATCCAGCAGCTGATGTGTGCGTGTGGGACTTGCCCCTGCCATCAGTCTGGCTGTGGCTTCATGGATGAATAACTGGAAAGAGATAGAAACAAAACAGATGAGAGGATGGAGAAGCGAGAAGAGGAGGGAGGACAAAACATGTTCACTCAGACTTCAGAGAGACTTAAAAGCATTAGCAATAATGTTGCAGAGCACTTGCCTCAGGGGGAGTGAGTGTGTTTGTGTTGTGTGCCAAGGGCTATGGTTATTTCCAAAGGGAACTAGGTTTGCCTGTGCATCTGTATGCATTAAGTGTCCTTTTGATGTGCTCCTTTGTAATATTTGAAGTCTACCTGCCTTCATTTGGCAGAATATTAACAGTCACAGGGAATTTCTACACTATGCATAACTAACTGATAGTTCTATGCTGTTCAATTACACTTTTGACAGCACTGAGCACAAACTCTAAAAATGCTTGATTCTATACACAACTTACACTTATCTTTGTATCTTACTAAAATACACATACCCTTCGCATGGCAGGTCTGAAACTATGAGCCAACTTCCGCAGAGAACTGAGGTCTTGTTGAAAGCCTTGGAGCTCAGGAGGTGAGGCCTGCTGCACGCCCCCTGCTGGACAACTGGGACCTACATTTGTGGGTCCTACTGTAGGCACCCCTTGCTGCTGCTGCAGCTGCCAAACATTGGTTCGCATCACCAATAGCAGATCACAGAGCAATAGCTGGACAACCTGAGGAGGACATGCAAACAGTAAAATCTGTTAATGTACTTAAAAGACTGTAAAGTCTCTAAGGTACTCCTCACAAACTAGTGCTGCTGTTCGTGGCTCAGCTCTGTGTTGCACTGCGGGTACATTGCACTCCACTGAGACACAGATGCAATGCAACTACAATGCACCACAGCTCAGGCCGTGCACATGCACCCCACGAGGTGCCCATCCAGCAGCATCGCCATCTGCTGAACGCCAGAGGCAGGGACACAGCCCACTCACACGCTGCAGTGGCCCAGGAGGGAGCCACAATCTGCCCGTCCATATACTGTTTTATCAATTTTACACACACCTTGTAGCATCTGTCCTTTTGCTTTATAGTTATAGAATAGCATTTCAAACCAGTATATATAATAAAAACAATGAAACAATGACTGATTAACACAGGTTGCAGCATTTGTGAGTGGTGAGAGTACCTTGTCTATACAGGAACTGTGGCTGTGTGGTCCCAGGTTGAGGTTGTCTCTGAGCAGAACGCTGGCCTTGTCACTGTAGCTTAAACTCAGCTGACAGTTTTCAGGTTTGGACAGGAGCGCACGCACAGCTTTGAAGGTATTTAGACATGCTTTGGGTAGCAGACTTCTGCTCACAAAGATAAGAGGAAGAAACACTGATCAATATGTATCTCTAAAAAGTGAATGTACATTTTGCATTATTATAATCAACTTGATGACTCACTCTGCGTTCTGGAGACTGCGAGGCAGGTGTTCAACTGTTGGATACAGTCGCTCTGCAGCAGAGTCATCTCCTTGTAACCAGTTGATGATCACTACAGCAACTGAGGACCACCATTTTGAGTGAGGATCACATCCTGTGTTGGGAGACAAAGTCACAAAATGAAGAATAAAAAAGAATAAAGTAATTATACTCAATGATGCTTTTTGACAATCACATGCAATTATAAAGACACGCTAATGAAAGCCAATGTGCATTTGGAAGGCAATACAAGAACACAAACTGGAATTGATCTGCGGTCTATATATCAAAGATAAGTATAAATATAAAAATAAAAAATATATAAAATATATATATATATATATATATATATATATATAGCCGCAAGCGGCAATGATCGGTACTCGTGTGTATCAATGCCGCCCCGCAAACACCACACCCCACAAATGCAAATTATAAATAATATAGTTGCCTTTATAAAAAAACAAAGATGTTACCATTAGAAAAACATAAGATGCTGTCATTGCTATGACTATGCCGTAAAAAATATGGCATGGGTGTCATTGACTTTTTTGATTGGGATGCCAAAATGGAATTTTGTGCAAAATGTCAGAAATGTATGGAAAACAAATTTTCTTTCTCCCCATATTAAATTTTATCTCAATCTGTACCAAATTAAATAGCTTTAGGGCAGGGAGTTTAACAACTGATTAAATTTTCAATGAAATCTGAGTTTGTATGCGCAAATGGGAGCCATTTGTATAGATGCAAAATTCATAAATTTTGTGCAATTTTTGCGACTGTAAAACTTTTGTCAAAAATTTGGATAACCTTTGATGGCCACTCTTTGACATAATGTGTACCACATTTGTACCAAATTTGAGCCCGTTCAGGTGAATGCCCTAGAGGGAGTTTGTAAAAATACGACATTTACAGAAAATGCTTTGCAAAGTTTAATACAATATGGCTGTCCTCTGGTGGAGCAGACAGCGTTGGCATAATAATTTTTTACTCATCTCATCATGATCTACTTCTGTATCAAATTTCATGATTCTACATGCAATTTTTCATTCCTATAGCCTAGTGTGGGGGCGCTCATATGCCATTTTATTGATTTTTGGAAATTGGAAATAGCCAAAAGTAAGAGAAGCACGAGTTTTAAAGTTGGACAAATTTTCGTGAGTTTTCACCACTGTTCACTGGGTGAAAAATGAGTGGGTTGGTTAGGAGAAAAACTTTCTGATACAAGAACAATGTTCCACTTTTTTTGTATATTTTAAAATATCCATTTTCAGAAAGTACCTACACATTCCTGCGTCATGGCGAGGGTCCCTGCTCACTACGGGCACATCACTTACTGTCAGTGCACTTATCGGCTACTCTTAGCATTGCATCACTTCGTGATACTAATAGGCCCTTCCCAGCTTCTGGCACTTGGCCCCATTAACCAACTCAGTGACACCCAACACAACTATTATTTTTTATTAATTTACCTGTTACAGTAGCCATGTTGGATCCAATAGCAAAAGATTGTGTAGTGGCACCAGCTGCGTCTGATGCACTCATCAACAGCTGCAGGTATTCCAGGGCATCAGCATACTCCCTGAAAAAAGAAATACAGCATGTTCATAAATATTTATCACTGATCACAAATACAAAGTTTTATTGAATTGTTCATGTTAAGATTAAGAAGCGTATTATCTGAAATATTAGATACTGGCAAAGGGAAATACACAGGTTATGTTCCAAATGAGTTTGTTGGTTACATACCCCTCTCCATGGCTTGGCCCTTTCTCTCCTCGAGGCTGAGCCACACAATAGAGGGACTTTTCAAGGAGATGCTCCCTAAAGGCCTGTGTCACCTGAGCTAAAGGATCCACTGTAAAGAAACATAAGAGGCTGCATGAGTTAAATCTAGCAACAGCGTTATAAGTAAAAAGTGTCTGATCTACTGACCTGTGTTGCCAGCTTGGCTATAAATGCTTTCTTTCGGAGTGCTACGAATGGCCCAATCACCATCCACAAAGAAGCGGTGACCAAGTGGGTGACATAACCACTGCATAGCCGGGGGCACACTGCCGCTGGACGACAGACAAGTCTGACGAGCACTGCTCAGGAACACACGCTACAAAGAAAACAAAAGTTTGGTCCTTCAAACGTTTTATACTGTATACTATATAGGTTATGTGTAAAAATAAATAGATTGAAATATTTACAGAAGTAAAATGTAGTATCCTTGGCAGGCTAGCTTTGACTCGTAGAGCTGCAGATACATAGACCTCAGCCAGTGTGGCCACAGGAAGGCATGAGCCAGCACACTCTGAAAGATTCACTGCACTCAAAGCCATGTGAATAGCTGAAAGATGACTGCCATTTAGTTTACCTAATAAGAAAAGACTTTGATTAAGGGTTGTAACAATAATCATGATATAACAAAATCTAGTCTTACAAGAATGTCAATGGTTACAATTTATCAAATAGCAATCTCCTTTGTCTAAAATCAGTTATTTGATTGATGCACTGCTAAAAAAAAAAAAAGGACTGCATTATGTTTTGAATCTTCTTTGGAATATGACAAAAACAATGGCACTAAAAACCTGTCATGACATTTCCACACTCTGATTAGTCTCCCTAAAGCAATAATGCAAAGGAATATCGCAATAAAGAAAGTAAAATGTGGAGGATGATATGGTAATTCTGCGATTTGGAGCAGTACACCCTTATATTCAGATGGGATATGAGGGAGCGGTTTAGTTTTCCCTTCCACTGACCTGTCATGTGAAGCTGGTGCAGGCGGTGGTAGACAAGTGCAGCATCACGGCTGCTTTTGCAAGCATCCTCCTGCAGGGGGCGGTCAGACCGCAGCCCTCCAGCTCTAGCTGCCAGCCAACGGCCCACCCAAAGGCGTTGAAGGCAAAAACGCAACAGCGACCACAAGGCAGCACAAGCCAAATCCAACTGAGAGGTGGGCAAAGGCCGACCAAGAGCTTTAAGACAGGTCCACAGGTTTTGACTGGCTTGAGCAAAATCACCCTGACGATGGACAAAAGCAGATTTGATAGATAAGACTTAGAGACATTGTTAAACAAAAAATGTAGACATGGTTAGAATGTTTTTTCAGGATTAAAACGATAATTTAATGGATTAAATTACATACTCTCGCTAGGTCCAGATCTGCTTGTTTGCGGTGCCTCCAGAATAAGACAGATGACCCTGAATGTGGTCTGGTTACAGGTTCTCCATAGACTAACAGTCGGATCAGAACCCCTGACACCAAAATGCCATTCAGCAACCACACCAGCAGAGTGGGCAACATCCAGTCCATCCAGCCCAAAGAGTCCACTGTAGACATTCAATATTATTGACCAAAATGTGGCATGGGTGTAAATTAGAAAGGTTTATATTTTACACCATATGTGTTGGTAGGAAGTCAATGCCACTTCATTTACCTGCACTGTCTAAGCCCAGAATGCCCCTGCCTCCCATGTGAGGGCTGCTGCTGGTGCCAGCGTTGGCAGATGTACCGGTGCAGAAAAGGGAAGCCAAAGGATTCATGGAGATAAAGAGGAAGGTGAATGCACACAGGGCCATACGGGAGCGGTCCAGCATGCCACCAACACCTCCACCTGCAGACTGACACAGCAGACCCACATTTGGCTGAAACAAGACATGAAGAATGTTGAATTTACAAATATTCTAGATTGAATATTGTTCAATGTGAACACGTATGATTTATGATATCCACATACCTTTGTGTCCTCACCCATTGGGCTGTCAGGCTCCGAGTCACTGGCACAGTGTGAGAGGGAGGAGGGGGAGCCCACATCAGAAGCTGGAGGAGTGGGCAGCTCTGTTTTTACATCGGCCTGTCCGTCAACCTCCATAGCAACAATGTCTTTGAGAGATTCTGAGGAAAAGCACAATCACATTTATAGCAATTGTTACACACTTTAGCAGGTATTTTGTCATGAGATTTGTTAGTGGTAGGTAATGGGATGTAAACTGTGAGACGTTAGTATCTAGTATTTAACACAACCAATACAAACCCTATTTGAGATACAATGAGATACTCACTGTTTTTCTGGACCGACATTTTTAGAGCCATGTTTTCCTGCTTGAGTTTCTGATTAGCCTGCTGCAAGTGTCTAATATAGTCGATAGCTTTTCTCAACACTGCAGACTTATTAAGCTAAAAGGGACAAAAATGTATATCATTATTAACAGACTCCAGTGTGTGTTTCAGTAAACAAGCATTAAAAGATCCTCCTACCTTGGCCTCAGTACCGGCAACCAAATCTTTAAGCTCAATAATTTTGTCATTGATTGATGACCGGTATCGCTTCTCAATGGCATTATGAGCAGTGCGTTTTTCTCCCTTGTGAGGTTGCCCATTTGGTTTACCACTGATGGCTATGCGGTTTATTGGCAGTTTCTCTGTATCCACCATAACAGGAACTGTAGTCAAAAAGGTGCCTCCACCCACAAAAGCCTTAGAGCAAACAATATAGCATGTTAACTCAAAAAGCAGGTTTCAAATTATCTTAAGCAGTAAAAAAAATAGGTTTACTTGAATAGGAGTAGTCTGCACTGAAGTTGTTGTGGCCAAAGATGTAGACGATGCTACAGTAGTGACCATACAAGGGTCAGGCTTCAGAGTGGTCAGAAGCAAGGATTCTGCTTTAATGAACTGAGGCTGCAGTAGCACCTGTAAAAAAAGATACGCTGTCAGAAATGTCTCTTGGTTTTACAACTATTGAAAACACACGTGGCAGACTATTATTCCTTACACGTACTTGCTGTACATGGGGTGTGATAGTTGGTACAGGAGGGCTTCCTGAGGTGGTCAAAATGGAAGATGTGGTGGTCATTCCTTGAATTTGAGGTTGAATTGCTATTGGAGGTGATGAAGACAAAATAGCAGCCGAAGGACTTGCACTCTCAGGATTAGATGCTGTAAAGTAAAAAAAAAGAAAATTATTAAAATATTTTCATGCGCCTTATTATGTCACCTTACTATGCAAAAAATACAATGCATATCCTTGAGCGGGGGGGGGGGAATACAGTATTTGCACTGCAATCTGCCAACATCATTAACAGCAGGTTAGTAGGGCAAAAGGAAATTATCTCACCAGGACTAATAAAGTCATAGTTTCAGTCAGTATGCCATCCTTTACAGTTCTTATCTGTCTGAACTGGTTACCTTGTGTACATGATAACATGACAGGCTTTACTCAACATCCAATAAAAAGGTTATAAAGTACTCCCATAGGCTCCCTTCACAAATATGTTGAAATGCACAGTGGTTAGACACAGACCTGCTTTTACAAAATATTTATGATAGACTTTCAGCTGTGTACATAAAGCAAATGAGTGGTTTGACCTGTGCTGTTCTGTCTACACAGTCTATCAAAAGGACCATATATTTGGGAAAAAAGGGAAGGGTGAATAACCCAATGGTGGAATAGTTGGAGGCTAAAGATTCAAAATTTACTTGACACATGTGTTTAAAGTAGACCTATTATGCAAAACTACTTCACGGCTATTTGTTGTGATGACATTTACAGGCACGTCTGCTCCCACTGGGCACCACAGTTTTCTAACATGGCTTGTTTCTTTTATTAAGCTGTTTTAGGTGAATATTGCAATTTAAAATGAGCAAATTATAATATAATGATCCATGTATGCCGTAGATAATAGCTATACAGCAGGCTCAAGCACAATAAGTCTTCTTTAAAAGGAAAGAGCCATATTCAAAGTTACTCAAAGAGTCTAGGCCTGAGGTTCTATTAGTAGTTCTAGTAAATTTAGTGTTTTACATTCCATAACACTTATTTTACCTGTGTAACTGACAGGATGAGTCTGCAGAGACTGAACTTGTGTTTGAGGAGCAGTGGGGGAGAACAGGGCTGGAAGGGAAGAGCTCAGAGCTACACTCTTCTGTGGTACACCTTGAGGTGGTGAAGCCACTTGCACAGGGAGGGCTGGACTAAGGGCTGGCAGGGGCTGCTCTGCCTTGGACTGCCTGACATTCTGGGGCTGTGGTGGAGAGTTCGGCTGCTGCTGTCTTGTGCCGGTGCTGCCGGGGACTTGGGCCAGAGGGGACTGCTGGAAGGTGGCAGGCTGGAAGGTCTTATCTGGGGTGGAGGAGCTACGAGTGATGGGGGGCCCCAGAAGAGCATCCAAATGTGGACTACTGCTGAGGATGGAGGTTTGAGAAGTTGCCGGGACAGCTGAAGTGGTCAATGAAGCAGTCGAGGTGATGGGCTGGGTAAGACCAGGGAGATCATGGGTCGATGGAGCTCCTGTGTATGGATGGTTGTCAAAGAGTCCATCAAACTCCATATCCTGGTTGTTGATAAGCTTTAGCATGTCTGTATAAGAAACAAAAAAATAATAATAATCGTATATTTGATTTACTTATTGTTTACAGAAAGTACAAGCCTTTCAGCACATGCTCTGGCCATATAGTCTGGGATTATACTATGGATTCCATTCGCAAGACTGCAGTGTGATACAAAAAAAAAATATTTCTTTGTAAATTCAGCCTTAGGTCATAATAATGGCACAATATAGAGTGGACTATATGTGGTGAAAATAAGCACATGTTTAGTTTCTTTCTGCATTGATGTGTAGCACTGCGTTTGTGGATTAGGCCTTTGTATGAGGTGATCGCTCTCGACCAATCAGAGCGCGCCTGGGAGACCTGCTATGCGCTTGGCCAAGACAGGAAAATAGAGGGAGAGTCTGAGAACGAGGTTACCTTCGTGCAACATCACCGAGGGTTACTTTCGGTCAGACACATGCAATGTAAACCGACTGTTCCATAAACATACGTCCAACACAACATATACCTCTGCGAGTCTAAATTTGGTTGAGCTGAAACAGGCTCGAGTTACACATTACAAGTAGTAGGCTAAAGACTGAAATGTTAATAAACCTGCAATAACTGGGTAGTGTTGTGTGCGCGTGTATAATCGATTTGATATGATGCAAAGAAAATAAACTGCATACTTGTTGAGCTGCAACCGCAAACTATGGTCTATTTTACTATTTTTTATGTTTTATAAGACTGTACGAAAATACTAAAGCATTACCATGATGTATGGAGTAGTAGTATGTGTGTATCATTTTGGGGGAAGAGGTCAATCGTATGAAGATGAACCCAGCAAAGTGAATGAACTGTAATAACCTCAGTCATGAGAGAGGCGGGGCGCTAGCAATATTTAGTTAGCTAGCATCACCTGCTAATGTAAACCTGTTATTTATGGTCTAAAACATAAAATACTAGTAGAAGGCAGAAATATGTGATTTGCACTATATTTCATGTAAAGATGTCGATTCAACTAAGACGAAAAGTAAAAAAAAATAAAAAAAAATAAAAAAAAAAGTAAGACAAATCTAACGTTAAATCGATTCAGCACGAGGTTAGCTGGTTTAACAAGTTAATTTTTAATTGTTTTCAGATTACTGCCAAAACAATTTAGCGCTACTGTTACAACACTAAAATGATCAATACCCTATTTTGTTATTAAAAGTTAGGTGTGCTGGACTTTTAGCCAGTGATACAAGCTAAATATGACAGGAGTGGCTTGTGGCATGTAAACAACAATTATAATTTCTTACCATCGATATCGCTTAAAAGGGCCGTGTCAATGTCGCTGGGGTCATGTAGAGAACTGAGTGAAATCGTTGGATCCAAGTTATCCAGAGTTGGATCGTCAAAAGAAAGAGAGTTCATCTTTACTCCTGTCTGTCTGGCTTTTCTGTGAAGACTGAACAGACACGAAACCAAGTGAAAACGCAAACTTCTCACTCCCCTACATTAGTCAGAAGGTTAAATCCCAAATCGATAAATGAGATTCATGCATTCAATATTTAAATCTGTCAGTTTGGTCCATATGTAGGTGTAAACTTGTCAAGCCAAGCTACGACCCAGGCTAAACACAGAGCTTCATTCAGGACTAACGTGCTAACAGCGGCAGCCAAACAACCCGCCCAAAACAGATGAGTGACAGGTCTAACATCCAATCACTGCGCACTCCCCATTTCTTTATTTAATTATTATCTTTAAATAAACAAACGCCTCATGGGCTATCCGTGAAATTTAACGCATATTAACACTAACACAAATCTACAAATAGGAAAATGTAAAAATACAGGCGGTACTTTGGTATTTGATTACTTTTGATTACTATTTATTTACACTGGCATCTATTTGCAAACATTAACAGTTGTAAATAATTTAGAATAAATACTTTAGGGCTTCTTATACATGTCAAATCCCAAAATAAATGTTTTAATGACTAGGCTGTTCATTTTATTTTGGACAAACTGGTTGATGAACGCATGCATCTGGTTATTGTGGGCTTGCCTCAAAGAACCAGTAGGAAGCAGGAAGGCGTGGTTACTGAGAGTCAAGCTTGTTTGACTCGTGCTTCTGTAGAACCAGCAATATGGTCCAATCAGGAGCTCCAAACCCGAGTGGGGTGATCACACGTCACCCATAGGCGCTGCTGATTACGTCATGTGTTTCTCTCTCTCTCTCAAAGCTGTTGCATGACCATCACATCATTTTGAGGAAGGAGCAACACAATAAATATCCATCATGCAACTATTAAGCATACTGTACTTGCTAGTTTTTTAGTTGAAAGATTATTTTATAACGAGTGAATAAACAATGCCATAACACACAAAGCCTATTTATTACAAGTGAAAGTGCGGATATAGTAGGTCATCGATTCACACTTAAGTAATTTCCCTTGTGGGTCAGTATGTTGTCGGTGTAATCCTCAGTCATTCAGCTTTGATCCATCGCAAATAAAGTTTTAGAGTGAAGACGTTTCACAGTTCATCAAGTGGCTTGAGTTCTGAGAACCGCTTGGCTAAACAACGAAACTTCAGTCTAAATCTTTTGTCCATTTGATAGAATTTAAGTTTTCGTTTGCTATATTTGTTATGTTGTTGGCACATCTAAAAGCTTTGCAAAGGCCATAAGTGAGAGTGAAATGGAAGGATTATTGCACTACAAAAATGACATAATAAACACCAGTTTTAAAATGAGTCACGAAACTGAAATTATCCAGGACAGTCCATTTGTATAACACAACAAAATAACACAGACAGTGGATTTAAGATGCTAGTGTTTTATTAGACACGTGTATCCTAAGTCAGACAGAGCTCAGATTACCAGATGTCAGCACATATTCTGGTCAATTAAAATTAAACATTCAGCAGCAACATCGTTAAACTGACACAATGAAAACATTGTCTGCATGGACCCTTAAACTTGATTAAGAAGCACTTATGGGAACACCATTTTCTTGTATCACTGTGGTTATTTCTATAACAAGCTTTAAACTATATGTACTAAATGTGAAATGCTTACACTAAAATAAAATACTAATTGGGAATGACGTGAATACACACAATATCAACTTAAATCATTTTAAATAACAAAGTGATTTGTCAAGACTTCAATCATATACTGCACTGCTGTAAATCACAGATGAAATCTAATTACTGAAAAGTAAATGGCTGTGCAAAAACAAACACTGAATTGTGCTTTTCTTTTTCTTTTAAACTGTACGGTGTGTGCACAAAATTAAAAAAACATGTAATAAACAATACATCAATGATATGTTTGTGGCTCAAATGATATGTTGTAACCTTTGTGATAAATGCATTATGTGGGGCTGATACAAAAATAATCTGCATAGGGTATGGATCAATACACTGCATGGATAGGCTTAAGTCCTTAAATACAATCAACATTTACAATAATGCAACAATTACAAAAAATATGTGCAAAATTAAGCTAGTCAATGTCTATTTTCCACATGTTAACAAAAATTGAAACCATTTACAAAATATTAATGTGTTATCCCTTCAAGTGCAAAGATGTTTCTAACATGGAGAAGGAACCTGTCATTAATTGTCTCTAAAGCTTTAAAGTTTCTTTGGAGCAATACATTTTAAACATGATCAGAAGCATTTCATTAAGAAATGTTCAGTGTCCTTTTGCCATAGACTTCGGTTTATCCCTTCAACAAAAAGAATATTGAAATACACAGTATAACTTCCAAGTTAGCAAAATTAATTTGCCAACGTTAGTAATATAAAACATCTTGCAATTTGATACAAACCCATAGGCTACCATAAGCATAAACTTGTTAAGTTAAATATTTATAAAATATTAATATTTGCAAAGTTTCACCACTAACCAAAAAACATATGAGATGTATATGGTGAAACACCACAGTCCATCACACATGCAGTAGTGTTTGCATACTTTCACTTCATGGTAACTCACTTTAGTGCCAAACTATTAATAGAATGGTTTCTTTGGCAGTTACTTTCAAATGCCATTTTAGTAAAATAATACATCCACACGTAGTAAACAAGCTATGACAAAGTGTACATACTGCAGACACTGATATGATTTGATAGATTACTACTAGTAATTAATTAAATGGAACCAGTGAAAATATTAAGAGCAAAAACCTTTGGACACCACAGGGAGATTAGGACTTTACAAGGCAAAGAGGGCATCTTCTGTGTGCTCTGCCTTCTTATGTGATCCACTGGGAGCAGGATGAGCTCTTGTGGGAGATGGCATAGAATCTGCTGTCTTTGCTCGTTCCTCAAGGAACTTATCAAACTCTGAAAAACATTGGTTTCAAAAATTAGGAAATACTGTTTTGATAGCTATGTTTTATCATAAGCTTAGGCTTGTACCTTCACTGGTGACACCTTCTTCAGCCTGGTCACCTTTCTAAAGATCAAACATTTAAAGACAAACAACAAAACACATAGCTGTGGGTTTCACATTTTCAAAGGATTAGAAAGATCAACATCACAGAGTTGCTTGAAGAACCTAACCAGTATACTGGAATACTCATACATTTATTTGATAATACAATTATTTATGATCATTACTGTTAACTTGTTTAGTATGAAGTAGGGTTATCAAAAAACATCAATACCCACATACTAATCGATACAAAAACAAATATCTGTATCAGGTATCAAGCCTTTTCCTTAGTAGCTACGTTTTAAATGTTAGTATCCAGAGTAATTAATTATAAACCTGTACATCAATATATTAGTTGGACTTTAAAGGGTGTTGAAAGCATAAATGATGAGGGTGACAAAAAGGCAAAATGTGTATAGCATATAATATAATATAGCATGGGATGAAAGGAACAACTGAAGCTTGGTAAAGAACAAAACAGAAAGGGTAGGTAAATGAAATAAGCCTCACCACATCAGCACAGAGCCACTCCTCTATGTCATCCATGACAGAGGACTGTGACACTGGGATCTATGAGCCAAAGCCAAGCCATTGGGGCAGAAACAAGCCACAAGAAAAGAAAATCACACCAATGAAAATAAAATCAGCATAAGAAAAACAAGGAAATCATAAAACATGTCAATTAAAACTAGCATAAACATACCACTACCTATTTTACTTTTTCAAAATGTTCACTGCAAGCAGTTTTTAACATATTTAGACAATTACTCAAGGTTCCCTCATCTCTGAAATCAATCCCAGGTAACAATGTATAGACTTAGTGAATACACCAAACATTCCTTCTGCTTCTTTTCACTCACGAGGTAAGTTTCTTAGTGTGAAAAGAGAGTAGACTGCATAACAGGTTTCCAACAGACTAATGTTAATACAGGTGTATTCTCTCATTACTTACTTGCACATGTTTGGCCATTTCAGGAAAAAACGCCAAACATTATACTTATATATGTATAGTTTATTTTGAACAATATCAGTCCTATTTACACTACTCCGATAATATGGCTAGTTTGATGGAATGGTTAGCAGATATGTTATTAGTTCAACATTGTTGTATGTTTTGTGACTGAACTGTGAATGTCTGCTTCTTCAGCAAAGTGTGGTAGATATTTCTTTTAATCTTTATTTAAACAGGAAAGTCCCCCAAGTTTTGAAATCTCTTTTACAGGGGAGTCCTGACCCCACACAACACCCTATTGTACATGTGTATGGAGCACCCAGAGGTTACCTACGCAGACAGAGGGAGAACATGCAAACTCACACAGAAGGTTGAACCCAGCACTTTCTTTTTAAGAGGCTCGAGCTAACCACTGTCCTTCCCAAGAATTTAAATCTCATCAGCACAAGTCACTTTAGTTAGCAGATCCAGTATTTTAACAGGGCTAACTGTGTCATTACATGTAATAATTTGTTTATATAGGTGTTTAAAGAAATGTACTATTAGACTTTTGAATGTATATTAATTTAAATGTGTTGTGTCCCATGTATGTTTGTTAATATGCACTGTCCCAACAAAAAAATATATATACATTGAAACCTAAAGTATAGGTTTAGTGTACGTAGTATAATATGACACACAATGGTTAGATATTGTATAATATTCACTATTAAGTGATAAGTAATGATATAGGTGGTTATGGACATGAATCAACAGTCCTGCATTAATTATAGGACAGACAATAAAAGTGCATAAGCTCTACTGGTGCGAGTGATGGGTGTGTTAATAGGCAGGAGTGAGCTCAGTATGAATGCTGTGTTATGGTGGGCAAATGAATCTAAGGAGCGAGGCGAGGTAGTGACCATGTGAGAGGGGCAAGAGGACACTCTGAGAATCGAGTCCTCACCATTCCTTGGGTAATAAGCCAGCTGTCTATGGGCAGCTCCTGATCTGCTGCTGGGTTATCAACATTCAGCTGAATCAACAACAGAATAACACCTTACACCACAGCATAGCCCACAGTGCAGAGACATAGAAGAAGTCAAAGATGCACGACATAATGGGAGAAAATAACATGTGTGAAATAAGTGTATGGGAGATTAAATCAATAAAGAAAAAGAGGGAGAAACACTACATAAATGTACAGTAATCATACAGTATTATAAGGAGGGCCAGTGTTTATTGCTGATACTCACCCCTCCAGTGTTTTGTTGTCTTACATCTAGGGCTGAAGCCAGGCTGCCCAAAGCCTGTGGGTCTTCATATGTTACACTAGCAAACACAAGTGAAGTTTAAACTACAGTAATGTTCTTCTGATTTTATTAGTTTAATTAACATCCTTAAGGTGACTTTAAGCCTTTTTGATCTGCGTTTGTTTTTCCTTTTAGAGATCATATAAAAGTGTATATTGTTTATTGTATGATATTATTATGATACTGTATCATAATAATAAAACATATAATAAAACTTACTTTTTGCGTTGCTCTGCCAGAGAACTACTCCTGGTCTGGGCAAACATATCAAAATCATCTTGATTGTGACCTGAGAGAGATGACAATGTTGCACTGACAGTCCCTGGACCAACTTCTGAAAGATAGTAAAGAGAAAAACAACAGATAAGTACTATAAAGTAAAGTGACGTAACATGTGCATTAGGCACTGGGCTAATAATGTTAGTAAAGCAGACATACCCAAACCAGCGAGTGCAGATGACAGTGTTGTAGAGCCATTATGGTCTGGTGAGGCTGAAGTGCCAGCACTGGACTGGGGAGGAGGACTGGAAGTGATCCTGGGAGTGACTACAGCAGGGGAGCCTGGTCCCAGGTCTATAAGGTTGTCATCTGGGACCTCACTCAGCATCTTAGGAGCAAAGGGGTAATAAAATGTAATAAACTGAAGCTTGAAATGTAGATCATTGTAAAAGATACAATTAAAAAATAAATTTGCAATTTTGTTCTAAAGAAACATACCCCGTTATTTTGCGAAGCTCTACCCAATCGGACCCTTTCATATCTATAAGAAAAAAGAAATCACCACCCAGTTAAAAAAATATGGAATTGTTTGGTTTATTTTGTTTTTTGAAAACCATTCAAATCAATATCAGATGTGTCAAATTTTGAAACAACACATCAATGTTTGTGACTTTAGGTACCTCTCATAACGAAGGAAGATGTTGTTGAGGTCATCATTGACATGTAGCAGTTCCTCAGTAATCTCCTCATTGGAAACTCTTGAAATCAGCTCAACCACTCTTTGCTGCATAGCCCTGCAAGTCCTGTTTAGTTCCTTAAACATATTGATAACAAAATCTAATTAATTAATCCAGAAGATATGCAGTGCAATCAAACACATGATTGTGACTGGCTAATAAACTTTGCATACTTGGGTTGGTACTTCAGAAAGAAAGCTACAGCAACCCCTACTGGCTAAGCAATGTCCCAGCATTTTAAATCAGTACAGGGGCAAAGGAGTTTGAGGTAAATGACAGATTAACAGCAGTGAAGGGATGCACTGTATTAATCTTAGACAAGTGTGATGATTCTGGTCACTTCAGCATGACCCAGGCAGACATCTGTACCGCTCTGACTGTGTGTCTTTCTTTATTACATTGTTTGGTCTCTCACCTGAAGCAGTTCAAGATCTGAAGCATCTTCCTGTCCAGGGACAAGTTCTGTTAACATCTCTGACATGACTTTGACATTCCCCCTGACAATGTCCAACTCACTACGTAGCCTGGCAATCTAAAAGCACACATTTAGTCCAAAAGATGAAGGCTACATCTTTGCATCTTGACAGTAGTGACTTCTTACCTGTTCTGGTGTTGCAGTGATGGGCCCTTGTTCACTAGTCGTGTTGTCCATCTGGGAGGCACGTACTGGTGCAGGTTTAGGAGGGGCGGCAACAGGAGCGGCAGGGGCCAAATATTTAAGCATGCCGGGGTCCACTTCAGGAGTACCCTGTGGAAACAAAAATGCAATAAGCAAAATGCAACACAAGATTTAGAAGATATTCCTGTCTATCCATTTACCCTCTGTGGTGTGTGGATTGGGGATAGAGCATCTAGATCTGCCATTGGGAACTCCACACCTTTCCTCTTCAGTTCTTCATAAATGTGGACTACTCCGGTAAGATCAGGACTACTCCTGAAAGCATCGGCCCAAGCCTGACAAATCACAAATATTGATCATGATTACTGAAACAATTAAAGGCCAGTTATTAAAGACGGCTGACAAACACACCTGCACAAGATTGTAAACTTTATATCTACTGTCCAATCCATACAGACCCATTACAGTCACTCCATAATGTCAAGTGCACTTAAGGCCTCGTATTTTGTTAATTAAAACAACTAAATATTTCCAGGGACTACACCAACATAACCCAAACCAACCTGGATGAGAGATAGCACTTTGTCTTGTACAATGGTCGGAGGATTTGACTTTGGTGACAGGATCCTGACCATAACACCATCTATAAAGTCTCTGTTTGCCACCTGAACATGGAACCTATGGCCACAGTTCTTCACACATGTCTCCAACACCTGTACAGACAAAAAAACAAAAAAAACAAAACATAACCAGTGAGTAATAACATGTCAGACTAACAGTATATCAGAGTCTTGAGTTACATGTACTGTATGTACTACACACACTATCAAAGACATTAAAATAGAACTGTGCAATTATCATTTCTAAAGGTCAATGATATGCTTGGGTCTTTTTAATTGAGAGGTCTGCAATCAGATTTCAGTAAAAGCATGTGGTACATAATATTTTTAATGCTGAATGGCAATGATTAAAGTTGTTACTATTGTTTAAGACAAGCTATAATCAAGATCATTCAAAATTAAGAAAAAAAGATTAACCCTAATGTACCCTAACCCTAATGATGATTATTTGGCATATCACTCAGTCCTACATTAAAGCATAACTAAATTAAAAGGTATTTCTTATTATAAACTCTCTACCGTCAGAGTCAACATGACTTCTCTGTAGTTTTTGTTCCCACTCAGTCTCTTCTTCAGTGCCCGCATTGCATCTTTTGGCCTGGAGGAAAAAGAAGATATATTATACACCAGAAATGAATAAAGATATTAATCTGAGAAGAGCAGGACATTTTGATTTTGTTATAGTTGTGGTGTGAGCCTCCTATAAAATAGCTTTTTCTTTTTTGACACATTAGTAACTCCAAACATGATAATGATCAGCAATATCTAGACTTCTTTCCAATTGTTTAATCATCACATGTCTTTTGTTAACAGTGAAATGTGCATTCATAATAAACCCACAACTGAACAGTCATGCAAAATGCTTTTCTCCACATAATGGCTGTGTATAATGAACTGCTGTTGCATGCCAAAACAATGGGTGTGTGGAGGGACAAGAAATGCAGAAAGTATGTAGAGAAAAGTTTTTCATGACAACTATATATTTTTTTATTCACAAGGCCTATAATCATCACACACCACCACACTAAAATACATGTGAAGCACTCATAATTTTAGCACACTTAATTTAGACCAGCTAATGCTTAATTTGCTTTAGTCTTGTCTTCATAACTTACCCCTCATCAGTCTCATTAATGATGTCACAGATTTCCATGTTTAGAGTCCAGTCCTCATTTTGAAGGCCTCCATCGGTGGCTCTTTCTGCAGAACATATATAAGGAAATTGTTACAAAATAGAGATGTGGCAGGCCGGACGTTAACCATGCTTCCTTTCCATGCATGATATCCTTTCTGACTGTCAGACTGACTGGGGAAACCATAGATGATCCTAGATTTACCATTTCATACATTTGGTACTATTAAGATTCAGCAGGAATATCCTATGTAATCAGATCAACTGGATTGTCAGTCAAGGCCAGTCACAGTATAAGAGGCAAATAATCTAAAGTTCCCCTTGAACAAGTCAAATCTTAATGGAGCTGCTTAATGCAAACAGTGCGTTCATTGATTGGGTCCACTGTCTCAACTCAAGAGAAATGACACTGGATCAATGACACAAGCTAGTCACATGACTGCAGGCCAGATGTACCATGCTGTGCCAACAGACCCAATGTCACCAACAGAGGTTTTCTCCCACAAAAAAGTGACAGTATATCTTTCAATTAACTAATCTAAACGTATGAGGAGTGAATGAGGACAGTTGTTATGGCATAAGCTAAAATTAATATGGAGAGCGTCTCTTCCAATCAATGCAGATAATGTACTGGAATACAATATTGCTATAAATTAAGTAAACCATGCAAAGTTTGGTAATTCAGGCTAGATTATAACTGAGAAAAGGCAAAGGTGTCATCATAATGTGACTGTTGGGTTAAAAGTTGGTTAGCTCAACTCAACCAACACAAGGCAACTTATTATTATTAAACATGAATCAACTATGCGCGATCAACATTCTTAAAATAGTGAATGTACGTCCTTGCAAACGTAATTCCAACTTGAAATGTATTACATCGCAGAATTAGGGGATCTTGGGCGAAGAAGAGGTCATAGCAGGCTATAAAACACCATTAGCAAGTTAGCATTAGCTGTACGCTCATTCCAAGTTGATGACGTCTGCTGAGATGATGTCTACTTTTTCTTAACCGGGTCCCTGACTTTTGGGCTCGTATATAGTCCCGTTAGGGTGCATCTTGTGAAACTCAGTCATCTTTATCCTGCAAACTTACCGATACATTGGCCGACTGGAGTGCTGTATGGATTGCCGAGTAAGAACTCCATTTTAACAACAAACAATCCGACCGCAAGGGCTGGATGACAGAGGCGGGCTAAACGCGACGCTCAGCCCGCCCACAGAAATTCTGATGTATCCTTAACTTAACCTTAAAACCTTAACTTTATCTGTCATAGGAACGTTTCGCATGAATGTAAAATTAGCATGTAATTAAACAGGCCTATTTTAGATTTAACTGTTTATGTTAAAACGAAAACGTGCAAGTGGTACTCACAAAACACACTTTTTTCCTGACATTACATAAATAAATAAAAATCCCAATTTCTCTTTATAAATCTCGCGTACGCAACACATTAGCATTTGAATCTGTTTTTCTTTTAATGAAAGTGCTTTAAAGCGCAAATAGTAAAACTTTTGTGAACGCATAATGTTGCCTAGTAACAGCGCGTAAACAAAATTGTGGACGCACGGAGGTCCGTATCGCAGACTACCTAGCATACTTCATTGGATATAAACAATAAAACGAAATTGTTAGTTAAACTCCGCTAGCTAGGGTAAAAAGATCAAGTGCAAAATGTGCAGCAAAGTAGAAAAGGTCTATATTACAGAGGACATTTTGCGTGGCATTGTAGCCGAACAACGTAAAAAAGGTCCAACTGGACATAACCAAGTGGCGCAATTGGAGTTTTGTGAGGTTCAAAAACTTGACCTAGGATCCAGACGTAAGACATTTCAATTTTATAAGTGTTTGTTTATTTATGATAACTCTAATTAAATGCTTGTGAGTGTAGATATCTCAAGGATTGAAAGCCTGTGGAAATTTACCTCCTTAACAACTCTTCACTTAAATAACAACAACATACAGAAGATGGAGGGCCTGAGTCGTCTAACAAATCTGAAATGTTTAAGTACTACATAAAATTATTTTGCAATACAATTTAGCACTCCTCTGTAACACGTTACACGTAAAATGTAATGAAAATATATTTTATGCAGATCTGTCATTCAACAACATAGTGAAAATTGAGGGCCTGGAATCTCTGAAGAAACTAGAGGAGCTAAATTTGTCAGATAACAGAATTCCAGCTCTGGAAAACATGGATTCTCTTGAGAAACTTCTTTCTTTTAACATGGCCAATAACGTTCTGAATAATCTGAGACAAGTAAATCATATTTTTGTCTACACTTTATAGATACTAGTATACCCTTATCATACTATACTAATAAAACATTTTGTCACAACACAGGTGTTGTATCTCAAGAAATTAAAAAATCTATTCAGTCTTAACTTTTGTGGAAACCCCTTAAGCGAAGAGGAAAATTACAAATTGTTCATAATAGCTTTTTTCCCAAATGTAAAATACCTTGACTACAGCCATGTTGACAATGAAATTGTGAGTATTTTGGTAATTTTGTTCGATTACTCTTTTATAGTTTAATTACAACACTATATATCACTCCTAACATGCTAATGTATATATTTGCTCAGAAAAAACAAGCATCTGTCAAATTCAACCATGAGCTTGAGAAACTCTCTCAGGAAGATTTGGAGAGAGAGAAAAAAACAGAGGCACTGAAAGCTCAACAAGCTGACCTACAAATGCATATGGTACTACTTTTTTGCTCTGGTCCATATTGCCGGGGTGCTTCAAAGTTCAAAGAAATTTAACAAATTTCTCAATATTTATATATTTTAGGATGCCTTTGTGGAATCATTGAATGGATCTTTTCTATTTGAACACATGTTCAAAGACGATCCACTGGAAAACAAGCTGCAAAGTGTACCAGAAATAGCAGTTCAGCAGAAATCATATCCTTTATTGGTTATTGATTTAAATGTATTTATGCAAATAGTAACTCTAATTCCTTAACTTATTACTTACATTCAAGCAGAAGATGACGGAGCTGTGTGTGCAGTTGTTTGAAACAGGTTTAGTGGAGCATAGTCGAAGACAAGCAAAGGTGAATTCATTCTTCACTAGTCAGAGTGTGAGCACAGCAGAGACAATGCAGAAAGAAACTGAGTTATTAGGGGGATTTGAAAAGTACTTCAAAGAGGTAAACCATTTCCCATTTTGTAGTTAGACAGTATTAACTGCTATAATGTTATATATGTTTTGTGTATCATTTGTTTCAAGCTGAAAAAAGAATCAGCAACAACATTAGAGACTGATCACAAGGATGAGCTAAATAAACTCCAAAAACATTTACTTACACTCGAGTTCAAACTAATAAGTCAGATAGAGGTAAGTGTATGTTAACCCTAGAATACATCTGCATACTCTGATATTCAAACTGTTGTTGTTCTAGATGATGATTAAAGAGCTGGATGTGGTCCTTTCAGAAATGGTTGGCACACTCAGTGAAACCGCTCAAGAAATATATCCTTTTCTTTTTAAACAGATTTTCAGAATTTAACTATATATTTTTTGTTTTCATTAACTTATCTATACATTTGCACAATGTCGAGAACTGGAGGATAAATATTATGAGAAAGTGCAGGGGATTGTCACTGCTAGTACTGAGAATGTGTCAAGGGACCATGGTGTGGAAGATTTGTCTGATGATGTTAAGATGGTACATTTTTGGAAAAATTTTCCTATTATATTTCTGTTAAAATTAGAGTATTAACGTAATTTGTATTTTTTCAAGGTGTTTATAGACAAAGAAACAGTGATGAGAGCACTGACTACAGCTCATGAAAACCACATCCTCACCATAAGAGACAGAGAAAATCAGCTGATCACTCGTGCCAATGCCTGGAAGAGCAGATTCATCAAAAAAGTATGCATTTGACATAACAGATCAAATGAATCATTATTGATCATAAGTATTAAGCAATACATTTTCTGAATACATTATTTTCAGCTCCAGGAAAAAGAACTCCAGCGAAATAGAATGGTCCTTTCCCATATTATCACCTATGTGGACCATTATGAGGAAGAGCTGCACAAATTATTCAATAGATGAATATATTATTTCTTTTCTAAAACACATGGCCAAATGAATAAACAAAAAGTGTTTTGTTTTTTTTTCTTCTATATATAGACTAAAAAATGTATAATATGTAAAATAAAACGCTGACATCAAAACATTCCAGCTACACGTTATTTTAACCCTCCGGTCGTGTTCGCCTCCAGCCCCCTACTTTAGTGTTCCCGGTCAAAATTGACCGGTCTGTTTTAACTGCTCTTAAATTAGCACAAACATTTTTTTTCACCACCAATTTTTTTTTATTAAACATTCTTTAGTTGAGAACAATGTTTCAAAGTAGTGTCTAACAACAATTTGTAGAAGTAAACATTAAATAACATCAGTGAAAATACAATTGGGCAATGAAAATGAACTACAAAATGAACATATACTGTAATACAAAAAATAAATGGAAAACCAAACACAACAGGGTGTGTGTGTGTGTGTGTGTGTGTGTGTGTGTATGTGTGTGTGTGTGTGTGTGTGTGTGTGTGTGTGTGTGTGTGTGTGTGTGTGTGTGTGTGTGTGTGTGTGTGTGTGTATTCATGCACATGAGTGGCATGTGACACTCTGGTCAGAATGGGCCTTGCAAACATAAGCATGACATTTGCAGCATGTCAGGCTCGTTTTGATGTCTCTAGGGGCACAGAGGCCACAACGCTTCCTTTTCTGCCCATGTCCTTGTTGGGGGAGAGCAGCCAGGGCAGTGGCTGGGGCTGGGGCTGCAGCGTGCATGCATCCAGGATGTTGTGGAACAGTGCCACAGGCCAGCGAGCCGTCATCCGCTTACAGGTGTATGTACCAGTAAGCTGCAATAAAGGAACAATAAATAATAAGAGATTAGGAACAATATTCAATCTGTTGTAACCAAATGCTATGATTCACCTAGATAAAAATAAAATAAAATGCATGATGAGACTTTACATTACCTTATCAAGGCAGTCAACGCCTCCCTTGTTCTTGTTGTAGTCCTGGATCATCAGGGGCTTCCTGTCCTCTGTGGTGCTGACAGCGGCGTCTTTGTGTACTGTGCTCATCAGGATGACATTTCTGTTCTTCTTGGGAACGTATGACACAAGAGTGTGAGTGTCAGTGAATGCAAATTGTGATGAGTGCCTGTCTTCCTCTGGTTGATACCAGCGCAGGGGGAAGTTCGGGCTTGTTCTTCCTCACTGTCCCTACCATGGTGAGCTTTCTTTTCAGTAGCTCCTGACCAAGAGCATGTGATGTGAAGAAGTTGTCCCATGTGATATTATGCCCATGGAGACCGGTTGTCATGTCCAGCACAACACGCATGCCCTGGTTTTTTTCGGCCCTTCCAGTACTGGGTTTCCCCATGTACACCTGCATATTGTGTGAGTGTGAGTGTGCGTGTGTGTGTGTGTGTGTGTGTGTGCGTGTGTGCGTGTGTGCGTGTGTGCGTGTGTGTGTGTGTGCGTGTGTGTGTGAGTGAGTGAGCTGGGGCAGTGTGTATGGGGATGTTTTCTGTATGTTGAATGAATTTACTCTGGATACCCATTCATTTCCTATGGCGGTCACTTTTGGCCGGGAACACCACAGGTGAAACAAGGTTGATTAAAACACTCAAAATTGAATGAAATAGGTGATCATCACTTTTATATGTTCAAATACACAGTGTGGAGGATATCATAAGGTATTGAGGTAATCAGATGTAAAATCTAATATTTATGAGTATTATAAGTTGTAAAACGGTCAGATTTGACCCGAACACGACAGGAGGGTTAATACATCCATGCTACACATTAGTTATCAGCATACAACTATGGCACCGCAGTTCAAATACATGTCCCATAATGCTTTTCGAAACATCGTCCAATAAGATTCTAGCTCTGGTCGAGCTCCAGTTTCCAGCCAATGAAATCGTGTGAGCCAGTCGGCTAAAATATGGGTCAAAGTTTTTTTGTGCATGCAGCTGACTTTAGTGTCAAAGTTCATGACGGTGGCTGACGAAGACACTTTTGCTCGAATCATGCCTGTCCCAGTGGAAAGTCTCGGCTTCCCCGGCACGGCCTGTCCGCCCTCGGCATCTCTTCACCCGCCTGCACCGATCAACACACACCAGCCCGGGGTGGGCACCACTCTGCTGTACAGCGGCTCACGGTTTCGGGGTCACCAAAAGAGTAAAGGAAACGCCTATGACGTTGAGGTTGATTTGCAGGTTTGTTAATCACCAATATGTTGACGCATGTTGAGTGAAATGACATTTTGATTCATCCATTAATAAAGCTGCACTGGACACTGGAGTGCCCCAGCCCATTGCTACGTCAGCCTGGCAGACAGAGTAGCCTACATTCTCGTTGACCCAGTTTAGACATAACCGGGTGGTTAGGTAAACTTAAGAAAAAAATACTGTATTTTAACAAAATCAGACAAAGTGATTTTAAACTCATTGATTATCAATCCAAGATTAAGATTTTTGTTAAATTTACAAGATCAACTAAAAAGAGAAGGCTTCTGTTCTTTCTTGTGTAAAATATGTGCAGCATGTGTCCAAGGAGGACTCTTATGTGTGTGGATATTTGAAGATCAAAGGGTTGACAGAGGTAAGCATATGTGTGTGTCAACTGTATACTCATGTCATTATGCAACAGGGGGTCAGCCAAACATGGCAGCCAGAAATATGCACACAGATTGTTTCTAGCTTTTACATTTACACTTTATATATGTTGACTGTATGCATTTCTCCTTTTGAACCCTCTTCTACTTCTCAAGGAGTATCCCACTCTCACAACATTTTTTGCTGGGGAAATAATCAGTCGGAAAAAGCAATTTTTAACCAGAAAGTGGGATGCAGATGAAGATGTTGACAGAAAACACTGGGTTTGTACTGTATTATCAGTGGCATTGTTATTTTTGTTGCAGATCTCAGTCTTTATTTACTTTTTCCCATTCAGGGCAAGTTTCAGCCTTTTTGCAAGTATGCCAAAAGCTTTAACAGTGATGGCTTTGACTACGATGCACTGGAAAAGAGTGATTATATTTTTATGCGGTGGAAGGTAAGGCAGTTGTGTGTTACTCCGTTCATCTGGTGCTTTGTTTTCTGAACGTCGGCCTCTCCCCTTTTGACCCCCTGAAGGAGCAGTTTCTAGTTCCAGACCACACCATCAAAGACATCAGTGGCGCATCGTTTGCAGGTTTCTACTACATTTGCTTTCAGAAATCTACAGCCACTATCGAGGGGTATTATTACCATAGGAGTTCTGAATGGTAAATTTTTAAAAAGAAAAAAATAATAGTTGTGATTTTCATAATATGTTGCTTGCATTACTTTTTTTTATATATATTTTCAGGTACCAGTCTTTAAATTTAAACATCATTCAAGAACATAGTATGCCTATCTTTGAATTCCGGTGACATGATCATGAGGTGATTGGAGACGGGGACATTTTAAATGTGAACCAGGCATTGAGCAAGGGCTTCATAAAGCTAAGAGTCAACCTGTTTTTTCTCCATTGTGAAGAGATGGCACAGCTGAATGTGAAAGGACACAAGAAGATGAATGGCTTGATTTTTATGTTTTCAAATTGGGTTCAAATTTTAATGTTTTTATTTAACTTATTTTTTTAATTTTGTCAGTCTCTGTTTGAACACAAAAATATTGTCATTCAAATGAGACATCCAGTTTCATTTAGTTTCTTTTAAAGGTGCCTTGAAGCATGTCATGAACGCTACAGAACCGAAAGCTGTGATCATTTTGCATTATGCTGTTTTTTCCTTTGCTACTATAATACATCTTGTGTTAGTACATCATCTGTATTAAGAGTTCTATAAGGGTGGCATGTCCAGAAAAAAAGTCAGAAGTAATTTTTGATTTGTCTTTGCAAAACAAAATTGGTATATTTTAAGTTATGACAGTTTTGGGATTTAAAACAAATCTAGGTTTAAGAATGAAATCAAAGGCTGACCAAAGATATAGTATGTATATGTAAAGGGGAAATAAAAATGTAAATGCAATTTCAGTCATTCTTCACTTTCTCTAAAATGTAGACAAAAAGTTTACTTCTTACGATGACAAATTAAGGGATTTTTTAAAAATATGCAATGTGAATAACTCGGGGCCATTATTAATTATGACAAATCTGTGATTTTCTGTAAAAAAAAAAAAAAAAAAATCAGATAAAGATTTCACTAACAGAATTTTGTATGCTGTTTTCTTTCATCTTCAGTACGCTCAATTGTAATGTGGCCATTAGATGTCACAAATGAGCCTTGCAAGTTGTAAGGTGGATGGTGTCTGTGTTCGAGTTTTTGGAGACCATATAAAAATGACTTAACGTTGTTATGAATGCGTGAATGAGTGTTAAGTTACAAATAGACTATAACATGCATGGATTTCACGGAAAGAAAAGTTGCATTACTGAAACACATTGTTATTTCAAATGGCTCCAATTCCTGCTGAGTTTTTCCGTCTGACGCACAATGCCGCACCTTCTGAGAGCGGCTTATATATTCACCTGCAGACGCATCTGAAGGACACACGTATCCCAGGAATTTCTCAACCTTTTGGGTGTAATGGATCCCCAGAGACACCCAATCAGTGTGCGTTTGGTCGGTTTGATGCACAAGGAAAAGAAAAAGGTAGTAGGCCTAACTAGTTTTATTGGCATAACGATTTAATAGTGATTTTCAAGTGATTATTTGTATTTCAGATGTACTTGGTGTCTGTGCTTTGGACGGATCAGAATGAGATTGTGGTGTATAGAACGTTTAAAGACTTTCAGAAATTGCATGTGAGTAAGCCTCCAATTGGGTCCAAAATTCCAAATTGTTTAGACTTACTTGACTTTATATTACCAGAAACAAATGAAAAAGGCGTTTCCTGTCACCAAGCTGAAAAAATCTGAAAGAGTTATTCCCAAATTTCGTTGTAAGTATCCATACTGGCCAACCTGTTGATATCTCTGAAGTTATTTATAGCACAATACAGGTGCAATTATAAATTCATTTCAGACAAAAGAGTGAAGCGCAGAGGGCAGAAGACTCCAACCAAGTCTCTTGTGCGACTGAAGTTTCTACAGAAATACTGCAATGAACTGCTGAGCTGCGACCCCGGAGTCTGTCAGTGCGCAGATCTGGTTCAGTTTTTTCATCCAAACAAGCAGGATCTCCAGCCAGAGTTTTCTTCTAACAGGTAGGTCATTTCCTACACCAAAAGCGACACGCATTTCACAAATGATGGATGTGCGGCAAAACAATATAATACTTTTAATTTTTTTTTTATGTGACATTGTAGTGTCATGGTCATGCCTTCAGATGAAGACCTAAAAGTGGATTTAGGTGGTGGAAATGTGACAAAACCATTTGTGACAGAGACCTACCGCTGCGTGGCTGCATATGAAACCAAGGACACCAAAAACAAACCATTTAAAGTTGCAGCAGAGGAGAAAGTAGATGTACTTATTAAAGACAAAGCAGGTGAGAAATACCTCTAGTGCTTTTTCTGCAGTACATGCTTTTATGTTTGTGAATTTACATTGGTATAGGGTGGTGGCTTGTAGAAAATGATGAAAAGCGAATGGCTTGGTTTCCTGCTCCTTATCTGGAGAAACTTGAGGATGACAGTGAAGATGAAATAGATGAGTCGACAGAACGAGGTAAAAGTCCTTCTGTTATGCTTTAGATCAAGACCACCAGGAGGAGATGTCCAATTTAGTTTAAAGCCAAATTCATTTTTTTTATTTTTTTTTCAGGATTGCTCTACACAGCAATCAAGAGTTATAAAGCTACCAAAGATGATGAGCTCACAGTAATCATTGGTGCTGTTGTAGAAGTCTTGCAGAAACCAGAAAATGGATGGTGGCTTGTAAGGTAATCAGAAAATAATTAAATAACATTGTAATAATTTAAGAATCATGTCAATAGTTGTGTTTTCTTTGTCAGATACAAAGAGAAGGCAGGTTACGTCCCCTCAATTTACCTACAGCCCAACAACTACCCGCATATACGTTTGACACCTAGTCTTCCAGCGCAACAAAATCCACTTAATCTGGAAGTTCCCTCTTTGGGGCAGCATCCTCAATTCAGCCATTCCCAAGGAAGCCTGCTGGAAATGCCTTCATCCCGACCATGTTCACCGCACTTACTGCAGCCAGAAAGCAAAAACAAGTCACGTTCTCTTAACATCCTACCAGCGTGCTCACCTACACCACTGGCTGTGGTTCCAATTTCCAATGTTACAAATGCCTCTGTGCATCGCCATCCTCCACCAACAATTACCATAGAAATGGATGACGATGATGAGGGGAAAAGTATTAACATTTACAGCCAGGGTAGCTTTGACAGTGACAGTGACAATGATTTTAGCTTTAGCGATGACCTTAGCTGCTCATCTGGAAGCTCTTCTCTAAATTTAAGTTCCACAGAGGATGGGCCAAGCTTCCGCCACACTCCTCCACCCCCCAGCAGCAATCACCTGAGTCCATCCACTGGTGCCAGGATGATGCCAAGTGTTTCAGGCCCCAACCTCTACAAGGGTCCCGCCTCGCCAAAAGTACCACCCAGGCCACGGCCACAGCAGATTCTGACCCGCTGTACGACCATCACCAGGAAGAACGCAGCCAAGGGGAGCGACACACACAGTGGAATAGTCAGTAGTTAGTAAGACGTGACTAGATACTCTTGAAATGTCTACAAGCTGGTATCATTTTGGAAAATGTTTAAATTGTAAACTAATTCATTAGTTTATTATTATTAAGTTTTTATTATTAGTCTGTCTACATTATAAAGTTCATATTATATAATCAATAACAAGATGATATAATATATAATCAATAACAAGTTGCTAATTGAAAATAGAAAGTGTTTATCATCTGTCTGATAAACAAATCAGGAAAATAAACATCTTAAATAAAAGGTTATGCATTTATTTTATAAACATTTGTGGTGTTAACAAAGTTTTGTAACCAAAATGTGTTGCTTTGCCAGTAAATCAGGGTCAGACAATAGCCAGGCATTTGCTTTGCTTCTTGCCTGTCAGTGAAAAATGCCTTTGTTTCATTTTGACTCAGAGGACAGTCTCTTAAAATGGTATGAAAAGATGTTAACAGTCTTCTTGCAGTTGATGATGCCAACAGGAATAGCCACAAAGGGCTGTTCCATTCCAATGTTGCATTTCCACATACAAGCTGGTCTTTCCACTAACTTGCTGACCTTTCTACAGTTAGTCAAGTCCTTTAAGATTAAGTATTTGTGTTCAATTTGTGTGGTCAGCTGGCCAACGTCTGACACTGTGGGTTTGATAGAATGTTCATCTCTTTAAAGGTTGTGTGATCACCTTCCTCTTGTTCTTCGTCTTCTGAACTCTCCTCACTTTCACAATGATTCCCATTTGTCTGGGCTCCATTTTGTCTTGTCTTAATGGCCGAGGCTTTGTTTGAGGCGCTGACCTCCTCAGCTCCCTCATCCTCCTCCACATCTGAAGCATCGTCTCCTTCCTCACCGTCACTGCCATCCCTGTTGTCTTCATCACCCCTGTCCGATGGCTTTTCCTTGTCAGCTGCAGAGAAATGTTGGGCTAAATCAAGAGGAGAGGTGTCCATCTCTTCATCTTGGTCCAATCTAGAGCACATAAATGTTAAAATAGACTTGGGTTTAAGTTTTGATGTTTGTATTTAGCCTCCATTAACATATCAAATAACTACAAATAAATGTAGTAGTAGTAAGTTTGGTGACTTGTGGAAATACAGGAGCAGTTTGGTAGCAAAGCAAACTGTAGCTTTTCCTGGTTCCAACTATTAAACAAAGAAACAACACAGTCCTTGTGTGAAGCCCGAGGCCTTGGTTTCATTAATTAGTTACAGTATAGTAAATTCAAAAAGGTGGTATCTAGAATGCATGACTAGCCTAAATAAGAATTCAGCCTGTGCGTTTTGAAGAAAGATTAATCTTTACCCGGTAGGTGCTCCAACTACTCTCATTTTCTGCCACATGTAGTTCAAAAACATGGACGATTGCATCAACCTTCCAATCCTCTGCATGTGCCTTTCTGTGAGAATGAAAAAAATTGTATTAATAAAATCTGGATTTATTAGATTAATTTGCCCAGGACTGTCTTCTGACCAGTGTAAGGTATGAGGCCCTCCAGGTGTGCTCTGGTTCCCTGGTATTGTAGCAGCTCCTCTGGGGCCATGTGAGTGAGCAGGACCTGCAGCACAGCCTGGGCCTGGAGGCAGTTCCTGGCATTGGTGTTCCAAGCCACACAGTATCGCAGCAGTGACTCTGAGCAGACACAACGATTAGTTTTTTCATCTGTGGCTAAAATCTTGAAGGCAGAATTAGTGTGCTTATACCTTTTTGATCTTGACGAAGTTTCAGCACTGTCTTCTCTAACAACTCTTTACTTTTTTCTGTTTGCCAGATGGCTAAAATGACACAATACCTGGCTTTTAATATTATATGCATATATAATATAATACATACATTGAAAAAGTAGCAACTATTACATAAGGAGTGTGGTTTAAAACTGCATTACATTGTTTCCTAATAAGATAAAGTTAAACTTTTTATTCAACAAGGGGACATTTGTTAATGTTATCTTATGAGGAAACAGTGCAATGCACAGTTTCAAACTACATGCTTCCTGGTTGTCACTGAAGGGAACAAGACTAACAATGGAAGAATTGGTTTTGACGATTTCTCAACACTTTTAGCAGGATCAGAGCACAAAGTCAGTGACAGAAAGAGGAGCAGGTCAGATAAGATAACCACAGACAATGGTACATAGTGCAGTGTGTGCCTGATTGATATGCATATAAACATAGCACGACATAGTGAAAGTCATACCTCTGATAACCATGAGCACAGTATGAGGCTGGTCTAGAGAGATCGCAAGACCAAGAGCTTTCAGATACTTCTTTTCATGAAGAAGGTTAGACAACTCCTGCTGTCTGTACACACAACGAAAACACTTATTTAACCTTTATTTGAACAGGTCAAGGTATGTCATTCTTACTTATTATGAGCTTCTGAGGAAAGGGGTGAAGAGGTACATAATTTTAACTCCTCAAAATGTATTAAATACGTTAAAAGGATAATTTGGTGTATTAGCTTGTAAAAACATAAATATTGACTCTGGGTAGCATTTAATAAAATAAAAGATTGTTTGCATACAAATTTCACAAAACACAAAAAGGTCTATAACGCCACCTTAAGGAAACAATGAACCCCCTTGTCCTCTCTCAAGCTAAAATTTGTTATCAATAAAAACGTGGTCAAAACAATTTCAACACAAGCCATAAACTCAGAAGAGTGTTCCCCCTTTTTGTCATTTGACATTCCCCCAGTCCAGTCCATTTGGTGTTTTTATGTAATGTATGTTCCTCAGTCATAAGAGCTATAAAATTATTTGAATAATAAAATATTGAGGGTCGTTGGTTTAGCTTTTTTCCTGTACCACTTGAGTGGCAGGAACAATGGCATATTCTTAGTGTAATTTTGAAAGAGTAAAGTGAAAGTGTAAACTATATATTCATTCATTCATAAGAAAAATAATTTTAAACTTACTTGAGTATCTGGTCTTCTTGTTTGGCCTGTTCCTCTGCAAGCTCCACTTCAGTAACATCCTAAATATTAACCCAGAACAAAAGATATTGTGTATTACAATAGACACAACAATGACAATAAGAAACAAAGGGTGTTTGACAGGGACTTTACCAGCCACACACTGATGTTGGAGTCTGCTGATCCTGTCACCATCTTATCGTCCTTACGACTGTTGTGGAGACCCCACACTTTGTCTTGATGGGCATCTAGTGTCTTCACACACTCATTGGTTTTTATGGTCCACAGCTTTACCAGCCCATCAGAGCCACTAAGAAAAACACATACAACATACAAAAAAAATCTATACCCAGATACAAAATAAAGTATCTAAGGTAGATTCCAATTTAAATGGGTATTAATACAGTTCCATCAACAGCCATTGGAAACAGAAAATGTGTGCAAAATAAAATATAATACATTCTGGAAAAGGTAAAAAAAGCTATTTTAGGCGTATTCAACTCAAATGACTGAAAATTACATTGAAATTAAAGATGATGATACACAGTATTATGACAACACTGGTGGTAAAAAAATGAATAAAAACTACATGATTTTTTAACTTCATTTACCTGGTGAGCAGCTGTGTTCCTCGACTTACAAAAATGACTTTCAACACAGATGCATCGTGTCCTTCAAAAGTCTTGAAAACAAAAATCAATTCAAGTTCAGCATGCATAATACATTTGAATATGATATGGAACCTCATTGTACCTTTAGACAGCTGAAGTCCTGTAGACCCCAGAGCTTGGCGGTCCCATCAGCGGAGGATGTAGCCAGCACCTGATCAACTGGAGAGAAACAAACTGCCCACACGCCGCGCCGATGACCCCGAAACACCCCCAGCAGAGCTAGGTCTCCCTCACCCACCAAAGACCACAACTTTGCAGTGCGGTCCTGTGATCCAGACGCAAGCAGCTTGTCATTAGGAGATACTGCCACACTGTTTACATCCTGAGAAAAAAAACACTTAAGTGTAAATAAGTGCTGATTCATAAAAATGTTCAATTAACGGATATTACTTGAAAATATATATTTTAAAACTGCAAAAAAAAAAAAAATAATCAGGATTTATACAGGAATTACCTTATCATGAGCCTTCTCGGTGGTCCGTATTGTGAGCTGGTGGATCTCTGTTCCAGTATCAGAAATGTTCTGAGGTAGATCCCACACCTTTACAGTACAATCCTGACTGCCAGAAACTATGAACGATGCTTTCAATCTGCATAGGCAAAATTGAGTTGCTTTGTTTATGCATCTTTAATTTAAAATTTTCTATTTATTTACAGTTTATGTTCTTACTTAGAGAATGCAATGGAGCCTACAGCATTAGTGTGACTTAAGCCATAAGCCACACAGTGCACCCGACCACTGTCACTGTTCATCTGCCACACACGCACTGACCGGTCCTGAAAGCAAACAGAAACAACTTCATTGTGAATCTTGATAGATGAGAGTAACTATTCTGAGATGCCAAACTGTCATTGTCCATTATGTTGCGTTAACACTGACCTTAGCACAACTTGCAAATAGCGATCCTTTTCCGGAAACATCCAATGAGAGGACTGTATCTAATAAAACATAAAAACTGTGTGAGGCCAACAATATTATTATGAATTACTCAAAGATTACTATTTTTTCATGGATAATTCTATGATAAAGACAAGTCAAAAATATAATAATAATTAAAAACATTGCACTTCTTATTTAAAATTTTAACAGAAAAATACAGACCCATATTTCTACAAGACATGATGACTGACCTGTGTGCCCATAAAGGATTTGACAGCTGTTTGTTTGCAGCTCAAATACTTTGAGCTGGCAGCTGTTAGTTGCCACCACAATGTGACTGTCCTCTTTCCCCAGAAATTTCACATCCAGCACCTCATCATTGTAACCCACAAACTGAAAAAAAAGAGTTATAGCACTGTGTAAGTAGCAATGCTGAGAGCTTTTCATGTCAATTCAAGGGCAGTAATCGACACCTGCTGTTGTGTGGTCAGAGCGGGCAGTTGGTAGAGCAGTATGTTATGCTCAGCAGTAACTGCAGCAAGTCTGGAAGAGGCAGGTAGGTGAAGCAGACAAGTCAGACTGCGGGGATCATCCTCCTTTTCTTCACTGTCATCAGAAGAGCTGAGAGTAGAGGGGGCAGCCTGGGTGAAGACACAACGGGCTGTGCTAGCTTCCCATACTCTTAATACACCTATGAAGGAGAATGAAAAATAAATAAATGATAAATAAAGTATACTGGTTCTTTGTATTATAAAGGCAAGCATTTTACCTTTGCTTCCTGCTGTTATAAAATGTAATCCCTCATTTTTCACACCAATTTCAAAAAAATCTTTTTCAGGCAGCACTATCACGCTCTCCACTGCCTAGAAAATAAATATGACATTAAATCAATATCAGATGACTCAGAAGGCACATACCAATCACAAAGCCTACCTCATACACAGGAACAGTGCGTTTTACTTTTTGGGTTTTCAAGTCCCACACTGTACAAATTTTATCTCTTCCTGAACTGCAATGAGCATAAAATAAAATTACAAAATAGAACAAAATGTATCTATTGTAAATGAAATGTTGGTCTGTGTGTATCCCAGTACCTGATCATAGTTTGTCCATCACAGCTGAAGCTAAGACTTGTGACAGCACTGTAGTGGCTCTGCAGCACACACACACACTTACTGGAGCGCAGGTCCCACACCCTGACGCCACAGTCCAACGAAGAGGAAAAGAGCTGGAGTTTCTCGGCATCTGGATGAAACTGAACAAGGCTACAAAGAAAGAACAGAAATTGTTTATTATTTTGCAGGAAAAACTGAAGTTCAACATAGTGTATTGTTGTATTCACCCTTATAGATGTTTACTATAATAAAATAATAAAAATGCAATGCAACAACTGAACTTACTGAACAACACCTGCAGAGCCCTTGAGGTTGTGAGTGCAGTACTGCTTTATCACATCCCAAAGTTTAATAGTTCCATCACACCCCCCTGCAAATAATATGCATTTTAATATATGATAAATGTTTAAGAATGTTAATGCCCAAAGAAGCACATAATCATGATCATAAAATTACCTGTCGCTAGTAGAGTAGAGGTCGCATCAAAGGTCATACTGGCAACTGGTACAGTGTGAATAGCTTTCCAGGAGCGAGTGCACTGTGCTCGTCTCCAGTCCCATTGCTTCAGGAGCAGAGCCCTGCTGGCTGTGACTAGAAACTGTTAAGACAGAGAAAGAGGAAGGCAAGTCAATTATTAAAATATTTTTACAACTACAACTACAACTACAAGAGAAGGGTAACTTTTTTCCAACCTCATCATCACAGCTGAGAGAAAATGATGTTATGTCCTCTTGATCATCCTAAATTAAAGATAAGCATTGGGAATGTTTGTAGTTACAGACATACTGTGCAGTTTGTGGTGTAGTAGGTGTAGTAACTCACGTGTTCAATTCTGTGGACAATCTTTCCCGTGCAGATTTCTAATACATTGACATGTGAGCCACTAATGCAAAAAATGTACTGCTCATCTTTGCTGACCTAAAATAAAACAAACAATAAGGAAGTCCAAGTTTGCATTATCAAATATTTCAATGTATACATTTAGATGCTTTACCTGAACCTTTCCACCTTTGTAAAAAGGCTCGATCTTGCTTAAAACTGAATAGCTGTAAATAGATAATAATTATTAATGGGTTAATACAGCTAACAGCTCTTAGCACGTTAGCGTCTTATAGCTACTAATGTGCAAAGATTAGGCTGCGAGAAAGAGGTTTTACACTTACTTTGTTTTGAATTGAAGGTTTGCGTTAGCCATAATTAATCAAGAATTACCAAACAAATGCCAGTTTTAAGAAAGATATGTATTTCTTTTTCATTCGCACGTTGCTTCAGTCAACACATCCCGCATGTGAGGGCAGTCGCACACATTGCGCGTCATAGGAGCGCACAGAGTTGTAATTGGTTAATTTTACTCACTATAGTTCAACCCTAATCAGCGTAAACAACATATTTTATGAGGAGTTTTAACAGAGCCAATGCACTTTCTTTTATTTAGCGTGTGAAATACAGTATGTTATGCTTGAATTTATTTGATTATTGACATTATTTTGCAGGAAAGCTATTTAAATATGTCATCGTACGTTTTTGTTGGTCTGGACAATGGATCCTGTAGAAGCTCGTCAATTCGTGTACGTGTGAACTCGGTTTAGTGCTGGAACAACAGGGAAAGGACGCAGCCGATAATGAGCGCCTTTATCTTGCTACATTTATATCATTTACTGAATCCAATTGTGACGGAGACCAGTCCCTCCTTCACGGTTTGTCAGGAAGGTTCGTGTGTGAGCGACAGATAACACGGGTGTGTATGGCACATGTGAAGGCCGGGTTGATATGAAGTAAGACACACCGGGAATGGAAACACGGTGAGGAGAAAACACAATAATGGTAAGCAAATGATTTTTTTTTTTTTTTTTTTTTTTTTTTTTTTTTAATTGTTCCTTAATATCCTTAATATAAATAAATGTAACAATACTTGTTTCAGCCATATGTTTGAAGCATTATTGTGTCTGGTGTAATATAGGCGCCTAGATCTAACCAACCAACTGTGATATGGTTGGTATTGGTTATTAACAGATTTATTTTGTGTGTATGTCTATATGAAGTCAAAGAACTGTATTTGAAATAATCTAAAAAATATTAAGAGTGCCAATGTTTTTGTTTTGAATCATGTGATATGTTATGTCATGTGTCATATGACTTTCCAGAACATTTCTCTTTGTGTGAGGAACAGAAGTGGGCACCATTCAACAGCCTTGTTTATCCTGGTCTTACTGTCTTGTCTTTTATTTATTTACATTTATTGACATAGCCTATCACAAAACTGTTGTTATATGTTATATTTATTTAGGCAGACATAGACATGTCAACACAGACTGGAGGCTATGATGTGGACATGTTTGTGGACACCCCAGACTATGATCTCATATGCACCATATGCCAAGGGGTTCTCCGGTGTCCAGTGAGAGCTGCATGTCACCACATCTTCTGCAAGAAATGCATTTTACAGTGGCTCAAAAGGTATTCAGTCATTTTCTTCATATTTTATGTGTGGAACTAATAATTTTAAACTCTACAGACAGGAGACCTGTCCATGCTGCAGAAAGCCCGTAAACCCAAACTTAGTCTTTGTCATGTTTAAACTAAGTAAATCTATTGGACGCATGAAGATTAAGGTAGGTTTAGTTTTTTTATTATTATTATTATTTATTATTTATTCTTTATAATTTATGTTGCCTAAGCTTTGTCTGAACTTGTGCAGTGTAAAAATGAGATCCGTGGATGTGCTGAGACTTTTCCACTGTCGGAGCAATACTGCCACAGCATGAGCTGTTTGTATGAGCTGATCCAATGCCCTTATCAGGGCTGCCGTGCACAGCTCCTGCGCAGAGACCTGGATACTCATGCTCGCCATTGTGAACACTGGAGACAGCCCTGCCACATGGGCTGTGGAACCATACTCTCTCACAGCACACAAGCACAACACAATTGTTACAAACAGCTGAGGCAGGAATATGAGGCCCAGCAGAGGAACTACAGAGCTATTGCCACTGCCCTCCAGAGGAAGATGAAGAGGATGCAGAGTACCATGGCCCACATGAAGAGGCAGATTGGCCTCATCTGTGAGGGCCTGGAGGTGATGGACGACCAGCCCGAGGTAGAAGAAGATGACCCTGGAGAAAACAGTGGCAGCACTGAGACCACTGGAAACATCATCAACTGCTAAGCCATATTGTGCTGCTGCTTTGTGTACTTTCTTTATGTATAGACTACATATTTTGGAAAATGTGTTAAATATACAGAGTATGTGCACATGACTTTCGATTATTTAATTTTTAATAAAGAAGGTAAAGCCTGTTGTTCTTGAGGTCTCAACATGAACTTTTTTTTAAACATTTGGATTGATCGGCAGAGATGAGACGCCCGTGTGTTCTCGCATAATCTCGCGATAGCTGGTGTCAACAAAACCCGGCGGAACTGCGCTGCGTTCTTTTTCCTGTTAGCTTGATCACGTAAGTCGGATGTGTTTTGTAGCTTTCTGATTTTAATCCCAAAAAATCTTCTTCATCGGGTATCGCGGACCGTTATTTTAGTGTTGATGTTTAATATACAGCAGTAGTACCCAATTTGTGAACTGTATTTACGACACAATCTTGACATAAATTTGTTAAGTTGGCAATGTATGGGCCAGTGTTCCCAGAATGATGTTTGCGTTTCCTTTCTCCTAGTTTCTAAGAACATATGCAGAATTTTGAACTCATGATTTGCTTTACCCACATTATTTCTCACAAAGTTACTATTTTTGCAGCAAATGGCGGACGACGCCGGTGGTAGAGGAGGTTTTCGCGGAGGTTTTGGCGCTGGCGGCCGTGGTCGGGGCCGTGGACGCGGCAGGGGCCGTGGTAGGGGCCGTGGTGCACGTGGAGGCAAATCCGAAGACAAGGAAGTAAGTTGATGGGCTTACATGAGAGTAAACCTCATTCACCGAGAGCGTGATGTTAAATGAATTGTTCGTAGTGGGTTCCCGTGACTAAGCTGGGCCGCCTGGTGAAAGACATGAAAATCAAGTCTCTGGAGGAGATCTACCTGTATTCTCTTCCCATCAAGGTGCGTCTTGTAAAATGGCATTTCATAATCTTTCAGTTGTAATAAAAGGAATACTACTAAAGCTATTTCTCTCGTTTAAAAGGAGTCTGAGATCATCGACTTTTTCCTGGGTTCTGGTCTGAAGGATGAGGTTCTCAAAATCATGCCTGTTCAGAAACAGACCAGGGCTGGACAGCGTACCAGGTTTAAGGTGAGCAGTAATTTAATTGCTGGCAACCACTAAATGGAACAATGGGTTAACTTGTCTTTTACAGGCCTTTGTTGCCATTGGTGATTACAATGGCCATGTTGGACTGGGAGTCAAGTGCTCCAAAGAGGTGGCCACTGCTATTCGTGGTGCCATCATTCTGGCCAAGCTGTCCATTGTTCCAGTCAGGAGAGGCTACTGGGGTAACAAGATCGGCAAACCCCATACTGTCCCCTGCAAAGTGACTGGGCGTTGTGGCTCTGTCCTGGTGCGTCTGATCCCTGCTCCTCGTGGTACTGGCATTGTGTCTGCCCCTGTGCCCAAGAAGCTGCTCATGATGGCTGGCATTGATGACTGCTACACCTCTGCCAGAGGCTGCACGGCCACACTTGGCAACTTTGGTGAGGCTTCTTTTGAACTTTTTTCTCCTTGCTCTGCTCAGCTTCACCTGCAGTGGTGTTGTTGTCGTTATCAGGAGAGAAAGTGATGAGCATAGAAATGCACGGCAGAAAGACTTGTTTAATGGTCTGCTCTGTTCCCCCTGTCGGTGCTCAACAAGTATTTTTGATTGACAGTAAATTACTAAATGTGTAACCTAATAATTTCCTGCCATTTCAGCCAAGGCCACCTTTGATGCCATCTCAAAGACTTACAGCTACCTGACCCCTGACCTCTGGAAGGAAACTGTCTTTACAAAGTCTCCATACCAGGTTGGTAGAGTTGTTGCTTGCTTGTTGAAAAGATTGAGGCCATACTAACATTTAACTCTTCGCTTAATACAGGAATTCACTGACCATCTGGCCAAGAATCACACCAGGGTGAATGTGCAGAGGGGACAGGCAGCTGTAGCTCCAACCTCCTAAGACTTTTATACAGCAGAATTGTTGAAATAAAACTTTTCTGAAACATGACTAGATATTTTTTCACTGTCTGGAAATTGTCAAGGATGGGGACAATGGCTGAACTTAAGATATACTGTGGTTTTAATGCTATTGTATTAATGCTGTAATGACTTGAAAGTGCGTTTGGGTCACTGACTCTTTAAAAAGGCAATTATGGCATGATGGGCCCATAATCAAAAGCACAAAGTAGGAAAGGTTACTTATTGAGCTACTTCTGACTTTATTTTCCACCTAGCTGCAATGATCCAAGTGTCTTGGAATAGGATCTCTGCTCTCATCCCACTGCTTGATGTCCAGACTAATTTGTTCTAAGTTGGTAGCCCAACCACAACTTGTGCATTTGTACCTGTAAACTTGACTAGTTCAAAACTGCTTGCCTTTGGCAGTCAAATGGTGCATCATGTCAGCACCACTAGTACACTTCCTGAGACTTGGTTTTGCAGCAGTGCAGTCAATGAGAAGGATGATGCAAATCTCAAAAGAATTTATTTTATAATTACACACAACACCCACAGATTCTTAAACACTCTCAGTTGGAGCTTCCATCATTCTTTGTTTTTGCTTCATTAAACATTTTCGTGCATTGGCATAAGCCCCAAGGTCTCCATCTACAAACAAATTTCATTAATTTGCAGAACAACACTATGAATGCTAGATCAGGAACAACTTTAAATTATCTGCAGCCATCTTATTACAATACTCACAGCGTGACTGGAAATCTTTGGTCACTTCTTTAAACTGCTGGATTTCCTTGGCACAGTTCTGCTCATGACTAGCTCCTTCTCTCTGGTAGCAGGCTCTCATTCGCTCCTGGACAATCTTTAGTATTTCCTGGTCCACCTTACTTTAAAAAAAAAAAGATGATGGCAATACATCAGATATTAAGTCTAATTCATAACAATGAAACATTATTGAATTCAGTGGACAAATCCAATTAATATAATTGTGTAATATCCTGTAAAACATTTCAACACCTCAGTCAGTTTCTTTGAATGGCAAAATCCCCTGACACTCCAGTCAATCTCAGGCCCCAGAAATGAATACTGATGTTGTGCCTTTGGGAAAGACACTAAACGTGCCTCATGCCCATTGTACGCATACACATATATGGTGTATGAATGTGTGTGCAAATGTGCAAATGGGTGAGTGGTTCCTTCATATAAAGTGCTTTGAGTGCCTTTACACATTTAACAATTTACCATTTAAATGCCCTAAGGCATGAATGACCTGCTTCACTTACTAGTCTCTCCTCCACTGCATCTCTGCCTCATAGTAGCACAGGTAATCACCCTCCTCACAATCAGTCAGGTCGGGGACTCGCCGGAACTTCTGGTGGTAGTACACAGACTTGTTGTTGGACCTTATACTGTCTACGACCCCTTCAGACACAATTAACAAAAAATGTCACGGTCACAAGTCGTAACAACGTGAATATTGAGTCTATGACAAATTATACACACAATTTAATCATACACATAAAAAGGTACAGTGTGTTATGTGTTTATGTTTTTAAAGTACTTGTAAGGGTTGCCAGTGCATTATGTTTTTCCCATTTTCACTATCTGGACAGGTCATGTTTCAAGTGAAATCTCAGAACCTCCAGATTTCACTCACTGATCTGGAGAGGCTGCACTAGTATTAATTATGATTGGCTACAAGTGCTTGAGTTTAGGTAGTGAGGACCTTTTAGGTTTAAATCAACTGTGTGTCAGGATAAAACTGGCACAAACTGGTGTGAGGTTTATTCTGCTTTTGATGGGATAATAGTCTTGAGGACCAAAACACCAAATTACAACGTTAACAACTTGGCCATCATGTTTTTGTTTTGGAGAGTAAAACAACATTACAATTGTTAGATGCAAGGCAAATATTTGATTTGAACATGTCCACCTGGTATGTGGGGACACAAATAAGTAATGAAATATAAATGTATAATATATATATAAAATCAAAATCTCACATAGTGTCACTTTTTTATCTAACATCTGCTCATGTGTAGTAAACAATCCATAAACAGTTATGCATAATGACTGAAAAAGGCTGTGTTGTATAGCTTCACTTAGCTTAGCATTTTAGCATTACCTCTCAATGTCGTGACAGGCACATCCACGGAATAATAGAAGAGTTTTGACAAGATTATAGCTGGGTTTGGAAGTGCAGTCTGTTTGTCAGGTGCAGGAGTCTGTCGAGGAGGCTCTGGATATGCCCCTTTGTCAAAATCTGAAGGCATTTTCACGTTTTGTTCCAAAAAAAAGTAATCCAACAGTGCGACCTCAACAACTCTCCTCTAGAACCCACGCGTGCGCAGAAGAACCGACATTGATGGCGTTGAAGAGGTCAACATTTTATTTGCTAAATGAAAATGTTTATCTTGTTCACTGTTTTTCACATTACACTTTTAAATACAATACATTAATTTAAGTTTGTAATGAAAAAAGAAAACGCTGGTATTTTTGTGTATTACGTCTTATGATTAGAAAATGCGCAATGTGAATGTGTTCTTCCATAGAAATACACTAGATGGTGCCAGTGATATAAATTAAAGCCTTATGACAGTTTAGTAATTAAAGAAAAACACTTTGTTTCTATTATGTTGTAATAATAAATGCTATGCCTATATCAGAAGTATAACTTATAGACATCATCTGACTGAAATAAATGCTTTCATACACAGATTAGTCCCTCACAGTAAAGTATTTCTGTATTTCTTGTGTTGAATGGGATTTTGCCTTGCTCTTGGAAGTTCTCACATAAGTTATTATGGAAAGATGCCCATTGTAGCTTGTTTGCATCAGACTTTATAACAACGGTTTGCTAACAGTGAAATATTGTAATATCTTTGTAATTCTGTAGTTATACGTGCCTGTTCACGTAGTATTTTTCTTCCTTGGAAAGTCAATGCACCACTTTCCATCTTGTCTTGACTACTTGGCACAGATCACACTATTTGAAAGTGAATACGGCTTCTCAGCTGGGCCAAACACTAAATTAGAAGCTTTACTCTGTGGGCCATCTCATTTATGACCATTACCGCCAGCCCTTCTCTCTTTCTGTTTCTGCCTCCACAGTGCACAGTCATGGTCAGTGCCTCTTTTTGGGTTATTGTTGCTTTCATGTGTTGCTTTGTTTGTCACAGTGTTCTATCTGTGCCTGCAAGGAGCATGTTAAACTGTACAATTCTGAAATAATTATAACTGATAATGTTATATGTGTTTTCTTGTGCACACTTGAACATTTCTATAAATATATATAAAAGTGAAAAGATAAAAATCATGTAGCTTTTATGTGTTCTTCTTTTATAATGTCTCTTGCAAATGTCTTCTCCAGTCTCACCGTAAATTCTCAGCCCCTCGTCATGGACATATGGGTTTTCTGCCCCACAAGCGTAGCAAGAAGCACAGGGGCAGAGTGCGGTCCTGGCCCAAAGATGATCCAAGCAAGCCTGTCCACCTAACAGCTTTTCTCGGTTATAAAGCTGGCATGACCCACACCCTCAGGGAAATGCACCGCACTGGCCTCAGTATGTTCAAAATGCTTGTGTAGTTTAGTTTTTTAAATTGATTGATTGTTATCACATTTAATACATTATCTGTCGCTATCTGTACAGAGCAATCCAAGCGTGAGGAGGTAGAGGCAGTAACCATAATTGATACTCCTCCAGTCATTGTGGTGGGAGTGGTAGGATATGTGAGCACTGTGCACGGCCTGCGTGCACTCAAGACCATCTTTGCAGAACATCTCAGTGATGAATGCAAACGCAGATTTTACAGAAACTGGTGTGTGCGTCTGTAATGTGTGTTTTATCGACTCAATTTACATTGTTCTTGTGTTTTAGGTACAAGAGCAAGAAGAAAGCCTTCACAAAATACAGTAAGAAGTGGCAGGATGAGACAGGGAAGAAACAACTGGACAAGGATTTTGCAGCAATGAAGAGATACTGTTCAGTGATAAGAGTTTTAGTGCACTCCCAGGTAGCTTATTACACATTATGACAGAGTACTCTGCCTGCTTTAACTTTCCTGGCTTTGAATACTTTTTATTTGTTTGGATGATGACTTTTTGAAAGGGCAGATGTCAAGGACCTTCATTTAATTGACATGAAATGGAGGAAAAAATGTCTTCACATTCCCAGTACTGTAAGCTAAATGATGAGAAGCAGACATTGAGGAGTGCAGTTTCAAATGGCAGTTTAAAAATAATCTTTCAGGCAGAAGATCACTTAGTGCTCTCACAGGCACAGCCCAGATAAGTATGGGTAATAAACAAAAGAATCGGTCAACACTAAGCTTCAATATCACACAGTACTCAATACTAATAACAGTATTATTATGCTACTAATTCTCACAAAACAGGGTTAAAGTAGTTCCCAGTGATGAGTTATCAAATAAAACTCTTACTCTTGTAACTTTCCTTTTGACAGATGCGCTTGCTACCCATTAAGCAGAAAAAGGCCCACATTATGGAGGTGCAGCTTAATGGAGGAACCATTTCAGATAAAGTGGACTGGGCCAAAGAGCGACTGGAGCAGGCTATCCCAGTTTCTGCTGTCTTTAGCCAGGATGAAATGATTGACCTCATTGGTGTCACCAAGGGACATGGCTTTAAAGGTTATAGAATAATATGCAGTTAAACAAATTGTTGCTTTCAGTATTGTTTAAGCTTCAGTTATTGTGTTCATATTCTTAGGGGTAATAAGCCGATGGCACACAAAAAAGCTGCCCCGAAAAACTCACAAGGGTCTAAGGAAGGTGGCTTGCATTGGAGCTTGGCATCCCTCTCGGGTTGGATTCACTATTGCTCGTGCTGGTCAGAAAGGTTACCATCACCGCACTGAGCTCAACAAGAAAGTAAGATGTATCCATCAGATAACAGTTATAAAAGGTTCCTTATATTAACATGAGATATTACATTTCACACTTAAGATATACATTGGACAATATGGTTTGTTTGTTAATAAATAGATGTCTTCACATGACTAATCTCTGTTGTCCAGATTTATCGCATTGGTAAAGGTGTCCACATGCAAGATGGAAAAGTCATAAGGAACAATGCCTCCACTAACTATGACACCAGCCAGAAAACTATCACTCCCATGGTATCTGATCTTTGCCATTCAATTTAATAACATTCACCACACATTACTTTATAATGCATCCATGTTTAGGGGGGCTTCCCTCACTATGGTGAAGTGAATAATGATTTTGTCATGGTGAAAGGATGCGTGGTTGGAGCCAAGAAGCGTATTCTCACATTGAGAAAGGTACCATCTCCAATAACTCAAATGTGAATTCCCATAAAAAAGCCTCACCCCATGTTCCTTCTGTAGTCTTTGCTTGTTCACACATCTCGCAAGTCCAAAGAAGAGATTGAGCTCAAGTTCATTGATACCACTTCTAAGTTTGGTCATGGACGTTTCCAGACTGCACAGGAGAAGAGAGCTTTTATGGTAAGCATGGATTACTCTGAACTGCTACCATCTTTTGTTATCAATATTATCATTAATTAGAATCTTTGGTAATTGCCTGCAGGGGCCTTTTAAGAAAGATGCATTGAAAACTGTCACAGAGCCTCAACAAGAAGCTTAAGAGCTTTTTGATCTAAAGCACAAAGATTTGTCAACACTGAGTGATTTATGACATTATTTCATTAAAAGAATAGAATATTAGGCTGTTTCATTTATTCCTCCAATAACATGCAAAAATATAACAATTTGTTGACTGGGAAATAGTAACAGTACACAGGCAGTGCTCTTAAGCATTGATTTGTCATGCAAAATTGTCCATTTTGGCCTAAAAATATCATACCTTACCTTTTGGGTAAAAAACAGCTTCCACTGGTGTCATACACCATAGCTGATTTCACTGCTTTTAACAACAGGGGCAGTGTAAGATCATTACCTTAATACAGTATTGTATCAGAATGTTTCAAAGACGCTCAAAACACCCATGCATAGTAAACTTTACCACATTTTCCTTGGTGGGGGCTATTCAGACAAATATTCCTGAGATTCTATAGAGGATTGTTGAGATGAAGGGACAGAAGAATGCTGGGACACTGGTGTGCTTTCCAGGCCAGAACTCATCAGTGGCAGGTACAGATCATCCATATTGGGCATTACAAACACTTTCTGTTTTAAACAACACAAAAACAATATTTGAGATGTCAAAGTCAAGTCTGTATATATTATAGAGTAAAAAAGTACCTGAAACTCGCACTGTAGTTTCTTTTCTATCCACTCGGTGACATGAGTGAATGTGACCTCCCTCTCCCCAAGCATCGGCCTGACATGAAGATCTAACCGCGGGGGCACTCGGAAACTGTACCTTGAGGATCAAAACAAGGACTTGTATGGGTATGACACTGGTTCTTTAACTTCTGACATAAAGTCCCACCCAGCTATAAGATATCTCGCTCTCTATGAACCACCAGATCTAAAGTAGATGAAGACTGGGACTATACCATATCTGAACTAGGGCTAAACCATGGCAATTGTCATCCTAAATGTCGGTCTAGCACGAGGACATAAGTACAATTAAACATACTGTAGAACTACAAAGGACCACCAGAAGCCAGTGGTAGATGAACCACAGTTTGGGAAACACTGGTGTATAATATTTAATTTGCATAATTAGTAATACCATATGCGGTCAGTAGGGGGTGGAGGAATGTTGATAGCCAGAGTTCCTGACAACTCCTGGACTTCCACACTGAGCATCAGAGGCACGTTGGACACTTCTGCAATCTTCTTTTTGATGTACTCATTTTCAGTAGCCTTTTGGAAGTACTTGGACTTAGCAATCTTATCCACAAATCGGAGAATCTTCCTGCTTGTGCTGTTCCCGCTACTATGAATTAATTATAGAAGGAAAAATAGGTTTAAAAATAAGAAAATATGTTGCAAATTATTGTCAGGAGAGGTCAATACATTCTACCACTTTGTATAATATACGTTACCAACAACAGGGCAGTTTCTATCCAAATGCAAATGATTCTGGTACTAACAAGGTTAATTCAATAATGTGTAGGACAGATGACTTACCCATCAGCCACTACAACAGTGCTCTTCTCTCCTGGAGGCCCTAGAGGCTCAAACACATCCTCTTCATCAGATGACCCAGCGCTGGAGGACTCTTCATCACTGTCAGCTAGTATGGACAGCCGTGGTTTAGAGCTAGAAAAAGAATGAATGTATCAACAATTATATATTTTAGTGAATAACATGTTTAAATCAAATGGGCATCTAAATGATCACCCAAACTGAAGAGATTCTTGAAGATTTTCAGTTTGGACTTCATCATCTTTTCCTAACTTGCACAGGTTCATCTTAGTCTCAAGGGTCATGTGAAGGCAGCCTGTATACATGACCTCCATTTCTAGCCATAAACCTACAAATCAAGGCAAACACAAGGGAGGAAATACGTAAGTAAATGGGGACGTTGATTTGGACAGGAGACATTAGATGAACACAGGTTAGCTTGAGCTTGTCATTGTTGGTTAGGCTTAGGCTAATGCTAAGACGATTACTAATTGGACAATGGAAGAGTTTACAAGGTAAACACGGATATAAATGGTCCAGGTTGAAAGTGTCCCAGGTTGACTGAAGAGTTTTGATTGATAGCAACACACACAAAATTATAATAGATTAAAATTCATTTTTACTGTAAGATTAACACACTAAATAAGTAGAAGCATATCATCAGTATTAAGAAATTATCTCTGAACTACTCCACCACTATAGTTTTTTTTTATATGCACTGTATATGTTTTGAAGAAGGCCTGTACCTCTGCAATCCAGTGAAGGTTTGGATGTGCTGATGACTTGAGGTAGACAAGTACCCATGTCAAGATCAGCGAGTTTCAGTTCATTCATAAAGTAGGGCAACTGTGGGAAAATACAAACAAAAAGAATTTACTGTGAATTGATTTAAAATATGTGTGTATATATATATATATATTGAGTTTGTATTTAGAATATACATTTTATTTCAACATGATTATGATTTCAGGGATACTACAAGAAAGTACTGGGTGAAAACAGCCCATTCACTTTATGAGCATGTCCCTCACTGACACAGGCTTCAGAGGAGATTATCATGCACACAAGCCAATAAAAAAATGTATTAACACTTTTAACTATAAAAAAAAAATCTCCTTCCTGAAAAACATATCTGTTAAATGCAGAGGTACGATGTGTTTCTTTATTTCTTAGATTCAAATAAGATAAAAGATAAATACTTAACAAATGATTAACTCTCATACCTTGATTTTGCTGAGCTTCTTCTGAATCTTGTGTGCAACCTGGTCAGTCCAGTACTTTTCTCTGAGAAAGTCCCAGAAAATTCGACCAACTAGTGAATTCACCCAGTGGGGCTGTCCATCTGCAGAGCACCCAGGTGTCCCCAAATCTGCACCCATCTCTGCTCCAGACTGAACGCCACATGTGTTGTCTTTATTAGGAATCTGAAAATCAAGAGATCTTATTGATCTGTTTGTGAGCCTCGTCATTGCCATCAGGTAATAAAAACTTAATTCACTGTCATTTCTACAGCACATCGAGTTCAGTATAACATTTCATCAAATTGACATCATCAGTACCTCAGTACTGTTGTATGTAATGTTCGTTGGACTGGGAATAGCTTCATAACGCTCTGAGCTGATCAACTGAGCCATATAGGTGCTGTAGTCCACCAAAGTCCTTGTTTTCATTGCTCCCGTCAAGTCCACCAGCTCCTCAAAACTATCTTGAACAGTTTCTCCAACACACACTGTGTCTGATACAAAAAAAAATCTTTTTAAAGGGACAAGTAAAAGACAAATGTTTTACCCCATGTTTTCTTCCTCTTACTTGAGCTCTCCTCATCCTGGTCACTGCTCGTGGCCTCAGGCTTGGATGCAGAAAGAAAACGCTGAAACCACTCCTCCTTGTCCCTTCCTGTACGGCCGAACAGGTAAAGAGTCACTAGTTTCTCTGCCCTGTCTTTGCCCTCCTCCTGCCCATCACCTTCCCCGGGAGCAAGAACAATGCAGATGGGGTACTTCTTGTTCCATATTCTTTTTCGTGCCAAGCCAGAAGGCAGCAGGGATATCTGTAAAAAACAGAAACCAACCAAGTAAACGATGTCTATAGACAGACATAAGGTAGACTATAATATTCATGCCATTCAAACACTAGTACCTTAAACAGCAGAGACAAGATGAGGTAAGGACACAGTATTTACTGGACATACTGAGCAATCTCAGTAAGTGCAAGATGCAATACTTCAGAACAAAAGAGCACTACCTATAAGACTACTGCGATAATAATAAAGGTGCGCGGGGTAACATTTCTGATGGAGGATCTGTATTGAGATGCTACTGCTTTGCCTGAAATGTTCCACACTATGGCATTAAATTTGTCTTATCTCCACAGTGACAAGCTACTTCTGCTACCTAGCCAAGTGACAAGAGACCCCGCTCACAATAAAAATGCATGTTTTTCAATGTATTTTTAGCAATAAACAACTGTAACTGAAACAGACTTTTCATGCCATAACATTATAGGCAATCTCCATGGAGACAAGCAGGTAAGCTTTGACTTTTCACAGCCACCTTGTCTTTTTGTAACCTTTTATGAAAGGACATGCTAGATCAGGACCTTTGAAGGGGTCTATTCACGCTGACCTTGCAGTCTGTGAGTTGGTAGACTCGTGAGTGCACAAAGGCAGGAGGCTCTGGGGGGGTTTCGCTGAGTGATGCCCAGCGGCGGATGTTGGTATTCGGGAGAGAGAGCTGCAGGCGACTGCCCTCCAGTGACACATAGACAGAGTGTGTGGCAGAAGGGTGAAAAGTCTCAGCGTCATAATTGTACATCTCATTCATCCAGCCCTGCAGGAGAATGAACAGCAACACTGAAAACCAAAGCTATACTGCAATACACCAAATGACTGATTTTGTTATGTAATATGCAAAATCTTTCTTTTAGTGGTCAACAAATTGCATGCATTGTGGCCTCTCTTTCACGTGACACAATATGTTGATGAAATACCATACTCAAGCTAATTAAATGCGCCACAAGTGATGCACGCTGTGACAGCAAAGCTCAGCAGGAGGGGAACATGAGACATGCACATCTATCTCATTTAGCACTATGGACTCTGAAATAGTCAGTAATGTGTAGAATATTAGATATGGCGAGTCTCTAAGAGGTAGATGGTTAAAGGTTGTGTACACTACACAAACGGGCATTTCCCTGTAGGCAAATATGAGAGGCAGACACATTTTTGATTTGGCTGTGCAACAATGGCTGAGCAAGTGAATTATAAATAACAAATCTTATTAAAATGTATTACTTTACACTTGTATGTAACCTTGTTTACCTCCAGAATGCTTTCTTCTGATTGTTTCCCATACACTTGAGTAATTTTCCGCCTTCTGTTTCTTCTGATAGCAGTTCGTCTTGGTGCAAACATATATACAACAATTAGCCCTAAAAGGAATCCAGCAGCCATTCCAACAGACAGGCCTGTCACATACGAGGGCAGGGGTAGGATTAAGAAGCCATAGGCCAAAAATCCAACAGGTAGAAGCCAGTAGAGAGGCAATGAGGGACCAGGGAGCATGTTTTGATAATAGGTTCGACTTGTGTAATTTGTTTCTCTAGTTCTGGTATGATCTTCCAAATCCTGTATGATAACTTTAGGTGAGTAAGTTTCATTTTGATCCACAGTACTGTAAGGTTGATGTTCTGTTGCAGTAGTTGATTTAACAAATGATCTTTTGTTAAATTTCCCAATATGTGTATCAAAAACGCCTCTGTACTCACTGTCCGTCTTTTTGCGACACTTCAGGTCCGGTACATAGGAAACTGTTGGGTCTCCTGTACTCATGGACCTCCCTTGTTTGGGGCTTTCATCACCAATAATCTTACTAAACATAGAGAGAGGATCTTGCATAGCTTCAGAAAATTTACGCCGTGTGTCCTCAAAGTCTGCAATCAAAGAGCTGCCCTTAGATTCTATAGGGGACAAACTGCCCATAGACAAAGGGTCATTTTCACTCAGTAATTCCACTTCTTCAGGTCTGGTTTCTGGGATTTTCTGCTGAATGAGTTGTCTACGTGGGTATAAATGAAGCTTTGAGTCGGACTTTGATAGATTCTCATCATGCTCAACCCTACGGGAAATTTCTGTGCTCAGTGACTTAACTAGAGAGAGCAGTGGTTTGCCTTTCACTGGACTGTCTTCCTTTGCTTCAATATCTGACGATGAGGATTTGACAAGGTTGGTAGTTAGAGGCTCATAGGCTGAACACATATCTGCAAGAGAGCCTGGAGAAGAAGGAGAGTGAGACAAGCTAGGAGCCTGAGAAATGCGGCCCTGGTATAATGTGAGATCCATCCCCACAGAAAAGTCCGGGCCTGTCTGTGGTTTGTCTTTTGAAAATGACACTACTGGCCCTTCTTCACAACTGTCCAGACTGAAGATGAGCTTGCTCTTCTCCATATTTGTGTTATACATTCAGTCCAGGGGAGCAGGGGCATGTAAGAACGTGAACCATGACACAACTGGAGCACAGCAGGTTTCCACATCACCTACAATAAAAAAGATAAAATCCTTGTCAGCATTGCCTAGGTGAGTTGTGAAATAATTCTGTGATATTAAAATTTACATTTTTCATTCACTGTCCAAGAACCACAACTTGTGTTTGTCAAAAATAATGAATGAAATAAGGATTAGGATTAACTAAAAATCTCTCTCCATCTGTTGCATGAGGGTACAACCAGATATAAAACTTATCAGTAAGCATAGGCCTCAAGTACAGTTGCTTACCATTCTTAATTATTTCACTCACCTGAAAGATGCATTTTGACGCAGTACTCTGACAGATCAGGGTGCCCGCACTTCTCCCGGTGCTGCACTGCACTTATCCTGCAGTCATGTGTCCGGATGCTGCATCGCATTGTGCTTCTTCTTCCAGCCCCTTTAGCGCTCATCCCCCGGCTCTCCAAAAACTGTCACCATCCAAAAGTCTCGCGCTTTATCCCTGGATGCTTCAAATCTTCTTCCCTCGCATTTACCGAAACATCATGATGGCCTCGACATAGGGCATTAGTCCAGCTTTTGCCCTGACGACGCGTCAGACCTACATAGAATAATGTGATTATTAGAGTCGTGGCCGCAGACTGGACCAAACTTTAATCCAGATTAAACTCAAATCCAACAGGAGACGGTGACTCCTCCTCTTTGCCTGCGTCCTGCCGGTATCAAAACACACGAAGCTCGATCTGCTCTCCTGCATCCGCACACAGGGCGCTGTAAAGGGCTATTTAATCCCACTGTCGACTATGCAAACGCTTTAGTATTATAACCTAATTATAACTAATTATTTCCACTAATTATATAAATGTTCAAAAATCATGAAATCACAGAAACAGCCTACACAGACGAGATGGGTCAAAAGTCTATGGTCAAAACACATTAAAAAAAAAAAAAAAAAAAAAAAAGCTACAAGCAAATAATATGCCTAGAAGACAAAATATTTGAAGCTCCAAGATAATACTTATTTAATTTAAACTAAAAGCAGCTGTTATCACAAAAATCTTAAGGTGAGACACTGCAGGTAAATAGGAAAAAGAAACTTCAATTTGATTTGAAAGTTTTTTTTTTTCCTTTTTAGTAGTAATTTGAATAAATCAGGCTTCCAATTAGAGATCAGCAAATCCTTCCGTACCATCTGTCAAAATCTTGTTAAGCATAAGACTGGAAATTTTGCAATAGGTGCTGCCTTAAGGGGTAATCATTATGTTCCTATGGAAGAAAAAAATATTTTGAATTAGATTTACTATTAGCCTATATTAAGATAAGAGGTGGGAGGTATATTGAAATAAGTGATTCAGAGATATATGCAATATTGAGTTGTGTGGGGTATCTTTAAAAGTGTGTAAAAGATCTAACTTATCTAAGAATAAAAAGAACAGAATTTATGCAATCTTCGAAACAAGGATATTACTGCACTTTTGTAGTTTCACATTGACTTGTGTGCACACAATTTCAATTTATACATAAAAATAAATACATTTTACATGATCATAGAGTGTATAAAGCTAAATACAGTCTATGTACAAGATACAATACACGACTTTATCAATTTATCAGCGGTCAATGGTTTTAGGGGCAAATTTTCCTGCGCAGTCATAAAATTGTATTTCACTAAAAAAATAATTCTGATATAATCTGTAATTTATTTACAAGCATGTTAACCTTCCCTAATCAGCCATTCAACTTAAACACTGACGTCAAACCCACAGACATATAATATTGAATGTATAATAAATGTCAAACCAACCAGAGGTCACAGAGCGATCACTCCGTTTGTGAGGCTCAGCCATGGATCTATTATCCTGCGTTATCGAGTTCAGTTTCTCGTGTACAAAGAAGCTTAATTAATGTATTGTATTCTCTATAAAATAAAAAGGGAAAATGAAAACACAGTACTGAACTATTTCCTATTTGTCTTTTTAAAAATATAAACAGATATGTTTCATTTAACTTGTTTTGTTTAACTTTTATTTTGGAAAAACTGCGAAAACCGGAAGTGTCCTGGAAGTTTTAATTTCGTCGTGGTCTTTTGTTTGCGTAACTCTTAGAAGTGTATGGCATAACTTTAGCTCGCTCTGAAGAAATTTCTTGTAACAAACTATGTCATTTTGCTCATTTTTCGGGGGAGAGGTCTTTAAAGACCACTTCAAGCCTGGTAAATGAATATACCTCTATATCTATTCGCGGATTGGCTTTGATCCTCACAAAACATGGTGGTACATGAAGCTCAAGCTAACTTTACGTTTGCGTTAATGATACTAACTAACTAAACTGTGGGGGCAGGATGAACAACTTTGTACAGTTTTATACCTATAACACAAAGCACAATCTGCATATATCTTTATATTTTTGTTGAAAGATGTTGAAAACTAGCACTTGTGCTAAAACACTCAAAGCAATTCATCTGGCTTGTCTAATGCGATTGTGATGTCCTTAATAAACATAAATAGATAACACTTTTGTAAAAACCTAGCAAAATATAAAAACACCGGTACTATTGTCGAGTACTATTGTCAAGTTTTCATTAAATAAATGATCAGAATAACCTACAAATAAATGCTTTTTAAATAGAAAGTTTATGCCACTTGATAATGGGTTATCTGTGCCACTCAAGGATAGTGCTTTGTTGTTGTTTTTCTTTAGGTATTTATGTCTGCTCAAAGTGTGACCACCAGCTTTTTTCGAGTCGATCCAAGTATGAACATTCCTCTCCTTGGCCTACATTCACAGAGACTATTCGTGAGGATAGTGTGTCCAAGCACAAGGAAAGACCTGGTGCATACAAGGTAGTCAGACTCTAGTGATTTTTATATCTTGCAATCAGATCTATTCTGCAGATTCTGCAGTGAGTCATTTATAGTATATGTATTTGGTTCTCTTATTCTGGAATGCCTTTTCTGCAGGTGCTATGTGGGAAATGTGGAAATGGCCTGGGTCATGAGTTTGTAAATGATGGGCCATCTAAAGGGCTGTCGCGTTTCTGAATATTCAGCAGCTCACTGAAGTTCGTCCCTAAAGGTAAGAACATATTAAGACATTAGAACTGTTGAATAATCCCATGCCTGCATAAATGCCATGTATTAATGTGTGTATATATACATTCTAGACAAGGTAGATGAACAATAAGGTGAGTTATGTCTGCTGCTGGACCTTTTGAAGTTACTCACCTGCTGGTGATGTGGACAATGTATGAAGACATCTGGTACAAGCCTTCTCCAGGACACTAGAGCTCTGAAGAACTGTGACCCCATCTCACAGCATGAAACACAAGACTCCGGGTCTCTCTATGCAAATTTAAATACAGATGTTATTCAGTTGAATGGTAAGCACTCAATAATGTTGCTGTAATGTTTCCTTTTTATACTACAACAATCAGGAAATATCTTTTTATTAAGAAAATACAGCACTTTATAAGGCACAACAAGGTCTCCTTATAAGAGACATCTTTTTAAGAAGGTACATTTTTGCAATACTCGAAATAACGTACGTTACGTTAATTAGGTTACTTTGCCTGTAATGTTAATTTGAATAAATTCTCCATAGACAAAAAAAGGTGATGTCACCAGGCCAAGTTAAAGGTCAGAGCTGTGGAGAGTTGACCCTGCTCTGTCAGAATGTGTGTGTTTTTTGCATTAAAAACACCTTAACTTGGATAATTCAACATCTCCATGGAGACATGCAGAAAGTGCACCTTTAAGATAGAAATAATGACTGTCAAACAAGAATACCTCACATGTGCAAAACTGAAATAAATATTTTAAGGTTAATGTTTTTTTTGTGGCTGTTTTTGTTCCTAATTTAATATTTTATCCATAACATGACATAAAATGACTCTGTCTATTGAATGCTGCCCTCATGTGGAAGTAATGAGTAAAACGTCACATTACACAAGGCTGTGGCTGTTGTGCCACACAGTTGAACGCTGCAGGCTGTCTGTAGCTAAAACGGAGGGACGAAATGGACGAAATGTCCTACTGCTCTTTTTCTGGAGGAGAGGAATATACAAACCATTTCCAACCAGGTGAGTATTCTGATCCTGGAAAAAATAGGCTTTGTACTTCTTGTTTATTCGTTTATGTTTATACTGCGTTTATTTTTTCTATTTGAGGCATATACGTGTGTGCGGATTGTGGCCATGAGTTGTTCTCCAGCAGCTCAAAGTTTCAGCACTCCTCTCCTTGGCCAGCTTTCTGTCAGACCATTCATCCAGACAGTGTGTTCAAACATCCTGAAGCGTGGGGACCTTTAAAGGTGAATTACTTTTAATTGAAAATCAATTAAATGAGGAATAACGGGGATAATATGGTATAATTGCTGGAGTTGAGGTGATCAACAATTAAATGAAAATAGAAAAAATATAAGCATATAGCTCAAAGTATGGGCTTCGTAACAGCGATAAAATTGTAGAAAATAATAAAAATGTATTTCCTCATAAAACGTTTTTGCCTCCTAATTAACTTTATATGGATAAGACAATGCAAATAATCACGTGAGCTTGATTCTTAGGTTTGTTGTGGAAAGTGTGGCAATGGTTTGGGTCATGAGTTCTTGTATGATGGCCCAAAAGAAGGACTGTCACGTTTCTGAATCTTCAGCAGTTCTCTCAAGTTTATCCCCAAAGGTAAGCCAGTCATGCTTTTTGTTTTTTGTTTGTTTTTAATACTGTGCTTTGCAATAACACGTCTAACCTGCTCCTACTTCAACAGAAAATGAAAAGCAGCATAAAACTAAATCTGTAGAATGAGCCCGTTGCCAGTTGCCTATTTTGTGGTCAGTAAATGAAATGTTTTGGGACAAAGTCTTTCCAAGGAGCACCAAGACACTGAGGTAAAGTGGCCTCAACGTGCAGCAACACATCTGAGCATCAGACAAGTGAACTTAAAGTATATTAAATCACCTGTCTAATTAAATATGAGATGCTTGACTATGTGTTTCTGGTTGGTCTTCCCTTATTGCAATGACATGTTTTTTTCAGTAGATGACGCTATATGCCCATACGATATATAGACCCCACTTGGCCTTTCTTTACATTACTCTGTATAAACAATGAACCTTTGAATAACAATGGTACATACATTATAAATTACTGACTGGGACCTTTTGTTGAAGCAAAAACAATAGACCTTTTAAACTTTGTCTCTACCAAATATATAATAATGGTTCATCACCTCACAACATAAGTCTATTCTCCCAATATGTTCACTCCACCACTGTCCACATAGTGTATAGCTGTGGCTGTGTCTTCGGCTAAGACCTGGGCAGTGGAGGAATGCTAAACAAAGCAGGGACATGGGGGAGTATTGAAGAGCTAAAGTGCAGTTCAAGCGTCTGGGGCGAACAGGTGTTGAGCTTTCAAAGGCTAAAACATCAGACAAGTGGATGAAAGCTGCTCTGCCCACCAAATTAGTATAACAAGATGCCCCTTGATGCTGATTGCATTATTAGGCTATATCCACAAAGGTGTTACTCACAGTAGTTTAATATAGTGTACAACAAGAAAAAAATCTTAAAATAATTGTATTGGCCACACAATCCCAATATCACTCGAATAGAAATTGAATTCAAAGGAAAGAACTCAATTTTAACTTGAAGTCTTTCTTTATTTTAAGTTTTTATATATTAAATTGTTTTATTTTGTCTATTGCATGTGACAGATAGACCGAGAAAGTGACTAATGTGTGCAGTTTAAAGACCAGCAGCACATTGGCCCAGTTCCCATCATGGTTCCCATACCACCACACACTAGCTTCCATTTCCATAATTGCACAGTTTTATCTCATCTGTTGCATAGCCTGGTATAAAGATAGCATACAGATGCTGCCTTTTGGGGCAAAATCATTCAAGGAATTTTGTGGTGGAAGAGTAAAGCCTCCAACACATATAGAAGAAAATATTATGATGATAATAAACCAGATGTAAGAAAGATAGGCATGAAAAGGAAATGGGCCTAAATCCTTAAGTATAATTGGCTTGTGCTATCTGTGAGAACACTCCTCTCACTTGGCATCTGTGCACAGCTGTAAGGCCAAGAGGAAACAAACAGGAAAGAGGAAGTGGTAATCCTCTGATCACATCACGGGGCAGACATGGATCATGCTCTCTTCTTCTCTTCTCCTGACCTCTGGGGCTCATCCGTAATTACATTAAACCACTTGGAAGACTTCCTTGTTCACTCCGGCCAAGCCTAGAGGTTCAAATAAACATATGTCTGCTGCCCTGAGTCATGCATAGACATCTTGTTTTAATTGTAACCTGCTCTCTTTGTTATGGGCACTGCACCTGCTTCTGTTTTGAGACACAAAATAAAAGTGATTCATTCTGTGGCCACACGTATTATGTCCTCCAACATCTGTCATCCAGTGCCTATGGCTTCACACACAAAATAAATCCGTCATCAGGATCTAATATCAGTTGTAACCTGAAATTCCCACCAGAAAGTTGACATACAAGTTAAATGACTTGCAAAGCACATTCAACATTTTATTCACATTAAAACATTTAGATTTAGTTTTAAAATCTGCAGAATACTATTAGTATTTTATATGTATCTGAATTATGGAGTTGTATGTGATAATCCCATACATAATGTGATGCTGTACGGAGCACATGTTTCAGTTATGCTTACAATGTGCGAGCCAAAGTCCTGTCTTAACATCGGACTATTGAGTGAAGGCATAAACAAGAAGTTTATACATCACAGAGGAATGCAACTTTCCTGTAGTTCAAAAGGAATTTTCAAGAAAGTAGTAGCCCACCAGGTTGTGTGTATTGTAGTAATTCTGTCAGGACAAAGATGGAAGAGGCCAAATAAGAAGATTTTCCCCAGATTTTAAGAGACCCTGCAGTGAACCATCCAGTGTAGTGATTTACAGAAAGCATAAACAGATACTAAATGCATGTCTTTGAAGGAACTTATGTTATAAACACTAAAGCATATAAGGGAGTAAGTAATACAAATAAAGATAAAAGGATTTAACATTTTAAAAACACCCTTGGAGTTAAAAAGTATTGATAGACTGAACAGTATTTGGTGTACTATTATGAATGGCTACATTTGTGTTGTAGTATTAATTATCAATATCTTGTAGTATTGATTGAGTATAATTGAAGTCAGAGCAAATAATAGCCACTACAGTCTTTGAGAAGAAAGCAGAAAACCTTGTAAGCACAGATCCTCCACAAAAATGTCAACAGTTACAATATGTGCGGGATCACTGTAACTGAAACTTAATCCTGATGCCAACTGAATCCAGAAAGCATCCTTCCAAATCCCAGGCATGAGGGCTCCCAAGTGAAAATAAACAATACACGAGTTTCAAAGTGGTGGTTCATCTGCCGTGGCTTCTTATTATTGGCCTAATCACATGATCGCATTCCAGTTTGGAGCTCCACCTGCTTCAATAGCACCGTCTCTCTGAACATGTAAAGTATGTTTTTCTATAGGACTCTGTGATGTGCTTGGGGATCTAGTGCCCACAGACAGCTCAGCCACTCGGACGGAGAGCAAACACTACGGTGTGTGGCACTGGCATTGTTCACATCAGAGGGAGAGATTAGAGATAACATGGTCAAAACGTACACCAATCAGGAACAACATCAAGGCCACCTGCTTATTTGGGTCACACTGTTAAAGCCCACTTCATGATCACCCGCATGGCCTCTTAAAAAAACTCTGCATTCTGAAACCTTTGAATGTAGATACCTTCATCCTAATACAGGGGCTTGTCTTATGGATCAAACCCTAAAGTCCAGTCTTTGCTCACATCCCATCACATTTGACCATTTATTTCACAGTTTTCATTTCCTTGGGCTTACATTTATACTTGCATATAACCTAATCCTTGCTAACCCTTATACTATAGCGTGAGAACACAAAAACTGTTCAGCCCAGCCTAACACATGTACAAGAGCCATACATTAAATCTGCACCAAAAAAAAAACGTATTGTCTTAACCTCCCGTATTTCTTACATACAGTCCTGAGTATGATGCCCAACCTTCACTGACCCACTCTGCTAACTCCAACACACTGCGATTTGTGGCAGCTTGTCTTTAACCAAAGGATGCACATGTTTAAAAAATAATCTTAAAGATTCCTTTTTCCTTTGGGTCTTTGCCCATTATGCTATCTTTTTACATATGCTTCATACAGAACCTAGGGACCCCCCATAAGCCTCAGATGGGTGGTCTTAATAGTCCAAATTGCACCTTTGGTTGTACTGATTGCTAACCTCAGTGCCTCAATAATTAGAAGCCAATCAGAAACCTGTAATCTACTTCATTTTACAAAGGTGTTCTAACTTTAGCCTTTTCCATTGCCACCCATGTGACATGTACAGGCCTATGTGTTTATCTTTGGAAACTCTAATTATTGTTACGTAGTATGTCTTTGCATCTGAGTGTGTTTGTGTCATCATATCTGCTTTTATATACAGCAGGGGAATTCCACCAACCTTAGCAGATTTTTGTCATACAGTAACCTACTGGTGCCTAATATTCAAAAAGTTAAACTTGATTTAGTTACTGCTTTAAAAAAACAAAAAAAAACATGACGTTTTGGCACAAAATGTTTGTACAGCAGCCATGATGCAACGTTTTTGCAAAGAATCTATCAATCAGTCTAAGATTTTATGCTAGTGCTGGTTTTGAAAAAAAAAAAAAAATTAAAAAGAAAAATGAAAGGTGGTGTTATGCCACTAAGGTTTGCCTGATATTCTTCAACTATGGCTTTCAAGGTTCAGATTAATTTCAACTAAAACATTTGAGCAACAATAAAAACATCAACAGTAACATGCTGCATTTTTTCACCTCATTCATCTTGTTCTTGTGACCTATTTTCAACCTGGTGGGTCAAATATTCAGTACACTCTTGTCCCCTTTGGCCAAAACAACAAGAGCCCTTGCTGATGGTTTGCTTGTTTGAATCACAGTTGATTTTACATTCTTGTGAAATTCAGACCGACCCCACGGGGAAAAACAGCTTATCTCAAATTTCAATGACAAAAAGTCTAGTGTAAAAATGAGCGGCTGTAAAAGTTTTATGTCATGCATTATTGCAGCTTTTTAAAATATTTTAGACACCTTAGACTTTTGTGTATAATAGACGATGGTCTAATGCAATAAGTATAATATGTGTGCTGTTTATGTTTAGTGACCGTATGTGTTTCATTGAATGCTTGAACAATTCTAGTAAATATGTTTTTTCCTTATGATTTTCCCACACACAAGTCAAAATGTGCTAACAACCATACCCACTTTGGTGGTGGCAGTCCTGGCGTGACAACAGTAGCTCAGTATTGTAGCAGTTGGGGCATTGCACAGATGGAAAGAAATCTGTTTTTCACACACTAGGTGGAAATAGAGGGTGACAGCGACACATAAAGCCATGGCTGTGGTTTGCATCTGACGTCACAGCAATCAAAGTTTAAGTCCAACCACAGCGGGACGGCCACAAGCATTTTTCACTATATAACTGCCTGTAATTACAAGGTGTAACACTGACAACAGAGACAATGGGACTAAACAGATGCACCAACCTGAAGGCATCAAGGTTTTTCACTCAAGAATTTGCATCATATGAGCAACATTTGATTTTAAAGATTCTCTACATATTTTTTCATTAGGGGTCTGCTACCTTCTTGTCCATATGGAGAAGTTATTGCTGTTCCTAGAATGTTGCAGATATTCCATATTACACTGATTATATAACATTATATATCTATTTTGTATATATTCATATTTTATTGCTCAAAAATATATTGAAAACATAAATTTGTACTGTGAGCAGGGTTGCCTGTCCACAGATATGATTTGTACTTGACCTGTAGGGGTCATCTGCTTGTTTTCATGGAGAGAAAGTCATTTAATGCCATACTGTGGAACAGTAAGCAAAGCACTAACAGTAAAGCAAGTCCCAAACATATCCATGGAGACAAGCAAGAGACTCTCCACCAGAAAAGTTGCATAGTTCATCTTTAAATATTCTTACTGTCTTACTTGAGTGCAAATTTCATGTGGTTACCTGTCGATGTCCGTGATAACTTGAATTGAAATATGATGAGGGCTCATAGTGATAATTATTTTTAATGGTGTCCCATGCTTTGAGATATTTTTTCAAGCATACTTATTTTCTATTGTATGTTCATTATCATGTTTTTAATAAGCTCTAGAATCAGTTGTGAATTACCTTCCGTAAAACAAGTTAAGATTTAAAAACTATTTCATAGTATTAATTGTGCATTGTAGGTCCTTTAAATGACAAAGAGTCTGTCAAATTTGCAGCCACACGTAGTGAATCCCCACAGAGAGCTCCCAGGCATGAAACTCTATCCAGAGCTAATCATCCTTGTCTCTTTTTTAACCTCTCGCTCATTCACTTTCTGTCTTATTTCTCACTGTCTGCAGCAACCCATCCCACAACCAACATACACGCCCAGAACACGGACGAGCTGAACGCCAGAGCCCCTTGTCACCACACAACCGTAGATTAGCCAAAGTAAGGCATTTTTGTAGCTTGTGATTCCCATTCATTTTCATTCCCTCCGGCCAAGATGCTCTGTTCCAATAATGCACCCAGAGAAGGTAAATAAAGGTAAAAACACACATGTGACTCTTGTACAGGCTTGCTTCTGGAAAGGCATTTGAGGTTTTTATTGCACAGATGAAAGACACTTTGAACAAGATTGTGTGCAGCTGGTCTACGGCGCTCACATGGGCTTGTGTTTGTATGTGAAATATGTGAAACTTCCCTAAAGTTATGTAAGTGGACACATGGCTATTGCTCTGACCCATAGTCCATCCCTCAAAAACGAGATGCTTCATCTCAAGGGGTTCATCTTCTTATTAAGTTTCCTGTAAAGTTCCCAAATTTGAGAATAATGTTTTATAACGTGTAAGAGTAACTAGTTGGGGTTTTGTGGCCACCTGGAATAATATATATATATAGTTTAGAATAATCATAGTAAGCATTAAATTTGTGGACAGAGCAACCGTTCTTGTTCAGAATTTACCCACATAACACAAATGTATAAGAGAAATTTAGCAGTCCCTCCTTTAGGTCAAGAAAGTGAATGGGTCTGGGTAGACCAATTCAGCCAACACATGCACGCTTGTTTGCATAGACAAAAGGAAAGCTTCAAAAGAAGCTGGAGCTTTTTTTTAGCTTTAATAAAAAAAATTAAAAAGGTGTATTAAAGTGCATTATGTTACTTTTCTGGTGGAGGGCCCACCACCTGCTTGTCTCCTTGTAGATGGTATTGCCTTGTCTGGAATGTTCCACAGCATACCATTAAGTTGTTATGGAGACAATCAGGTGATGTCACCATTAAACAAGCAGGTGATGGGCCTTCCACCAGAGAAATTATAGGGCACCTTTAAGGACTGTCAAATGTTTAAGGACACTTTTTTCATGTCTGGAGAAGGAGAGTTTTGTTTTTTTTAGGCCTAGGTTTTAACTTACATGTCTCAACAAATTATCAAAGCAACATTTTGAGCATTACTTAAAAGTTATGATAAGACAGGAAATAATGTAAAGCTGAGTGCTGTAGAGTTGTTCTTCTCAAAAAGTGGGGGTTACACCTGTGCTTAGGTCAGGTCGAGTGGGCCGGGGAGTGGGAGGAGAACAGGAAGCGCTCTGGAACTAAATCATACTGGAAGATAGGCTTTGCTTTCGACCAGCAATCCATCTATCATTCTTAGAGAATTACATGAAAAGTTGGAGAGCTTTAGGTGCAGGGTGGGGCTTACAGGGCTCGCTTTGTTGCTGGCTTTTGTGCTGAGCTACCTGAGGGCCACTGGGTATCTTACATGTTAACGAAAAGTCCTTTGTCTCTTCAAAAGCTCTGCACTTCAGAAGCTAAGATTAGGGCAATAATCTGCTTGTTCTTGGATGAGCCTTTGTACTAATAACCACAATGACTCCATCTTAAAATAAATGCTAATTTCCCTACAGAACTCCAAATGATTCCAAACAGTAGGGAAAGCAACGTTTATATGTCGCTAATTTGCAGTAAACACTGATGGTACTGGGTACAGATCCCAACTAAATGTGTATCTCTATGGCTAATGGGGGATGAGGCTTATTTGGCTGACAGTTTCTTCCTTGTGGTGGAACATTGTGGAGTTGGCTATTTGTAATTTGCAGTAATGGCAGACACATGTACACATCCGAACAGGCCTCTAGCAATGGAAATATTTAGTAACACACCTGCACACAAAAGGATGTGTATTCTGATTAAGGTGCATGAGCAGAAACCATCTTTTGATAATACAATTTATGATAAAGTGCCTAAGACAGGTTAGACTACTCATTTTACAAATTTTACTACTTGGTTGGAAATTGTGACATCACACTAATGTAAATTATTGTCTGACAAATACAAATGAGAAAATGCTTTTATTTTGTATCAGAAAATATGTGTTTCTTAAGTGTAAAATGTGGATAACTTAGATAGAATTCTCCCTAGCGTGATGTCATCAGTGTGTTTAGAACTCTCTGCTTCCTGTAATTTTCAACACATTTTTTTAAACTTTTCTTCACAAATTGCTATAACTGTCTTTATATTTACAATAGTTAGAATCCCACCAAATGAAGTCAAAATGAGACAATCCTAAAAATGTGTCATAAACACTTTAAGCACAAGAACTGTATTCATTTTGTGATTAAATTAGACTGCCCAGTGGCGTTATGGACTTCTTCCGGCATTCTTGTACATGTTGATAAACTGCAGTTTGCTCTTGGGCATCTCGCCTTAAGACCCATAGTTGCAGGAATATGCTACTGCAAGTACAACAGTTATAACAGTAAAAGGTCTGGTTCACAGCTTGCATTCCTCTTATATTTGTTTACCTAATCTGACTGTTTATATTTGGGCCATACCTGTCAGCATGACTCCAAACACAGCAATTAGTGTGAAGGGAAATGTCTGAAGAAAACACAGGCCATAATAAAATCTCAACCTCACTGTGACACCAGGCGCCCCAAAAGCTGGAGTCCATTCCAAAAGCTGTGAATTTATCAGTACTAGCACATGTTTGAGCATTGAAACATTGAAACTCTTTCTGATATCTTAAGTTTTGTTTGTTGGTTTTTAAGAATTGTGTCTATGCTATTTTTCTATCTCTGTGCCAACCCACTGTATTTTGAGAAAGGGACTTGCCCCTAAACTCTAAGATTTTTGGTAAAAGTCAAGATCTATCTGACTATGGTGGTCTGTGTGTGTCAGTTTTTGTAGACACAGGAGATCAAGGCACTGAATTAACTTTAATTTGTTCACCCTGTGACAAAATTTTGCCTCAAGATACTCACTTTGGCACTTTTTCTATCTCAACTTTTTTAACTGCTTCAATCATTTTCAATCTGTGGTAACTCAATATAGGCTTACAAAGTGTGGATCCTTCCTGTGGAGATGACATAGGCGTATTATCAAAGGTGAGCCAGTGGTGGGGCACTGGTTCAGTATAAGGTTTTGTGTAGACATCCTCAGGGCTTCTCTCTGTCACATAGCATCATCTGTTATAAAAGTTCAAAGGGCCAAGATGATTTTACTGTGCCTGCATACATTTGTAAAATCTAGTGTCCACAAAAGAGTGCTTAAGTTATGCTTTGACTCAACATTGTTTTATATGATATGCACGACCCTATATGCTATTTGCAGTTATTATAATTTGTTAAAGGTCTGCCATTGGCCTTTAGGGTAAAAAAAGTTTTAGGAATGACCTGACAGCGTGAGTGAAGTAAGTTTATCCTCCCATGAGACATGTTTGTCCTATAGCTGGACGCGGAAGGGTGGAGACTTTAGGAAAGGGCGTAGGAGAGCGCAACCTTGGATGAGAGATTGGTGAGAAGCTCAGAGCGCACAGAACAGTTCTGAGAAACACAAATTTGACATTTGATTATGAAGATCCACGCTGGTTACTGCGCTATCTCTCTTCTCATTGGCACGCTTTTACGCAACAGGTTCTTGGCTGAATAGTTTGGATTGCACTGTGATCACTGGAGGAGAAACAAGAAGCATGCTGTTTTGGCTCTTTGGCTCCGAGCAGGAAGTCAACTCATGGGATGTAGCGGATGCAGAGGCAGGTTCAACTCTGGCAAGGTGCTGTCCAAAGCGTCCTTGTTCTTTACCATGCTCCTAATCTGCTCCTATTTCTTCTATTGCCTCAGTGGACTGTGTGACTCTGCCCCCAGGACTTTGTACCGACAGGACAACTTCATGGACTATGATTTTGCAGATGAATTACCGCCTCGTGTCTTCCCTGAAGCGCACAACGACACCGGCGCTCAGCAGGTGGACGCAGTCGGACACTCGCAGCCAAGCAACAGCATCCCGGTGTCCAACACGTTTGGGATTAAGCGGTTCCCACAGGCGATTATCATCGGCGTGAAGAAAGGTGGTACCCGGGCACTACTGGAGTTTCTGCGCATTCACCCGGACGTGAGAGCTGTGGGCGCAGAGCCGCACTTTTTTGACAGATTTTACGACAAAGGACTAGATTGGTACAGGTACGGACAGTGTTTTTATGGTAACCTACAAGTAAGGTTACTATCTAATTTACGTTATCTATGCGAAAATACCAACGGGTAAAAACTCAAAGCCTTCTACCACCTAAATTGCTTTTGCGTAATGTCGTCCGCGGCTCTGTTTAGTTTTTAAAGGTACTTTTCATTACTTCTGTGGGAAACGAAGGCCGATAAAAATTCGAGCTGTCCATTGTTTATTATTATTATTCCATGTCCAGGGTTCATGGTGTGAGTAAACTCACATACATATATTTTTTATTGGCAAAAACGTATTTATATGTATTTTTTATACGTATTTTATGAGATTACTTATTATGAATTATGAAACCAGTGGTGTCAGAGCAGTAGTCTAATAAATCTTTAGGCCTCAGTGCTTTCAGAGGCATCATTATTTGAACTACTTTTTGCCCATTCAAAAGATATCTTAATTTGCAATAATTGTGATCACTTGAAACCCACAATAACTGTTTAGTGCAAGGCAGTATTAAACATTATTAATACTTAACAATATTTGTTCTAAAATGCATGTAATGGCATGCACAATGCATAAGAGATGGTCGAAATTATAGCCCATGTTATGACTTACAATGCAGGGTCTCATATTGTTATGCCTAATATAAGCTGCACCACTACACCGCACCATAAACTTGAGCAGCGTGTGGCAGGTTAGGTCTTTGGCAAACAAGGGCTTGACAGAGGACCCTGAAACTGTAATTTAATCAGCCTAAGCCCTTAGCTGTATGTTAAGTGCTAGCATACGGACACATGGAAGCACTCACTGTTAATTTTGGCATGCTAAATCGCACGCACACACACGCACACGCGCGCGCACGCTTCTGGGCCTTATCTTCTCCACTTGTCTCCCCTTTACCACATGAGCTGCACCTCATCCTCACCACATCCTCCCCTTTCTTCTTTAATGAACCTATGTTCCTCTTTTGTTCCCTTTTAAGCAGCATGTCTCTGTTTCATAAATACCAGCAGCAGACCTGATATTTCCAGGCACATTTCTTGAGAATGCACATTATTATTTTATTATTTGGGCTGTGATGTTTTGTTCTGAAGTTTGTCAGTAGATTACTCTGGCAGTGCTACAGATGATAGTTGTTGGATGTAGTTGTTGGATTGAAGATTTTCATCTTGCGAAAAAAAAATATTTGAAAACATATATTTTTGGAGCAATTGAACAGATTTGGGTAGTTACATTTGTGTTTATTGCAACACTCTTTCTGATATGATTTAGTTTAGCTAAGCTGTATGTCAATCCAATTAAAAAAACAAACAAACAGATTTTTATGCATTATTTTATGTTTTGCTCTTCAAATTATATTAAATTATAATCAGATGTTACTACCCGACAGTACTCTTTAAGTTTCTCTTACTTGAGTAGTACTTTTTTACTCTTACCTGACTTGACTTCTTGGACAACTACGGTAGAAGTACGTGTAACTTCTATTTGAATAATATTATTTTGAAGTAACATTACTCGTACTTGTACAATTTGTGACTACTCTACCCACCATTGCAATTGAAACACTAGACGTAGCTTTACAATTAAAGTTATCAGTGGCAAGTGGTTCCCTTTCTCTGCCTTTTTTATCTGTTGTGTTGTCTTGTTTGCATGTATGCGCCTAAAGTCTTATTACGGGAATGGAAAAACCACAAATAGTGCACCAAAATGATCCCAGTGAAGATGTAATGATTTTGTGTGCTGTTTTATGGCTCTAAGTGCACTGACTAGACTGATGGGTTTCATGTGGGACTAAAGAGGAGACCGCAGAAGACTCCCAAACTTTGGCTTTCCATGGCACAATGGCCGTGATTGTCACGGCCCTGTCGCCATTATGTGGTTTTGGAAGAGCTTGCTTATGTTTTCTCTTTTCTGTTTGAAGCTGATGTTTAAATGCACACATTTTGTTGGTTGTCTTTCAGTCTTGTGCAGTACCTTTTGCTATTACAGCAAAGTGGTGGGAAAGATAAATTCAATTAATGGCTTTTCCGATTCTGTTATGTTTTTTTTTTTTTTAATCTAAGTCAATATTTTACACTCTTGTCAATGTGCTGACCTAGAACTATGCCACCAAAGACCATGCACAATTGGATTCCTATTAACATTTATTGTGGGTCATTTCAGGGCTTGTCAATGAACTTAAAAAAAAAAGATTTATGTTAATTTAGTTAGAAAAGAAAATGTAGATGTTCAGGTTCTCTTTAGTGACAAAGAGAGTTTAGTTGTAAGCTTACACAGGCCAACTCATGTTACTACACTATGTAGCTTTTCTGATGGAGGTTCCACTACCTGGTTGTTTCTATTAAGGTGTTAATATTTTGCCTGGAATGGGAAAAAGCAGGTGAGACCACTGGGCCAAGATCTGTGGAGAGGAGAGCCTTCTCACTAAAACCAACAGAATATGTTGTATATTGTATAAGTTACATATAGAGCGCCTTTAAAGTTTGGGAAATAAGTTTAATTTTGGACATTGGAGATTTAAAGTTAATCAATCAGTCAAAGGAAGCAAATGTTAGATCTACCAAATACACAAACTTACAACTCAACTTAGCATCTTAAATACTTATCTTATCTCAATAAAGAATATTATTTGGATTCAGCTCACCAGAATCTAAAAGCCAACTATTATTACCCATATTTACTACATAAAAACACTATAAAGAAGTTATTTTCTTATCAAATTACTTTGTTTGCCCCTATCCACATATTTCAAATGTGGCAGTATGTCTGTGACAGCTGAAATGTGGAAAAAGGAAGATATTGCAGAGCGCACATTTCCAGCAGGAGAGCAACACCTTGTGCTGTTCAGCCTAAAGCCAGAGGCGAAAGGTTCTGATTGGTGTAACAGACCAGGAAGTGGTCTCTTGAAATGTCGACTTGCTGTGTGCCTTAATAGTGCTTTGGCTGGAGTTGGGCTCTGGTGGTGTTCATTGGCAAAGGCCCACACTCACACCTCATGTGGTGGGAATTAAAATAATTTAAGGTGCATTGTGGTCCACACTGGGGTGGGTATAGTATTTTCTGAGCTTTCAGTCACGCCACACTTTAGTACAATGGAGAAAGCGCATGTGGTGTTTTTACCTAAATGAAATTGTATAATCTCCACAGACATGCTTACACTGAATTAAAATGTTTCATTTCAGAATGGCATTTTTGCATTGAATATGGACAGAATTTCAAATTTAAATGAGTTATTAGGTTCAGTAAAATATCTTTAATATTAGACTATGCTACTGGTCACATATAGCTAATGTCATGTATTTGAGCACATATAAGTAAAGTGAGGTGTAGGAGTAGAACTGTATGCTATAATAGCATTAATACAACAACACTCTTGTACACAGTAAACTTCCATTTGGGACCTGTTGCTAACTTTTTTCTAATGTGAAATCTTAAAGTTATTAGAAAGCATCAGTGACCTCATTTCCTGTTGGAGGTCCTCGTTAAGCTGGACCTCATGCACCACATACAAATTACCCCATCAGTGAAATAGGCTGCAGTGCTGCCCACACACATGTGCTACCACCTATAGACATGCACATGTTTGGGTCTTAATCTCCCATTTCCTCCTAGTTATACAGTCTTTATTTAAAAAAAAAGTCTCAAAATCTGTAATTACTGTAAAAATTATTACTTTGGGTGAAAGCCATTTGTAATATGTGCTTTTTCACATTATATAACCTAAAAGTTCTCCACATCTACCTTCAATATTCATTTCACAACTAGTTTCTGCTCTGTACTACTAATTTATTCTGTACGCCAGGTTTTCGTGCTAAATGCAGTGTTTACCGAGTCATCAGTGTTGTTACAGAAATAAAACTGTTAAAAAGACACGGTAAAATATGATTAAATAAAACCTCAACTATTTAATTAATGAGTGATTCAACTGATAAACTGCCTATTTAATAAGGAGTAATTATCTGATGTTAAGCCCCTGGGTGCATCCTGCTGTAACCTCAATATAACAAAATGTAATGCTCTTTTAGATTTAACCTCTTGTTGCAAACCGCCCCCATTCCTTCACAATCTTACATTATTATTAAGCGCAAAAATGCCAGACAAAATGTATTCTGTAGGTGGCAACATTAGTTCTGTCAGTCATGTGGTTTCTCAGGAGGGTCCACTTGCTCTCAATAGAGAATAGGGTTTGGTTTATGGAACAGAAGTCCAGACAGGTTGATGTGTATAGTTTGGATTAAGTGTGACATTTAAATACCAAGGCTTTTGAAGTGTATATTTATTATTTTGTTAGCCAAGTTCAAGTCTGACCTCAGGGGACACTTGCTCTTAACAAGTTAATTGCTGTGATACATTGAGGCTACTACTGTTACTGCCGTTTCTTTTTAGACCAGGGCCCTGAGACAGTATGGCGACTGAGTATGGCTCTGTGCTTCACTCCCACCCACAATAATGATCTCTTTGTCAGCGCGGTGTATCGCTTTGACACCACTGACCTTCTGTAGAACTTTTGTCAGTGCACCAACCTCACTAAACTGTGAATGTGACAATAACAGACATATAGCATTACCTATTGTCTGCAACTCGTGTGTACTATGGCATTATTATTAGGTCTATATACGAGACAAACAACAATAATGAATTGGATTAGAATTGAAATCACAATTCTTTAAAACATTTGAATGAATGCATGAATACTTTTCGTCACTCATTGAAGAGGCTTCTTCAGTTCTGAAATGACTAGTGGCCAAACATATTCAATATAGATAGACCAATATTTGCCCTTTTTAGCATATCAACTATCAGCCATAAATCTCCAGCAAAGAAGGGTCCATATCATTAAGAATTTTTTTTTATTATTAATTTGACCAATAATTGTTCATTATTGTTAATTTATCACAATTTAAAATGTACAGCCCTAGCGTATACTCTGAGATCTTTGTATCATTACAAGCATTAACTTGTTCACAGGTCCATTACACAAGCCAGCTTTGCCTATGAATCACTTGCTTATATCTTTATGTAGTATTTCTCTCTACCTTAATCACTGCAAACCATTTCCATATTCACCTGAAAATACATTTTTATTACACTTGGCTTGGCCAGAGACTTGCCTTAGATTTGACTCTCCAGGGGATATATCTTACTCCTTAAACCATCTATTCAGTATTCTTGGAGACAGGAAGTCTCATTGCCAAAATTTAGCATTTAATCTTTTGATGCCGGCAGCTGAGACCATATCACTGGTGTAATGGGCGCTACCACTGCTCAGGGAGGAAAAGCGCTACATCCCTTTAACAGCAGGGAGTTCTGGCCTGTCAGCAAGGCTTGCCAATGTACGTATGGCTAAATCCAAAACATCTTCATGCTGCAAGAATAAAACTTAAAGAGGATGGTTGAAAACTCAAAAACCTGCTCCAAATCTTCCCTGATTCAGACCCGGTTGATATGTGTGTCACTCTGAATTGAGTTCTACACATTATCAGTCTGGAACGGCTCTCACTGAGAGCGATCGGAAAACGCAGAGCGCCATGACGAATATTTGAATCTGGTCAAAGCGCCACAACAGCGAAATAAGCCAAAAAAAAAATTATAAATAACTTCTGTTACATATAATTGAGAGAAAAGCACAGGCTTCAGTGTTCACAAATGCACAAAGCTCTTGTGCACAAACACATAGTCAGTAAGCTCAAATCCGCACAAACCTCAATGCTGCTTTGTGATTGGTCCACCCCACACTCTAGGATGAATTCTTATGAGTTTGTAAACCAACCATGGATCTATTAACTAACAAATGTTGCAAGAATCCATCTTGCTGTGCAAGGTTACTCAAAATCTGCACTCAGGCAGTTGCATTATTTTGGTAAAAGCACTAAAACTTACTCAACCATTTTTTACATGAACAATAACCCAAAATCCTCCTTCGTATTACACTTGTGCTGTACTACAAATTATTTAATTCTGCTACTACTCCCACAGTTTATGAAAAATGCTTTAAATAAAAACAAGTGCTAAATGCTCTTAATGTATTTTTTTAATATTACATATTTATTATTGTTCTTATCTCTTTTGATCACTGGGCCTCGATGAACAGATTTCATTCTGTCATGTGTTTTTCTCACATGCTTGAATGACAAATAAAGAACCTTGAACCCTAAATTCTCAGCTTGGATGGTTTTGCCTTATAGTGCCAATCCCTTCTGTCAGACATCTGATTTGACATGCCATTTCTATAAAGATTAATAAAATGCCTGAAACTTATTCCACTTGCTTTCTTACTATGAGTGGGGTCACCTCTCCACAGATCTGATCTGTAACTTGGCCTGATGGCATCCTTGCTTATCACAAACTACCTTTTACCTTTTGTGTAGTAGAGATTGGCAGTTCCAGGGCTGAAATTGTGAAAGAAGTGAAAGTTAGTTTAAAAACACAATGGAGCACATCCTGTATTACCACATGACATCACAGGGTGGAACAGAGTGTGTTCTGTCTGAGAGAAGAACTTGCCTGAAATATGCACGGTTTGTGTGTTAAACATGTGTGAATGGAACAAAACACAACTCCAGGTCTGTTTGTGATGAAGAAACAGAGATCAGAAAATCACGTAATATGGGCCCTTTAAAAAATGTAAATTCATAGGTACTTGCCACTTCAGTCTACATGCAATAAACACATCCACAAACAATGACAGAAATGACATGTTATAAATCATGGTCGATCTGTTTACTCCTGACTTGACACCTCAGATTTATGAGGGAAAATAACTGGTATTGATTATCTGGTGATGAGACAGACTGATGAGCGAGATAGGGACCAACACGGACACAGCTCATTAAGTATTCATGAGTATAGGAGCCAAGTTATGGTCATTCACTCAAGTGACACTCAGGAAGGGACTGTACATGGAGGAGACGACACCCATACACACCTATGCAGAGCAGTGAGTGATCAGTCATAGAGACAGACACATTGATTAGACAGGCAGGCAAGGGTAGGCTTTATTATAGGGATCATTTCATGTGAAGAATTGAGAAGTCTTAGCTTTAAATAAATGGGCAACTCAAAATTTACTTCTAGAATGTCTCTGATTTGGACATCAATGATTTAAATATTTCTTAATAATAATTTGTGATACAAAAATAATACAAAGTTCATTGATTCATTGAACTATGACGTGACTGGATAATACCAATGCTCACACTCATTGACTACAGGCAGTTCATACTTGGGAAATTTGTATGTTTGCTAAGCCAAGTATAAAACTCCTTCCCCAAATGTTTATAATTTGAAAACAAGATTTTCTCAGAGCTAAAATACATTTTATGAGTTTGAATCTGGCCTATAATGATCTCTGACTTAAACCTCAGACTTAGTCCAGTCAGTTAAAATCACACTAAACCACTGCCTAATGCTCTATAAAACTATTTTTATCAGCTTCTTCAGGCCTGCTTCACTCACACAATATAACTCTAAAAGATTTGCCCTAATGCTGTCTGACTGAAATCCAGACTGAATCCTAAATTTTTGAGTGTGTCAAGTCAAGTGCATGTTCATTCATTTCCATTTGTGCAAATAAACCTTTGAGCCATGACCTTGTACATGATACATGAAGAATATTACTGTTAACACTTATGGGCCATATTTATCCATAAATCTTCCACTTTTCTGAAGAGCTGTTTTGTTCATTGACAGTTGGAAAATACACAGGCTCATATTGTGTTTATTTTAAGGAAACCACTTTAAAGCTTTTGTTTCCAGTAAGACACTGTAAACTGTGTTTGGCAAATTAATTACAGACATGGCACTTAATTAACTCTGTCTATTATTCACTTGTTATGTACAAAATCCAGATATACCACAAGTATGTTTCACATAGTTTCAGCTCAACACACTAAATGTGGCAGCCACACAGTGGTTTGTGATGCCTGCCTCATAGTAGGTCGCAGGTTTGATTCCTGAAGTATAAAAAATATCTGTGTTGCTTTCCTCTTGTAGTTTGCTCTTATGCTTTCTTGGTCATGTGTAGTTTTTAATACTTGTAATTAAGAAAGTTCTCAACTACCAGGATCAGTATCTAGACTGTGATAGGGTTGGCTGGTAAAGGTGGTGATGGGTAGTGCTTTGCTCTTATAGGAAAAGAGGCTGAGGCTGTGTTAAGAGGTTCTTGAGGTTTTGTGGCTGTGACTCATTAGGCCTATCGTGAGTGGACTGTTGGGGGGTGCAAACCTTAAGTGTGATGTAGGGCACCAGGCAAGGAGACCCAATATTTTTCACTCTAGTAAATAAATAGTTTGTATTTAAAAGGCAAATAAATAGCACCATAAGTTATTGGTTATACAATATCACACTGATACTATTTAACAACAAAAGTACAATAATACTTTGTACACTGAAACCTGTCCTTAGACTGCTTTTCCTAGAATGTCCCACAGTTTGGCATTAAACTTCTTTATTTTCATGGAGACAAGCCCATAATGCCTCCAGGCCAAGTTACAGGTTAGATCTATGGAGAGGTGAGCTCACTGTAGGAATGCATATTTTTCCTAGTATTTCTGAGCACTAACACAACTGCAATTGAATAAATGCAACATAGGTAAGTTTAATGCCATACTGTGAAACCTTTCAGGTAAAGCAAAAATATCTCCATGGAAACAAACTTGTGAGGGACCCCATACTAGAAAAGTTACACAGTGCACCTTTAATAGAGACATATTCTATTGTGTATTTATTTCCTACTACATGTCTATTTTTTCTCATTTAGGAGCTTGATGCCTAGGACACTGGATGGCCAGATCACCATGGAGAAGACCCCCAGCTACTTTGTCACTAAAGAAGCGCCAGCTCGCATCTGCTCTATGAACTGTCAGACCAAGCTCATTGTGGTGGTGCGGGACCCTGTCACCAGAGCCATATCAGACTACACCCAAACTCTGACCAAGAACCCGGGACTCCCCTCATTCCAGAGCCTGGCCTTTAAGAACTCCTCCAATACAGAGATTGACACCACGTGGAGCGCAGTGCGGATCGGCCTGTATGCCAAACACATGGACCATTGGCTCCAGCACTTTCCCCGTGATCTCTTCCTCTTTGTGAGCGGAGAGAGGCTAGTGTCTGACCCGGCTGGGGAGATGGGGCGGGTGCAGGACTTTCTAGGTCTGAAAAGAGTTGTATCGGACAAACATTTTTATTTCAATGAGACCAAGGGCTTCCCATGTCTCAAGAAGCCTGAGGGGAGCAGTAGGCCTCGCTGTCTGGGCAAGTCAAAAGGCAGACCCCATCCTGACATCCCTACTGAGGTGCTACAAAGACTTAGAGACTTCTACAGACCGTACAACCAGCTGTTCTATGAAATGAGCAAACAGAACTTTGGATGGGACTAATGGCGATCAACGTATTTATATTCAGGATTCATTTATAAGTGACCAGTGTTCTCAGGGACATAGAGAGCGGAAATGAACACAGCACAAATTAACTGACAATTGACATTGTCCAGTAAAGGCAAATCTTACAAGTTCAGCAGTTTGAGATTGTCTGACACAGCCGTCTGGCCTCATAGCATGACCAAATCCTGACCATTTTTCCTCATACGCTCTGAGGAGATATACATTGAACAAGGCAGAATGTATATTATGATCTACCAAAATACTCATACATTTCAAGATGTAAAATTATTTTGGATTTTTGTGTATTTATTACAAAGTGACCATTGACAAGACATTGACGCAAATGTTCAAACTGTAAACTACTATTTTTGCTGTTAACAGTATTACTCAAACCACCCTATATTTTTTTGACTGAAATGGCCTTTACTTTACACCATTGTTACCTCAAGTGTACATAGTTAAATCATACAGAGCATTTTGTATATATATGACCTGTGATTATAATTTGGAGCCATTCATATTCAAATGAATGTTGTACAATATATTTTGATTATGTATGTATAGTATTGTTATGTCCTGATAAAACATATTGTGGATAAAGGTTTCTTATCAAAAATGTCATTGCCATTTCAAATTATTTAACTGTGGCAGTAAATGTTTTAATGCTTTTGAGATTTGTCTGTAATCAAAAGTCAACATTTTATACTGTATTTTATTGAGAAAATACCTCACCCACTTTAGTTTAACAAACCTTTGCTGAATCTCTTACTTTATTTTAATTGTATTGTATGTTATTGTTGCTAATATTTTTTGTTCTTTTATACTGATGCACAGTTGGTTGGTTGGTTGGTTCTCTTTTCCTCTCACTGTTTCCACATAGGACCACCACATGCATTCACCACAGCCTGTAATTATATATATTATAAAAAGATGTCAGTGAACTTAGAGAGCCTTCTTTGAATATAGTAGATATAGGAATTTTGTAGAGTACGAGTTATGTAAAACTCTTCAAGATCGTCAAAATACGTATCCCTTTCCTATTTGGTATCGCTGTTATGTTTTCAAGTCCTGGTTTAATACGTCTGGCATGGTCCACACTAAAAAGTCACAGCACTCGTCTCACTTCATCTGTGACAACTTTTATGATTTGCCATTACCAGTTATTCTGATAGCTGCCATTAACAGACTAAAGACTCCAGTCTGCCATATGGTGAAAGTGCTGGTTTGACTGTGTCAGGACAGCCCAGTCACTATGGGTCATTAAACCAGCAGAGCACCAACTTTGATCTCAAGTTGTCGCTTAACACACTACAGTGATGTGAGAATAAATGTGGATGGAAACCATACACAGACAAGGCAAAAATATGTGCCATTTGTGTTAATAATGAAGGCTGTTATTATTGCACCCTGGTTTTAAAGGATTGATTATATAGCTTTGTGGAGTTTATGCAAATTGCAGAATAGTACGCTTACTAATAGAAATGGGCAAAATATCAAAATATTTAGAATATTGTGGATGTTGTTTTGGAGATATGCATATTTTTAATATTGAGCATATCATTTATATACAAATGGAACAAACTTGTTATAAACCTGGTATAGAGGAATATTTCTGAATGTTGTGGGTAAAGCAGTCCTTTCACATTTGTGTAACACCTAAATCTCTCATCTTATATATTTATAGGCACGTTTAATCTAGTTTCTGTTGGGTGTCAAAAAATCTTGCAGAACACTCCAAATGTTAAGATTCATTTTTCGTGAGTATTGCCCAGTCCAGTCAAAGTTATATGCATGATTTAAAATAAAAAGTTAACATTTTGAACATTATTTATAATTACACGTTACTTACTTACTAAGTCTGTAAATCTCCTCTTACTGGGAATAGTCATTTGTTTACCTTTACTCTAAAAGCAGTTTTCGAACATTTCAAACCACAATTTCAGGCCATACCATCAATTCCTCATGGTGGATTTGTTTGCTTGAGTGAAAATGGCCCAACAAGGATGGTATTACAGGGCCACTGGTAATTTGTGAGATTAGAGGTGATGAGAGTTTGGTGAGGTGGCTGTTATTTAGGGAAAAAACAAGCACATGGCAAAGTAATGGGAAACATTTGGAGGGAGGGGACCAGTGCTGTGCTGAAGGATAGGGACCAAGGAGATAAAGGAGCGAGGATTACAGTGTTAAAAGTGGTTTGCCACAAGATGAAGATGGTTCCTACATTTTTCACCCAAACCACAGTCTCCGACAATAATTCAGGAAAGTAATGCTCGGGGATTTCTCTCTCGCTCTTCTGCGGTTGGGGCCTCACTGTACGCCATTAAGTCCTGACTCCAATGCTAATTGATGGGAAAGTAATTTGGGTACGAGGGATTTTTCAATTGCATGGAGTAATTCTGTACAATGTGAGTGGGAAACTTTCAAGAACATGGGATTTATTATAGGAACTTTACAAAACTAATTATGGTTCAGATTAGGCTATGATTTCAGGATTCAAATAAAAAATTGCCATGTTACTTGAATTTGTGAGTCCATTTCAATTCAAATCACTAAACACTAAATGAACAGTTACACACATTATTTTCCATGGAACCTTAGCCATGTTGCTTTTCCACCTGCATCTTCAAATTAACACACTGTAGACAGTGCACTCGGCCTTCATGCACAGTTACTTTTCATTTGCAATAGAGCCAATTCTGCTCGGGTTATAAAAATCTGGAACCTTTTGTGATTGTAGGCCAAAATGTTAATAGAACAAAATTACATTTACAGCAGTTCTGCAAAGTCTTACTTCTTTATTTATAAGAAACGGAGTACAAGAGTCACCTCATAGTATTTTGTTATTCAGAGAAATGTGTCTAGTACACAATTTCCAAAAAACAAACCAAGGATTTGACCTAGTAGCCTCAAAGAAGATGGCTCCTTTTGTTATTCTCTGTTTTGAGCCCATGGCTATAAACCAGTGTTGTCATAGTGCAACATGTCACATAAAACACACCAAAGAAGGTGAAACATGTCTCATTTTCCTACTTCTCGCTCTCTCTTTTGTCAGAAGGCTTGTCTGGGACTCTTTGCTGGGATTAGTGAGGGTATAAAATGTACAGTGTTCATGAAAAGGATGCCTACTTTATCCAAGCTTGGCTTAGTTTCAGCGTTTTGATTTCGAGTGACATCATAGCCTTCAAAGTGTCACCTTCCCAGGCCTGTGTGGTGACAACATACTGCTTAATGTGGCGATCATTACCCCAGTGCTGAGTTGAAGCTTTGAAGCTATTGTAAAGGCAGGCTCAATGAGACAATATGCATGATTGAAAAAATATGACATTTATCTCACAGGATGATTGGTGTGAGAGTCCACCTACCTCCCTTGATACCACATCCAATTGAACTGTCATACCTGTTTCAGTGATGGACACCATGAGCCCAGGGCGCCTTCAGGACCGGGGCATGAGTGCTGTGTGAATCCCAGAGATAACGTGCCTGCAGGTGTGGAGAGATGATGTACACACACTCAGGTTACACCAGACTGGCCTGGGACAGGCTGATGGAGGCTCTGATTGATCCTGAAAACAGAAGCCTGTGGGAGAACTGAAATGGAACCAGGGGCAGATGCTCAACTGTCTTACAAGAATGTGGTTTGAGTTTGTCAAACAATTAAAAAATTATTATGAAAACTGGAAAGTCACTAAAAATGCTCATGGCCACCACTTAAAACTGTGACATGACAGAATTTTTCCAACAAAATACTGAAATAGTATTTTCTTTAATTATTTTGTGCAGTACTTTTCACATTGTACAAAACAAAAGTCCAGACAAACAATGAAAGTGACACAATATTAAACTGGGGTAACAGTAGGACAGTTGAAGTCAGAGGGGACAGAAGACCTGAGAGACTGCTGCCACCTGTAGGACATTAAGTGACAGTACCATATTGAGATTTACAAATGTATATGGAGCCTCAGCTCAGTCCCGCCATATGCTTTAGAGAACTACACACTTTTGGCTGGGTTGGTCATTGTCCTTGTCTGTTTACTTTAAACGACATGGTCAGAACATCCTCTATTCCGGCCTGCAGCTCGTCATACTCCTGCACAGCGGAGACGCCTTTAGGGGTTCCAGTCAAGATGAGGTCTCCTTCTTCCAGGGTGATGAAATCGCTGATATAGCTGATGAGGTATGGGATGGAGAAGATCATTTGTGACGTAGAGCCGCTCTGCCGCAGTTGGTCGTTCACTTTGAGCCACAGCTTGATCTTTGAAGGATCTGGGATGTTTTCTTTGGGGATGAACTCACTGACTGGGCAGGACGTGTTGAAAGCCTTGGCCATGGTCCAGGGCAGGCCTTTGGACTTGCACTCGTCCTGGATGTCTCTGGCTGTCATGTCCAAGCATAAGGCATATCCCGCCACGTGGTCCATAGCGTCAGACTGAAGGATGCTCGTGCCCCCTTTGCCTATGACCACCCCAAGTTCCACTTCATGGTGCAGGTTGTTGGTGTACAGTGGGACTAGGATGGGAGACCCCTCTCTTACGTAGGCTGTCGGCGGCTTCAAAAAAAGCACGGGCTCCGTAGGAATGGCATTTTTCAGCTCCTTGGCATGATCTGCATAGTTTCGTCCAACGCAAATTATTTTCCTGCCCCATTCCCAAAACCTACTTATATTTCTTGCTGCCATTGTAGTTCACTGTCAGTTTATGCCACTCTAAAGCAGTCTGCTCCTGTAAACCAGACTTTGACCCATACACTCCCACATAGTTAACTAGAATAACCTACGGTACGCGTAAACGGACAAAATACTTTTATGCGTAAACGCAAAGCATATATCTATATTGACTGTAATCTATCAGAAAACTGATAACAATGTGTTTACGTGTTATGATAAAAGCTCTGGTGGAGTAAATTGCTCTGAAGGATGCTTTTCTCACCTTCTCACATCACACCCCCGATTTTGATTGGCGGAGTCTTGGAGGTTAAAGTTGAAAAGTAGGCGGAGGCGGAACCACTGCACCAAAACCGAACTTTTTTGGTTTTAATAATATGATAAGACTATTGGAACTGTTATGTTATTGAAGACACTGGTAAGGAGTGCATGCACTCTGGTAGGAGCCGCGACAACCTTGAAATTTGGTACGTAGCTTACTGAATACACGTTTATCTTACCATACTTTTTATCTTACCATAAGAGCGCATGTTAGAAACCACTGATGGCATGTTTACCTTTTTGAAAGCACATCGCGGCGGAGCTGTCAGCAGAAGAATACTGCTTTAGCTGAGTCATTCTTTGTCAGCGTTTGGTTATTTACACAGTTAGCTTGCCTGGATCAGGGTTTATGTCATTAGCGAAGCTAGCTGAATTGTAACTCTGTCAATGGTACTATTCTTAAGTTTGTTTTTTTTCTTTTGAAGCTCCATTTGAAGTCCAGGCCCAGTCAGCTGCTCTGCTTCACACTGTTGTCAGGAAAAACTCTCTGGTGGAACAAGCAAATATGAAGGTTGAACTAATCCCAGCACTTTCCGACAACTACATGTACCTGCTTATAGACCCAGACACAAGAGAGGCTGCCATTGTTGACCCGGCTGAGCCTATAAAGGTATTGTTTTGCTGTATTTTTTGGTTTATTCATCCCCTTTAATTTAATTAATTTAACTCAGTTCAAACATATTTCCCATTCACACGCTGCTTTTACAGGTTGTGGAAGCTGTCAGAAAACATGGCGTTAAGCTCACAACTGTTTTGACCACACATCACCATTGGTAGGGTTAACTCATAACACAAATAGTTATACATAGAATACATATCTTCTTATCTTTACATTTCAGCACAATTGTGTGTTGTACCAATTAGATATTTATCTTCCTTAGGGAGTTTAATTGATATTACTATCACTTATCAGATGACATTTGCATTAGTTATACACACAGTATTCATAGATCATCTGAATTATTCAGACTTTATTGGTTGCGACTGTGTTGTAATTGCTGTGTAATTTTATAACTATAATGATAGGAGCATCACACTCATTACAGGGACCACGCAGGCGGTAATGAGAAAATGGTAAAGTTGATGCCAGGTCTCAGGATCTATGGAGCCGACGACAGGGTTGATGCAATTACAAAGAAAGTTCCAGATTCTCACAATTTTAAAGTAAAATATCCCCATACTACACATTCTACAAATGCTCTTGCAGGAAGTCCTTTGTTGCATGTTTTTCATTTTCAGATTGGATCTCTTCATATTAAATGCCTCCATACACCATGCCACACTACAGGTCATGTGTGCTACTATGTGACCAAAGAAAACAGTAGCGACCCACCTGCTGTTTTCACAGGTATGTTAGAGTAACAATGAGTTATCTAAACAGATACAGATCCTAAATGCATTTATTTTTATCCTTGTTTGTAGGTGACACTTTGTTTGTTGCTGGTTGTGGTAAATTTTTTGAGGGAACAGCAGAGCAAATGTACAGAGCTTTGATTGACATTCTTGGATCCCTCCCTCCAGAAACTGTAATTTAACATTTTCTGTTTTTTTACATTTTAACTTAAAATATTGCACAGAAAAAAAATGTTTTTGTTCCAGCGTGTCTACTGTGGTCATGAGTACACTGTCAACAATTTGAAATTTGCACGCCACGTGGAACCAGACAATGAAGTTATTCGGGAAAAACTTGCATGGGCAAAGGTATGTGTATGGGTTAGGGTTATGCATGCAACCAATCAATTGCTTTTCATCAATTAACTTAATTATACAGACTATTGTTTTGTGTTTTAAATTTTCTGTAGGAGAAATGTGACAAAGGTGAACCCACTATCCCTTCTACTTTGGCTGATGAATTCACCTTTAACCCTTTCATGAGAGTCAAGTATGTACAAGATGTGAGAAAAAAAAGTTGGTTTTTTTTATTTTTATATTATTTAAAAAAAAATCTTTCTCTGCCTCAATCCTTGAAGAGAGAAGACTGTGCAGGATCATGTTAAACAAACAAGTCCAGTGGAAACCATGAGAAGTCTTCGTAAAGAGAAGGACTCTTTCCGTGTCCCTAAAGAGTGATAATTGGACACTACATACACTGTTAGACCTTCTTGCAGAGCAGATGATGCTGGTTATTATTTACCATTGATAGTTTTCAGTATACAGTCCATTAGTTTCATGTTTGATCTATACAGTATAAAAATAGGTGTACAAGGTGATTTTTATGCAAGTCTTTAGACTATAATCTTTAAACAATACAGAGATGCTATATATAATGTGTAAAATATAATGTGTTGACGTGTCTGCTTCTGCTTTGTAAAGCCCGTTTCTCCGTCTTGATGTTCATGTAAAATTTTAATTTGATGTATTTTATTTTCCAAAAGTGTGGACATGTGCAGCAGTTATAGACACTCACACAAACCAGAGAGAGGAAGGAGTTATCATTGAAAAAAAATACTTAAGTCTTAATATATTTTTGTATATAACTGAGCATTTGAGCCATAGTAACGTTTCCTGTAAACGTGATACTCAAAGAAAATAAAGTGGTGCGGTTTGATGTGTCTGATTCGATTAAAAATGCCTGGGTTTGATGGTGTCGCTCTAACTTCCTTTATCACAACAGAGCGAGAGCCGAAATGTAGGACAAACACAGCGCACGTACAGACAGACGCACATCTTTCTGCATAAGGTTAGTGTTTATGGACGTTTTATGATTAGGGCAAAACGTGCTGTTTTAGTTCCTGTTGTCGAGCTTTTGGCTGCTTCAGTTCTGTGATTGACTGACTGATATTACGGCAACACTGACAAACTGCAGAGCTGCTTTAGTGGAGTCCACAATAACAATATTCACAAATCAATCGAACATCTTCCCAAAGGGCCGTGTACAACTGTGCGCATGCGTGAGATTGGTGCCATGAAGGTAAAGGTGATTTCCATCTTGGAGGACAACTACATGTATCTGGTCATAGAGGAGGAGAGTAAACTGGCTCTGGCAGTGGATCCAGCTGTCCCCCACAGGGTAAGGGCTATTTTCACACTGTAAGTACAACATTAATCTACCATAATATTAGTGGGCGCTGATAATTACATGAGCCCATTCAACAATACAAAAACATAGGATCAATTAAACATTAATTTGCATCTTTCATAGCTACTAGAAATTGTGAAGAGGGAGGGCTTGTCTCTGACAGCTGTTCTCACAACACATCATCACTGGTTAGTTTATTTTATTAATATCCCAGAATAAAACTTTAATAGTGCTTTAAGTGTTCTTGTTTGTAATACTCAGGGACCATGCCAGAGGAAATGAAGCTCTTGTGAAAGAGATTCCAGATCTGAAGGTATATGGCGGAGATGACCGTATCGGTGGTCTCACAGATAAAGTGTCCAACACTCAGGAACTCAAGGTAATTGTACTAAGCACTATGTTTATGTAGTACAAGAGTAAAAGCACTCTCATGTAATACCCTTTTGCAGTTCAACTCTATCAATGTCAGGTGCCTATTCACTCCCTGCCATACCTCTGGTCACATGTGCTACTTTGTCTGGGAGGATGAGTGCACCGATGCCCCAGCAGTGTTTACAGGTCTGTCTTTAGATGTAACACACTAGACAAACCGCTTATAAGCTAAATGAAATAATTGTTTTTGTTGAGTCTTTTTCATGCCTTTTATTTAGGAGATACACTATTTATTGGTGGGTGTGGACGTTTTTGTGAGGGAACAGCTGAGCAAATGTATCATAACCTAACTCAAGTACTGGGCTCTCTTCCACAGAATACGGTAAGGTGACCTCAACCAGAGACTGACTCATGAGTAAACATAACAATGAAGGCACTGACTATTGATCGTTTGTACAATGTGCTTCTTTTGTCTGTATTGTGATGTAGAAAGTCTTTTGTGGACATGAATACACCATAAAGAATTTGAAGTTTGCCATGCTAGTGGAGCCTGAAAATGAGAAAATCAAAGAAATGTTGAGCTGGGCCAGGGTATGTCTGTCTGCGTAGCCTATATGAAAACTTTTTATTTGTAATGTTATTTTTATTCTAACAGGCAAGAGATGATGACGACAAACCCACTGTACCATCAACTCTAATGGATGAATTTGATTACAACCCTTTTCTCCGTCTTTCGTAAGTAGTGTCTTATCACACAATCTTAAATGAACCAAATGCATTTGTAAAATGTGTGCTTTAAATCTTTTTGAACAGAGAGGAGGGAGTGCAAAAGTTCACTGGAAAGACAGATCCCATAGAGGTTTTGAGGGTTCTGCGCAAAGAGAAAGACAATTTTAAAAAGCCAAAGGAAAGATTGCCTCCTCATGCAATGTTGGCTTTGGAATGGGGACTTCTCAGACCTTGACAGATAGTTTAATGACACTAAATAGCAATATAATTTATGATCCAAGACACAAGACACAAGCCTGTGGACATGTGCTGTGCTGTAATTTTTCTAACCACTCAAGGGGTTGTGTGCAACTACTGTCATCTTGTAAATCACATTTATAAGTTGCTTATCTGAATTATTGAGATTGGTCCACCAGGTCTGTCTAAAATGATCAAGGTGATTCTTATAAGATACACATATTTTAATTTGTTATTTGGTGTAAACCATGTTTTTAGTACTTATTCCTTTTATCCAACTTATTTGTTGCCTATTGAAGTTAAAAGATTTCTTTTATATATTAAAATTACACCACTTGTGTAAATTATAAAGTCTAAGCTGTTAATAAAGTTATGAATTACCTCTGTAATACCTTTATTCAAAAATATATTATTTAGTTTTTCTTTTTATCATAAATACACAAAACAAAAATATTCAGGCAAATTCACATAAATTGCCACTTGTGTGATCTTAGTCAAGATCTCATCTGGTCCCCTCCGAAATACAAATGCATATTATTGGTTACATATGTTACATATATATCCTAATGGTGACATTATGTTTTCAGATCAAATTCAGACAATTCAGACATTAATTCACCACTTCATGATGAGTCCATTGGTCATCTTCTCCACTGTGTGGTAGTGTGTGTGGAGCAGCTCCCTGGCTCTTTCAGTGCCTACACTCTGCAGCCATGTTTCATACAGCTCAGACACACGCATGTCATCCTCTGGCACCACTGGAAGGTCTGCTTTGTAGAGCTCATCCACTTTTTGGAGAAGCTCCTTTGGGTTTTGACCTGATGAAGGTTTCACTTGTCCACCACCATTGATGCAACCTAAAATATGTATATTAATAGAAGGTTGAAAAACTACTGGACTTAGTTATGTGTAATTATCATTTCAGGCTTGAAGTTTGTACAGTATATAATTCTCACCTGAGGGACAGGCCATGACTTCAACAAAGTGATACGGTGATTTTCCTCTTTTGAGTTTTTGTACAAGATTCTGAATATTGCGAAAACCATAAGCTGCAGCAAATGACAACAGGACAACACCATTTCTTTCCAGAGTTATCTCCTGGAAGTCTTTATTTCTGTGTGGGGAATTTCTTTTGTCAGTTATAGATCATTATATATTACAAGTCTCTTTCACTCAAACTTACCTGAGGGTCTTGTATGTGAGCTCCTTAATCTCTTCTCCAAACAACTGTTTGGCAGCATTAATAAAAACATGATGGAGGTAACCCCCTGAGCTACTACCTGCATGACTCAAGTACTCATTCCCACTCACATTACTGAACCTGTGCAAACATACATTGAAACATATTTCAACAATATTTTAATCAAATAAATGCAATTTTAAAGTACCCAAAACTTACAGAATATCAAGTGCTGTAGGTGTCACATCATTTAAACTTACATTTTCCTCTTCCAGCATTTTCAGAACTTCACCTATGAGAAACAATAAAATATTTAAAAATATTTATTTTACCAATTTTGCATGAAGATTAAAAGGGACTAGTGACCTGAAGTAATCACACAATCAACTTCTCGGGTCTCATTATTTGTTAGGTAGAAATCAGGCCTTGAGGCCTCAAGTTTCTTATCAAAGCATGGCATGACTGTCACATGGTATATCTGCTGAGGACTTAGCCCCTGGTAGAAACAAAGAGAATTATTAAAATGTGTAAATGCATAAATATATATTTATATTGTATAAAAGGTCATAAGAAACACCTGTTGTTCAGCAAAATAACATTTAACTAGTGATCCCATCATCTGCTGAGGCGACCGAGTAGAGCTAATGTATGGAAGAATAAACTCTCCATGTGTCTTTTCAGCATAACAAATCCATCCTAGTCAAAGCAAAGGACATGTACGTTTGAAAAATACTAATAAAATAAAATGTTTAGCAAATGAATCTAAATCATGCAATACCTGGACATGCAGACGTCAGCATAGGCAGAGATTTGCAATCCTGTTCCTTTCTCTGGAAGCGCTCCACAAACTCTTTCTGGCTCTCCAGAAGACTGAATGTTCGACTAAAGGTAGTGTCAAATACATGGTGTACTCCTGGAACACATCCATTATTTAAGTTCATCACCAAAGCAAGTTCCTAATCTGTGAATTGTGATCACTGACAATGGCAATAAAAGCTTTCTGATTCTGATTCTTATTCTGATTCTGAAAAGTTAGTCTCTTGACTTGAGCTTTTTGTAAATTATTAGAAAGTAGACATTAATACCTAGGTTTTTCAGGAATGTAGTAAGTCTTCTGCCCGTCTCACTACTGCTGAGGCCATAGTGTGCAGCGAGGGATGCTCTCGACTGTGGTGACACAGACACCACAACCACTTTCTGGTCTTTTTCATTGATCTGTTTAATGAACAAGACATCTGCACATAGTTACACTGACCTAAACAAAAACATTACTCCATACTGACAGCATACACATGAAATTCAGCATGTATACCTTGTTGTTGCGAAGCACCTTGAAAAGCTCCTCATGGCTTTGCTGTGTAATAAGGACACTCTCAGCTGAAGTGATACAACCACTGCAGGCCAGACAGTCATTGAGAGTGATCTTGGCTCTCTCTAGCTTCCGTTTCCCACCATCCTTCAGCAAATAATCAGAAATACATCAATAGAGAACAAAGAATTTAAATTAGTAACAAAAGAAATAGATTTTACATTATACAATATCCCCACCTAGACCTCTACCCACATACCTGATTGACCTGGATATAACTGCCATCATCTTCTATTTGGATTTTGGCCACAGATTTTCCTTGTTTCTTTTCTATTTTCACAGGTTTAACACATTCCTGTGAAAAAGTACAACATAAATATAATTATGTCTTATTTGACACCAGTCTCTTGCTATTTTTGCTACTTATTTAGAATTTATCATTACTATTTATATGTTTTCTCTTTGTTATTATAATATATTGTGGTGTGTGAGCTAGTGTGTCCCTTGTGGAACAATAAAGTTTGTCTAAGTCTATCCACTAAGAATAACTGGGACTCAATAAATATAGACTTGATGATATGCTGTGATGTAACTCTCATCCTAAGAATAACACACATTGTTAAAAAACGATTTTATTCCTCTAGTAAATGTTGTTTTAGTTATTACAGGTTCAGTAAGGAGCCTTGAAGCTGTTTGTATCATTTTAGTGACCAAAAACTTTAACCAGCATAACCATTTTCAAGCTTAGTCACAATGACAAGTAAAAAACAAACAGCACCACCAGCACCTCACATGTTGAGATAAGGTGAAACAGTCTTATGTTTAAGTAGCTATAACACTACGCGGGTTAGACTTACTAAATTAGCTATAAACTAAATACACAGTGAGTACCTGAGATGGTGTGATGAAATCATCCAAGTCTGTCAGCTGTAAAACACCGCTGAAGTGGGACGCCATTGCTCTTCTTATGTTCTTCTTTATGGATTTTCTGACCAGTCTCAGTGGCCTGGGACATTTTGGACAGTAGCACCGACTGCAGTTTGTCATGGCACATTACAACTACAACATTTCTCCTCACAAAACATTGTACCATAAATAACAACAGTAGGTGCGTTTTTCTGAGAGTTTTATATGTGATTATTAGGAAACTGTCATATTATAGAAAATTTGCTCTATGAAAACACGTGCATAAAGCCCGTTGACGAAGCTCAGGGTTGTTATGACTACGCAGTCGTAAATCCGCCATGTTCTCGCTCCGCAGCAGCGTTGCGACAGAGATCCGAACGACATGAGTGTAAAAAATGATAATACGGCAGAAACAGGGACGGAGGAAACGAAAAACGGCAATGAGACGATCACCATTCACACCAGTCTCGGAGATGAGGGTCAGTTGTTTAATGTAAAATGCCAACTAGCATATATTTATTTACTTTTGGCCTGCATTAACAACCCTCTTCATCACAAATGCGTCAGCTAAGCTAGCTTCCATTAGCAAAACAAAGCTAATGCCTCATTTTTAAAAGGAGTAGCTAAATAGTCAGTTTTCATATCGTCCATAATTCAATGATTCGTTTTTCTTTGCCCCTAACACCGCAGATGAAGACGTGCACAAATGTGGTCGCTGTCAAGCCGAGTTTTCCACTCTGGATGCTTTCATCCAGCACAAGTTGCACAAGAACTGCAAACGGGATATCAGCAACCAAGAAGTAATGACACAAATATTTTACTGTATAAATATATAACTATTATGTAATTGCTTATATAACTTTAATATGAACTTCTTATAGGCAGCTGAATCTAATGGAAGCTTTCCAAACGTGAAAACACTTGAAAGTATGTCAGACATGAATGATGTGATAATAAGCCATATAGTTTTATTTATTCATTTATTTCAAACATTATTTCAACAGATGATAACATCTTGGGTCGTGGTCAAAGGAGGAAAAGACCTTCGCATAAAGCCACCAACCAGTCACATCGGACGGATAGGTCCCCATCTGACAGTGGTGCTGAGACTGACAAGAATGATTACACTATCAACACTGAAGGGCGTTATTTGTGTGGTGTGTGTGAGAAAACATTCAAAACTGTGAGTTATATACACTGCTGTACTTAACTGAAAACATGTGCTTCCACTCATCTTGAACTTTTTTTTAAATTAACAGCTAAACATCTTAAGAACCCACTTGAAAACACACACAGATGAGAAAAACTTTAAATGTGAATTATGCGATACTTGTTTTAGAACTAAAGGTTCCCTGATCCGACACAATCGTCGTCATACAGGTAAAAGAATAACCTATTCAGTGACATTTTTAGTATTTAAAAAACCTGACCTTTTTTCTATTTAGATGAACGACCTTATCGGTGTAACTTGTGTGGTCAGTCCTTTAGAGAATCCGGGGCTCTAACAAGACATCTAAAGTCGCTTACTCCTTGCACAGAAAAGATTCGCTTTGTTCAATATAAGGAAATACTTGTCAGCAAAGATGGTGCACGTAAAGGTAGGTTTGTGATTAAGAAAAATTTTATCAAGTTGTCTCTTAGCAATGGTTTTGTCAATGTATACTGACTAAAACTGTGCTATACTGACCCAGGAGTGGATACTGATTGTGACTCGACAACTGAACCTCAAGAAGTGATTGTAGTGCAACAGCAGCCAAGTGAGGAGAATGAGAATGCAGATCTAGGGACGCAGACAGCTGTGGTCAATGTGGTTGAAATGGGATCCCAGGAAGTCCTTCATCAGGTTCACATTACTATGGCAGTTGATGAAACGACTCAAGAACAACAAGTTGGTTAAAAAACTAGCGTATCCATTTCATCCATTGTTGTACATTTTGTGTAATTCCTTTTGTCGGTTTTTAGGTTATGGTTGAGCAGTCACAAGCAGAAGCATTAGCGGCAGCAGCAGCGGCAGGTGACAGCCTCATCTGTCAGGCAATCATAAACTCAGGCATTGCTTTGGAAACTGAAGAAACTGTGGTGGAAGAGACTTCACAGGAGCCAGAGGGAATAACTAAAGTCATCTCTGTCTGCCCTGAAACTGCAGAGAATATTACTGAGATCCATGTCAAAGATGAACTAATGGATGTGGATGTTGAAGTAAGAAAATTTTAATTTATTGAAATTATGTTTTTGGGTCTTTGTACACTATAAATACTTAAATCATATCACAGAGCATCCTGTTTGATGATAATGAGCTCTTTAAGCTCTTGTTAATAAGTGCATTATATTGTCTCCATATCCAATTACTGTTTATATTTGTCATAGGAAACCGATGATGGAGAGGGGGATGGAGAAGGTAACAAATCTAAACTACACAAATGTCCCCATTGCGATCGTACTTTTAAGGGAATTAACTACCTACGCTTTCATGTTAAGGGTCATTTGGGTAAGCAGATTACACAAATTAATGATTTAAAAAAAACTTTCCTCAACTTACCTTTTTTTCCTCTGGTGTTTTTTCTGACAGGGTACAAGCCTTTCAAGTGCACCATCTGCCAGAAAGATTTTTTGTCTGGTTACTTACTGAAAAAACACATGGAAGTCCATGTCAGTGAAAGACGGTACAAGTGTGGGGAGTGTGGGAAGCTCTACAAAACCATTGGACATGTTCGAGAGCACATGAGAGCCCATTCAGATGAAAGACCCTACCACTGCAACAAATGTGACAGAGGTTATAAGACCAAGGTAATAAATGTCTTTTTATCCTGCTGTAAATTGTTTATTTTAAGTCCTTTGTCTGTGTAATAAGATAACAATTACAACATATGTATATGTATATTATTTGTTCAGAATGCCTTGCAAGTGCACCAGCGGACCCATGGTGATGAGAAGCCATTTATTTGTCAGTACTGCACCAGAAGCTTCAGAGAAAAAGGTTCTTTGGTGCGACACATCCGACATCACACTGGAGAAAAGCCATACAAGTGTCCCAGATGTGGCCGTGGCTTTGCTGAACATGGGACCCTCAATCGGCACATGCGCGCTAAAGGTCTTGAGACATACAAAATGTGCATTCTCTTTTTGTCTTCTGTTCAGTTAGCAACCTCTTATAATGTCCAACAGGGGGCTGTCAAAAAGAGGATTCCAGTGAGCAGCAGACCACAGCGGCTCTGATCTCAGAAGACCCTCATGCGGTCCTGGTGGAGTTCTCCTCTGTTGTAGCAGACACACAGGAGTATATTATCAAAGTAAGGTTAATACAATTGTTACATAAATGCTAAGATGTATCATGCAAGTTGAGAAAGAATCTATCTAATTTACTGAATTGTAATTCTCAGCTGATACATATTTTAGTACAGTAGCTCTTTTGTAAAAAGTGTCCTTTACCTGTAGACTCAAACTGATGAAGTACAAGGAGAACAAATTGCTGTTATTCAGGACGACCAGACTGAGGTCAGTATGAAATATCTCATGTCTATATTTGTCATTGGATTGTGTATTCTAATTTATTTTTTCTAAATCTGCATCTGTTCAGGTGGGTAGCCATATCATGAAAGTAGTACAGCAGATTGTCAGCCAGTCACATGGAGCGGGCACAGGCAGCCCTCAGATTATTGTGCGTAACACGGGGGCCAACGAGGAAGGGCTATGCATCTCTGACTGTGGAGACACAATCACAATTGCTACCCCCGAGAGTCTGACCGAGCAAGTAGCTATGACTCTAGCCTCTGCTATTAATGATGGAACGCTTCTAGGAACCACGGGCACAGTGGAGACACCAGAGGGGACAGTCACTGTAGTGACCACACAGCAAGACTTGGAGGAGGGGGTTCAAATGGTGCAACAGCAACAACAAGAGGAGTATGTTCTAACCCCAGAGGTCGAGATACAAACTTTTGTTGTTTGACAGTGGAAACCGTATTGAACTGGACAACTGCTCATATGAAGGCCAATGGAAAAAGTCTTTTGAACTTTGTCATTACTGTAACATTTACAACCATGTTATTGCAATCGCAAGTAATTAAATTTGCCACTTTTACATATTGATAAATCAGCTATAAAATATCTTCTTTCTGAACATCATATTTGTGGTGAGGTGCTTCAATGCATTCTCAAAAAACATTATTCACTTGATAGTCTGTTTTTAATAGATCAAGAAAAAAATATTGTATTAGTATTACAAATTTAAGATAATAAAATAAATGCTATTTTTGCCCCCTTTTCCTGTAATTATGACAACTGTTTTTCATAATGACATATGATTGGTCTTCAACATTCACCTGATCTTTTTTATAGCCCGGACTTTCAGAGGACGTGTTATGACGCCTATAGCACAGTTTTTATCAATTCAGTTTATCGGGTAATTCGTAAAATCTTGCTCATTCCTGACATCAACAATTAATGTTGTAAAACCATCAATTAGAGTTATTTCTTGTGTTACTGTATTGTATGACTTTGACCTTGAACATATCACAGTCTTCTCTGGTTCTCCAAAGCTGAGGTTAGAGCCGCTATAATCAGAGCAGTGTCCCTGGCTGGTAGAGCCCGTTTCTGGGTCACTCCTCAGCCCTCTGAGAGGGTCCCATCCGCACAGGCAGTAGAAAGAGAGAGAGGGGATGGTATTTATAGAAAAATGGGGCTTTGCTGTACCTTTTCTTGCGAACAAACCGTTTCAGGACCAAGTAAGCGTGTCCCAGATTTGTGATCATCATTTAGCCACAGGGTTGGGACTGAGTGGAGAGTGGACTGCTTGGCCCAGGATGGAGAGCCAGCCTTCCTGTGCCTCTCCCTTGTCCTCAGGTCTTGTCTTCATATCTCAGTGATTTTGATCAGACTGGAACATTGATATTTACAAATGTGACCTGTAGGATGCAGTTTAGTTGACTGGTGGGTTGGAGGAGTTTGGGGACTGTGAGGCAAAGCTGAGGCGCGGCAGAAGAGTGTCCCAGGGTACACTGCGGACCCCCACGCTGGGGGGAAGGAAGGCTGGCTGGAACGTGCCCTGCCGCAAGCCGGGCGAGAATGAGGCGTTTTCTGAGCAGAAAGGGCCGCTTCTCCCTGCGCCAGAGCGTCAAGTCTGGGACCCGTAGTGCCTCCAAAGATTTTTGTAAGTATTAAGTCCAAACTTTTCATCAGTTTGAGGCAAATGATACAGATAAGTTTAAACTGTAACCGTTTCAGGAAATATAGAGGTTTTGATGTGTTTAGTTTGATGTCTTAATACTACACTATACTTGTGTCTGTTGACCTGCCTTGTGTTATAGTATATTATATATTGTTTCCTTTATTGTTCTCTTGTTAGATTGTTTTGAGTCATCTTTTTTGAAAATCTCATTGTTGCTGCCTGAGAACATTCATTTTCTATTACTATATTAATAACCCATATTTGAAAGTAGCTAGTATTAAGTTATTGCAGTGGGCGTCTCCACCGCAGAAATGAGGACGGTGAGGAAGTGAAGGCCAGAAGGTGAAATCCTGAGCTAGTTTGTGTTTTATATTTGACATATTTCTTTTATTATAATTATAAAACCTGCTTCACAGTCTCATTGAAATCCTGACACATTCTATTCTAATGCTACTTTTGCTAAAATTAGGGGCCCCATTTTAAACCAGTTCACCATGTGACCTCAATTGTATGTCTTGCAACCTAGTTTTGGATGAGCAGTTTGCCCTAAATGCACAAATTTACTGTACTAACTTTTGACTGCCTTAGTTCTGGGCCTCCCTCCAACCAATCAGAACTGGCCTGAAGCGTTTGGTTTCCGACTGGGTGGCACTGGGCCAAGTTACATCTTATCAGTGGTGGAGGGTAGCAGTGCTTACCTGGCGGGACTACAGCCAGGGGACCAAGTGGTGGATATAGAGGGGCAGGATGTGACCAACCTGAGCACACCAGCGCTCATCGCTTTGGCTCAGACACTGAAGACAGTGCCTCCGAGTATTGGAGTGGTGTCAAGGATTAAACAGGTATGTTAAGAAATTAACTCACATTTTATTTGTATGCAGCACTTCACTTAACAACCTCTAATAACATGTAATTGCATTGTAGTTAGATCATTAGTTTCATTTATTACAACTCAATTAGTGAATTTACAACAGATCTTGTCTTTGCTTATTCAGTGCTTTGTTATTCTCAGATTGACATCAGTCCAGGCCCTGATGGTCGTTTTGGTTTCACTATAGTGGGAGACAGCCCCCTCATGGTAGAGGAGTGTGCACCCACTGGACCAGCTGGTCTCTGTGGTCTCAAAGCTGGAGACTATGTCCTGGAGGTCAACAGCATCCCAGTGAAACACCATGAAACTGCAGCCGCCATGATCAAAGCTGCCCAGGGCCGACCTCTGCGTCTGGGCGTGCTCAGTATGGCCCGCCGACCAAAGCGCCTCAGCAGCAGCATGAGAGTGGTATCTCAGAGCGGAGACAGCGTGAGGGACAGCCGAGCACATAAAGCCATGGAGTTTAATAAGAAGGTGGGAACCACTAATGAATAATGAGTGAGTAAATGACATGAACACCACTGTATACTGCATTCATTTCATGATCATTACAATAACCAGCTTTACATATTTCCTTCATAAATGGTGTATCAAATTTGTTTAATACATAACAACTTACTGAAAACTCACTTTCCATTTCACAAATTATTCTGAATTAGAAGCACACATATTAACCATTCAAGTGGCTCAGAAAGACTGCTGAAACAGGATACTGACATTGCATTGTTTTTAGGTGGAGGAGGTGTTGGGAGAGGAGGCAGATGTGAAGGAGCACTTGTTTGACGTGCTGAAGCAGTATGCGGCCGACAGAGATGTGGAGAGTTTGGCTGAAGCTCTGCCGGACATCCTCATCACAGAGGAGCACCAGCAGCTCATCGACAGCGTGAGGTAAAGTGTCTCCTCAATACCCCTCAATATCATATGAAGATACCACTGTACTTGTGTAACAGTTAATTAGTGTAAAAATCATACGCAATGAAGTTGTTGCTTGTACTAATAAATAAAACTGGAAATTTAACATTTCATATTCACTGGCCATTTGCAGACAAAACAACTAATCAATTAACTGAAAGAAAAATCGATTAACAAATCAATCGTTAGTTGCAGCCTTACTGACAATGTTTTGGAAGTGTTTAAAGGTACTGACGGCTGTTGCACGTGCACTCTAAATCTGATTATTATCAGATTTTTTGAGTTGTAAGATTATTAAAATGACACAAACTGCAAAATCATCCATTTTCTTATTGATCATGGTCCCACTGGTCACGTAAGATTTTGTGGTTTACATGACATTTAAATAATTTTAAAGGTCCAGAAATCAGATAACATTCTGATTTGGATGGGCATGTGAATATAGCCACTGATTAGAAATTAACTTTTGATTCTGTTGAGCTTGTTTAACTGAAAAGGTTGATTTGATGCTACATTTTTGATTAGTCCTACTTTCAGAATATCACTGAGATGAGCAGTGTCACAATGAGGTGTTCTCGTTTATTGTAGTATAAAGGAGTTTTGCTTATGGCATAGCTTGCTTCTAGGGAACACATCTATATTTTATAAACCTTTTCCCAGGTTGAATTAATTCAAACCTTTGACATGTCTCAAAAACAGTGACATGTCACAGTGTTTTTTTATTAAAAAAAAAAAAAAAAAAAAAAAAAGATACAAGAAACCATGAAATATTTAATTCCTTCTTGCTCAATCCAAACCCAAAACAAAAATGCGTCACTGCAGATATTGTCCACCCCATCTCACGTTGACATTCTCTCTGTTGCTCTATTTCTCCGTCTTCCATGCACACTTTGATTTTCCTCTTTGGACCACATAATTAGATTCCCTGCTCCCCACAAAGTGCAGTCCCATTAGCAGTAGTAGTAGCAGCAGCAGCCCACATGTACAATTATAGCAGCATACAGACATGGAGACATGATGAGCTGCTGCCTCAGGTAAGTACTGACTTTTACACATAACTGCAATAATGTAACTTTACAGTCAAGCTCTGTATTGTTGATATTTTACATAATATAACACTTTGCACACACACATTTCTATACCTTTTATACGTCACATCTCACTGTCTCACACACAGCTGTTTAGCCTGTGCTTTCTCAAAATATGCTTTGTAATGTTTGTTTTCCACAGCTTTCATTAATTATGCATACATTGTTTATTCAGAGGACTGAGGTCTATTGTAGCTGCACCTTAACTCGTACTGATACTTCTATTCTAAGATCTTTTATATGCAAATCCCTGTCCCTACTGCCCGTATAGTTCACATATGTATTAGATTCAAAACAGCTCTTGTTATTTTATTCTTGGTGGTGATTCTTAAAGGAGTTGTCACTGGTAGTTACAACAATTTTGTAAATTATTATATGTGGTAGTGGAAACTTATATAGGTCTAATTTATCCATCTAAATCAAACAATAGAAACACTAGATGGGTTCTGCTGCTCCTACCACAAAAACATATGAAAATAAGATCAGCTGGACCGTTTGAGTCTGTCTCTGTCCCACAGATTGTTCTCACCCTCCCGCCGGATGTGTTCTATTTATACTTAGCCTACTTCTTTGATAAATTCTCTTTTAGGTTCTAAGTTGACTGGCTATCATAAACTATGCTGCTTAGAGCAACAACATTTGATTGTGGTTATTGCAGTATAGTTTATATGGAATCCAATCAGGACATTTTTAACAGATGCAAACCATAACACATATGTCACATAAATCTTATTTTGCATTAATTACGTATAATCAGTGTTGGGCACGTTACTTTGAAAAAAGTAATTAGTTACACTTACACTATAAAAGTAACGAGTTACCAGTTACTGGTAACTTTTTTTTTTTTTTTTTTTTTTAAGGGCGCACTCACACTAGGACTTTAGAACCGTGCCTTCTCAAGCACGATTGCTGTGGGTTCTATGTTCCGCACTTACACCGGTACCACCGAACCGGGCCACGGGCCGATGACGTCATCACACGGCGCTGTTTGTTTACATGATGCGCAGCAGAGCTAACGCTTTTAACGGAGAAAATCCAGCGGCATGAAATATCTATTAAATAGTGAATCAGATATGAGTCCTGCTGCGATGCCCTGCTTCCCAACCGGGCCGTGTCTGGGCACGGTTCGACTGCGCTCACACTGGACAAACTTACCGCGCTTTAGAGGCAATCCGTACCTGGGCACGGTCTAAAGTCCTAGTGTGAGTGCGCCCTCGGTCATCATTACTTAGGCGGTGATCTCGCCCCTCTCCTCCCTCCTCACCAAACATTTGCAGCTCCTGTGTCTCAGCTTCAATGAGTAGCTTCAGTAAAACGCAGTAACGGCGTGTTGGCAACGGTAACGGAGTTGTAACGATAGAAAAAATAGATTACCCGTTACTGAAAAAAGTAACGCCGTTAGTAACGTTCATTTCATCTCCCTTACAAATAATATCCATTTTGGAAGTATACTTTAAAGAGAATTGAGATTTGTTTCTATACTTAAATTTAGTTTCTTCAGTGTTCTTGTCTATTTAAAGCATTTTCTTTCAGTGCCTCGTCTCTACCCAGTCACGTGCGTGTGCGTGCGTGCGTGTGTGTGTGTGTGTGTGTGTGTGTGTGTGTATGTGTGTGTGTGTGTGTGTGTGTGTGTGTGTGTGTGCTGGTGCTACTTATTGTTCTTCCTCTCAGTCATTGTGTGACCTGCCTAAGGAATCCCGCAGAGGCTCTCCTCTCTCCCTCCTCATCTACTTCCTGATCATCATCTTTTCTCCTCTTCTGAGAAAAGCTCACTCTCACAATGCTCTCAGTAATGATGGATGTCTCATCACCGCCCAGACTCACCCTGTAACATGTGCATAGAAGGAGCGCGTTGACTAAACTCTCAGAGGTGCAGTGTCAGGAGAGTTGGAGACCAGGAAGTCAAGAAGTCCTGACGATGAAGGTGAACAGCTGATGATGCCTGAGGATGTTTCAGAAGAGTGCAGGGATGGAAAACGCCCACCCTCCCTCTTACTCCATCTGGCTGCCTTCCGAGTTTCCAGCAAGCAACTTTGAGCTCCTGGACCTATGTCTCATCTGTCTCTTTCCAAAATAATGAAGATAATGTTGGACCAAAACTTATCACAAAACTTGGGCACTCGCTAAGACTTGGAAGGCCATGGGAAGGGACAGGAACCTTGCCAGACGCTTTCGGTACAGTCCTTTGTGTTTTGATCTCGCCTTCTCTTTGAATTGTCTCTCCAACATGTTTGTATAATTGCTTAGATGCTTAGATACTGTAAGTCTTGCTGGCACTTACTGATATGTTGTAACTGAGCACTGTGCTTCCAATTAATCTAATAGTTTTGCTGTGTTTTGCCACAGTTCGGTCAAAAATAGTCTGAAAATAGTGATCACACAAGTCATTCATCTTTCTTTTCAAGCCGCCCTTGATCCACTCCTCCTCCTTTTCTAATAATAGATTCCTTTGGCCTCCTTCTAATTGAGGACATCTCAAAGCCTACATCTAACTTTAGTGAAAGAGAAAGTTTTGCAAATTCTTTTGACAATGAGAATGCAAATTTAACTGGAACAAAAGCAGCAGGTTATGATGAAATCACTATAGGTAGAAGTTGCATGTCCTGAAGACTTTATAAATGGCCCCATTCTGTTTAGTTTTGTCTGCTCACTGACGGCTTTTCTGGAAAGTTTGGTGGCCTACATAGGATAAACATACTTGACTCCCAAAAGTTACATGGCCCTGGCCTACAAAGCGATCTGATTTCTCCATCTTCTGTCTCGAATGCACTGTCACATTTTTACTCTTTGAGAGAATCTGTGTTTTCCTCAAAACAACATATTCAAATCAATTCCCTTATTTTGGAGAGACATTTTAAATACTTTATTTTCTGTTAGTATTGATGGTGATGAATATGATTTATTTAAAATGTAAAGAACACAGTGTATTTGCTACAAAAATAGAAAGCAGCTGTAGTAGTGAAAGCACTGTCCTATACTGCCTCGTCTCAGATTAACGCTGAATTGTCAGTATTTGAGGCAGCGTTACCTGTGACTGCAACAGAGGACCAGAAAACAATGCTCCAGCTCTCCCTCTTTTCTTATGCATGACAATAAATAAGCACTATTTTTGGACCATTTACCTGCCTCTGCCCTCTGGGACAACATGGGCAGTAGCTACTGTTTTCAATCCAATTAAGAGAATGCTGCTGAAAGAATATGCAAACAGGGCAACAATGTTTTTTTAAACCTTGGATAGATAATATAAAAAAGATAATGACTGTTCAGGACTGTTTTGTTACTATTTAGATTTTTTCATCCTGAATCTGTCCTGCCATTCTAAACATGTTTGCCAGGATCTTTATCCCAAAGAAGCACCGGGAACGCTTTGATGAAGTCGTCTCCCAAAACCTGATGAGCCGAATCAAGGGCCGCAGCTTCAGTGACCCCAGCCGCAGCCACCTTCGCCGCAGCCGAAGCGAGGACCACCCAGAGCGCCTCCTAGTGTCGACCCGGGCCAGTTCAGTGCCCCGGACCCATGCAGAGGAAGGTGCAGCCCCTCCCACCAGAGGCGTGAGGAAGACCACCTCTCTCATCGCTGGACACTCCAGTTCTTCAACAAACTGCAGGTCTGTGTCCAGTGCCATAAGTATCTTATTTTGCAACATGTTAACACATGTTGAGATGTGAGTGAGATTATAACATCAGCATAATTGTATTGCTTTCTCCAGGACTGTCAGAGTTTGCAAAGGTAACATGAGCTTTGGCTTCACTCTCCGAGGACATGCTCCAGTCTGGATTGACTCTGTCATTTCTGGTGAGTTGTTGTGAGGCGAATGACTTTGCATTGCGAATGATATGCATTTCTTAATAAAAACAGGGAGACTGTTTTTATACAGGAAGCCCAGCTGATAAGGCGGGTCTGAAACCAGGAGATCGTATTCTGTTTCTGAATGGACTGGACATGAGGTATTTTCTTACCCTTATATGATCTAATGAGGTTCTGTTTATTAAAATATGCAATGCCTCTCTGTAGGACTTCCTCCCATGAGAAGGTGGTTACAATGCTTCAGGGAAGTGGTGCTATGCCCACTCTGGTGGTGGAGGAAGGTCCAGCTAACTTTGTCTTGTCAGAGCCAGACTTGGCTGGTGGCAGTGGTCCCACAGAGCGCTCCCGCTCTCCTGTGCTCAGCTCGCTGCAGTGGATTGCAGAGATCCTCCCTCCCAGTATCCGTGTTCAGGGACGCACTTTTGGACAGCAGCTGGAGCACCTTCTGACCATCCAGGAACGCTACACCATCTGCAAAGCTCTAGAGAATTTCTTCCAGCACAGGTAAGCCTTTTACTAATCATTGATCATTTTCTGACAGGTGATGTATAACACACACTGTATTTATGCAACAGGAATGTAGACACTCTGATTGTGGACGTCTTCCCAGTGCTGGACACCCCTGCCAAGCAGGTTATCTGGCAGTTTGTTTACCAGTTGTTGACTTATGAAGAGCAGGAACACTGCCAAAACAAGATCTCACGCTTCCTGGGATACAAAGCCCCAGGTGTGCATACATGATAAATACTACAAAACATGAAATACATCTGATATGTTACACCTCATTGGAATATATTTCTGTATTTCCAGGCCCCCCTCCTCCCCCTCCCCCTCCTCCTGACCCTGAGTCTGAGCCAGCCCCTGAGCCTCAGCGGCGCAGCAGCTCCATGAGAGTGACAGGAAACACCTACAAGAGCAGTGTGAGAGGACGCAGCTCAGATGACCTAGTCATTGGCACTCACCTGGGAATGGGTACGTCATTTTGTGTTATTATAAGTATATAATATTGATAACTACTAACAATGAATGTTTACTAGTTTGCTTCTTCTTATTTAAAGCTCATGAATATTGTTTTTCTTTTTTATGTCTGCAGTATCTTCCAGGGATGATACGTTTGGTCCCATGCAGCAGAAACAGAAAGAGCCAGAGTTGTTTTTAAGCGTTTCTAACGACTATATCACTCTAGGCATGCGTGCCGAGCCAGTGCCCGAGACGGGCATGAGGCTGGCTCCAGGGGAAAGACAGTCAGGTGATGGAACTTCTCTTCCTGAGACCCCCAACAACCTCACCAATGTATGTGAATAGATTTTTTTACAGTAATATTTTTTACAGTAGGATTACAAAGTCTACTCTGCTCTGTTACTTTGTAAGTTGTCAGCTGTGTATGCTGAGCTAGAGAATATGTACTCATCCAAGAGGTCCAAGTCTTTGAAAAGCCGCCCTCCTCCAGCATCAGACAGTGTGCTAGAACTGGACCGTCAGTCCTGCACAGCATCTCCTCTGAGCCATGCCAACACAGGTAGTCTTAAATGGACATAACACTATAGCCCTGTGAATCTTATGTATTAATGACTACTTCAAGTGAATACCACAAGTTAGAATTTAAAAAAAAAATTACCATAATCATTCTTTTCAGGAAGTGCCCCACCACCCTCTTCCTGGCCTGAGCCTCTATCCAGTTCCCCTCCATCTCATTTCTACCCTGGGGGATTAACCAGTCAGACCAGTGCTGAGTCCAACCCTTACATCAGTCTGGACAGCCCCCTGGCATCACCACCAGAACCCAATGACTTCCCATCCAGTCCCCCTCCCCAACGACACAACAAGAGGCGCTACACTTTCTCCAAGCCCCCCCGCTCTGAGGACACTGACCGCTTCCTGGACGCTCTGAGTGAACAGTTGGGACAGAAGGTGGCCATTGTTGATGACTTCCTGAACCCTGACAATGACTATGAAGAGGTACAGAAATTTAAATTTGTTACATGTGGGAAAACCTATTTTGAAGGTTTTGCTTTGCCTTTTCTATGGTTAAATATTTTCTGTACTTGCATGTTTGTTATTGTCTGTTTTAAATGCTTTGCTCTGAGATTACCAAGCTAATAAAATGTAATTGGTGTTAATGCCAGGATGTTGTGCAGATGGGATTTCCGGATGAGGAGGATGATGAAGAAGTCAATGAAGAGGTGGGAGGTGAAGAGGAGGAAAATGGTGGCTTTGTGGCTCCAGAGATGAGCAGCCCCAGTGACGTTCAGAGCAGCAGTGGTGAAGAGCACATGTCCTCTCTCACCTACTCCTCCTCCTCTGACCAGATCCCCCCTCCTCCCATGAGCCCTCCTCCCCCTCCTCCTGTCCAGTTCAATGACCTACCTCCACCTCCGCCTCCTCCGCCCACACAATCCCAACGCCAACCACCACCACAACAGCAGCAGCCACAGGTGAGCTTCACCCCAGAGCAATCCCCGAGGTCATACGTTCCGATACGTCGCAAATCGGGTCCACCCCCTCCTCCACCACCTCGCAGCAACCCCCCGCCAAAACGCCACTCTCTTCACAAAGTCCTCCCGACAAGAGAAGAGATGCAGGCCCGTGCCACCATCCAGGAGCTAAAAGCCTATCAAGAACGGCAAGCGTATGGGGAGCAGCAATCATTCAAGAAAAGACAGGAGGGGCAGCAGGCATATAAAGAAAGACAGGCATACGAAGAACAGAAAGCTTTTGAGGAACAACAGCTTCAAGAGCAGCAGGCCTACCAGGAGAAATGTTTCAAGGAGAGGCAAGCCTACGAGCAGCAGAAGGAGTATGAGGAGCAGAAAGCGTATGAAGAGCAACAACTGTATCAAGAGAGGCAGGCATACGAGAGAAGACAGCAAAGGGCGTACGAGAAGGCCTATCAAGAGCAGAGAGCTTACGAAGAACAACAGGTCTTTGAAGAACAACAAATGCACCAGCTCTATCAGAGCCACCACTCCATGCCCGCGCAGCCCACACAGAAAGTCCCCTCCCCTCAGCCACTCCAGCAGCTGCACCAGTCTCTACCTCCCCTGCCAACTCCACCTGATCCCATGATGCAGCGCTCCAACCATCAGCTCTACATGATGCGACAACAACAGCAGCAGCAGCAGAGTTACCTCATGCACAGAAGACAGTCCCGCTCCGCACCACCCCCGAACCCGCCAGCCCCTCAGCCCATGGGACATCAGCAGACAGGGCAGGGGCAGTACCAGGAGGGCATCTACCAAAGCCACCAAGGGTTGAGGGCACCACCGCATCATTCCTCCACAGAGATGCTCCACCAGATGCACCCGGCCCAGGCACACCACTCCTCCATAGAGATGCTTCACCAGATGCAGCAGCTAGCCCAAAGCCACCACTTGCCCACTGAGGTCAGTCGAGAAAAATATCCAATTGGACATGAGGACAAGTGGGTTCTACGTAACATATGCACACCTACAATGGAGCATTTCTAGTTTAAATTTGTATTGCACTTGCATGAATAGAAAATACAAAATGCTTCACAGAGGGAAGAATAATGACAGTACAAAAATAAGACATTAATTTAATAATAAATACTTCATTGAATACATTTAAACCTTTTTCAACCTCATTAGAAGAAAGGTGAGGTGTTATGGGGAGCTGGGTGTACCATAATCTGGGGACTACAGCCTGAAAGGACTGATCCTTAGTTCTGAAACTTTTGATACCTCAAACACACATATGCACTAAGACCATCATAGACATTATTTGTAAATATCGTTAAGTATTTGGTGTGTCTGCAGGTCTTCCAGCAGATGCAGCACACTCACTATCCCTCACAAAATGAGATTCTTCACCAAATGCACAAAGCCAAGGTCCACCACTCGTCTGCTGAGCTGCTGCACCAGCCCCACCACTCCTCCACAGAACTCCTCCACCAGGCCCCACTCATGCACAACAGGCCACCACACCATGGCTCCACCGAGCTGATTCACCAACCAGACCCACCCATGCCCCCCACCCACATAAGCCGGGACAGCCACTCGCATCAGAGCCGACGCAGTATGAAAGGGCATCACCAGAGTCAAGCTCTGCCTCCACAAGTCCAGCAGCAGCACCCCCAACCCACAAAACTGTCCCCTCAGAGACCTCACTCTATCCATCAAACACCTCACCAGATCCAGAACATCCATCACATGACCCCACAGGCTCCGCCCCAGGATTACCCGCACCAAATCCACGTCATTCACCCGTCCCAGCAACAACTAAACAGACCCCAGCCGCTACTTTCCACATTCCAACCCCTCCAACCGACCCCGTCCCCTCTGTCCCTCTCCACCTTTCAGCCCCTGACCAATCCAATAAGCCGACCACAGTCCCAGCCCTCTCATCACCTGCTCCACTCTCAGCCCCTACCTCCACCCCCTCCTTTGGCCCACCATCACAAACAGCAGCAGCAGCAGCAGTTCCACAGTGATGCTCAACAGCCCCAGTCTCTGCCCCACTCACTGGCCGATCCAGAGCACCTTGGACCACCTGCACCACCACCTCTACCCCCTCCCTGCTCTCCCCCACCACTGCCCCGGCCCAGTTTGTCCCGGATGGACTCGCATCATCTGAGCGTCAAGAGGTTACGCTGGGAGCAGGTGGAGAACTCCGAGGGAACCATCTGGGGACAGGTGATATCACAACAAAATTATCCCCTCTCCTAAAATATATTCTAACAGTTTTGTTTCTTCACAATCAAAGCTAGGGGCAAGTTCAGACTATGACAAACTGCATGATATGGTAAAGTATCTTGACCTGGAGCTTCACTTTGGACAACAAAAGAACTCAGGTGCATATGCCCTGTTAAAACATATATGCAATACACTTCATTGTGGCACATGTCCGCTATTAATGTGCTAGTATTTAAATTCTGCTGTGATGTAATCATAACATAACACAACAGTGTCTTTTTTTCTATTTAGCACCAGGCCCAGAGGCAACAAGTCAGCCCGAAACCACAAAAAAGAAAGATGTGATTGAAATTTTATCCCACAAAAAAGCATACAATGTCTGTGAGTAAGGCAAAAGGTCCACACATAAACAACACATGTATTATAGTCATAAAAGAGATCCATTTTAACAGAGGTTATTTCAGCGATCCTGATTGCGCACCTGAAGCTGTCCCCTGGAGAGCTGCGGCAGGTCCTGCTGCGGATGACCTCTGACCGTCTGGAGACGTCTCACATCAAACAGCTGCTCCTGTATGCACCTGATGCTGACGAGGCGCACAGATATGACGAGTACAGGCAGAATCCCAGCAAACTCAGCGAGCCCGACCAGTTTGTCCTTCAGGTAAACCTATGGTCCAGACACACATTTAAATCACTATCTGTCTGATGTGTTCATATGCACTTCCTCAGATGTTATCGGTGCCAGAGTACAAAACACGTCTGCAGTGTCTCCTCTTCAAGAACACTTTGCAGGAGAAGACTGAAGAGCTCAGAGGAGCATATGATTGTATTTATAAGGCTTCTATGGAGCTGAAGACCAGCAAGAAACTTGCTAAGATACTAGAGGTACACTGGCTATTCAGATGGATTCATCAAAGGGAAATATTGTGTTTTGACTCTAAATCTGTATGTTGTATTTTTCTAGTTTGTGTTAGCTATGGGAAATTACCTAAATAACAGCCAACCTAAACCCAACAAGTCGACAGGCTTCAAGATTAATTTTCTTACTGAGGTACAACACACACAACTCAAAATACAAAATAATCTAACTGACTGATCGCAGGATATGACTCACTTTTTACAGCTGAGTACCACTAAAACAGTTGATGGAAAATCTACATTTCTGCACATACTTGTCAAGTCATTATGTCAACACTTTCCTGAAGTGTTGGATTTTTCCAAAGATCTTGCTATGGTTCCACTTGCAGCAAAAGGTGCCTGTTGGACAATTAAATCAAAGTCAAAAATCACATTTATAAACTTGGATTCACAATACATGTGTACTTTTAGTCAACCAAAGGAGTCTCACATCAGACTTGAACGACCTGCATTCAACTATCCAGGACATCCGCACAGCCTGTCAGAAGATGCCCGCTACTGCTGAGGACCGCTTTGCAGTGGTCATGAGCGTATCCTTATCACGTCTCATCTTCTCAAACATAAGACTCTATGAAAGTCAAATTAAATGCCTTGACTTGTGTGTAGAACTTTCTTGAGAACAGTCATCCAGCTCTACAGTCACTTGAGTCGTTACAACAGAGATCTATGGAAGAGTTTGTCAAAACCGCCTCTTACTTTGGAGAAGATGGAAAAGCCACCAGCGCTGAGGCCTTCTTTGGCATCTTTGCTGAATTCATATCCAAGTTTGAGGTGTGATTGAAAAATAAGCAATTTTTTGAGTAATTAAAGTCATGATAGTAACATGCTTCTCTTTCTACACCATAGGGAGCTCTAAGTGATCAGCAGGCAGCAGAAAAGCCCAAAAGCCCCAGGAGCCCACACATGGCATCACCACTGGCCTGGTAACGCAGCATTGTGTGGAAATACAAATAACCTATTAGCAAAAAATAATAACACAAAATGTGACTTTTTTAACATGAATTGTTAGCAGTCAAGGTTTGTTAGATGTCATATAGATCATATGTTAGCTAAATATGAAAATTCAATACTGTTTTGGGGTTAAATTATATTATGTAGACATCTAACTCTTAACTAAGTCCAAATGTTGATTCATGAGTTCTTCTGTATGTGCAATACATACATTATGTTTCAGTTATCCAATGCACAATGTCATGATCTACATAAAGGGAGTTACTATTAATCTTCATGTAGCAAGAATCAGTTTAATTTTAGATCAAATCAAGATAAGTATCGTAATGTAAATACTGTTATATTTTTGTAAGCTTTAAGGATAGACTGAAGTTTGATATTTATTTATCATACTGATGGAAATGTTTGGCAGCATATAAAGTCAATTTATACACTGAAAGGTTATACAGATACAATGTTGTTATTGAACATTAAACTTATTTAATATTAAATTCATTATGTGTTACATTTCAACATTTAATTACAGTTTAGAGTTGAATCTGAAAAACAAAATAAACTATTTCTAATGTTGTTATTGAAGTATTACAGACAGTGGGCAGTGTGCAATATAGACTTTTGGCTTATTGTAAAATATCCAATATGTATCTACATACTTGCTTATCCTTATGTCAGCTCTGACAAATAAACAAATGTTTAAACAAATAAATGTTTAAAATGTTTAAATAAATACATGTTGTTGTTTTTTGTGGAGGATCCCATTTGATTTATTCAAACTCATCTACTTAAGTGTGCCTTTTTAAAGTTGGTCTCTAAATGATCTATTGCAAAGGTAAGAATATATCTGTTATCTACATTAGGTCCTGAATGTTTTGAGTTTGGAAATCTAATGTGACAATACCCAGTGATAAACCAGTAGTTAATGTACTCAGAATATGTTTTATCTCTATTATTAGCAGAGTGTGCATGTGTGAGCCACCTTTCTCCTGCCAAGTGTCATAAAACATTTACAGTCTAACGCCTAGTGGAAGAGGTGTGGAGTTTGACCTGCGCTGAGCGAAGAAGTTTCACCACAAAAACAGGTATTCTAGGAACTTACGGATATTATTCATGACTAAAGACTAACGACGACGACTAACTGCACCGTTCAGTCCAACTGCCGGTAAGACTATAATCATTCTAACATTGTGGGCTTTGATTATCTTTATATAACATAATATTTTGTGTGTATGCTGGGTGGAAAAGTTTGAGTTATAAAAATGCAAGCTTTATTTCACACTTTTCATTTACTTTTTATTTCTACATGAAGCAAGTCAACATGGTCCCCTCTCCGTCGCCTCCTCCACTGAGGACATCACTTGTTACTTTAGATATTGTGGTCCTAGTTGTCTACTTTTTGCTTGTGTTGGCTGTTGGATTCTGGGTAAGAAGCACTCTGTTAAAATAAGCTTTGTAAAATTTGATGAGATTATGATTTTGCTGTTGGTGGGTTTTCTAGAATGTGATGATGTCAAACTCCCAGATGGGGGGCAAGAGTTTTTTCTATTGATTACATTGTACTTTGTGATGAAATTTAAAAAAAAATAAAAACACAAATATTTAACCTGATCATTTCCATCAATCACTTAACCCAAGAACTCACTTTATTACAACAAAAATGTGCATTTTAACAACACTGATTTTAGCTGCCCCCCATCTATATTAAATATTATTGGCCTATAGAATTTTGTGATGTCATCTGAAACCCACCAATAGTCATATTTTTGTTTGTTTTCCTTGTTTTTTTTTTCCATCACCTACTGGTCTCACGGAAATGTTACTGCTTTTCCTGAAATAGTCCACAATAAGGCTTATTTTAACTTATCTATCTTGCATTTGTGCAATTAGAGGTTCTTTTATTGCTTAAATTAAAAAAAAAATAAAAATCATTTGATCTGACCTGTAACTTGGTCTGGTGGGTTGTTTTAATGACATTTCTATGGAGATGAGTAGGTGACAGACCCTCTACCAGACAAATGTAGTACTTTAAGTATGTCTGCATATAACCTTCCTCAACCTTTATTTTAAACAGTGTTATCATTTAATTGTACTTTTAAATCTCCTTTAGTCTATGTGGAGAACAAAACGCAACACAGTGGATGGATACTTTTTGGCTGGGAAGAGCATGACCTGGTGGCCGGTGAGTCTTACAAATGAATATACAGTTCTAACCTTATTTAAAAATTGAGGCCATGTCATCAAAAATAACCAACTAACTTTTGTCTAATTTTAGGTGGGCGCTTCTCTCTTTGCCAGTAACATTGGCAGTGGTCACTTTATTGGTCTGGCAGGGTCAGGGGCTGCTGCAGGAATTGGAGCCATTGCATATGAATGGAATGTAAATAAGTTAATATGTTGTTTCCATTTCGATTGTGTAAATGTATTGACATGCATTATTTTGAAATTAACAGGGCATGTTCATGATTTTGCTGCTGGGATGGGTCTTCCTGCCTATTTATCTTGCTTCTGGGGTGAGGACATTTAAAACACACAGAGCTTACTTAAATATCATCTTAACTTAAACTGTATGCTCCTATTCTTTTTTTGAATTTTATTTAGGTTACCACAATGCCTGAGTATTTGCAAAAACGCTTTGGTGGCAGAAGAACGCAGTTACTGATAGCTGTCTTATACTTATTTATTTACATCTTCACAAAGATCTCAGTATGTAGTAGTCTTTATCCTTTTATGTATTTTGTTTGTACATTTTCTATATTAAATTTTGCTTGTAATTTGGTAGGTGGATATGTATGCTGGTGCTTTGTTCATTCAGCTCGCATTGCAGTGGAATATTTATCTTGCTGTTGTGCTACTTCTTTCAATAACAGCTGTATACACAGTAGCAGGTTATTGTTTATTATTCATACATTTTAATATGTCTTATGTATTAGATCATATTAAATGTTACATTTTTTGAGGTAGGTGGTTTGGCTGCAGTGATCTACACAGATGCAGCTCAGACTTTGATCATGTTAGCGGGTGCATTGACACTCATGGGCTTCAGTAAGACACATCCATTGTAAAATTATTAGATTTATCTATTTGAATCTTGAATAAGTCTAACTTGGTGTTTTCTTTTAGGTTTTGCAGAAGTTGGAGGCTGGAATGCACTCATGGAGGGTTATGCTGATGCTATCCCCTCTGTGCGCGTGCCCAACACAACCTGTGGCATCCCTCGAGATGACGCCTTTCATTTGTTCAGAGACCCAGTGACCTCTGACCTCCCCTGGCCTGGGGTGCTCATTGGCATGTCCATACCCTCCATGTGGTACTGGTGCTCCGATCAGGTATGCTGACTCTGAAAGCTTAGCAGAATTCAAACAGTCCTTTGTTAAGCAGTATCTAGCATTAAATCCTTTATCCAAAATGCTCTTTTCCTCCTTTCACTGCATATTATTACTGCATATACCACATTGTTATGATATTTTAGTTTATGGTAGTGTCCATCTGTGCTGCTTCTGCAGGTGATTGTGCAGCGCTCACTTGCAGCTAAGACTTTGACCCATGCGAAAGGAGGCTCCCTTTTGGCTGTGTACCTCAAAATCATACCTTTCTTTGCTGTGATGTTACCAGGAATGATCAGCAGAATCTTATATACAGGTAAACTCCTGCCATATTTACAGCAGATGACAGCATACACGCTTGTTTCAAAAGGGGTATACTTGAATGAAACTTCAGATTATAGCAGAGCTGCCTCTGGTGATAATGGGGCCCTTTGTATTTGTTTTATTTAGCAACAAATCTGTTTTGTCCTCCTTTAGGTTTATAATTATTTAGAATTACCTTATCAAAGAATTAGTCATTTCAGTCCATGTGTAGGCCTAAATGAGTTTGATAAAAATCCACATTTGGATCTGTTGGTGCTCAGAAAGCCAAATTATATCTTAGGTGTTACTTATTGTGAAAAGTATGAAAACCACTCTGACATTATGTGTTCATAGATGACGTGGCTTGCGCAGAGCCTGATTTGTGTGAAGAGATTTGTGGAAACCCAGTCGGTTGTACAGACACCGCTTACGCCAGGCTGGTCATGGAGCTGCTGCCTGCAGGTGACACAAACTGTTCTGTCTCTGAAGTTAAGCTTTAAAGCAAAAACAAGTACAAATGTTGTTTTTTTTCTATGCTAGGTCTGCGTGGTCTGATGATGGCCGTTATGATCGCTGCTCTCATGTCCTCCCTCACATCCATCTTCAACAGCGCCAGCACCATTTTCACCATGGATCTGTGGAAGACTTTTAGGTCCAGGGCATCTGAGTGGGAGCTCATGATTGTTGGCAGGCAAGTGTACAATAATACAGTGACTATAATTAAAAGGGCACTGCGTAGTTTTCTGCTGTAGGGTTCACCTCCTGCTTGTCTCCATGGAGATGTTCTGACTTTACATAGAATGTTCCACAGAATGGCATTATACTGATCTCAATGGAAACAAGTTGGCGGCACATTAAGGCTATGTTATAAGTCAGATCGGTGAAGCAGTGACCCAGCTCACAATAAGAATGCATGTTTTTGCAATCCATCACATTTATTTATATAGCACATTCTTGAGCAATAAAAATGCTGTAATTTAAGAAATGCTAGTTAGATGTGTTAGTGCCATAACATAGAACATTCCAGCCATAGCAATAACAACTCCATGAAAACAAGAAAGTGGTGGATGCCCTATGCAGTGCACTTTTGAATCTTATTTCACAGCTAATCATCATTTAACACTGCGATACACTGATTTTTTCTGACACAAACTTTGAATTTCCTACATTCATAGATCTGCACAAGGGTCTTCTTCCACTGAATCTTGTGATTGATTGCCAGACATTATTAAGCCTGGCGTCATATTTTGTGAATGTTTTCCCTAGAGTCTTTGTGCTGGTTCTTGTGGGGGTGTCTGTGTTGTGGATACCTGTGGTCCAGGCCAGCCAGGGGGGGCAACTGTTTATTTACATTCAGTCTATCAGCACCTACTTACAGCCACCCGTTTCCATAGTATTCATCATGGGCTGTTTTTGGAAGAGGACCAATGAAAAGGTGAGGTTTAAGTTTATGGGATTGAAATCTTAACTTTTGGTGAGGGGTACACCATCAGCTTGTTCCAACTATATGGCATTCAACTTATCTAGTTTACATTTATTCATTTACAAGTGTTTTTGTTTATTAGAAATGCCTTGAAAAACACAAATTCTTACTGTGAGCGGTAGTCTCTCCACAGATCTGATCTGTAACCTGCTTTGTGGCATTGCTTGCTGTCTCCACAGAGATAAATAAGTTAAAGGTCATACTGTTTAACATTCCAAAGCAATAACATCTCCATGTATACAAGCAGGTGGCGAACCCTCCACCAGAAAAAGTTGCATAGTGCAGCTTTAAGCTAATTTATGTCCACTGTGCAGGGTGCATTTTGGGGGCTGGCTCTGGGTCTACTGATTGGCTGTATACGGATGTTGTTGGATTTCATCTATCCCCAACCACAGTGTTATCAAACTGACGACAGGCCTGGAGTGTTGAAACATGTGCATTATCTGTACTTCTCCATGTTGCTGTCTGCCATCACGCTGATTGTTGTAGTCGTAGTGAGTCTGGTGACAGAGGAGCCAAGTCCAGAACAGGTGAGCAACACTCCAGCAAGAGCAAGTTCAGTTTGTGTCTAGAACAGGCATCTCCAAGCTGTAGCTCAGGAGCTACTGGTAGCTCTGCACCCCCTTCCAAGTAGCTCACCAGAGGATTTCTGAATCACACGTATTGTGCTGAATATTTGATTAATTAAATGCATATTACCATTGTACATGTACCATTTTGATGCCTAACTTTGTGCACTACTAAATGGCCGTGGCTTTTACATTACTCAATTTCTTGTGACCACTAAAGTTAGTAGCTCTGGCATTTTCGTTTTGTAAAGGTAGCTCACTGGAAGAAAAAGGTTGAAGACCCCTGGTCTAGAATAACTAGTAAATTATCGTTTTCTTTTTTTTTTTTTTTTTAGGTTATTTGGCCTGCTTCCAAAAAAATATTTTCACATTCTGGATCCATCCATGATTTACCACTGCAAAAACATTACATTCTAACTTCTCAGAATAATAGACCCTTACTATCATTAGAGTAATACTGATAATAATGTACTGTGTTGTAGATATCCCGTCTCACCTGGTTTACAAGGTCGGACCCTGTGGAGACTAAAGAGCAGGTGGTCACGGTGGAGCACAGCAGTAACAGGGCAGATGTGCCAACTCATTGGACACAAGGAAAACAGGCATGCAACAATGGAGTATCCTTTGAATGCAGGGGTAAGTGTGCAATACATAGGCCTCCACTCGATTTTGTTTTTTCAAACCCTAGATTTTTTTTTTTTTTTTTTCTTGTAGCCTCCACATCGTCTTCAGTTAGCGTGCATCAATCAAAGCTCGTGTCTGCCCTCTACTGGCTATGTGGGATGGAGAGACGGGAGGAGAGTAACCCCCCTCCTCCTGTACAACCAGATGTTTGTTCACTGGAGGAAAAGCCACATCTCAAAAAGCTTGTTAATGTCAACCTCATCATTTGTTTAACTGTAACGGTTTTTATCATTGGCTACTGGGCATGAGTAATGGAAGTATGGACAGTAAGAACATTATACACATGTAACTTATTATATTTGTCATATACATTTATACATGTATTTTTTACTAAATCAAACTGAAGCATATAGTTAAAAATATTTAGACTTTAATCAATGTATATGCATTTTAGGATGGACATACAGTATGCAGGAAAAAAAGAATTATGCACAAAATAAACACAATCAAAAATACAAAAAATACCCCGACACAATGAGGATTGTCTGGTACTTATCATTTTGTACAAAAATATTTTGGCTTTGGTTCATCATTGCATTCAACTTAAAGGGAAACAATTATTATGTAATGCATAGAATTAAGGAACTACATAAAAATATGTCCACATAAATCAAATACAACCCCATTTTTGTTTTTATGCCTTTTACAAATATTGCAATGCTAGTAATAAATATTGACAAAGTAGAAGAGCCTATCACTTAAAGATGACTGTATTATGAATTGCACTTTTCCAAGACATTTTGGTTAAACATAAAGCTTAAACTTACATTTAGTTTTAGTGGCTGACTTCTTTGGTCATTGAAATTTGTGTGCCTCTCATAACTTTTTTATGTTTTTTGGGGGTTTTTTAGTAGACAAAAAGTTGCAAATCAAAACTTTTCATCACATCCCATTTCATTAATTTATGATCTTAAGACAACAGCATTAGCTTACAAGCAATAAGAGTTTGTACAGGGTAGTAAAGTTTCACTGCATTTATAAAGCATAAAAACAGAGAACATGCAGCAATAGTTCAAAGGCTGCAGGTATCCTGATTTAAATAGAAACATTTCAATGGTAAGAGCTAAAGCAGGACTCTCCTATTCACAGAACGGTAGTTTCTGTGATTAACAGGTCTGAGAGAGTAGCGGAGTCAGGCTCCTGACCAGCAGCAGAGCACTCCTCTGGTTGGTCCACAGTCACCTCTGGGATGATGGCTCGGCCAATCCCTTTTAGAATTGGTCCTGTGTCTATATAAAAGAACGTAAAATCTAGTCAGGTCAAGTATTATATTGGTCATAATAATTATAAATATATGACAAGCAACACTTAAGGAATGTTTCAAACCAACTGGGAAACACACAATATGTATAGTCTCAAGAAAATACTTTGTGTGTTCATATTTTACAACTAATACTTTGTTTGAAACATACAAACACACAACAGAGGTCACATTTAAAAACATAGGTTTAGTTTAAAGCACCAGAATAATGACGAGGGTCTGTGTTAGGAATAAAAGGGAAGCATGTCAGTCTTGTTAATAGAGGGTTACACAGGAGACGCATAGTGGCATACATTGTACGTACGTACATGTATGCATTTGCATTAGCCTGTAGTGCTAAGATTAAGAGAGCACACCCCACACAGCAACACACATGCAGATGAACCAAAGCAGAGCTAATGCATCAGCCATTGGAATCCTTACCATTACCTGCCTTGCAAAGCTGCTCTGAGGCAGGCCAGCCGTTCACACATCTGCAATATTTACACATTTACCATCATGCTTTAGATCACCACAGTTAAGTAAGAGTGTAAGCTTTATAACCGTGACACCAAAGACCAATAAGCTAATAAGCCAAAATCATTTGATACTTATTTAGTATCAGCAAATGGCAAGAGCACAATTTTGGCCATTCCAACACCTAGAGACAAAATGTATTCGACAACACAAAAATAAATATTATCACTGTTTTGGATGCTATAACTACAAGTAGCTGTCATTTCCATTAACTGTAACAACCAGTTTAATATAACAAGATATTTCTTTCTATTATTATATTTTGTTTCTTTGTTTTATATTTACCTGTGATGATTTTGGAGGCGGAGTTAAAAATCCCGTTACTATCGTTTATCCCGGGCTGCGGTGGCGGGGGCATGTTGGGCCGTGGCCGTGGCTTTGGGGCAGGCCTAGCAGGACGAGACAGGGATCCATACTGGTGCACAATGGGTGGCCCATCGTGAGGAGGGGTGTTCGGAGGGGTGGGTGTCCTTGGGGGTGAGGGCTCTGACTCAGCTGGGGCTTGGTGAGAGAGAGGGGGCTGTGGAGGCGGGTGACTGGGAGCAGTGATCAGAGCCTCTTTACTGGAGTGGCGTCTGGGGTTGATTGGGGGCTGATGTGGGGAACCAGGCATCTGGTTATTGGACTGAGAAGCAAAGGGGCTTGCCTGTTTGGGAGGTGCTGGAGCCTGCTTCTTGGTACCTGTGAATAATTAAAAATGTCTTTCTGATAACCCCTATATTCAGCCTATCCTATTTAAAGCTTGCACAGTGACTATGCAAATTATCTTCTGTAACTTAACTTCTGTATTTTTGCACAGTACAGACATAAAGCAGAAATGATGCAGAAGTGTGATTCCAAAGCTTGAAAAAAACTCTCACACAGGATGTGTCTACAGTATTGTGAGATTCTTACTTTGACTGTTGTGTCTGTTAAAAATAAAACAGCAGTGACAACTATTTTTTTCTTATTTCCTACCTAATTTCTTTAACTAAGCAATAGTTATGTTATATTTACTAAATAAAAGCAGCCTTAAAATGTTCTGACATAAGCAGAGGTCAGAATGTTAGAAGTGTAAGATACTATATACTATTATAATAAACCTAATAAATGGACTCACCTCTTCGCACCATGTGTGGGCTGTGACCCCGCGTCCCACTTTGAGATTGAGGTGTACCTATTGTCAAATGGATCGACCCATTTCTCTGCGAAGGTGGAGTAGAAATGAGCTCTCGGGCAGGGCTGTGGACATAAAGGCATTTTCAGGTTACTGGATATCATACAGTGTTAAAACAAAGTGAAAATTGTACAGTGCATGCCCAAATCAAACAATGAGATAAACATCAAAAAGTCAAAACAGGAAAACAAGCACATTGACAGAATTACAGATTTTTACATTCAGTATTTGACACACCAAATTTAGCTAAGAATAAGCATAATGCATTTGATGTTGCACTACAAATCAGCACAGTGGACAGTGGGGTTGCGTTACTTTTGTTTAAGAAGGTGAACAGTAAAGGACAATCACACAAACAACAGAAAGTGACGGCAAAGCTCCAGGCGGCTGATTGGCTGCAGGCAGGCGGCACAATGTTGCTGATCTTACCTGTTCTCCTCTGAGCTGACCTGGGTTTTAACCTGAAGCTGCTCTGCCACTGCAGGGGCCCCACCACCAACAGAAACAGCAGCGTTAGCAGCAGCACCCACCCTCAGCTCAGACTCTGCAGGTGGACTCACAGCCTGGGGCTCGGCCTGTGCAGTACCACACAACTCCAGAGGGGGCAGTGGGGGTTGAAAGGTAGGTGAGGTTAGCTGTGGGTGCTTTTTATATACAGTGCCGGATCTACGAGGAGCAGGCTCTGGGTGTTTGTTACCGATGCTGGTAAGGAGTAAAGGGCAGAGTGTTCAGGACAAACTACACAACCAAAGACCATTAGCAGACAGAAACAAAGACAGTTACGCTTGTAACTATGGTTATATGAACTCCAGATGACCACCAGAATTCATAGAAGACAGAACATTGAATGTTTTCTTCTCAGATACAATGAAACCCAAACCAACACAGAGGAGCCCACAAACATTTTGAACAGAGAAAACTGAGCTGAGACAAAGCAAAGGTGGTGGACAAATGCAGAAGAAGTCCATAGAAAACAGAACAAGCTCCTACAGTTGACCTGAGCTTTAATAAAAACACATACAACAGAGAAACAGAAAAGAACAATTCAAAGTACTTATCTGGAAGAAAAATTATGGTGTTGAACCAAAATGATAACACATTAACCAATGAGCAGTGCTCAAACTATGTTTTAGCATTTACACAAATTTCTCCCTTTTGACTTTTTTACTGAACAGCTTTTTTGAACTCAGGACAGGTCAGGTCTCCACTTGGGCTCTCAGACACTCTTATGGACTCATCAGCCACTACATAAAGTGCTGACACATTCCCCTTTGACTCCTGTCTGCTCAGAGTCTTGGGGCGGGATGGGAGAGTGAGGGGCAGGCTGAGGCTTAGGTTGGCCCTGGACAGGTACCTGTCTTTACGGGGGGTGTGACCATCCCCCTCCTGCCCTTGGCTGCCAGGACGCTTCCTCTCCAGGTTGGGCTCAGGGTCTGGGGTTGGTGGATGAGTGGGCAGGGCAAACATGCCTGATACATTGAATTCCACCTCTGAAAGTAACATTAAACATAAACTTCATATAGTTTCACTTTTTTTCATACTATTTTTAGAGTCCCAAAAGTGCCCTACCTTCAGGGAAGAACCAGTCAGCGTGCTGAATAATGGGCTCAATGATTGCGACCACAGCTACAGAGGTTGCAGCTGCCATCTCTGCTAATGTTCTGAAAACAGAACAGACACGTGAGAGCCATGATAGACAGAATAATATATAGCTTTAATACTGCCCAATCTGCTCACCCTTCAGTCTTTGGCCAGAGCAGGTTGGGCCCCAGGACTATTGCAATGTTACTTGGAGTCATCTTGTTTGTTTCACTGTCTTGAGCAAGTTTAGCCAGAAATTTGACTAGGTATCTGCAACAGAGAAAAAAAAAGTCAAATCAACAACCTTACCATCCAACTTTCCAGTCATTGTCATTAACATAATAATTACTATCTGACTGTCACAGCTGAAATCAAGAACAATTTCTTTCCTTTCTTCCTATCATAGCAGGAAACAATTTAAAAATGTAATAATTTGTCTTACTTAAAATTGGTCTTGTGTGCCTTTGGTAAATGATCACATGTCACCCACAAGGCCTGGAGTCTCTTGTCAGGGTCCGACACACTAAAACACAATTAAATTACCTGTTACATAAGTATGTACACTGCCTAAGGTGTGTTTCCTCATAGACACTTGCACTGTACGTAGGTGAATGCTTGTCTTACTTTGAGGCCTGGATCCACTCATCATACAAGCCAAATGTCATTAAAGGTTCAGGAAGTTCTCTGAGGTATGACTTGAGGGCTCCTACAAATACACACACAGATGCATATAGGATATAAGCAAACATCTGGACAGGCTGATTTCACACGATGGCAGTTTCAGAAACCTACCAGCTACAGCATGGGGGTCTGAGTAAAACTCCTCCAGTTGTGAAGTTGAACAGTCCAACGCTGCTTTCAGTTTCTTCAGTTTAGAGGCACCAGCAGCTATTCGAAATAGACCCTGAAGGGAGACAAATGGTGCATGTTTAAGACAGGAACAGACTAGTTTCAGACTGAAAACCGAGAAGTACTGGAATCTAAAAAGAGGAAGTTAAACAAACAGTAACTGACAAATATGAGAGGAATTGAGAAAGCAGACACAATCTGATTTGAAACCAAATGTTTTTATTCATTTGAATGCCAATTATACTTAAGGTACAATTAGCAGTGCATAGACTAATAAATGACATGGGGTTAACTGACCACATGGCAACATAGGTGCACTTTTGTTGCTAACATGTTTATATAGCCATCACCCTCAAATCTTGTTTTAAACTATGATTGAGAATGCTTTAAATAAACAATATTTTTTCTATTAAGCTATTATAAAACTATTGATACTACTGATAAATTTGCCTTTGATTTTAAATACCAGGGTGTAACTTAACATCTTGCATACCTCCTCTTTCATTCCCGTTTCCAGAAGCATCATGACACAGGCCTCTAATGGCAGGGCAATCTCCCGGTTACTCCTCTTCAGATGCTCCTCCAAAGCTGTACCAAATGCAGGCTTTTCCATCCACGAGTCTAGGCAACAAGAAACCAGGTCCGCATTATGTTAGCAAGTTTTCTGTAATACAATATTTTCTGGCTAAACCACCACAAATCTATGAAGGGACTGTGCTACCTTGTTGCATTTGTATTGTTGGTATAGCTGTCTCCAACACTGCTAGGGATTGTCTGTGGAAGTCAGCCTGGGCCTGCAACAGCTGTAAAACATACAAGCATATAATTATATATTTTTTCAGTGTGTAAATATTCAGAATGAATATAGCGCATACCTACCAAAACATAATAGCGTGCATATTCTCCCTCCTTGGAAGCAAAGTTGTACATGTCTGCAGACAGTTGGTCCTGTAGGTAATGTAATGAAAAATATAACATGAATGAGAGATTTATTTTTTTTATTTTTTTTTAAGATTAAATATTACTGAAATTTATTATTACTGGAAACATTAATACCACAACAATGGTGCTTGTATTACTAACTTTGCATATTTCTACTTTGTTAAGAGCCTCATCCATTTCATCCTTGAGGGAGTCGACCTTAGCTGCCATGGTCGGGTTGTTAGACTTTATTGCTTGGTACCATCTGCAAAGGGTAAAAGGGCAATGCAGTTAATAATAAAATAATAAATAAAAACCTATATTAATATATAAACAAAAAGAACTTTGTCACCTTGTCTTGGCTGAATCATAGTCTAAAACCAGCTTTGCAAGTTGCTTCCTTTGCTTTAATATATTTGGAATATCCACCTTAAAGAAGAGCAATGACAAATGAGACTGTGAGAAACCTGCTTACTCTTGAAAACACAGGCATTATAAACCACAGACAGATGAAGTGTACCTCTGCCAGCTGATTGAGGGGCTCCAGGATGTCCCGCTCCAGAAGAACCTCATGCTGCATTAGTTCAGTGGCTAATCTGCCCTCAGCCTCTGCACAGGCATCCATCATTTTGCTGTTTACGCACAAAAACATTAAAACAAGACACGCTGGTTACAATCTTACATTTTTAAATAGAGATGAAGCTTTTTTTTTCAGTTCTCACCCGATCATACTTTCGTCTCCCAACTGACTGCCTCCTTCTTGCATGGCTTGGGATAGTGCTGTCAAGGGCAGCTTTTTCTGCAAAGTACAGAACACTTCATTCAAACCTACTCTTTATTTGTGCATCCAATGAAAGACTACATACTGTGTTATTTTGTATTTGAATTCAAAGGATTTGGTGAAGCATATAATTCTTATACTTAAAGGTCCCATATTATACTATTTTCTGATCTATGTTATAATGTTCTTTCCTCATTAGAAACATACCCAGGGTTTGTTTTGTTTCATTCACACATGTTTAACACACAAGCCCTACATATTTAGGCTGAGTTCTCTCTCAAACAAAAAACACCTTGTGCTGTCATGTGGTAATACAGGAAGTGCTCCATAGTGTTTTCAAACTCCATAAACACTTCATTTTGATCATATTAGCCCTGGAAAAAGGTAGCAGTTAATTTACAATATACCACTTGATGACATCACAAGGTAGAATAAAGCATTTTGAGCTTTAGAGCTGTAGTCAGACTAATAATAAAGGATGACTCAAACATGTGTGAATGAAACAAAACACAACTCCAGGTATGTTTTTGATGAAGTAACAACATTATAATATGGCTTAAAGCTCATAAGAATCAATTTTGTGCAATATAGGACTTTTGTCACTGAGGTAATACTGGCTGCTGCTACCATCTTCACAATTTGTAGTGCGATGTATTTAATTTAACTGTATTGAATTTTACTCAACAATTTTAAAAGAAACACTGATATCTCATAAAACCACAAAGTTTCCAGACTGTTGCCAAAAGTGGTGCCTTGCACAGAGGAAATATCTGACATTGTGCCAAAGCTGAATATTTTTCTCCTGAGTATCAGTGTTACATAAGCAGAGAAGATGCTGTGTGCTCATTCCACTGGATAGCGAGACCGTGCTAACACTGACAGTGCAGTCACACTCAATCACTTTACATTCCTGTCAGAGCTGCATCTCTCCACATGAAACTGTGTGGTATGTTGTTTACAGTGCTATAACAAGACATTTACAACAGTGCAAAGTCCTAGGGTAGAGTTACAAGAGACAGAAGACGTACATGTCTCTTCTCTGTGTCTGTGCCCAGCTGTCCTTGTAGGCAGGACACCAGCTTCTTGTGAGCGTTGTGAGACACCAGGCGTACCAACTCCATTCTCTTCTCGATCTGCAAATATTCACAAATATTTTAACACTTTATTCTGGTTTGTTTATATATATATATATATATATATATATATATATATATATATATATATATATATATATATATATATATATATATATATATATATATATATATATATAATTTTTCATACTACAAATGTCTAATGAATATATAGCCATATGTCTTTTACAAAAACATGTTACATATTTAAAGGTGTGCTATGTAACTTTTCTGGTTAGGGTCTGCCACCTACTTTTCTCCATGCAGATGCTACTGCTTTGTCTGGAATGTTACACAGTATGGCGTTTAATGTATCCATCCTGCATTTTTTCATAGCTCAAAAATACTATATAAATACATGCATTCTGTCTACGAGCGGGGTCGCCTCTCCACTGATATGACCTGTAACTTGTCCTGGTGGCACTGATGATTTTTAAGTTTAATGCTATACTGTGGAACATGTAGGCTAAGCAATAACATCCCAATGGAGACAATCTACAGTATAGAGGAGCCTCCAGAAGAGTTGTATTATAGTTAAACTTTAATACTCTGCAAACTAAATTCTATATTTTATTGAAGTATTTTTCTTTTTAAGTGTTTGTGTAATTGCTGATGAGGAATCACCGACCTTCATCACAAACAACTCCTTTATCGACTACAAATAATAAAAACATTTTCATATTAATTATACTTGAATATACAGGAAATGAATTTTGACCAAAACTTTAAATGATCATAGTCTACTTCCTCTTCCTGTTTCAGTGTAAACAGTCTTTGGCAGTAATTCCCATCTAACTCTCCTTCTTCCGTTACTTTTATGCTTACAGATCGTCTTCTCCCTATACAGTCCGTAAAGCATTAGGCATCTGCTTTTTATCTCTTTACTACTGCTGAACAAAAAATCACAACATTGCAATTCGAATGGTTGCAATAAGGTAATCACAAAGGTGGCAATTATTTAGCATTAATAGACACAACATGATTTATTCATATGGCGTTTTTACAGCATTAGTCAGAAAAATGATTCAATTAAATATTTCTTCCAATTTTGTTCAGTCCCACACTTTTTTCCACTGGGTCAGACCACAACTGGAATTTAGCTTCCTGGCTTGGTTGCCATAGATTGATCCCAGGTTGTGATTAACGCTTGAAGTGTAGCTCTTTTTAGGAGACATTCTGATTGCATCCAGACATCTTACATTTAGTGCCAAAGTGGCTAATAAAAGAGGCCAGACTGGAGCTTTGTGGGCAGGACAAAAGAGCAGGGATACACTGGGAAACCCCATTGTGTCTGTTAGTGTAAAATGTGCTCTCAGAATGAACTGAGGCAAGTGGTAGCTATTTAAATGATGAATTAATATATTGGGAATATTGAAGTGTACGCCTCTGTCTTGCAAAATACATTGTTCTGTTGCAATACTAATAAAGCAATGGGATAACATAATTCTTACAGGCAAGTCTTAAAAGCAAATTTTAAAAAGAGTTAGTTGGCAACTATACATTTTAGACATTATAGATTCCAGTAATGTGTCATAGAAAGTAAAGGCAACAAAGAGTTACAATTCTAGTCTGACAGCTTTCCCTGATCAACACTCTAGACATGTCTAAGCAGGATCCATGAGTTCTTGTCTAATGCAGAGGATCACAGACAAATGGGGAAAGTGCTGAAACAACCACCATGAAAATCATTGATAATGTAAAGCTGTTTTTTTTAAATCACAAAGAGTTGATAAAACATAATATAATTTCTCTGTTAAACATAAGAAAAAGGGGGGATAGTCTACTCAAGATGACCACTGAGAAATATCTTCAGTGTTGGTTTGACACTGGCATTCCTTACAAAGACTGAAGGAGTGTCCAAAGCTGTGCAATCTCCTGCCAGTGATACAAGCACTGAAGTATGGCAGACGAGAAAAATGTCCACTTAAAGGGCTAGGTCACTTTCTTAACTTATCTAAACCAAGGACAAATGACCCATTGTAGTGATGAGTTTTGATAACTGATTATATAAGGGTTTGTGTCTCTGAGTATGTTCTACTTGAAAGATCAAGATGGTCTACTCTGTGGTTTTCAAACTCCTGCAGTTTTAGTATTTGTTCTTTTTAGCAACTTTGCAAAACAGTTTTTGGCCATAGCCTTTTTTGTACAAACACATATATTCATGAAACTGCTTGCTTAGCACACCCACTACCAAGCCACGCAGGGTTCATAGTTCACCGCCGCTTGTCATAAAAGTACTAATTAAAGCTGGTTCAAGGATTTTTCATTCACACACATTAACCCTTTCACTTCTTCTCCAACTGTTTTTATGCAAACAAGGAGAACAACACTAAATAAATAAATAAATAAATAAATAAATAAATAAATAAAGACCTATAATGTCTTCAGTGCCAACCCCAGATGTGGTGATGCAATAGTGAGGGACTTTGAAGAAGAATGTTAATAGTTCAAGGCTCCAGATGGACTTGGCCTCTGCACAGCGCTGTGGCTTAATAGCTTTAACAGAGTTTCATGGGAAACTGTAAGTCTCCTGGATTATGTTTTATTACAACCTCCCCAAAAACAACGTTAAAAGCACACTCTGATACACAGGATTACACACTTCAGTGGTCATAAATCTTATGACTAAAACTGAGAAGGAACATTATTGTGTGATGGGCTCACTTCTAGTGCCTCCCTGCACATTCAAGTTTTGCTATCCTTCTAAATGCAAAAATAATTACACATTTTACTGCTCAACTTGTGCAACTATACAGTAAACAAGAGGAACAATTTTTGTCGACTGACAGATTTTGAAAAGCTTGATTATTTTGCTTTTAAGACATACATTATTTCCTATATATTTATTCAGTAGGAAACATTTGAAACCTCACCTGCAGTAGATCATCACTAAGCACCTCAGTTTTCTCAGCCCTGTGAACAAAAACAACACACATCAGATTACTAAAAGAGGCAAAAATAAAAGGCATTAACATCACAGTTCTTAAGCAACGGATTTAGAAGATATGCATTTATTATTAAATTTTTTTAATGATAGATTATATCTATCATCTAATGAGAGATGACAGATGGTGTATTTGGGATGCACAATGGGTCATTTAGCCCTAGCTGCACTATTGCCCATTAACCATTGGGCAGTGTGTGATAGTAAACACATGACTAAAGTGTGTACCTAATAGTACTACTGTTGCACTGGGGTTCCACTCTGATGCATTTTAACATGTTATGGAACAACATCTATTGACAGATTTAATAATTAAAGCAATCATATAACACATTATAGAAGATATAAGATAGTTTTTATTTTTCCAGCTGATTGAGTTGGTGCCTGTGGCTGTTTTCCATGGCAGAGCTGTCAGATTCCTCCACCCTGTCCCAACATGACTTCCTGTTGTGTCATCCGTACCTTGTTTGTTATGGCAACAGTGAAGGTGTGTGAAACAGGGCGGGAATCGTCCAGTCAAGAGTTGTTCTTTAATGCACAGTACACATTTGGTCCTTGTTTCTGACATACTTGACAGTGGCATCATGCTAAACATGCAAAGAATTTTCAATACAAATTTGTGATGGACTACAAATATGACCTGCAGTATTGTATGGATGTTTATTATACAGTCAAGGAATAGGCACTGGTTTGGGTTTCTTCTGGGCAGTAGAAATGACATCATTTAGCCTACTTGCACAGTAAACATCTCCATAACACACACATGAAATCCCAGCTGCAGTCTCTGGAGACTCATCCTCCCATCATCACACAGAGCCATACATTTGAATCTCACAGGGATCAATTACAGAAGTCATTACCTAATGCTATTGTAGGACTCAAATCTAAATGTTACACCCTCAGTGACAAGTGTATGCTAATGAACAAGGCCTTAGGGTCTTCAGACAAAAACTATAGGGCAAATGTTTTTTTTTTGTTTTTTTTTAATCTACACAGAAAGTAGAACAGTGGGTACATGTAATGTAATGATGATTACTATGACAAACTGATACAGGGACCGCTTTAGTCACAGCCTGCTTTGCATGTCAAAGTGACCAAAGGGCCATCACAGATTTATGTTGAACCAGTGACACAAGACTGACCTGTTTAAGTGTTGACATCTATGGATTTTTTATAAGAGCTAGACCTGATCAGTGTCATGATGTCACTTTATTTATCCATTTAACATGTATAGAGTTTGTTTAAGTTACAGGGCAATTAAACACGGTAGTATTTTGTTTATATTTCTATATATACTACAATCATGCTTTTGTACTACAAGACTGGGTAAAACGGCGTTATTAGATACTAGTTGTTTAACTAATGTTCTGTAGAAAATGTATGTGTTGGCATTCATTACAATTTCTACTCTCTAGTCAGGATAATTACTGTGCTCATATTACAGAGACCTCTGAAGGAAAAGACTACATGTACTATTTTAGTTTCTTGTCAATATTAAATTAGCATTGATTTGACTAAAAGCACAAGTCTTCTTGCTGCAGACACTCAAGGTTCCAAGAATAGATCTCACTCTGAGTACAGACAGAAACATAGGACTACAATGTAGTTATGTAGTAGCATGTATTAACATAGTAGTAATATGCAAAAAAAAAAAAACTGGCTTCTTTGAGTTAGGCCAGTTTGCATTTTTAAACATGCCCATGGTGTTCTTGGCTGTTTCTGTATCCCTCATCAACAATTATGGAAATGCTTACTCCACAAAAACGGTCTCTTCCTGAGTAAGAGCTACAGTGGACAGAAGTCAATTAAAGTACTAAAGAAAGATGGTTTGACTTTAAGCCATGATTTGTAGTATTCATGACTTGTAGTATTCTTCCTGGTTATGAAAAAATCTGATTTTAAAGTATGCAAGGAGGAGTCATTTTGTTGCAACATTCATGGACATTAAGTTGTGGGCAGGAGGACCACAGCTCTGCAGATTAAAGGAAAGAAAGATTACATGATTCTCTGGCACTGGGTGTGTTTGCAGGCCTGGTGCATGCTTTATGATACTTGCCTTAACTTTGTGCAATATATATTACTCAATGAACAAACTTTTTTCCAATTCTACACATATTTAGCCCAGACTATATTTTGAAATTCAAAACACATTGTTGTATCAGTGGCAGGTATACTTAGGGTCTGTGAGGGTCTGTAGCTGTGTGACTTTGTAAAAGCCTATTTCTTTAGCATTAGGAAGGCCCTTCCGTCACGTTATCAACTGATCTTGAGTTGTGGCTTTGAGAAAATAGAGACTCATCAACTGTTCAGATTTGATCTGACTGGTCTGATTGGACCATATGTTATGGGAAGTTGTTGTGGTTCACTATTTAGGTTACAACAACTTTTGATGTTGGGTACAGTTCATATAAGTCCTATTTTCAGTCAGAGTAAAGAAGCTGCTTTGTACACTCTGAATGGACACAGGCCTACTACAGGTCATTAAAAAGTAACAAATACTGCCGTCAGTGCCTGACTGTGACTGTGACAAATGTGGTATAGCTTTGATAAATACACTGACAGTAAAGTGGAAACAATGCCATTGTAAAACCCACCTTCCCACTGTCTGGTTGGCGAGTTGCCTCATGCGATTAAACTGTTTCTTCATGGCTGTTTCTCTTCAGGCTCCTTTAAACCTAAAAAATTGGCGACACGCCGATTTTCATCCAAAGAAGAAAAAGTAAAGTTACGTCGCAGCCATTGTGGCTGGAGCTCCGATCACTTCTGTTCAGTGCGCAGTAATCCTGGTGACATTCGCGTCAGTCTTTAAAGCAAAAGAATAACTATTAGTCACTCAAAAGTGTTCCAGTGCAGCCCACGGACCCCATATCCAGCCGTCTGACACGTCTCAAGAAGTGGTCCGGGTTCAAGCAGTGCGCGAGAAAGAAGGAAGTGCGTTCACTTCCCTACTGCAGCCGCGGCGCTGCAGGGCCCTGCGCTGACATGTGATACCTCAGACCTCAGCGGGAGGAAAGGAAAAGTGACTCAGCCTTCGCTTTGGCATTGTTGTCATGGTAATGTGGGCTATTGATTTACTTTGTAGGCCTACAGTAAAACATCATGTAGTAATCGACTGTATCCAAGTGTTCAAAGACTGGCCCTACAAACGCACTCAAAGTTTATATTGTGTTTAACTGATTATTCTGTTATTAACCAAAGGTCTTACCGCATACTTTTGCAATTTGACTGTGTTTACACTGGCAATTTTACATATTTTACGTCTTATAATATAGTCTTACATTCAACTTACCTCCGTATGTTACCCTTTCAATGTGATAAATTACGTTTTTATTGACGGTAACAAACCCGCGCACAACTGCTCTTCAGTTTAGTAAAGTATACGCAAGCGAAACAGGAAATCTGCTGCCATCTGTTGGTCCTAGCGCAGTGTAGCAGTTTTGTCTGACTCTTTTCTTGCCTAATTATTAAAGTCGTGAAATCGTGGGACATTGGCCTAAAATAATCTGCACAAAGTTGTACATTTGTTATGTTGTCTGTTTCTTGTAGTTTATTGGCTGTGATGATGATGATAATGATGATGATGATGATGATGACTGTTGAACACCGTCCGAGTTGTAGCTCTTGTAGGCTATACATATCTTCTATTGTTTGTATTATAACCTATAGATTTAAATGACTGATCAATAGTTGCCTGGCAAATCCAGCATGACATCTCTCTGTATCATATCTTTGTAAAGTATGGTGATGCGTGTACTCTGGATCCCAGGCAGGCTGTATTGTTCACAGCACCATATTGATTTCAGTGCTACAACTTTACTCCACTATAATTATGTATAATTTATTATGAAAAATCTAAAACCTAGATTTCCCACCTTCAAAATAGGCTACTAAGTGAAAAACACACGTTTCTTTAAATACAGAAGCCATCATTCTCATTGGTCTGGACACCTGTGGACAACAACCAACTTGAAAATCAAATTCTCAGTTTCAAAGCCTAACTGCATTAGTTAGTTTTCAAACACTTATATCGCTGCACCATCTGTAGCTCGACCTTGGTGAATAGTGGTTGAGGTTTTCTGGGCATCACGCTGTTCCCATATTGTACCCCTGGGCCTCCCCTCAGCAGTGGCCCACATGGGAACGAGGGCCAGGCGCTGGGATAAACCAATTACCCCCCGGCCTGGGCGGACTCCTGCCGCTGCCCCGTCCAGCCGCACGGCCTCAGCCCTCCTGGGTATAGCCACAGGATTCCCATACATGACAACTGTGTGTTGTCAAAGGCCTGGTGAGGGGTGAGGTGAGTTGGCATATTTGACATGGTGGGCCCCTGGGACAATGCTGAAGGAGAACACTTCAAAATGGGCTTTAAGCCAAGAGTTTGGGTTTAGTTCAGTTTTGAAAATATAAATTTTGGAGCATTTAAATTTAGTAGAAAAAAAGTTATACAGTTTTGTGCAAAAGTACGCCAAAATGAGTATCATTCTGTTTTATTTTAAAGCTGCTGTAGAAGTACACTTTACACTTTATTATTTAAACATTTTCTGTTTGTCTTTACGAACTGAAAGCATCTGTAAACAAATAAAAATTGGGAGCAGTTATTTCAGATATTGTTCAGATTTTTGTTTAAAAAAAAATACTTGTTGGCAGATTTGTACAAGCATTTGTGGACCAAGGACATTTTTTCCAAAATAAATAACATTTATTTTCTGATATTATTTTGTAGACACAATGGGAAGAGCTTGTGTGCAAGTCCATGTTACTGGAAGATAATATACCATGTTTCTAATACTTCAGGTTTGTATGCTGAGTATTTTTCTCAGTTTTTATTTTATTAATTCAGGATGTACTATTTCAGCATTTTTAGCAATCAATAAGTGTCAATGAAAGACTGTGAAGCTTTCTTTCAATATCTAATTTAATATACAAATAGCTGTCCCTTGTCACTGTGGAGTCCCCCAGTCGTTTACATTTTCATTGGTTCCATTTAGTCCTCATAAAATGTTCAATACAGCGATTTGTACCCCCCACCTGGCCACGGAAAATGTGGAATGAGGCCAGCAAAAGACACTGTTGCTTTAAAAATCTATTAATTGTTTAGCTCTTGTGGGCGGAGCTGAGGGGAGGGTCTGCACCGGATTTGGGGTCCCAAGTCTGTCTCTTTTATTTATCTCTGTCATGATGGAGAGGAACAGGGGCAATCTACTCATTCATTAAATTTTGTGTTATAGAACTGACCTATCCTAAATTCTATCATAAAAATCTGATATAAGGGTGAGTGGGAGATAAGAGCTATGGAGAAACATTTGATGATGTGTTCTGTAGATCGGTGGGGAAAGAAATATAGGGTTTACAGATTCCAAAAGCCAAAAATTTACACTCAAAGACAAGTAACACAAATCAGCATTTAAAAGTTTATTCACATTTATTTTACAACCCTGAGTCCAAGCAGTCTGAAATTTACCCTCATGACGTTATCACCTATAGCAACTAATAAAGCTATAGGGCAGTTTTGGTGAGTAGATGAGGGGGTGGGGCATCTAAAGAGCAGACCCCAGCTCCTCATAATGTCCCACAGAAGCAGTGGAACAAAGACATGAGACTCTCATGGAGCTGTGGGATGCCCCAGCGGTGTGCCTCTCTAAATGAGTGCTCCAGCAGAGAGTGAAATACCCCGTCCTGGTTGGTGATGCTGTGTGCCACCTCCAGGGCACAGCTACTTGCTATGACAACATTAGACTGGCCTCTGAGTGCTGTACAGGGGTGAGGAGGCCTGTGGATTGGGCATGTACCGGACAAGTTGAGCTGTTTCTCAGTCCAAAGGGAAATCACAGGGGTTGCTCCGTGCTACCCTGGCGCTGTGGTACACTGGCAGGAAGTCTTTGAATCGGGGGGCACACCCTAACCAGGCATTCCCAAAGTGCTCCGACCCTGTAAATAAGAACTCCCCCTCTCCTGGTTTGATGTGGCACTGCAGGAGTGTGGAGATGTGTCCGGACCAGGAGGGACTGGACATGGGGTGCAAATGGGACGTAAGTTGTTCAAACAAGCTGCCATGCTGCCTGTAGACTCTGGTCACTGACACGTGTATCAAAGAGGTCTGTCTGTCAGAGTTATGAGAGACCTTCTGGATGGAGCCTCGGACAACTGCAAAGATAAACAATTTGTGCAGTTAGATTCTGATCAGTAATAATAATTTGTAATGATTTCTATCTTTTTATAAATACCAAAGTTTCATTGAAATTTTTTATACATTCTTACAGCAAACATTTATAACTGTCTATAACAATAAGCAGACGCAAAGTGAAAAACAATGTGTGTAGTTACATTCTGGATTTATCATTAATATTTTTTTCTTAAATGGCAATATATTGAAATTTGTTTATTGCAGAAAAAACTTTGAAACCGTCTACAACCCTAAACAGAAGCAAAGTGGGCCATTGTTTAACTAATACAAACATAAAAAATTAAGGAATGTGTTTTTCCCCATAATACTAAACAAGTATTATTTAATGCCCCATCCCATGTAATAAAGGACTTTTATAATATTTCCAACAGATTGCGTAGGACCCTTTTTGACAGCTTTTTTTTAATACTACAAGCTTGGTCATCTTCATTGTTTTTTAACTTTTGAGCCTTGTACTTGAGGAGCACTACTAAGAAGCTGAAGCTCTCACTCCTTCCATATTTTTATTATTTAATGTAGTTTGGTTCCAGTACTCACCAAAGTCACTGATGCAGACGGCCATGAGCAGCTCAGTGTTGTTGCAGGGACGACACGAATCTGTAAGAAAATAAAACCCAAAGACTTTTAACTATATGTTTTAATACCAAATTATTGTACCAAGCTAATTTAGAATAGATACAGTATATTATGCTCTACCATCTCATTAAAGATATCAAAATTCTTATTTGCAGGAACCATGGCTGCACCAAAGAATGCTACTAACGCACTTTTTTCTCTTCTCAAGATCAAAACCTAGACATACTTTTGCTCCTATATGTCCTCCTTGAACGACCCCACACCAACACAGAACTTCAGGAGTCAAAAACTGCTCACTTAGAGGTTAGACAGACAGCTATGCTTAATATAGGTCCAGAATGACATCAGTGCCTTGAGATGCTCACAGACAATCAAGAGGCATTTGAGGAATCTGACAAGTATTTGCACACTCCATTCAGCCTCTGTGGCCTGGTGCCCTCTGCTGCCCTGTGATTCTGGTCTGCTGTCGGTGCTTTGTCAATCAAGGCCAGACCGCCAGACAAACAGAGGTGACCACCAACAATGCACTTTATAGTATAGACACTTAATGGTATTTTCTTTTGCTCCTAATTACAGATGCATATAGCCTACTCTGATTTAAAGGCTGTGAAGAGAAAAATTACTTTATATAGGCCTACTATTGTGCTCAATTTTATTTAGGTCAAAAACTGTTTATTAAACTGCTGAAAGCTGAAAATTGCTTTGCTCAGGCACTAAGGGTTCATTTTTTATTTTTTTTTAATCTTGAAATCCTGAAAACTGTATGCAATCTTAAAGGGCCTTGTACAAATATGACAAAATGATTACTCCCCTATATGTTTTGATTAAAGACCATCTTGATAAACACCAAAGTTTATTATTTGCAAGGCTTGAAGCCAACTCATTGATTTTAAAATGCAGTCATATTCACTCAAAAGTGCATTTAAACGTAATCAATTAAACTAAGAATCTTTTTATTTATTAGGATAATCATTGATAGGCTATTGTATTTGTATTTTTATTACATGGATTATTCTCATAATAATAATAATAATACACTAATAAGTAATTCCTCAATCCGCATTATAAAAACTCACCTCCTTCCAACCCTATTTGGTCAGGACTGGCCCCAGTCCTCGGGTAGGTCAGCTCGTACTTTAACCCCACGGTGCGTCTCCTCCACGGCACAGCACTCTGGACACTAGCCTCGAGGTAGATGAACGGCATCGGCCCGTGGTCTCCATCCGCCCGAAAACACGCCATCTTCTCCATGGCCAGCAACTTAAGCCGCCCAGAGCGCTCAATGAACACGTTGACCCCGCGTAGGGACGGGGAAGGTTTGATGCAGACAGTTGGGCGCAGAGTGGAGGACAGAGTAGGCTCCAGGACAACCCTGAGAGCCTGACCAGGGGAGAACCACCGTATCCAGCCCGTAGCGCAGCGTAGTCGCACCTGCAGCACCAGTCCGGGGCCCTTCTCATCTGTGAAGCTTCTACATCAACCACACAGACCCAAGACACTGTGACAGTGCATGGAGAGTGGGGATAGCTGCATTTATTCATTTATTTTATTTTCATGCTTGCTTACCTCCCGGTCCAGTTGCAGAAATCAGCTGTGCAGCTGGTTAAAAATGCTGCCAAATATATCCAAATGATCACATTGTTCAACATTTCAACCATAAAAACTGTAGCCATCCAAAATGAAATCTACGGTGACACATTGGACCAACACCAGGGATCATTCACTGTGGGCTATCTCTCTCTGAGTGGGGTAGGCCGATATAGGGCAATCACTTATATAGTACCCTCCCCCATCCAATGCCCTCTCTCTTTCTCTCTCTCTTTCTCTCTCTCTCTCTTATACTCATACTTTAAAATGTGCTTACAGTGTTCAAGATATTAATTGTTGAATTCCTTTTTTAAACCCTGAAAAGACGTATTGCAATCCACTGGCTATAAGTGCTGTAAACTTGATGTCGCCATGGATATAGTTTTAGGTTAGGTCCAAATTGACCGCTCAAGTAGTGGTTCTTGGGCTCCCTCCAGCGACAAGAAACATATTGACCACACCGTCGGGAGTGCCACGCGACGTTGGACATGCACCTAAACAAAGCTGAACCACAACTCATCATCTTTTCATAACGTCAGAGGAAAACCATTGAGTACGTTTGACATTTGACGTTCTACAAACCGTGACTGTAAATTACGCAAAAACGCGCACTGCATTCAAAAAGTCTGTAGAAACTTTAAACAACTAACGTCACATTAGGCCTCAGTCTTTAAGGCTGCATCAATAAAGCCACATGACATGATTTTTTATTTGGGCTACAGTTGTGATATCGAGGAAATTAACTGTCAGATGTGAGCAGGCTTATAAAATAAAAATAATAGGTTACTGCGGCGTTAGTGTTATTGAAAAATAAGCGTATTGCGCGGCCTGTCCTCAAACAGCACCGCAGACGCACTACAGACGCACGTTCCTGCTGACTTCACTTAATTTCTGGCAGTTAAATTGGTGTGATTTCATTGACCTAGGCCTATCTCATTGTGTTTTGGTTACTAGCGGTTTTGACACCTGATAGCTGATCTTAAAATATTTTAACAATTAAGTCCAGAAGCGATGCTCTGTTGGAAGTTGTTAAGATTTTTTTTTTTAATTGTGAGCTTGCGAGAAATTACCTCTTCTCAAGTCTGACCTTTCGGCCAAAGGGTGCCTGGGCCTGCGCTGCTCTTAATGCCGCTTGACCCGTCACAAAGACATATTGTGCGTTCTGAACTCGAGACTTGAATAAAACGTTAAAATTAACCTGTACTGTAAAGAGGCCCTGTAGGCTGAAGTGAGACATTAAACTTTTTTTTTTTTTTTCCCCCAAGGCAATAGGCCTATTTATATAAAATATGGCTACATATTATTTATCCGAATGCATGCAAGTTTCATGCTTTAATCCATATAGGCTACAATGATTTAATCCCAATAGGCCTACATATTCTTCAGATTTTTCAAAACTGTGATTGAGTATCCATTTGAGTCTATAGGCCTACTACATTTCCCTTGGAAAATACTATGCCATAACACATCCCCACCAACTGACCAAGTGCAGTCTTATTAGTCTCAACACTGGAAAATTTATTTTAGCAGCGTATTAAAAGTGTACACAATAGCAAGCATCTTTTAGAGCTGTGTTAGATCTGCTAATACAAGAGGACGCTCATCTTTTTTCTTTGAAGAAGCCTTTAGCTGTACTGCTTTCACGGATGGTCACTGTCAGAAAGTTCATAGTGACGTCGGTCACGGTCACAGCGTCCAGGCGGTTTAGAGGCGGCATCCACGAGGAGCAGTAGTCTGGAAGGAGCGCGGGATCGTTTGGGTCTGAGAGTGCAGGGATAATGGCGGGTCGGTGTTTAAGCGGATGGAGAGACATTCTGTTCACAAAGTGAGTTCTGGTGTCCCCTGTGCGGCCCAGCGAGCACGTGTAAGGCGCACCGGACTTTGGGGTGATAGTTGTTTCCTCTTCAAATCTTTTAGTCAGCATATTGAGCGTGTGGTCTGACGTCTCGGCGGAATAATGTAAGGACCTTGTTGCAGTACACTCCTCCAGTGACCTGCTGCGTTTGACCTCTTGGTATTCTAAAGGCATTTTGGGTTTGCGTCCACGCTTTTTGGGTATCACCTCCTCGTTAGTTACAGGTACTCTGTGCCTTCTGTCCGAGTCTGTAGATCCAACAGGGACACTCTCCCCTCTGTTGACTGCGCTGGGTGGGTAGATAGTGGGCACTACTGCGCGCAAACCCTCACGCGCCCTAGGTGTAATGACGCACTCTGAAGTGGCATAAGACACCTGTCCAGCTGGCCTTGATGCTTCTCTTCGGAACTCATATGGCTTGTCTCTAGCTTTGGCCTGCGCCTGTGGACATAATAATTATAAGACTATATTTGTGAGAGTCAGACAGTGTTCAGAAAACTAAACGCGCGCTTGTGGATTAACAGTGGGCTATAATGGGAACAGACACTTCAACACTTGTTTATAGGAATGTACGTGCAGGTGGCCTATGTCAAAATGAATTATTGACGGGAGATTGCCAACAAATCTGACCCATTGTTGGTTGGGCTGTGACTCCAAACGAGTAAACAAAGTGGACAGAAAACAGCATACCTTTAGAAGAAATGTTTCTGGCTTAGGCCCCCTCTTTTTAGGACCAAACCGCTCCCTCTCTCTTTCCCTGCAAGAAATGGGCTACAATTAAGACAATTGTCAATGTTGTAAAATTGTTAACAGTAAAAAAGACTACAGTTTACAGAATTAGTCGGAACTTGTCACACAGTTATAGCATTGCATAGCTCGTTCAAACCCGAGCTTTCATGAAGAAAAGCGGCATATAGAGCCAGCTCTGTATTTGAAGCCTACTGTTCCTGTTACATAACCCCGTGCAGAGCGGTGTGCTCGGGCCTGTCAGGTCCTCACCTCTCCTCGAAAGCGGCGAAGAGTCGCTGGTCCAGGATGTTCTCCTCCGGCTCCCATGTGCTGTATCTGCGTCACAACACACCACCACACACACGTTGAGTCGCGAGGTTACAAAGTTGATCCAGAGACACACATAACCACCCTGTACTCGGATCAGCGCTGCGCAGCGATTGCGTATTTAATAGCGGATCGTGACGCAGAGACTAAAGCGTGAGGAAACATGCATTTGAGCAGCTTGTGGACGTTTCTAGTCCGAGCCTGATGTGCATAGATTGTAAATAAACTACGTGAAGCATAACAGCGCACAAAATCTGTCAGCTAGGCGCTGCAGTAGTGAGAGCGTCCAGAAAGGAGCGCTGTCTTTCGCCGCCTCATACTCACTTCTGTGACCAGCCCTTCCATTTCACCAGATATTCCCAGCGACCCTGCAAAATAAAGACAGCAAAGGTTAGGAGGATTGCCTATCGACAACACGAGAATACAGTGGACGTGTAGACAGAGAAAGGAGGCAGAAATGCACGGAATACCCGTCTGATTCGCCTTTTAAGGATGGACTCTGCCGCAAACACGCTTTCCCCCACAGCAGACAGCTCCATAGCTTCCTGCGCTCACAATCCGTCGTTTGGTGTTTTATAAAGCGTCCCCGTGTTGCTCTGAGCTTGTTTAATTCGCCACATCCCATAATACGCACAGAAACGTCATGACGTTTGAGTGCGTTGCCAAGCACAGAGAGCAGGACGCTGCTACGTGCCTCGGTTTTGTGAGCGCGAGGAGAAGGCGGAGTCCCGCTGCTTGGGCGCGTGCGCTGGAATGTGTGCGTGCAGCAGCGGCAGACGCACGCGGGCCCAATGGCTGCACTGGGCCTCGGACTTAAAGACCGCAGAGCATTTGATGTAATAAATTCATATGCGTTCAGATTGAAATGGTAATGCACCAATAGTATATTCATCAATTTAAAAAAAATAAAAAAAATAAAAACGCATTCTTGTAAGCAGAAATAATAGTCTAATGGAAAATACATTTAAAATAGAAGAAACAATTTATGTGTGAAAATGAACGTATAATATGCTGTTAAATTTCATTATTCTCTGATTTAACCAATATATTAATACACTGAATGGGCTCTTGAACCATGTCATGGTTAATTTTTCAAAATTTAGCCAGGCTTGTAAATGCTTTATAGCCTTTTGTTGTAGGAATAGGCAAATAATAGGCCTAGCCCCTTTGGAGCCAGGACTCCAATGAAAATGAAAATGAGATGCTAAATCTCAGTAATAAATTAATAGGCTATATTTTTTTGCGGACAAAATGAGAAGTCTGGTTTTGCGTACCAGTCCTCTATAGCCTATAAAAAGGATTGAAAAAAACAAAACAAAACAAAACACCTTTTTTTTTTTTTTTTTTTTAGTGTCTCTTTTTCTTTTCTTTTTTTTTTTCTTTTTTTTTTTTTTTCTACTTCTGACAATGGAATTTAAATGAACACTTGAGGTGAACGTTTGAAGAGAAGAGAACATTTGAGAAGATTTGTTAATGGCGCAATTTGTAGAATAGAAGTTTTCTATTATTATTATTATTATTATTATTATTATTATTATTATTATTATTATTATTATTACATATATTTTTTATATGTCTCATCCCCAATTTATAGCCGGTTTGATGGAAGCAAAAAAAAAAAAAAGGTAGACAAAATAACGCGGGCTTCCCTCTAGATTTTTCTTTTCTGAATAAGGTTGTGTTGTTCATTGGCTGCACTGAAGCATTTTAGGCCTATTCTTTGGCTTCAGACTATTTATATTCAGCTTTATATTGACTGAATCAACTTCTTTAGAGAGAGAGAAAGGAATTTTGAGTTAATAGGCCTAAATGTGCGCAGACATTAGTAAATAAGTTTGTGAATTAAGCAACGTTTTAAATTAAATTCAGGGGCGGTGTGAAGTCTTTCTTATGCTTTTCTTTTTTTTTTTTCCTTTGTCAATTGGCACTCAAATCATTGTATTTGCATGGAGACATTTCAAGGGGACATCGACACCTTGCGTGTGTCATTGGTGTAGCCCTTATGCAGGTGTGGTTGGTTAGTCTTAGACGGTGGTCTGTTTAGCGATGGGCACCATATCTAAATATCAGTGTAATTTGTTGGTTTTGATTGGTGTTTTTTTGTAGCAGCAGTCGCCTAAAAGCCAGGCGCTTCTTTGGCTGTCTCGCAGCAGTCGTGTCTTTTATCGTCACCTTTCGTCCATTTTGATCGTATATGAAAATATTTTTCTAGCCTCTGACACAAGTCTAAAAGTGCAATGGACAAAAAACACGTAGACTATGCTGCAGCCACTGGAAATATATGAACCACCATTTTGATAGCGCGTACGGACCGACATTTCACGACGCAGTGGTGGCTCTGCTCCATATTTGGACGTAGCTGCGAGAAATGTGAAAAGCTCAAATAGAAAGCGCGAGGCGAGCAGCAACGGCGACGTGAATAAACAGAGACACCACTGTGCCTCGTGTGAGACACCACTGGTACCGCTCTGTTTCTGGGCAACTACTGCCCCACTTTGCTGCGTCATTCCGACAAACCACAAGTCCCGCTCAGGCAGAGGCGTGTGGCTGCGACCTGCCGTGTTTCTACATTAACGGTTACACGGATAGGCGAAATAATCCTCATGCAATACAGTTCTCTTTGCAACACTGGCACAATTTCAGGTGTGCTCCTTATAAATAAAACATTACCAATCAAATAACTATTTTTTAATCAAAGGACGTGCGTGGCCTCTGTCAGGTCACATTCCCTTATTGGGCTCCTAAATCAGTCAGCTGATCTCGGTGCTGACACAAGCCCATAGCAACTCACACCGCGCGTCCTGCAGCTGCAATGATAAAGAGGGAATGTGAAACATCACACTGCCTCTATAAATATGTCCCTATGCCCCGAGCCCTGGTCCACTTTCTCGCCTCTAAGGCCAAAGACACTCAAGTCTAGATTCTGGGGTGCTGCCTTGACGCACAGGGTTTACAGCTATAGGCCCTGGTGGAAGAGTAACATAGCCTACGCACTGCGCATACAGTTTAACGGCGCAGATGATCTATGACCTGTAAGTACTCACCTAAAGTGCGCCTGTAACTTTGCGCCTCCAAAGCGCCTTATATGGGTAACAATTTAGCCTACTTAGACTAATAAAATGTGTTTTGTTTTACAAACAAAGAAGTGCTCAAATCATACATTCTAAAAAGTAAATCAGAAAAGTGTAAAATGTAACCTCACCGCATGTAGGCTACAGTAGGCTCTTATAAACGAGGCCATTAAATGTAGCCTCTAAAGTAACTACCCCTATTATATTTGAAATCATGGACATTTTTAGCTTGAAGCCATATTAGAACTAACATTAGGTAAACGTAACACTGATGTAAAAGTAAGATTAAAGGCCTATCAATCAGAATTTGTTGCGTCACTGTAACGCAGTCACAAGAGGAAAGTAAGCTCAGTTGTAAATCCCCTGAAACCTGTCAGTCGTTAGTGGAACGGTATTGAAATTTGACATTATCACGTCGCTCTATTACATCTCCATGTTGCCTATGCCATGCAGTAATAGTGGAAGTTGACATTGAACCTGGTGGTTTAAGAGGTGCTGATTAAAAAGAATCTTGTCATGTTATGCAACAGCTACTCAAATTTTTTGCCCTATGCAACTGTGCTGTGCTACTCTGTTCATCTCTATTCCATTGTGCATGGTGTGCATCTTAGGAAACAGGAAACTGTTAGGTGATTTTTAAATAAATAATCAAGTGTGTAACATTGATTTAATACAACACGCTGATGGATTTTTTTTTTTTCTATTTTATTGTAAGACAGCATCCAGTAGGCCTAAGCTGTGTCAACATCAACCACAACCATCTTTGAAAACATAGTTCAGAACAATCATTTTGACATTAGACCAAGTGCAAAGTAACAAAAAAGCAAAAGATTAACAATGAAGTAGTACTCAATCTAAATGTGCAGAAGCCAAGCAGCTTAGTGGATCACTTTCAGCTTCTGATGCAGAGAACATTGTTTTGTTTAAAACAACAAATTAACCCTCAATAAAATATGTTTTCATAGCAATTTTGCATTCATACTGGCTTTGCATTAACTGTGCGTAGAAGGCAATTCAAACTCAAATGTGGGTTTACATCCAACATGTTCCCTCCAACTAAAACTGACATTTTGAACTATAAGCAGCAAAATGGAAACGGTAAACTAAACATGTTACACAGCTTAAACTAAAACCGTACAAGTTCATTTGTAGCAACCCTGGCAGCTTGTTCTAAACATAAAGCATTCACATATTCTTCAGAGCATATATTCAACTTCAAAATGAGATGATTAAAGCGCTAATCGCTGTAAAGTTTTAGGCATTCCTACAGACCTACTACTTTTCAAATAAACTCCAGCAGTTGTAAGGTCCATAACAAGGTCATAAATCACAGCCTCATTATGGGGAGAATCAATAGGTTTTCTTAACAAGAGCGAGTTTGAAAAATGACACCAGTTTCTGAATGGAAACTGACCTTTGAGAATGTACATGCCTCCATTTTCCTTTAAACATCAATGAAGATTGAGCAGGCAAATAAAAATGTTCATGTTTTGCTAATAAAAAAAAAATCATTTAAATGTAGTTGTAGAAATCACAACTAAACATCAATATGAAGGAGGACGACCAATTCAACTCACACTAGCAGTTTCATGACTTCAGAAATGATTAATGCAACTAAGTGCTTTTCAGTTTGATCTTTGATCAATATACTTAACCATTTCCTTTCAAATAGGACCCAAACAGGTTAATATTAGTTATACAAAATAGTTATGAAACTTCATATCTCTGGTAAGGGTTATACATTTGATACAAGACTCCTACCAAGATAATGTCACTACCAAGCTGATATTATTCAGAAGTGGAATGCATCCATATGCATTCACTCAAATTCTTGAGGGCACTTTCGTGGCTACATCACAGAATAGTTGCAATATAAAACATAAGAAACATATTGAATTTTGCATTATAAATTATGAATTTCAATATATCCAAAATTTGTATATTTTACATATTCACACAACATTTATTGTCCGTTAAGCTGTCACTGGTGACCTTAATGTTTTTCTCTTTTTTAAAAAGAAACATATTCCTTGAAGGTGACAGTGAGACTGTTCGTTGTAATGTCAGTAATAATAATATTCCCCATAAAAGGAGAGGGTGTTTTTGGTGCTTCTTGTGCCTTCTCTGAGTGTTTCAGTGCATCCACTGGAGGAGGGTCTCTGACTTCAGGCTGAGACTGCAGCTCTGGTTGTGGTTGTACTTCCAGTTCAGGTGTTTTTTTACTCTTTGGACAGCTTAGGTCCATGGGTTCATCTTGGCTGTCTGTGGGGTGATAAGTGCACACACTGCTATGGGATCGGCTGCAGTGAAGGTCCATAGGCGTGTCCTGTGGAGGGCTCACCACGGCACTGGGCACGCTGAGGCTCCGGGACATCAGGAAAGCTTTAGACACACTCCTCTGCTCCACTGGGTCAGACAGCTTACGTTTGCGGTCTATGGGGAAAGAGGGGATCCTTATCTGGTCCACAGCGGTTGGTATGGGGATGTTCGTATCAACTGTCCATGAGGCAGGAGGCGAGCTTGCGGTCAGCTGTAAAGGCAAGTCGTCCGGTAAGTCTGCTTGACCGCGAGCCACCTCTGTATTGTACTCCTCTGCTGTGCTTGGCGATGGTTTGGAAAAGTGCCGATCCTTTGGGGAACACTTGATTGGGATTTCGGCTGCTGGGGGAGACTTTCCGTTATCCGGATGGAATGCCTCGGATACTTTGGTTCTGTGCAGTGGAGTGGTTTCCAAGGGCTTGGTGCTTTCCATAACCTTGTCTTCTCCTGACGATTCCCCATGTTTAGTCTTTAATCCATTAACCTTATTGTCCATATATTTGCTCATGACAATAACAATACGTCCATTCTTGTTTTTATTCTTGATTATCTTCATTTTACTGCTGATAGTGCTGGCCAGGCTTATATCCTTAGGGTCTGATTTCACTACTTGAACAGTGTCAAGCTCTTTAGCTGGCTTTCTCACCTCCACTGCCATCTCCTTCACTTTGCTCAAGCAGCCTGTGTCTTTGTCTCTGACCCATTTCTGTTGCAGTGCCAGCGGTAAGTTCCAGCCAGGATTGGATGGTTTACTGGGCACCTCCTGAACTTTGACCACCTCCTTAAGCCTGGAGGCCTGGGTGTCATACATGCTGGGGTCAGGCTCATAGTGGTGGTGCTTCTTGCTGTTTAACTGGTAAATAAACTTCTTCTTTCCAATGCTCTGGTCAGTCGGGAGTTCCTGGCTGCTGGGCTGGTACTGGTGGTGCTTCTTACTGTTGAGTTGATAGTGCTGTGGCTGGGACCGTAGCACCGGGACAGGGTCCGACTTTGGGACGCTCTCGGGTTCTGGAGGGGTCTCCTCCAGAGCTTCAGGGATAGTTGATCTCCGTGCAAACGATGGGACCTAGACATTAGAAAAGATATCAGCTTGTATTGTAGTGTTCCTTAGGACAGCAACATCAACTGTAGACGATAAGTTTGCTTATGCAATACATTAAATTGTGGTTACAGACAAATTAAAGACTAAAATGGAGTGTCAAAAATGCAGTGCCCCTCCCCCTCGTGCCTGCCTGACCCAGAGCCGTCACAGAGGCAGTGCAGCAGAACGTTCGAGACACTTTGGCTGTGACCCGGGGTCAGCCTGGTGCCACCAGACGTGTCACGCTTTAGCCCTGAGCATTGGCCACGTGTGACTGAGAAGGAGTGGCATGCCTCTAAAGGACGGACACTGCATAGTAATCAGCTCCGAGCCGCTCCAAATATATAATCACATTTGGCCCTGAGGAGAGGCCTGAAACAGTCTCAACATAGAACACCTCTAATTTTAGTAAAACAATTTTCAGCTTGAACAAAAAGGGAAATGAAAGACAATGAGTCAGTGGTACCAAAAAAAAAAAAAAAATCTACCTCAGTTCAGTAAAAAACAGGATGTCTGCTCAATTTTTCAATTTAGTGCAAATAAGACACAATGTTCATGCAAAACCTTATAATGCAAATCTGGTTTGCCTCTGAGCTTATGAGCGTTACACTCTAATACCACAAATCTGCCCCATTCATCTACCACACTCCCAACAGCTCTGCAGAAAACCTGTGTTACAATCTTCTCTTATAAATGAATATCTAGTTACCTGAAGGTAGAGCTGGGCGATATGGCCTAAAAATAAAATCTCCGATTTTTTTACAAAAAATCCGATTTCCGATTTTAATCGATTTTTCTCTGCCCTACTCAAAAACAAATAACAGATGACAAATAAATGGCTCAAAACAAGTTTTAACTTTATTCTTTTTTTAAATTTAGGATTAAAGTGCAATCTGACAAGCAAAAAACATACTTGTAAGTGAAATGGCAGACCAGGCCATTGTAAACACTTTTAGAAAGGACACTTTTAGAAAGGACATGTCCAGAGGTGTGAAAACACCATCATGGCCCTGAATGGATATGCTAACTACTCCCCCACTCCCACTCCATAATGAATAGACTCACCTGACTAACAGAAACTGTAAATAAATATGTGTTGTCTCAGAGTAATTTTCATTGTAATTAAGCTCCTCCCTTCAGGCAGATATAAAGCAGTGTCCACCAGCATCTGACCAGAACGGAAGAAGCAGCTTGGATGAGCTGAGAAACGTATTCGACCAAATAAACTCTGTCCAGCTGACAAATCAATTTCTCCTTTTGCTACTTTTAGAAAGTTTTGATCATATTGCTGCCGCTGTCTGTTGTCATGCAGATGAGTCTTCTGCAAGTTTCCACGAAGTGAAAGCATCTTTCAATCCTTGCACGATTAATCCCTCCTTGTGATCCTCGGGAAAATACACTGTTTGCAGACAAACACTTCGCATCGCCCAGCTATTAACAAAATGTACCGTTAAACTCAAGTAGAGCTGCATCGTTCGGCTGGACCACAGGTCAGTCGTAGCAGAAAAATACGACACCTCCTCCGCTCCGCGCCCCGCTAACTTACCCATGTAGAGCGCTGCAGCGCATTAGTTCCGCTTTCGACGCTCACGTGTAAAAAATAATAGTAATAATAAAAAAAATCGATTTTCATAAAAACACATCGTTCTGAACTGTAAATTCGAATTAATCGATTTAATCGATATATCGCGCACCTCTACCTGAAGGAGCATGTGTTTTGGTTTGGGCCCTCGTTTCCGGTATCCCATCAGCTGCTCTTGTCTCTCTCTGTGAAAGAAAAAACAGAATTATTTACTTTTCAGTTTACTTTCCGTGTTCACATCTGCTTTATATACACAGCACTTGGGACTGCCATATTAACAAGTCCAATCATGATGACACAGGGAGTTACAGGTATGACATGAGTGAATCTATTCATTTCCTTCTTCCTTTCAAGGTCAAACGCAGAATTTAGATTTGGACTGAGTAATGAATGCCCAAGTGCAGCCTACAGAAAGTATTATGATCCTTATTTGCATAGCTCTCAATGGTAATCGTCCTGTTCCATATTCTCATTATCCTGGGGAAAATTCAATTAAGCTTACAACACGGAGGATCTGTGCTTCCTCCTGGAGCCAGGCCGTCCTGCCTTTTATACTTGAACTCTAATTAAGGTCACAAGGTAGGGATGAAATGGGATAAACGTGGCATTGTGGTATATTTTTCTGGTTTACATTCGGCTCTCAAAAACGCTTACTGACTAATACCATTATAGTCACAAGTAGTTAGTGTTATTTAGTGTATAGTAAAGACAAAACAAGGACTCTAACAATAACTGGCCAATATTAACCTTGATTGGCTCAGCATGTAAAGGAAGGCCATACACAGTCTTCCCCACCATGCTATTGTTTCCCTTTCATTACAAATGTCATTGCAACCAGAAAATTGCCACAAGAAACAGGCTAATGCTATAATGTGCGTGATTTCAAACAGCGTCCGACGTGGTGACCCCTATTCATAGAAGATTTGGCAATTACAGGCTCCCTCTCTCTCGCTCCCCTCCATGCACCCCTCCCCCATCCTCTGAGAGCCGTGAGGAATCCGCACACACACAGAGGCAGTCCTCCATGACCATCGCAACACACTTACATGGGGCTAGTAAAGAGGCGAAGCAGACTGCAAGGGGAACCCGAGAATGAAATGCTACACTGGGACCGCGGCGTGTCAATTAGCCTTTTCACAAATGTAAATTCCTTTCAGCAGCCATCTTGTCTTTGCCGGGCTCCCACGGGTGCTCTGATGGCCCGCAGAGAGGGTATATCCCACATAGACCGCTAATGCCAAGTGAACAGGCCAAAATGACAGCCACATTTGTATTCATTACTCTTTCAACCTCCTGCTGACATTTCCGCATTTGTCATTATTCCAGTCCATTATCGGGCATTACTAAGGGTTTGGTGGTACTGGAGATCGACATACTGCAATAACATAAATGAGGGATTTGTGCAGGATGTGTGAAAAATAAAACGTAGCTGCACTCATTTGCTCTGAATGAGATAAATGATTCAGAACGCTGTGGTAAACTTAACAATTGTGTGTGGCAGCAGCATGTGTGGGCCTCTTTGCATAAACTAACTCTGATAAGCTTTTTACAATTTACAAGATAAATCCAGTGTTCCACAGCTAAGTAGGTCAACGGTAAAGTTCTCTTGCCCACATGAAAAGGCAATAATTTGTGCTTAGCTTATTTGTCATGCATTTCTTCTATCCGTATCCAATATTAACAGTAAGGTTTTAAAGAATCCAGGCTACCACACATCCCTAAGTCTTTTCCCCAAGGAGATAGTGCAGCAATGGGGAAAGAGGCGGGAGGGGGGATCAGAGTGATAGAGTTACTCGAGCGCCCCTCCTCCCATGCCCATATAAGGTCATTGTTGAAGTGGAGGTGGCGCACGCTGCTGTTTGGGGCCTCCGCTCCAGAACTGTCCGAAGTCCACCACTCGCTGTCACTCTCACCTGTGTTGAAACGCGACCAACAGCCGGGGGTCAAGGATGTTTTCTTCGGGCTCCCACGTGTTATATCTGCAAACACAAAGCCGAACAGTCAATCACATGCACCTGCTAACATAACACATTTAAAATCATTTTATACGACTAAACACGCGCGTTTAGCCTATATTCAAAAGTGCTTTCGCCCCGTTTCCATGCACAGCCCATTTTTATGCATATGCGTGGATTACTTCAAGGTCCCGCCACATGCAACTCAAATGTCAAAACTCCCTTCACGCAAAAACTGCTCTGGCAACATACAGTCGGCCATTTTCGCTGCACAGTCTCGTAAATTCGCTGGCAGAGCAGAAATAATTAAAACGGGATTACACTGCTGTGCCTACCCCCTTCGCTCGCATAAATTAGTGAAGGCATCCGCGGATACAGTGGAAACACATACCAACCGCGCTCTCTCCAGCAGCTCCACCAACAACACAACACAACCGCCACACACATGCACACGTCCCGCCCTTCACGATCCCCATTTGGGCAACTTTGTGCCTTTGCAACGAAAAATGGTGCATGGTGTTATATAAAGCATAGTGCACTTGAACTTACTTAGGAGACCAGCCTCGCCACTTCACCAGGTACTCCGTCTTTCCCTGTGAGGATGGACATGGAAAAGGATTAGACTCGTTACGGTTCGTGCCATACGCTTTGCATTTTCAACGTGCGTGCGGGGATACCTTGCGAATGCGCTTCTTTTCTATACCCTCCACCGCAAAGACGTGCTCTCCGGCAGCAGGCAGCTCCATTCTCACCTCAAATCCCGATCGCAAAAACACGGGAAAGGCTCCTCCACGCAGGCTTTACGCGCAACGTTATAAATAATTGAAACGTGTCCCTCCGCTGGGTTCCAGTTGGTCAGGGATTCAGTTAGGATCCAGATCAAAAATAAACAGTATTTCCCTCCACCTTCCCTCCTTTTTGCACGCGCCAGTTCACCAGTCCTGGCTTACAGATATCACAGTTGTACGGTGGAGGGTGAGCAGCTCGTTTCGTGCACCGCTCCAGCTCGGCGCGTGACGTCAGGGCGGGGAGGGAGGGGGTGGAGACCTTGCACTGAGCAGCACAGGGGTTCATCCCATAGTTTTGGAGTCTTAAATTTTGAAATCGGTCATGCCGTAACTGTTCGTGCGCCATGTGGAAGGTTGAGTTTAGAAGCAGAACGAGCTCTCCCGCTGAAAACATTATTATGGGTATGGGGTTTTCTTGGTATTTTGTTGATTCAGCTCCTTATGAGTCCTGAGTTTTTGAAACTGCATAAGACTAACAGAGCCAACTATTAAAAGAATACAGTTAGGCAGTTCAGTTAAAATATTGTTATGTGGTTATTACCACTACAGGCAATATGCTTACATTGCCTAAATTTGTATTAAAGGTTCCCCAAACACAGTTCAACATTGGATAGCTGCTGGACAAGACAAATTCTCAACATGCAGGTTTTAGGTGGATCATGTGGCTTAATTGATCGTGCGTAGTGATGCATTTTTAAACCAACTCATTAAAAAAAAAAAAAAAAAAAAATCCTCGTTAGACAAGCGCAGTCTTAACGGTATATAGGTCACACTCTTAAGCAGCCAGTCAAACCTGCGCCATGTCCTCTAGTTTTAACTGTCGTTAATTTGACAAGTAGTAGAAATGTGGGTTGCCTTAAGATTACCTGTGGCAACTTTTACAACTGGCGGCAAAGAAGCACGCTGCTATAAATCATACAGATTTACATTACTGATGATTAACCTGTTGACACTTCAAATCCTGCTACAGATCCCACAATATCACTGAGCATGTACTCTGCGCTCTAACTGTCACCGCATGAAGGTAGATAAATTATGTCGACATAATTGGAAACATGAGATGAAGCTATTAATTAAAATGTGAAGATGTGGCTTTGAACGTGTTTGTAGAAAGAACATGAAGTATATAATATATCTGCAGTGTTACCGCTCAGACAAAACAAAAATTTAGCTTTTCCCGTTTCAAAAAGTAATTCAGCAGAATAAGGGTTAAAGCCCGAGACGGAGAGCAGAGCGGCAGCGGCTGGCCAATTAAACACAGGCACGATATATCTCTGCCTGCCATATAAGGTAATGGACAGAAAGCGTCCGAATAACGCCAGTTTGGTCCGTTCTTTCGCGCCTTTCAGGTGTATGATGTGTGCGTAAAGAGGTCGGGGCTCTAACGAGTGACCCCACGTTCGAGCAGAGCCACGGATCACGCGCTTTCCCCGTGTTCCCCCGTGCCCTTCAGGCAGCGAAAACGCCCTGCTTCCCTAGCAACAGCGAAAGGAAAGACAGACAGGCACACAAACACAACCACAATTTAAGTTTCATAAATATAACTGGTCATACCGCTTTTGTTTCATGAGAGCGCATTCATTCTCGCCGAAATGCGTGTTTAGAAATGTTCCCTGATACAACAGCACATTTTTCATCCTCAATCATTCTGTTTAGTAAACCAGATACCCAAAATACAAATTATCTATCATTTAGTCTACCTCTGACGGGAAAGTGGATTGTGTATGGAGACGCACACGATCATTTGGAAAATCTTACCACTCAAATATAATCCCCGTGTCTAATTAATGCGATCTGAGGTATATAGCAGACAGTGTGATTTTAAATCCTCTAAAACTTGACAGTACCTCTATTTGATACAGCCGAGTGAATGTGCGTCATTCCTGCGCTCCAAAGCTTGCTTCATTGTTTCCACTATTGTATGGAAAACAACTCCGCATTGTCTAATCATAAGCATTATGGGAACTTACACATTACCTTATAGTCTAATCTTTCTTGCAACAACTCAGAAAAGAGAATTCATGGATTTAATAAGCATTTGTAAAAACATCACGTCGTCGCATAGGTTTTGCGCACAGGTAGAGCGATGAGCGTTGCACTTGTTCACCTGCGTCCTGAGACATCCTGGAGGCTTGCGGACCCGGACGTTGGTAACACAAGCCTTTCCAACTCTTCCAAATGCCATAGTTAGGTCTGAGAAAAGAAAAAAAGTACACGCACAGGCAATTTAGACAACTATTTACAGTATTTTTATTTAACTGACTCGTGAGTTCGTTAGAGATAGCCTGGAATTCACACTTGTATGAATGGGTTGTGTGCGGGCTTTTGCGAAAACATTTGACATTTATTTTGTCCTTGCAGCCAGCGCCAAGGTCATTCTAGCTGTTATCTACAAGCGACGATAAAACCAGGGTCAGCAGGTTTGGTGTTTATCTGTTTGATGAGATTTTTACACATTCCTCTGCTTAAAGTGTTTTAGCCCAGTTTTTCTATAAAATGTAAATGGACGCCTTTGAAGTTTTTAGTATTTCCCAAGTCTGTGGTTACAGTATGTGGGTGTAATGAATGTGTGGCCTCAGTTGCATGTGGAGTGGGAGAAGGGCTGGGGTCAGGTTAAGTCCTGTTCCCTGGTCTGGTCCCAGCAGGAGCCAAAGAGCTCCCTGCTCCTTGACCTTTTCTGTTCCAACATCCTGGATATAATTCTTTCTTTATTTTTTTCTTCTTTCGTTTAGAATCATGCACAGCCTTGCAGTCCACCAAAAGTGTTTAAAAAGTGTAAACCAAGAGCTGTCCGAAGAGATCAAGACAAAGTTGACCAGGCAAGTGCAAACACAGCCTACCTGTCCATAGACCACTTGTTAACTCACACTTTCTTATCCATAAAACCTGTGTTTGAAAAATAATAGCCAAAATACACATACATTAACAGATTTTACCAATATTGTAACACCTTTCCAGAGGGTTTAGGAAAAGGCATAACTGAAGTATCAATGAAACAAAGCATCCCTTGACTCTTGCATCTCCTCAGCAAACCAAACCATAGCAACCATAAATAAGAGAGCCCTTTATATATACTGTATCATACGAGATTTTAAAAAAGGCATGTTGCTTTTTGCATTTTTTGCATTTTAAGCTCTATGTTGTTGATATCTCTGAGTTAAGGGTAAACAGAATATACATCCAAAAAAAACCTCATTAAAAAAATAAATAAAAAACACTCTCCAGACTTGGTTGACAGCCTAGTCAGCACAATAACAGCACAAAATGGTGACTCCTGGGAAGGCCTCACCTCCTTGGCAACCTCCAAACCAGAAGTGCCCACAGTGCCAAGCGAGGGACAAGGAAATTGAAAAAAACTGCTCCCAAGGAAAGGAGTTAGGAATCACGAAGGGAGCGAGACAGGATTGTGCAGGGCAGGGTGCGATAGGTCTTTTGCAACAACCAAGCAGCTAATTCATGTCAAAGGAACAGCAGTGATTGGTTTAAGAGACAGAATGCAAGGACAGAGGAGACGAGAGGAGGAGGAGGAGGCTGGTATTACAAAAATGTTAAGAGGGCCCTTGCAGCCATTCTCACCAAGCACAGCGGGCGGTCATTAAACTCCACTATCGAACAGACTGATGTAGCAAGGACACATACAATCACACACACACAGACGCACACACACACATCTACAACACGTATAGGAGGACAAGTTATGCTGATTAGCTGCTTAAAGAAAAAGAAAGAAAAAAAATCTTTAATTAGTGACTGGAAATATGTCGTATGATAACAATATTTGACTCAATCCAGGCTAATTATGCCATAACAAAAACCTATCCCCACATTTAGCAGTCCTCTTTCAGGTGCTAACACAGAAATCTCAGCGTTCCCTTTGTCTGCTCCTGACATATGTTTAATTATGATAATTGTAACAAATGAAAGCTATTAGCAGGCCATTCATCGCATCACCGCTGAGTTCAATGCGCTGAAGATGGGGTAAGGGTGTGTATGTGTGTGTATGTGGAGGAGAAGGGGAGGGGGGGTAGCGGAAATTCTTCCTCCAGTGTCATTGTCAAAGCCATTGTTGCAGCGAGGCGACAGGTCTGCGGAGAGGAGCAGCAGAGATTGGGGTGCCGCTATGCTCTGCCAGCAGGGTGGGCTTCAACGCATGGCCCCCCACCCTTTCTGCCCCATCACTACTAGTACTCGTCTCCCCCTCGAAGCTGCCAACGTGTGCGGTTCCACTATACCTCATTGATCCCGGCAGCTTGGAGTAGCCGGGGAGGGAGAGAGAGGGAAAGGTGAGGGAGGGGGTGGTGAGGGGGTCTTCCAGGGTGGTACAGGGTGCAGGGGGGTGCGCGGAAAAAAAGAGGGTGCTGTGGAATTTTGGGAGAATGTGGCGGCTGAATACTCATCAATACTGTATAAAGCATTTCGGTAGAGAACAGTGGAGAACTGAGGAAAAGGTTTACAAATAATTGGACTTGAAATATTTGATTCTGTGGGTTGAATCTTAGAAATAGCTGAAAATTTCAAGAACGCTGTACCAAAAAATTCAGGGACAATTCAAATCCTTTCTTGACTTGCTCCTCTCCCTATAAGTTATTTTGCAAACCACCCGAAGCCCTCTGCTCGTTTTGCTGCAGGTGCAAGTGATGCAGTTACCGTGGCAACAGAGGTCTGCCTTCAAAGTTGTGCTGTGACTAAAGCAGCTTAAGTTTTGTATGATACTGTATTGTTTTTTGTGGGCTCATGTGTTTGTGTGTGAATATAATGATCTATAGTAGCGTTTCCATCCACAATGGTACATCACAATAGCAGTACATAAATCTAATGAGACACTTATGAAATGTAATTGGCAATTATCTGAGCCAATCTGTAATGACTAGACCTTGTGGTTTCATTCTCTAGTGATTTTTTTTTCCAAACAAAACAATCACACAAGAAGCATATTTTTTCACAAGCTATGAAATAGTAATAGCAGTTAATTTAGGCAATTCTGTGATAGACCAAGAGAGACCATACTTGGTTTTCTACTTCATTCAAATATAAATATAAATATAAATATAAATATAAATATAAATATAAATATAAATATAAATATAAATATAAATATAAACATATAAAAATCACTATGGCAGTAGTCTTACTCTTTGGCATGTTCTTATAAAACAGTATGAATGCGAAATACTTGAGATGACAATCTGTGTTTCTGAATGTGAGAGATCTTCAAATGAAATGACCTGAACTGAAAACTGTGAATTTCAGTTGAGCTGTAGCAACCTATCTTGGTTTCAGAATGATGAAAAATTAGGACGGCTGGCATAGCGATTAACACCGAAGTATAACACCGAAGTATTATATCTTTTGAGTGCGAAAGTTCTCAAAATGTTGCACGTAACACAAAGCTGAACCCATGAGTAGATGAATGAGAATCAACCACACAGCTTTTCAAAACCACAGCTATTGTCTTTTGCTTTCTCTTTCTGATGTTATTGCAATCTGGGAGCACACCCTGGTTCAGATTTGGCTGTCTTTGCTCTAATGCCACTCTAATGAAGACTGACACAGACTCTTATCCTGAGACCCAATGCTTCACTTCCCTGTAACCCCTCTCTCCTCTCCCCCTGCATCTCCAGGGAACTGCTTATTTGCCTGCTTTTAATTGCGTTTTAATTTACATGTAAGCCTCGGTGCACTGGTGATGAGAAGCCTGTCTTTTCTTTCTCTACTCCGGTGGCATTGTGAACCATGGAGAGCCCCAATATGGTAGCCAAGACCTCCTGTATACATAACAAAAACAAGATCAAGTTCTAGTCCTTTTATGGGGTCAATTGCAATGGAGTGTCCAGCCAGATAGGGGCACGACATGTGAGAGAGGGAGATAGTGGGAATTGGTAATGTAAATGAACTGGGCTTCTCTCCATCAAAATGTAATAGGTCTCAGAGTGGACAGATAGACAAGTTTAATGTGCACGTCTATCTATATGGAAATTCATCCGCGCTCGGCTGTCATCACCAAACCCCACTGCCAGATGCTTTTTTTTATATATAATTCAGTTTGGGTTTGTGTATAGAAAGAAAAGAGAAAAAGATAAGATGCACACAACAGAGATTTATGATTTGCATTGTGTTTGTTGAGATAATGGGGCAATTTGGTTTGAAAAATGCCAGTCGCTGCACTTAGAAAGCTTAGCAGATTATGGAAATGACCGTTGTATCATTTGTTGTTTATAGATAGTAAAATGAATGGGGGTTCTCTCTTTTATTTTTGTGTGTGGCTATATGACATTTTAGAACAATACATGTATCACTCAAAGTCTTTTACTAATAATTGCAACAAAAATACATAGATATAGTTTGCTTGACATGTATTAAAAATGTACATTTGTGGTTGGGCTGTTTCTTCAAAGTAAAATCTTGATAAATACAGATTCAGGTTCTGGAAATGCAATGCCAACCCCGGTAAAATTATCCATCTATCTTTGCTATGTCTGCTAGGCTTGCATATGAAAAAAATCACATGTACATTAAACACATTGTAGTATTTGTGTTTTTGTGTGTAATAATGCCGTACTTCCTCAGTGATAGCCCGAGGCAAAGCTGTCAGCCTGTCGAGAAGAGCCCCGTGTCACTCATCAGCCGAACACCACTTCATGCACACACAAAAGAAGTGTGTGTGTAACAGGTAGAACTCACCACATCACTGCTCCACAGCACACATAGACTGAGCTCTGTCTGCTGTCTGTTCTTTGTCCCCTCCCCCCATATAATCTCTCTTATAAACTTTACTTTGTGCGACGTCTTTCGTGCAGTATTTTTATGTGTTTTATAGAGCAGTTTGTGACCCGTTGCATTGCCAGTATCCAAAGTTATCCAGTCTCAACAGCCAGAAAGTAATGGGCAATGGGCATGCAATGCTGTAATCATATTATAGGTATTGTAGTATTGGCATTTGCAGAAATATAGTATCATAGTAATTTATAATTCTTGCCATGCGTAAGTGGATGACACATTGCATGTTGTATATAGACTTAGACAAACCTTACTGGGAACAACAAGGGAAAATTCTTTGGACACAGTAGCTCACACATCACAATATATTATTATAACAAAGAGCAAAAATATAAATGGTAATAATAAATTCAAAAATAGCAAGAGACTGAGACAGAGAATATGATAATACTAGTAAACTCTTTTCTAAATAGAGTAATAAATGATTGGCCATTTTCCTTCAGCAGGTATTGCATTAAAGTATAGCAGTGAAAACATGACTTTGACTGTGCTACTAGTGATGTGACAGATGTACAGGAAATGTAAATGAGTAACCACCAGAAGCTTGCACCTTTGTATATTAATGCACAGGCCTACAAAACCCACAGTGCACAACTGATGCACTGTGATAAGTATTACCCTGTATTTTGAATGACCTTATACTTATAAAAGATAAAGATAGTTGTTCTTTATTTTACTGTGCTTAGAAGTGATTGGGCTCAAATCACCTACATTGCATTGTAAAGTTTCACTTTAAGAAGGAAGGCATCTCTTTGATGCTATTTTAATGACGCCTTACACTTTCTACTCTAAATTAAATTAAAGAAAACAGTGTCAAGTTTCACTCTCTCACAGAATTATCTAGGCTAGAGGTTAGTAATTCTTAGTTTGAATTAAAAGAAAACCAACTGTGCAGTATTGTGTGCACTCTGCATACAAACATTATTTCAAGTTGCAAGTCAGCAAAAGTGAAAGCCATTTTTCATTATTAAAAAAAAACAGAGTATTATGTCATTTATCATCATTCTGTCGACTACATTTTATTAGATCCTTACTCCCAATATTAACTAGGACCCATTACCAAACATGCACTGGAAATCTGTTTAATCTCACTATATCTTTCTTTGTGTATGTCCCAACAGAGTGAAAACACATTATCATTAAAGTCTGACTCAGCAAATCCAGACTTAATTCACTTGCTCTGTCTTTGTCACACATAAGACAAACTCTGCTCCTCCACCCTGGCCCTGGCGCTTCACATCCACCATGATGTATCTCCCCTGTCTTCATCTGATGCTTATTTAAAGGGAGAGTCATGGATTTTCTACCCCCATACAGCATAATGGCAAATCAATACACACAGCCATATACGGCAGACTGGGCATTTCAGAAGGACAGGAGGATGAATTGAGACCAAGAGAATAGATCACTTTTTAAATCGCATTATAAAAGTAAATATTTAATCTTTTTGTGCTTGAATGTATAATTTAACATTAAATTGAAATAGGTCTAAACAGGTCTAGAGTTTACTTAAAGGTGCACGATGTAACATTTCTGGTGGAGTGGATCTGCTATCTGCTTGTTTCCATGGAGATGATATTGCATTCTCTGTAATGCTCCACATTATTGTATTCAATTACTTGTGTATTTATTGCTAAAAATGCCTTCTTGCATTCTTACTGTGAGTGGCCTTGCTTCTTCACAGATCTGACCTGTAACTTGTCCTGGTTGCTTCACCTGCTTGGAGAAGGTGAGGTGATGTTTAATACTATTCTGTGGAACATTCCAGAAAAGCATGAAAGCATATGGCCAGAAAAGTATGAAAGCAGATGACCAGAAAAGTTACGTAGTGCACCTTTAATAACTTTTTTCCCTTGTAAAAATTTAAGTAAAACATATATTGCGGGTGGAATTTGGAACTGATTTCATTTTACGATCACCTGCAAATTTAATTCAACTTTAACACAGATTGGCTTTCCAATTATAAAAGTTAATGTTTAATCATTTTGTGAATATAATTTCCTAGTATTTCTTTTCTGCCAGTCTACAGAGGAATGAGGATGTGCCTGCTAGCTCCCGAGGGCACACACGTACAAAATAATATAAAAAAAGGTGTGTGTTTTTCCCATGGCAAGACTTGTCAGCTAGCAGACGTCTGACATCATGCTCTGCTTTTCCACCGTCTGCAGTGTGTGTGTGTATGTGTGTGTGCGTGCGTGCGTGTGTGTGTGTGTGTGGGAGGGAATCGGAGGAAGGCGGTTGTTATCATGACTTATGGATTGGACAGCAGTTTCCTACCGGGCAAAAAAGACATGATTGGTTACACAGAGGAATGTGGAGAGTGCTTTGTAGAGAAAAAGGGTGAGTGAGAATCAAAGTAGAGGGATGAGACAAGTGAAGAAAGCCAGATGCCCTGCAGGTCTGATATGTTTACACCCCTGTCAGTTAAAGCGTCTTGTGAGGTGCATGTGGGGGTACTCTGATTGTTAGCAGACATGTGTAGTACTCAGGTATTGTACTTCTGAGTATGTGCATTATTTTGTGTTTTGTTCTTCCCCGTCCAAATACTTTTTTACTCTTACTTGAGGGCCCATATTACGCTATTTTCGGATCTATGTTATAATATTGTTTCCTCATCACAAACAAAATATTGTGTTTTGTTTCATTCACACATGTTTAACACGCAAACCCTGCATATTTACGCTGAGTTCTTCAAAACGAAAATGCTCTGTTCCACCTTGTGATGTGATACAAGAAGTTCTTCTGTGTTTTTAACTCCATACACCTTGACTAGAATCATATGGATCATTTCAGCCCTGGAATTACCCATTTCTACTGAACAAAAGTGAATGAAACAAAACACAACTCCAGGTATGTTTTTTGATGAGGTAACAACATTATGACATGGCTTAATGATCAGAAGTGTCAAAGTTGCCAAAAGAAGTTGTATAAGATGAGTGTAGTGTAGTGTTGGTAATCTTGTTGACATTTCTCCATGGTGAATAGAAAAATAGTCTATAGAGTTATGTAGCAGTGAAAAGCTACAACATGACACAAGCTTGTTGATCTAAGGGGCGTCCCACGTGTGAAGAATCAGTCTCTCCTCATGCCCTGTGTGTGATTCCTTGTCCTTTCACCTTGGGCCTGGGGTTCAAGCGCAGGTCACAGACAAAAAGAGCTGCTGCTGTGTCTCATGACCTAATTTACAACATGTATTCTACTGCATAATAATATATTGCTTCTGTATTATTTCACTGGTGAATACTTTGGTGTCGTTTTAATATATATCTCTATATATTGAAGTAGCACCTAATTTATCCAAACACTAGAATTATTGCTTCACTTCAACTACAAAAACAACAGAAAAATGCAGTACCATAATACTGTTCCTACAACTTTTTTAATAGGGCTAGTGCAACTATTAGCACTTATAATATTAATGCTAATTTCCCTATAGTCAAGCAAAGTACTTATTTTTCTTGACTACAAATATTAGTTCAATTAAAATTTCTTTTAAATATTTGTTCATTAGATTAGAAGTATAAAATTCGAACCACCCATTGTTTAGTACGTAGATGTACGTTGCACCATATTCTTTCTATTATAAAAATATATTTCAGAATGTACAATAAGTTTTGCGTCTTTGTTTCTGGTGCACTGCCTTTGTGAGTCAGCGTGCTCCAAACTCAGACATGGCAGTCAATGTGAACAATTGACACAAATCCTGTTTAATCACAGCTGCTGTCAGGGCCGCTCAGAGCCGCCGGGCACGCGACAGACGCAGAGACGTGGGCGGGCATAGAGAGTCACTCCACACATCCACAATGTTGGCATGAATACTTTTAAAATGTAATTTGTTACAGAATACTAAATACTTGCATTCAGATATTCTGTAATGCATTCCATTACATTGTCAAATCTGAGTATTGTATTCTGAATACTTCAAATACTTTCACATTGAGTTGCATTATATAATTGGCATATTTAAAACTGCTTTATGTACACTATACTGGCAAAAGTATTCACTCACTCACAATCCAAATAATCAAAATCAGGTGTCCCAATCACTTCCATGGTCACAGGTGGATAAAATCAAGCACCTCGGCCTGCAGACTGTTTCTACAAACATTTGTGAAAGAATGTGTCGCTCTCAGGAGCTCAGGGAATTCCAGCGTGGTACTGTGATAGGATGCTACCTGTGCAGCAAGTCCAGTCGTGAAATTTCCTCGCTCCTAAATATTCCACAGGCAACTGTCAGTGGTATTATAACAAAGTGGAAGTGATTGGGAACGACAGCAACTCAGCCACAAAGTGGTAGGCCACGTAAACTGACAGGGCGTGGTCAGGGGATGCTGAGGCGGATAGTGTGCAAAGGTCACCAACTTTCTCCAAACTTCATGTGGCCTTCAAATTAGCTCAAGAACAGTACGTAGAGAACTTCATGGAATGGGTTTCCATGGCCGAGCAGCTGCATCCAAGCCATACATCACCAAGTGCAATGCAAAGCGTCGAAAGCAGTGGTGTAAAGCGCCGCCACTGGATCGAAAGCAGTGGTGTAAAGCATGCCACTACTGGACTCTAGAGCAGTGGAGACACTTTCTCTGGCGTGACGAATTGCACTTTTCCATCTGGCAATCTGATGGACGAGTCTGGCTTTGGCTGTTGCCAGGAGAACGGTACTTGTCTGACTGCATTGTGCCAAGTGTAAAATTTGGTGGAGGGGGGATTATGGTGTGGGGTTGTATTTCAGGATCTGGGCTTGAGACTGAGAGTCAGGCCTTCTCGTCCAACATCAGTGTGACTTCACAAATGCACTTCTAGAAGAGTGGTCAAAAATTCCCATAAACACACTCCTAAACCTTGTGGATAGCCTTCCCAGAAGAGTTGAAGCTGTTATAGATGGAAAGGGTGGACCGACGTCATATTAAACCCTATGGATTAAGAATGGGATGTGACTTAAGTCCATATGCGAGTCAAGACAGGTGAGCGAATACTTTTGGCAATATAGTGTATGTTGCACCACATATTATGTATTTATTTATCACATCATCATCATTTTTTTCCCTAATACTGTGCAGACTGAAGCCTAAATTGCATGATCATCTTGTATATAGCTGAGATATATTTGTATTACTATATTTCTATATTTTATTTTTACATATACATAAACATTTATATAATTATTGCCTTATTTGGCACCAGTCTCTTGGTATTTTCGCTACTTTTTTACAATTTATGATTACTATTTATACTCTTGCTCTTTGTTATTATATTATGATGTGTGAGCTACTGTGTCCAAATAATTTCCCTTATGGATCACTAAAGTTTGTCTAAGTCTAAATCTATTGAGTACTGCAGTGCATTCCTTTGGTTTTAGTAAAGTTTCTGAATACTACAAAATAAAATTATAACTGTAACAAACTACAGTTACTCAAAATGAGTATTCTGTTAGCATTCTATTTGTATTTTTATTCTGAGTGTTTAGTTACTCTCAACACTGCACATACAGATATACAGTAGTGACAGCGGTTCCACTTCAGCTCTCAGTCCCTCTCTCTTCTCTCACAAAGAGCAGGTTGTTGGACTGAGAGTCTGTGTTAGCCTAAAACCGTTGCCAAAACTTCTCCAGCGCGACTGGAGCGGTGTAAAAAGGGCTTTTGTGTTGATGCAGACGGAGAATGACCAGGGAACTGTCAAAAAAGTGATCAAAAAGAGAAGTGTTGACAGGCCGAGGTGCATATGAGGCAAGTGTTGTTTTAAATGGAGTACTTAAGAAGGAGGAGACAGGTGCCAGGCTTTCATTTGTGTGCCATCATCTTTTCCATTGGCGTTACTCTTGTAGGGACTATTTCTACTGCACAGTGCACACAGGTTTAAGCCAATTTAATATAACTGCAAGTGCTACGGAACCAGGAGACACCTAAACAAATATGGGCAAGGTGTCATGAATTTAGACTGGCAGATTTGTTTAATCCAAGAAGGAAATTACTTTAACACAGTTGCAGAAAAAAATACTACATACAGTATAATACAGTAATGCAGATTTTAGCAATAATAATAATAGTGTCAAGTATTTACATTGTAGCAGGGGACACAGATTGTATGTACAGAAGTTTGTATCTTTGTAAATCAAGAACATGTACAGTAACAGAAATGATGAATTTTCTACTTAAAGGTGCACTGTGTAACTTTTCTGGTGGAGGGTCTGCCAACTGCTTGTTTCTATGGAGACGTCTTTGTGTTGCCTGCGTTCTACAGCAGGGCATCAAACGTATCCATTTCCAAAGAAACATGCAAATGACACTACAAGGCTAAGTTACAGGTCATATCTGTGGAGAGGTGACTATGCTAATGATGAGAATGCATGTTTTTAAGGTACTTTTTAGTAATAAAAATACCTTTAATTACTTAATGTAAGATAGACATTTATGGCATACTGTGGAATATTGCAAGCAAAGTAGTAACATCTTCATGGAGACAGTTATGTGCAGTGGCGGTTTTAGGATTTTTCTGAAACAGGGGCCATTAAGGGGCACATGTTACATTCAGGGGTGAAATACAAGGTACATTCAAGCTCACAAATTAATTCAGGTCTGTTTCTTCTTCCATTAAGTTGTATTGATGCCAAGAGTTTTGGAGTAGAATTGCATCAGTGATCACTGAATTCTCTGGTTGTTCTTTTCATCAGTTGTTTGACAGAACATGGGCACTTCAGGGGTCAATCAGATTAGCGGTGGCCCCTGTGGCCCCTACCCTAGAATCGCCCCTGATTATGTGGCAGACTCTCTACCTGAAAAGTTGCATAGTGCACCTTTAATTAATCTAACTCCTAACCCTAACTCCTTAATAAGTAGTTATAAGCCTGAATCATTCTTAATATTATAATATTTGATTATGAATTAAGTCTTTGTTCATGTTAATGGCTAATTAAGGTGTAGTTATAAAGTGGTACCAAGAGGTTGAGTAAGTAAGAAAAAGTTGAATAAGGGAGCAGTGAATTATGGTGCTTAAACCTTAGCTTGAAAAGAGAAATACAATAAAGATAATGTTACCTGAATCAAAACCACTGAGTTTACAACAAAGTCTAATCGATTTGTACTGGAATAACACTGACAAATCTCTTTCTCTCATTTACATATGAATTGAACCTGCACTAAAAGCACCTCACAACTACAAAGCATATAGTTCAAAAAGAGAAAGAGTACGGTGCATTTAGAACTTTGAGTGTGGCTATATTAAAACCACAAACATCAGGATGTGCTTCACACCTCGGCACAACCACATCACATGCTCTAAGTCTGCTGCACGCTAGAGCCTCTGGACTCACACAAACATACAACAGTCCATGAAACTGCTGTATTCAACAACAGCAACTTTTCACTGCTTCATAGTTGTATTTTTATTGTGGTGGTTAGGTCTGTGGATAGAACAGGGGCTTGATGTTAACACTTAAGAGGCTGGAAAGGGCTGGACACCACAGATCACACACAATGTTTAACTGTGCAGTAGTACTTTTTTGTGCATACTTTTTTATTCATGCAATTTTAACAAAACATAACAAGAATAAAACATAAAAAAAACAATGAGGAGTAAAAAGTAAAACCTTAAAATAGAGAAAAATAAAAACTTTGATGACAAAAATTATGCCATTCCTCAGTCACAACTTGGACCCTCTCCAACATCAAGTGTATTCAGAATATACTAAAGATATACATGGATTTCAGTCAGTTTTCCATTTGGTATTTTTTAAAGGGCTTGAAAAGTACCACTTGATGACATCACAAGGTGGAACAGAGCATTTCGATTTTAAAGATGTAGACAGAGTAATAATAATGGAACATGTGTGAAAGAAGCAAAACACAACTCCAGGTATATTTTTGATGAGGTAACAACATTCTAACATGGATTAAATTTCACGAAAGTCAATTTTGCATAATATAGGTGCTTTAAGAAACATGCAAAAGAAATATCCACTGAGGTCTCCTATAGTGCTCATAATCAATATAAAAGCTTGAGTGCATGACCACAACCCTTGTAAACAGTGCTTATCACACAATCATGTTTTGCACACATAGGTAACAGCATGTGTTGCCACTTGCAAACCATGTGTGCGTAGCTGCATTGCTACTTCCACCTCTGTCAGTTTCCTCTACTGTGTTAGCCTTGATAAGATGTTTTGTTTCCAAATTTGTAGTGAAATATTTATCAGCAGTAGTCACAAACAGGACACGGGACAGGGCAAACTGCCACCATCCTCCAGTGTGTAAACAAAATCTAAATAACAAAAGACATGTCCAGTGGTCCCCTGGTCACACAAAATAACACCATACATACATGCATAAATGCATACACAGGCAATTGTCATCTGTTCTCTTACTTTTGCCCAAATATCATGTTGTGTAAGGGGCCCTTATTACTCTACTTTCTGATCTATGTTATAATATTGTTTCCTCACAAACACACCTGGAATTGTGTTTTGTTTCATTCAGACATGTTCAACACACAAACCATGCGTATTTAGGCTGAGTTCTTCTCTCAAGTGGAAAACACTCTTTTCCACCCTGTGATGTCAGGAAGTGCTCCACTGTGTTTTTAAATTCCATACACCATCACTACAATTTTGGATAATTCCAGCCCTGGAACTTCCAGTCTATAATGGACTTAAGGTAAAAGGTGGCTGTTAACTTGAAAATTGCTACTTCATGACATCACAAGGTGGAACAGAGCATTTTGAGCTTTGGAGATGTAGACAGACTAATAATAAAGGCTTACTCAAACATGTGTGAATGAAACAAAAAAAAACACAACCCCAGGTATGTTTTTGATGAGGGAACAACATTATAACATGGCTTAAAGCTCACAGGAGTCCATTTTGTGTATTGTAGGACGGACCTAAAACTCTCTCAGTGCTGCTTAGGTCCTCCATGTCTGCATGCACTATGAAAATGTCTATTACCCCAGCCTTGTTGAATAATTTATTTTTGGGAGTTGTACTTTTATAGTATGGAATAATAGCACACATAATTACATCCGCATCCTTTGGGCGCTCCAGCTCATTTAATAAAACTGCTTTTGTGGCTCGGAGATGCAGCAGAGGAAGAATCGCTTTGTTTATGCATCTAGGCAGAGGGAAAGCGCAGTGACAATAGAAAAACACATTGCTGATACTGTATAATGTAAAAAGTGCATTGTGCTATGTAAATTAGATCTGTTTGTGTTCATCTTGCACATAAATTTTCTATATTTTTAGATGAAGAAAAACATAATACAAAAGCAGCATTTACGGTGATGATGAGACAGGATTTGCATAACAATTAGAGATATTTTTATAGTGCAGAAAACAGTAATGAATAAAATGTTTCAATTACATACAATTAGAGGCATTCATTTGCTACTTTAAATGTACAAACCTCCACCACAGATTTAGTTCTTTTTGTAAATAAATACATTAAAAAAACACAGTTACTGCAAGTTACTCTAACATTCCTCTTGACCTAAAAACTTGGTGCACTGTGCAACTTTTTTGGTGGTGGATCCACTATCTACTTGTCTCCATGGAGATGTTATTGCTTTGCCTGGAATGTTCCATGGTATGACATTAAACATATCCATCCACCATTTATTCATTACTATAGTTTCTATTGCTCAAAAATAGAATAGTTCCTTCTGTGAATAGGGGCGTCTCTCCACTGATCTGAACTGTAATGTAGCGTAGTGCTGCTGCTTGTCTAACCTGCTTGTCTCCCTTGTGATAGATCTATACTGTGGAACATTCTAGACAAAGCAATACTATTTCCATGGAGACAAGCAGGTGGCGGACCCTCCAATAAAAATGTTACGCAATGCACCTTTAAGATAGCATGAAAAATGTGTCATTGAAATAAAAAAATAAAAAAAAAATGCATGGGAGTAATAGGCCTATGTTACCAAAACAGTAATTTAAAAAAAAAAAAGTTTCTTAAACACTAAAATATAAAGACTCATAAATTCCACAAGACCTCATATGAAACTAATCTTAGCATTGTCTGAAAATGTCCCTTTTACTACCAGCACCATGTCACACAGCAGAAGTCTAACCTCTAATTGTAAACTTGAACTCAAACAAAGCCAGCTAATGTTTCTGAACAACCATTGCACTCCTTTTACACAGACTATTGAATGGCTCTAACATACCGCTGCTAAGCTCCACATAGTAAAACACACAGATGCTATAAAATGAATGGGGAGGCCCTGTACGTCACATGACCCGCTCTGACTGTATGGATTGAACTGGCTGTGTGAATGATTGCAGGAGTTGTCTTATTGGCAGGAACGCGGAGGAACTGGGTGTAATTAAAGAGTCCCGTGGGTGCTCTCAGGTCACCCATACGACCGTCACCAATAAAGGCACGCAAAGCGATCAATGCCCCAGCTCCCGTTTCACAATAATAACATGATATGAGTTCAGGGTCATTTATTGGAAGGATTATTTTGATGTAACACATTCTGGTTACTGACAAACATGTCCAAATTTGTTTCCCATGAGCCTCTGCGGTGGAGAAGTAGTCCATCAGACTGACTCTGATACCGGTTTTAGTCGCTCATCTCATCCATCTCGCACTGCCTCCCATTGTGTGAGGCCTGCATTTAAATGACAGTGATACATACACAGCATTACACTGACAAAGGGTTGACAAGGTCTGGTTTTTATTTATTTTCTATTTTTTTTCTTCTCGTCATCATGCAGCAGGTCAGATCTGTGGAGAGGCCTGCTACCTGAAATAATTTTTTGAAGTATCTGTGAGCAATTAAAACATTTTAAAGGGCCCATTTTAAGCTATTTTCTTATGTGTTATCTTTTATCTATTTCTTATATGTTGTAATGTTGTTGTCATCAAAAGCATACCCGGACTTGTGTTTTGTTTTATTCACACATGTTTAACACACAAATCTTGCATATATAGGCTGAATTCTTCTCTTAAACTGGACACATAATACAGGAAGTGGTCCACTGTGTTTTAAACTCGATACACCTTCTCTAAAATCATTTGGATAATTTTAGCTCTGGAACTGCCAATCTCTACTAAACAGAAAGTAAAAGGTAGCTGTTAATTTGCAAACGACTCCTTCATGACATCACAAGGTGGAACAGAGCATTCTGGAAATGTAGACAGACTAATAATAAAAGGTTATTCAAACATGTGAATGAAACAAAACACAACTCCAGGTATGTTTTTGATTAGGCAACAACATTATAACATGGATTAAATCTCACAAGAGTCCACATTGTGTAATATCAGACCTTTAAATTGAATAAATGCAAGATAAAAGGATTTAATGTCATACTGTCATACTAGAATAAATTGTAGTAACTCAAAAGTTGAAAAGAATAGCAATGACACCGAAGAAGTTTATTTACCATCAGTAGGGGACCCAGCACCTGCAGATATTTTGATAGTGTTGTCCATTCTAGTCTAAAGTAGTCCAGTCTGGCTATGCTCCCTTACATACCGGAAGTATATAAGGGAGCATAGGAGGTAGGTCAGGATAACAAGGACTTAGCTGGCAGTGTGGGACTGGCACAGCCCAGAATTGCAATTTAAAAGTTACATGGTGCACATTTAAACTTCACAAACTTGTTATATTAATGTGTGGAAAAAAAGATTACCATAAAATTAAAAAAGAACGAAATATAGTGCAAATAATATAGTTGAAAAGGCCTGATTTTTGTTGATGTAAAAAACATGACCAAAATTCAACATTACCTGTTTTACCCCTCCTCCCCCTCAAAAAGTCTCATCCAAAAACTGAGGCTCGGAGGTGTGTGTCTATAAGGATCCCATTAAAATGCACTACACAAAATGAGATTTGGGGAGAGCCCTGTGAAAAACCATGCGTGTAATCACAGCACTTCCCCTCTCAGTTTATCTGCTGCTGAGGATTTGGAGGAGGATTTTTTTTTTTTTTTTTTTGCTTTCTCCCCTCCCTCCCTGGCCCTCAACCTCCCCCATAACTCCTATTAATATTCATAGAACAGATTCATGCAGTCTGGTGCAGCCTGTAGCACACGCACACTTAAACACACCCTTGGCTTATTAAGAATCTAAAATATGGATTGCAGATTGTGTGTTGGGAAAAGCTAGACTCAGATCGGGGAAGTAAATCTTGAGGCATTGACAAAGTAGTTTTCATTATTCAAGCTCGCTCAGTTCATGTTTGATCAGCAGTTTTGTTAGGATTAGATTAGAGTAATACAAAAAGACAGGAGGCTGTGGCTTTAGTGGTTAGCACCCCTACCTCACAACAACAGGATCCCAGGTTCAGTGTCCATACCAAGTGGGCCTTTTCTGCTTGTTTTCGGGCTTTTTCACGTTTACCAACCACATAAAATATACATATCAAGGGGCAGGACTACCTTCATGTGAGATCTGAGAGTCAAATTTTATAGTTTAAATAAAAACTATATTATCTAAATATAATAGATACTAAAAGGTTCTGTGGTTATATTTTAGATTGACAAGTGTGAGTGCTTTATGAGTCAGATGTGTGATGGTTAGGTACAAAGATGAAAGAATTCATATAGAAGGATGTTGAGCTTGGATCTGCCTTGGAGATTTATGAATGTAGTGAAAGAGGGCATGAAGTAAAAGTGATAAAGACTGAGGCAGATGATTTGCAGGAACAAAGATAAAGGATAAAATGAAGGTGGGATCTATTTCAGCGTGTATAAATGTGCACTAGCCTGTAAAAAGTATCCAGTTTGGGTCATTTAGATCAGTGGTTCTTAAACTTTTCACATAAAGTACCACTTAAGAGTCCCAAAATATCTACACCAGGTTTAAATTAGTATAGTAATAATACAGTGATTCTAAATTCTGAATTACCCAAAGAAGGCCAAAAAAGGTCCTATATTACAGAAAATTGACTTGTGAGTTTTAAGACATGTTATAATGCTGTTACCTCATCAAAAAACATACCTGGAGTTGCATTTATTTTCATTCACACATGTTTGAGTAATCCTTTATTATTAGTCTGGCTTTCTCTAAAGTTCAAAATGCTCTGTTCCACCTTGTGATGTCATGAAGCTAGTCTTAAAGTTTAGAGTTACCTTTTACCTTTTGATCAGTAGAAATGGACAATTGAAGGGCTGAAATTATCCAAATGATTCTAGTGAAGGTGTAAACACATTGGTTGTGTGTTAAACATGTATGAATGCAACAAAACACAACTCAAGGTATGTTTGTGATGAGGAAAAAACATTATAATATAGATCAGAAAATAGTGTAATACAGACCCTTTAATAGATTAGTCTTTTGATTAAAAACAAACTCAAACTGCCCCATACCACCAGAAGTACATGTGCCACAGTTTGAGACACTTTCTGCTCTAGATTAACAGTATTCCCAATTCAGTCAACCGTTCAATCAAATTAATTTTAATTATAGTATATTGTGATGAAAAAGAAGCCCAAGTTCGAAACGTACTTTTGCTGTTACGATGAGTCAGTGAATGCACCATGACGAACACTGAGCTGGATGACTCACAGCTTAATGACACTGTTAAAGGCATTACGTCTACCTGCACGTCCCTGAACTACACGCCACCACCGACCCAGGGAGCACTGCTGTTGTTGTGTAGAATAATTGAAGCTCTATTAAAACACAGTCATTTCCTCCTGTGTGTGTGTGTGTGTGTGTGTGTGTGCGTGTGTGTGCGTGTGTGTGTGATGAGAGCAACATGTGGCCAAATGTCCATGTCCCAACGTCCAGCTGTTTTTAAATGCAGTCAAAACACCCTAATCTGATTTTCAATCTTTTTTTATTCTAAGTATTTTAACAATTCGTATCATGATTATTATTTTTTTGAAAACGTTAGTAAGGATAAAGACAGTACTATATTATCATGTATTAGTAATGTTTTGTCATTCAGTTTTAAAAGCCACCTGCTCCGGGTTTGGTGGGGCAGAACGAGAGCACATGTAATTCATAACAGAATTTAAAAATGTATTTTTTTTTTAATACTAAAAACAAACATGGATTTCAATATTCATTTCCTGAGCATAAACAGCCATTGCCATTTAACACAAATAGTCACATTTCTCTCTCAAAATTTGAATTCTACTCCAAATCACATGCTTTGTCTCTCTATAGGACTTTAGAGAGTATAGAGAGATATAGCACTCTCCTTAAAAACCGAAACATATGACTGACAATGACTGAAACGCAATATTGATTTGAATTTGATTAATAACTCAGCCCTATAAAATATAAATGTATGCTTGCTGCTTGCCCAGATTTTCTGTTGTTATGCAGCGTTGATATAAAAAGCAGCCATGACGGTGGTCTGTGCTGTGCCCTGTGGTGCCCTTTTCTCCAGACTAAACTCTCCGGTGAGTTCAGATCGTCCAGTGCTGATTCTGTCTCCTCTGCTTCCTCCCCTCGCTCTCCTCTTTCACATGTAAATCAGCCTTTAATCTCCGCTGCTCTAATAGACCGCCATGGCAACGGAGGCAGGCCTAATGAGGCAGAGGCGCAGGTTCAAATCCCCAGCACTCGCACAATCAACAGTTTAAATGCACACGCCCACTGGCTCATGCATGCATACATGAATCTTCATATAATCATAGGAGAGAGAGACGAGACTGTGGTTTATAAATAATAAGAGTACTGACCTGACAGGAAATGTACTGAATCAATTATTAAGGTGACACGACACAGAAATGCATAGAGTTCAGTTCGGCAAATTACAGATTAGAGAGGTACGAGTAAGCATAAAAATATTACATATTAATAATTCAACTTCATCTATTTAATCTTGTTGTTGTTGTGTTATACAGGCCTGGTCAGTTGTAGTTATGAATCATGAGTTGAATTGTGAGATTAATGGGGCTGTTCCCAACTATTATTATTGTTTTTATTTTTTTTTTTGTGTGTAATTTTTTTTCTCTCCAGTAAAGATATGTTGGAAAAGCAGCTCATTTGGTTCAAAATAAGACTGTATGTACCTACTGTATGAGTGTAATTAAAAAGCATTACATCCTTTGTGAACCAGATAGCAGGGCAATGTTAGCTGTCAGAAGAAGCTATTTTAAATAAACTATTTCTGTCTTTCAAGATTTGTGCAGCAAAAATCTGGTACAGCAACTTTAAAGATGAAAATAGTCTAAATGATTAAATAGAGGCATCCAAAATGGACACCCGGGATGGCTATGGATGCTCACGTTGGAGGCATGTTGAGGAGCTCAGTCACAGGAGAGGAGCCTGGAGTAGAGATGCTGCTCCAAGACACTTATCTGGGGTGAGGGAAGTCTGGGAATCCCTAATCAGACTCCTGCCTCCACTACCCAACTCCAGATAGTTGTAAAATATGGATGCAAATTTAGAAACAGGGCTGACTTATACAGATACATATAAAACTCACTCATGTTATGCAGTCAGTTCACGTATGACAAATAATCTGTGGCATGTTGCTACTGTTCTACTCTACTGTACATAAACGGATAGACAGGCAATCCTTCACAATCACTGAGTGGAGACAACCTTCATAATACTTGAAGGCCACACAGACTTGGAGAAGTTGGGTGTCAGCTGGTCTGAGAATTTAACCCACAACCTATAAGCTAAAAGGCAGCAGCCCTGAAAATAACTGCCAGTAAATCTGTACAGGCGTGAAACAAAGACTTAAAAAAACAAAACAGATGACTCGTTATTATCAGGGTTTCCAGATTTTCAGAGAGTAAAGCCTTTGAAAAGAAAAGTTTAAAAGAAGTAAGCCAAACCCCTAATGTAATCCCCAAAATGAAGCAATTAAAAGGTTGTATTTCAGTCATTACTTTGTCTATTTATAATATAAAACAAAACTGGAAAGGGCTATAAATCACCTCTTTTATTATGTGGAATTGCTACTCCAAAAACACTCCCATCACCAACAAAATTTGCAGGCAACTTTCCAAAAAATTAAGCCCAAATCAATATATAGAAGCAGACTTGGCAACTCAGGTTATTATCTTCTTGAATCCAGTTAAGTATGTTTTAAAAATGCGAGAGAACCATGTTGACGGGGTGAATATGAAGTGTCAAACCTACTCATGTTATATATGGGCCACTTGAAAGAAACCTGCTAAAAGATGCAACAAAGTGAAGACACATTGTCCAAATGGAGCCTTGAAAAGCTTTTTAAATAGCTATAGAGTGCAGCTCATTTCCATGTGAGTGCCACCAATGTCATGTCAATGGTAATTTACAGCCATATTCAATCCATTAGTCTTACACATGTTTTTGAACAACCTTCACACGCCCATAACATCACCACATTCTATGACAAAAACAATAGACATTCCGTGATTCATTTAATTACAATATAAGGGCTGTAAAATATAGTTTCGCAGCTTATTTATGTCTTTTGACGGTGAATCACATACGCCCAGGCAGTGTGTTTACAGTAGCTACCTTTGGAATGTAAAATACTTGGTACACAGTTAGCTGAGGCAGGCAGACACAGAGATATGAGACTGAGAGTGACGGACATTTTTATTACCTATCAGTTATTTTGAACCACAGCTAAGGCGTGTTGACATGACGAGAGCGGTGTGCAGAGGATGTGTAATAGTGGCACAGGGGTCTGACATAGTTTACATACTTTTATCTAAGCTACTTGTTGTACGGATACTGCGGTACGGTCATAGGGCCAAAAAAGGCTGGGATTTGAGAAGAATGATGCAGTTTCAATCATAGTCGAACTTAGACATGAAGGGATGACAATTAATTGGCAGTTTTGTATCTTAATTTAGAAAACAAGTTAGACAAAACAAAAGGGTGGAACAGATTATAAAAAAGAAACAGTATTTTCTTTTTTTTTAAAACCTCCTGAAATTCTGAGGGCTCATCCTGAGGCCTTTGTACTTTCTTTTCTATTTTTATATTTACCCCAAAGAATTCAGGAAAAATAGGTAACATATTACGCACCTTTTACTACATAGTCAATTAATCAAAATTAAAAGTTCCCACACAATTTGAACATAGAATTGTCTAATTGTTTACGTAAGCATAAAAATTACAGTTTAAAATGCATTTTATAATATATGATGTTGAATATCAGAATAATCTGCTCAGATTTTTTTATAGAAATGTGCTATATTTATTGATTAACAAAACTGAAAAATATACAAAGGTAATAATATTAATAGATTAAAATTATTGTTAATGTTTGATTAACAATAAGCCAAGTCAATAAATATTTTAAAGGTTAACTGAGCCTGATGACTTAAGGAAAAATCTTCCACATTGTTTATTGGATGTGTATTAATAATTAAAAAACACAGTATGTTTTTGTAGTAATATGAGTATGAATAATTTGACTCTGCTAAAGACACAGCTCTCTCTTGAGGATCACATGACCTCTTCACAATCCTTTCTTCTTGCTCCTTTCCGGCAGCAGATGTTGACGTGCTCTTATACAACACCTTTTGTTGTAATTATTGCTTGTACATCCACACAGAGCTCGCACCTCTCGCTGGGCTGTGTATCTGCACCATGCTAATTAGCAATTAACGGTCATATCCTGGTGCAAACACAACCAGCCGGAGCCCGCAGGAGAAGAGATGCTTTAAATAAGTAAAAGACATTTCCTCTTGTGTGATGTCAGGTATGTCAGTGTGATGTGTGTTCTGACTACTGAACATATGACGCCATTCTCTCTCCTCTGTCATGTTATGTTATGTTTGCCCCCAGGCCCAATACAATTAACACCCCTGTCAACTGTTAGCTGAGCTCCTCTACATAAACCCACTTTATTTGCAAGGAAATCTGGCATTCTCCAGCATCATTTGTTTTCACTTGTTACAATATTTTCTGCTTGATTAGTGAGCTCCCTCTGTGACACACGCTGCGATTTTAATCATACTGAAATGCGGTAAAAGGTGAGAATCGAGCTCAGACTTTATGAAAAGGTTTATCATTTTAGTCACTTTATAAGTTGATATTTAGGATATACTTCTATCCAAACCTTTTTAATACAATATGTTGCTGCATTTCTAGTGGAGGGTCTGCTTATCTCCGTGGAAATATTATTGCTCCGTCTGGTGGCGGACCCTACACTAGAAAAGACATCTCATCTAAAATTGTCACTGAGCGTAATGTTAAACCAATGGAGATTTTAAGATGCTACATATTAAACATAGCGACACTAGTGATGTGTGACCGAGCAGCGTGTCAGGTGTGTCCATGGCTCTTTTGTTGACTTTTCAACCTTGTTTTTGCAAATGCATTTTGAACTGCCAGTCTTTTTCCTCTCCTTTTTGACATTCAGTCCAGAGCTGTATTTCCCAAATTATTTTGTTTAACTGGGGTTGAATGTGCCCTGAGATTCAACCGACTCAAATGACTGGTGGCCTGTCTTCACTAGAAACATAAACAACTGCAATTTGTTTATCCTTGTGAGAACAATTAGCATTCCCTTGCATAATCTAGATTCATTTGTTGGATACATGTCTCAATTATCCTTTGTAATTCCTTGATGTATTTCCTGTATTCCCCCTTATAATTATGCACTATGTAATTTGAGTTCATTCCTAGATAAATTAGCAATAAAGCTGTTTAGTTTGGCTCACACAAAAATGAAAAACTGCAGCTGTTAAGTAGCACAAATGTTTCTTGATGGATCACTCACAGGCAAATCGATGGTGTTTGGACATTTCAGAACGCCTGTGTAAATCAATGGAACCAGTGCAACAAGAAACAATAAAGCCTTCTGCAGAGGTAATAAAAGAGCAAGGAACGCAGTGTTAATTTATGACCCACTCTGTGTGTGCGTGTGTGTGTGTGTGTGTGTGTGTGCGTGTGTGTGTGTGCACGCATGTGTGTGTATGTGAAATATGAGTGAATAATCGCTGCCTTGAAATTCTTCCGGCACAGTGTGGTCGCCAGGTCAGAATGTGTGAGGAGGAATGCGAAACCTGATTGTGTTTTAGAACTCAGGGCCTGTTTGCACAAAGTAAAGGAAGAGAACTATTAACACAATAGAGTTCCTGTATGATTCTTCCACAAGCTATTCATAGGCTTTAAGTGGTGTAAATCAGGACCGTTGCCATATCGATAAACCATATGCATCATCACTGGTGTCTTCTGAATGATCGAAAGTGTTCAAAATGGCATCAGTAACACAGCAAAGGCCTGACTAAAACTAAAATAAATTGCTTTATAATATTTGAACATGCAGTTCACTTGTTACAGTTTTCTATTTTGATGTAATAGTTTGCTTTTTTACAAACTGTATTTCATTTAAAAATGTATTAAAAGGTGTATTATATGTAACATTTCCTTTGCCTGAAATGTTCTACAGCATGACATTAGCTCTGCAGAGTATGTGACACCATCAGGTCTGATGTGTGGTGTGGTGATTTTACTTGTAGTAACAATGAAAGCATCTGTAATTGAATAAATGACAGATAAGTATAATACAATACTGTGGAGCATTATAGCCTTATGCAGCAACATGAAATCTCACAAAATATTTATAGCAGTCATACATATCCATAGTCATGCTGGTGTGTCAGGGCCCAGCCACTGGGGGGCCAGAGACTGGACCAATCACAGGTCAGTATTGTGGTTAGGGGAAGAAGCCCCGAGATACTTGAACTTCTCCACTTGAGACCAAAGGCAAAGTGCCCAAGCAAACCAAAACAAACGTGTATTTGCGAACTGGAAATATATGTGTGCTTTTCTCTCAACTGGATTAAACAAAAATTTGTTTTGTTCCACTGTTATGATGTTTTGAGTTTGAATATCCTGATAGGTCCTGACCGCTTTCAGTAAAAGTCATCCCATATGGAGCAAAAAAAGTCATGGACATAATGAAATTGATTTTATATTAAATAGCAGTTGATGATTGGCTGTTAGTGGTCATTATAGTTTGTTGAAAATTGTTGTTAGTAAATTGTTCCTCAGTACTATCACAGCGTGTCTTTAGGAGGGAGAGTCAAATGTGTGTAGAAAAATGGAGGAGGAAAGGGAGTTTATCACACCAAAGGAGTGATGGAATGAACATATCCAACCTCTCCACGGCTTTCAAAGATGTCTGACTAGAACGCACAAATGTCAACCAGAGCCAAGAATCTGCTTTGAGTACGGTGTCTTTTCAGGAACGCTGTGTTTAGGTATGTTGTTTATTAAATGGCTCTGAAATCCCCTCATAAAAAAGGGGTTTACCACAATAATCACACACATTCTCCACCTTCATGCTATAAAAAAACCCCATCCATCCTCCCTGTGCATTTGTCGTAAATCTGTTTAAATAAAGAAACCATTTTGGATTCTAAAAAAATTGAGGTGTGAAAAGATGCGTCACACAATACAATTTGGAGGTGTGGAAATCTCCCCTTCTTAATCCAGAAATCAGTGCGCTGGAAAGAGGGATTTGGGGCTGTCACTGCTAAGCTCCTTGTTCCCTGGTGTATTACTGGAGCTGCAGGAAAAAAAGGGGGGAAAATGGAGGAAGGAGAGGATGCATCTGTTGGTTGCATTGTAAACAGGTAGCTTGTAAAGGAGCGGCACGTGAATTTTGTATGAGGGAGGATGGTGCCATGACTTTATCACATCTTTATCTGTGTGCGGATCTACATTGTGCGATGGTTGTGAGCACAGTGTCACAAAGGCTGTTATATTCAAGAGAAGGAGAGAAATACTTGCTTTTAATTATAGGTCCTCTGTTACACAAAATTAATTCTTGTGAGCATTAAGACATGTTATAATCTTATTAGGTATGTTCTTAAAAATGTACACGGAGTTGTGTTTTGTTATATTCACACATGTTTGAGTAACCCTTTACTCTACTCTACATCTCCAAAGCTCAAAATGCTCTTTTCCACCTTGTGATGTCACAAAGTGATAGCTTTCAGGTTAGTAGTAGTCCTTTTACTTTTAGTTCCGTAGAGATTGGCAATTCCAGGGCAGAAATTATCCGCATGATTCTAGTGAAGGTGTGTGGAGTTTAAGCACTTCCTGTATGACATGACACACAGTGTGTTTTCTGTTTGAGAGAAGAACTCAGTCTAAATATGCAGGGTTTGTGTGTTAAACATGTGTGAATGAAACAAAGCACAACTCCAGGTATGTTATTTTATTATAACATAGATCGGGAAATAGTATGAAATGGGCCCTTCTACCACTCACTGAAAACTAGAAGCATTCTGAAAATGTAGATTTTATGCGCTGACACTGACTGAACATAATGTATTTAATTTCCCTTACGTCTCTTGTACAAATAAATATTTGCAAACTTTGTTTGCATATTTAAATATTTTTGATTACATCCACATCCCAGAGACTACAAAAGCCAATTTGGATATTGCTGTATGTAAAAGAATTATTTCTTCATCAAATATAATATTGCAGGCATTTTTTATTTTCCACAGTCTGCAAATGGAGCCAGGATTTACCCATGAATTAAAACACCTTTGTAATTGTACTACATTTTTATTCTATTTAAATTTGTTTTTGCCAGTTGGTGCAAAGATATAAAATGATCAGACATAAACTTGCTTCCATATTTTCTTTCTTTTGAAAATATTGCATATTTGCTTAACACTCACACATTGTTAACATACTTGATAAAACATTTTGGTCCATGATTTTGGTGGTCCATTTTGGCAGTGGAACACAGCGCTAGAGGGATTCTGGCATGCAGGCTCAATGCATAAGACATGAGCCATGCTGGGGAGGTGAGTGGGTCGCAGTGCTATTCATAGACTGTGCTGATAGCACATTGACTTGTCAGGGATCGAGTGCGTGTGAGTGTGTGTGTGAATGTGTGTGTGAGTGTGTGTGGTAGGGGGTGACAGACAAGAGACAAAGAGAAAAGAGCGAAGGGAGGGGGGTCTCACCTGTAGAAGAAGTAGCACATGTAGCGAGTAGTGTTTAAGGGTTAGGGATAAAACAGGAGCTGTAATGAGCAAAAGGCAGGAGCATCCTTCCTCCCACACCCACCTGCACCGTCAGACTGACAGCCACCAGTATGATTTAAGTTGACAGCACAGAGGAACAGTCAGATCACCCACAAAAAAGACTTATAAGACGAAAAGAATAAGCAAAGAGCAATCTAAACAAACCTCAAGTACATCATTCTATTTTTGTGACATGCTTGTGAGGTGAAGTGGCACCGCAGCAAGTTTGTTAGTCTCGTTCTATTGAGGGAGCTGTCAGATTGCTTAGTATTACTGACTACAACAGTTCAATTCAACAGTGCATATAAAAATCATTTGGTGGTTTGGTTTGAGGAATTATTTTTGGCTGCTCATATTCTGGGTGAAAGAGCAGGATTTCGCAATTTAAAAAATGTATTGCTGTACTGAAACTCATATGAAAATGTTGTAGAGATAGCGAAAAGCTTGAAAAGGAAGTACAGTCAGTATTTTTAGGCAAATTTGGGACAGTACATTAGTATTAGTTGCAGGGTAAAGTTGATTTAGGTTTAACCATTTATGAAAACAAATTACATAGATCAGATCCAGCCATCAGGTCATTGCTCATGTTTGGCTTTCCCCTACATTGTTTATTGACAATATTGACAGGACAGACCAGACTGGCATCTCTATATCAAATTTGGCTTTCAACTTTTTCCTTTATAGTCTTAAATGTAAATCATCACCTGGAGATGATGATTTGCTGAAATGTTCAAAATTGCACCATTAATTTCTAGTATTTATTCAGTTCCAGGTGTTTTAGTGTTAAAACAATCCCTCAAAAATCCTGCATTCTAATCGTGAGTGGTGTCGCCTCTCCACAGAGCTATCTAGAAACTTGGCCTGTTGGCTCCAATTGACTTACACTGAAAAACTGTCACTCCTCTCTCTATAACTGCTGCAGTGAGACTTGTCATTTTGGTCTTAAAATGTTCATATTAACCTGCTCTACATAATCTTGGCGTTTTTATTTAGCAATTTTTTTTACTGTAAATAAATTCCTATTCCTAATATGGAACTCGGCTCCAAATTCACCCCATTACTGTTAGCCTTGTGAGCTTCATTTTACTGGAGCTGAGCACTGTGGGTGACGTCACACTCCCTTAGTTCAATTCTTTATACAGTCTATGCTCTAACCAAAGCCACCAAGGTTACGTTATCTTTCAGTATCTTACAATATCCGAGTGGCTACAAATGCCTTTCAATATGATCCGTCAGTGAACTACAGCATAATGAGAAAAAGGAGCCAGGCTACAGCATGAATTGGCCTCTGTGCTGCTCCAGTCTTTGATCCATTGCTTTATCACAATTTCCGCACTCTGCCCAAAACAGTTTTGTGCCTGCGCAGCCAGGCCTCGGTGCCAGCGGAAATAGCCACCTGAATTAAGTGAACCGACCGCATTCCTGCCCTAAAACAAAGCACTGGCTGTTCGCAATAATAAGCCCATTTGATCTACAATGCACACAGTGAAGACATCAGAGAGAAGGGCTATTTGTCTGTGTGTGTGTTTTAAAATGCCCTGGTCAAGATGTAATTCACCTTTCCATATAAAGCCTGCAAGGTTATGATAGTAGAAATGGGTGCAATATTGTCTAGGAAATTTGAAAGTACGAAAAAAATATAATATTGAGTATATCATCTATAGTAACTTTCAAATTTACAAAAACAGGTGATAAAAACTTCACATTGCCCTAATGAAGATTCCTATGTCAGTTGAAATACGTTCGTGTACTTGAAAACTTGAGTGTCTTGAACTTCCCGCTTTTTTGTCTATTAAATGTTTGATCTTGATGAACACATGTTTTTGTTGTTGTTTGCATTGTTTCCAAACACATGTAATTTGATATTTCTGCAGATGATTTTAAAAACAATTTCAAAATAATCATCCAACCAGTTAGAGACTCCGCACTGCAAAACGAAATGAACAATGGTAGTAATTTTAACCGGGACAACATGTTAAATTAGTTTGTTATGTTACTGACATCTTTCAGATACTGTTTAATTAAAGAATAGCTAAAAAACTGTTTTTTATCATATTTTGAATCTTGCAAACCCCCAGCTCAGTGCCTTGCGACCACCACTTTGGGAACCACATAAAAGTTGCATCTAATTCCCATACACCATTTTCTTATTTTCCAAAATGTATAGCTAATACGTGACTCCTCTGCACAGAAACCCACTGCCTTCAGAGCCTGTCTGTACACAGCTTTTTTGTAGTGTTGTCACATCCGATACTCGGGTCCACACAAAGCTGTTTACCATTGACTAAAAGAGAGAAGTGCTGACGTGACCAGCGCTTTGCTCACCCTCTGTAATTGTATAACACCGCCAACTCCTCAGGGCACGTCCCCATCTTCCTTTTATGCTTAGCCCATATTTGCCAGTTCCTCTTCCTCACTCCCCTTTCTCACCCTTTTCATTACCTGTTTCTTTCTCTCTCTCTCTCTCACACACACGTCTCTTTTACACTGTGGCTCCCCTAAACAGTCTAATGCTGTTGCCAGACTCCTATGAATACTAATTTTGAGTAACTGTATTCGAGTACAGTACATCTGGTGGTATTCAGAATACAATTACTCTAAAATCTAAGGAATACATGGCAGTAAGAAAAATAGGAAACACTGCACTTATGGTGTATGGAAGTGTGATTTTTCCTTCTCTGATCAACAATAAATAAATGCAAAACAAATGTCAAATTGTTTTTAATCAAGTCTAGGCTAAGTTAAATACAACCCTGCGTCAAAGTATTTTAAGCATTCACAATACAGTACTCTGGTTAGGCTATGTATCGGAATACATTACAAAATACATTTTAATGCATGTATTCAGTTTAGTTAAGGAGTGTGTAACTAAATACCCCTCTCTCCTCTCTCTCTTTCTCTCTCTCCCCCCTTTCTCTCTCCCCACTGGTTTCTTTTCCACTGTGGCTGCCCTAACCAGTCTAATGCTGTTACCAGATTCCTATGAAGGCCTCCACTCCACCTCCGCAATTAACATTTTGCTCGCTCCACACTTACACCTATGCAATCCCCAACGACGGGATATTCACGAAAAGCAAATATTGGCGCTGAAAAGCTGTCTCTCGGCGACCGCCAAAATGGGGGTAATTGAATAGAGCGCAGAGTTGTAAAAAATATGCAGGCTAGGTAAATGCAGGTCAGGCTGGTAAAAGCAGAGGATGGAAGAGTGGAGATGATGGGGCGTAGTGACAGGAGAATACGAACTCAGCGGGGGGTGGAGGAGCCTGCTGAGAGGGAAGCTGTGAAGGAAATCCAGTAGCATTAAGACAAAACCATGTGGGAGCAAAAGTAAGGCAGAAGACAGGTACTAACCAATATGTGTGCGAGTTTATTCAACTGAAGGCAATTAGACCCTCACAGCAAGACTTATTCTGCACTTCTAGTTTACATGCATGTGAGAAATTAAAATTTGGCTTTTCTGGTTAATTACCTATTAATTAATATTTCAGGTGTAATGTGACAAAATGAAAGTGTTAAGAACGGTGGTTGTGGCAGGTGTGACAGAAAGCTTAATAAGGAAACATAAGATTCACACATCCACAAACTAAGTTAAAATGTGCAACAATTCAACATGCTGATATACTGACATACTACTTTACTCATACAGGAAATTAACAAGAAAAAATACATTTCCAACTGTCTGTCTATCTTTTTATCTACAGCAGCATCAGACCATCTTCCACCTCATCCTCTTCACATTTTATATTCATTCTTTACCTTTATTGCATCTTGCCTTTATGAGTTTATCCATTTCCCAAACTCAAGTTATGTTGTAACTATTCTTATCTGTTCTCCCCTGGTTAGTATATGGCATACTTTATACACTCAAAGCTTGACTAACTCTCAAACATGCAATTTTGTTCAAGTAGTTTACTTTAATGATTCTTCTAGATAGACTTTGATTAGTTCAAAGTTTGACAAATCTATAAATCACATATTTATGTCCATACCATGGGAGCCAAATCTGTGTAAAGCTAAAAGATTGTCATGCTTTATGGAAATGATCACCACAGCCAATTGCTAATTAGCAGTTTATTGTCTTCCTTATTTGATAATTATGCTTACCTAGCGTATTTCACCGAACTGGTCACAAAACTGTGAATGTACATCACTTCTCCAAACACTTGATTTAACATTGTTTACTATGTGCACCTGAACGCATCATTGACCTTAATTGGAAGAAAAGACATGTATACAGCAACAGCCTGACTGTCAGTGTTTACTGTATAGATAGGGAACAATTTTACTGCAAAAATACAGGCTAAGTGTACAAAAAATATGGCTGACAAAGACGCAGACACTTTTTCAAAAGAAGCAGGCTGCGTACTGTCCTCCATTCCCCCGAAGAACACCCTCCCTTCTTTCTTCTTCTTCTCCACACAGCCTGTCTGCGATAGGAGGGGGAGGGGTACAGCTCCGAGACGACCGGGGATAGTGATGGAGAAAAAGACCACGGGATGAGCCGCGAAGGACGCAGAGAGAGAGAGAAGGAGAGAAAGGGAGAGAGAGATGGAGAGAGAGGAGCACTGAAGATGAGGACGGGAACAAAAGGAGGCAGATGAAAATGGTGCTCATGGCGTGCTTGGTGCTGCATTGTGGTCCACCTGCGCAGCAGTGCTCACCGTTAATCACCGCCTGACTCAGCAGCGTCGCATCCACACATGTGACTATTTTTCATCCCAAACACGCCCAACAGAGCAGAGTGTGCACAGATTTTTCTTTTACAATATGTGGGAAAATGATGACATTTTAAAAGACATCAATAAACGTCAGTGTTGAAAATCCTAACTCCTCTGTAAAAGGCCTACAATTGGCCAGAAATTGAACTTAGTATCTTCTTGTTGTGAGGCCATCTTACTACTGTGCTGCTGTTGTATCTGATGTTCTATTTTTATTTATTTATTTTACTTTATTTATTTATGAACAAAGCATAGTGTTAATAGCAATTTTCCCTCAGGTGAAAAACTCACACAAAATAAATTACCATATAAGGATACAGTGAAGGTATTTGAAAGAAACTGATCTGACTGATAATCCTAAAATACCCCAATTCAGCCCCTGAGACATCACTTCTAATAAATGTGATCCTGCTTTGAGTGAGTGCTCAGCAGCTCCGTCAGGAGCATCTGACAGTGAGTTATAGTTTTAGATGGACTTTCTCTTTGTTCTGTTGCACATGTGTACATCATATGTCAGAGAACTGAAGCCAGCCATAGACATCACAGGAGCATTACTCAGGAATGGCAGACAGTCACTAAAACATTTTGCTAAATTGTACTTTTCTGCCAATAAAATGTACACACAGTATACACAGTAAACACATGCATAGCCTCTAATGTCAGGGGCCTACACTAAAGAAATAAATGAGAGAAAGAGTACTGGTTGGCTGCACAGTGTCTTTCATGTGGATTGGGGTAAATGTATGTGCACATAAGTGAGACAGCTGGAGCTATCAGAGCAAAGCTGTCCAGAGCCAGCACTCTTCAGATGGAGCTGAAATGTGGGCTTTACCGTATCATCTGCCAGTGCGCTGCTGGGAATGAGACGTCACGTCCAGAACAGCCCCACTGCCTTATAAGGTAATTATCTCTCTCTCTGCTCTCCCTTTCTGTCGCTCGGCCCTCCGGTGGGGGAGGGATGAGTGGTTTCAATTATGTGCGACAAAGACCAAATTAAGCACCTGGTAATTTCAATATGGCCTCCTTCTGTGCATTACGCTGATAGGATGTGGTTTTGGTGAGGAGGCCTTGTGGTTGTGTGAGGTGTTTGCTGCTTTACAAACAACTTGAGCAGCACAGCAACGGCTCACAGCACAAAATGACCAACGATAAACAAAGAAATATCAGCCTGTTGTTCTGTGCATACTCCACAGAGCAGGCAGGAGCCATTATGCAGGGCAGGGCTCAGCGCGACCCTGATCGATCAGAGGCAGCGCGGAGGGCACATTGAGACTTTACTCTCATTGACTACTTCACAATCAATAACAGCTTATTACTGAGCTGCAGCCACCCCCTGCTTATCTGACAGTGCTGCTGCACTCCTCAGTATCACACTTGACTGTTCACCGGTAACTCTTGTCTTCTGCTCGGCCCCGCTCGTACAGTGTACTGGAGCACACCCACACACTGCCGTAGATTATCTCTGTAATGAGTGGTGGCAGGCTGCAGCTGCAGATAAACTGTCACATGTTTGGAGAAGGCGAGAAAACTTCCTCTAATGTTGACGTTGGCCAATTACTCTTTGAAGTTCAACATTATCTGACACTATATTCAAAGAGGCGCACTGAAGAAAGAGAGATCACATTCACACACATCAGTGTGAGTGTTGAGCGGAGCATGCTTTTTCCATGCCCATGTATGGAGCTGCAGCCGCAGTAAAGGACCAGTGTGTTCCTCACAGTGGGCTCAGCTCTAATCCACTGAGCGGCTAAGAGCAGTGCTGACTCTGGCCTTTCCTCTGGCTCCATAATCCCACAGGCTGCAGGTCTGGGGGAGTAATCCTGGATTAGAGACTCCTTCCCGTGGAGCGGCCTTGGGGTCCCCGGTGGGGCCCACTGCAGTCAGCTGTGCCTGAGGCGCTGCGCCCCTTGCTGCATGAGAGCACATTACAGTCGCTCCAGAAAAATAGGCAAACAGCTCTGATTAGGGTTGAATTGCATCAAACCTCGGCTTGTCGCCCTAAGGGAGAACTGCTTACGGCACATGAAGAATGGTTAAGAGGGATAATGGAGCACAGCCTTGTGATGTTACAAGTGCTTTTCAGCAGAGGTGACATTTGGATTTGGAGCAGCAGGAAGTGAGCCCTCAAAGCAACACTTTGTCACTCGATGATACACTGTCATTTGTGCATTGTTGAAAATGCAGCTATTGTGTTAATGAGAAACAAACAGCATGTGTGTTCCTTCAAATACCACAAATGCCTCAAGAAACACAAGAGATTATCACTGCAAACCAAGACAGTTATACTAAAGGTTATATTGAAAACACAATAAAATATGGGCTTTAATTTGGTCATTTTATTTATACATTTTTTATTATACTTTTTAATTTATATTTTTACTGTTGACCTTGAAACATGTGGTCATCTGATCAGCGGCTAATTTTACACCTGATGTCCTCCCCAAGCTTAGCCAGGTGAATTACCAGATTTTTTTCATAGTGAGAAAGTCATTTTGTCTGTCCAGGCAGCCCTGAGCAGACTAGAGTGGGTTATTTACCTCCATCAGCGGAGGACAGGGATTTGAACTTGCGTCAGTGCACATGTCCCAGGGCTCCGACGAAGCACAACAAGAAGGCTTAATGCACAACTGCATGTGGACTCCGCATGGCAACAGGACAACGGTTGTCAAGATGACGCAGACTTCCACGTTTATATTACAGCATTATTTACACAGGGGCAAACTTGTGGAAACAACATAGCTCTGTACTTGAACAAGTGATCCTGATAAAACTCTTTTGAAATCTTGATTCACAAGAATACATTTCCTATACAATTTACAATCTACATGTCCTTGGGTTTCAGAATGATGAAAAATTAGGATTGTTGTTATAGCAATTTACAACTTAAAATTAAATTAAAAGTCTTCAAAATGTCACCTATAGCAGAAAGCTGAAAGCCATAAATATATTCCTAAGAAACAAAAACAGCCATTGCTATGTTTAAGTGTTTTGTCATTGACAATATCAAGTGCTTGCCTTTAAAACATACGCAAAGTGTTTAAGCCTTAAAATATCATATCATTTTAACAGGTTTAACATTATGCAAAACCGATCTTGTGTTTGTAAAAGAACAGTCCTCTCCATCTTCTATCCATTTTCCTGTGAAATCTTTATGTTCCATGGTCACACATCTTAAGCTGTAAAGTACACAGACAGTCAGTGTGTATCGCTTCACCTCCGTCACCCCTGGGCTGCCTGCACACGCCTGCAGCTATTTTTCACATAACTTCTCATTTCATTTCCATCTCTTCCTATACCATTGAGTGCCACAGCCTTCACCTAAAGCCACTGTGAGCTGAATAGAGCAGCAATGAGCTCCAGCTACCATTGTGATGATAAGTCAATCTATTTGCATCAAGGGTGAGACCATGATCCATTTTAGTCCGACATGAATGGTGAAGAGCCAACAGAGAACACAACTGTCTGACAATATTAAGGCAGTGATGTATGCATGTATTGTGTCACACTCAATGATTTAGTATGCACAGATATTAGACATGCTACATGCAAATGACTGCTCCAACAGTAATAGCATAGCAGAGTGGTTTTGTGTGGCAATCCTATAACATATGTGAATATTGAAATAGGACCTTATGGATAAAGACACATTTTTGTACTCACTACATCAAATATTTAAAGGGCCCATATTACGCTGTTTTCTGATCTATGTTATAATGTTGTTTCTTCATCATAAACAAACCTGGATTTGTGTTTTGTTTCATTCACACATTTAGGCTGCATTCTTCTCTCAAATGGAAAGCTGTTCCAGCTTGTGATGTCATGTGGTAATACAGGAAGTGCTCCACTGTGTTTTTAAACTCCACACACCTTCACTAGAATCATTTGGTTAATTTCAGTCCCGGAATTGCCAATCTCTACTGAACGAAGGTAGTTGTTAACATGAAAACCACTACATGACATCACAAGGCGGCACAAAGCATTTTGAGCTTTGCAGATGTAGACAGACTAATAATAAAAGATTACTCAAATATGTGTGAATGAAACAAAACACAACTCCAGGTATGTTTTTGATGAGATAACAACATTTTAACATGCAAGCTCAATTTTCTTTCTATTTTTCTTATATTGTTGCATTTATTTATTTTGTTAATAGCTCATAGAGTTTTATTCAGTGTGATCCAAAAGTGTTCGGATGGCCAGCTGCATTGTAAATTATGATTTGATGCCTATATATTGTCTTACATAGTTTGGTGAAATAAACAAACAGTGACCTATGCTGAATTCTTCCTATAGTGAGAGTGAACTTATAACCAAATCAGCAGCCTGGAGGGGCACCATATAGAATTAGCATTGAATTAGCAGCCCCAGAGGATTTGGGTTGAAGATGAATGGAACCAATGCGTTTAAAGAGCCCCTCTACTGATGTAATTAGCTTTACATACAACTGATTAGAGAGGGAGGGGTATAGATTTGCAGTAACATCATTATACAATACTTAGTAATTTCATGTGTTTTGGTAAAAGGAAACATGAGTTTTGTTTTTTTGTTTGTTGGCTAAATGTAGTGTTAGTTGTGATTGGCTATTGAAAGGAAATACATTACATTCTTAAAGTGCGTATGGCAGATCTTTTATAATTCTCTAATTATGACTTAATTTGGTGAAATTAACTATTGTTAATATAAATGATAGTTACAGGAAGTAGAGAGTTCACATTGAAGACATCACTCTAGAGAGAATTCTGTCCAAAAGTTTGGCACAATTTATGCGCAAGAAACACATTTTTGTCTGATACTTTAGACATTAATTTAACGAATTTCAACAAATTTTTCAGACAAGAGTTTCTCTAGGTAACAGTTATGAATTCTCTAGTGTGATGTAAGGATTTCCAACCAGGAAGTAAAATTGGCCAAACTGGGAAAACGACTGTGAATGTTAAAATAATGTTTTTGTAAAATGAGTAGTCTGATCTGTCATAGTTAATATTGTTGCGTAGACAAAGAATGTATCCCTGAATAATATGAATAATATGGTGAATTTGTGCCTTTGATTTGTTGTTAAAAAAAAATACCAACATAGTGTTACAGGGTTGGCTTGTCACAAATCTCCATTATTGAACCCACCCACTGTGCTCCCTTTCCACACTGTATGCCTTTGTCAAGGATGACCTAACCTACATATGGTTTTGTCATCGGACACTATCCCAGACCGGGCTGCGGACCTCACCCCTGTGAGTCCCATTAACACCTTGGGGGTGGGGGGGTCTGGCCCAGCCCCCTCCATAAACAGCCCAGTCGGCGGTGCTTCCTAATGGGTCGGCCTCATTCCCGACCTGGCCTGCTCCAGGTGTAGAAGCCTGGGCCTGTAATTGATAATTAGGGGGCAATAAGGCAGCGTTCACTGTAGGCCTCACGGCAGGAGAGCAGCCAGGCCCCACACTGTCACTCAGCTAGGGGCAGGGGGAGGGAGGGGGCAGAGGGAGGGAGGGGCATTAATTCAACAAGAGGGATGGAGGGGCGGACATGTAAGGAAGAGAGAGGTTTAAGCTGTAACACATGCAAGTGACAGTGATGTTGGATGATGCAAAGGACAAAAAGCAGGACAGATTATGAAGAATATATATGATGCCCTAAAAATACAATAAACATTACTATAAGGCAACTTTTTGAATAGAAAAAGTATATAAAATAATTATTTATATTTATTTAAAGGTGCATTGTGCAACTTTTCTAGTGGAGGGTTAGCTACCTGCTTGTCTCCATGGAGATGTTATTTATCTAGAATGTTCCACAGTATAAATTAAACCATCACCATTAGAGACACAAGCAGGTTACAGCACTACGCTACCAGAAAAAGTTACGTTGTGCACCTTTAAGTTTGCAATTTTTTACTATATTACTGTAAATGTTTTGGGATGTAAAGTTATAAGATAATAATAAGATAAGAGAATGTTCAGCTTTTTAACATTAGGGGTTAGGGGCAGCTGAAAATACAGAGTGGTATTAATGTATTTCATCAGCATTTGAAATAGTCAGAATGTTCACTTTAGACAGCCAAGTGCAATGTCAGTGAGCAAACAATAGTGCCTCTGTTTATCTTTACAACAATAAAACCTTCAGTTTTCAGGGGAATTCACGATAAGGCACAACAAAACCAATAATGTATTAAAAAACATTTCACTTGACAAAATGCAGTGAATATGTTTCTTATCTGAAATAAATATAGGTCACATTTATCCCACTGGTTCCAATAAAAAAATATACCAGCAATAAAAGTGCTAATCTAACCCAGTGGACTCACTTCCAACAGAGTAGTTGTAATAGAGAGATATTGTGTCCTTACTTGCACCTTTGCAGTAATTTAGTTCATTATAGCTCTAGAAAACTGCATTATCCACTCAAAGGACACAAAGAGGGCAAGGATCTGAGTAATGCGAAGTGTCGTTTTATTCATTTATGTATTTATTGTCATTTTCCCTTTCTTTCCTCTGCAATAGAAAGGCATTAGCCCTTAGAGAAGCTATCAATCAGGCGCTAATGGCCTGTAATTGCTGGCAGGCGCGTCCCACATCAGAGGCAGCGGGGGTCTCTGGACAGCGCCATAATCACTGTTACAGTAGAGCAGTGCACAGTGGACCAGGCCCTGGGCAGTCCGAGTGTACCATCATTCCCCAGTCATTATCAAGATTAAGGCTTCAATTAATCTGGTTCAATTACAAGAGAATGTTGAGTCAGTGTTGGAGTGATGGAGCCAGTTTTGTAGAAATTTAAAGGTGCACCTTTCTGATGGAGGGTCCATCACCTGCTTGTCTCTGTGTAGATGTTACTGCTTTGCCTGGAAAGTTCCACTTGTCATTAAATTTATACATCTGCATGGAGACCAGGAGGTGAAACCACAACAACACATCAGATTTGCTAACAGGAAGAGTTTATGTTTTCAGATGTATTATTTAAGCAATAAAACACCTGCAATAAAAATATATAAGTTAAGCATGTCCATGGAGACATGAAGGTGCCAGAACTCGAAAAGTTACATAGAGCATCTTTAAAGACTTGAATGTGGACTTTGGAAAATATCAAAACTATACCCTAAGGCTATATATATAGACTTGCACCTTAACTGAATTTTTTTGTAACTTATTGTAAATATTTGAAAGCTCAAGAATTTGGGGCTGAACAATGGCACTGTCACTTTGCACAGAAATAAGTTGCAGTCTTATAATCAGTGAATACCTGTCATTGTCTCAAGCCTCCCAAGAAACATTCTGAATGTTGATCTTAAATTGCACACACACACCCACGCACGCGCACGCACACACACACACACACACACACACACACAAAAGGCAGATCAGCCGCTTGTTCAAACAGTTATGTTTTATGCACTTGTGGGTAATCCAATGACTGTGTGGCATTATAATAACATTTATAATCTTGTTATGGTTGTATAAAAATGTATATAGAACTATACATGAACATCCTTATTTTGAATCAGTGATCATTCAACATAATGTTTCACCAATCTAAAATTGTAGATTACTTAAGTCCCATGGTACAGATGGCTCTATGAATCTCTAGCTAAAGCTGTCATGTCAACATAGCTGTCTGCAAGCTGCTCGGTGTTGTGATTGGAGTTGTTTTCATACCAGTCGGACGGTGTACTTGTGTCCACTCACTCCACATTTTGTCAACACTTTGTGCTGCAAGTCCGGGTTAATTGCTTTGGTTTATGCTGACACAATCTTGTTTTTCTGCGCTCCTTATGTGGGAGCACTTAGCCACTAATGTTGGCCTTTCTATAATTGTGCTCTACAGCTGGAAACACTGGGTCTGTTGTCACTACTTTCTGTTAAAACTGGTTCAGACCATGAAAAAATAAACAGTCTGCATCACCTGTATACCTATATTATTATAGCTTTATTATTATACCTAACCTTAACTCATTGACAATGGTCACCATAGGGCTTTGCTGTTTGGAGTTTGCATAGGTGGAAAATAATTTTAAAGATTAAGTTGTTTTTTTTGGGCAATTGTACTTTGAGTAGATTTTTTAACATGTAATTGTACTGTATGATTTTATACTTACATAGTAATAATTGTACAAGTCTCAATCCAGTTTCATTAATCAAGATTTGCAGAAAAGATTGCTTTTTAAAATTACATAAAAAATTTATTATTACTATTGAGTATTTTAGATGTGTACTTAACCATGTAATCATATAATTGTACTTTTACTGCCCAGTACTCTTTCCAGTGGGAGTTTGGAGATTCTCATCATATAGATCTCCTCTGGGTGCTCCAGTTTTCAACATCAGCCCAAATAATGCAAAATAGGCTTATCCTCCAGGGTCCCTAGAGGCAAAGAGGATCACTCTGGGAATAATTAGGGAGACCAGGTAAAAGTTAAAAACAAAGATATTCATAGATGCACATGTGTTTTTTTTTATTAATACAGAGTAAGAATTGACTCAATACTGTGAAGTACATTCAGTGGCTGATCCAGTCGTTTGACATAGATTTGTGATTTAGTGATGATGTCGTTTCCTTATAGGTCCTATATTACACAAAATTGAGTCTTGTGAGCTTTAAGCCATGTTATAATTCTGTTACCTCATCAAAAAACATACCAGGAGTTGTGTTTTGTTTCATTCACATGTTTGGGTAATCATTTATTATCTGCTCTGTTCCACCTTGCGATAGTGGTAGTTTTCAAGTTAACAGCTACCTTTTATGTTTAGTTCAGTAGAGATAAGCAATTCCATGGCTGAAATCATCCAAATGATTCTAGTGAAGTGGAGCACTTCCTGTATTACCACATGACATCACAAGGTGGAAGAGAGTGTTTTCAGTTTGAGAGAAGAACTCAGCCTAAAAGTGCAGAATTTGTACGTTGGACATGTGCGAATGAAACAAAACACAACTCCATGTATCTTTGTGATGAGGAAACAACATTATAACATAGCTCAGAAAATAGTGTAATATGGACCCTTTAAATAAAATTCACATATATTCTCCATAGATCCATTACATGATCATATTACACTTCCATCGTATTCTAACAGTAGCCATTTTGGATTTAGCTCACTTTTACTTGCCCTGCCACTCTCCTAAACTGTGTGGGTTTGGAGCAAGCAGCTGCGCATGATAACTAATAGGAAACGGAGCTGTTATGCATGTCATTTGCAGGGGACGGCTTGCTGAGCGGCAGACCACAGGGAGGAGGAGGGAGCGGGGAGAGCAGAGGAGGGGAGAATAACTGATTGAAGGTCTTAATGTTACATTTTAGCAGCTATTTCAAATGTTTTCGCCCCCCAGGAGTGTCACTCACTGGCTCTTGAGGGAAGGGGGTAAGCCTGCGCGCCGACCAAGCATCTGGGGATTTGCAAACCACACAAGCGTCGCTCACATCACTGTACATCGCCCAAATGCTTTCAAAGTTGCAGAGGGAAATGCTTGCTTTATATTTTGAGTTTTTTTTTTTTTTTTTAACTGAAGAGACCAAACAGCCCAGTTTTCTCTTGCTGGTTTCCTCTCGATGACTACTATAATTTAGGAGATTGGTCAAAAGCAGGGGGGTGGTGTGGGGATGGGGGCTGTGTCTGTTCTTCAACTCATTACCAGATGTTTAGAGGTCGCCCCAGTTTACACACACACGCAAAATAGTCGCCAACTAAAGAGCGCCATGGAAAAGCTGAAAGATACATTTGTGTGACTCTGCCTTGGTGTTGACAGTGCCTTCACAGTATGCTTGAGAGTGTATTTCTGAAATATGCAGATGAAAATAACAATGCTGACAATTTTTCAAAACCCTGTCCAAACAAAAAGTTAAACAAAACCATTCATCTCCATGTCAAGATAAAAACGTGATTTAAACCGGAGTAAGCAGACACATTCAAATGAGTTTCAGATAGCAAACCCTGATGCCTAAATGGTTCTATTGCTCAAAGGTTTTTTCTTGCAATGAGATATGCTGAGCCCTATCGTAGTGTGGGTTGTGTAAACACATTCAAACCTGTTTCACAAACACGCTGTGTCCTCTATACAGAAAACATGCAAGGATAATATATTGCTTACAGAAAAGTCATTTATACTCTCTCCTGCAATAATCCTCCAGATTCAAGTAGCTCATGTCTCCACAACTCCACATTATGAAATGTTGACTTCTTATGAATGAATCTCCAGTTTCACTTGACCCTGGTTCAAAAAGTCAGCACGAATCCGGGCCTTAGACCCTGTTGAAATCCTGAAGACTACTGGAAGCGTGCCAGAAAGCTAGCAAACCTCAGTTGGGTTGAGACGAACACAGCGCCTAGTGATTGTCTGCTTTGTGTCAAACTGAGAAGCAGCCTCTTCGACTCTTGGCCTCATCACTGGAACTGTCCCAGATTCTGATAAGGCAGTGTTCCACATCACATACAAGAGACCAGTGAGTCCAGCACATACACAGTCACGCACAGTCATGTCTGTTTCCTGAAGGTGAATATGTCCCTGGTTTTGGAGATCCTCTTGCAGTCCGGCGAGGGCGTGGAGGCTGGGTGGGGGGACTGTAAAGGCGTGGTTGAGGGGGAGGGAGAGGAGGGCTGAGGTGTGGATGTGCCTCCGTACGGACAGCTCTGGGAGTCGGGATGCTCTCCGGAACATTCCACAGTGGGGATGTAGCGGCTGTCCCACATGCCGGGCCCGCACAGCTTGCACAGGTCATGCAGGCTGCACGGGATCCTGGGTAAGAGCCGGAACTGGTACAGAAGACTGCGAGCCTGGGGAACATAAAGACTCAGACATGTTAAAATGGTCTTCCCACATCACTTAAAGTAGTATTTTGATTAATTCATGCATGTTTTAGTAAACCAGCATTGTCGTGCATTTGAGGCTTCAGTGCTCAACATTTTCTGTATTTACTTGTGATTATTCCAAAAAGTCAGACTCCGGGCCATACATGTTGGGTTAAAAAAGTTACTGCAGTTTTGAACATGAAGTCAATGGACCCCATTATTATTAAGTAGTTTTAAATCAATATTGTAGTTCAAAGAGCACAAAAAACATCTCTACGTATGTTATAGTTTAATATGTCTTTTTTAAGCATGAAACATTCACATAAATCAGCAAGCAAGTTAACCAAACCCAGGCAAGGTCAGCTTTGCATTCTTTGACCTAAAGGTAAAAAGGCGGCTCTTGATGCTAAATCTCGTGAGCTACAGCAGCTGCATGCTAACATGGACTCACAGCCTCTGGTCTGGCCCTGTACTAACATAGAATCCATAAACATGAGGGCGTACACAAGCAGCAGTGAAGCACATCGGCAACGCTCCGCAGCGTCAAGGCCTCAGTACATCCACTGCTCTACCGCATGTGCCACTTCAACTGTAATGTACCATTTATCATGTATGTAATGTAGTGCGCTCAGTGAATACTCTTGGAAATGAACTATTGGAAATATCTAAAAGGTCACATGGCTGTTCTTCACTTCAGCCTGCAGTGGTTTAGGCCAGGCGAGCAGCATCTTCACCCAGTTAAAATTTCATGACAATATCAAAAGAATGCATTTTTTACACATTATTTTCTGAGGCTTTATCTTGGAGGCAATTTTGTCCATCCACTATATGTCTCTTTTTTGCCCTGTTGCCGGGAGCAACAATGAGAGAGACGGCTAAATCTCTGCTGAATAAACAAAAACAGCACAGCGCTGCCTGTGCTGTTTTTGTACCTTGCGTAGCACCAGCTCTCCGTTCATGTGCATGGACAGGTTGCTGAAGTGGAGTAACATTTGGTCAGTGGCCAGCTGCTGTTCTGTGACGTCCTCCCCGTAGAGAACAATGATGGCCACACACAGAAACAGGTGGAAGTAGTCCGTCTGCATAGAAAGGGTAGGACAATCACGCATATTTTTACATATTTTTGGCTGTTAAATTGTAATTGTGTATAATAAAATGGTTTTAACAAATGACCTTGTTTCAAGGTTATGTTACACAGGAGAACAGTATGCAAATGAAAGAAGCAAAACACGGAAAGGATATGTGTATTTATTGTACATACACACTACATAAATTGTCTTCAAGAAACATTCATAATTGACTGTTATCTGTTTTTTTCTACAATTTATAGGTAAAGCCAGATCTAAACAGATAAAATAGTACAATATATATTCTAGGTAGATTTGAAAAAATATGTTCCAAATGTGTATAAAAATATAGCTTTCAGGACTAAAAAAAATATACATTTTAATAACCAGTGTTCTTGCTTTTACATTTTACTACTCTTTCAAAGGAGTTTGTTTTGTTAAATTACATTGGTCTTTATGAACCCCAAAATGAGGTGTTAATCAGACATGTATGAAGTTGGTGACATTTAAGCGTGTGGATTTGGATTTCACATTTCTACCTGCTCTCAGCACCTGCAAAGCATTAAAGAGGAGCTAACAGATGGCATGGAGCAGGACAAGTGACATTTGACTCTTAACACCGAGTAGAGGTGTACGTGCCACGAGAGTACACACCAGCACCAATTAATAAGCAAGTGCAAACAAGACACATATGGGTTTGTAAAGAGAAATTAACAGGTTTAGTGGAGTTCAAGCATTTAATTGATGATTTTGTAATAGCTGGCAAATTACACTAAAATATCGCTGTATACTTAAAACATAACTACAAGTACAGCCATATGCCAATAAATTAAAGGTGTTATTTCTTTGCCAGGAATATTTGACTGTATGGCATTCAACTTTTCAATTTTGCATGTACGCAACAAAAACACCTATATTTGAATAAACCTTGAAAAACATGCATTCTTATTCAGAGCTGGCTTGCCTCTCCATAGATCTATCACTAGGCCAAGTTACAAATCAGATCATTTTAATGCCATTTTGTACAACATTTCAGGCAAAGCTAGTCGCCATGAAGATAAGCAGATGGTGAATACAGTGAGCCTTTAAGCACGTATTGTCTATACTGTCTTTATTTATTAAAGATGGAAAATAGGGTTGTCTGCTGTGACTCTGGTCTTTTTGTATTGTAATACTTATACTTTCTGTAAAAGTAAAGCATAGTAAATTATACAGTTCTCAAATGTTACATAGGTTAATTCTCTTTATTGGAGTTCTACTCAACCCAGTCTCTCACAAAGTTCTACATAGGAGAGCATTCTGTATTTTATTTTCCTCTGACCTGGTAGTGCGCCCAGCAGGCCTCCCACATGCGCAGAGCCTCTGTGTCGGGGAACTCTCTCTTGAAGCAGAGGAGGATCCAGCGATGGCAGAAGAGCAGCTGCAGCCCATCCTCCCCCAGACGGGTAAGGTGCTGGTGAAACCGCGGCAACATGAGGCGGAGCAGCTCACGAAGATACATCTACAAGAGATACAAATACATGCTTATTCAAATTAGTGTAAGAATAATTATGTTTTAAGATGTAATTATCTTTTATTATTTAATACAGTAAAAGTAATGCATAGACGATAGTGTATATGGTGGTATTTTGAATAGGCGGTTAAGAGTAAAAAGTACCGCTGATATCCATTGAGCAAGAAAATATCCTTCACAATAAAAAATATTTTCCAGTTAGATCAAAATAATGTTGTGACCAAATTCAAATATTACAAAAGTCCAGACTAAATCCTTATAATTGTTCCTACCCTAATTTAGCCTTTGATAAGTTTTGATTTGTTGACTCTGCTTTAATTGACATCAAATGAGTACTGGATTTTTTATTTTAGAATTTAAGTAAAATTGTAGTTTAATTATGTTCTTGGAGGACAATGATTCTGAGAGTAAACCAACAAACTTTTGGCTTTTTGCTATGCCTAAAGTCATTAAATTTTTTGCAAAAACAGACATTGCACCTGCTGTACTCTAATAACGCAGTGACATAGTATTTGTGCTATTCAACGCAGATACATTTTTGTGTGTTATAAAAGGTGATACTGTAAGTTATGCTTGAATTGCATAGGAATAAATGTTTTATTGAGCATCCCATGTTGTGTGAATAACCCACAGTCCTACCAGCTGCCTCTCCATGTCTTCATCACGCGGCGAGCTGATGAAGATGGTGTTCTCCATCAGGCCCACAAAGCACCAGAAGGTATCGCTCTCATCCTGGATTTCACTGAGCAGCGGGGCCACCAGGTCAGACATGCCTTGGCAGTAGCCCATGTCGGGATTAAACACGGCATAGTTGAGCAGAATGCGCCTGAAGTAAGATCAGCACACCAACATATTACATTTCAGCACAAATCAGAGCTTCTAATACGAAAGGGTAAAGGGTGTAATAACAACAACTCTCTTTTCCTTCAGGAGACTGAATGTATTGACAGGCCCGAATATGGTTTGTGATGGAGTAGCTCAGCCAAACCACACGAAAGTCAGGTCCCACCCAAACACTAGGAAAAATCCGACATGTGTTTCATTGACACTGGTAATTCTAAAAAAACAAGGCAAGTTTAAGTTAGGGTAACTAGGGAGTTAAGGTAACTAGGGAGCTAATAAATTATTTTTCAGTTTTATATTGAAAAATGCTCTTTTTGTGTAAGTGTATTATATCTCATCTGAAAAGAAAGTATAGGACAGTCATAAGTTTGCATAACATGTTGCCATCTTTTTGCACTTAAATCAAAAGGTTGTTCAGTTTAATGTACACTGTTGTTGGGTCCTTGGGCAAGACACTTCACCCACTATGCCTGTGTATGAATATGTTTGTGCCCTCTGTGATGGTTGGAGAGGCTGTAGATACAGTTTGACAGCTATGTTTTCAAAAGTTTGCCCCAGGGAGTGTCTACTGAAGGAAAATATAAAGTACAGTGAATCCATAATGCATGAAATTGTAAAGAGACTTTGAGTGTTTAGAATATTGCTTTAGAAAATGAATGGATTATTATTATTTTGGGATAATAAGTTATGACCTCAAATACTTTTAAACAGGTGGTCTTACTGATATTTGTAATTGCCTCACATCCCTAACTCTCTCTCAAGCACGGCACGCTGTGAAGGTTTGATAAGAAGTGCCAGAAAAATAAATATCTCTGGGATTCTCCGCGTTCACATCTGCCAGGCTGATGGGAAACAGATAAGACATACAGTGCAAGTGCAGAAGCACTATCCTCCCCTCCCCCAGACAGAAGACATAATACCTCCACAAACATAAGGGGCCTCCACGAGACACTAAACTAATATCCTATTTAAATCCTCTGCTCCTCGTTTAGAAAAACCATTAGCTCTGAGTATGCATCAAAAAAGTGCTCAGACGGCTTAGTCAGAGTCAATAAAGCATGAAACTCATTTGCAGCTCCCCCGGGGTTCAGAATATGAAATGAATAGGTGTGCCAGTGCGTCGGCTGGAGGAAGAAGCGATAAGTACGGACCATGTCGAGAAGAAGGAGGAGAGTTTGAAAATTAGATAAGTGAGAGTGATGGGCTGACCTCATGATCTCCACGTTTGGGTTGTTCTCTCCTTGGAAAAACTGGTTGCTGCGATCAGTTCTGACCACGTCTTTGTCCACAGTGAACTGGACCTTCCTCCAAAATGCACTGTGCTCTTCAGGGCTCATAGACAACCTTTAAAAACATCAAATTAGAGCAAGTTAGAAAATGTGTGAGTGGCACTGAGGATTTTATACAGCTCTAAGCTAAATTGTTGTTTCTGATATTTTAGCAAAATCATTTTTATTACTGTAAAGTTTCAGAGTACATTGGCCCTTTTTTAATTTGTCCCAGAGGTGACGCTCTAAAAACTTAATAAAATAAATAAATATAACATTAGAAAATGACCTTGTGCAGCTTTGTGGATAGACAAAGACAAGCAAACCCAGCTACAGTAATCAAATACCAGCAAGCTATAAAGCACTGAACGCTCTATAACGATAATATAATGTACCTCTACATTTATTTAACACTAGAGCTTAGCTACAAAATAACCAGCTAACAACTACAGAGATAAATAAGCAGTAAACTAAAACTATTTTCCATCCCAACTGCTCCACCAGGAATAATACCATGATCATAAAATATCAATCTATTGCTGCAAGTGCCAACATCAATATTAGCACCGCTCTGTGTGCTGCTAATGTAGTGTTCTTCTAACAAGCTGAGGGGATTTAATTAACACTGTTTGTTTTCCATGGAGCTCCACCAGGAATTCTGAGCACACACCTGATGCAACGCTGTGCAACTGTTTAGTTTCAGGGGCTGTGGTCACATTCTACTTCAGCTTTTACCTTCATTACATAATGTTTGGCAGGAATCAATAGCTACTACATCCTTCCTTTAATTTAACATAGTGATTGTTTAGTCTGGATCACCGACAGGACATGGACCCATGCCATGTTCCATTTCACACCAAAAGTTCTTTGAAAACTCAAGGAAATGGCTATAAGTAAATGTGTGATTTCCTTTTACTGCTCTGAATATTTTCATTCATAAAATACACATTAAAAAGGGTTAGCCCAAGGATTTTATGTGCCTGCTGCTATGCAATTTTTTTTTTAATACAGGTGTTTTTCCAGTGACAGATTTTGAAACTAGGTAATAAATTCATATACCTTATGCTGATACTTTTATAACTTTTATACCTTATGATTACACAATAAGAACTATTTAAACAATGTAAAAGAACTGAACCAAATCAGCAGTTATAGGCTAGCCCTTTCACCTCAGAGCAAGAAAGTTCCAGGTTCAGTTCCTAGGCTGAAGGTGGCCTTTGTATGAAGAGTTTGCATGTTCTCCTTGTGGTTTGTTTCCCTCGTAAACCTAAAACATGTGTAGAATAAGTCAATCCTCCAGTTAGGTAGGTTTGATTAAACCAAAACTTAGACAAACCTTATTGATCCACAAGGGAAATTATATGGACCCAGTAGCTCACAGCATAGTAAAATAACAAAGAGAAATGGTATAATAAATTCTAAATAAATGGCAGAAATAGCAAGAGACTGATGGGCATCATTTTATAAACCGAGCCCATGAGCTGGTGATATGTAGTCCTTAATGGTTTTCCTGGCTCTTTATTTGGGCCTGGTACCAGCACAAAGAGGCACTCAGTACTGTCAGTACCAGAACAGATCTTCCAAGTAAATTTCAAATCTCTTTGTTACTCCTTTCTGCATTATACCATTATAATATCGAAGGCAATGATGCACAGTTACAAAACAGGGAAACTGGAGAAAGCAGGTACTCTAGCTCCTAATGATCAACTAGTGGCCCTGGAGGCTGCTCTTGTCAAACGCCTTTAACGAAATCTGCAGAACAGGCTCTCTAATTACCCCACTCAGATAACACCTTTTGATGGACTGTAAATGTTAATGGGCCATGGAGGAGAAACCTGTCCAATTATCATCTTCATTATAAGCCAGAAGCCACGACATTTCGTAACATGTGGACAGTTCGTCGCGTGTGCGTTGAGGTTGGTCTTTTGTGTGTGTGTGTGTGTGTGTCTGTGTATGTGTGTGTGTGTGTGTGTGGGGGTGCATACCATTGCTGTATCACTCCCTCTCTTCACTGACATGACTATATGATCTGATAAGCGCTGACATGTTTGCTCTCTTGAGACCTTTTATTTCACGCCCGGCACCTCCCCTTAACACTTCCCTGATTGTGCCTATTGATTGCTGTGTGCGGGTGATGAGAGGAGCCACAATACGTTCACAAATGGTTTAATGTTTGAGTGAGTGGGCATTTGGCAGGCACCGGAAAGGCCCTGTGACCGTTTCACAGAGCACAGATCACCGCTGAGAATCTGTCGGGGACTTAAACGTATAATTGATTTCCATGTTATCGTCTGCAGTAAAGACTGTGAGTGAGAAGCCACATCATTCCTTTTTAAAGTTAACACTTGTCTTTCTTCATGCCATTATCCAGCCACTCATGGTTTCACACCAAGATTCTCCATCAAACCAGCCTCTTCCTATTTTATGGTACATACAAAAAAAAAACAAAAAAACTATTGTATTATTATTTTACAGCAATAAAATATAAATAACAAGACTACATCATGTCTTTTTGAAATTGCAAAAATATTGTAAAATATAATTGTGTTGAATTTGTCAGGGTTTATAAAGTCAAATTTAAAACATGTCAGCACCAGTAGGACTTGTCTGGTCTCACCAGGTGAGTTCCTTGCTATGTGTATTGCCTGTTCATTTTGTATTTTTGTTTTTATTTCCTGCATTAGAGTTAAGACTGCCAATATAGCAAAAAATAATTCTATTGTTCTTCCTCACATTGATCAATGACAATATTTAATTACTTTTTTCTTTCTAAAATAGGTCTTTGAATAATGACATGCGCAACTCTAAAAGAACCTCAACCTAATTAACAAATGAATGCTTTCCATTCCAGCACCAACACAAAGCAAAATTACAATTCACCTGTCCAAACTCTACTCCAAACAACATGCTTTTGTCGATAATAGATATGTATTCCTGCCAAAAAAGCCATAAGCTGATCATTAATTATTTAAAAATATATGATTACGATTTTACATTTGATTGACTGCCGAGCCCTCAGTAAGTTCATATTATTTTTTTGCTATTACTGTATAGGCAATAACAAACATTTGAGAAATAGCTTTGTACTGTAAATAAAAATGTCTCAAATCTACTGCCCACCTCCTCTGCTGGACGTCCTGGTAGTGCGCTCTCTTCTGTAGCCTCCAGGCCTCCCTCTCCTCAGAGCTGGAGTCATAACTGTAGTAGTGCAGCAGGAAGGGCCACACCTCTCCGCGGATGGATGGGTCGATCCCTCCGAAAAAGATGGCCTGATGAAGAGGGAGGAGGAGGTTATCTGCCGTGGTATGCACTGAGGGAGTGTGCACAAAAATGCAGAGTGCAATGACAGTTCAGCACACAGCAGAGCAAGAGCGTAAATGCAGCACTGACAATACAGTGTGTGGGATGGCCGTTATTCTGAACACCATTTTAACACGGAAACAACATCGTGATTTGTCTTAAAAGCTTAAATTATGTTATATATTTATGGATGGGTGATATTGGCAATATTGGACATTTTGGAAGAGTTTTGTAATTATTAGATGTGATTTTGGCAATTCAACAGAAATGTGATAAAATCTTTCTCTACATGTATAAAATAAGGTTTAAGACAAATGTGATACTCTTGTGTACTGTGGTTTGAAAAATAGCTTTGTTCGTTTCAATTTTTACAGCATTTTGAGATTTTGACATTTGACATTTTCAGAAAGACTTTTTACTATAACAATAAATTCAGTATTGCAATTTTGCACATCTTCAAAACAACATTCACATTGTTATAATAATTTTTCAACTTGTTATATGATGCCATTTTGAGGACTGCTGACCATTCAAAAAGATATAATATTTAGTTTTGAATTGCTATGACAACAACCCTAACAATCTGAAAACCCATGGATAGTACACAATGCAATATGCATGCAATAGTAATCAATATTAGAGCATCTTATTAGTTTAATTTTAATGGATTATCAGATTTATCATTTTTACTTTCGATTGTTAGAAATTAAGTCTGTGGGTGTGGAAGTTGCCACCTTTTAATTTTTACATGTGCAGGCAACACAGTTGAAAGATATATTGTGTTTCAAACTCTATTTAAAATGGCAGAAGATGCATGACTGAAACTGCAGCACAAGCAAACCCAGCCATTTGCATGTGCCTGTCCAGCAGAAAGACCCTCCTGTTTTCATGCTCTTGAGTGTTTACTGCGAAAACAGCTTGGTCACAGCCTAACTGCCACACAGTCAATTTAGGAAGACTGCAAACCAACTGTTGAGTCAATACCAGAGTAGAGAAATGACTCACAGGGAGAGACTGGCCAAAATCAACCATGACACTATTTACTGAAGAGGGTGCTGATTAAGACTGAAACACTGAGGTGAAGCGTGCAAGGAGTCTGTGTAGGTTTTAAGGCCAAAACAAATAGATTCACAAGTGCTCTGACGTTCAGGTTGAATTCTCACTATAATAATCACTTTAAACTCAGTCCTTTCAGTTAAAGTAATAATGACATAGTAGAGTATATAGGGATTAGGAATGCAACAATGGTTATTTTTATTCTACAAATTAAACAAAATTACTTTAATTGTCCCTGCACAGCAATTAAAATGTAACTGTAACTGACAAAATATTTCTGTTAAAAAAACAACTAAGAAAAGTTATTTAATCGTTTCGCATAAATTCAAATAGAATTGTCAGTGTCTTGCTATTGATACAAGATTCTAAATGACATTGTAATTTATATACAATATCTTATTTTCTAATAACACAGATCTGAAAGAAACATGATTCATCAAATATATTTGTAAGTGAAATTATGCACAATTAACTGCAAATCAGGGAGAATGTGACTCAACAAGATTCTTTTTTTCTTACTAAATCAAACAAATTGTTTCTTGTATTATAACTGTACTGTACTAACATTCATGTGCAAACACAATCCCCACAGATGGCCAGTACCTTTCTGAGTTTGTACTCTTCCTCGACTTGTCCGCTGTGGTTGAGGTGACGCAACCATGTGGTGACATCCAGCCGTCGGTACAGCTTCTCCTCTGGGTGAGTCTCTGCTGATGGCAGAGTGGGTCTCTGGATCGAAAACTGCATGCAAGACTTCTCATCAGAAACCTAGATTCAAAATAAGTAACCAAAAAACTTCAGAAATGTTGTACTTTCATTGCAGGTTAAAAGCAGGTGTGAGCAGGACCTGGTCTTTGAGTTGAGTTTCTCGACAGCATTTCCACTGTTGGAAGACCTCTGCCAGCTTGTCCAGACCAGCGTGATGGAAATGGAGGATCTTATACTGGCTCTCACGGCTGGCTATCACCAACTGCCCGCTGGTACAGGCTTCATCACTACAAAAACATGATGAAATATTAATAAAACATTAAATAAAATATTCATCACTTTCATTTATGTGTGTTCAAAAAGTCTAGTACAAACCAGTAACCAATTATTTGCCAATACAATACAATGAATTAGCTTTCTGTTAGCTGTTAGCTTTCTTTACATATCCTGCCTAATATGTAGTCTATTTATCTAACACAATTTTTAATGCGATAGGTAAACTATTCAAATATTTAAGCAGGTATCTAGGCACAAACCAAAATGCAAAATTGTCATGTAAATTACATATGAAAAAGTGTTCACCACACAAGGAAAACATGACATCATCTGGGACTGCGCAGTTTAAAACAGTTTTATAACTGGGGACAACAACCTTCAAGAATTGATGGACTACTACTACAATGGACTTTCAATTGTACAACGAGCAGAGAGCTTGCAGCTACTTCAGAAGCTCAGCCTTTGACCTTTGAATGACCTCTGGACTTGAGCCTGACCTGAAGAACAGTCTAAGCGACCTCATGTGACCCAGGTCCACCCTGAAGACGCCACACAACTGCTCCAACGCCAGGACTTTCTGCTGCTCCTCCCACCGCACTGCCTGTGATTGGCTGCTACTGTCAGAGGGGGCGTGGCTATCCAGGCTGGAGGTGGAGCTTATAGAATGCGCCATGGATTCTTCGCACAACTCCCTAGAACAAAACAAAACAGCTTTTAAAAACATATGTGTAAATAGAGGTTAATGACTGGAGCCGTGTTAGGTTTCAGAAAGAGCATTGAATATTACTGATTAAAAATTTTTGCTGCAATTAAATTAAATATGTAGTGGTTGCAAAAAATATAAAAACTTTCAACATTTGCATTATTTGGCAAAAGGAGAAATTCAAATTGTCAGCTGGACAAAAGTTTATTTGGTCGAATATGTTTCGCAGCTCATCCAAGCTGCTTCTTCAGTTCTGGTCAGAGCTCTGAAATTACTCTGAGACTAACACACCTATTTGTTGTAAACAATTTGTTGTAAACAAATAGGTGAGTAATTTCATTGTAGTTAGCTCCTCCCTTCAGGCAGATATAAAGCAGTGTCCACCAGCGTCTGACCAGAACTGAAGAAGCAGCTTGGATAAGCTGCGAAACATATTCGACCAAATAAACTTTTGTCCAGTTGACAAATTGAATTTCCCCTTTTGCCATGGATTCTACCTGGACGACTGAGGGATTCTACACACATTTGCATTATTATAAAATATCTATTTCATCTATATCTATATTTTTTGTTTAAAACCAAAGTAAACCAATAATGTTCCTGTACAGAAGACCAAAAAATATAACTTTGGATCAACTGGACAGTCAAAATTGAATTAAAATTACAGGGCATGTTTCCAAGAACCAAGACTGGTACAAGATTGGGTTGTCTCATACAGAATCAAATTAGGTTCATCCTGCGCCAGTATTATGGGTGGGTGATATTGTCAGAGATTAATGTGTGATTTCCTTTCTTTCTTCTTTTTATTCCAATGACAATATTCAGACAAGATTATGCAAACACATGCCAGCAAATGTTGTCGTTGAGTTTTAAGAATTGTACAAAAAGTAAATGGAACAAAAAAATAACTGCAAAAGTGCATAAAGACTATAAAATATTATATTATATTTTACATTATACTTGAAAATCAAAATGTTGCCTATCACCAAAACAGCAATTGCAATGACAACTTTTCCATACATCTCTTCTAGAACATAATAACAATTTTGTATTCAGACATTCAGGCATTCAGGCTAAAGCAATTTATGTCTCCATGGGAAACACATTCATTTTACCGTAAATTAGCCTAAAAAATGTTTGAAATCTCCTGAGGGGAGTTAGAAGTGATGATGGTCTGTGAACACAAATACAGGCACTGTGAATCTATGTCTTGACTCGTGACCCTTCTGTAAAGTCATATATTCACTGTTTGGTTCTAGCCTGTTGTTTTGTGTCTCAATATGACCCTGCCAAGAAGTGGGGAATGAGAGGAATGCATGGAGGCTTCTGAGGACACACACACTCCAAAGACAGCCGCGCACACACATACACACACAAATCATACTGTCCAATTTCACTTGTCATTCCCTCATGGCCAACATTGTGTTGTTCCCGGCACTGAAACTTGAGCTGGGGTTCCTCTATTACAGAAAAGATGTACAGCACGCCAAATAAAGCAAAAGAGAAAGACCAAAGTATGGGCAAAGAAAACACAAAATACAATGTCAGCTCTGCAAGCGTAGTCAATAGACACATGACTGTAAGAGCTACGCGCACCCACACACACACTGGACCGTGGATAATGACCATAATGCACTCTTCCACACGTCTTGGGCCAGACTAATGCTGAGAAACAGGCTAGAGCTAAAACATGTTAAGCCATGAGACATTTGAGAGCCTGGATAAATAAATGCATTTGTTACACATTAGAGATATAATGTTCTGCAGATTATATGTATCATTTTTCCACTTTAAAAAATGTAATACACGAGAAACAAAGTGGCATTTAGAAGACAGGTTTAATCTGTAACAGGCCAGAATCAATCAAGTCTAGCTAATCATTTCCCTGTTAGCAGATGGGAAAATAACAAGGCTGATCAATCCAAGCTGCACTTCCCTCTGTTATCAAGTGATTTACAGCGCACTGTCTCATGTATCACGCCACAAACCAGACAGCGGATTACGAGAGGACTGGCAACAAGCTCTGCAGTCAAGTCCTGCCTATTAAAATGAAGGGCCTACTGTATACGTTTTCACAATGTCCCAGCTCTCTATTCTAAATGTTAACAAGGACTTTTTAATCAATATAAAATGTGAGACAATATTAGCAGTAGAATGAAGCAACAGGGTGCTATTTAGGGGTGCATTCATACTTAAACTAGGATTTAAGATTAAACGAATATTGGATTAGACCAGTACAAAGCCAGGACTAGAACAGAACCAAGTCTACCTCAGGGACTAAACTGGGCTCAAACCAGGACCAAAGAAGTGCAAGTGGTAACACACCCTTAATGGAGTAGTGGTAACACATACTTTACCAGTAAAACGTTTGGCCACACTAAAATGTAGAAAGTAGTAAAAAATAAAGAAAACAAACACTGAATGAGAGTGTGTTCAATCTTTTTACAGGTATTGTAGGTAATGGAAATGTTAATTATTTAGATAATTACCATAGTTGGAATTGTAGTCCATTGTAGTGTAGTGTAGCATTAAATTACAGTACCAGTATATAGCTTATCAGCACGTTATCTGTGGGTTTCAGAATTATGAGAAATCAGGACTATTGTGATTGATATGATCTAAACGTTGCATATAACAGGAAGCTGAAACCCATAAATAGTTCTAGTACTTGTAGCCATAGTAACAGTCATAATTGTAGGAGTACTAGTGACTGATAGTAAAAAACAGCCTCAACTTACCCTGTGAAAAATTAAGTCAACAGCTTTATACCAAGACAAGCATGTCATGTGCTGCTATATGTGGTACTATGTAAACAAGCTGTTTTGATAGTTGGGCTGCTCTTGCCCAACATGTCTCATCAGACTGAAGTGAGATTCAACTGGCCCCAGGCCCTTCAAAACACCTCTCCCCACACAGGAGGCTCTTCTCTGGGGACGCCGCTACCAGCACTCCCTAAGAATCACCACCAAGAAACAGTCATCTCCCAGGACTCTCAGCCCTTTGGCTAATCCCCATAGAGGGCATTACAGAGGAGACGTGAGACCTGCAAGTTTGCATCGTGGTCAGTACATTTCTAGGGCTAAGATGCTAAGCATAACATCAGTCCAGCTGTGTAATAAACCATTCAAAATGTTATGCTATTAGAATGTTAAAAACTCTGGAATGGAAGCGGTAGGAAAAATAACACACAACACCATAACACATTTTCAGTAATTAACTGACATCAGATTTGCATGTCAAGTACATCTAATAAATAATATGTTAGATACATTTGTAGATTTCTTTAAACAAGGCAATATATCACTTACACGTATCAAAGTCCTTTGGCAAAACCAAATGTGATTTTTCACATTTTCTGATATGATGTGGGTTAGTTTTTCTATTGAAATTTCATTATGTTCCAGTTCACCTTTGCCTCCAGTTTTTTGCAGTACGTATAGAACCTACTGAGGACTTTAAGTTGAAGTAGTTTTTTTCTGGAAAAAAACACAAGAGCTGGCTATGTGGTCCTTTTGCAGTGCTTAGATCCAACTGTTGAAGGTTAACTTCATGGTTGATATTACAAAGAATATCCTTTAAAATGAATAGAGTTGACTATTTCTTGACAAAAATCAGAAACAAATGTTTAGCAAACCCAAAGCTACCACATAAGCCAAGGCAGTGACAGTGGTTAAAGCGCAGATTTCTATCCCACCACCCTCTTCACTCTCCTGCCCCCCCTTTCATCTTGTGCTGCTCTCCCAAACGCAGCTCTTTCTGTCTGAATGATTCCAAGTGACATGTTTCCAGTTCCTGGCCCCTTAACAGTGTCAATTAAAGCAAGGCACACAGAAAGAGAGATTGAGTGGGTTCCAGGGTTTGGCTGCTGCAGCGCTCTCTTCAGTGCCCTAATCCGGAGAGCTGACATTCAGCCCAGCACAACAACCCCGGGAGCACTGGGAATCAAAGGGCTTCACACAGACTTTAGGAAGGGAAGGGGGACAGATATTTGAGGGGTGGGCAACACCAAAAAGAAACAATATTGAAAGAAAAGAGTGATCAAGAGGAAGAGATGCAAAGTAAGGTGGAGGACGGGCAGAAAGAAGTGGAAGGAAACGGTGGTGAGGAGACCACACAAAGGATGTGTCTGAGTGCCAAAGGACTGAAGTGCCATAAGTGAATGAGGATCAGAGCACCAGAGGAGGACAGAGGAAAAGGTTAGAAGCTGTGAAGCACTGAGTGCTGCCAAGTCCCATACTGACTGTACTTACAGCACTAGCTTCTCACTCACAGACTCAGCCTCAACATTCTGGGCAGCAGATCAGGATCACTGTGCAACCACGAGGGGAATCGTAAAGTCAAACGACTGCACCACAATCACTGTCCAGATGGCTCCTCTGATTAAGGAACAATCTGGAGCCAGCAAGGTTTGTAGAATTTCTAAAACAATTTTACACCTTTTACACATCTGTGACAAAATATAACATTTAAATAAGAGTGGATTTATGTAAATAATCATCTTAAATTGTTAAACATGAGATCATCCTCTTTACGGTTTACCTGCTCTCACTCCAGAGCATATAAGCGCTTCACTACGGGGTTCCTCAGCAAGCCCGACCTATAATTTGCTTATTTGTGGCTCCACCATGTGGCAAAATACGGAATTGCAAGGGGAAAAAATCTTTAATTTGTGAAAAATTAAAGATTTTTTGCAAATAAATATATGCAAAAAATTATAATAAGTAGTATTTGTAAAATTTGTATAACAGACTGTATTAGTAATGCAAGTGACATAACTGCGGTATTTCCAATCATCTAGGACTATAACTTACAGATACATAAACACTTAGTGTGACCCAGTTGAGAGGTTAATCTGCAGAAGACCCAACACAAATTTCCCTTACAGAGTCACAGGCAAAGAAAATTTGACAGGAATCAACTTTTAATAATGTGGTTATGTGGAAAAAATAAAAGTAACCCTTCATTTTTAAGAAGGTGGCCATACCACCTTTCAAATAAGCAGGAATGCTCGAGGGGACTGCCAGGTGCTGTAGTGGGGCATCAGTAACTCTAGTGGAAGTTTGCCTAGTATAAATTTTGTGCGTGAGTGAGAGGTGATGGTTGGACGGGCCAATGGCGCAGATTGGCAGCCTCGCCTCCATCAGTCTACCCCAGGGCAACAGTGGCTATAGCAGCTTATGAGTGTGGAGTGAATGAGTCACAAAATTGTGAAGTGACTGAGCATCTGGAACATCGCTATACACAACTAACGCATTATTACTATTTTTATACCAGGAATTATGAGAACAGTATGTGAATCAATAATGGGTGGGTTTATAAAAAGCCCAAATGCTGAGGAATAAATAGTGAGATAATTAAAACACTTTTGCACTGTTGCCTTTACACTGACCTGCACTCGCTGTCCAAAAAGACAGAGTTGCTGCTCTCACAGAGAGCCTCACTGACGGGAGACAAGCAGAATGGAGAGGAGAAGGTGTCTGAGTCTGAGCCCATGGTACTGTCCCGACTCACTTCATCTGAGAGCTCACAGGAGCCCTCATCCCCCTCTTCACCAGCAGAGGGCAGCTCTGCTGTAGTCTCCACCACCACACTGCCCTCTGCTGAGGTACTGCTGCTCAAGACACTCTCCTCCTCCTCCCCTGGAGCTGCAGGGGGCCGACACTGGTGCCTGTGGGACACACTTTGGTACAATACAACTGATATGACCCAGAAGACATACAATTAATGATGTAATGCTATTATAAATGTATTATTATTCATAATTTAACTGCATCTTATAAAATTAATTAGTATGGTCAAACAGTGCATGGTACCTGCGGCCTCTGTGTCGTGCGTGGCGCCGCACGGGAGAGCTCTCTGGAGTGATGTAGCGCATGGCCTCCTCATCCTGCCTCTGGATGCGCGAATTGGGCACCCAGGTCAGAATCAGGGTAGTTCCCAGACATTCATCCTTCTCCACATGCACACACAAATAACCTGCAGAGAGAGATTTTATGTGATTTAAAATGCATTTAAAATAATTGACTTTTTGCATTTTTGCATAATAAAGTAAGTAAGTAATAAATCTTACTTTTTACATGGTTACCATCTTATGCAAACATACATACCTGGGTGATGGTCTGCCAGGCCAGGCAGTGGTTCTGCTGGATGCACACAGACATTATTTTTGGAGAAGATGATCTCCCCATCTAGACCTGAGCGTAAGGATACACCCCATGCACTGGGGTTAAAGGTCAGGAGGTCGGAGGCCTTGGAGGAGGCACGCCGCAGGAGCCGACCCAGAGACATCTCCTCAGGCTCTGACAGGCTGGGCCCATCCTAAACAACAGCTGGATATCAGAACAGGAAATGTCAATTCAGTAAAATAAGGAGGAGGGTTGAAATTTTAAAATTACTGGATATGATTATTTTCAAGGCAGAGAGACTTGAGCTGAACCTAGCCCACCTGAACATACCAAAGTATGTGTACACTGCAGTGTCCTTACTGCTTTGCTCCTGTGGGTCTCATCCCTCTCTCCCTCCTGGTACAGCACTTCTTGTGCCACACTGCCTCTGCATGCACACCTGCTTATCCTCACATGCTTTCAGCTCACTTAGAAGTCACACCTTGTGTACACTCACAAGACAAACAGTAAGACTGAGAAATGCCTGGCTGTTATCAGTAGTCGCCAGATGTCATCAGCATAGTGCAGGACAAATAATAAAAAACTTCAGAGTTTGGCCGTGACAAAACCCAGAGAAATAAGACCCAAAGGTCTGCAGCTCACATTATTGTAATGGTTTGTAGCTTCATTGAATTACACATTATGTTACCCACATTTGTTTTGTTTGGTCGTCTTTTTGGCTGAGCACATACCCACTCAGTCCACGGAATGCTCCCTCCTCTTTCCTCAGAGGACATGTTTTCCCCAGCCTGATTAACCAGCACCCCACTTCCTGATGCCACATTTGAAACAGGAAGTCTGTTGGCACTGAGGAACAAACCTTGTAGATTTGGCCTTCATTATTTAGATTTTGATGTCTGTAATATTTGGCATAGGCCTATTTAACCTTTTGTTATGTATAGACTATGTATGTAGCCTATTATAACTGAACACACCAGCTTTTTCCCCGCAGCCTAACATTGCAGTAGTGCCTACTGCCCAAGGATTGGTGGATATTTTAGTCTGGTGTGATTGCAGAGGCTTCAGTTGGATATGGCAGGTGCCAAAATACATTCTACTGTGTCAGTGCTCACACACATTACACTTGATAGAACAGATTATTCATTCTCAATTAATTTAAAGACTCAAGTTCAAAATATTCTCTGTGTTGTGCACGGTATACTTTACAAATAAATGGTATCTACTCTACACCACTGTGCTACAAAATGAATAGAGCTCCAGAAATGCCTCGAACATCTGGAAGCAAATGCCACAGAGAAGCCTGAATGACAAAGTTATTTAGAAGTAAGAGTCTGAGACAGGCGATTCATTTTTGTCACAGACATGTAACAGTAACATTCTTAGACTGGAAACCGACTAATTATGTTCTACTCAAAACAAGACTTACCTGATGATAGTTATGGGTTACTTAAAAATAAACCTGAAAGTCAAAAATAATAGCCCACTGGGCCCACCCTTGACTATTTATCAGGCCACACTGAGTACGCTGGATCACTGAATGGGCAACATTATGTTACCTTTACTTTGCTCCAGCATCATACTTGGAAAGTGAACTTGAGTCATGATCGGAGTCTCCAGCCAGTGGCTGGCATTCAAATCACTTCAGATGAAAGCAAAAGGCCTAAATGATATGGGGAGATATGTGGTGGCGTGGACACATTTCAGGACAGTGGCAGATCACATGCTAGCAGAGTGCCATGGTGCCTTGGCTCTATCAGCTCCATCATCTGAGCGGAGCATCCGCCTGACGGGAGGAGGAGGAGGAAAGAGGAGCACGGAAGACGACTTTCACAATCCCGCCACGTTTTCATTAATTTCTCCAAGAAAACAATCTGCTGTTCATTCCCATCCGGAGGAGATCGTAAAAGCATTTTATTGCTAACATTATAATGTTAGTTTAGCATTCTGTCCTGTTTAGTTGACCATGCTTAACTTTGAAATGTGTTTTCCCTAAAAGAGGAGCGCGAAATTATAGCGAAAGCCATGCTCGACATCAGCGCATTTGTCTTTCAGAATCACACCTCCACCTGCCCCAGCAGAAGAAATAAACGAATACCACATAGACTAAACAGAGCGTGCGTGTGAATGGATGGCCGTATCCAGGCGGCAGGGCTCTCACCTTCAGTCCGGCCGCAGCTCACTACAGCCCGCTCAGGACATCCAGGTCAGCCGCCCACCAGCACCGCGTACTTGGGGCCCATCACCGGCTTTCAGCGGGTTTTATCTCGGTTTTGAAGACGGGGGGTCTTGTTTTTGATCAGTATTTTCCGTCAGTGATTGCAAATGTTTGACTGCTGCTGTTACAAGTCATAAAAAGCACATCCGACTGATATTTTCAAAGTAAAATGTTCTCAATTTGACTGAAGCACACAAATTTTATTTTGAAATACGGGGTATCTTTATTACAGGAAAAATGTGTTTTGAAGCTTAATTGTACAATTAATAAACAATACTGTGATTGTAAATACAGTTTTACAAAGCTTTTTGGGTTCAAAAATATTTAGTATGTGTCAAAGAGCCCACTGAACTGTGAAAACCTTTGACATCGGCAGGGCCAACTTGTTCACTATTAAAGCCTGTGGAAAGCAGATATGATGAACATAGATTGTGTCATATTTAGAAACACTAAGGGGCCATTAGCATGAACACCCTTCTCATGTATATATTTTAAGCAACAAAAAGATCTTACTTTTGTGTCACTGTGGTAGATAAAATCACTGACTTTCTCCCCATTGGCTAGAACATAGTGAGGTGGGGAGGGTACACCAAAAACACGGACACCTCCCAGCACCAATCCATCCAGGTCCCCGTTTAGTCTCACAGGGTCACTTACAATCTGTGCCTATGGATGCAGGTATAATTAATACAGCCAACTTTTCATAACTGACTCATAACAATACATTATTCCATGATCATACCTGCCCCGCAATGAAGATGACATAGCTATAACTACTTTTCTCAAATGTGTCAAGGCTTTCTCCATCATCCCAAAACAGGTCGCCCCATGCCCATCCTCCTGCTGACAACGCAACTGTCAGAAAGAAAGGATTGGTGCGAGATGCCGAGGTTGTCAAAGCAGTTTCCTTGTACAAATAAAAATAAACAGTTAATACATGCAATTGTAAGTTTCAGAAAATTCAATCTGATTTTTCTCCTACCTGCTGAGGTATTATGTGTCCCTCTCTGACATGAACATTGATAGTGTCCAATGGAGCTGAAAGGAGCAAATACTGCCCCTTACTGTAGAAAGGTTGCCCCTGAAGCAAAGAAATGAACTGGACATCTAGCAAAACATGTGATGACTGGTTGGAAAGTGTACAACAGACTTTATTTTCATTATAGACATGCCAGTTTGACCTCAAGGAAGACAGAGAAGAATAGACAAAGAATATTTCAAAATACAGCTCATGGACCTTTTCCTGGTCTTTGAAACAACAATGCTAGTTCTGACAGATCCTCCAGCATAGCACAGTAATATCCATTCAAAGATACTTATGCTAAGTGAGTGTTGTATACAAGTCTACTTACATCCTGGAGGCTGTACCAAGTGCCAAAAGGGAGGTAGGCAGAAAACTCTACCACTCCTTGTTCAAGGACTGGGCTGATGAGGAGAGCACTGCCCCACAAGAACTGTTGGTCAATGGTCCGACAATTAGGGTCATGAGGAAATCTTAGAGAAGGGGAAACTTGGTGAGAAAAAATTAAATTTAAATATTACTGCAATACAAGGGATACCTACTCAACAAAAAGGGGTCTGGCCACAGTCTCAGCAGAAGTGTGTGCGTGATGAAACAGTGTGTAAAGGAATGGAAGGAGAGAGTAGCGCAGGTTTAGAGCATTACGCATGGCTGCTTGGGATTTCATTCCAAATACATAGGGTTCCTGGGGCTAGAGAGAGATATGCATGAAAACACAAAGCAAATGGCTCCGGTTACCACTATTCATAAAACATATAAGAACGGACTGGTTTTTAAGGCCAACAGAAAATAAGCATGATGTACCAAGAGAGACCTGAAAAACAAATTAGAATCCACACTAAAGCTGTATGCAGTAAAACTTTTGTGGTGGGGGGTTTCATGCAGATTTTTTTTACCTTATTGTTGCAATAAATATATAAATACATTATGTTTGATGGTAGCAATATTGTGATGGACTTAGAAAATAATGTACAGTTCAACTTGGTAACCTACAAATCTTTTTACAAGTCATAACCTTTTTGAATTCACGTATGCACTGACCTCTCACTTGTGCAATATTTAATATAGTGCAATATTTTTACTGAGTGCAATATTCAATATTTAATACAGTGCAATATGTTTGACTGAGTGCAATATTTAACACAGTGCAATATTTTATCGAGTGCAATATTTAACAATACAATAGTTAATACAGTGCAATATTTGATCAAATGCAGTTTGACTCAGTGCAGTATTTACTACCGTGCAATATTTGTGTGCAATCTTGTTTGACTCAGAGTTGTAGTCTTGGGTGTCCCAGTCCTTTTTCTTTAATGTCTTGCACTTTTTATTTTATACTGTGTTGTAAGTGTCTCACGCACATGTCTGTATTGGAGGGTGAGTTGCTTTTAATCTCGTTGTGCATGTGTATGGTGTTGTACATGTGTATAGTGACAATAAAAGGCATTCTATTCTATTCTATTCTTTTGTAATTCTACAAAAGGAAATCTGAGCCAGGATGATACATACTCTATTTTGCCTGTCATTGTGGTTCCTCATGAATGGATAAAAGGCTCCAAGCTGCATCCACCGCACACATAACTCTTCTGTAGTGTTGCCTTCAAACCCACACACGTCTGCCCCCACAAGAGGCACCCCATACAGACCAAACATCAGGACAGCTAAATGAGAACAAATCAAATATTTTTACTCTGACTACTAAAATTTGACTATATTTTGTAAATGTCCTCACTAGGTATTGAATATCTAAGCTGCTCCCAGTTACTTGTGACATCACCAGTCCACACTCCAGAAAAACGTCCAATCCCAGGGTAGGAAGAGCGAGACAAGACAAAGGGTCGTTTTCTTCGAATATTTATGAGTGCCCTAACGTGCAAAACAATTAAATTACATTAAATTACTGACCAAGCATGTAATCATACAGTTACACAAAAATATGTAACCATGTGCTTGCTACGTACTTGTGAGTGGCAAATGCTTCTGTAAGCCCATAAATATTATGCAGGTTGTAGTGAGTAGACAGGAGGTGTTGAGCCGACATGCAAAGTGTTTTTGAATTTAACTGGCCGCCAACAACCGCTGCAGGGTGTGAAATTAATATTGGTAATATGGTACGTGCAGAAACTTAACATGTTGTTATGGATTTTACTGTATGGCAATATATAAACAGTTGTTGTGGCATGAGTAACTATTCACGTGGAGTGTAGGGTGGACTCTCCAGATCAGTCTCAGGACAGCCATCTACTGAGCCCTGTACAAAACTGGAGGGTTCGTTCATGTCCTAGGTGGAGCATAGGTATTCACAAAGTCTTTGAAAATTAGTCATGCAAAAATCAATGTTATTAATGTGATCACTGATACAACAAATAGCATGACTCACAATCCACAGGCCATCCACAGGCACCTTTGAAAGAAACTCTTTAATGCAGTCCTCCCACCATTGTCTGGTCTCTGGACTAGTGAAGTCAGGAAAGGCAGTCAGTCCGGGCCACACCTGATATATATGTGATAGATATAATGACAACCAGTATTAATGACAACGTCTATATTGCACAACTGTAAAAGTTTACATAAGGTATAATGTTTAACCTTCCCAATGAGAAGATTTCCAGTGACATTTTTAATAAATACATCTCTTTTTAAGCCATCATCATATGGAGGGTATGATCCAGGAGGGCTAGTGGTACTGATACCTGGATCCTGTTAATACACATAAAACAAAATTCACAATACATAAAACGAAAGTCACAAACATGGAACTCAATGCTGCCATCTAGTGTTGTAAATGTATCAAGTGAATGCAGATCACCAGAATGAGGACATATTTTAAGCCTCTTTCATGAAAATCCTGCACCATCTTTGGAAGATCACCAAACCGCCAAGGGTCAAAGGTGAAGATCCTGCGATCATGTGCGTAGTCTAGGTCGTTCCACTGCACATCCTGCAAGAATAAAATAAACCTCCAATACATTTAGAATGGTTGAAGATATCTATGTGGAACATACTGACACATTTAAGTCTCTATAAACTGTGTAAACAAAATTACAAAATACCATCCTTTATTTACCATGGGAAAATTGGCATCATGCATGTGTTGTACCACTTGTCGGGTTGTATTACTAGTTGTGTATCCCCAGCGACAAAGGTGAAAGCCCAGAGCCCAGTAAGGAGGCATCATTGGGTAACCTTGAATCATTTACATAGACACAAATTGACTGATTTTTAAAAGATATGAAATATGAATCCACATTTTGTAACACATGTACACATGTACACATTTGTGGGAAAAAATAAATCTAATTTTCCACATGCTCGTGTTAGACTGTCTTGTCTAAACAATGACAAACACAATAAAATAATAACAATAAATAAATAATAAAAAAGTAATATGAAAATACATATATAATTTTACAAATTTGCTAAAGCTTGTCCATTTTGAAATCATTAAAAATAAGTTTAGTGTTATTACAAAATGTTATTAGTGTGTGTGTGTGTGTGTGTGTGTGTGTGTGTGTGTGTGTGTGTGTGTGTGTGTGTGTGTGTGTGTGTGTGTGTGTGTGTGTGTGTGTGTGTGTTTTAACATACCAATAACTTGAAGATACTGGCGTATTACACTTTCTGGATCAGGTCCCAAAAAAACATACAAGTCCAGAATTCCACCAAGAGCAACCAAAGTAAGAGCAGGGGTGGGCTGCAGTACCACCTCTACAGCATTAAAAGGAGTTATGTAGTTTAAATAAGAAAGTGAATGCCTTATTGCCATATTTATACATCTTAAGCTTAAAATTAAGCTTAATCTTTTTACCAACTGCATTGCTGTTTAGCAGGAAAACTCCATGTGCAAACCCATCCTCTTCTTGGACTATGTAAAAGGGATGAGAACCATAGAGGTTTGCATCAGCCTGGAAACATAAAATAATTTGCCACCGACATGGGTGAAAGGTGACTTTTTTTTTTTTTTTTTTACTTCTATCAGATTATGTCTCCTACATACACGGGGTTTAGTGTCTTGGTTCCATAGTGTTACAGATGTCCAGTTCAGGTCTAGACTTAAGGAAGTGTAATGTTCTCCAAGGCCAGACACAAAGGAGGAAGCCAGTGTTGTTGACAGCTGAAGGTACTGATCCGCAAATAAAAGAGGAGCCACAGTTGTGTTCATGCTTGAATAGAATCATGAAAAACGGCAAAATAAAACTCCAGGAAATTCAACATGGATATATGGTTTATGAGAATAATTGAATTTTGGTAAAAGATGATAAAGTACTTACATTACTCTGTTATTTGAATTACGAAGTACTGTAAAACCAAAAGGGTTGTGTTGAAACAGAATGGAGTATAGGGCATTATGTGGCCCTGCTTTCCCCTGGGGAGTGGAGTGTTGCCCTGGTAGCTGAACCTCATACCTTGGAGATGTAGGGTCTTTCACCTTGCAAAAATACATTTCAACAGTGAGTGTTTTTATAAATCCTTTAATATAAAGAAAAGCAACTTACAGTGAGGTGTAAGCATTCTGCAGTCTCCTCCATCACCTCCATATGGAGAGTGGGTATGTCTTTGGGAAGGTATGACGCTTTGGCAAGGGTCAGAGTGGCTGCCAGTCCTCTTTTACTGGGAGTGAGCGGACCCATGACGTAGCCAGGATACAAATGCGGAAAATAGCACCATGGTGGTCCAGCTAAATCTGACAGGGGGGCATAGCAGCAACCCCTGTCTTCACACTCTGTCTGGCTGACGACTTTATCTCTGGCACAGTCAAAGCGTCGCTCAAGCGCCATGGAACATTTGTCGTTTTTAGAAAAAATATTTGACATTTGCTCATTTTTGAAACCTGCACTAATCTCCCTCATTGTGTAGTTCTTAATTTGGTTTTCATATCTCAAAACGTCACTGCAGGAGGCAGCAACTATTAACAGGCTAACATGAGCAAACGCTATAGAAAAAGCAGCGATTGAGCCAGTTTCATGGTAATACAATCTCAGTCTCATGTCTTATCTGAAGCCGAAAGCAGTGGACTGTGATAACTACAAGACGCATACGGAAAAAATCTGCATCATAACTACACTTTGTTTTTAGCTTAAGTTAGCCATTAGCCATTAGCTAGCAACTCCAAAGTTTATGTATGCGATGTCATTTTCTTTTTAGTTGACAAGTAACAGTTACGTTCCGATTTGCCAAAGAATCAAGAATCATCATTTGTAAAGAACAAATAATTTAGAGACAATCGAGTGGGAGGACAAGCTCAAAGTTTGTTATGGGTCAAGTACGGTAAGCTCCAATGGACAAAAATCCGTATGCGCTTCATACTCGCCGATAAACACGTGCTTTGTTCGAGTTAATATCAAAACATCAGAATTCCGACAATATCCTGTTGCGATCATTGACAGTAGCCTTCTGTTATTTGACTTGATGTGGTGGGCCAAATTGTTCTTCAATAAAAAATAAAGTAGCTCATTGCACAAACATTCACTTTTTATGTCTCAAGCACAGACTACAGTCTGTGGTCCCAAATGACATGCTAAACAAACTTGAAAACACAAATTAACAATTTATATTAAATAGAAAAGTAATAAATGTTTAATGTGCAATTAATCATTAATTTATGCCATGTCTTACAAAGTTGCAACAGATTTCATTTTGATGTATAAAGAAGCTACACAATCTTTGGAGCAGTCCATTTCTGAGCTTGATTAGCAAATTACAAGGAGCTAGCAGCACAAGTTGGAATCAAGCACATATAGCATAGTTTAAAAAAAAGCTGTCTTCAGCACAGTGGTAAAAAGGCACATTGGCCACATACAATTACCAGTGGTCCATCTTTAAGAATCAGTCTGTACAAAAATATGTGCATTGAACACACTCAAATACTGTAAAAGATTGCACAATAAAACTATCCAAAAATCTCAACATCCACATTTTTTACAAAAGGCCATTTAGAGATAAATACCATTTTGTTGCAAAATAAAATATTCACTTAACAGCCCTGTTACAAGACAACCCGACAAGTAGATGGCCATAGCAAAACTTGGCGAGCCGAAGGCACTTTGTGAAAGGTAAAAGCTGCTTCATCCAGTGCATCCCAGGCACTGCAGGCCTGGTCCTCATCAGCAAAGCAACATTCCCTTTTTGAGTCCACGTTTAAGGCAACATTTGTGTCTGTGCGGTGTCCTTCAAATCTGGTCCCACTGAGTCAGGTTTATGATCCGGTGAAGAAGGGCGGGCCAGTGACAAACTGGACTGTTCTTCCTTCAATAAAATGTCTTGTTGCTGCATCGTTTCAACAGTCAACATTTGTGATGAAGCCAACTGTGTCATTTCACAGGACTGTGGTGGTGGTTTCAAAGGTTCTTGTTGTTGTGTAGTTCCTGAAGATGTTTGCGGTTGGCATTGGTCATATTGTTTTTGTGCATCTTTATGAGCATGTTGAATTACTGTTTGTGGAAGCTGCATTTTTGGAGAGTAGTAAGGCAAAAAAGGCCTCTCTGTTACACAGGTCCGCATGGCTAGGTATGTGTGTATGAGTAAATGAGGAAAACGGGATGTGAAGTATGACACAAAGTCATCCGGGACAGAGCCAAGAGTCTCTTGGACATCAGCAGGCAGTTCTCTGTAGTGATGTTTCTGTTGAGAGAGGAAAACTTCAGTAAAATTGATGTAGCAAATAGAAATATCAAAACCAGTCATACCTTATTTCTCATTGCCCGCAACAAGTCTCGAACAGAACCACCTTTATAGGAACGAAACTTCCTTAAATCTACAAAAAATAAAAAGTTAATGACTGTGTAGGACTTAAAGTTTCTCTTGTTTGTGGAAACAGTCAACAGTCATACCTGTTTGCAGTGGTACAGTAATTTGCTCTCTCCAGTCGTTCTTGACCACAGCCCTTCCCCCTCTTTCCAACTGTCTAACAATTGGTCCGTCCAGCGGTTCCTTTTCAATTCTATCACTAACATCCTAAAATAGGAAATACAACAGTCTCATCCTGAATTATGTGGTAAAATATGACTCATCACCTGGACGCCATACATACCTGGAAGAACTGCAACTCCTTTTCCAAGGTCCAAAAGAAAGGGTGTTTAAGGATACACTCTGCAGAGGGCCTCTTAATGGGCTCCATACTCAGCATTTGCTCTATCAGATCTCTGGCTACAATGTCCTCTGTTGAAAAGTCAGAAGCAACTCAATAATATTGTATATGTTACAATGTGTAACATATTAAAAGCTTTTGAACCTCAGAGAAGCATTCTCACCATGTTTGTCAATTTGGAGGTGCTCCAGACTGTATTTACTAAGAAGAATGTTGGCTTGCCTCTGTATAGATTTACCAAAAGGATGGCTGCCTTGGGACACCACATAGTAAAAGACGCAGCCAGCAGAGAAAATATCCACAGCACACGTCTACAACATCAAAGAAAACATGTCAGTCATCAACAGTCTACAATTCCTCATCTCTAGCCTGCTGTCTTCTTGTTTTTATGTCTACTACACAACTGTCAGTTGCTTACAGGGTTATCTTTGCAGTCCTCGCTAAGAACTTCAGGTGCGATCCATCCTTCTGTGCCAGGGACACCAGACCTTCTGCTGAAACTGTGTCGGCCCACGGCCAGTTTTTTGCACAGGCCAAAGTCTGAAATCATGGCCTTGGCACGACCATGAGCATTGGGCATTGAAACTAAAATATTGTGAGGCTTCAGATCTCTGTGTACTGAAAAAAAAAAAAAAAAGACAGTTGTGTAATATACACACATACATACATATATGTTGCAAGAAACTAGTGTTTAAAGCCTGCCACATACAACAGAATTTTTCAGTCTTAAAAGATTTTTTAATGTGTAACAAGAAGCGTAGACACAGATACAAGGAGAATCATATGCGCAAAGATTGTAGTGGGATATGGCAGAGACAAGACCATGCGCCACAAGATAAAAGTTGTGAGCGCCCATCGTATCAGCCGTTTCATTTGTACAATAAAACAAGACACTATGAGACTCAGAAGTGTTTAAAAGATCAGAGCATTGCAATTCTAGTTTAGTCTAGTCAAGACTGTATTATTATTTGTTAAATGTGATGCAATAATTCACACAAATGCTTTTTTAATGCACAGAATCCTGGTGATAAATTACAGTCAACAGAGTCACTATCGCTAATCTGCAGCAGCTTCACCCTCATCCTCACTGCATGGATGCAAACAGACAACATGCCTTTTTACTTTTTAAAGAATGCTTTAAACAGGATTAATAGTGCATGTTTTGTGGACTGGGTGCCATTATTTGCAGATTGCAAACGCTAATGGACAATATGGATGAAAATGCTACAGTTCTACTTTACAACTTTACAAGAGGTGAGTAATAAAGTTATTTCCCAGAGTTTGTATCTTGTGCCTCTGTGTCCGTCACTCCATCTGCCTCTGGTGCTCCATTTTATTGGCTGTTGCCATGGTGATGTTTTGTGGTTACGATATGATAGAGCAGCTCAGAGTCGCACTGACACCACACACAGAAGTGCGGCAGATAAAAAATCTCAAAGTCGGTCACGCCTCCCCAAAGTCGGGGAGAAACAAATCTGGTTTTACATTAGGAAAATGATCCTGCAGAGTGTGGCAGCCGCGAGCGTATCTTTAAATACCTATATTGAGAGAGTGAAGGTGAGCAAGTCCTGACATTGTCTGCTGAAGGAGCATAACTGGTTCAAGTCCATGGCGGTCAAAGTCTTTCCTCTCCACATACTAGACACACAAAACACAACATAATTATATCAAAACTAAAATGAAAGGCCACAGCTATATTACATCACACAGACAAGTTAAGTGTAACATCAATGCATATATGAAAACCTTATTACCTCCTGAAGAGAAGCAGCGCACAGCTCAATGGCAATATACTGAAACTGGCGATCTCTCTCCGTACAGAAGTAGCGGATCACATTCGGATGCTCATCAGACTCCCTGAGAAGCTGAACCTCTCTGTCTGCAAAGCTGAAGCACTCAGGGAGGATTCTCTTCACTGCTACAGGCCTATTGTCAAACTGACCCCTTTATGGAGGATGTGATTTTCATTAATTAATTAATAAATACAAAAAACAATGTTGAACAAATGAACAAACCTGTACACAATAGTTCCTTCTGCACCATGACCTAGGACTTCTTTAGGATGGAAGGTTATGTTGCCCACTCTTACCACGCTCGTTTCCTCTTTTAATGAAAAAGAAAAGATTTTTAGTTTTAGAAATAATAATTTCAACAAAAGCAGTTTTCAGTTTTTACCTCCATCATCATGTTCATTGGCCAAGCTTCCCATTTCAGACGTAGACATATTGGAGTGGTTGGATGCTCGGGGCGTGATGTTGGGGCTGCTGTGGTCAGAGCCCTCTGAGCGAATGTGAGCCGCGTCCAGATAGTCACTGTCCGGCGTGAGGGCCAGTCCCAGGTCTGCGGTGGGGAATGGCTGCTGCTTCTGAAGCAACTCCAGTCTCTCTTCCATCTGCCTCTGAAACTCCTGGTGCTGGAGCTGCTGCTGTTTTTGCACACTCTACAGATGGAGAGGCCAATCTAGTAAATGTTCTATCCATCAGATATACTCTGAACTGAAACACAGGGGGCATTGACACACTTGCCTTTGGATAGATAATGACAAATGCCACCCAACCAGCCAAGAGGAAGGTAGAGAAGATTATTGTAGCCATGTCTTTGAGCATAGAGTCCACTGGGGCCTCGGGTTTCATAGAGCGACCGCTTGCTCCCGGTTCTTGTATTGAAGTTTCCGGAGGGGGAGGTGGAGGGGTACCATCATTCATTCCACTATCATTCACCTTCTACATGAGAGAGGACAAAAGGATGAGAAAAAGAGCATACAAGGACCAGGTTCCCACAATATTCATAAACTCACCTCATCTAATTTCTTGTCTGTTGTAGGTGGTATGACATTGCCTTGATTGCGAGGGAAGCTGTCAGGAAATTTCTCTAGAATCTTGTGGTGAGCTTCTGGAGGGATCTCATGATGACCTAAAACAAATGGAGGTGAGTTTAATAATAAATTATATAGTTATACATACAGAGGGCAGTGTTGCATACAAAACTGAAAGTACTACTAGAGGAGTCATTTCACAGAAGTAGTAACATACCAATCAAAAGTAGGTAGTTCCTCATAAAATTGATACGATTTCGCTCCCGAAGTGCAGCGTTAAACTTGACGCTGGTGCTTGGTGTGATGACACATTCCTTGTCCTCTTCAGTTTCCTGGCTGTCTGGTCCCTCTAGCATGGGAAAGGTACTCCCACGAGGCTGCACAAAGACACCAAACATTAAATCACCGTATATGTAATAATGAGCAGGCTTTTGGAAATCTATACAGAAACAGACTATGATAAAGGGACAAGAGCCAGATTTTTCCTGTAAAAATGTGTGAAACATACAGTTGTGTAGTATAGGTGTAAAAATTCAATAAAATCAGGGTGACATTACAACATTCACAAACTATATTCTTTCTTTCACAACAAAAAGGGACACCTTTACTAAATGTAATTTTGAAAGCATCTGTATTTATTACTTACCACTACAGTCACACCATCATGAACAAGAGAGGGAGAGGCATAGAGACTAGTGGAATATTTGCCCACATATAATGTGGCCCTGAGAGAGAAAAAACATTTATGAATTTAGACAAAATAGAATAACCAACATATTTTATTCCAGACATAACATTACCTAAATAAAATACAGTGGACACACTCGACTTAATCATAGCGAACGAATAAGGAATAAGTATAAAGGATTACACTTCCCACTCATTTCTAGCTAGAGAAGAAAAGAGAACTTCTTACAAAAATTTGTTCTTGGGCTTCTGCTCTTTGGGGAATGGGTACTTCCACTGAGTAATGCGCCCGACATCTCCCGACATGAAAGTGAGATACCGTAGGGTTTCCACGGCAACATTTGTGTGAGGCACTTTCCGAAGGCCCTCACGTTGCCAAATGTACATGGCTACCACTGGTGAGTTGTAGTTCTGCACCCACTGGACATCGCCGGTATCACTGTCCACAGTTACCACAAGGCCATCACCGTTTGATACAAAATGGGCCATTTCTGCAAAAGAAAGGAATGTGATTATTAGACTAATAAATAATAACTTTTTAACATGTTTGCACTTAGAACCAATAGTCATTTAAATAGTAATAAAAGTGTTTTATTATAATCACGAAAGTTATTTGAATAACGAACACATTTACATCGCGAAGATATGTTAATACACTAATACACAATCAAGTGCCTCAGAAATAAATGTTACAATGATTTTGTATTAATAGTTTTGGTTGGTAGAGCACAAGTTAAAATGTGAAGTGAAGTGTGGACACTGAAAATGACTTTTTAACTGCATATATTTTATGTTAAATAAACATAAAGTCTGTGGTCACTCACTGTACTTTGTGTCATCATCAGGAAGCGTTGAAGCGTAATCAGAATAAGTGGCATTCCAGCGTAGCTCTCTGCTTTTGGTGTCATACATTGTAATGGTATACTCTACAAAAACGAAAAGAAAAATCATTTGTACAGCTGCGAATGCAAAGTGGTGCTCAATACCCCTGTCTTTAAAAGGTTGAGTTACAATCTGGCACAAATGTTTTTGGGCTACACAGTTAGCGAATACTTGACACCACTGACTCCAGGGCTTAGGTCATTGTCTGCACTAACTTTCTCACACAAAAATGAGTGGGGGTAGCCTTGGCAATGTTATGTACACTAATGTAGGATAATATTATGAGTGACCTCTGACAGGTAAGTTTAGAGAATAGCATACACAGAGATAATCTGCCCTTAGTAAGAGTTTTAGAAGTAGGAAGCAAGCAAGCATAGCAAGATGTTTAGATGACTATCAGAGATTTTCAGTGTTTTTGGTCTGCTGTGCTTAATACCAGTTAAACAGGGCAGACATAAGTGTGATTGGTTCACTGTTGTGGATAACACGTTAGAACAAGAATGTGGGACCATTCTGTTTCGTTGCCTATAGTTTGTAAGATGGAACGTAACTCTGTAACTTGTTAGGCTATTATCATCTTACCCAACATTAGTCCAATTGGTCTGTGCAAGGACGTACAACTAAAAAGTGAATGCAAAGAAAAAGTATAAATGAGTGCTGCAATTGGCTGAGCTTTTTCAGCACCTGTGCGTCCAAAGTAGAGCAAAGATGATGATGGACAAAACATCTCAGCGAAGGAGGACGTCAGGGTCTGCTGCTTTTCTCCAGTCAAAAGGTCCACCACATACCACAAGTCCTGCTTCTTACCTGCAAAGACATAGAGTCCAGTTATTGCAACTCAAGACTTTATGAGCATTTCAAAGGACTGTAGTCTCTAATCTGTTATGTTGGGGGTTTATTTGGTTTTGTTTAAGATGGAATATATTTCAGTTATTTGGAAGAGCTTCAGTTGACAGAAAATGAGTTTGAAAGAAGGACAGATAATAGTACGAGTTAAAACAGTTTAAAACAAATGAGCCCAGTTAGACAGGGAGATTACATCTGTATTTTCATTACCTGTTATGAATGCAAATGAGGCTGAAGCAAAACGTAAGAGGAATTAAAGATAAGCCAGTTATTACTGCCTTTTGTCATTTCATCTATTCTAGAATTACATTTGTTAGTACAAAAATATTTATCTCATGTTAATAGTACATTTGCACCTGTGTAAACACAAGATGTTGTTTGTTACATACCCATATAGAGAACTCCATCTGAACTGCGACACGGAGAAGCTTGGACTAACTCAGGTATAGTAAATGGCAATTTCTAAAACAAAATAAAAAAATATTATACTGTATAGTTTATCAAATTAGAAAAATTTTGGCAGCATTACTTGTGACTAGGGAAATTAGTAATACATTTTTAATTTTATTTTTTAGCAAAAGGGAACCGATTTTTCATAAAGTTAGTTCCTCCTACCGTGAGCCCTTCATTGTTTTTTCCTCCAAGTGAATACAAGCTACCATCATTTGGATCTGGTAAAAAAGCAGGCCTGGAAACCAACAGTTAAAAGACATACGTGAGGAATTTTGAAATTATTAGAAGACGACTAACAGGTTTACACTGGTCTGGTGACTTTTCTAACTGACATTTACATTGCAGTGCATGCTTATGAATACAGAAATGAACTTACTCTGCAACATGAGTGGGGACCTGAAGAACTGGATCTGTAAGGAGGAAAAGAGAGCATGTCAGTGAAGAAAGTAAATGAAATATGACTTGTCAGTAATGATGCTAGACATATAATATTGTAATTCAAACCCATTGCTAAAACTGTAGTCTAACCAAATCACTACAGGTCCAAAGCAAACACACTCCACCCGGTGTTGTGAACTCAGAGGGTGTGGACCAGATGGTGCTGATCCCTAATCATAGCCAAGGGGGGTCATCAATAGCCTACAGCTGGTGGCGGATTACTCAAAGGTGGGCAACTGTCAACATTCATTATAAGACTGGGGTGATAAACCATTGCTTGCTGTAATACCAACAATACAATTAACCCAGTGGGCGGATACTCATAAACAGGTTTGCCACCAACACAAGAAAAAACATCAACACAATAGAACACATAGTTGTGTCTATGTAGAACTGGAGTGTAGCGCAACCCTCCTTATGTGGCTGTTGAACTGGAACAAAACAGCAGGTGTGTGCAGAGCCAGGCCCGAGCTGCTCAAATTAATATGCAATACATTTTCCAAAAAAACAAATGAAATGGAGGAAGCAGTCTGTGCCTATTCATTTCATTTGTATATTAAAGGACAAACGCAGTATAGTTGGTTTTCTGGGTAAAATAAGAATAAACTTTACGGCCTTGAGGATTGAATACTGAGACAATCTTTAGAAAATAGTTGTGGCTTAGAAAAACAACAAAGCACTTTTATCATTGTTGTTTGATACAGCCACGGAAAAGATAAGTGCTGACATTGCAGCTATACAAAGCTATGCATCAGTGTTCAAAGCTGATCTGAAGTGAGGTCAGGTTTGTTTTTGTTAATGCCAAAGTGACCCTGACCTATCCAAAAATCTTTCAAGTATGTCCAAGATCATGTTTGTGGCAGATAAAACCCTTGCTCTGTCTATAGAGAAGCCAACACTAAAACAAACCGTTGTGTTTATAGAGACTGTGTAGCTTATATTTTTACACTTCTATTTAGTCTATGGATGCTTGTGGACACCATGCATGCAATGGGTCCAAAGCTGACAATATGACAGGCAAGCTCCCTACTCTTACCCACACTGTCCTTGATGTGTGTTGTAAGTTAATCATTATCCAGATTTCATGTCTAAGTATAGTGCTCAGTCAACAACAGGGCAATCAAGCATAAATGCACCTCTACATTATAATACAGTTCTACTGTACCTTCTTTTAAAGTCCACTTGATAGAGCCCGACTTCTTGCTAACGGCATGGAGGTTTCCATCCAGAGTGGATACAAAAAGCAGACTCTCAGGAAGGGAAACTGTGCTGGCACTGCAAAAACAGCCCTACAAACACACAAATCAACTATGTTTAAAAGACATTAAGTATTACACTAACAAATTACATTCCAGGTTTAAAAGGTGCACAAATAGGGGCAAGTAAAGTCACTATCCACAATAATTTAGTCTAAAAAATACTCATTTTAGCTGTTGGGCCAAATGAATATTGAAGCAAGTACTTTTAAAAAGGGCCCTGGGGCCATCACAAACGGCCCTTAGCAAATGCAAATGGACCCATCTCTAATTGCGTATGGGCTTTATAGCAGTCATTCAAGGGCTCTTTGGAGACACTAAACCACTTATGTTGGTGGGTTAGGTCGAAGCATGTGGTCTACAGGGGACAAATGCAACCACATCTGGGTATTTATGCTGGTTACTTTGCAAATGTATCTGTGTCCACGGCCAGAAGAAAACCAAGGCAATCAAGTTTGCTGTAGAAAGGAACACAGCACAGGATACTGTTGTACTTGCTTTCATCTTGCTTTTGAAACAGTAGGCAAATGGCAAAAGCCAAATGAACTGAAACACTGTTTTTATGTTACCATGGAAAATGAAACTGGTGATCAGACCATCACTGTACTCTCAAACACACCAGCACCTGTTACAGTTCCCATCAATAAACCACACGTGCACCACACCAATGAGCAGCAAGAAAAAAACACAGACCAATTAAATTAGTAAAGGCCCTGTAGGATATGAACCAACCAAATCTAAAACCCCTCTATAATTTGCAACATTGAAATGTTTACGCAGTTACGCAAGTGTATTACATAACAGGATAGAACAGGGCGAAACCAAAATCCGGGCCAAACTTGAGTTCTGTGTCTTTCTTAAGGAGGCCTGGTAGTGTTTGATGAGCTTAAAAAATCCACTATAAATAGGGGGAAATGTGATTTTCTGACCATCAAAACTTCACTTCACTCATATACAGACCCACAATGACCAGGTCTGTTTGCACCGTTACAGGAACCACAACCAACAACACATCGGGTCTTGTTGGAGGAAGTGTCGTGCTGTCAAGTCATGGATTATATGTTGCATCATTTATTAATGCAAGTTACTGCTGCATTTCAGAAAGTGTTAAGGCTGTCGCACAACAAAGGCTAGCCATTTGTGAATGGAACATGTTGTGTTGTTTAACAGTTCAATCTATCTGATCCCAAAGCAGCAAGGGAATATTAAGCATTTCTCATTTTTATTGTTATCTATTTTAATACATTCATATACATTGAGGACACTTCAGGCAATACTGGCCCATGTCTGCTCTTTGCATTCATTGCTTCATTCTGACAGATGTCACATGTTGGCTCTCGTTCATGTACACTTCAAACTCCCAGCCTCCAACTGTGATAAGATAGTGGCTGATCACATTTTCACTCAAACATTGCTTTAGTCCATTTGGCTCTTCAACACAAAGTAAGCATGTGGCAATACTTAGTCACAGACTTAAATGTGAGTAACAAGTTTGTTTAGTACATGCTGCAATTGAGGAAGTTAGAAATGAACAAAATTATAGATTCACTTCACTTACACAAGAGTAACGCTGTGCAGACAACTTAAGCTTATCATTAGCAATCTTTAACTAGGCAAAGAAAACCCTCAGGGGATAATAAGGGATTAAAAAGCCAATTTAAATTGCATGTTAGTTAGTTCAGCTTTGTGGTGATTAATAAAAACTGCGGACGATTCGGTTTGATTTGTTTCATAGACATGTCAAACCTTATATTCTGCCCACTGCTCCATCAAATGCAGACAAATATTGTTATATTATTGAGTCCAATAATATATCCAAATGACAAAATAACAAACAACATAACATTGTGTCTGTATAAAAACAGAGATACAGACAAAAACAACACTTGATCTTGAGGGCATAGTATTGGCATCTCTAAATGGTAAACAAAGAAAATGTTACCTTGAATTCAAGGATACATTTTAATACACATCAGATCACCAGACACATTTTAGATCGATAGAACGACCTAAAAATATCTGATCAAAGATGACTTCGTGTAAAATAAGAACAGTGTGTTTGGAGCTAAAAGACCGGGCTAGCATTAGCAAGTAATTTACAGAACGCATGTGTGTGCCATTGCGGCATCGCAGTGCATTTAAGGATTGTTGATGACAATGGGGTAAATATTAGGGACAATGGCATTAAAACCACACGCTTACAACGTATTAGTGATCGCTCTCACCTTCTGTGGGAATCCAAAGCAGCAAAGTAATGCCAAAATGCACCACACCAGGGCCCGACTGCTAATCGTCCAGTCCATGTTTCTGGTCTCAAACCGGTAGACAGTTTGGTCGTAGGCCTGTTGGCTACATAGAATGCTTGAGATTGTCAAACTCACAAATATCGTCAATTCGCCATAAATTAGAACAATAAAACAATTGAGCTAAAAAGTCTCTACATGGCGTTTGTGTTAATTCTTCCTGAAATGAAAGCTGTGGGGGTTGGACATTGGGATAGACGACCACACAGGCGGAGGAAGGGAGACGCAAACACGAAAGCAGCCAATGAGAAGAAAGATACTCTAACCGGAAACACTATAAACTACATCCGGTAAGGTTTGTGGCGATCTCATGGCACTCTGCAAAGCATGCACATATGAGCATGCCTTATGCTTCTAGCAGCTCGAGCAATAGTTTGATGTCTTTGTTGCAGATGTCTTATTTTTAAGTCGTATGTCTTTAAGTATTGCATGTTGTATTTACAGTTATGTTTCTTGATCTGAATCAGCAGATTTTGTTTTATTTGTATTATTTTCGTTAGCTGCCTCCTCTAGGCCTAGTAACCTCGTGTGGAGCCATGTGCTCAAACGTCTTAAAGGTAAGTTATATTTGACATTTAAATGTAAATGTGTTCAAGTGTACGCATCGTTATACTTGTTTGGCTGTTTTTCAGTGAAAATGGCAGTAATGGATTGAAACTGTAAGTCTCCATCACATATGGATTATTGGATTCAATGTGCGAAGGTGAGATTCACAGATCTCAATGAAAATGTAGTTTAATGTTTCTTACCGAGTGATGATTTAAGTGCGTTAGACTTCTGATATTGAAATGAAGTCATCTAAAAAAATCTGACTTAAGAACTTAGTTACAGTCCCACCTCGTTTCATCACAGGTAAATGAAAGATTTTAACAAATTTCTTTTGCAGGCCTGGCTTCACCACTTAAAGGCCACTGACACGGTAAGTATAAAGGATAAACATACATAAAGAATGTAGCAAATGTACAAATATGGGTTTGTGATGATCAATGATGCGTTAGACTTTTGATGCTAGACTGAAAACAAAACGAATCTGAAAAGACCCACTACACATTAATTAATGCATTATTTTGTCTATACGTACTTACTAATCCTAAAATGTTTTTCTTTCTTTGCAGGTATTCTTTTTCAGTATACATCTACATAAATAAAAATGTCCTGTATAAAGCCTTTATGTTGTGAATAGCATTACATGTGATATGAACATTCTAATGAAAATTACCAAATACTGTCTTTCTGGCCATGGCTAGATCACCATGTAATTTTGAGAATTTACTGGAAACTAGGCCACTCCATTTTCAAGCAAAAGTTTTTATTGATCTACAATGATCAACTGTAACATTTTGTGACATCACTGAACACAACAGTAATGTTATTTTAAGCACTGTGCAAAACCACCAAAAATGGAAAAAACAATGGGACTTGTAAAAAATAAAAGCAATGGCACAAAACTCATCCACTTCATTCTCAAAACGTGATGGCTCACTATGAGGGAATGTTGATTATTTAAAGGCACTTTCTGCCTCATTTCACAATACATATTTGAACAAAACATAGATTCACCTTTAAAAAGCGGCTGGATGTCTTGGCAGACTGGAATAGGCTGTTCTAGTAAAGTTTGTAGCGACAGTATACACATACAGTACAGAGAGAACACAAATACTAACAGCATTCATTAGCTGGATGATTGCTTACAATAATAAATATGGCTGATATTCAGTTAGATGAAAACATGTAAGTCTCCTGATGTGAACAAACACCTGTACATTAAATCTGTTACAAAGAAACAGTGCTTCAATTATTGGTCATTCAAGTCCTTCTGCAGTTCTCCAGTTCAATTGATTGCTTGTTTGCCACCACATACTGTACACATGAAACGCAAAAAAATGCTTTGGCAATAAAAATGGTTATTACTTATTTTTGACTTTTGATTTCAAAAGCACAAATTCTTGAAAGCTCATAGTTGACAAGTAACTTTTCCTTTTTAACATTAATCTATAGGCATTATTGAGCTGCTGTGTTGGTAGAGACATTTTTACAACCCTTAGAGCCAGTTTTGTATAACCTTGAATCTACTCTAAGCACAGCCTGGATGTATTGCCTATCTACAGCAGTTGGAGCCTTTACGATGGACCCAGTGTCAATACTTTTTGCATACATGACACCTGTAAGAAGTGTTGAGATCCTTGTTAAATGATTATTCACAACCTCAGAACAAAATTACTATAAAATGCAGACAATAACAATCATTTTCTATTAATCAAATAAAAAGTGACCTCTGAATTGTCAAATAAGAAAATGGTCACACGTTGTTTAGATGTGATGGCTATTTGGCAATCCTATTAAGTGGTATCTGAGTAGTTTAGGATTTTTTTTTTTTTTTTTTTTTTTCCAAACCACTAAATTACTTTCAGTTTAAGAGCTTCAAAGGCAGCCACTGGCAAATGGACAAAAATGAAAAAAACAAAACAAAAAAAAACAGTTAGAGACCATTGGGATGACCTCAGCTGTACCTTTAGCTGCTGATGGGCCAGGTACTTGTGTATTCAGTCATATTGCCATGATGGTGGTTTACATGTCCTCTTGTTTACATTACGTTTCTAACTCGGAGACCTCAGATTCGGACAGTTCTGGGTCCTTCAAGGCCTCGTTTGTCACAGTCACCAGGTTGAGATTTGAACGCATGTCCATCGCAGAGTGCATTAATGGGAGCCACACGTCGTCCATGTTTGGCATCACAAAAATTTTCTGCAGGATAAGACAAAATGTCAGTGTTAAAGCAAGCTATTTGTTAGTTACACTGTTGCTATTCTTCCATCAAGTTTGAAACTCAATCTTTGCTGTGCATAATATTAGTTCAAACAGAAATAGGCCATAATTCTTTCCAAAAAGAAATAAATTACCTGAAACTCCTGATTTAGTTTTTTCTCAATCCAGTCAGTTACATGTCCCAGGGTAACCTCTCTTTCACCCAGTTTAGGCCGTGCTTTAAGTTCCAGGTGAGGTGGAGTCCGGAAACCATACCTGACCCAAAAGAAAATATTCTTTTATTCGTTTATGAACGCAGAGCCATTTCTGTAACTTGTAAGCTAAAAAATAGCTAACTTGTAAGCTAAAAGTGCATAAAGAGCTAGCTAATACAGAAACTGCCTGGTTGTTTTGGCAAGTACTGTTCAATTAATTTGGGTATGCATAAACAATATGCATTTATTTGAACATGACAATAAAATATTTATTTAAATGCACCAGTATTAGCTATACAGCTACTTTCCAAATGTAGTCCCCAGGCAGCTTGTAAAATGCCAGTACTAAAGATAAAATTTACATATAAAAGTAGTAATGCATGTGCAACTACAGTATTTTCATACATTTGACCACCAGAGGGAGCACTGACAAACTGAATCCACTAGTGACTTGCAATCATGTTTTAAAACATTGGTTCCTTAGAAATAAAGTACCATATTCTGTCCGTGGGAGGGGGTGGGATGTTGACAGCCAGGGTTCCCTTGCACTCCTGCACCTCCACAGTGAGTAGCAGAGGTGTATTGGACACCTCCTCCATCTTCTTCTTGATGAATTCTGTTTCTGTAGCTTTCTGAAAATATTTTGATTTGGCAATTTTGTCCACAAAGCGCATGATCTTACTTGGCCGGTGCCCTCCCACGTAGCTACAAGGAAAAAAGGAGAAGGAGGCGAGGCAAAAAGTGAGTCAGGTTCATAATTAATTCATACTAGCATCTCCTGCTTCTCAGCACCCACACAAAGATGCTGTGTGATGGCATTACATCAACAGAAAGCGACAGACATTTGCAAAGAAGTAGGTGGCATAAATTTAGTGGCAAGAACAGCATGCCCCATCGCACGCACACACACATTTCCTTCATTTCATGTTATGTTTTTGTGTTGAACTCACCCCTCGCCTCCAGGTAAAATGGTTTTGTCACTAAGAAGCTCGGGCGGCTCCTCCTCGTCTGATGAGCCAGCACTTGAGGATTCCTCGTCACTATCCGCTAAACAGTAGGTTCTGGGCCTGGACCTGTCAAGCACACACATATTCTTTATGTTCAGTGGCAAGCACACACATCAGTCTTTTGTAAATGCCGCATTCCTTAATGTTTATGTATTTCGTTAAAATATTTATCATAATATTTATGATAAACAATCCAGGCAATTGGGCAGATATTGGCATCTTTTCCCAAACTCACCATTGAATGTGTAAATCCACAGGAGTGTGCATTTAGAGAGAGGATTGGTGGAAGAAGAAAAGGGTGGAAGAACCAGCAAAATAGGATAACATGAATACTAATATGGCTAGCTCAACAATTATTAAGGTAAAAACAAAGTTTAAAATTGACAAATGGATTGTATTTTATTTTTTTCTCAAAACAGATATGTGTCTCACCATTCTTTGCCTTGCTCTCCAAGCCCCTCTCCCTCTTTTCCCAGGCGAGCCAGGTTCATCTTGGTTTCCAATGTCATAAGGAAGGACCCTGTGTAAGTGATCTCCAAATCAAACCACAGACCTGAAGATAAAATACAGACAGGGTTATTTTAATGAAGTATTTAAAGAACACTTATTCCACTGTCAACCGTCAACCACTTCACAAAGCTCAATCATATGGTCTGGTAATGTTTGTAATAAGAGTATCAGTCTGGAAAGCACACATAAAAGGTCAGTTATCAACAAGCAGCATGTTTTTATTGAAACTTCCAATCCACATTAACAAAATCCAAAATGTAGAAACCTTTTAGATCAATAGAGCCTGGGATCAAATGCCAGACGTGCAAAACGTCTATAGAGAAACATTTGCAAAACAAATGAGCCAAATGAGCCGTAGAACCCGATAGTTACATTTATCACACTATAGTGTCAGAATATTTTGAATGAACGTTATTTAGCATCTTAAAATATCCATTGGTTTAACATTAGGCTAAATTCTCTGAGATGTGATATAACAATTCAGAGCTTTATTGCCATAAATAGTATGTTTGTTTAGGTGCCATGTATACTGTATACAGTGAGATTATCTTCAGCACATGATGTCACCTCTACACTTTTACTATCTATGGCTATGTTCTTCAGCGCTCAACAAAAGCCATTACTCAGATACTAATTATGTGCTTGGATCCACTGACACAGCGGCATGAGTAAATGTGTGGGTGTGTACTTTCACAGACACAAGGCAGTAATAGCCTTACACTCTCTGCTGTGGAGCAGTGGTTGCCAGAGGAAAACGAAATATGACAACAAAGATATCACTCCTCAATAAATGCTCTAAAATATATACATTAAGGAAACAGGGATTTTAAATAAATGAGTTGAAAAAGACTACATGCTACACATAACCTGAGGTAGAAATCTCCAACTGCTGATCCCATCTTGCAATCGCAGTTAAAGAAGAAATTGTCCTTATTTATTCTCATTACATTGATTAGTTGTTCATAATTACTGTAATTCATTCAGAGCAGGGTATGCAGAGGAATATACTTGAGGGTGGGATTAATCACAAAAAATAGAAAATACATTTGAAAACATATGAAGTGGGGAAACTACCTTGGTGGTCCACAGAGGGTTTGGAGGCTTGGAGGATCTTTGGGATGGAACAGCCCATGTCTAGTTCAGTCAGGGTCAGCTCATTCATAACATAGGGCAGCTGAAACAACAAGAAACTCATCAATACAAGCCAAAATGTTTCTGAACTCAGTTACCTTGTACCGCTACTCACTCGAATCTTACTGAGCTTCATCTGGATTTTTTTGGAGACGACATCAGCCCAATACTTCTCACCAAGAAAGTCCCAGAAGATCCTCCCCAGAAAAGCATTGACCCAGGCCTCAGGTTCAGCAGGGCCTTCTGAACTCCTCTGTTCCTAATGGGGAATGGAGGGACGTAAAAGCTTTAATTTAATTAGCAAAATTGTTGTTAAGTCAAACGTCTTTTTGTTTTCTTAAAGAGGTCTTAGGTTTATTACTGTCACTTTTGGGACTGATGCAACAGATGGCAGTAGAAAATCTGTACAAAAGAAAATCAAGTTGTGATGATTTTCTAACTTTATCTTTGTGGATTATTGGATCTAACTTTAGTACCAAAATCACATACATTGTAAAAATCACACAATATTTAATGAATTTAGAAGAAGTTTTTAGTATATATCCTTCTTATAACCTAGATTAACACAAACCACTATACCAAATCCAAAGACTATCCTTAGCACGAAATTTCCATATCACCAACATGCACACAAATTGCGTGTTTTATGCCTTGCCTTTCTGGCTGCTTTGGGGCTGCTCTCAGGGCTGTTCCCAGAGCTGTCTTTGCCGGTGGGACTTCTGGGTGGCGCTTGTGTGGTCACATATTTGGCCATATAGACATTATAGTCCAGGAGCATCTTCTGTTTGGCCCCGGTGGGACAGGGCAGACTGGTGGTGGGGGGAGGGTCTTTGCTTCTCCCTTGGACCTGGGGCACCTCTTCCAGACTGCCCCGACTGCTGCTGCGACTCTCTGCCTCCAGGCACACGGATGTCTGGGGACTGCTGCTGCGGCTGTGGGCTGGCAGGAAGGCTAAAGGGAACAGCATTACAGCATTAAGGCTAAAGGGGAGCATTACAAAGGAGATCACTTTCTTTCAAAAATATACAAAATAAGGCACAGAAGGAGAGATTTAAATTTTCACGAACAGTGCCATTTCAATCAAATATAAGAAACTGGCAATGTTTGTCTATGAGAGAATATCCATAATTTGAATAGTGAAATATTGATTATAATAAAGTTTATAATATTTTTTTTAAAGCTGATTAGAAAGAAAAAGAAAAGACACAGGATATAATGTGACAAAAGGGTATAATGTGATATTTCTGCATGCTTCTGGTAAATTTTACAATCCTTTAAAATTTGTGAGCACATTTGATGGATTGAAAAATATTCCAATTGGGATAATGTTCATTACCCAATCGTTTACAAACACACACATAGGCCTACATACATACTTACATACAGAACTGTATGCACAGCCACCAGGATAGCATAGCATTTCCCATAATCTTCAATATTAGCATTATTATTACCATTCTCATATTAACAATTGTATCTGCAAATCTGCTTATGCTCTATTTGTTATGAATACAATCTTGAGTAATCTCGTCCATCCTCTAAGCGTATGCCAGTCTTTCCTTTTCAATAAGCCTTATTCTCGTTGGCTTACATCCAGTAGGACCAGTGCTGCTTCTCTGTGCATGTAATCCTGCTGAACTAGTCACACACCCCTCTTTTCGTTCACTCTGGGGACTGACCCCTGCCTAAGATGGGGTTACACAAACGTCTGAGACAGAAACAAACTAGCAAAAAAAACCATGAGAAATGATATATGCACAAGAATGAATTATGTACAGGAAAAGCTGGATTTAAGAACAAAAAGCAATAGTGTATAACAATCTTGACAAGACACATAATTCTGACCCAAAGGTAAACTGGGACTTTTAAAAATGAACAAAACCTACATTCCACATACCAGAACCCAATCCGATAATGTATTGAATATTGGTGCTGACACTAAAAAATCAGATATTGGTTGCCGTATATCCTGTTTGGACATATAAATTGGTGTAATAAGACTACAGTATATACTGGTCATAGGTGGCCCAGAAAGTCTCTTAATGTTTGAACATATGGATCAGTACTGTCTTATTTTATTTTTGTTTTAGGGAAATAAACACTGATTTCAGTTTCTGCACAGGTATTAGTTAATATTGGCAGATAGTAAGAAAAGCTGGATACCTAGTTTACATGTGCTCAGAGTAACTAGTACTCATATCCCTGTACTGTATACTAGTACATGCGCAATCAGAGTATCCTGAATATTTAGAGTGGTGACTACTGGATACTATCAGAATAGTGAGAGTATATTGGTTTCTCATAACCTGGATTCTGGCTTATCCAGGATACTGAAATCACACAAAACCTGGATACTTACAAAACCTGATCATAACCTTCTGTGCATGTAAACACACTCACTGACACCATAATATTTCTGTAATTATTAATTTTAGTTCATAAGTTGTTGCACCTTAGTAAATAGATAAAAACATAAATGTGTGATTGTAAAATGTCTCACCACTCTTACTGACTGCAGGCAGGCGAGATTCCGTCTTCACCCGTGATGCCAGCAGAAATCTCCGGAACCATTCCTCCTTCTCCCGGCCAGTCCTCCCAAACAGGTAGATGGTCAGATCCCCTCCTCCTGAAGCTGGTCGTTTGGGCTCCTCTGCAGATGCTTCAGCTTTTTCACATTTGTCTAACTTCTCCACTTTCTCACTGAGACCCGCGGCCTTGTCCTCCGCAGGCTCCACCTTCTCGCCCTGGGCTTTGGACAAGAAGTCGTCCTGTTTGGCCAGCTCGATGCAGATGGGATATTTTTTATTCCACACTCTCTTCCTCGCCAGGCTCTGAGGCATTAGGTAGATCTGTAAAATATAGATCCGCATTCATCAGATGAGTGCTAATGATGTCAAATGAAAAATTAAGTATGACGAAATGATTAGTTCTGTCTCTCATAAACCATTGTTATTATGCATTAATTTACATTTCATAATTATTTTGAGTTGTTGGTGCAAAAAAAAAAAAAAAAATGGAGCCCAAATGACATTACTCTTTTTTTTTTTTTTTTTTTTGCTTGCTGCTCAGGGCTTCTGTACCATATTAAAGGTCAGCTCTTCAGACACTCAAGCCCATGAATGCAAAAAAGATTAATTTAATGTCCTACTGTGGAGTTCTTTAATAAGTGAATTCCACACTTACACCAGATTGCAAATCTCAATCTGTTTACATGCCATTCAGTAAATACAATGTACAATTTCAACTACAACTACAGATGATTACTATAAATGTCAAATTCATTTTAAAATAAGATCACAATTTGCCTTAAGCCTGGATTTAGCACAGTGACATATGACCAGCAGATATATTAATGCTGTTTACACACACTCCACTGTCACTGTCAAAATGAGTCATTTTCTCACTGACCTTTTAGCAAACATACTCTCAAGGCAAAGGCAAATATGGAGACGTGTGCTTGATGTCACAGTCATTTAAGCTCAAGTGAGCTATTACATACTAGGCCATGTCCAGAGGCACAAACAGTAATGCATTAAAATACCAAATTCCAAAGTACCTTGCTATTGGTTAGGTCATAGATCTTCTGGCTGATATAGGTGACGTCCGGCTTGGGCTCGTTGTGGGTGGCGCGGCGGGAGATGTTGCGGTTGGGTTTGGACAGACGCAGCACGGAGCCCTCCAGACGCACATACACAGAGTGGGTGAGGGTGGCATGGTACATCTCAGGATCATAGTTAGTGATCTCATTCATCCAGCCCTGAGAAGGAGAAGAGGGGAGATGTCAATATGTCCCAAGTGGTGAAGGGTTAAATGAAAATGTTTTAATGTAGGGCTATAGAGACCGACCCAACAGCTGTGTCCTCTCCATATGCCCTCCCTTCTTTGCAGTAATGAAGTGACAATACAGAGAACTTAGTATATTGACATCTTAAGTGTTTTTGTATTTACCAGCTGCACAATTCTGCTCAATGTGTTGCTGCTGTCCCCACAAGGTATTATAAAATGCTATACTCTGCTCCTATATCAGCCTCAATAAGCAAAGACTGCTCAGATGCAACAAGGGACATTTCAGAGTCTGTTTCTAATTCAAGGTTGTTGTTTTTTTGTGATCAATATTTTATTAGATTTTTAGTATTTATGGGTGAAAGAGCAAATATGTGCACATGTGTACAAAATTGCAGACACATTTTACCCTTATATGTGTCCTTTAGCCTGAAGGCAAAGGGACAAGCTATTTTTACACTGGCAACATGCTTTGGCCTTGGTTGCTGTATCAGAAATTTGAATGAGGGGGAGGCGATCTATGGACATATCAGTTATGTTAACATATACTTGTATATTGCACCTATACTGTTCGAAGGTGATCCATAACAACCTCATCAGCAGGTTCTAGTTTCAGAAGTATAATTATCTTTAATTACTGATTTTGCTTTATTTCCACATTTCCAGTCTATTTTTCTGAACTAATAAATTGGTGTTTTGGTTATTAGTTACCTCATAGTCGTTGACCGCCTTGAATATTTCCAGGGGAAAAAATAAAAGGGATTGGCAACGGGACTTCCAATGGTTTACCTTTACCTGATAATAACATATACACAGCATTTGAAACAACAACTAATTTGCTGCTCTCACCTTAAATATTCCAGGTTCCTTTATGTCCAGTTGAGCCAAATTCCAGATGTCTATCCTTCTTCTGCCTCTCCTCATCCCAGAGGAGATCCGAGGAGCGGACAGCCACAACACCAGGAGGGCCAGCATAAACCCTGCCATCACCCCATGTATCACTGAGTACATGTATGGGGGCAAAGGCAGGATCAAATACCAGTATACTAATTGTGTTAAGAAAATGAGACCTGTGACTGGAATAGCTTCTGCTTCGTATGTATCCTCTTCCTCTAAGTCCCATTCAGAAAGTCCTGTACTAACAGTTTGGGGGTGCCTGCAAATGGGTTGACTACCATCAGGCGTTTCTGTATCTGTACATATGTCAAAGTCCTCACTATACAGTTCACAAAAATCTTCATCTTCTTGTCGTGCCACTAGTGCTGACATGGAGCAGCGGCCAAGAGTCAGAGAGGGAGATTTGGATAAGGGGATTGTGGGTAATGACGGGAATGAAAAAAATACAGAATCTGGTGGTTTTCCAATTGGGGTTTCTTCATCCTCCTCCTCAGCCTCAGCACTCTCCTCTTTGATACTGTAACTGCTGTTTGTGTCTGAGTGCCCGTTCATCGTCCCCATCCCGCTGAGTTCAGACGCGCTGGACGAAAGGGATTTACCCCGATGACCCCCGGACCCCCCATAACCTCCCCCCATCCCACCGCTCTCATCCCCTATGATCTTACTGAAAAGCTGCATGGGGTCCGACATCACCTCTGATAGCCTCCGTTTGGTGTCTTCGATTTTGGCCTCCACCTCCTGCACCTTGAAAAATGACCTGCCGTCCGGTGACATGATGGGAGAGGAGGGGGCTGTTTTGGAGTCACCCCCCGCTTGGGTGACAACGACCGGCGCAGTGGACAGGCGTGGCTGGGAGAACTGTTTGAAAAGCTGCATGTTGCGGGGTGGAGGTCGTGAAGGCGGGCCATGTTGGTAAGAATGCGTGCTTTCTGGATCCTTTGAAGCTTCTGTGCTCAGAGATTTGACAAAGGACTTCATCAAGTGGCGATGGCGGACGTGGGTTGGCGCAACTGTTGTGGGCACAGGTGGTGGTTCTCGAGACTCAACCTCATTGGATAAAGACCGGACCAAGCTTAAGAATGGTTTAGATGAGGACAATGGAGTAGTTTTACAAGGTGAAGATGTGTAAGAACTAGTGGAAGGACCGGCCAGGGGCCTTTCAGAAGGCCAAGACGAGCTGGTGTTAGCGACTATGGGATTTTGATGGGGTGAAGTAATCGTCATGGCCGCTGAAGATGATGACGATGGTTCTTCTGGTAATGGTTCAAACAGTAGCTCCTCCCTGGTCTCCTGCCCTGATGTTTTTGGAAGGTACAGCTCTTCCTCATCGTCGTCCTCCTTCCCCAGTGCAGAGAAGTGGATGGTGATGGTGTCCCGCGAGTGAGAGCGTTGGACCTGCAGTTTGGGACCAGGGGTGTGACGCGGGGGTGGGGTGTCCACATGTTGGCCACTCCCCTTACTGCTGCTGCCCTGAGCACTCATCACCAGCCTGCACAGGGCTCACAGCTCACTGCAAAAAACAGGTAAACGAAATACTGGTATCATTAAGTTATAAATATAAATACAGTGTACAAGATAATGTTGTGTTTCATCTTCAATTAACTAAATTCCAACTGTCTATTTAGAGGTAAACACATGCCACAATAAGTACAAAAATATGTGCAAATCTTGACTAATGTAACCATAAACCAGCACTAAGCAGTCTAAAAATTATTTTAGAAAGTAAACAGGATCTACATAAACGTATATTTGTAATAATAACAATATATGAACTGTAATGATGCAAGTTCACTTTGATTCAAGCAAAAATTGTGTGTAGTTCAGCTTAAAGACCATGAGACAGTAATGGACAGGTACAACTGTGCTTCTCAATCCATTAGCCTCATTATGCAGGTCTGTGTGTGACAGACCAAGTGGCTGTAGGCCCTGGCCTCTCCCTGCTTTAACATTAGCCCAATCACTCACTTGCCCTCACTATGGCAACATGATTAATTGGCTTCTTCTGAGCAGGGATCCTTCTGGAGAGCTATGTCACCATTTAAACTGTGTTTCAGCCCACTCTCCACAGGGGGCACCACATAGCTGAGGCAGGAACAGAGAAGCAAAACAGCTACTAAGACTAGTCAAAAGGAAAAGGCATTTCATTTCAACGCTTTACCTGTCATTTATAGCATAAATATAAATTATCAATATTCAATTATCTAATATAGATCTCTACACATTAACTATACCACTCTAAGGAAGACCAGTGCTTAAGGATTGTAATGCCCAGGCTGTACTGTAATGCCCACATTCCTTCCTAATGGTCTTTGAGCTGAACTACACAAAATACAAAATTAAGCAACTGACCTAAGTCTTTACAAATGTTTGAATACGGAAAATGAGACCTTCACAATTCTACTTATAGCGCTGTTAACAGTGGAATAAAATATGTCACAAGTATAAGATATTATAATACCCTATGCAACCTTCCTGCAAATGAATTTTCTGTTATTTTTCCTATACAAAAAAGACTGCAGCATTATTATATTTGCATAACACAGTGGAAGTAGCTGCACCCCATTGCCTGTACAGACAAAGGCCTCTATTCTATTTTATTCTATGTCTAAAGTGGAACGAAGCCCATTCATCATCAACTTCCCTCGACCATAGCCTTGTTACTGGGTTATTGTCCATGTTTATTCTTGCACATCACATAGAGCGCATCATACTCACTTATCCCTATCAAAAAGACATGCACACAAACCCGCTGCCTAAAATTGGACTGTAATGGAGGATGCAGGGGGGTACAGCACTTATTTGTGGTGATTGCGTGCCTCAGAAATGCCTCAGGGACACTAGGCTGGCACTCTGACCAGACATTGGGAGGTCGACTAACAGCATTTGACTTTCCAGCCAGGCCAGTTAAAGTGCTAGTATCATTTGGGCTATGTGGTACGTGTACATTTGTCATGGCCACACTAGGAGAACAGCAAATTCAATAAAAGCGAGAAACTGAGGAAAGAAATAAGTAAAAGATGAACCACAATGGGGTATTGTAGTATTTGATGTGGAGCCAATTAGCTAAGCACTGCTACATGCTGTAAGAATGCAAATAGTAAACCATGCATATGAATAATGTATTTTATATTGTTTGTCTGTTTGTTTGTTTGTTTGTTTGTTTGTTTGTTTGTTTGTTTGTTTGTTTTTACGCTGGACCATGAATTTGCAATAAAGGTATCTATTGTGGTATTATATGTTTCGTGGTGGATTCAGTTGGATTCAATTGGACCAAATGGAAGAAACGTATTATTTGTTTTGTGCAGAAAGAGTGGACTTTTCTGCTTTATTATATGACAATACTGGTAAAATACATTTTCAAGATGTCAGCATGCAACTCCATGATAGCAAATACAAATTATCTTTCTAAATATCTGTAGTTGTAGTCGCTGTTGCTACATAATGTAGCTGGCTAGCTTCTATTGCCCACCATTATAGGTTTAACAGTGAAGTAACAATCAATGAATAATGTTCCCTGTCTAAGGCCCATAGTAGGTGGAAAAGAATAAACTAGAAAAGCACTCAGAGAGCGCAGACCGCCGCCAAGCCCCATTTAACGCAATGCTAATGAAATTTTCAAAGTGATCCAGAATCCAGGATTTCTTCTGGATCATCACCAAAATTAATAGTCATCTGTTGGATTTACCATTCGGAACATTTCCTGAAAATTTCATCAAGATCCGTCCATAACTTTTTGAGTTATCTTGCTAACTAACAGACAAACTCAGGCAAAAACATAACCTCCTTGGCGGAGGTAATGATAAACTGACCAACTCACTGCATGACAACCAACCTCAAAAGATCTCAGGGGCTGTGTAGTTAATCAGATTTTAATTTTAATTTCTAAATGTCAGTGATATATTGTAATAATTTTAACCCTAACCCACAGTCATGGTATATTATAATAGCACCAAAGGCTTTTTCAAGGCTTTTAAAAGGAAAAAGTAGCATATTCACAATTTTGTCAGCCTCCACAAATATCGCAATAAATACTGTACCGTGACATGCATACCATGAAAATATTGTATCAAAATAATAGGATATCGTTACATCCCTATATCTAAACTAGGTTCATGTTATGTGTTTGCTGCTGACAGACTGTGCAGTGTTTCTGTAGACGAGGACAGACAGCAGACTGGCACAGAGACTACACAGCCAATTAATCAGACTGAGCAGTGCCTCTAATCAGCTCAGGCCAGTGTCAGGGAGACAGCAGAGCAGCCGAGCATGAAGACAAGAATTCAGCATCAGAGCAAGAAAAACGGACAAATCACCAGAACAGATCCACACCAAGAACTCTGGTCCCTCTGGAGGTGCTGCACTGCAGTCGCCCACTGCTCCTGACAGGGTGAAGGGTGGGGCAGGGAAATGTACCTTTAAATGCATATCACAGGTTAGACTAGGTTAGACTAGGTTTAATGAAATCTAGTTAACTTAATTATTAATTAAATTGCATTTAATGGAATCTAGTTAACTTAAACTTTACGTACTGATTGGACATGAGCAGCAGATATGACATAAGTAGAAGTAACTCTAAAATTACTGTTACCAAGCAAACAAAGAAGGGCCAAAACTTGTCAAATTTGCCAAATAGTTGCATAATAGCTTATAATAAAAAAGTATGGCAACACATGTATTTTCTTAAATGAGTGTTAAACTGTCCAAAATTTCTTCGCATTTTGGTCTAAGTCCTGTATTTTTCAACTTTTTTCTTTAAAATTTCTTCACAAACTGCCATATGACTGATTTAAAAACATGTAAACCTGCCATATGCACTTTCAACCTTGACCTAGATCCTGTCAGAGAGAAGGTTCATAGAAAAGTAGGTTGTTAGGATTATTATACTTATTAGTGTCTTAGTATGTTGGTCCATGTAGTGATACGGACATGTTCATATAGAGTTTTTGTGTAGTTTCACATTTGACTGCTGCAGGGGCCTCTGCTGATGGACAGATGCGGAGGCAGATTCCATATGTGTGGATATGTTTCAGACAGGCTGCAGCCCAGTGATGGATGGGCCCATAGCCTTACACTGTCACTCCCTCAGACTAATATGAGCTTAGCAATGCTCGTCATCTACAGAGTCCTGGTGTGGAAAGCTGCGAATGAAACTGTATATTCTGATTTGAGTTGAAAGTAGCTCAAGACACATGCTGCCACTTTCCTACTTTTTTAATTAATTCATAAAAGTGATAAACAATGAATATGATTTTCCTTATCCCCAACCCCTAAAAAGCAATTATAGCAATCATAATATAATTGTATTTAAATTATAATTTAAAAAAGTAGTATTTATAATTTTCATAAATACTGCCACCAGCACCTAACCTGTTAAAACCAGTCACTACGGCGCTTGGTATTCCCAGTGATCTCTCAGTACTAACAAGACCAAACCCTTCTGGTCTAGTACTGAGAGACCACTGGGAATACTTCTGAGATCTTAAGAGACCCGTACGTTCTCAAGGTGTATTGGCCATTCTTTTCTGATGATCTTCAGGGAGATAATTGGTTAGTTCTATTTCCAACTAAACAAAGCCATGTCTTTATATAGCAGTGTGTCACTAAACCAGCGCATCAGCAGGAGTAGAGGACACCCTGACACAACCACCATTCTGACCTATAAATTGAATGTTACATATTGTTACACCTGCAAATAAAAAACTCACTCTATAGACAGTATATAAATAAATAATAAATGAGCCCTCTTTGTAGGTGACACGGTGTCCTTCAGTAATTATTGTCCAACCAGCTATGACCCAACAGAGCGGAAGTCACACAAAGGACATCCAAAAATAACGCTAAGGTGTTGGTCTCATATCAGCATTCTGGACATACTCAGTTGAAGAGAAGAGATTAAACAAGCGTGGCCAATATAGGAAAAAGGTCATTGTTTAGGCATGGCTGCTCTACACTGTCTGCTCATATATAGCAATAATAATATTGACATATAATAACGTGCATAGAATCCACAGAGTTTTGTTTTAAGATCAGAGAAATCAGTGGTAAGTTCAGTTTTCATTTTCAATTTTGTCTTATTGAAAATGTGCCTTTTGATATTAATTCTATGAACATAAACAATACAGACTTTTAATCAGTGCCATTTAACACAAAAATACAAATTTCTTCCTCCAGACTCCTCTGAACTCTGCTCCAATCACATGTTTTTACTAACAGAGAACTGCCTGTAGACCTCTCAGTTAAAAAAACCCAAGCAGATCATGGACTAATGCAGCAGTATCCGTGTATATTTTAGAAGATTCAAATCAAACAAAAATGGTGAATTCGTTCAGGTACAACCAATATCACCAGTTCTTGTCATCTCTTCTGTCTGATACTGAATCTAAATTTGTCAGATGATGGAAATGCTGGTTACCATAACAACAGTGAAGTTTCATCTTGTTCTGCTCTTCTTAAGCTTATCCTTTTGAATGGCAAGCTCAACCTTGAGCAGTTTGATGTGTGCATACATGTATTATTCCTTTGTGATAGTAATAAAAAAAGGAGAATGCTTCTTCTATGAGCAAATGGCTTCCTTAAGCTTTTGCACTTTCTGTAGGTGACAACACACAGTCATAGCTAACAGGGTGTGCAATACAGGCTAGGGGTGGGTGATATTGCAAAAAATGAAAATTATGATTTTCTTGAAGCCAGACAACGATTTATATTTTATCACAATTCATGTACATTTATTTTCCTAATGCCTATAAGAGGTAACTTATGTAATCTGCTTCTTCTAAAAGTTCACACTTCACTGTGAATGGTTAAATCCAGTTGTCACTTAGAGCCTCCAGACACTGACCAATACGAGGAGTGAGTGGGAAAAAAGTCTGTCTTCATGACAGCTGCATTGAAAATAGAAACAATGAATCACAATATGACAATTTCACCAAAATAGCAAATCAGATCATGATTCCATAAACTCACACGTGCCAATACAGGTTAGTAAGTAATAAGTATGAATTAAAACTTGTGTCTTTGTGAATTTAAACAATGATATTTGAAAGATATCTTAGGCTACAAAAAGCTCTAGGAAATCTAGGAATACACCTACTTCCCTGGGTTACATGGGCAATAAAGCCTCATTATCTGCATAATGCAGTCAACAATAACATATTTTTGTTGATGACTTCAGTCGGTGTTTCCTTATAAAATATAAAGCTCTCCTTCTCATCATTACAAGTCTGTCATTTGCCCATAGGCTTGATAATCCTATGTGGCAGTGTAGATCAAAAGGAAGAAAGCACAAAAGCAAATATGAGAGACTCCTCACATATCAACCATCTATAATCTGTGTTAAAGCTGCCAGACACACAAACAGCTCCAGGCTTTAGTATTAGTCATAATCCTCCCAATTACAAGATGAACAGAGTGAAACAGAAAGCATGTCCATGTATCTGAGCACTGGGCATCCAACAAGCAGCTAATAGCAGTAATGTTAGAGTGTTTGTTTTGTTCCAATTCTTGTATAGGTTAAATCTCTTCCAACAGAACAAAACTCTCCATTTCAAGTGCTTCTATGTGGGCAAATGTTGCATATAACACATTATTGCAATGAGTGGCACAGTAAATAACTTTGCATTTAATTTCCCTTGTGGATAAGTTACTCTACAGTCACATTATGAAACATATTGAAACACTAATAACTTCATAGGACGCCATGACATTTTAGACAGAGCAGCTGCCACTGTTCTGTGCTGGTACAATCTGTTTGTGACATCTCGTCAGGACTTCCTCTCTGCTCTTTAACATTCACTTCCTGGTTTGTGAGATAACCACACAAAGAGGAAAGCACCACCCTGTAACATTCTTCCTGCTGTTTTAAATAAAAAAAAATAAAAAAATAAAAAACTGAATGACCAGGCTATGGACTGTCAGTTGGCATATGTGACTTTATCATGTGACAAAAACAAAAGGCAAAGATTATTCTGTCAGCACTGTGTATAGACATGTGTACATGTGTATTCAGAACAAACAAAACCCTAAATCAGTTTAAACCAGTAAAGTGTTCTATGTAATTATATCAGACGGATGACATTTTAGATTATTATCATTCCTGCGTTTATCTTCCAAGTAGTACACCACCAGAACCATACAATTCTCACAGCGATGCTTTACTGTGTATTGAAAATTATTTGCCCAGTTGTTGTATCTTGCCACTGTCATATTTACAGCTACTGATTCCCTTTAAAGGTCCTGTATTACATAAAATTGACTCTTGTGAGCTTTAAGCCATGTTAGAATACTGTTGTTAGCTCCTCAAAAACATGCCCGGAGTTGTGTTTTGTTTCATTCACACATGTTTGAGTAACCCTTTATTTAGGTTTTCAAGTTAACAGTCACATTATTGTTATTGGGTTGTTATCCAAATGATTCTAATGAAGGAGTTTCACAAGGTGGATCAGTGTTTTCTGTTTGAGAGAAGAACTCAATTTGCAGGGTTTGTGTGTTAAACATATGTGAATGAAACAAAACACAACTCCAGGTATGTTTGTGATGAGGAAACAACATTATAACAGATCAGAAAATAGCATAATATGGGCCCTTTACAGACACTTTACAGGCAAACTACTGCTGACTCACAGATGTCTGACCAGAAACCATAAATGTATTTCAATTTGGGATGAACTTTAATTCAACCTGAAAATATTCCGCCTGCAGTTCACAAAAATGAAGCCAGCAAGTGCACAGCTCTTTCTGTTTGTGCCTCGTTTCTGTGGTTCACTTTGTCTCAGAAGGCTCTTGTGATAAAGAGCCGTCCAGCCCCTTATTATCAACACACAATTGCTTTGTCAGACAGTCCAGCTGCCACTGTTTGCTTCACCCCAGCAGCAGTTTGTCTAGTTAGACTGTATTCTCTTCTGTGTGCACAAAACAGACATTTATATAGCAGGAGATGGAAATTAACTTTAAAATATTGGTAGATTTACTTAAAACTCTCGCACCAACTTCAGAGAAGCAGAGGAGGGAGGGCTGGCCTACCTCGATATTTTAGAGACATTCAATCTTCTCCTGCAGCACGGCGGACTCAGACACAGGCCCTGCACAGCCATGGATCATGGTGCAGCTGACATGCCTGGGAATAAAACATAGTGGGGAATAAATGTGTTAGAGACAAGACACAGGGATGACTCATCTCTCCAAACCAAATGCACTTTCAGCCCAAAGGAGAATCTTCTCTTAAGGAAAGCACTAAGCAGTCCCACGTGAATAAACCAAACCCTTCAAAACAAGTTCAGATGAGGACAGCCATTAGATTGGTACAAATGATATAATAGGTGAAACAAACTGGACTTTGATCCAAGGAATAAAAGAGACTTATTAGAGGACTCAGACATCAGGGTCCAGCTGATCAATGTCTCATGATCTTAGACACTGGAGGAGGGAGGGATCTATACGAATCTGAACACAGGGCAGCATTTCATATACTGGATGTGACATTTGTACATTTGGTTCAAGCAAAGTGATGCAGTAAATGTATGTTTGGACGTTGAGTACGCGTACACAGAAACGCTTTAATTCATAGGCTATAGATTTTGCAGACACCACACTGACGCTTGTAACAGCATCAAGTCCTTTGTTTTGTTCACATCTTAAAAGGCAATATCCATTCATAACATGGCCTTGGTGCTGCTTAAGCACAAATAATCTACCTTTGTCTTACCTTCGGCTCTTTATCGCATCTCTGTGGGCAGGCGGCGGAGCAGCATCCTTAAATCTGAGTCCTGATCAGTGTCACCGTGGGCCAGAAAAGAGAGCAGCTCCTGTCCTCGGTCCCGCGCACCGCGGAGGAGGCAGAGGAGGCTACGGCCGTGGGCTAACCGTAACAGAGCCCGCTGTGCTGCACTGGGGCGACCGTGGACTAGTGCTCTGTGAATGAGGCTGGTGGGTGCCACACCCCCTCCTTCACGGTCTAAAGGCTGTTTACACTCGCACAAGCTGATTCATTTTTGATTGTCTTGCAGCAGCCCAGTGTCAGTTGCGTCATGGCGTTGCAGTATGTCAAAAGACGCGGGTTTCCCTCCTCAAACAGCGTAGTAGTAGCTACTGCCAGTGCCTCTTGTTTCGCACCTATTGAACTGACATAGAATGAGGACATGAAAAATGTGCATTGTGCAATTTATCCCAAATTTTGGCTACATCCAAAAGATAAACAAAATGTAGGCTAATACAATGTTAAAGCCAGCTGTTTGTCTGGGCCAATTTTTCTCGTTTGACTATGCTGACACCTAGTGGTCAGACACTGTAATGTTCCCTGAGTCTCCCATCAGTGTTCATGCGCTTATGTGTCTCAACAACAATGCGCAACAAGTAATTCATCCATAATTTTTTGCCTGCCCCGCTCAGAAAACCATCACACATTTTAATGACCTTTCGTCATTCTTTCAGGCTGCCGAATTCTTGTAATGTTATAATGCAAGGCTTGACTTAAAAGTGTGTGATGCATTGATCAGGAGTAGACCACCACCTGCTGGACACTTTACGCACTTTTACACAGGGGGATAAATGTGAATTTTGTCCCGACTTGTTCATCTTGTGGGCTTTTTATTTAAAATGCCTTGTGTCCTGGCGCCGTGGATATAGTTCAAAGATGCACTGGGGGGAAACATCTAAAGAGATTATAAGCCTACGTACTGACTTCAGTAGAGGTGGAAAATAGCTCCCTCTACTGCTTGAAATTTATTTAGCAGCATGATCACATCAAAGCCCTGTGGAACCCCCACTGCTAAACTCAAAGAGCAGACAAGTCCATCTGTAATAACCATCCCTTTATGAAGTCTATAAACCCTCTCCTCACCAGATCAGTGTGCGGCTAATAAGTGGAAAAGCAGAGCCCAACACGACCCCCTTTGAACTTGACTGTATGTAAATTAACTCTGAGAAAGCATATGCATGTCTCTATAAAAGAGAAAAGGAACTATGTATTTTCTATGTACGTGTGTGTACGTCTTTGAGTGACCTCCTTCTAATCCTGTCGCAGCAGGGCGCCACATGAAAGCCGTATGCTCTGCCTAAAATGCACAAGAGGCAATGCCATCATCTACACAGCAGGTTGAATTTTACAGTAGGCTTCAACTGAAATACATGTTAAGTTAACACATTCAAGCAATGTTGGAAATTGTATTGTGCATATTAAATTAAAATACGGTAAAAGGATTCATAAAAGGTAAACAAAGTGGCATTAAAGTGGCATCTGAACGTGTGTTCTTGTTTTTCTTTCAGCAGTAGATGGCAGGTGTGAACCCTGTACCACTGTCACCTGGCCTTTGTTCAGACTTACTCATATGTGGACATTCACGGTCTGTATATGGCCAAGTCAGTCTTTATTATATGAATGTATTAAATCTTGCATTGTTGTTTTACCTTGGTCCCTTAAATATTTTACTGTATAGACTGTTTTCACATGACTTACTTTACTACATGATAAACACATGATAAATATAACGTATTCACAAGGTGTCCTTGATCAGTCAGTCTGCTTTCCACATGAAGACATTTTGTTTGTATATTCTCTTGTAAATAAATGAAATTTAAACATAGATTTAGGGTAGTGCAGTGATGTTTCTGATGTTGTTGAAACATTTGATTAAATCAAAAACACCAAGCTTTAGGAGAGGTGATGCTGAAGGAGGTTCGGGCCAAACAGGGTCGCATCTTTTCATGTTAACTCTGCTTTAGAATAAATGTCAGCGCTAAAACAAACCTCTGCACATCACAACAACCATCTCTCCTCCTCCTTCTGATTAGGTCTCCTCAGATGTGCCTCTGTTCTTAAAAAGGAGAAAAATAGTTTGTTCATTTTAAAAAGCTGTTTGAAGTTCTCTGCCAGTCAGAGTTCAAATAACACTAAAACATGTGCATGGCATTAAGTAGCTGATTTGTATTAAACAGAAGAAAAGCAGACGGACGAAGAGATGAAAAGAGGTCAGCCAGGGGAGAAGTTCTGGGGAGGCTAAGGCCCAAATCCTCCAGACCCTGTGGCACTACATAAAGAGGACACGGCTGCTTTAGGCTCATACTGTGAATTCATGATTGTCACGTCTTCAGATCAAATCCTAATGACTCTGGGGTTTTTGGCCATGGACTGTTTTTGAACAGTCAGGTCAATGGCTGAGACCAGGTGTTCAGTCTCAAAATGTGTCTATGTACACTTCAAAGTGTCAAAACCTTAACTGCATGTAAAAGGAGGTTTATCAGTCTTTCAGTCTCTATTTTGCCTCTAACCTTAATAAAGTGATATTCATGTCAGTTATAATTGATATGTACAACACTGAGTTTTTATGTTTGAAAAAAAAAAAAATCCCAAATGTTGTGTATGGGCCATAAAAGCAGATGTGTGTGTGAACTTGAACATTATGAGTTATTCATCACAGCCACAGATCCAAAGGTCCCTGACCCCACAACTATTTGTTCACACACTCCATCATCCTACAGCTCTCATTAACAGTGGCCGACTGTTGTGGCTGCACACAAGTGTTGGATCCCTCCCAACAGTGTGTGCTCTTGTTGGCTCAGAGCTCCAAGCTGGTCCCAGCGGTGCATACAGTCTGAGAGCTGCAGACACTTTTTCCCATGTGTACAGAGGACCCCCAGCAGAGCGCCTTCAGCACTGGGTATTCAGGTCTGGGTTTTGGACTCACTTGTAAAGCCAGGCCCTGGGAGGCTCCCACCTCCACTCTGATCCACTCAGGTCCAGCTCCACAGAGGAGGCTGTCCTGCCAGCTCCTTTATTCCAGCAAGCACACACCAAGGCCTGGCCAAAGCCAGACTGACAGTCCCCCGTCGTCTCCAGAGCCTGGCTCTCATTTCCCACTGCAGCCGCCCACTGCTCTTCTCAGCTTTTCAATCTCCAGCGCAATTAGACAGAGAGCCTTCCTTTTGTAGGCTGTCTGCAGTGCTAGAAAAGCCGCAGGATGAGAACAGAAGAAGGAGGGCCACGTTGTTGTTGTTGTTGGTGTGGAGCTCGGGCCTAGCCAGGAGCCACTTGTGAAGCTCTGGGTATTAGGACTCACATGGTTTGTTTGGAAAGACTTCTCCAGGGGCCAAAGTGGGATTACGTTGCAGATTGCGAGTTCCCATGGAAGGGGCCTATACCGGCAAGGGCTGCAGTGGGTGGGTTTCAGGTTGGGGGCCATAGAAGAGGTCTTTATGAGTTTGGGGTCTGGCTGAATGGAAAGGGCCAACTCCCAGCATGCTAGCTCTCCATATTAGATGGACACAGAGAGGCCATTGAAGTTCCCCAGACATCCCCCTTTATTTCTGCTCCTTTCTCTCACTCAGTCCAGGCTCTTGAAGGCTTAACTGTTCACCGCTCATAAAAAGAGTACAAGGAAGTTCTGAGGGCCAATATCACTAACACAATTATTTAAAACTATGGTATTGATTTCACATGAATAGACAATATTACTAGCAACAGAAAGCTGCACTGAAACAAAAATAGAAAGCTTGTGTTTTTGCAGCACCACATTCGGCACAACTGGTTGTACATTAAGTTTAACATATGCTGTAGACCAATAGAGGCACTTTTATAAGCCCTATATAAAATACCTCCACTGCCATCATTGTTAGATTTTGCAGTGCTTAAGGTGAAGTATATTCTGCCCAAATGCATAACAATATTGAAGTTGGCATCTTTTAATTTATAACACAAGAGATACTAATAATAATCCAACACACAAATTAGAGTTACCTTTGAACTTAAATAAACAAAAGTGCTTAGCTTAACTCTTTTCATAAAGCATCAACTAACCAATCAAATTTTTCAGAGGTATAAAACCACCATCATTACGCATCATCAATGCTTTCCAGATGTTGCTTGGCCCCTCTTGCCCTTCAGAATCTCCTGTCACCTATAGGCCGCCCCCACCCCTCAGCACCTTATCTGTCTTTGTCTGCCTCTGCACCCTCCCTCTCCCCAGACGCCTCCAGCCATACCCTTTTGAGTCATGCCGCGCAATGCATAAATACATGAATCGTCTGTCAGTATACGTGTGTGGCGGCTATAGGCAATGGGCCGGCAACCCCAATCTCCTTTCATGTGTCACAGGATCACAGGAGCTCCATGTTTACAGAGCAGACAGACTCTTCTCAGACCCCCGCCCTGTCCGGCCCCCCCAACCTGTCACCCCTCACTGGGACAAGGCAATAGGAGACAAGGGGTGGATGGTGCCAGCGCTGGTCTGTGATCTGCCCGGGATGAAGACGAGAGGTCAAAGGTCAAAGTGGCTATTAACATGTCGGTTGACCTTGGATAATGTGGTTTCATTTTAACAAGGGTCTTCAGGCATTGATTTAAGAATGTCTGGTGTCAGTGTCATCTCTTGTTTTGTCAATAGAAATGGTTGGTCTGTTAGTTTGACAGAAAAATAAATTATTGGGATTTGATTCTTGTAAATTCTAATGAATTTTAAAGGTGCAATTTGTAACTTTTCTGGTAGGAGTCCACCATGGTGATGTTGCTTTGCCTGGAATGTTCAGTATGAGATTAAACTTATGTATCTTGCATTTATTAAATTACATGTATTTCACATTAAAGGTGCACTGTGTAACTTTTCAGTTGTGGGTCCGTCACCTGTTTCTATGAATATGTCATTACTCTGCTTCAAATGTTCCACAATATGACATTCAACAGCTCTACCTTTCATTTATTCAATTACAGGCGTTTTTATAGCTCAGACATACCTAGAAAAACAGGCATTTTGACTGTGCCTCTCCACAGATCTGACCTGCAACTTAGTCTGGTTTGGTCTCCATGATGATAAAAAGGTTTAATGCCATACTGTGAAACATTTCAGACAAAGCAATAACATCTCCCTGAAGTATGTGGCAGACCCTCCACCAGAAAAGTTACACAATGCACCTTTAACAATATCTTAATATGCATTCTTGGTGTGAGCAAGGTCACCTTTCCACAGATCTGACCTGTAACTTGTCTGCTTAGCTCCATGGAGAATCAAGTTTAATGCCAAACTGCAGAACAACCAGGCAAAGGAACTGTATTTTGTCACATGCAGAAGACAGTATTGGATTTAATTTTTTGAGATATCTTCTGTTTGTTTCCATTCCTTTCTCTTGACAGAAAACTCTAAATATGCCATATATCATTGCATCTGTTTTGGTTAACCACACAGCCATTTTCTCGCAAGCTCCAAGACCTCTGGGACTCTTGTTCTTATTTTTGTAGATACTCAGGGGGAGGCTAAGAACTTTCATCCTCCAACAACTTACTTAGCAGAGACATTTAAGAAAGTTGTTAAATCTTCCATGTTTTATGCTCGCTTTCTTCTAGCATTTTAAATCTTTCACTAACAATCTGTTGAAGTTTCTCACCTCTAAATTTGTAAAAAGATAGGAAGGAACAGAAAGACGAACACAACAAAGCCTGTAGGGGAGGTGTTTTATCTCGCCGTGTTAAATTGGGAGTGAATAGTCTGGATGATTCTGAGGCCCTGAAAAAGCATAAGAAAATAAACTTGCCAAATGTGCACATGCGCTCGCACACACAACATAAACAAATTAACATCTAAAATACTTCGGCTCTTTTTAACCGTTCACTTCAAAACCGTCATCAGGCCTCTAATGGGGGGCAAGTTCAAAGCCGCACTAGACTCCCGCTGCTCTGCTGAGATGGAAGAACAACACTTTGGTCTCTCTCTCCCTCTCTAGCCTTCCTGTTTGTTTATCCAGCCCTTTGCTCTCTTCCCCTGCTTCAGTCCATCTCTCCCTCTTTTATTTTTCATCTTTTCTTTGAGAGAAGCTTTTACTTTATTTAGCAGCGTTTGGTTTTTGATTCTGCGATTCATGCTCCAGCGCTCCTTGAGTTTTGCTTGTTCAGTTCTCCTTCTATCTCTGTCCATCTTTCATCGCACGAACCAGTCTGATAGACATTGATCAGTGGGTAGCAGTGGGGTTGCTATCCTGCTGCAAGTCCGTTCACAAAGCCATATCTAACCCTGGATCCAAAGGAGAGCCTCTAGCGCTGAGCCCTCCAAAGAAAACCACTGGTCCTATACACACACAATTCAGCTCTGTACCATTGCCCTGCAGAAATCGGCCTGGATCAAAACTCCTTTTCCGCTTCTTCTAGTCTCTTCCTTTTCTCTTTCAAAGATGGCACTTCCACAAATGTTTAACTCTAGCTATCTTCTCATTAAGAGGTCTTCAAAGGATTCCATTGATGTAAAAGCATCCATTTGAATTTGTAATCACCCTTTGCTGCGCCTCGCCGGCTGCTGTGCTCAGCATAATTTCTCCTGGATTTTCTGATAGCCGCCTCAAAGAGCTAACAACCCGTTTTTTCCTCCCGCTATGAAGTCGGATAAAGTAAAAGACTTTATCGAAAACTTTTAGAAGCTAGGAGGTGCGTATTTGTGAAGCCCTCGGGTTTGTTTATATATGCTGACAAAGAAAGTAAGAATATATAGGCTAGCTATGGAAGCCTGCCGACAATACACAGTGCAGATGATAAGCGCGCTGAGAAAGCCACTAGAGAGGGATAAGGCGTGTTTGAAGATTAAAAGTTTCGTCGTCACCGTAGGACAGGCGATTTTCATGAAAGATGATGCAGTGGACTTGAAATTGGGTTTTCTATAAGGAGGAGGGCCTTATACTGATATAGACTTTATGGGGTTTTTATTATTCCACTTTCTCAAAGACATACTTCTCCCACATGTTAAAAAGAAAATCAAATGTACTTGGGAATGACCTGAATACATGTTTTATGCAAACTTTCTTTTGCTTTCTTTTTTAGCGAAACCATTGTCACTTCAAGAGCAAGAAAAGGTGAAAGTATCCTATGTAAGATTATTTATAAGTTTTCCTCCTAAAGTATGAAACTGAATCCATGAATTTCCTTTACTAGCAGTTTATATCATGGTATTAGGATGACTGTCTGTAGGGTAAGGTATAATCCATAGGGAGATTTCTCCTATGCATTTGACCCATCCTTCAAAGCTGAGGAACAGTGAACACAGTGCAGTTCTCTGGGACCCATCTCCAGATCTTGAGCTAGCTCTTCGTCTGGACTACTTTAGCTGGAGGATTTGACCTATTTTGTCAATGAAGTTGCTATGGCATTTTTTAAATAGATGGATAACAAACAAGAGAATGGTGTTTCAAATTGACATATTAGTATAGATATGATTTAGTTTTAGGTCATTTTATTCCTGATTTAATTTCTGTAGTTTTACATGCTATTTATATTCAATATTTTATACCACAATATGAATTTGGCAGTTAGTTGGCACACATACTACCTGTTTTCATTAGAGGGAAATCACACAGTAAAGTGAATTGCATTTGCTATAGTGAATACAGATTTCAGCTAAATATACACTATATTGCCAAAAGTATTCGCTCACCTGTCTTGACTCGCATATGAACTTAAGTGACATCCCATTCTTAATCCATAGGGTTTAATATGACATCGGTCCACCCTTTGCAGCTTTACAGCTTCAACTCTTCTGGGAAGGCTGTCCACAAGGTTTAGGAGTGTGTTTATAGGAATTTTTGACCACTCTTCTAGAAGCGTTTTTGTGAGGTCACACACTGATGTTGGATGAGAAGGCCTGACTCTGCAGGCCAGTCAAGTTTATCCACACCAAATTCTCTCATCCATGTCTTTATGGACCTTGCTTTGTGCTCTGGTGCACAGTCATGTTTAAGAGGAAGGGGCCATCTCCAAACTGATCCCACAAAGGGAGCAGGGAGCATGGAATTGTCCAAAATCTCTTGGTATGCTGAAGCATTCAGAGTTCCTTTCACTGGAACTAAGGGGCCAAGCCCAGCTCCTGAAAAACAACCCCACACCATAATCCCCCCTCCAAATTTTACACTTGGCACAATCCAGTCAGACAAGTATCGTTCTCCTGGCAACCACCAAACCCAGACTCGTCCATCAGATTGCCAGATGGAGAAGCGCGATTCGTCACTCCAGAGAACACTAGAGTCCAGTGGCAGCGTGCTTTACACCACTGCTTTTGACGTTTTGCATTGTACTTGGTAATTTATGGCTTGGATGCAGCTGCTTGGCCATGGAAACCCATTCCATGAAGCTCTCTACGCACTGTTCTTGAGCTAATCTGCAGGCCACATGAAGTTTGAACGTCTGTAGCGACTGACTCTGCAAAAAGTTGGCGACTTCTGCGCACTATGCGCCTCAGCATCCGCTGACCACGCCCTGTCAGTTTATGTGGCCTAACACTTCGTGGCTGAGTTGCTGTCGTTCCCAATTGCTTCCACTTTGTTATAATACCACTGACAGTTGACTGTGGAATATTTAGGAGCGAGGAAATTTCATGACTGGACTTGTTGCACAGGTGGCATCCTATCACAGTACCACACTGGAATTCACTGAGCTTCTGAGAGCGACCCATTCTTTCACAAATGTTTGTAGAAACAGTCTGCAGGCCGAGGTGCTTGATTTTATCCACCTGTGGCCATGGAAGTGATTGGAACGCCTGATTTCCATTATTTGGATGGGTGAGTGAATACTTTTGGCAATATAGTGTATTGCTCTCTTATAGCTGTCCAATGTCATCTCTTTATACTCTGTATATATGAAGAAATATGAATAACTAAGTAGGTAAAGAAGCTGAGGACTGGCGGCAGATCCTTGTCTCTCTATTGCCTTTTCTCACACACAGATGGAGACTGGAGACTCTTGACCTTTGACCTCTGCCACTAAATCAAAGTCATTGTCCTCGACGCACATGGGGCCCTCTCCACAACTACACAATACAAGTAAATAATCTCTTGTTTTACATAGGCCGCCCTGAAGGATGCTGTGTGCTGCTGCTATTATCATGCATGTCATTGATCTGCTCTCACTTACAGCTATAGTCCACCTTCACACACACACCCACACACACACACCCACACACACACACACACACACACACACACACACGCACACACACGCACGCACACACACACGCACACGCACACGCACACACACACACACACACACACGCACACACATTGGGTTTCTATGCTTTTTAGGGACTTACATAAATTTCTTGGAGACTGGTCCTAACCTTAAAGGTGCACTGTGTAACTTTTATAATTTTATTGATTATAATGCTTTGCCTGTAATGTTCCACAATTGTTTTTTTTGTTTTGTTTTGTTTTGTTTGTTACCTCCGCCAAGGAGGTTATGTTTTCGCCTGAGTCTGTTTGTTTGTTTGTTTGTTTGTTTGTTTGTTAGCAAGATAACTCAAAAAGTTATGGACGGATCTTGATGAAATTTTCAGGAAATCTTCCTAATGGTAAAATTTTGGTGATGATCCAGAAGAAATCCTGGATTCTGGATCACTTTGAAAACTGAGCTGCTTGGCGGAGGTCTGCGCTCTCTGAGTGCTTTTCTAGTTTGTTTTGTTTTTAAGGGCCCCAGGAAGACTAGTGACTAGCGAAGCTAATGGAGCTACTAATAAATAAATAAAATAAACAAATATGGTATTAAATTTGAATAAGATGCATTTATACAATTATGGATGTTTTTGTTGCTCAAAATTACCTTTTGAAAAAAACATGCATTTTGACTGTGAGTGGGGTCATCGATCTCATCTGTAAACTGGCCTGGTGGCATCTCCTGCTTGTCTCCATGAAGATTAATAAGTTTAATGTCATACTTGGGAACATTGCAGGCAAAGCAATAACATCTCCATGGAGACAAGCAACTGCACATTTAACCACAGTAACTACTTGCCTAACCTTAACCTAAACCATATACCTTAACATATTTGAACCCATATCTGAACTTGAAACCATGTATAATAATGGATTTAGGTTATGGGGACCAGATTATTGTCCACATAAAAGAAGCAGGTCCACATGAACTGAGTGTGATTTAAGATTTAAGTCCCCAGTATGTAAAAATACCGGCCCATTCTTAAAACATTGTGAAGTGTTCTCTGTCATCTGTGCCTTTAGCAGCCACATCACAAAGTGTCTGCAGCTCTCCTTCAGTATTGTTTTCCACTGTGTCCTGTGATGTGGCCTCTTTACTCTTTCTGCTGAATAAAATACAGACCAAAAAGAAAGAAGGAGTCAAATGCAGTCCACAACACAAAACATGTTTTATTTCTATAATCTGTTTCGAGATGCTTCTGCTCTAAACGTTAGCTGCTGTCTTGGTTGATGGTATTGCTGACTATGTGAAATTAACTGTGCCCTCCACTAATACTGGCAAACCCACGACCCTGGATTTGAATATTTTGAAAAATCTTAAGTTAGTACAGAACAGTGGGCGGAGATAGAAGGTAGGTGGAAACAGCCATTTTCTAAGTACACAATTACTCAAACATGCAAGCATTATATAGATTACAACTTTGAAAAAGCTCATAAGGGCTCATAAAAGTTTATTTTACGTAAGATGTCTCTTTTAAAACTTTAAAATGAAGAAAAATAAGATATGATTATTACACCATGCTGTGATATTACTTTGATATTAGTATGTGCTCTGTATTGTGTATCATATTGAATGTGAGGTGCATGTGAGTCCCAGCCCTATAGATAACTTTATGTTTTTGACTCCAGTAACTCCAGTAACTTCTTCAGTTCCAGCTGCTTTTTTGTGACATTTGTGGGTTACTAGAACCAGACTACACCAGTAAAGTCCTTTCACAAACTGAGCTTTGAGGCTGAGTTTTACATGTGGAGCAGAGGAGCTTTTCAGTGATTCGGATGTACCACACAGACGCACCACCCAGGTCCTGCTCACTTTGTTGTCCTCACAGCGGGCACCTGCATTCCTCGCATAGCTGTTTCTGCAGTTTCAGGAACAGCATGCTATCTCCTCAGCTGCCACTCAAACCTACAACAGCTCTCACTGCTCAGAAAGATGGATAATGAAATAGAGTATGATACTGAAGAGTGGGAATGTGGTTTTTTAAAGATATTTTTATAGTTAAGTCAGTAACAACTGTGTATTCTCTTCCTGAGTAGTATTGTTGTCTTCTCTGATGCACAGTGATTAGGCTGTACTACTAACACAAACTTAAAGCATTTACAGTTTGTCAATTCTTAAGGTGGTACACTGAGATCCTCACTGAGTTGTAGACACACTCACTGATCAGAAGTTGTACAGGTTCAAATGAACAGAATATATTTTTCAACACAAATTATAAAATCCTCCTCAAGCTTGTTTGGATGCACTGCCACACTTTTCAAAGAGTGGAGTGAAAGTGAACAATCCTACTTCACACTACAGTTTATGATCCGAATGTGATATTGTGCAGTGCAATAACACGCTCTAATTATAATTAAGTGCCTGTCATGAATGTGGTGAAGAACTGTGTTGTGACACAAGCCAGACAGTCACTGGAATCATGCTAGAAGAGCTAATAAAGTCAGACTTCAGTAGTTGTTCTTTGTAATATTTACTTACATATTTATAATCTGGTCACTTGGCCACTTTAATTTTACAGATTTTACATTGGGGAAGTTATCTGCTGTACTTTTGGTCACGTGACTTTAGTGAAGTTTTGTTCAATAAACATAAAACACTGTGTATGGCTCATTCCTTGAGTTATTACATGGGTGTAGAGTTATCTTCAATAATTTTTCACTTTCATTTGAGTCATTAATGTTCCAGTTTTTAAGCAAAATAACACAAATCTGTCACAGTTTCTGAGATAAGTTGCTTCACATTTCTGGGAAATGTTAAAAGAAGAGCAGATACTGAAAAGAAGCCAAACCAACAGTCATCTTTGGTAAAATAGTGAAACTGTTTGAAGACGAGCGAGCTCTGCTAATGAAGATAGATTAGTGTATGATATACAGCTCAGTCCAATGTGTTTGCACGTCTCTGCTGCCTGTGAGCCTGATGTAAAACACAAGCTCCACTGGCACGCAGCGGTGGAGGCAGTTGTTGTGAAAGTCTGTCATTTTCAAAACAAATCCATAACAAACTTCTAACAGTCGTGCTCTGCGGTTACAACACACACTGATTCCTGGGTCTGTTTACTCCACATCTCCATCTGTGCACACTTTTTCCGTCAAGAATCCCAATATTCCCAAATCCCATTTCTTGCTTGCCTGGACTTTTTATCCCAAATACAGAATCTATAATGTGACGTCATGTTGTTACTCGGTTTTCCCCTAAAGGGGTACTCCTGTGTTGGCATTTTGGCCTCATTCATTGACTTTCATCCAGACATCAAGGCAGATTCCTAACAAGCGTGTTATTTAGACAGTGAAGCCAGTCTGGACCTGGAGACTGTGTGTTATGTCTGCATCCGGAGAGTTGCAACTGTGTTTCACTCCAATATCCAACTGTATAGAATGAGGCAAACTTCATTGATCCACAAGGAAAATTATTTGAACACAGTAGCTCACACATCACAATATAATATAATAACAAAGAGCAATAATATACAATGGTAATAATACATTCAAAATAAGGAGCAAAAATGGCAAGAGACTGGTGTCAATAAGGCATAATTATATAAATGTATATGCACAAGCAAAAGTGTAAAAAATATAGTGTACACTGTCTGATCCATACAGGAATTACATAATTACTCCTTTGCATTTTGTACTTATACTTGTAAATATTGAATCTGACTGTTATCTGTGACAGATTGTGTTCCTTCTGATCCAGCTGCTCCAGTTATGCTCCAGTGAACTCAAAGCAGGAAGTGTGCTTTTTATCAGTTTGTGCGTTTAAAATGGGGTTGTTGAGTGATGAGAGTGTGATATTTGTGACTTTGGAGTTGTGTGTTTGAATGTGTTTGTATTTTGTTAATATGTTTATATTGTGTGCTGGTGGAAAGTCATATCAGGAGAAGTAAATTTGGTTGTCTGGGTGACAGTGTTCAGTCCTTCGTACATTGATTCTGCAAAATAAACTTTTAAAATAGCCTTTTTCCATTATTTACTTGTAACGCTCCATGTTTGTTTGCTACAGAAGTACTACGGCTTTCTCTGATTGGTTAATTCACCTAAATGACTGTGTTTAGTTTAGGAAAAAATATATATCTGGACTTTTATGGTTCATTTTAAGATTCACTGACTTTTTGTGTAAACTTTATTACCTTATTCTGATTGGATTTGAAGCTTAGTTTATATACAAAGCTGTTCATTTGTTGTGTTGTTTGTATGTTGTTTATCTATTGCGGTAACATGTGTATAGGTGTGGACTTGATTTTGTTTATACAGTGTCTGTGTGTATTTGAGAGTTGTATGTTCGTCTCTTTGTGATGCGTTATGCATTTGTAATTTGGCATATTGCTTCAGGTAGGACTCTGTAATCCTGCTCCCACTGACGCATGGCACCGGGAGCGTGCTTGTAACAGGTTGCTATGGACCAACAGTTTATGCCAAAGGTGGAATTAATCATATTTTACAAGAGACTGGACGAGACAGCTCTCATCAGTGCTCACCAAATACAAGTCCACATTACCTCTACCCCACTTCTCCTCTGTCACAACAGCACCACTCTATTTTAAGTACACTGGATGAAGATGCGGCCACAAACATACACACACACACACACACACACACACACACACACACACACACACACACACACACACACACACACGTTTTATGCCAAGTGCTCAGGGCTGGGAGGCTGAGAATGCGCTAAATAAAAGCAAGAGTGTGACAGCTGGAAAAAGAAGGCTCAGGTATTGTTTGGAGTGGAGCCTGCTGTTTGCTCCAAAGTAGTTCCTGAGGGAGACACATGCATGGCATCCCAAAATCAGCCACTTATAGTATGTAAATACATCAGGTCCTCCATGTGTGAAGTGTGGCGCAATAAAAAAAAAACATAAAACAGCATCAATACGAGCAAAAACTAGGTCCCAATGTACATACCTTTACTATAAGACCCCCAAAAAATTCTGTGGATAATTAAAGCTACAAAAGTCTATGATTGTGTCAGAAAGGGCATCTGGATCATTATTCATGACAAATTGTGCTGCAAATTGTGCTGCAAAGTAATTAGTCAATTATTGTCAAATTTGGCATGTCTCTCCACACTCTTTACCCCCATCTCCCCCCCATTAAATGTACATTTTATTATGCATTTTATTAATTATAAATGTTGTATGTTTTTAACGGTGCACTTAGGATTCCCTTGAAAATGCAGTGCAATCTCAATGGGACTTCCTGATCAAATAAAATTAATAAAATAAAATAATTTCCACTGCCCAATTCCACCTGCCATTTTATAATGTTGTTACCTCCTCAAAAACATACCTGGAGTTGTGCTTTGTTTCATTCACACATTTCAGTAATACTTTATTATTACTGTCTACATCTCCAAAGCTCAAAATTCTCGGTTCCACCTTGTGATGTCATGAAGTTTTAAAGTTAACAGCTACTTTTTATCCTTTAGTTCAGTAGAGATCGGCAATTCCCAGGCTTAAATCATCTAGATGACTCTAGTTTTTGATGAGGAAACAACATTATAACAGATTAGAAAATAGCATATATGGGACCTAGAAAAAGGAACGATGCAATTTAGTGGAACTCTATTATGCTCATGATTTTGCAACCTATTTCGATTAATCAAATTCAACATCTGCTTCTTTTCACTTATCTGTGACTATAAATGTGAACCATGCTGTACCACACTTGTAAATTATCCACACACCAACAGCAAAGAGAACATTGCTAAATTGCTAAACACTGTTTTTAAACTGATATTGCATCAGTCTCATCAATCAGAAATGAAAGGCACAACGCTTGTTGTGAGAGGGAATTTGGTTTTGTGGGGGAGTTTTTAGATTGCGCTCAGTCCATCGTAGCAGCTCTGGCCTAGACCTCCATATGGGGATTAGGCGAGCTTTGTTAACATGATGTCAAGCAAACTTCAAAACAACCCCCATCCTCTCTCGTTTTCTCTGCCCCGCATCCTTCTTTGAATGCCCGCTCTCTTCACAAACACTGTCCATGGCCCACACTTGAATGAACAAATTTCTATATGGTGATTGAAATTAAATAGAAATTTATTTTTTGTTGCTTATCTGACAATCCCTAATATTTGGGAGCAGATGTAGTATGATCATAATTTTATAAAACGGTAAGAAACAGGTGATAGACAAACTAGCTATACTGGAGGACGGGATACATTTTTATTGAGAATAAAACTATAGTTATATGACAAATACAAGGAGGAAACTTCATCAACACTGAATCTAGAAAGGAACTTTTAGTGACACTCCCTATATCCTTTTGCTACTATACATGTTCAATAATGATTAACTGTGCATACATCAATTTTATGATGATTATTTATGTTTTGATTGGTTTGTATTGTGATTTTAATGTCTTATTTATTTTGTAAAGCACTTTGAATTACTTCGTGTACGAATTGTGCTACAAATAAACATATATTATGCCTTTTATTTGTCTGTTTTTTATAGATGAATAATAAATAATTGTCACTTAAAGACACCGCGCCTGATTTTTACTTTCATTTGAAACTTTTTTAATTTGAACCTGTTTGCGATGATCCAAACTTGACCCTCACTCAACGCATTTTATCTATACTAGGGAAAAATAAAAAAGACTGTGTGAAAAAAAAATTTGTTCAGTCCCTTTAAAGAAAACAGATCTATGACAGAAGAAAGTGGTGTAGCATCTCTTTAATTCTTACATAAAAGCCCATTCATCCTCTAAACCTAACATGTGTGCGTTTGTCTTGTGAGTTGGCTAATTAAGACGTGGTGTGCGAGGCCCGCTGACCCCTGACGTGATGGGTGCCCCTCCGCTCTGCTGGGCGTCACTCATAGAAAACAGCACACAGGCCCAGTGTAACCTCGGCCCGCTTTGTGTTCATGGGTCCTGCTTCAAAGACCTGGAGCAGACATTAGCATTTTGGATCAGCTGCCAGGGGCCCGTCCTGGATGGGGATGTAAGGGGACTTTTATCAAATTATTTACAAATGCTTCAAAATTAAAAGGACACTACTGAATGTATACTTCAGATAGACTAAAATGCATGGTAAAACAAAAAGAAAGAAAAGGAAATTCATCTGCTTATGTCTCTACAAATTAAAGGGCCCATAGTACGTAATTTTCTGGTCTATCTTATAATGTTGTTTCCACATCACAAACATACCTGGAGTTTTTGTTTCAATCACACATGTTTAACACAGAAACCATGATCTCTGTTCCAACCAAACACTCTGTTTCACCTTGTGATGTCATGCGGTAATACAGGAAGTACTTCACTGTGTTTTTACTGTCCATACACCATCATTAGAATCATCTGGATCATTTCAGCCCTGGAAGGTAGCTGTTAACTTGAAATTTACTGTTTCATGACATCACAAGGTGGAACAGAGCATTTTCAGCTTTGGAGATGTACACAGACGAATAATGCAGGATTACGCAAACATGTGTGAATGAAACAAAACATAACAATGTTTTTGATGAGGTAACAACTTTCTAACTTGGCTTAAAACTCACAAGAGTCAATTTTGCATAATACATGACCTTTAATACATAGCCCAGAATGTTCCACAGTATAGCATTATGTTATCTTGCATTTATCCAATATCTGAATGGCTAAGCAATAACATATAACATATAACATATAACATATAGCATATAGCATATATAATAAGCAAGAGGTGGCAGATCCTCCTCCAGAAAAACATAGTGCACCTCTAAAAATGGTGAATAAAATATTACACAGACACTGAGACACAGTTACAGTTATTATCGTTTTACAACAACAGAATGGTGTTGATATTTGATAAAAAACAAAACAAAACATTTTCATTTACTAACTCTTCACTATTAAAGAAAGCTAGTGCAGATAGCATACTTTTCTTTAGTAAGACACAGTAAACTAATGTACAGTGTAGAGTTTACGTAATTAAAGTTTCATTTTGATGTAAGTTGTTGATGAAGCCCATTAATGACAGCCCCCTCTTGTGCAGCTGCCTTTGAAGAGCCATTAGACAAAGCTTGATTAAAAGACAAAAGCTCAGATTGGTTGCTCTGTGCACACTTCCTTTTTTAACCCGGCTCATTTGAAGTGGTTCTGCGGTCTCAAAACAAGCACATGTGTTTCTCAGGCTGCTCTCAGACTTTACGGTGACAGGCTGTGGATAGATTTGTCTCTTTTTTCTTCCATTATGACTTCCTCTTTATAGAGAATACAAAACACAAATGACACAAATGAGAAAAGACCATAGTTATCACTGTTATCATTTAGGCCAGGGTTTCCCAAACAGGAGAATGTTGGCATGATTTCATAATAATTAAAAAAAAAAAAAAAAATGCATCTTACGTGGATGATTTGCCCATTGATGTTATTAAAACAATAAAATATAATAGTGATCATTTATAATATCATAAACAGATTTATATTTATTATAATCACCATTACTCAAAATGGCAAATGTATTCAACCTAAAAACTTTTGTCCAAATTGAATTTCTCCTTTGCCCTGGATTCTACTTAGATGACTGAGGGATTTTACATATTACTCAAAATGTAAAACAAAGCTTAGGGGATACTCAAGGTTGTCAGGTTTTGTTTTTTTTTTTTTTTTGTTTGTTTTTTTTTTTTACTTTGACAAATTTTTGCTTAATATTAAATTACATAAAATACATTTGTTTGACCAACTAAGAAGTGCAGCATGTGTAGTTTGTAGGACAGAAGTTAAGGACCATTGGACTGTGTGTTTTGAGCAGTTTGTTTTTCTGTTTCCATAGCGACTCTGCTTGGAGATAGCTATGTAAGCCAGCTAGCTTTGAAATATTACGTACTTTTTTACAACAATGCAACAGACTTTGTACACCAAATATGACAGAAGAAACAGTTCGAGGGAATGGGCGATCTCGTCACCATCGAAACAACAGAGCGGAGAGAGAGGCTTTTCTGTTGTGTCTCTAGAACTCACCTGGCATTCCCTGGACACTGCTGTGATGCTGCATGACACAGAGGAGGGACACATTTGTCCTGAGAGCTGCTGCATTTATCAAATTGTCTTGTACTGGACCCGATGCTCCCTACCTGTTGAGCCTCACTGTGACCTTTCTGTTATTATTGTATTTTACTGCTCTATATGTGCTTAAATCAGGGACAACGTGATTTTGGCTGATTGATTTAAGTTGCTACTGCCTACAGTGATTTATGCTGGCCTTAAATTTTGTCAAATCAGACTGCAATCAGACAAATAAACCACATTTGCATGTTTTGTTGTTCTCACAGTAATGTAGCTACTTGGTCGTCATTAAAAAAAAAAAAAAGAATAATAGCAGTCTTCTCAACACATTTCCAACTTGAGGCTAAACTATTGTTTTCACCCAAATCTCTGGAAATGAATAAATAAAAGCTGCTTGTACTTTTTTCTCTGGCTAATCACCGAGAAAGCAGCACTGGGGCAAAACATATGCCACTTGCTCTGTGTGACAAGCACATTAAACCTTCATCACAGGAGAACATCTTTATTGGCAGCTGTAGTTTCGACACCGTTTCAGCAAATGCCAGAGGACAAAACAATGGCAATGATAAGAAGAGAAAAGCAGGTTTAACAACATCAACAACAACTGCCAAGAACCCATAATGACAATAACAGGAAACAGGAAGTTGAATCTGTGTTAGAGGGATATGACCAGTTGGTTTGTCTTTGATGTTTTCTTTTGTTGTGTGGGACTTAGCCTCTTTGTGTAAATGGATGAATGTTATTGGACCAGGAATGCCTTAACATGCTTTCACTGACTAATGATGAATGCGTCCTCCACTACCTGTCAAAGTGTACAAGCAATGACACTACTGGGTGCCATAAAGGTTTGGTGTATATTGTTTTTTATCATTCTTTAGTTTGTTTCTGTTGTGTAATAATGTGGAATTTTGTTTATATTGTAGTGTATGGATTGTTTATGAAGGCTAAATATTTAAACAAAAAAATTAGTAGTGTATAGAGTGTCTGCACTCACTCCATGGATTGGAAGTTTGGCACCATTGGCTACAGAGTGGCCAGTCACAAGATATTTGAGTATTAAACCTCACCATAAAAGAGAGAGATACTTTATTGATCCTGAGGGAAATTCAAGTTTTGGTGCAAACTCTTGCAGTTTGGCGACAACATTTAAACCGCACTTCTCAAGAGCCTTTGTGTCAGTTGTGTGCAGTTTAACAGGATGAATGGTCAGGTATGGTCATCAGATCCTGTGGAAGAGCCAAAAGTGTCCCTCCTCTGTGTCCCGCAGCATCACAGCAGTGTCCAAGGGGAGCCAGGTGAACACAACAGGAAAGGCCTCATTCTTACTCCGCTCTGGTGTTTGGGTTGGTGATGAAATAGTCCATTCCCTCAAAGTGTTTCCTCTCAAAGTCTTGGATTATTTTCTCGTGAAAGTCTTCTGCCACATATGGTGTAAAAAGCCTGTAGCATGTAAAATGCCCATAACTAGTTCCTTAGCTAGCTCTTCAGTTATCCTCTTCCATGGTCTCCATGGATATGGGAAAAACAAACAGCTCATTTCACAAAATCCAACACTTACTTGTGTCCTCTGAATTCCACATGTTGCACATTTTAGTTGGTTAAAATGCTACGATATGATGTAAAAACTGAACTGAAAAAAACTGTTTCAAAACCTGCTCAGTGTGCAAGCCAGGTAGCGACAAAAGCATCCAACCACACTACTGCCATGGTTAATACCATTAAGTGGAACTAGGGAAGCTCCACTCCTCCTATCTGAGTGTTGGATCCTTCTCGTATGGAAGGGTCAGGTTCAGTAAAGGCAGGTGAATAAGCATTCATGCATGCAATCATAAAAGATCAAAACAAGAAAGACAGATCTCCTTAATACTAATCCATATATTTACAAATTACTTATCAAAAACTTTAAATGTGCACAAATGAGAATAAATATGCGGCTAACAAATCAAATCTAAGAAGCAATATTGCTCCTCAATCTCTTCTTTGCAACGAAGAACTCTGAATCTAAATAAAGAAAAATACATTTGATCCTGAAACACAAAAAGAGCTTTAAAATCAACCAATCAGTGCATCTTCTCCCTTTTAAATAGACCTTAACGGAACCTTATCACAAGCTGCTGAAACAAAGACGCCTGTTTATGTTCTTTGCTTTCTTCTTTTTTTGGTTCCTATCTCGCTCCCACGTCCACACGCCCATGCACCGCGGCCTTCCTTTGACATCCAGATAGGCACATTTGTTTGAAGTGACTCATCAAAGAGGGGTTTGGCGAGTGACAGGAGCGTTCCCCCCATGTTCCTCTGGCCCCCCGCCGCTAACCGAGCGAATGCACAGTCAGGAGCCGGGAGGTGACCACTGGAAACTTTTCATTTGATCAACTGATAGGGGCATGCTGGTGCTTTCTCCGACTGGTTTCAAAAACAGGGATCAAGAGTATGAAGTTGGCAGGATGCATACGAGGAGAGGAGAGAGGTCCCCCGATGGGCTATACCTGGGCTATACTTCGGTGTGTCCAATATAAGGGAGCTAAGGTGTGTCTTGTGTAGTGCAGATGATGGAAAGATGAGAAGTACGCAGCAGTGCCCGGGTCCAGGGAATATAAAAGAGACTGCTGCTAACTCCCACTGATAAGAAGAGTCACACCAAGAGGATCATGGGAAAGAGAAATAAACACTGGAGCCAGATAAATGCCATTCATATATAAACTGCTACAAAATGTCAGAATGGCGAAAGTAAAAAAAAAAAAAAAATGTTTTGAAGATGCCAGTGATCATATTGTGAATATGATAAGATAAACCTTTATTTGTCCCACAGTGGGGAAATTACAGTGTTGCAATGCATAGGAAAATAGGAACAGGCATGAACAATCAATAAGGTAACAGGCAACCAATCAGGAGTATGATAATAAAGCCATAGGAGATGTGTACCTGTCCTAATGTATAGAGGGTATGCAGTTGACGTCACAGGTTTCCCCTGATCCATTTCCGGCGGTCCAGATCTCCGTAGGCCGCCATAGTAAACACACTGTCCAATTCAAAATTACGCGTCATAAAGTCACAAAATGCCCGAGAAATGTTGTGCCTATCAGTGTTCTCAGACAAGGGACAAAGATAAAAACATTCAGCTGTACAGGATTCCTGCTGAGTCTGATCCTGACCGCAGAAGTAGGTGGATTGCTGCGATTAGACGAACCCATCATAAAACTGCTGACAAGCCCTGGGAACCAACCAAACACTCCAGGCTTTGTAGCAGACACTTCATATCAGGTGTGGTTTGATTTTATCTTTACAATTTTACTAGTAGGTCAATCACATTGAGTGATTTCACATTTGTAAGCAAGAAGACTTAATTACTATTAATACAGTGTAACTATCAGATGTTGCAGTGTTTTTGTATGTTTTTGCACATAACTAGCACTTTATTGGTCTTTATTCACAAAGTTTTAACATATCATTACCTCCGCCAAGGAGATTATGTTTTCGCCTGCGTCTGTCTGTTTGTTTGTTAGTTAGTTAGCTTGTTTGTTTGTTAGTTAGCAAGATAACTCAAAAAGTTATGGACGGATCTTGATGAAATTTTCAGGAAATGTAAATCCAACAGATGATTAAATTTTGGTGATGATCCAGAAGAAATCCTGGTTTCTGGATCACTTTGAAAATTTCGTTAGCATTGCGTTAAATGGGTCTTGGCGGAGGTCTGCGCTCTCTGAGTGCTTTTCTAGTGTATGTTTTAGGGCTGAACGATTTTAAGAAAAAATTGAATTGCGATTTTTCTGGCAAAAATTGCGATTTCGATTTTATCCACGATTTTTTTCAGTGCACATGAACATTCGCAAGCATCAGAGAAACTTACATCATACCATTCAAACACTAAATTCCATAACTGTAATACAAGAATGAATGAATGAATGTCGTGGCTCCCTGTGACTTTGGAAAATAATAATGAGTATTTAATTACATTGTATTTTTATTTTAGTTTGTTCGTTTTTAAATGTAAATCTAAAATTGTAGATAATGGTAATCTTGTAATATTTAAATAAAACGTTTTTAATATTTTTGTCGCTCAAAACATGCGTCAAAGCCGAGACTGGTACACAATGTACACGCGATAAAATGATGACGGAACACAGAAGCAGACGCATTTTTGGTTCTGCGGGTGGATAATTTAAGTTTGGATTTTTATTTCCTACAAGGAGGACTCTAATAATTTGTTTAATGCAGCTTTGCGCACATTTGTTTACGTTATACAGAAGCGAAACTTAAAACCACATGGCTAATTTGCATAAACTAGAAGCGCTGTTTTGTTTTCTGTGGGAGACGGTCTAAATGGCTCTTTGAGTATTTAAGGTTGCCGACCCCTGCACTAGACGTTTCACTGGACTTTCTCGCCGTGCACTCGTCATGCAAATGCGCGTATGGCGGTATAAATTGGTCGTGTTTCCACTGGATGTGGCAACTTTAGCACGGCGTGTTTTGCACAGCACCTGTTTCTGATGTTCGTCTGCAGCCTCAAACCCGAAATACAGAAAAATGACCGACGTGCTGTTTTTCTTTGGGTTCAAAACCCCAGACTCCAATTCTGGTCCCGCTAAAGCCATTTCTGAAACTGATGACCAGCTACACTGATTGGAGTCGAGAACACGTGACCTGTGCTGCCGCTTCTGATTGGTGAGCTGGAGTCGAGAACACGTGACCTGTGCTGCCGCTTCTAATTGGTGAGCTCAGCAGCGCGGCAGGGAGGCGACGTACATGTGTGAAATAGTTGACGAAACAAAACCTGGGTCGGTCAGGAGCGCTGCAAAAAAACCGTGGCTTTAAACGATCCCAAAATCGTGTTGTCTGAGATCGCGATTTTCGATCTAAAACGATAGATCGTTCAGCCCTAGTATGTTTGTATTATTATATATTTATTTATTATTCATTTAATGGTTAATAATTAGCCATATGAAAAGTATAAATTTATACTCCCCGGTGAAGTGTGATGGGAAATTTATAGTTGTAAATATCTGGCCACTGAAGGTCTGGGACAGAATCTACCGCTGTTAGGGCTGTAAAACGGACCTGGGGCACACTGTAGGGGTCCGATATGTTCAGATTAGCAAGCTTGTCCTTATATCTTTTCTTTGATTACTATCTAGGTGATTAGTGAAGTCAGTATGAGTAAAAGACGGCTTTTTGTTGTCACTAGAGCACTGGCGGTCAGTCATGATTAGACCGTCAATATGGCGGATTGATAACTTCCTGTCACGTGACTGCATACCCTCTATAGTTGTTCAGGTAAATTTAATTTAATTAATGTAATGCAATGTAATCTGTCCATTAAATGATGTTTTACAGTCAATGGCCCAAAAATGTATATGTTATTTTTCAACTTGAACAACATGCATTCACGCCTCTCAACAGATATAACCTAAAGCTTGACCTACTGGCATCACCTGTTTGTCTCCATTGAGATTTATAATGTTTAAGCCCATTCTGTGGATCGTTCCATGCAAAGCAATATCATCTCCATGGAGACAAGCAGGTGGCGGACACCACCAGAAAAGTGACATCGTGCAGCTTTAATTTAAAATATGTAGCATTGTGTAGTCTGACCAGTCGTTTACATGGCTACATCAAAGACATGTCCTCCGCACTTTCCCCACATCTGTAGTTCATGTGGCCAGTGTGATGGCACATGACGGCAGAGGAGATGCTGTGGCAGAAACAACATGGGCAACTTTAGCTAGTTGAGCTAAAGAGTGTCGAAATGACTGCAGAATCTACAGCTGCAGTTCAAAGCCTATCAGTGTTTGAATCTTAACAAGAAGGAAAAAAGGCCTGTGCGCATAGGGAGAGAGGGCAGAACCAGCCTTAGATCTTCCACCTCTGTGTGCTCACATGCACACAAAGTCACGGCTCAGGCAAACATATGCAGCAACATCAAAACGCTAACATTAAAGGGCACGCAGACAATCACATCAAGACGCACAGCGAGAGCCACAAGAGTGCTGACACACAAACATCGCCAAAGCAAACACACACAAACACAAACACATACACATACACACAAACACACACAGAGCTGGAGTGTGAGCAGCCCCGTCCGGCAGCTGTGGGAGGTCACACAGACATGACAGTGGTGCTATCAGGCCAGCATTAAGGCCTGCCGCTTTAAACACAACCTTTTGAAGTCACACCAAAGTCAGACACTGGGATCTCTCATCTCCCATCTCCCTTTTAACACTGCAGTGCCGACATTTCATTCTGCCCTCTTTTCATGCTCCCCGCTTTGAATTCTGCCTTTTAAAAAGACTAATTTTAACTTCTTCAAGGCTGGAAAAACAGGCAAAGGCGTGTCGTTAGGATTCTTCTGCCTGACATCTTTCTCTTTGGCGTTCAAAGGTAGCCAGGGTCCATAATCCAGCGCTGTGCCTGTGATGTTGCTGCTAAATAGAGCATTGTGTCTCTGACATGGCTGGCACATTAGCTTTTATCTGGAGGCTAATACGTGTTAAAATGACTCCATTAATGCATGCATATTGTGAATTATCTCGTTACAGACCCATCCCAAAGAATAGACATTCTGCATCCAGCTTGTCCCCTGGGCCAGTTGTAATGTCTCATATTAAGTGTGTCAATCCAGTTCATTGTGGTTTGCCATGGGCATTTCCAGCTCCACTGCAGAGATACACAGTTAAATACAGATGAGTGTCTCTCATGAGCAAGCACTTCATACTAATTCGTTCTGGAAGCAACTAAGCTAACGTGTACCACATGTCCATGATGTCACCGGGCCGCCATTGGCCTATGCACACATGCTACAATCTTTTAACCCCACATCATGAACTGGAATTCATTACAGGTATAAAAAAGATAATCTAAACAGCTAACAAAAAACAATTTCAGGAAATAACAGACCTTGGTGTAGTATACCTTCATAATAATCCACTGCCATGTCTTTCAGGGTTTTGTGACACTGAGACGTTCATTTTCATGTAGACAGTTTTTATAGCCTTTCTTTGTTGATTGGTGTGAGAAGACAAAAAGCAATAAAAGCAACAACGATCACGACTGGGAAAAACTGAGATTGTGATTCTTTTTTTCATTCACACACAGTTCATCCCCTGACTTCTCTCAAATTTTCATCTGGTCATGATGGGTAAAACTGATTTGGTTTGGACTAAAACCTGTGTTACCTGTGAAGGCAAAACAAACTTCCCCTTAACTCAAGCATTTTAATGAAGCACATTCTGCATTGTTGGTGTCTGCTAGTCCTCCTGTAATTTCACATGAAAGTCACTCATAAACAAAGATAAACTAGGCGATGACAGGCCTACTTTGGGGACTTGTAAACCCATCGTCACTGCTTCAGAGCAAACATGCCTGTTTGGTTTGGGGTTGGAACAGAGACTGGTGCAGCCTGAGCCTCTTTGGGCCGGACACACTGCTCTCCTCTGTATCTGACCCAGGCTCATTTTTGTATTCGCTCCCCTCAGAGTGTCAGTGTGGAGCAGATCAAACGCACGGTTAAGCTCTGGTTTGTTTACTCCGCTCTGACCCACGCCCAGCCAGCGACGAGCCAGCACCAGCGCTTTTTCCACTTTTTTAGTTTTTCATCTGGATCACAAGCACATTCTCTCTCCCCTCCTCTGCCCTCTTTGCCCCTCAAAAGTTTTGTTCAACAAACACTCTTCTTTTTTTAACACTTCCTCTTCATATACTGGGTTAAAATAACAAATCAAGTTACATTTTGATTCCTATTGATATTGATAGTAATTTCTATATAAACATACTGCTAATTTTACATTTAAACAACTTTGACCTAAGAAAATATTTGTCTGTTCGATTATCACCAGATTAGCTTTGCCAGCAAGAAAAATTCTCGCAATTTTTGTGAGTTCACAAACTGAATCATTTGGATGTGTTAGGTCCCAACCAATCACAGGTTTGTGCAGAAGCAAGAACTGAACAAACTAAAACAACAATGGAGATGCTGCTAGACAAACTTCTGCCTGTTTTAATAAAAATACAGACTATTTTGTTTTTGAAAAATGTGCAAAGGGAAGCACTTTGAGCATATGAGGACTGGTAATATGCCTGACACTTTTCTCACAACTGAATTTAAGTAAATGTTATTTTTTGGCTTGTTCTGCTGTTGTGACATAACCTTGATGGATTCTCACGATATTTGTGAGTTCATAAACTCACAAGAATCCATCTTGAATGATGGCCACTGTAAGGATAATTGTGTGGGCGGACCAATCACAGAGCAGGATTGAGATCTGTGCAGAAGTCAAAGGTGCCCAAAGGAACCAAAGCAAATATGGGGATTGTCATGAAATTCTGTGTTTTCCTATTACTTTCAGCAAGAGCCATCCCAGATCATCAATGTGAGAAAATGAGACCTACACATATCAATCTGACAAGAGCCAGGTTACCACCAGATCTAAAACAGGTCAAAAACAAGACTATACCAGGTCTAAACATGGTTTAAATTATCACTAACCTAATAGAGGACAAAAATCTGAATGAAATTGACTAAAAACTAAATTAAGCAAACATAAGAACTATCGTGGACCTTGTGCACCACCAGAAGGACATGTACAACTGGTTTGAGAAACTGTGGATTAGCCTGATCTAGTTGTTTGATGTGTTACTAAAGTAGTCACAGTACAATTTAATGCAACTTTATCAAGTTCACAAATATCTTTTTAGGGTTACTTCAGTCAAAGGTAGACTCTTCAGTGTTTATACAAATCAAAACAGTCCTATCACTGTATAAACACTTTATGATCTAGTTGCCCACTTTTCCTGGAATGCTGACCTCACATCATCAGATCTTGGTAATAAACAAAAGGACAAGACCCCAGATACAAGCGATTAAAATTAGTTTCTTTTGAAGAGTGGCTTTATAGGGTGAGTAGTTGTGTTATGTAGTGAAGCTCAGAGTAGAGCTGCTGCTCCTCCATATCAACCCACAATTTTTGCCTCTAATTGAACATATTCTAAATTAAAAAAAAAAAAAAAAGTAAATTAATTAATATTATGATCTGATTTAAAAGACACAACATGACTTTTATTGTGTCAAAAAGCTTGTAGTGGATAACAATAAAAGATTTTTCAAGAGATTACAAAACATTTCAATAAAGTTGTACTGATCACTCCCAGTAAATACACTTTATGGGCTCATTTTATTGTTTTGGGGGGTGCTAGCAAGTAAAACAGCTCATTACCCAAAAGGCTTTGCTGTTACGTGGGACTGGTAGTATCTCACAGAGGAGAGGTTGACTGTGGTTGGTATCCATGGTGTAACTTGATTTGACACATTGGAGTGGTTTCAAGAGCCTCAAGGGATCCCACTAATACTCTCATTCATTTAGTCGCAACCTCCAGAAGTTTTATAGGTTGAGAAGAATTTGTCTTGTTTACCTCAGCTCCAAACAAAATAATATAAGTTTTAGCTAGCTTATGTTAACTTTTCTTGATAAGACGCTTTGATTGCACATGCAGGTTGAACGCCAGAGAAGCTTTTCTTGCATGCAGCGCCCAAACAAGAAACACATGTAGCCCCACTTCCTAACTCCACTTCCCCTCTCTCCACCCCATCTTCATGCTACATGCTCTCCCCAAGCCCTCATGGTGGGAAAAAAGCTCAAAGATTCAAAAACACATGTGGTTAGCCATAAAACTTCGCATGCACTCTGAGTACCCCAACCCCCTCGACTCTATCTCCCTGCATTCATGCAGACCTACAAGGTGCTGGAAAGTCCTACACCGGCCAGACAATAGGGCCAGAGGAAGCACATCAGGCAACAATCTGAGCTGTCTGTAGTGGCAGGGGAAAACAAAGAGGTTTGGGGGGGCTGATGGGACAATGGGGACAGTCAGAGAGAAGGTGACTGCAGGCTATACCATTCCAGGACAGGCAAAGAACAATACCCCTCGCTCTGGCTTGGCGGGGCGGTGCTGAGGTGAAATCCAAGACAAACGTAAACACCAAAGGAGGACAATGCTGTGCGCTCGCTTTACAAAAGATGTGTTTCCTTGAGCTGAGGGGAGGCGGTACCCACAATCCCCTGCATGTCCCGGAACGCCATCATAACTCACGTCCTGAGCAGCCTTTTAGCAGAGCACCTCCTCACTGGTGTCCCACTCTGGAGGCAGATTGAGTTTCTGGCCCTCAACGTGCAAAAGCCTTGTCTTCTCCATTTCCTAAAGCGTTTGTGAGACACATAATCTCTTCAGATTCTTCTGAGGAGGGGAATATAATGCCTTTCTTCTGGCAGGAAAAAAGACAGATTTGTTCCAGCCTTCAAATGTTTTGGGGCCAGTGCTGCAAAGTTCAACTGGTCTGAACTGTTTTTCCATTTCATTTGAAATTTTTTTTGTTTTGTTTTGTTTCAGTTTGTAAATTGTGAGGGATATGATACTTAGAACAGATGTATTGGCTTAATTATACCTAGATAAACCTTCATCCATTTTATCCACCAGCATTGCTATCACTAAACCTACAGATTGAAAAAGAGAAACTCAGTATGACATTAAACAACTCTATCTTACATTTATTCAATTATGGCAAATACAGGCATTCTGATTATGAGCGGGATCTCCACAGATCTGACCTATAACTTGGTCTGGTTTTGTCTTCATGATATAAATTCTCACAGGACCAATATGAATTCCCACAAAAATGGTACATTTTGGCATGTTGTATCTACTGTAAGTGGTAACTGCCTTTATTTTTGTATTTGGCTGAGTTGGATCCATAAACTCTTCTCTTTCTGGTGGGTATGTTTTGGTTCCTCTGGCTGAACATCTAAACAGAAGCTTGGAGTGAAAGTCATGTGATTGTTCATATGGTTGGGGGCTCAGCTAGCACCGCGGCGCCTGGCCCATATCCAGACATGGGCCCCTGGTTGACCACAGTCCCGGGGCTGTCTGGGGTGACGCTGGTGTGGAACAAGCGCTATGGCGGATCCAGGTTTCAAATGATGGGGTACCAGACCCAAAATTGCGGGGCCCACTCTCTCATATGCTTCTCTGGTAAGATGATTGAAGTGTGTATATTATGAATGAGGTTAAGGTTGTGGTGACTCTGAGTTGTTCTCATGGTAGCAGAGACAACCGTATACATTTGAACTTCCTTCCAAAAATCCTATGGTCCCACCTCCTGAGACTGGAACAGTTGATTTGACATAAGCTTTGAGCCAAAGGCCTTACCCAAATCCCTCTCCATTTGGAAGGTTGTGTTTCTATAATTTAACCCTTTTAAACAGCAGAACAGGTATAGCAGATATAAAAGGACAATTTTACATTGAAATGCAATGTAAAAATGCATCAGCAAATCAGAGTGTGGAACACTATTGCCTTGATGGAGGTCTGCCATCCTGTTCATTTTTACATAAAATTTTTTTACCAATTAACTGTGACATCATGTGATCGCTGCTCTTTTCACATCCTGCCATTCTTCCTTTAAACCTTAAAATATCCCAAAGCTTAAAGCCCACCCACCAAAGCTGTGACCTGCTGAATAGAAGGCTTGAGTGGCTAACCCTGTGCTCCTTCTCAAAGTTGACCTGACTGAAATGGCCCCGGACACAAAGGCGAGATCCCGGGTCTTCTGACAGAGGAGCGCTGCTGAGGGAGAGCTCTTAGTTCTGAAGGGTGCAGAGGATGGCCTTCAAGTGTATGCACTGACCTTTGCTGATGAAAGCTCTGAAAATGGTATTTTAACAATATCATGATGCCCTTTCAATATGAAAGGCAGCATAGGCGACACTCTTGGCCAATAGCAACATAAAAGCAGGCAGGGTGAGGGAGACCAGAGGCAGATCATGCTGTAAGGGAATTAGAAAGCAGATAAGCTTATATAGCATATATTTAAATTGAATGTTTTCATGTCCTGGTGTAGACATACAATTCAATAATGGCAGGTGAATGTTGATTGGACTGAAATGTTATTGCTTTGTCTAGAATGTTCCAAAGTATAGATTAAACCTATCTATCACAAGGCAGACAAGTAGATTACAGCACTATGCTACATTACAGTTCAGATCTGTGGAGAGTCGCCACTATTCAAAGAAGAAATTATTGTATTTTTGAGCAATAGAAACACCCGTAATGAATAAATGCTAGCTGGATATATTTAATGTCATGCCAGAAAAAGCAATAACATCTCCATGGAGACAGTACGTAGCGGACCCTCCACCACAAAAATTGTGCAGAGCCCCTTTAAATGAAGAGAATGTAACTTTTGGAAGCAGAGGTCCCCACCCACTGCAGACCTCCACACGTGTCATACTTTGTAGCCCACAGCACAGAAGGGTTAAGTGAAGCAAAGGTGCTAAAGGTGCATTACATAGTGTCTGCATTCTTCACTGAGCAGGATGTGAGCCCAAGGGAGAGACAGTTTGTGAGGAGGGTAATTGGGTCTGAGTAAAGACCACAGAACAGTTCATCAAGTGCCACAGGAGGCCTAACTGTGTAAATAGCGAAGTTCACTTGTAGCATGAATTTGCCAAACGTCTCATTAACACACACTTGGATTCCACAGTTCGCTCTTACACCAAATCATGCGCAGGCTCTGGTGGCTAAATTAATGCTGCATGTTTTAATTTCCATCAGGGAGTAAATTAAAAGCTGATAATGGATGCAAATCTGGCAGAAACTCCTCACAAGATCCACTGAGCTGCACTCCACAGCGGGGCGTGTGCTGCTTCAAGTCTGCTCTGCTACCAATTAGCACAGAGAAATCACACAACGACAGGAAGTCATTAACTACTTTGAAAAATAGAACATTTTAATAAAGGCTACATCTCTTCATAATTACAATAATTAAAGTACCGAGGCATCTTTCCAAACTGAGCTCTATAGAACGCATAATTTACAGTTTACAAGTGGAGCCAAGGAAGCCATGAAAATATTATAAAACATAAAACATGATGAATCAGATGCTGAAGGCATAAAAATATCTTTTCAACATAAAGGACCCTTGGAAAATCAAGGGAGTAACAAGACCCTGAAAATTGGGTAACACACGGCAATAACCCATGTAGGCACAGTACTGTACTTGAATCACTGCCACAACAGTGCACACACATACACACATTTATACGCACACAGGGACACTTAGAGCTTTTGTTGGGAAGAATGGTGTAAACATTTTGGGGACTCCTCTTTTCACAGGCTTTTTGTGCAACGCCTGCGACCACTGAAACAAAAGGCACTAAAATGTGACCAATGGAAGGCTAACTCTGAGTCCCAGAGAGGTTTCAAATATAAGAGCATTTTTCTTCCATTTTCATTACAATCAGGACCCTTCTGAACAGGTGGGGCTGCAGTAGTATATATATATGATAATTCAACTCTAAGGGGGGGTATACTGTAAGTGTTCATCTAGTTTCAAAGGACATTTCCAGAGGTATGAAGCTTACAAACTGGGAATACCATCTCCAAGCAGCTTGTCCACAGAAGGTCAAAGGGGTAGATTCCAATAAATAGAAGTAAAATCCATTACATAGCAAAACAATGATCACCATACAATGTGCATATACACAGAAGTGGGCACAGATGGGGCAGGTATGGTCCACTGCCTTGAGTCTTTTAAAAGTGGTCATTCACCTCATTCAGTCTCTTGATGATTTAGTCCTATTCAGAATTCTTGAAATGTCCAATAATCTCAGTTCAATGACACGGTTAAATGGTTTGGGAGTACATCCACAGTGTAGAAATTGTCCACAGCTTCAGTCCATCCGCTCCACTTTTCCTAAGATCTTTCCTTCGTACATGGGCAGCGGAGAGGAGTCGTCCGAGACCTCTTCAAAAACAGCGCCGCATTCAAACTCGTCACTGGCTTTTTTGAAGTAGTACCTGAAAGAGAGGAAGAACATGTCTGTCAATGTTTGTGGACAATACAATCTTTAAAAACAGACATTGGATAATTTCACTTTTTGGTCAAATTGGCCGTGCATACCTCCTATCTGGAGCTTTTGGGTCAGGATTAATTTGCAACTGAATTTAAATCACAGTTCAAGTAAGTAAATCTCAACTGTAGCAAATATTTTAGAAGATAACAAAATGTCCCTGTGTCTTATGAGATCTTATGTATAAAATCTACTAACCATATAGTTAACACCCCTACAAACATGTTCTGAAATCTAGAAATTTCTTATATTAGTTAAGGAGTTCATATTTCCGTTCTCCTGATTGCACTTTCCTAACTTTTTTATATTCTGGTAAAATGTGTAGATATTCGGTTATCCCAGTTGGCCCTGGGAGCTCTGGTTGTTACTACAGACCTGCTCCCAGCTTCTCGTCAGCCATGACTTCACTGGGCCATTAATGCCCCCCTCCCCATTCTCATTTTGGAGGAAGAGAAAGCAGCGGGGGTGATCTGGTTTAGAGGTTCCAGAATCCACTCATTAACTATGTAATGGAAAATGTTTGCTCCATGTGTGGGATGGCTGGTATGCATGTGTGTTTGTGTGTTGGGAATACTTTGTTTTTAACGAGACGGAAGGCTGACAAACTCAAACATGCAATTCTTATAAAACTGGAGTCTTTAAAATGATGCAAAGGTGCCTGTGTGCTCCAATCAGAACAAGGGTGCGACTAATAAAACGCAGCTGCACGGAGGACTTTTCAGAGACGTAACAGCTCTGAGAGGTACAGGGAGTATTTAAGGAGAAGGGCCACACTGGAACATCACGGTGTTGAGGATGCTTTGACTAAAAGGCTTCCCAAAGTCATGCTCTTTCTGCTGAGAGACAGACAGACGCAGCGAGCCTGAGTTTCCACTGGAACATGTTTTATGTGGCTAGATCTGTTTTTTCCCCTTCGCCGCTCCTCTCTCTCCCTTCGCTCTGACATCTGGCACCAATATCATCTGGCAGGGCCCAGCAGTACTGTTCTTTGTTGAACCGCTGCCATGTTGAAATGACCCAACTCCACACATTCTCTGGCTGCTATTAAAGAGATGCACCAAGCACGTTCCAAAAATGTGGATGGTATGACACAGGAGCGGAGACAACAGCGGAGAGCCAGAGATGACTGTTTGAAAAGAGGAGGGGGCAATGGACAGATGTGAACAACTCCTGCTAAGTGCCTGTCACATGCACTGAAGCTAAAGCAGTGCACATCTGGACAGGAAGAGTGTGTGAAATCATACTTTAAAGCTGTAATTACTACACAATACGGACAATAACACATGTTTAACCTTCAGAGGCTTTCATGCCCACTGCTCAAGACAATCACAGTCAGATCTCACAGTGGAGCGTTGTGGCCTCAGTCAGGGTCTGTGCTGTGACAAACGAGCGGATCTGGCATTTAACAGTCTGCCTTTCAGAAATATCCATAAAATGATTACAACATGTGTAAACAGAGTGTGTGTGCGCTGCTGGCCTGTGTGTGTGTGTGTGTGTGTGTGTGTATGCAGGGAGAGCGCCTCCTGATAGCATCAGTCAAGAATTTGCACGCTGGCCATTTGTGTGAGTCTTTGTTGGTCAAAATGAAAGGGGCCGGGGCTTCAAAGCCATGTGTATTAAGTGTGCTTTAGCATGGAAATCAATACCAGATGGGACCCAAATCGCTGCAGTTCAAACTCTCCCACTCACCCCCCTTTCTCCTCTTGTCCTTTCCTTTTCATGCAGAGCCTTGAGCACACACACTCACACAAGAGCCCACAGTGTGGACTGCACACAGACACAAACACTGATAAGTGCTCCATGTAGGTCTCAGAAAACCAGGAACTCCGCTTAAGCGCTTGAGGTCACAATTCACAAGGAGTGTCAGCGACAGGCTAATTCTTCATGCCATTTCAAGGCCGAGCCTTCTGGGACAACGCAGAGGCCCATGGATTTCAACTGAATTCTTCTGAGGAATACTAAACATAGTCCTATAACAGCCTGTATAATCCTCATGCTCACCTGTAGTTGCCCTTCTTACGGAGCTGCTCCTTGAAGTGTCCCAGGGTCAGACTGTGGCTCTTCATGGTCCTGCGATAAGGGATCTCCTCCCCACAAAAGAAGTATGTCACCACGGTCTCGCCACTACCGCACACCGAGACGTTTCCCACTGCTTTCTTATGCTCCTTCACCCTGAAACAACATCACACACTCATTAGAAGATATATCACACCATCGGAGCACATTGATGAAAAGTCGGGGGGTGAATGAGCTACAAGTGTACAGAGACAGAATTAGAATTACAGTGGAAAATGAGAGGGATCATAAGGGCCATAGTGTTATCAATTCTCCTTCAGCGTTATCCAAGGCTTTGTAGGCCCACTTCAGAGTGCTCTCTCTCCCTCTCTCTCTGCTGCCAGTGCAGTGAACAGCAGCCAGTAAAATGATACATAAGGTGAATATATGAAAGCCATGTCTCGGACAGGTGGTGGTGCCTACACACTCTATAAGCAAATGGACAGAGTAGAGCCATTATACAGTACTATAGTCTATGGGTATTTGTAAAGGGTTGAGGGGGGCGGCATGGAGAAAGAGTTAAAAGGCAGAAGTACACTGGCAGGTGGAGGCTATGGTTGAGAAGAGGAAGAAGAGCAGAGAGGAGGAGGGGACAGGGAGGCATCATACTCTTCTGATTGGACGTTTGAGAGCTGGCGACCAGGTGAGTTGGCTTGAGTTTGCGGGTTCTGTGTCCCGCTCTGGACAGGCACTAGATGGCTCTTCTCGCGTGGGGCACTGGATAACGAATGCCTAGGGAAGAGAGAACAGTTAGTATGGGGAACACAACAGCAGAAGCAAAAGGGTTAAAAAGCAGGTAAATGCAGCCAGTGTTACCTCTGCTTGGTGGTCTTTGTTGAGACCTCCTCCAGTCTGCGGCAGGCCTCCTCCAGCTGGGCCAGCGTGTTGGGTGGGGGCAGTGGGGGCATGGCCGGGTCTTGGATAAATGGTTGTGCTGGTTGGTGGCTCCGGAGATGGCCACAGCTTCCACCCCCGCCCCATATGTGAGTCTGGGTCGACGAGCTCCCAAACGCCTTTTTGGTGGTTTGGCTACTGAAAATGAATACACCACATGTCAGAAAAGGACAGTATCTTTTGTCAGTAATCTTAAGGGAAACTTTGTCTTTACCTAGACTTGTGCCTGCTTTGGCGTTTGCTCTCCAAAATCCACTGGAGCACATTTTGGGCGGGGTCTGCTGTGTCACTGGGCAGCTGCAGGCCCCCACACTCCTCTGAGCACCTGTCTGTAGACCCATCCTCTGTTCCAGACCGGCAGAGGCACCTGGACAGAGAACTGGACCTCCTGAAAGCAAAGACAAGAGACAGAGATGTTAAACCCATGAAGCTGAAGACCACACGTTTAAAGGCTTTGTAACTTTTCAGCTGGAGCATCTGCAAACTGATGTAAATGCCTTGCCTGGAATGTTCCACAGTATGGCACTGAATTTACATTTTTCCTAATACAAGTGTGTTAATGCTCAAAAACACCTTGAAAAGCATACAGGTCAGATCTGTTGAGAGGCGAGCCCCCTCACAGTAAGAATGCAAGTTAGCCTATTGTCTTCTTGATGATACTGTGCTATATTAAGGAATATTGTAGGCAAAACTAATAACATTTCCATGAATAGAAGCAGGTAGTAGACCCTGTGACATTGTGCACGTTTAAATGAATATACTAAAAAGCCCAAATAAACTTACCCCATGGTGTTGTCAATGGAAACAGCCCCACACATCTCTCTTCCCAGGCTGCGACTGCGTTGGTAGTGCACCCCAGGCTGGCACTCCGCACTGGAGCACAGGCGGTGCACTCGGAGCGCCGCCTCCCTCTCGATCTGCTCCTTGCTCTTGGGACTGGCGTGGTGATGAATGTAGTGATGGTGGATGTGCTTGGTACTCTGGCGGCTGATCATGGTGCGGTTTGGCCCCAGGGAGACGGTGACGGACCCCTGCTCCAGTGTCGACACAGGGGTCCCAGTGCGCACCAGGCCCCTCAGTGCCAAGACGCGAGGGCGCTGCTCGGGGGAGGTGGAGCGGGGCGAGTGGCGGACGACGGCGGGTGATTGGCAGCCAGGACTTTTCAGGACACGGGATAAGTGCTCGTCGAGGATGGCCTGGGGGTCTTCATCAGAAGAGCCGGACAAGATGGACAGCTGGTGGTGAGAGAGCTGCGGAGAGCTTCCTAAAATCTCAGCATCTTCTCGTTCATCCTCCTATAAAAGAAGAGACTATTTAACAACAAACAAACAGACCAATATATCCTCTATCTTGTCTCTACAAACCTCTTGGATTTGCTGTAGTCTCTCCTCGCCTCGGTCCTGCTCCCGTTTGAGACTCTCCAGTCGAGCAATCAGCTGCTCAGCAAATTTAGCAGGCTCCAATGGGACAACTTCTTTTGGGGGACGCCGAGTACGCTATGGGACAAAATAATAAATATTAACATTTACAGAATTATACTATTGTGACCATTAGATTTTTGTTTTGTTTTGTTTGACAAGTACAGTTCTTAGGTAAAATAAAGGTGTGGTGTGCTGTCTGCAATTAATCATACAACTTTATCATCCAAGAACCAGGAAGTTAGCCGTTTTCATGACAGTTCTTGCAGTCATAGCTTTACCGTGATGGCAAAACTCTGCTCTGGTCTCTGAAAGTTGTGATAAGTGTTTAAAGTTGTTGCAATGAATAATTAGGATGCTAGAAATGCGTTTTGAAAGTTAGGAACAGGTACAGAGCCTTTAAGTTAAGAGGGTTCTTTCTGCTGATGTGTAATTATCATTTCTTGTGCCTTCCATTTCCATAAACACTCCGGTAAAGCAAACGGACTCCTTGGACTGTACTAATTGGAAAAGACTTTTTACGATGTTCTGTTTGGCGTGGCGACGGGTGGCGAGCTTGGTGCACGGACACATCCAGCCGGGGTGCTGCTGGTCGCCACTGTCATCATCAGTGGGCCTCTTTAAAGTCAGCGCACTTCAAAGACTTCCTCGTCAAATATCAAACACGCCATGGGGGGAGCGGGTGGCAGAGGGGAAGGACGAAGCGATTGATAGACAGAGGCACGGGCTTTACATGTAGGAATAAAAGAGGAGTATCGACAGGGGGTGGAAGAAGCACAGAGGATTAGAAACATGGAAGTTCAGATCCAGAGATGTGGATTCACAGGAGGTGAGGGACAAATAAAATGACGACGGTTTGCCAGGGAAAGATGAAAGTGTTCAAAATGGATCAGAAAAGGTGGAGCTAATTTACCCCCTGTATCGTCACACACTGAGCATCTCATACAGTGACACTAGCATCTATGTGTGCACTTATCTTACAGTATTAGCATCTGTGTACTGCCCTCTCTCTAAATGTACTTCTTATTCCTTTGTAGAGAGATGAAGGGGAAAAGAGAAAAAGCCTTCTTTGATGAAGGCTTCTGAACCATGGAAGAGACAACCACTGCCAAAAAACCAGGGGGCAAAATACTGGTAAACTAAAGAGCAGCAACTGATCAGTGCATTTTGTTTGGAGAATGCCCCTAAAATAGAGGTGGGCAGATTATCAGAATATGGATAATATTGTGAATGTTGGTAATATTGGTAATTTAAATAAAAAAATGAGAAAAACATGGTTAACTTCCAAATAAGGGTATAAGTCACATTTGTGCAATTTTGGACACATTGTTACCAAGTTATCGCCACAAAACAATATATTTTGCACGTAAACATTAATTAGGACTTGCAAAAGTTGCATGACTTAAGATGACCAACTGCATGCTCATGACAGATCCTGCACATTTCGGGGATGGGAGGAGCTGTGGAAAAAAGGCCAGCTCAGTTGGAAGTTGTCACTTCCTTGTGCGTCTGCTCCATTCATCCTTGGATCAAAGCGTTGTGTGTGTATGTGCATGTGCAAAGTGTCTGAGTATCTTTGTGTGGTTTTTTTTTTTCTCCGGGAACAGGGCTGATTTCAGAGCCCGTGGGATAAAGCTGCCGAGATCTTCCTCATCTCTACTATTCTCCATATTTACAGCATCGGTGGGGAAGAAAAACCCTGGTGTGTTGGGAGCGCTGCGGCGATAAACAGCTTAGAGACCCCCACGTCTCCCGCAGACTTCAAGGAACCCTAATGGGGGCGGAGGTGACACCAAAGGTAGAGTAGGGCCCTGTTTGAATGTGTTTGAATGTGTGTGTACACCAGCCTGAGTTGGAGGCTGGCTCTTTTGACGCTGCTCTTTAGATCTTTGCTGGTGTTGTTGAATTGAGAATGCCGAACACACTTTGTGCAAACCTATTCATAGAACCCAGAGAGACCCGGAGCAGAGGGTGGTATGGAAATTACACTGTGGGGCCTGGGTTGAAAAAGACTTGTGAAGAGCAGTGTGCGCGTGTGTGTACGTACAGGAAAGGCAGGCAGAGACACTTGGCTGTTCATCCTCATGTTTCGCTGCATCTCTCGTTGTAGCTGCTTTTTAGAGCCCAGTTTATACGGAGGAATGCCATCTCTAAAGGGAGAGACACAACTTAGTGACACTGACACATTGCATTCTGGGGTAAAAACAACAACAAGTTAAGTAAACAGGAAGACCTGCAACTATTCTGGGGTTTACGCTTCCAGTTATACTTTTTCCATTCAAGAGATAAGGTATTTTGCTTTACATTGTTAATTACTATAGCAACGCTCCAAATTTCTCATCAGTCTGAAACCCATGGATAGCAAGTTTGAATTCTCACATAGGGCCTTTTAGTAAAGTATAAAACAGCTTAAAAGTTAAACTGGCCAAACTTTATTCTATAGGCTCCCAAATCCAAATCGAAGAGGCCTCTTGCAAACTGCACCAACTGACACCATGTCTTTTTCCCCTATGTGACCTAACCTAACTGAGGAGCACTTTTCCACTTTTGCTTTGAAATGCCACAGTCATGCGCATAAGCAACCCCCCCTCCCAATTTTCATTTGGCAAGCAGTGCCGCAGCCAGCCTCTGATCTCCGCACATCAAAAGGCTGGTTTGTAAGATAAGGTAATGTTTCAAGTCTGCGCAGCTGCATTCCCTAGCGTCCAAGCAAATCCATAAATAAGATATAAGCAAGCCCCCCCTCCTCCTCCCCCTCCTGCAACCCTTTCTTTCTCTTCCCACCTAAACGCTTCATCCCAGTTCTTCTATTCTTTATATCTAAACAAGTCTCTATTCTGTGTTTATGGGTGCATTTTACTGACCCACAGAAAAAGATTGTGATCAAGGCTAAAGCGGGCAGAAAGCGGCGAGCCTTTGTTACTGCGCTGGGCAAAGTGCAACGGGATAGAACTGTTGAATTCCCGCTTTGAAGTTTAAGAGATAGGCTACAGCAAGAGACACCCTGCCTTTACAGCCATAAAATTTTGCTATAATTATGACTGTATATTCCTACAATGGTGTCATAAAGTTAGTGTAAAGTAGATGACATCAGGCTTATCTTTTTTAGAATAAGGTTGAGAATAAAAGTACCGTAATATTGCAATCGTGAAAAGTTGCTGACCTGCGCGCTGGCCTTGAGCAGTGAACAATGACTTCACCGCGCCTTGTCACTTACTCATGTGATTACAGCAGCCCTTTAGAGAAACTGGGGCTTTAGCACGTACCATACTGATAAGCTGCACTACTGATTGTATTCTACTATAATCAACAGCCTGGCTCATGTGGCAAAACAGAAAAAAAGTACAATTAAATTATTAAACAAACCATCACATTTTGTGATCATAGTGGGTGTATTGGGTGACAGGTGGAATTAGCCAATCATAGTGTGAACTTTCAGAAGAAGCAGTCAGATATTTTTAGTTACCCCCCAAAGGCACTATTTAAGTTTTATAAAACCCAAATTGTGACAGACTGACAAAAACACCTTAATTTTAGGTTAATATTCATAACAGTATTCTTGTTTAACCAGTATGCACCTTGAAACTGACAAATTACTTACACGCTGCCATCGGTCAGAGACATGGAGTCATCTGTGAGCGCGTCACTGGACACTTCGCTGTCATTGGTGCTGCAGACAGGAGCAAAGGAGCCCCCATGGCACTGTCCTCCTCTCCTGTAGGATCTATGAAGGTTACAACAACACAGCCGTGGATTAATGCACAGATCACAGACCGTGTCCAACAGGTGGCGGTGTCACAGTTGTGAACATCATGTAGAGATTTGGACAGAGCAGGTTTTCAATCAATGAGAGACAAACGCCACTCAGGACTGTGTGATCAAAGTGGGGAATGTGTGACCTTGACTCCCATGAATTATTCTAATCAGCTCCTAGCTCCGAGCAAGCACTACTTCAGCTGTTTGCGTACAGTACAGTGGGGGTGGTCGATATATTAATGCCTATATTGTAAGTACACTATGCAACTTTTTTTGTGTAGGGTGCAACACATATTTGTCTCCATGGAGATGTTATGTGTTTGCGTAGAATGTTTCACAGTTTGCTATTAAAGTTATTTTTTATCCTAGTGACTAAAAGAAGCCACAGTTAGGCCAAGTTACAGATCAGATCTGTGGGAAAGAGACTCCACTCAAAGTAACAATGCATTTTTAACCAGTATTCCCCCCAGAAAAGTTACATTGTGCACCTTTATTGTGTGAACTTTATTACAAGTTAACATCTATTTGGGGGCTTTGCTAAAGATTTTCAAATCATGCCATCAGTACTGGCAAAGATCAGCAGATCTTTGGCTGTCGTTACTGAACCATCCCCAAGTACAGTTGAATCTGTTTCCACTCTATTCTTTGTCCCCTACTGTTCTACATGTTTTGTGCCCATGCTAAAAGAGGCACAAGTCCTGGTCCTAGTGGAGAGACGAAGGAGACTGAGGCAGCATGACTAAAGCTGGAGGCCCCATGCTCGCGGGTGACCTTCACAGAGTCAGGTATTCAACACAGCTGGCCTCACATTCCTGCTCCTGCCTCGCGTTTATCCCTCTGCCCCTCCCTCTTTTTCATTTCTCTCTCTCTCTCTCTTCCTCACAGTGTTTCTTTTCCCCGCACTTTCGCTCCAGAAGCATGCCTCCTAGTTTCAGAGTGTTCAAAAGCCATGCAAGATAAAAGTGGAGGAGGCGGAGGGAGAGCAGTGAAGGAGAGAATCAGAGGAGAATTGACGCAAACAAGAAAAAAGAGGGAAGGAGAGAGAGAGGAGAGAGTGGGTTGGGGTGCTGCTGGTTCTGAGCTGTAGCTGCAGCCGTTGTTCAGAGTTTGTTTTCTTCTCCAAAACAAAGTTAAATGAGAAGAGGTGAGGACAGCAGAGCGGAAGAGGCAGAAATGAGTTCCACATGTTTTGAATGAGTTTGGTGACAATGGGAGGCACCAGGGGATCTATTTCAAAGCAACCATTTTCCCAGTTTGGCCACCAAGCTGCACATTAAAGAAACACATGTTTTCAACTCTGCCATCCACAGGTAACTGGCTTAAGGCCAATCCTGATCTGAGCAGTAACACCACTGCATCTATGAGGATATGTACACTTCTCATTGATTATGTGGCAGAAGTATTCATGCTCTGAATATTTTTTTTTTTATCTCATAATCAATTACCCTTGATCAAATTATAGCAGGTGCTATGAGTCACACTGGAAATGTTCAGAGAAAAGAGAAGATTCTTGCATATATACATATGTACATGAATAACAATATACTTTTACAGCACATTCACAAACACAGAACAAGCAGCAGTCTTACCTGTAGCTCCTCTCCATCACCTCCACTGCCCTCAGGGACATGGGGGCCCGCTGCATGCTGGTGGTTAGTCCAATGAGGGCTTTGGTTTTGAAGTCACAGCTCCACTCCTCCTCCTCGGGCAGTGTGGACATGTAGCCACACACAGCTTTGAGCTCGGCCAGGCCGTTGGCACTGACGTGAGCCGGATTCTCTCCCCCAGTCCTCACATACTCCAGGTAAATGTCTGAAGTGAGGAACTGCTGGTAGGCACTCTCCTCCATGTTGCTCTGAATCTCCGTCTGAGCCTGGTCAAACATGGCAGAGTCGATGTGCTGCTTCTTGATATAATCCCTTATAAAGGTTTTTGTAGCAGGCTTGAGCTGTTTGGCAACAATGCTGTCATTTTCTATGTAGCGCTTGTAAATAGCTTTGGCCACTCTCTGAGTTTTGGGATCTTTGAGGTCCATTTGCCTGAAGCCATTGCAGGCAAACCAAAAGTCTAAAGTATCAACACACTGCTCCTTCTCCAGGAATGTCCTGAAGAGGAGCGCACCGTCCTGGTCTCCAAGGAGAGAGTGTAAAGATTTAGTCCAGCGGGACAGTGGTGAGTCTGGGGAGGCACTGCCCTCTGGCTCCCCAAGACCATCCTCGTTCCTCCTGGAGGAGCTCGGAGAGCCCAGCACAGCTGACTTAAGAGATTCCAAAGATTTCATTACTGTGGGTTTGGTGGGGTAGCAGGGCGCATCGCCCTCCCCTCCAGGCACCGGGGGTCGAGGAGCATCTTCTCGGAAACTACTGGAGATATGGTCCATAAGCGCCCGGCTCATGGCTCCTCTGAGCTCCTACTGTAATCTGCTCACTCTCTTATGTCAGCAGGGCGCTTCTCTGGGCTGCCCGTCTCCGCTCTGAAACACAAAGTATTGATCTAATCAAAACCAGATCCGCCCCAACTTCAAAGAGCCACAGACCCAGCAAGAGTCTTTTCAGATCCTTTACTGACTTTCACACAAAAACACTGCAGCCTGGAGTCAAAGCTGAGAGAGCGTATGCACCAAACAACACCACTTTACATTTGAACTGCGGCTGGGCTCAGAACAGCACTTCACACAAATGTGGGCTACACTGTCAGAGGAACACCAAAAGGAGCTCAAGATACCCCTGGCCACTCACCTTTCAGTCCAGTTCAAAGATGGGGCATTACACGTGTTCTAATGGTTCCTTATAAATCAGTGCAGGTGTCAGCTTCATAATCTGAATATATCCTAATGTACAAGCTTCATGAAGCGTTTGTGTGCAGTGCGCCCCATACAGCTAAATCACACCAAAATCAGAGCCACACGTTGCTACCTGTAGGACCCTGCCTGGGACAAAGTAGCTGAAAACGTGACCAGCTCTACCCTGGAGTCAACAAGCCAAAGAGTTTGAAGAGTCTAGAAGTCGTACTATGAGAGATCATCGGTGGATCACATCGCTACACCCTGACTCAGTAACACTGCAGATATGCAACATTGCAGACTTTTAACTTGAAACTCAAGAGACCGCTCATACAGAAATGCGAAACAAATGTTACTCCAGTAAAACATAATGATGGAAAAGTGATAAAACATGCACATAGCCATAATAAACATCAAGCCAAAAATAACTTACTTACAGCCAAATCTCTCACTTTCTAAAATACATTTAAGTGCTTATAAGCGCCCTCGATGCTAAAAAAACACAAGTCTCATATAGCTTGTGGGGGAGGACGTCCAGCAAAACAGACTAAAACACACACTTTACATTTAAAACTATGTGATTAAGCTAGTAAAGGACTACAATATAACATGTGTGAGCAGTTTTGTTCGTTTTCTGACTGAAAAGAGCAAAAACACAGGCATTTTGGACCGAGCACTACTTCAAAGGCGAGTGGAGCACATCAAAGGGAACTCCAATGGGGACCAGTACGAGGAGGCACACTCTTGTAACTTACCATCGATCTACGACTTCTCGACACAAACGTAAACTCCGGGCGGCTTTATCCACAAAACGCGAACATAATCCACAACGATCGTCTCCACGGTGCGCCCAGATAAAGTCCGATCGGTGTTTAAAGTAGATGCACGACGAGGAAAAATGCAGCCGAGAGGGAAAAAATGCCGCTTTCCTCCCTCCTCCCTTTTGCTCGCAGTGGTTTCAGGCTGCCATGCTGCACGGTGCCTCTCTCCTGTAGGCGACTCCAACACCAAGTGAACGGAGAGACTGGAGCAGCGCACTTCAAAGTCAGGATCCGACTGCCGGGTCCCGGAAGCTACATAAAAAACAATCACAGCTTAATGCCCTAGAAAAAAATCCAAGCAGCGCTCTGATATCCATGTTCACACAGCAAGGACACAGGCAAGACTGATTCAAAACGCTGTTAGATTTTGTGGGAATATATGAAGTCTCTGTTGCGTTTTACGAAGCTTTTTTCCCAGATCACGAAGTTGCCGCTAGGTTGTGAGGACCTTATCAAAGACAGGGAATCTTGAGCCAACTCCCCGAGGCTTTGGGAGCGTCAGAAGTAACTGATCTGCCGCCCCAATAGCATTATCGCTACAATCCCACTGTTGCTACATAAACTTTAAAGAAAGACTCAAGGATCCTCCTCTTATACTGCCCGTATAGTTTTAGAGCTTAAACCACAGGGATACACCATACAAGCACCGACGTGTAAATAAAAAGAGGGTAGTGGATCAAATCACTATCTTGCACAACAATCAGCATCAGAAACAACTTCACGAACAAATTCACACACTAAGAATAGGCTATTCTTCTGCATACTGTACAACATAAAGCTAAACAGCCTAAACTATGTTCACTTAAAATGCATGAATATATACAGTATGAACAGACTAACAGTGCAAAACTTGCAGTACAAATAGATGTAGTTTTGTTGATGTGAGTTATTCAAAATGACAGATGCCATAGTCACGTTTTGACTAGATTCTTTTAGCTCACATCATCAATAAGTAAAGAGTGCTGCATCAAAAGGCAATCGTATTTCTTTCATCACTCCACAGCTCCTACTAGTGGCAGAAACGACTCACTGACGGTCAAGATGAAGAGGTTTGTTCACAAAGTTTAAAAGAGAAGTTTCCTAAAGGCTGTTGTGACATTTTGAACGACTAAAAAAACTGTAGGCTACTGGTGTCTGCAGTTTTGTATATGAATACAGCTCTCTGCTTTGTACATGGAGTCTTTGCATACGGTTAATGGGAATCAGGACATTATTTAGATAGAGAAGAGATAGGTAAGAAACATTCTGTGAAATAACTTGTTGAATGACAATTTTCAGCAGGGTAGTATTTTTTTGTGTGGCAATTAAAGGCACACTATGTAACTTTTCTGGTTGAAGAACTACCACCTACTTGTCTCCATGGAAACACCTGGAAAGATCCAAGGCATGCATCTTCCATGGAGACAAGCAGGCGATGCCTTTAGGTCAAGTTACTGGTCAGGTCTGTGGAGCAGTGACCCCGCTCACAGTAACAATGTATGTATTTAGACTCCTGTAGTTAAATGCAATATAAAAACAATGCCATACTGTGAAAAATTTAAGGTAATATAATAACAGCTCCATGAGACAAACAGATGACAGACCCCAAATGTTATAGTGCATTTTTAAATAAGCTCATGTACTGAGGACTTCTGATGCAATACAGCTGGCAATAGTCCTGAATAAGAAGTCTGTGTTGCTTCAGTGGACAAGGATAAAAAGGTTAAGTACAAAGCAGTGACTTTGATCAGCATGCTAAAAGTCCAGTGAAACTTTCTCTACTGACGCTGTATTCCATCAAGGTGAATCAAAGCGACTATAGAAGGCTTCTTTATGATTCAAAGACTTTTTATCACCTCCATATTCTCTCACAGTCAAAACATCAAGGTTGTAGATCTTAGATTTCACTGCAGAACATACCCCACAGATCTTGTGCCAGAAACAAGCACATTCACACACAAGTTTTACAAAATGTGTAAATAATATTCATGCGATGACATGTGATTCTTTATTATTTTATTCTATTATTCTTTACAAGTACTAGCACTTCAAATATGACTGTTTCCATTGCACGCAAAATAGTGTATGCAAGATGTTCAGATAATGCTGGAAGCAAAGTTGCGGCTTCACAATATACAATTTGAGTCTGGTCAAGGTAATAGGAGGGAATCCAAGAATACCCCCTAATGACATCACAAGGTGGACCCAAGCAGTTTGATCTCTGAAGAGGGAGACAAAATATTACTCAAAATGCATGAATGAAACAAACCAACTCTGGTTATGGATGGACTGAGAAGGACATGATCAATACACTTGTGTCTATTTCAGGATCTTAGTATATTACACAAACATTGATTGAGCTTTAAGCCATGTTATAATGTTGTTACCTCACCAAAAACCTACCCGGATTTATGTTTCATTCACACATGTTTGATTCAGCATTATTAGACTGTTTACATCTTCAAAGCTCACTCTTCCTCTTTGTGATGTCATGTAGCGGTAGTTTTCAAGTTAACAGCTACCTTTACCTATAGTTCAGTAGAGATGGGAAATTCCAGGGCTGAAATCAACCAAATGATTCTAATGAATGAAAAAAATAATGGATCCCCCATTGGTTCATATATGTGACTAAGTTTTATATTTTGCCTATAGGAAGACATCATAACAGTTTCTCTTTAAAGCTTCCCTGTAGGTGATTAAAGAGCCATTTTTAAACTTGTCATAACTGGACCAAGACAATCATTTGAAATCCTCTCCTTGCATCTTTGTTAATTTTAGCGGGCTGAGATGACCTTTGCAGTAAACACAATGGGGTGGGACCATCGCCATGGCAATGCAGTGGACCCCCTGCCAGTACCAGGGGCCAGTCCTGTGATCCCCCCACCACCTCCACGGGTCACTGGAGGTCCCATCCTGGCATGAGTCCACCCTACCATCCCTTCTTGAGCAGACCATAGATGTCCTTGTCTCCTGGAACCATAAAAATGTCCCTTAAAAGATCACTGCAGGGGGAGAGGTTATGGTGAGTAGGGCCTGTGCTTTTAAGTAGATAATATTACCCGGACTGGCCCATTTCAGTGTGACTACAAAGAGACTTTACATGCAGAGGTGTAAAGCATAAATCTCCCGCTACTTCATCAGTTTGGTTAATGGTTAGAACATCTTTTAGCATCATAATACAAGTCAAGCTGGTTTCAGAGCTAACTTATGGCAAATGTAATTAAAAGTCCACAGTTGTGCAGTTATGAGAGCTGGTGAAGGTTTTACGGCAGTGTTATATGGTAGGGGCAGTCTGGACAGTTGTAGCAGCTACTGGCCTCCACAGTTTGGTCGTAAACACCACTGAAGTCTCTGCGTCTATCAATGCTGCAGCTATAAAGTCCAACAGTGGTAGATAGATAGATCTAGGAGTCAAACTATTCAGAAACTAGTTAGATTTAAAAAATTTTAGCCAACTTTCAGTGACAAATATTATATAATGTTATAAATGCAACGTAACTCCTCAAGAATACTGCTTTGTGCATGTGTTTTTATTCCTAAAAATACTTGAAATGCAGGTGGCACACAGAAAGCTACATATTGTACCTTTAAGTTTAAACCATTTGACTGAAGTAAAAAGTAAAATATTATAATATAATCTCAAACCAGAGGCAAAACCAAAAGATAAGCTTATGACAGTTATCAAATAAGGGCATGAGGGAGGAAGTGATCTTGGGCAGACAGACAGAAGATGCAAATAAAGACAAGAGGAGCCAACCAATATGGAACCAGAGGGGTCACTGTTTTAAGTCTGTTTAGAGTGTACACACCAGGGCAACAGAGGCTCCCAGGACAGGAAGTGCATCAGAGTAGGTGACAACAGAGGGGACAATGGCAGAGGGGCTGATGAGAAGGGGCTCCAAGGAGGTTGGGTCAAATGGCAACAGAACTTAAGAGTCGTAGATGTCAGCACTATCAAATGGGCCACGCTGAGTCAGATAAAGTGTAGCATCAGGATGGGCTTTGAAGTAGCAAAAGTCTTAAAGGTCCTGTATTACCCAAAATGGAATCTTGTAATCTAATGTTGCCTCATCACAAACATACCTGGAGCTGTGTTTGTTTCCTTCACACACACCTTTGCGTAATACTTTATTATTGGTCTGTCTACATCTCCAAAGCTCAAAATGGTCTGTTCCACCTTGTGATGTCATGAAGTTCAGTAGAGATTGACTATTCCATCCAAATGATTCTAATGAAGGTGAATGGAGTTTATAAACACAGTGGAGCACTTCCTGTATTACTACATCCCATCACAAGGTGGAACAGAGTGTTTTCCGTGTAAGAGAAGAACTCAGCCTAAATATGCAGGGTTTGTATGTTAAACGTGTGAATGAAACAAAAACTCCAGGTATGTTTGTGATGAGGACACAATATTATGATGTTTTTATAGCTGTATTATTTGCAAAGTTACGAATCAACTTGCCATCCTCTGCATTGTCTTTTCTCAAACCAAATAACTTCACAATATCCATAAATCTTCTAAAACATGTGGATTGTCCCCCTGTAGAACAATCCTTTCCTTATCACTCCCAAAAGATCCTCCATATCTGCAACTCAGCTTCCTGTTTTTAAGTCAAGTCAATGAATCAACACAAAAATATCATGGAAATGTTTGTTCCAAACTGGGAATATTTTAATACACTTTTTACTTTTGAGTATTGAAGTAAAAAAGTCTAGTCTAAGTCTAAGTCTAAAAAAGTACAACAATAGTTTATAAGTTTGTACATACCTATGCCTCTACCTATAAATTATTTCCATGAGTTCACTGTATATGGGAGATATGTCATCGAAAGTGCACTGAAGGTGAGGTTGTTGAAAGAGAAAAGAATTACAAATGAAACAGTCAGGGGATTGGCAGCTCAACAAAGCAGAGAAGATCATTGAAGGTTATTTGTTGTTTTTTCCCTTGTTTTAATCCCATTTTGCGCTTCACTTTTAAGTCTACCAATGTATAGAAACAATGTTGGATGCACTGTCTAATCCCATTTGGGCCATGAAGCTCACTCCACACTGACAGTTAAGTGCGTTCATTTCCTCTGTGCTTCTTCCTGGTCTGAAGCACCATGCAAGCGCTCAGACCGGACCCCTCAGTTGTGTAGCATACTTGATAGGGCCACTTTAACCTCAACCCCTGGCTCCTCCACTCAGCCTTAATCCAGTGTTTTAACCCCTCTCTCCTACTGCTCCATTCAACATATGTCTGATTTAAGTCCTTTGTATCCATGTTAAAAAAGAACCAACTAACTCTCTGTTTACCATAAAGATATCACTGCATACAGTAGTTAGCCGTGGATTTCTGAATGATGAAGAATTAGGACCATTGCCATTCAAACCTGGGCAAATAAATCAAACGGACGGATAGTTCAAGTTTAAAATATTATAGAAAACATAATAGCAAAGTATCTGCAAACAAGTAATCTGTATTGGGTCCCTTGTCAATTTAAGCAAATAGTTTATGCGCACTTTGAGGGAATCATCACCAACCAAAAACAACAGAGTGGAGAGAAATGTGTAGAAGAGGCTTTCCCGTTGTGTCGCCAGAGCTCATCTGGCTCCCCCTGGACACAGAGGAGGGACACCATTGTCCTGAGGGCTATTACACTCCTCAAACTGCCGTGACACTGGATTTGATTATCCTACCTGTTGAGCTGCACTGAGACTTTTGTTTGAGCTTTTCTGTTATTATTGTATTTTACTGTTGAATGTGCTTAAATTGCCCATCAGGAACAAATAAAGTGATTTTGATTGATTTGAATGAGCTAGAAACAACTCAACTAAACATAGGAGAGCATCACAACTAAACAGGAAGCTGCATGCCATGTTAGCCTTGGTCAATAAATGAATGGAATAATATTGTAGATACAAGCACAATGATACACACCCCACCACAGTAATCTCATAGCTCTGTCCCTCTGCTCACCCCACACTACACCAGCACATGTTCACAGCAGTCAGAAGCGTACCCTATATAGTCTTATTTTTGCCATGTCTGCCTTGCCTCCAACTCGCTTGCACTTCTATCACCCAGCTGCATATCCTTTCACTGCTTTTTCTGAGTGACAGGGTGAAGAACAAAGTTAGTGCCATAAATACCAAGGAAGACACAGGCAACATTGTGAAGAACACTTTTTAAACTTAAAAAATAGGATATGGTAAAGGTTTTAGAGGTTGAGGCATTTTAAACATATTTTGGTGAGTGGGGCAGCCAATGCAGACCTCCAATAGAGTATACTCATATTATAAAAGCTCTCATACAGTGCCTTGTCAACCAGCTGGGACGTACAGTAGATCCATGCCTGTCACGAGAGCTGGAGAGGCACACGGCACAGACTTCATGAGTGGTGACGAGAGAGGGGTTTGAAATTGTGAGAAGAGTTGCACAGAACAATGTATCCACTTCACTGTTCATATGTTCATTGTTCAGTTAATTCCTGCAATTACCATAGCCGCAAATAAAAATGTTATATCACAAGATACTAGGTAGCAGTAGTGTTCGCCCACAACTACAAGGATCAGTGGTTCAATCTCTGTATCCTTCACTCAGCTTTCCTATAAATGAAAGTGGTGTGTAGTAGGGATGGCTCCAGACATTTTTTTGGGGGGTGGGGGTTAAGATTGTCCATGGGAGTGCAGACATAATGCAGTATTTAAAGCCCTGTTTGCCTTCATGTACTAAACAAGTTTAAATGCAATCAGTCCCCTGTAGCAATATATAAACCCTAAAATGGAATTCCTAGTTTTATTTTAGTTTAATTTATAGCCACAGAAAAATCAGAGAGGCTGACATATCCGTCCAGCATGGTTTAACTAGGTCTGGTTTTGTGTCAACTTACTTAAATGCTCTAGTTTTGGTTTAGTGCTGTTTTACTGTACTAATCTCCATTGGCAGCAGTTAGGAGGCTGCAGTGAATGCCCTGTTTGGCCTGCAGGGTTTGTCATACAGTGGCCCTCCGTGTGATGTGACGATAACTGAGGAAGCGCCGTCTTTGATCCTTAATGGGGCCATGTCGGCTTTGTGGAAACGACATTCATGCCTCGTATTTACACAAGCACAATTATGGAGGTTATTTTGGTGGTAGACAATCAATTAGAGTGAAACTATGTCAGGCTAATAACACAGATTAAAGGACTTTAGCCAGGCCGGGCTGTATGTAAATGAACTAACACAGGGCACAGAGTTTTACAGCAGTGGGAGAGACACTGTATAGGTGGTAGATTTATAAACAAGTGTTTGCATTGATCATAAATTATAACGAGAATATGCTACACAACAGCAAAGAACTGCCAAGGCACTGACCATATCCTGCGACAATGACTTTCCAAGTTCAGACATAAATACTATATCCACTGAATAACAATATGATATTTACGATCTTTCTGAACACTTCTGCCTCCAAACTATAAACCATTAACCACTAAAAAGATAAAAAATTGTAAATTGTTAATTTCTAGGGCAACTGTCCTAATTTTTCATCATCTGAAATCCATGGATAGACCTAAATGAATCATGTTACCAGTGGCAACTTATTGGCCTTACCTGAAATTCAAAAAAATGTAAAACAACTACTAGAGAGTAATGAACCATACATTTGATCTAGCCTTCATAACTTTTAAACCAAGTACATACATTTTTGAAACCGTTTATACCTTTTTGAAGCCCTGACGCCAACTTCATCTTAACTATCCACAATAACCATTTTTCACAAAACTTTAAAGATACATGAATGCAGCACCAATGGTACATTGCAACACTCCACTGCGCAGAGCGTCCAGAAACAACAGCTCCTACAAAGGCTTCGTGCTGAAAGCCCAAATTCCAGTTTCTCAGATGTCACCCTGACAGTCTTCTCCTCTTTCTGCTTCTTCTAATTCTCTCTGTGCCTGGGCAGCACAATCCGCACATCAAATAAATACAAAGACGGATAGCGTTTCATTTGCAGGTCACGGACAATGGGAGCATGTGGATGTGTAACAACTCTGGGTGTTAAAGCAAGCAATCCCAATGCAAACAACTGCAGAGGGCTTTGAAATTTGACTTGAGGAAAGAAATGATGCCGCCAAAGTGTTTTCCAAGAATAAAATTGTATTCTCTTAAATCCATCAGTATTCAAGACTATGCATTCCTCACCTACAAAAGATGGAGGATCATTAAAAAGCCCCCTTCGAGTTAGCCAAATGTTGTTAGCGTCATGAAACCACTGCACTTTGGAGATATCGGACCGTACACAGTGGTCATTTCTCAGATTCCAGCTTTTGGACGCTTCAGTTTAGGTTTTTAAGTGGTCAAATGCGAAATTGTGGTAGAGGCAGAAAAACTGGGCCCAAGAAATGTAGCGTTTGGCAGAAGGTTCAAACAATGGACTCGCGGCGCTCTTTATCGGACCCAACCACAAACCATGTCTTTAAAGTTCAGATAGGGGCTTGGACCAAATGAAAAAGAGTTTAATAGCAACAGGGGAGATGGTGATTCAAGGTCTCGGACTTCAGTGCAGAACATTTCAAAGCTAATCTTGGGTTAGCATGCATGTTGCGGTCATAGGAAAACACAGGCCACAGCGTGACTTCCTCTAATTGATGGCTTAATTCTGATGCGTTTTGAAGATGAAAAACATGGCAACAGAAATGATGCAAAGTGGTTTATTTAATGAGGGCTCGGTAGTAAAAGGAAATCAAACACAAATGTCAAAACAGTTCACAAAGTACAAGATGCAGAACAGAAACGATGGTCCGTTAATAAATATTTCAAGTGATAAAACTGTAATAAACAAAATAACAGAATGTAAAATGGCAAATGGAATTAACGGTTCAGCCATAAAGCTCACTATTGGCAAGGTCCTTCATTTGTGTGGACAGGTCGCATGGCTCCAGTGTTACCTGTGAAGAATAAGCAAAAACAAATTAAAACACAGCATGCATCTGTAAAAAGATGGCATTGATTGTAGTAACAGAACAGGCAGGGGCTATGCAGTAATCAGAGCCTGGTTGCATATATCTGTGTGTACACAAATGATTTGAGCATGTTATGGGTGGCATGCATATCAAAGGGTTTATCTTTGGGACTGGGAGGCTGTAAGTAGAGACTGGGGAATATGTATGTGCATTATATCATGTTCAACCGACAAACAAGAGCCGAGTGAGTGAGTTTAGATGATTTCAAGTTAAACTCACCAAAACCACATGGTTCAAATTCAGAAAATGCATATTGGACATTGTGCTGATAATAATCAAGATGTAATTTTATGCTTAAACCATGTTTATATGGAAGATTAGATTGAATTGTTTTGAATAGATCAAATAGCAATCTGCCCATTTCAATTTCCATGCCAATTTGTAAGCAGCAATTGTTTATAAATTGGATTGAGATTTGGAGTATATTAGGCTAAAGATTAGAAAAGATTTCACAAAACAGATGTGCTTGTTTCTCTTCTTTTGCTAAAGGTATTTCTCAATTTTCCAAATGATTTAACATTTTCACAAAGATGTAACTATAGTGTGGTTCTCCTGTAACAATAACATATGCACACAGGTTCCTATGGAGTCCAAACAACGGGGCTGACCTCCTGCTGTTACAGGCATCCAGGTCTTCCTGTAGCAAAGTCGCTCTCTTCTGAAGAAAATTAACCTGCAACACACAGAGCCCACAGCCCAGCATCAAAGAAATGCCTAATGCTCCCTCCCTAGGTCATTACAATGAGATTAAGAAAAGAGCAATGCCAAAGAAACAAGATCAGCCAACAACAGAGAAAAGAGTGAAGGTAGGAGAGGCTCTGGAGAGGACGAGGTCAGATGGAGCCCAGTGGAAGAATAGACTGGTTGTTGAGAGCAGAGGTCAGGACAGCAGGGGCTTGGGGTCAGCACTTTAGGGCACTAGGGTTAGGGCACTGGGGGATAGAGGGCACATTATGAAGCCAGACCGTTCCTTTTGTTCAGATACAAAGTGCGAGTTTATTTATAAAGTGTCTTTAGTCCGAGTGAAAATAAACCTGCTCTGAATCTACATCTACAGACTGCCAGAATAATCGCAGCTCCCAAAAGAATCAGTATTGTTCTAGGACTGGCACTCACCACAGCTCAAGGTGAATTCCTTCCAGTGGGGGAGACCTCAGGAAAAGTCTAGCTTTTCATTTGGCACCTCATGCTGGCAAAGTACACACAGGGAGCCAGTGAAATGTGGTCACGTGGCTCCTAAGACATGGAGATAACCTTCTATACCTTTCCCCAAAAATATACTTCACGTCCTGTCAGTTGCATTTTTGAAAAACCTGATCTTGTACGACATTACAAGCCAGTGTGCACCTTGGGCTGGTCCCACACCTAAAGCAAGTTGAGTTGGACAGGGCATCTGGTATAAAAAATGTGAAATATGTATTGTAGTAATTAGGTTGTGGAACGTATTCCAATTCTGTACTGAGGCTGACCTTAGTATTTATCTACACTCTGACAGGCAGAAAAATCATAGTTTACATTGCTCAAAAATACTTAATGTTTTTACCAATGAAGTTTCAGTGGGCACCAGTCACATTATTTTATGTCATACCTGGGATTTGAGCGATGTAATTGTGTCCTCTAGCTCTTGTCTCAGCTCAGACGGCATCAGGCCTTTGATTCTCTCCTCGTACTCCTGCCGTACTGCGGTCACCTGAAAAACAACATACAAACAGAAATATCATCTTAATTAAAATATTGTTAATGCTGTTTTCATTATGATAATTTATTATATTCTATATGACTTGTTTTATTATGAAACCATTATCTGCGTTATACTGATTAGAAACGAGTGACGAGGTTCATTAAGTGATTAATTATGCACTAATCATGGAGATGAAAACATGACTGTAACTGACATGCACTCAGGCAGACGGCGCTTAAATGAACATGTCTATTAGAGCAGTCAGACAGTGGGTATCCCAGGCTCTTTATTCACAGCTCCGAGTATTCCCTCACTCTTCACAGCCTCTTCACATCTCCACAGGGGGTCCACAGGCTGGTACAGACTCGGCACGGCTCCCCCTACTGGCTGCTCACTGTCAAAGCCACGCCTGACAATGCACTGCTCGGTGTTTGTCACAGCTGACTTTGGGAGACCGCAGGGCCTCCATGGAGGGCACGACACATCAAACAAGGCAGCAGCTCATAAGCTAGTAGTGCTAGCTCCACTAGGGAGGACCAAGAGGAAGTCTGTCTGGGGCTAAATTACACTGCACTAAAACCCAAGTCTGATTATAGAACTTGAAAAGGATTTTGGTTAGCACAACCCCCTTTTTAGCCACAAACACACATGGTTGGGCACACAGAGATACTTGTAAGCAAGCATTTACAAAATTTGAAAGATGTAGAAATAACCGCTCCATATACTGAGACCATGAACAAATACTATTGTGTATAATAATGTTAATCTTGCTTATTTGATAAATCTCCGGTGTCAAAGCCAATGTCCATGAATTGTGTGGGACCATCTCACAAATGAACTAAAACAATGTCCGTATGCATTATTCATTCAGTCTAAACATACAAAGTATGTGTTAATTTGGTACACTGGGATGCAAAATAAATACAATACCATCTGGGTATATCCCAGTAATTCAGTACAATGTTTACAAATGATTTTAAGTTGCATAGAGTGGATCAGGGGATGTGAAAAGTTCAGATTGTGGCTACATACTTGAAGGTGTAACCAGGGGAGAGCAGAGGCATTTGAAGGCCCATAATGTGTTTGACAGAGAGGGCCAACAGTTGTCCAGTGAATGTTAAAATCTCCACCTCTTCATCAGTCCTGCCTTTGAAGCATGACTGAAGTGAACTGGGGGGAGGGGGCAAGATTGGTTTTCCTAAAATAATTTTCCTGTTGTGGATTTAACTGATTGTTCTGGCTTTAGCTAATTAATCTTCCTGGGCACAATGAAAGGGGATTGGGAAGCACTTCAAAGCAAGCCCCAGTATAAACCATCCCAACATGGAGCAGTTCACTTTGTCTCAGCACAGCTTGTTGAAGACTAGCCAGCCACAACTTTTTGCCAATTTTTTTCCTCTAACTCCTGCCCTGTTTGTTTAAAAAAATGTTTGGCCAAAAAGTCAAGAATCCATGTCCTTTATAGCCTGTGCGAAAGGCTCAAGGCTATTTCAGAGTAGCTCTTTCAAACAAGTGGCAAAAACATCATTTAAAAAGCTTTAATTTTATTGTCCAGAGGTTAAAAAAAAGGGAGCAATTTTGAAAAAGTCTATCTATAGCATTTTTTGTAGTCATAACAAGATGGCAGACCAAGACAAAACACACTCGGCTAACTCAGACCAAAGCAATAAACAATGGTTGAATAAACACATCCTTTACCAACCACTTTGAACACAAGTCTTGATTCTTCAAAAGACTAGATCCTTAGCTGTGCATTCTTGGTTCCTGTATGGTGCAGTCGCCGCAGCAATGAAAGATCCACTCGGACCTAAATTACAAGCTCCTTTGCGGCGACGCTGCTGACTCCATTTTGCCTCCCATACATTAGGGCCAAATCACCAAGACACAGGGACCAGCGGGGAAGACTGGAGAATGTACACGAGACATTAAAACTGCTTGAAACTGGCAGCAGATCAGTCATATGTCATATTCCTGAGATTTTGTTTCCATTGACGTGATTGAAGTCAAGACCAGCTACTATGGGTGCTAAGACACAAGGTACAAGAACAATAAGAATTGTACAAGGGCCAATTTATACAAAAATCCTACAACAACTCTCTTGCTATTCTCAGAAATCAGTACTATTAAAACTGGAGATCAGGCAATACCAGCAGACAAAATTTGTCTCATTGCTGTAGCCGATAAATAATATTCATATTTAAAATCTATAACAAGGCCTACAACAAACTGTAGTTAATTCACAAATGAACTTTTCACTTTTGTAAAAAAAAATATTACAAATTGATTTATCTGGGAAGGTAATTTGTTGTTGATTGCGTTAAAGGTCTTGTATTACACAAAATTGACTCTTGTGAGCTTTAAGCAATTTTTTAATGTTGTTACTTCATCAAAAACATTCCTCTAATTGTGTTTTGTAATCCTGCATTATTAGTCTGTCTAAATCTCCAAAGCTCAATATGCTCTGTTCCACTTTGTGATGTCATGAAGCAGTAGTTTTCAAGTTAACAGCACCTTTTACCTTTAGTTCAGTAAAAATAGGCAATTCCAGGGCTGAAATCATCCAAATGATTCAAGTGAGATGTATGAAGTTTAAAAACACAGTGGAACACTTCCAGTATTACCACATGACATCACAAGGTGGAACAGAGCATTTCTGTTTGAGAGAACTCAGCCTAAATATGCAAGGTTTGTGAACATGTGTGAATGAAACAAAACACAACTCCAGGTAGGTTTGTGAGGAGGAAACAACATTATAACATAGATCAGAAAATACCATAATAGGCCCTTTAACAAATAGGTATATTTTTTGTGAAATTGCTCTTTTATTTCCATTTAAACTCGCTAGTCTGTTGAAAAAGACTGATGCACCACGGGCAAACACGGGCATGACACATGGGAAGAGAGGCAAAAGGAAAAAAAACCAAAACATAAAACATTTATATACTGAACCTACAGTGATCTGCACCAATATTGACTAACTGAATCTACAGTACCATCTCCTTGCGATGAGTCAGGATTACCATTCAGAAAGTCACAATTCACAACAGAGTAATATACAGCTCAAATTATATTACATTCACAGCATAACAAGTGAAACATAAAGAAGTTTAACATGCTTTTATACTGCTTGTTAGAGTCACTAAATTAAACCATTTGCAATCACGTCTCCCCATAGTAACCTGAACCGCATGTACAATGAAATGTGAGGCAGTGACTTTTCAAAGACATGCAACCAAATAGTGATTAGTTAAAAAAGAACCCAGAAAGTTAAAGTGATTCTGTCTTCAAATTCAGCCCTCAAAGTTCCTAAAGACATCTATATTCTTTCCCATTACATCTTCACAACATATAGACAATTTCTAGTCTTTGAGCAGCTTGTACAGCAAAGACATCTTATTTCCTGACAGGTGGTAACATGAAAACACCTTGCTCCCGCCGTGAAGACAGGTGCGTTTTAGAAGTATGGCAGTGATCAAAACTGCGGTGAGCTTTTGGTCATTGACGGACTTCAAACGCGAGTGAAAAGGAAAGAAAATAAAAAACACAAGTGTGAAAAATTGTGCCAGGATACACCAAAGAAAGGACTTTGACTTTCAGAAGGGAAAATCAGACTTGAGCTACACATCTTGTTTAAAATAAGCCTCTGTTCCTGATGAGTTTCTATGCAGTTTTGAAGACAGAGAGAAGCGGCAGTCGTTTTTCCCCCTCACAGACATCTTAAAATGACAACGTTTCATCTATATATAGTCTTTAGATTGTGGTTGTGACTTCCCCATGCGTTTGGTACTGTCACATGGCTGGTGTTTTTGACAGCTGCCAGCAGAAAAGGAACAAGCCCTGAACAGGTTTGTCACTATGTTGGGAAGCTTGATGTATGCTAATGAAGCTAGTGTGTGTGTGTGTGTGTGTGCATGTGTGTGCATGTGTGTGCGTGTGTGTGCATGGGGGCAAAAGAGCTGCTGCTGGGGAGACATTTTTGATTTACCCCCTTGTTCCAAAGTGTCAAGAACAAGGGGTACATGAAAGACGATGCCACTCACAAAGTTTGCATGCTCCGGAGTTCACCGAGGAGCGATTTGAATTCAAAAACGCTTCACGGTAAGATGGGGATAAAGAAAAGTGTTTCATGAAATTGGGAAGAAAAAAGGAGGAGGAGGAGGAGGAGATTACAAGTGGCTACAGATCTGAGTGAAGTTGTTAGAAGTGTGGGAGCTGCTGATGTAATGTGCCTAAAGAAAAGACAATTCTACAACACATTTCAAAATCTCTGCCTGCAAAAGTACGGAAATAACCACAGAAATTATTTTTTACTAAGTGTGCTTTCACAACTGCAACTTTCAGTCAATTGGACTTGGTCTGAACAAAATCATTGGGCATGAATTCTCCCATGGACAGTTCAGATCAAACAGCAAGTCTTCAAAAAGAGGAGGTGGTAGTTGAGTATTAAGATAAAAACTAAAACCCAAAAGTTAGGTAATCAAAGTAAAAAATATTAACTATTCATGAAATTATGACAGGTGTTTGGATCTGAAATTACAATTTGCAATTAAATAGTTCTAAAAATGTGTCCAATGGTGTTAAAAGTGAACTGTTTCACTTTTTTGATGGTGGGGGGTATAACAGCACCTTGACATAGATCCCTTCTTAGTCCAAGCTTGCCTCTCCACAGATCTGACCTGGCAACTTAGCTTTGCTTGTCTCTATGGAGATTGATAAGTTTAACAGAACATTTAGTGCAACATTCAAAACAACATCTCCATGAAGACAAGCATGTGGCAGACCGCCCACCAGAAAAGTTACATAGTTAATTTTATGGGAAGTGAAAATATGAACACAAAACAAAACTACAAATCGAGGCACGCAAAAGCAGCATCTGTGTGAAATCTGGTCAGAAAGGCTGTGCTAGCGTGTCTGGGTCAGATTACAAAAACACATCTTAGCAGGTAAACTGGGCCATTATGACGACGTGAACAGGCAGAGGACAGCTTTGGAGTTATTCTTAGACACAAAACAATGTTGATGTATGATCTGTGTTAAAGGGCCCATATTACACTGTTTTCTGATTTATAATGTTGTTTCCTTGTCTAAAACTTACCCAGAGTTGTGTTTTGTTTCATTCACACATGTTTAAGACACAAAACACTGTTCCACATTGTGATATCATGTGGTAATATAGGAAGTGCCCCACTGTGTTTTTAAACTCCACACACCTTCACTAGAATAATGTTGATACTTTCAGCCCTGGAATTGCCAATCTCAACTGTACTAAAGGTAAAAGGCAGCTGTTAACTTGCAAACTACTGCGTCATGACATCACAAGGTGGAACAGAGCATTAGAGATGCAGACAGCTGTGTAAATGAAACAAAGCACAACTCCAGATATGTTTTTTGAGGAGGTAATAACATTCAAACATGGTTAAAAGCTCACCTGTAAATTTTGCATAATATAGGATCTTTAAATATGAGCTACAGCACAGCAGTGACACCACCCTTACCTGACCACAGACCAGGACCCTTAAGTCTGCCGATAGTGATACAGAACAGATTTTGAGACACTGGTCCTTACATTGTCAGAGAGTTGACTCCAGTTCAATGGATGATCCCTTGCATGTGTAACCCCAGTAACCCTGTAAATGACTACTAAAAAGAGCTTTGCCTGGCTCAGACTCAGTTTCTGTTTGTGCCTCTGGACTGTAATGCTGCCTCAGCTAAACAGTCTGCTCCATATTACTAAACAGACAAATGGGTAAACTGATCCCAAATTACAAAACCATCTAACATACTCATTTCCAACCTCTCTATAGGTGCTATTTCCTGAGTGACAACCATATACGAGGTTAGGTTTATTTGCTAGTAATGATGGTATGTTAAAATTATGTCCAGAGTAGTCTGGCTAGCCCTAAATCTTACAAAAAACAGCATGTGTACCTGTTTACTAAAAAAGTAGGTTTGAGAGGTTAAGTAGGTTAAGTAAAAGTATGTGGCCTAACCTTCACACAGAAATTGGACTATTGTTGTGAAAAATGTTTTTGTTACCAATCAATACATAGGAGCCATTTTTAAATTTGTTTTGCCATGTGTCCAGCCCTATCTTTGCTGTATAAACTAGGCCTATCACAATAAGAAATTCCAAAGTATGACGTATTGCTACAGAGAAATATTGCGATAACTGACAAAGCTGAAACTACTTTAAGCCATTGACACAAAGCAGGATAATCCCAGTAAACCTATACATTTTTTTTAAATTTATCATTAAAAGGCATGAGCTGCAATGGATAAACAGCAGAATGAACTATAATAATTAATTAGGTCTGTATTTATTCAGGCCTCTACATCTCAAATCTTGTAATTTCATAAAAATTGTAAAAATCTCAGCACTATTACAAAGAAATTGTACACATGATAAATATTGAGCCCCAAATATATATATATATATTGTTCCAGCTTTTATATACTGAACGATAAGTCGATATAGTAATTATCGTGACATGCCAAGAATAAACTGCAAGAATGATTAGATACGTATATAGACTAACCGTCATTATAACCGTAAATCTTGGGTAGTATATAAAACAACAAAAGAAGAGCAGAGGTAACTTAAGCCCCTGTGATGTGACATTAGAGCCAACAGGTCTGGAGCCAGGAGGAGCCAGGAGGAGCCGCATGCAGCATCTTTGCGACTGGCTTTGTGACCAAGTGCTCCTAAAACACAGTGACCCTTCTCTGCAGATTTACGGCGGTCAGACAGTGAGGTGTGGGCCCATGTGTGAAGTGTGTCAGGGGTCAGAGGGAGGATCAGAGTGGGACGCGCTGCAGTGAATGCCTTTGGTGTACATACCAGTCTCCCTCCTGCCACCATAATCATTATTATTAGGGCTTTCTTCTCTGTGTGTGTCAAGGTCAAAGAGAAGTGATTACAGGGCTCTCCCATCTGCACACAGCCAGTGGTGGCATTCCTGGCCCTAAGCACTGCTCCTGGAGGCGAAAGACTGAAGGAATTCTGGAAATGCGCGAGGGGGCATACAACAGGGTCTCAGCTGCAGGATGATCCAGTACAATGAGAAAACAAGGAAATGTAGGTTTTTGTTTTTTTCTGCTGTAGCCCCCTGGAGGCTCTGGTAAGGATGACAGCTAAAAAGGAGAGGCTGATATGGGTATAGGTTGTTTGGTTTGCCTTAAAATATATAGAAATATATATAAACCAAAGCTTTTATTTACTGTTTACGAACTTTGTACAATAATTACATTAAAGTTCCGTCGACTACCAATTATCAGTATTACACAGTGTATTGGGGAAAATCAAAACCCTCAAATAAAGATAATACATTTGACAAAGAACACTGTTAAAATGATACATGCGCTTTTCTACCTTCCTAGTCCAAGTTCCTCAAAGTGTTTTACATCAAGAAACCACTCACCCATTCACACACCAGAGTGCACAAACATGGGAGGTGAGGCGGTTTAAAGAGTCGCTAAACGCCTATGCTAGAGTTAACTCCGCCCACAATCAAAATTTGAAAAATCCAACAAAGTGGGTGGTACCCGGCGGCTTGGGGAGCGTGGGGTGGGGGTTGACCTATGAGTGACAGCTAGGTGACAGCGCCGGTCAGTGAGAGCTAGCAACAACATGCTGCCAATGGAGAGTGACAGTGACAGTTTCGCCACGGAGTTATAGGCAGGGCTGAGAGGGGTTCCTCACGTACCGCACATAAGACCGTGAGCTGACCGTGAGTAGCTGTGCTTGTCACGTAATAACCTGCATCTGACTCATTAGCGGCCGTTTGTCCAACCCAGAAATTCAAATGTACAGTAGCGGCAATAGTAGATCCTAAAGAGGCCGGTACAAACATACTAATTTACTTTTTGTCTCAGATCAGACAAGTTTTACCAAGAGGAAAATGTATAAAACTATACATTTATAACAGAAGGCCACAATTTTACCTTCTCTTCCATCTCCAGCTCTTTGCTCAGCAGCTTCTTCTCTGAGCTGTGAAGCTGCATCTGTAGACTTTCCACCTTCTCCTGCAGGGCCTGGAGAGATGGACAGAGTTAGTATCCAACAGAAGGAGAAAGGATTATGTACAAACTATTGCATTTCATAATATTTTGATTTAATAAACATTGTTGACAATTCGGGTACTTTAATCCATAATTTCTTTGATGAAGTTAGACTGATATGACTGAATCAAACTCATATGTTCCTGAGTAAATCCCTTCCATATCCATTATATTAGCTAATAAGATCAAGCCAGATGGAAGAGAAACAATATTATTCCCATACATTTTTCTTTTGTTGCCTGTAAACGTTCACAGTAGGCAATAAAAAAAAAAGCATAGTTCCTGCTTGTGACAGAGAACCAGATGTTTGGAGCACATGTGGACACTTCATCTTTGATTAGCTTGCGTGAAGAACGGAGCCAGTATGCGTGTGTATGTAAGCGGTCATGTACACGCACATACAGTAGTAGCAGTATTTTCCACTAATGTGTGTATGTGGAGTGTCTGTGAGCTATGGTTGAGTGAAGTGGCCAGGTGTGGTGTGATCTTGACAGTTTTTAAAGCTGGGGCGAACACAGACCAGGTGATAGGCATGACCACCGGATCTGTCGCCCATTCCCAAGACATAAATCACACACCCAAACACTCTCAGAAAGAGCAGAGGATACCAGGGTTCGCTCATAACCGGGAATAAGCTCACAGGGATTTCACACTTGCAACAGATAGAACCATGGAGACAAGCAAGCAGAGACACCACCAGTCCAAGTTACAGTAACATGTGTTTTTTAAAGATGCTTAGAAAAGTTACATAGTGCATCTTTAATAATCTATGTACAGTGCTTGCGAAAGTATTAGCCCCCCTTGAACATTTTGACCTTTTGCCACATTTCAGGCTTCAAATATAAAGATATAAAATTGACATTTTTTGTGAAGAATCAGCACCAAATGGGACACAATCATGAAGTGGAATGAAATTTATATGATATTTTTAACTTTTTTTTTTTTACAAATAATAAACTAAAAAGTAGGGCGTGCCAAATTATTCACCCCCTTTTCTCTCAGTGCAGCCAACTGACTCCAGAAGTTCCCTGATGATTTCTGAATGATCCAGTGTTGACCTAAATGATCCGTCCACCTGAGTGTAATCAGTCTCAGTATAAATGCACCAGCTCTGTGAAGGTCTCAGAGGTCTGTTAAAAGAATATTGGGGAGCAAACAGCATAATGAAGACCAAGGAACACACCAGGCAGGTCTGGGATAAAGTTGTGAAGAAGTTTAAAGCAGGGTTAGGATATAAAAAGATTTCACAAGCTTTAAACATCTTGCGGAGCATTGTTTGATCAATCATATTTAAATGGAGAGTGTATCAGACCACTGCAAACCTACCAAGATCCAGCTGTCCCTCTAAACTTTCAGCCCAAACAAGGAGAGCACTGACCAGAGATGCAGCCAAGAGGCCCATAATCACTCTGGATGAACTGCAGAGATAAGAGCTAAGTTTGGGGAATCTGTCCATAGGACAACTATTAGTCGCACACTGCATAGCTCTGGCCTTTATAGAAGAGTGGTAAGAAGAAAGCCATTTCTCAAAGAAAACCATAAAAAGTCCTGTTTGAAGTTTGCCACAAGCCACTTAGGAGACACAACAAACATGTGGAAGAAGGTGCTCTGGTCAGATGAGACCAAAATTGAACTTTTTTGGCTAAATGCAAAACGTAAAAGCGTAAAAGTAACACTGCACATCACCCTGAACACACCATCCCCATTGTCAAACATGGTGGTGGCAGCATCATGGTCTGGGGCTGCTTTTCTTCAGCAGGGGCAGGGAAGATAGTTAGAGTTGATAAGAAGATGGATGGAGACAAATACAGGGCAATTTTGGAAGGAAACCTGTTGGAGTCAAAAGACCTGGGACGGAGGTTTACCTTCCAACAAGACAATGATCCTAAACATAAAGTAAAATCTACAATGGAATGGTTCAAAACTAAACATATCCAGGTGTTAGAATGGCCAAGTCAAAGTCCAGACCTGAATCCAATCGAGAATCTGTGGAAAGATCTGAAAATTGCTGTTCACAAATGCTCTCCATCTAACCTTACGGAGCTTGAGCTGTTTTGCAAGGAAGAATGGGCAAAAATTTCAGTCTCTAGATGTACAAAACTGATAGAGACATACCCCAAAAGACCTGCAGCTGTAATCACAGCAAAAGGTGGTTCTACAATGTATTGACTCAGGGAGGGTGAATATTTTCACACATCCTACTTTTCAGTTTTTTATTTGTAAAAAAAGTTTAAAATAAGGAATAAATTTCGTTCCACTTCACGATTGTGTCCCACTTGGTGGTGATTTTTCAGAAAAAAATTCAAATTTTATATCTTTATGTTTGAAGCCTGAAATGTGGCAAAAGGTCAAAAAGTTCAAGGGGGGCTAATACTTTCGCAAGGCACTGTATTTGCAATATCATTGTTTGATAATAAAACTAATTATGTGTTTGATCCTATGTTACATGTGACTGGCCCTGTGACTGTTGACATTAACATTCATCATTAATAGAAGTCAACTATTTTTCAGATACAGTATATTTTTGCCTTTTATTCTATCGGAGGAGAGTACAAACAAGAAACCAGGGAGATGCAGATGAAAGCAAATGGAATGGGACAAATACACTCAACTCAACATTAACTCTAAAAAGTGTCCAAGTCGCCCGTCGTCTAAATCATGAATCAGAAGCCAAAAATGAGATTTAAAATCTGACTGAAACAATAAATCAAGGATTCAGCTGTGCTGAACTCTGAAAGACACACTGGCTCTCATATTTTCAATGATAACAAGACCCCAAAATGGCAGCAGTATTGAGGTCAGTTTCAATTCTGCACCATTAAAAGACAGCCTCACACTGTTCATGCTCCTAATCCGAGTTTTTCACAGCCCACATCTCCATCCAGTGCAAGCCTTTGCCTTCAGTTTCATCATGTTGTTTTGTTTATTGGTGAAATTCAAAGACAGTAAAAAAGACATTTACAGAAACGTTGTTGCCTAGTTGTTTGATGTGCATAGAAACCAAAGTGACGCACAACTTCCAGCTATTTTAGGGCTAAGATTATTTTTTTCCCAGGCTAATCTCACATTCAATACGAAAATTATTCTTCATAGTTTTGGGTTCAAAAGAATGGCAAACCAAGGCCTTCTCAAAAACCATCCTGTGCTTCCCCGCTTTGTGACACAGCACTTCTGGACAAGGTCTTCTGGGAAACGAATAAGGCTGACAGGGCCCCTCTCCTCTGACGTGTTCTTTTATGTCTTTTATGTGGCCTTTCTTATGTATCTTCGAAAACAACTGGAAGGCAAGAACAGTTGTCACTTTATTAATACTGTAATTCAAGATGACTCTTTCTGTAGATGAAAAAGAAGTGTGACGCATAATGGCTTTTGAAATTTGGAGTCATGTTCTGTCACCATGATCTGTAGGATGGTCAGTATCAAAATGTGTAAGCGCTCAGAGGCAATGCTGCAATGATATAATGGCCAGAAGTTATTAATTTTTAAGTTTTATTTTCTTCCTTCACAGCAAAATATCCATGAAAACTTTAGGACTAGTTAATGTGTCAATTCTCAAAATCATAAAGAAAATCCTATATCTTTTGAATGGTCATCAACTAATATTTTGTCAAAGAAGACTTCCATTATGTCTGATATCATATATAACAATATATAACAAATACGTGAACACATACGGTTTGCATATGTCCTATTCTTACTATTGTATGTGCTGTAAGGAGGTGTGGAGGAAAGCCTTTGCAGAGGCCTCTGCTGAAGGCTCTCCAGATGCTTAGGGTAATATGGTCTTTATCAGCCATGCACACTGGGATAACTGGGAACAGACCAGAAAGAGGGAGAAATCTGATTTAAGTTTAGCTTAGGAGACATAGTGGACTATTGAGGGCAGAAAACCATATAAAGAGTATTTATAAGTATGTGCATTTGCTGTTGTGAGCTTGACCAAAAGTACTATATTAGTTAGTTGTTTGAACCTTAATAAAAATATGGTTAAGTGGGCTAAAGTGATTTCCAATATTTAACCAGAGACTATGTAGCTTGTAATAGGAAAATATCTAATTAATCAAAACCTAGAACATAACTTAGTTTTCATATTATTTAAAATACAGGAATTGTGCACACCATAATCTCCTTGTCCCATCCTTGAACTATCAAGAGACTTTGTGAAGCTTTGATTCAGATTACAGTATCAGCCTTGTAAATGAAAGTTCTGTATTTGAGTTCATGTGGTGACTGTGAACCACAATGCAGCGACTGGAGTGGGAAGGGGTTTAAGTGTCTTGCTAAGGGACACAACAACAGTATTCACCTTTAGAAAGACATTTGTTCCTGCTGCGACAAGACTCTTTAATGCACAGAATTAATGCTTTTTTGCAATTTTAATATGTGTGAATGAATGTTGTTTTTGCTACTATTGTAAATAAGATACTACAACAAAATATATCTAATCTAAGATAGGATCAAACTGGCAGCCTTTTGCACAGAATTAGAATGGCCTTATTTTGTACCTGTCCTCAGGTATGACTCTGGGTTGATTTAGAAAGACAAATAAAATTGGGGGTCTGCAGTTTTGCCTTAAACTCATCTGTCTCCATGGTGACAAGCGGGCAATGCCATAAGGTTCCAAGTTACAGGTCAAATCTGTGAAGAGGCAATAAAAACACACCTAATTCCATTTGCAGTTTAATGCCACTGTGTGAAATCTCTATGGAGACAAGCAGGTGGTGGACCCTACATCAAAAGTACACAGTGCCTTTAAATACTGACATCATGACAATAATTTCAGATATGTATGCCTTAATGGTTAATAGAAAAGTGATTTTAGGCTGAAAGACCTAGATAAATTAGGAATGTATAAGACCCAAAACAATACACTTGACAAACTGACAGGGGTCAACCAGTGAAGCTTCATCCCTCTCCAGTTGGCCGCTCCAAGGCCCCTCTCACCTCTGTCTCCTCCTTTCATTCCAAACTCAGGCTCAAAGTATTAGCAAAGGCACACGCACGCACAAGTGCCAAAAACAGGCAGCGCTATGAGCGATCTGTGCAGGTATGGACACGCATTAATATTAACAGCAAAAGAAAAAAAGAAAAATGTGAGTCAAATGAGAGCGCAATACTAAAAACACACACATACACACAAAATGCACAACGCACTGAGTCATCTTTCCTGGGTGGTCCTCCTGCGCAGATAAGGCAACACATGTCTCCCTAGGGTGAAGTAAAAGCAACACAGGGCAAAGGGAAAAAGTAAAGAAGAGAGAGATGAGGGATGGTAGGAGGTAGAAGAAAGGACTGCTTTAAACTTTGTGTTTTGTTAGGGAGGCGCGTTCTATTTGTGGCACAAGTTTTTTCCCAAAGACTGGATTAAAGAGATCCTCTAATGACACTGAGGCTGGACAACTTCAGACAGTGAAAAACCTCACAGAGCACCGCCCGCAGCCAAGGACACGCACACGCACACGCACACACACATACACACACGCGTACACAGTAGAGAAAGGCTACATGTGGACATTCTAGCCCAGGTTTAGCAGAATAAGGTTCTCGTGTCTGCCTGTGTGATCTGATGGTAAATAATAAAGGAGCTGATAACCTCCAGGAGAGAGGGGTGGCTGGGGAGACGAACCCACACCATCTTTTTATCAGAATCAAAGCAGCAAGTGAAAGGTAAAAGTGAAGGAGAAGTGCAGATGGAGGTGCAGTCCTGAGGTGTTGAAGCAAACTTTGGCAGTTGCTGTCTGTGTAGGAATGAAGTATGTGTTTTGGTAAGTGGACCAGAACAGCCCCTCAGAAACTTTTTTTTATAACATTTTAGTTTGAATTGACTAGCTGCTTTCACTTTTACTTTTTTGCTGAGTTGTTTTGGAAGTGAGAATGCTGTGTTAACACTGGAGCTGCCGATATAACCCGTCTACTGCAATATACACACAAGTCAGCTTGGTTGTGAAGGCACCTTCCCTTGTAATGATGAAAATAGTAAAACAATTGCCACGATAATGAAGACATGTTGCAACTGCACCGTGCCCACAGGGGAACCACGCAGTTCTCCATCTCTCTCTGCTTCTTTCAGCTGCTGTGAGCTGCAGTAGAAAGAGAATAGGAAACAACTCTCAAATATGCACCATATGTCTACTGCGCATGTTTGTGTGTGAGGCTCACATACATAATTTTTATTCATCAAACACTATAGGCTTTCATGGAGGCTGAGTTTAGTGAAACTTATCGACGGGCTACAACTTTCTGGCAGTATAGTTGCATCTAAAAATAAATAAATAAAAGTGTACTGACTGTATAAATATTAACACAGAAGAAAGAGCAAGCAATCAATAATTGACTTAATACATACATTTTTTTCTTGCCTTGTAATGCTGGACTTCAAAGTATAATTTTTTTTACACAAAAACATAAATAGAACACACACTGGTGGCATAGCAATAAAAAAACAAAACAAAACAAAATGGGCAAAGTAAACATCCTGAAAATGTCACTGTATACTGGACTAGACTAATATACAACTACATGTTAATATCAAAATGTTAGTGTTGAGACAACACAAATAGCAGGTTGACATCTCCAATGGCCCCGCTGACCACATCTTACAATATTAAGTATATAGTGCCCAGACTTATTTTAAAAACAAAAAAGAAAACTTTGAAAACATAAAGTAGTAAATATCTAGTACTTATAACCTAAAATAACTGCTTTTAAAAGTGTTTAACATCAGGCTTAATCTAAACTGGAAACACGAGACACGGATAGTCTTAGTGTGCATTCACTTAGCAGCAGGGCCTCAGTGGAATGAGTAATTTCCTTTGGAGTGTGACTGTAGTGGAGGCTCTCTGCTTCCCACGTTCCTTCAGAGCATCCTGGAATGTTATCTCTCCCCCTGACTTCCACCTCCTCTGATAGTTGGATCAAACAGTGCCGGGAATCTGCCCACCGCCGGAAAAGTCATCAATCAAGCAGCACCAAGCGAGCGAGTGAGAGGGGCCACATACAAGTAAGGCAAATAGGTGCTTACATGCGTAAACAAAGTGGAGAAGTGACAGACTGCGAAAGATGCATCAATTATTTACACTTAAATAAACAGATCCAAGACATTTCTGACTGCCACCAACGCTAATCCTGGAGCTGCTTCACCAATACTTCCACACACATTTCCAATAGATACCGCTAAAAATGATAAGTAGTACACAGATCAGTAAAACAGACCACTGCAAGTTTATTATAAGAATTACTGTGTACGTAGTATTGGAACAAAATCAGTCTTGATACAAAAAAATACAATAGTAGTAGTAGTAAAACATAAAGTAATAGTAGTAATAAGAGTACAATAGTAGTTTCTTAAATAAATATAAATATCATGTGGTCTTATACTTGTTCTGATATAAAGACCAAAACTATTCTTTTTTTTTTTTTTTTCAATGTTGATACCTGCTTAAATTTTGTTTTCTGTGAGTCAAGCAATAAATACAGGTCACCTTTGATGTATGACTAATAAGCAAAGATGAGATGAAAGATCTGGTAAAATGTACCTTTGTTTAAGTCAAATATGTCATCAACATTTTATGGATTATTCGTAATAAATGGTAAGTCCCTATCTTCATCAAAATATCCACTTCTACGCTTCACTTTACATCTTGCCATTGTCTTTGCAGTTACTGTAGTGAACAATAGTTTCCAAAAGCTAGAGCCTACAAACAGGGACAAAGTCTACAGGTCTGCAGAAATTCAGTAAACAAATGCTCTGTTCAAGGCTGGTGTTTAAGAAAATGGCGGCTGTGGTGAAGGACGTGGACAGGTCCAACTGAAGCTCGTCTTTTTGCTGCAGAGGCTATTCCACACACCTGTTTCTGATCCAAGGGCTTCACTCCTCCCCACAGGCAAAGTCATCCTTTCAACTTCTTTCAGAAAGCATACAGAGCTTCACAACTACTGACAAAGTGCTCCTGTGACTTCACAGTGTGTCCGCTATGTCACTATACTATAGATGCATGCATAAAACTGTGTGCCTCCAGGGCTTCTGTTCAGTGCATTTTTAACATCACTCATAGCAACTTTAAATAACAAATTCACTTTCCAAGAGGACTAGATTTAAACTTCTTTCTTTCTTATGAAAAAGTAGCTTATTTTATTTGCACATGTGACATAAATCCTGCATAATTGAACATTTGATTTTTCCGTTTTGATGTAAACAAAAAGACTTAACATAAACAGTATGTCTAAAAAGCATAGCACACATTATTGTAGGGCTGGGTGACATGAGTAAAAAATTAATCAAAATTCTATCTCTTGTATTGATCCATAATTTTCAATATGATGTCTCATTTAAATCATAAAATTACTTTTGAATATTCTAACCAGAAACAATGCAGAGTTTTAATAATCATAATTTAACACAAAAAAATATTTCTTGCTCTAAAATCTGAACTCTCCTCCAAATGACATGCTTTTAATGACAGAGAATTGACTGTAGAGCTCTCGATTAAAAAAAAAAAAAAAAAAAGAAAAGAAATAAACTGATGACTGACTAGATACAAATGACTAGATCTTGATTGTGTCAAATACAATTCATTAGCCAACCCTACGTTAAAGTGTAATATCGATGGCTCCAGCACTAATACAAATCTAATTTATTTGAGGAGTACCTAAAGTAAATAACTATAAAGGGAATACAACCATTTTTTAATACCTTGGGCATACTCCAAGAAATAAATAAAAAAATTACATAGATACAATGTATGTTTGACAAGCCTAGATTCCCTTTGCCTTGGGCTGTTCAAAGGCTAGTGCACCTCACATATTCGCTCTCATCCTCAAACACTAGAGGAGACAATGGTCACTGTTGCATTATGTAATGTTCTGCTGTCACTTCACCCCAAAGGACACCACAACAGGGTTTTTCCCCTTTTGACTAGTGCTACAAGCCACTGCACTGGATGGCCCTAGAACAAAAGGTGTAGATCTCTGACTGAAAAAGGAGGAAAAAAAACCCACAAAAACCTGTGAGAATGCAACAAGATGCTGAGACAAGGGCAGCTAACTCAAAGCTATGCTCAGGTTTGAGGGACGGAAAGCTACAGATGAAGAAAATAGCACATATATATATAGTGACAATGCAGGCTAGCGGATAATCCTGAGATATGAATTTGAGACGTGTTAATGTGTGTGTGTAGCAGGCAGAAAGAACAGGAAGCAGTGCTGGTGTGGAGTGGGGAGAGCGGTGCTGATCAAAGCCCAGTCGGGTGACACCATGGGCGGAGTGCCATTGTTTATTCACCAGCCACCTCTCCCTTTTGGCAGGGCAAGGTGAGCGAGACTGTGTGTGTATGTGTGTGTGTGTGAGGAGAGAGTTTGAGACACTTCGAAGATAGAGAGTTGTGTGTTTTTGTACTTTTCTTTTGGCAGGCTAATGTGGGCTGGCGCTCTGTCAACATATGCACCACTAAAAACATGTTCAACTCCGGGCCAGACATACACAAGCTATGTTCTATGGTACAGCCAATAATGTTCCTATTAAAAACCTCCCTCAAGTGCCTGTGTCTCATTACAGAAATACATCCAAAACAATTACACATATCTTCCTGAAGTACCACGAGGAAGGAAGCAACAAAGTGGAGGATCAACCAGAACACTTCTCCACTGAAGCAGGAAAGCACGGGTCAGAGGAATCCAGTTGTGAAGGCATTTGCACACAATCAAACAGCGCCAAACCAATCTGTGGTAGAGAGAATTACAGACAAATATATGCTATATGAATTGTAAGGGCAATCTCAGAAGGATAGGCCCAAGAACTTCATGTCATGGTTAATGTGATAACCCAAAACATGCAAAGCAGCCTAATCTACTACTTCCTAAAGTCCTGGTAAAAGTTCTGGAGATGTGTCCCCAGGTGCTGCACTGTGGTTGCCCAGCTCCTGCAAGGCTGCACTGAAGCACTGGTTGATGTATGGGTCAAATGCAGAGAACAATATGGGGTCCACAAATACAAAAATAAATATTGGTGCACTTAAATAAGTCAAACACAGAGTCTAATGGCAGGTTTGATTGATGAAATACATAAAAAGGACCAACAACTGTTACAATTTACTACTAAAATGCTAAGATAGTAGATGTTGAAAATGTTCTTTTCCCATAGAAGGCTATCAGCACTGCATTCCTGCTAAACAGACACATGTTCAGAGCTTATAGGCGCTTACACATGCTTTCACATACATATTCCCACGCACACCAAAGCAAATAAACCCTCCTCCTGAATGTCACTTATGGAAAGAAAATGTATAATAAGCATACTTAACTGTACCAGTGTCTAAATGGAGACTTTACAAGCTACAAAGGCCTGCGTTGTTAACACCCACATTTGAGGCGTCCAGTACAGTATAGAGCCACAGAGGGTGGCTAAATTCAGGCTAGAAATTGGGCAGAACGGGGCTGGCGAAGGAAAAAAGAAGGGACATCTGATCCAGAGCGGCGTGCATTAAGAACAACTGTTTTGGGATTATCCCAATTCAAATGCTGGGCTAACTTTGATGTTATTTTCTTCCCCTCTCATTGTCTGAAGCCCCTCGCTCTCGTGGTAATCCCGGCCCTTTGAAGTGAGCAGCGTGGAAACAATGTGAGCAGGCTACACGCTGCCTCCGACAGTCCACGGACGCTCCTTTGCCATGCTCCCCTTTCTTCTCCTGTCCTTGTGTGTGTAGGCTCAGGCCATGCTTTTCCTCCATGCTTTGGTCACCTCTCAATCCCCTTTTCCTCACTGTCTTTGTGTGACATGTAAACGCTCTCCCATACTTTATTCAACTTTGTTTTGCATTCACTGTTGTCTTTACTGTGCATGGCCCAAACTTTTATTAGCAATTCAGGCACCATTTTGATGACCGAACTATTTCTTAAATTTGTTTTACTACCACCTTGAAAAAAATAAATAAAATCAACCTGTTAAGTAGGCACACTAGAGGGCACTGATGGAAACAAAAAAAAGGTCAATTTTGATTTTCACACACTGGCAAAATGATTGTCTATCACAGGGGTGGGCAATTCTTTTTTCCATGGGGCCACACGAGAAAAAGAAAATATTGTGGCGGGTCGGACCAAAATGCTTAACTCAATTCTGCATAATATTAATTGTATTTCTTTATAAAAAGCAGTAAATAGCATTGTTGTGACGTGCTGGTAAGAGTATATGTTATGACTAAGCAATGAAAAAGGGAGGTGCCTTTTTTTTTAAATGTCATTTTAAAAAAAATACCTCTAAAATAAAACAATGCAGCTTTAGTGAATGCATGAGGTAAAATTATAACATGTTTATTTTGTAATTCCAAATTATCTTAAAACGGGCCGGTCAGAGTCAACCAAAGGGCCGTACGTGGTCCGGGAGCTGTACAATGCCCAGGTCTGGTCTATCAGATAGTGTATAAGATAGCTATACTGAGATTCAAAGTGTTAAGTAGTAAGATTTAAAACTGCACAGAATATCCCAAGTACAATTTCTGTTACAACATACAAACATTTTCATATGAACATATAATGTCATGTACTCCTAGTCTGATTCAGTTATATTTTGCTGTGCTGTTTACCATGAACTTAGTTATTATGAATTAGATATTAGTGTGAGATTAATGTGTACAAATGGCCTGAACAGATGTGCTAAGTCTAAGTAAACAGGTAAGGGCTCGCAGTTCTTTGAAGTACTTTTTACTTACTATAACATCTGCAGTACTTTTGACTTCAGGAACAACAATTGAGTAATTTGTGAATGATAATACATGATAAAAGATCACAATATTACACATTAATTTCTAACGGACATTCGGATGCACACACTAACAAACACACACGCAGAAGTGAATGCATCAAAGATGAAGAGCAGGCTCTCAGGGCCAGGGCAGAGGTGAGATGTGTAGGGCGGCTAACCTGCCTCTGCATTATATGAGTATAGTATATGAGGCAGCTGCAGCCCCAGACAGACAAGCTTGTGTTCGGAGGCATGCCCCAGTCCCAGACACAACAAGTCTTTATTTAGTGAGCCACACCCGACCAACTGACACTCCGCTCCAGTCTGGTTGCTAGGGCCCAAGGCAGAATACAAGGCCTGATGATGCAACAGGAGAAACATCTACATGACAGACGAAGATAAGACAGCCAAGAATTATGAGGATCAAAGTGTCTTTATCTGAGCATTTTGATAAGACGAGAATAAGAGCAGAATGGTGGTTTATAGATAATTTTAAGGCACTAGATTTTATCAATGCTACAAATTTAGAATTTGGGTAAACAGCTCAAGACATATCGAATAAACACAACTCAGACAAATATACACTATAAATATACAAATACATACTATATATATACATATATACACACACACACACACAAATACATTTCGTAATTGTAGGAACAGGTACCTAAACCACTTGGTCGATCAGATACAGAGAAAACCCATACATGCAACCATTTAGTATGTAAGTACTAATGGAACTGCTAACGGCCAGAGCACTCATATATGTTGACTGTGGAGGCTCTGGAGGAGGGTGGAGGTAGACAGATGAAGTGCTATGATACTTAATGTTAAGTGTTGAGTAAACCTTAAACTGATGTGTGACAACTTGTACAGTAAATACAATTCATGGAATGGGAACTGGGAAAGTTATTATGTCTTTATCCATTATGTGTAGAAATTGATTTTTTTTTTCCCACAATGCCGTAGTCCAACCAAACTTAAATAATGCTTATGATAAAAAGTTCCATTGTGCAGCTTTAATGTGGGCCATGACTGACCTTGTTACTCTGATCGGCGTGATGATGCAGTGTCTTCCTCTGCTCATCCCATCGCGCGTGGGCCTCCTCCAGCTGCTTCTCCATGGCCTTCTGAAGCCGCACCGCCTCCTCCTTTGAGTCACACACACAGGTCTGGAGCTCTGCTATTAACTGGGGAACAGAAAGGACCATCTGAAGTCAGTGTGACTGATCAAGGATAAAATAAAAAATAAATAAATAAATAAAAAAGGGAATAAAATAAAAAGAGAAAAACACACAAAAACGACAATGACTAAAGTTGCCATTTTATTTATATTTTTTTATATACACAGCACAACGTTGCCAAGAACTCAACATAGATACAAAAGTTTTAGTAGATTTATTATCATATGAGCATTATCCCTAAAGTCCATAAATCCATAGTTTATGTATGATTACTTTTTTTAAAAGAATAAGGTGACACGGTGGCTGAGCTGCTCGCATTGTATCCACAAAACAAGAAGATTTCTGGTTTGACTCCCTTTATATGCAGAGTTTGCATGTTTCTTCCTGTGTCTGGGTGGGTTTTCTCCGTGTACTGTGGTTTTGCCCATCAATCCAAAACAGGCAAAACCTTCAAACTACAATAGTCCAGACCACCAAGAACTATCTCCTAACATGTTTAATCCAGTGGTACTTGGTGAATAGGTTAAATTCAAAGGATAAATTTCCTGGAGACAATAAAATGTACTATGCTGTACTGCTGTATCATTCAAAACACTTGACTGATTCAATAACACATTTGTAGATCACTTTCAATAGAAAATGTGAGAAAATAAAAGTGTGTTTAAATCATATATAATTCTACTACTAAAATATTTTGACCTACACAAGAATGTACAGCTGCCAAAATCGAACTACTCCGTACAAGCACACAGTCTTATGTCTATTGAGAAAAGGCCTTGGAGCAGAGAAAGAGACAGGGAAGAAAGAAGGAAGCAAAAAACGGTTTCCTTTTGGAGACGCTGAATGACTTTGTGCTGGTGAACTTTGCGGCGCACAGTAAGATGAAAAGCGACTGCCTGGGCTTTGAAATCCTCCAGTCAAAATTAACATTCTATTTAAGCCACTGCGAGAAAACGGCAAAGAGGCAAAGATGAGAGAGGGAGAGGGCTGAGACAGTGGTGGTGTATGTGGTGGTGTGGGGGGCGCTTGTAGCTTTGGGCCAGACAGATAATTGTTTACCGTGTGCAAACTCCAGAGCACCAGTGTGTGGGAGCGGGTCCGACCACAGGGACTGAGCGAGGAGAGACAAGGCAGACATTAGGCCTATTTTGTCACCACATGAAAGTAGCAAATAGCACATTATTATGGGAACATCATTTCACAGCAGAATAATTATTTTGCTGTATATGGGATCCCTGAATCTGCAGGTGGAGGGCCCTGCGGTGGCGGTGGAGCTCTTAACCAGTGAACTCAGCTGTCTGTCTTGTTTTTCCAGCATGTATAGAGCAGTCGTTTCTCTGTCTAATAGTCAGGCCTTTTAAACTCTAATTGGTCTGGTGAGACTTGACTATTTACCCAGCTTGCTGCCATCTTTGTCAAAGGCTAAAAACAGGCTTAGGTTTTCTGCCACAGACACAAGATGAAAAGAGACAGATGAACTCGGATAAATCTGTTTGTAAACAGAGTGGTGCACAACTAGCAGCTGACATTTGTTCAGCACAGTAGCATACAATAAAAGATGAGTAATCTCCATTTTATAATAAGATTTGTGCACAAGAGCTGTTCTAAAGACCATTATTATTTAGGAAGTCATAAATATTGTGCATTGTGGTATGGCTCCGTTGGTAGACCATGCAGTACAAATGATTACACCACAGCCTGTAAGGAAGTGAGTATTTCAAATCTAAAAAGGATTCCATAATTTTGGTATTTTCATAATATGGATAGAGATTCATTTCATAATAACATATGGGATTTGTAGCTCAAAGGTGCACTATGCACCTTTTCTGGTGGCCACCTGGTTGTTATTTTTGTTATGCTGAATAGGTTATTGCTTTGCCTGAAATGTTCCACAGTATGGCATTACATTAAATGCCATACTGTGGAACATTTCAGTCCAGGCAAAGCAATAACATCTTCATGAAGACAAATAGGTTGCAAGCCCCCTAACACAAAAGCTTTATTGTGCACCTTTAGCATATGAATCATTTACTTCTGAACATAAACATCTTGCTATTGCTAGAAATATGCACATTTTGATCATAACTTCTAATGTGCCAATACCTCATAACATAAAATACTGGGAAAAAAAAAAAAAAAAAAAAATCACAAATAACAAGCCTACATCATCTCCCTACAAAAATATTCACAGCGATTCTGCTTGCAACAGTTTTTTTCACTGCAAAATCATCAAAAAGAATAGAGAGCGACGAGATCATAGTTCTATACTAGGGCTGGAGGTCACACACAACTGGACACCATTTGTACAACCTAACAGCTAGAGAAGCGCAGAACTAAATGAGACTTATTTGCATATGGGTTGAACTTTAGCCCTATTCCTTGCTCTTCTAATGCACTGGCTCTTCCCATGGCAGTTCCTGCCTACTCCCATTGTAGGCAGGCTCGAAGTATTTACAGTAATAATGATCTCCTCCCACCGTAGCCTGATCATTAGAGCTCGACTGGCAAAGTTCATAGGTCACCCTTGAGAACTACTTCCAGCCTCATAGTAAAGAAATTGGGGTTGGCTAATTAGCTTGTCTGCTATACACACTACTAGGAACACAAAGTTTAAGTAGATGTATATATGTGCGTCTGCTAGTTTATTCAGAATAATGTATGGTGTGGCACATTTTAATTGGTCCATTAGGCACTGAGCTTGAGTAAGATGCCCCCCATCAGTCAATGAAGGGCTTGTGTTTACATATGGCTGACTTACCCCAAGGGCTCAGCAGTGAAATCCAAACACAAACCTTTTACAACAAAGGAAGCTATGACTAATCAAAGCCTGTGTTCAACAGGAGCTACAATATTGTATTTCATTTGGATAAGAGAAGACCTGTGTGTAATCCAGTGGGATACTGCAACACGAATCAGTTGTGGAAACAAAATAATTAAGTTTATTTAGAAATTCAGGAACTGGGAACATTATCTGTTGCTAAGGCTAACTTTGGTTTGAATCAGCTCATTACAAAGAGTACTGTTGTAAATCAAAATAGGCACTAAAAGTTGAATTTAGGTTTATTGCTTTTTTTCAGAACCACAAGTTGGTACATACAGTTAAAGACACAAGTAGTTATAATGTAAGTTGTTTGTGAGGTTGAACAATGGCTTTTAAATTATTATTAAAGCATTATTAATTTCTGTTGTAATCTGTAGAAGTTCTGTGTTGAACTCTGTGTCCCAAAAACACAGGATTAATCACTTGTTGCTGCTTTGAGAGCGTCTGTGAGAAGGCAAACAGGGCTGAACTTTAGCACAGTGTCGCGCTCCTTTTGATGTGGAGAATTGTGCAACCTAATAAGCTACTGTTTTCTCACATCTGCTCGTCAACCCTCCTTTCAACTTTGCGCCTTTGCCAGCCTACGTCAAAAATGGTTATGTTAAAGAAAGGCAACAAATCATTGCTAGTCAGAGCCATTTCATTCTCAATATAGTAATTACAGTAACAAAAAAAAAAAAAAAATTACAACACATTGGAGGTCTTCTATGTATCTCTAATGGTGCAATGTTCAGGAGTTACCATAGTGACACAATACACACATTAGCAAACACTGTCAAAAAAGATTTTTTGAAAATACAAAATGGATTTAAACTACACATTTTCATGAGTCTGTGATCAATGCAACCATTCATGGTACTATTTATGAGTCTGATTTTCAGCAAAAATGGTGAGTGTGAAAAACAGCTGGCTAATGTTAACTAGCTTGTAACTGCAATTTTATGTGCGGGAGACTTCTTTGACAGCACAAATCAGCTCACCTGTTGTAGGTCCAGTTAAATCAGTTCTTTATGATCAGATTACGTTAAAATAATGCACAGATTAAAGTCAAACAAAGCCTCAGACATTTGTTGGTGACATCAGCTGCAAAGTATCAATTCAGACTAGCAATTAATATGTAATTAGAAGTGGGAGATTAACAAATGTATGCTATTGCCATTATTTTAACACGCAAAAGTAAGAATATAACTAAACAAAAACTTCAAAATGTGTAATCTGTATTTGACCCATGCTTCACTGCCACTGGGCTGGGAGAAGTTGGTTGATGTTTAAGTATTGTGCAAAACATGAATAGGCCAAGACATTTACAGGCTGATGAACTATTTCTGATGAACTACAAAATATTGACAGATTACTGACATTATCAATAATCTGCCCCATCCACACATATGTTTTGAAGATTAAAAAAAAACACATTGGAGGTACTGGTTGAGTGCACCTGTTGTCCATTAGGGGCAGTATACTCACTAACCTGCTTCACTGCATCTGTGCTCTCAGTGAAGACAGGATGAAGAAGGGATAAAGGGGAGAGAGCAAAGTCCTGGATGAAAAACATGATTACCTGGGCAGACTTGGTGAGCTTTTGACTGTAGTCCTTCTCAATCTTCTTCAGCCTGCTGTTGGCCTGCAAACAAGGAGGAGACTGTGAGATGGAGATATGCCTACAAACACAACATAGCACAAATTTATGAAATTGAATCTTCTGTCAAAAAAAAAGTCAAGTCGTACATAAAAAAAATAACCCAAAACGTGTGCACGCACGCACACACAGATATTGACCCCTGTGTGTCAGCTGGAGTGGGGCCAGTCCCATGTGGACCAGTGACCAGTGCTTACTTTGATTCTGTGCCAGCGCTCCATCATTTAACAAGAAGGGTGCAAGGGCGAATTTGCATGTTACTGCCAATTAGCTATTTAAAAACCAGGGATGATCGAAAGAGGCATGATGAGACAAGAGGGATGAATGGAGATTGTTGGTAGGAATTTATAGAGCTACGGTACATTCCCTTTTGTTTTGTGATGGGAACCAAGCCAGCTGGAAGCCAAAGCTGCAAGTGTGTAACAAAAGGACTTCTGCCACTTAGTGGAGTCATGTTGCCAATTTAAGGGAGTGACTGACATGTTGTAGTGAAAGTAGTGTATAGTAACAGTGTTTCCCAAAGATTTTATTGAGACCCTGTCTACACTGGCACAAATTATTTTAATATCTTGCAATTTGTAGAGTATATATGTCAGTTACTGCCTATTTCACCTTTAAGCAGTCTTTCTTTTTTTTTTTTTTACCCATTTTGTCACCTTTGTATGTTTATGATAAAATCAAAGAGCAACAAGGTCTAACTTTGTAGTAGAAAGCAGTGGTCCTAAGGTGGCATTGTGATATGGTGAAATATTCATTTCAGGTATAAGGTTATTTTGACATCATTCATATGATAAATCCCAATAGTCTTTGAATCTCACATGTTTAATCTACACAATACATGATTAATCTAGATTTAAATCCTATTCAAAAAAAATTGTGGTGCAGAAAAACGTAAAATGTTTTAGGTTAAAGAAGAATGGCCTTTTCATGTTTGTATGTTTAACAGATGAGACCACCTGAAAATACACACAGACCCAGAGCGCTGCACATTCTGATATTGACAGACACTGACAGACAACTCTCCTTTAAACACAGTGTCATTGAACGCATCGTGTGCAGCCATCAACACCTAAACTTTGGAGTTTTACCAAACACTTCCTGAGAAACTCCCATGTCCGATGTGAGCAGACACCTGTCACCACAGCAACACAAAGCCGTCACCGTGGAGCTGGAGCTGTGTGTTGGCGCAGGGCAGGCTGGAGGACAGGCTCGTCCCCTGAGCCTAGAGTAGCACAGCAGAGCAGGAGGAAAACAAAGAAGTCTCTTATGTGAATGACACGTGCCACACTCGATTACTAAAGCACAAAGAATGTAGGAAAAGTAATTGGGCTAAAGTAACTTGTATACATAAAAAACGTAAAACATATAACATAAAAAATATAAAATTTCTTCTTCCAAAGTCTGAACATTGTCTTTCACTGACAGAGGATTGGCTGTTGACCTCTTGATTGAAGAGGTCTGGTTCAAATGAACATCCCTCAGTTAAAATCAGATTACCGTAATTGTACAATTATAAACCTACACATAATGTAATGGAAACAGTATTCTTTTCTTTTTGGCCGTTTATTTCTAATGCACGTCTCTGTAAAGCCCTATGTTGGTGTGGAGCTTGATTAATTGGAAATTTAGCAGTTTTTTTGGATTAAAAACTTAAAACAACAACCTATCCTCTTATGGAAGTCCTCTTGTATTTAGTGAGTCCGGTAGATCACAGAACGGCTTAGAAATGAAAATGAAAACATCAAAGAAACTGATTAATAAGAAGATATGCACTCTCCAACTCCACTGTCTCTGAAGTAGTGAGTTATGTGGAACTTTATGTACGTTGAATATGAGTCAGCTGACATGTGAGTATACAAGGAAACATATGGGCTCATTGACATGCAAACAGCTTCAGATGGTTCATAAAAACATAAAGCTACTATCTTATTCCTTTTTACCTCCACTCACTCATGGGAATTCAGCAGCAAGCACTATGCAACACCGTGCATTATAAAGCCTTGCAATCTAAGTAGAGGAAAAATAGCTTAGCAGGACTGTGACGATTACAAAGGCAGAATCATAGGTAAATTAAAAACCCAGGCGTATGTGTGCGAGAATGTGTGCGCACTTTCAAAGACTCTACCTGTGCCCTGCCAAAGGCGTTTCAGAGCTGCAGGCACTTTGAGGCTGTATCAGTCTCTTCAATCGGCCCTTAATCCTAGTGCGGTGGAGTGCGCTAGCTTTGAAGTGTGTGGCTGTGTGTGTGTGTGTGTGTGTGTGTGTGTGTGTGGCTGCGCATGCACATTAGCGATTGTGTGAGCGGGTTAAAGAGAGTGGAAGTGGATCTGAAGGCGAGGCATGCACCGCTTACCAGAACTTAATTAATAATCTGCAAAGGGAAGCCGACCAAACACACACAAGTAAAAAGGGAAGGGAAAAAAAGGGTGACAACTTTCTCCCTCACACACACACACAGCTGAACAAAGATATGCACACAAGGATTACTTATTCAAACACAGACTCCGGACAAACAGGATGCATATGAAAGCAGAGCACATTGCCACACTTTGAGAAATGACTGTTTAGAAATGTAATTGACTTAAGGTGTGCGTTTACAATCTTTGGTTGGACACATGATCCATTACTGAGTGGAGGAACAAACTGAAGTGGCCATTTTTCAAGAGTGCAGCCAGTGAAAGTGTGGAGTAGAAGGGGATAGAATCTGTATGACAAATATTTTTCACATTTTCATTTAGAAACGGCAAACAAAAAAGGAAAAAAAAGAAGAGCAGCATGAATGAATTACTGTATATTCCCTGTAACTGTGTTGAGGTAATGGTTAAATAGCTGTTCTGCTTTGGTATTCTGCTCATTATCTGCTACTATAAGAATAGGGACAATCAACATCAACTGATCACAAAAAAGTTCCAGTAAACAAAGCTGACATATCATCGCACAAATCTTTGTGTAAACTGAATGCAAACATTATGTCAGCGTTAATATAAGGAGATACGACAAGGTCCCAGGAAAAGTGCATGGTCTAGGCTACCTAATATTAGTATTGGTGGATCTCTAGTGTTTACAATAACATTCACTCAAGAAGATGGGATTTTGACAAGACAAAGGAACATCATTTCTAGTGTAAAATAGTATTGTTGGGGACATTGTAAAAACCAAAATGATTTCAGACTGTAGCCAATTCCACCCACTCTATCTGGCACGAGGAAGCTGATTTGTGGTTTTCATTCCTCGAAAACAATATTAAAATCTGATTCAAAGTGAAGTTTGTCTCCCACCGCTCCGTCACATCTTCCTCTACGGTGGCATCTGTATTTGTAAGCATTCAAATGATTCTAGTCCTCACGAAGCGCACCTCTCACAACAATTGGAGTTCAATCTGGCATCGGGGAGAGCAGGGAGATGTTATGTGCTAGTTTGTCTGTAATCATCGTGCCTGGGCTGTGTGCGACAAGAGGCTTCGTTTCCATTTCATAGTTTGCCATCAGTGCCTGTCAGTAGTGATTCTCTTCATCGCCACTGCTTACTGTCAATGGAGCTTCACACACACCACCAAAATAATGTGTTATAGATAGACAAACAAACGTGCCATAAATAAGTACTGTTTACTCATCCTAGATCAGCGGCTAATGCTATCAGAAAAGCAGTTATATCGGCTAGCATCAGAGGGAACAGGACCTAACCTTCAGGTTGGAGAATAAGATAAAAGTAAGCTAGCTAAAGTTACCAATAAGGTACAAAAAGGTCTACAGAATCTTTTGGAAGATTAATGTTGACCAAACCTAGCTCAAAATCTTGAGATGCTCCTGAGAGGCTTCCCCAGGTGCACTGAAGAATGTGTCAAATGTAGAGGACACATTTCCTTAAGGAGACAATAATGTAAGAGTTCCATAACCTTAAACTTATTATTACATACTAATACCTCAATGAACAACTCAATTTCAGCTGTCAAGTGGTGCACCTGTAATTTTATGTATGGATTTAAGACCACTTTACAGCATCAGATTAAATACTTAAATAATATATTTCAATAGTTTTATTTGTCAAGATTTGTACAAGGGCAGCAGTATACTTTGTGATTTATTTATCTACTAAATATTTGGAATGTTTTGCATAACATTCTAGCTCCTCTGCATCTTTTACATCAAATTGTTCCTCGCTCTGAACTGTATGTCACCCCCCAAATTGAGTTGACGACAACACTGTCCCACTCAAAACTCCTCCTCAAAATTTAAGTGTAATCCATAGCACACAACACGGTGGGAGCAGCCTGACGCCATATTTTAATGCGATTGAGAAAGTGTGTCGTTCTGCTCCCTCCTCTTGGACGACTTCAAAAAAGTGAGCCAGGGAGCTGCTATGTGATGTTTTTTTGGGACGCCGCAGCCTTTACTTTGACTCTTTCATCTGGAGAATGACTCACCCTCTTTCTCTCTCTTTCTCTCCCTTTTCACTGCCGGGCCCAAAGTGCAGCTCAGTCTAGGCATGCGCATATATGCACACAAACACACAACACATGTCCATACACAAGCGGAGGGAACACAACTCTTAAAACCTTTTCATGTGCGGTTTGACAGAAGGCCATGGTGTAAACATATACCAGTGGCAGACAAAAATCCAGATTCAAATAATACACTACCTCTGCTAAATAAACATCCTAAACTTAGATCTTTAGTCCTCAGATTTCATTGTCTCTCATTAATCTGTCAGAGTGCATTCACTGGAAACGCTTTGATCATATGCTTCGCTCGTCTGTGTCTAATCCATGACAAACTCAATAATGTGATTTGGTGAATTTCCAAAATGGCATCGTATCAGCTCAATAAGTCAGCATTGACAGTGACAAAAACAGAAAACAAGACTCATGACAACAGCATCAACAACCCCGCACCACCTTCTTCCGGCTGACAGAAATAAGAGGTGTAACTGTTAAATCTGAGCTTTTCTGTGCACTGGGATCAGAGCTGCAGTGAAGAGTTAATATAGATGTTTTAGAGTTTGAAGAAATTGTTGTTGACTGTGCCTATACTAGGAAAACAACTCTTTGTCAAATGTTAACAACAGACTATTAAAATGCACCATAAAAAGCACGAATAAGTAAATCTTAAGTAAAATAAAGTCATTATATACTACAGAATACATTTGAACACTATTCAGAACATAGTGTGTTAAAGTGTGTCAAGTTTCTGTTATTAGTGCAAAGGTATCATAAATAAGCATGATTTACAGTTAAATTATTTTGAAACAAAGTAAAATATGAGAAAATAATCATTTTTGTATTATAAGAAATGCTTGAAATTCATGAAATACTGAATACTTAATGAGAGGGGTGTGGTGTTCATGGAGGTTTAATACCAATATTAAAGGTGCATTATGTAACTGTTCCACTTTTCTACACATGGAGAATGTGTATATCTTCAATTTATTTTAATACAGGTGTTACTGCAACAAAAAAAAAAAAAAACTACACACATTTAATGCCATAATGTGGAACATTCCAGGTAAAGCAATAACATCTTCATACAGACAAGCTGGTGGTGAGCCTTTATAGCTATATGTAAAACCATATAATTAAAATGCAATTATTTGTTTATATTACTGAAATACAGTATTATGATTATAAATGCCAATGCTCAAATTTCAGTTTCAGTTTGTTGCCATTTCTTTTGTCTGTTCTAAATGAGTCTTGCAGTGCATGAACTAGATGCAGTTGATCGTCTCATGTTTTCCACTGAGACAGTTTGGGTGGTCTGATCACAAACTACGAGCTCTAAATATGGATAAAAGAAAATAACAAGAAAACATTGAATGACTTATGACTCATTCGCGTGAACCACATTTGATGGTGGTCAGGGACAACATGCATCCAAACATAAAACTAAACACTGCAGAACCAGATGGCCACATGAAAAAGCAGCACTACATGAGAGGAGACCAGCTAGGATTGTGAAGAATGACTAGAGTAGAGGGAATACATGGGTCCCAGTGTTATGGAAAAGACGATACTTAAACAGTACTTAAACTAAAATATGAGGATCTTCTTTTCTTTTTGTTCCACAAAATGAGAATCCAAAAAGTGCAACTGTTCCTCACTGCCCCCATGTGGTAGGAGTCAGTGTGGTCAAAATACTAAAATTTCAATATTCTCTATTTCAATACTAAAGAATAGGCGAGATAGTCAAAATAGATTTGAATACCATAATGATAATTTTGATGATTTCATTTTAAACACAAATATAATAGTACTTAATATAAGTACTACTTGTGTGTTCTTTTATAATATTTCTGATAAGCTCAAGATCATTCTAAAACTGTTCAAGAAATCGGAAATTTTGTACAGTGATTTTATTCTAGTGTTAATATTTAATCAAATGAGTACCTACTTTTATTTTCATATTATTCTGAACTTTGAATGTTGCTGTACACCAAATACCAAAGTTTTACTGTAGAAGTTGCATTAATACAAGTGCAGTGACGTGGCTGGGGGCACAGTGACACAGGTGAGTGGTTGCTGCATGCCAGAAAGTCAGTTCCTGGTGGAAGTTTGCCTCTGGGGCTCTTGGTCACACTTGGTTGGGGTTTGATGAAATTCCCTTTGATCAGAAGTCATGCAGGGCGGCACATTCCTGCTCCACAACTTGCACCAAGGCCCATCGGCATGCTATGTGGTCAACATTCACACCGGTTAATCTCAACCACAACTTGTGAGCAATCAAACCACATACTTGGAGATAACGCATGCAGCAATTCAAAGAGATGTACAATTGAGACAAAGAGTAAACACAAATTCAAAGTTCAGACATTATTCACGCTCTATAACACGTCTTCGGCCCTTGTGATCTTTTGTGTGAAATTATCAAAGATCAGAAGCATTCACAAGCATGAAGCAAGTGGCTTGCAGGCATGTGGAGCAAACAAGGTGAGGTTTTCTGTACTGTGAAGATAGACTTGCTGAGCAACGTCAGCAAACTTCTACAACAAGTACAGTGAAATATCTAAATTGTGTTCAAGCAATAGATAAGGACATTTAAAGGTGCACTCTGTAACTGGTGGTTCTGGTGGCGCATCTGCTACCTGCTTGTACATATTATGTTCCATAATATGTCATCTTGTATTCATTCAACTATTTATGGCTAAAAATTACTTCAAAATCATCTGACCTGTAACTTGGTCTCGTTGCGCCACCTGTCTCCATGAAGATAGAAGAGTTTAATGCCATACTATGGTAGCAATAACATCATGAGGTGGACTCTCCACCAGAAATGTGCACCTTTAAATGCAATATAATTAATGTTACAGCAGCATTCCACCAATACTGAGTACTACAATATTTTGATTTTCCACTTCCAGGTGAGTCATTCCAGATTTTTAAACACTACCAATTTTCAAGTTTTGAGCTTTGCCATGACCAGACACTATGGCAGAGGAAGGTGCAGACAGAATGTGATGGACTTTTGAGGTGTGGAGGAGCATAGATACAGGACTCAAAGAGCTCAAATCCTGTTAAAATGTCTCTCGAAGATGGACACCTCACAGCTCACAGAGGAGCGCACAGATTGGAAGCTGTGTGTTCATTTTCAGCACCCTTACACGCACGCACGCACGCACGCACGCACGCACGAACGCACGCACGCACACACACACACACACTGACTTACTTAAAGATAAACATGCACCAGACCACAGCCACACACTTCTAAGTCTACCTTTATCTGTGTTTCTTCTTTCATTTCTGTAGCAGCTCAAACATATAGAACTATCTTTGTGACTCATCTTATCTCTTCTGATTTTCTGTTCCTTATTATTTCAGTCAAACAGTTCTAGTTCCAAAAAAGCAGCCCCATGCCTCTGTGTGTTTGATGAGAAACCATTCATGAATTTAATGGATTTCTGCAGCCTTTTTAGTGGGATCTTTCTGGGAGATGTATAAAGCAAAAAAGGAAATGCTGCCCTGCCCAAACTCAGCCTCCGAGACCACAGTGGACTGCAGAGGACAGCAGTTCTGTCTGCATCAAAAGAATGAGAAATTTCCACACACATAAACTAGTTAAAGTCCTGACAGACTTCACTGTGAAATAAATAGGGAAAGACCAGCAAATGCAATGTTCCTATGGCAGCTTTGGAGTCAAACTTTAAGAAAGATTAAAAAGTAAGAACGCAGAAAATGCAACATACAATTGCAACTGAGGAATAAAATAAAATAAAAAACATTACTTTTTACTAAGAACTCTGGTGGTAGTGTTGGACTTTTGCTTCTGGGCCATTTTGGATACAGTATAAAATTATGCAGAGGAACTTTGAGTTATTCTGTCACCATGCAGGTTTCTTAAAAAGAATGGATAGGAAGTTTCAACAAGGATAAACCCATAAGTACAATTCATTCTTTCTGTGCTTTCTCCTTTGTAAGCTCTGATCCTGTCTGCCAGATGGAGTCGAAATAGCCGCTTTAAAAGTTCCTGAATTCCGGGCTAATGTTGCACAGCTGGTAAAGATGGTGTCTAATGAAAAAGCACTCTTTGAAGGGTCCAACATAGATTATATTCTGATTAGCACCACCTTAGGTCACTTTCCAGTCAAACCAGCATGGCATTATGGGCAATTTTAAAGCCTTTAATCAGGTACAGGTTAGTAGGTAAGACAGGATGGCAATAGCAAGTACAGCAATTTCTATAAACAGCAAATAAACCATACCAAACCAGTGGTCTACGATGACAAATTAATGCCATTTTAAGTTTACTTGAATTCACATATTTTGACAAGTTTGATGATAATATGGCATAACAAAACTTGCTGCCCTCTGCTGGCCATTCACCTATTCTTAACAGAACATTTGGGTAAATAAAAAAAAAGTCAGATGTTATTAAGGTTATAAATAATACAATGTATCTTGTTAGGTTAAAAAAAGACTGCTAAAGCTCAAGTGATATATGGAGTGAAACTGCAGGATCAGTCTATTACAGGGCAATATGCTGAGTCAGCTTCACATGTTTAAAACGCTGTATAAACAAGTAAGGATAACCTGCTGACTGCAAGAGGAAGCATCCTATGGAAGTTTGTATAGTTTTAATGGGGCACAATAGTATATAGTTATGTTATAGTTATGTAGCTGTAACAAACCCACCTGTTCTAGGGCAGCCTCGTGCTCTCTCTGTAGTCTTCTCTCTAGGTCTTTGTGGCTGTGCTCCATCACAGAGCGGAGCTGCTCCAGAGCCTCCGCCTTCTCCACTGAAGACTTTTGTTTGTCCTCCTCCAGCTGTGAGGTCATCTCTGCTAACTGTTGCTTGTGCTCAAAGTTGGATATCTGAAGTTCCTCCCGAAGACTGGTCACCTGTGTCTCCAAACCTGATATCACCTGAAACAAAACAAAAAGAATGTAACTGTAATGCAAGCTTGATAATCCGTATTAAGTCATTGGGGATAGGGGGTGCACCAACTGCTTGTCTCCATGAAGATAAGCACATTCACGGTAAGAATGCATGTTTTTTTTAAGTTTAACATTACCTGTGTGTGGTTTCAGGCAAGGAACAATATCTCTATGATACCCAGAAAAGTTACATAATGCACCTTTAATAATCATATATAATTTTTTGTATCATAATCAATGAAACCACATCTTTATGTCAAATACTTAAAAGTATAAAACATGAAACATCTTTTGCGTACCACCAGCCGCAGCAGCCACATCCGGGCTTCCCTGTTTCATCCACCCTCCGCTTTATTGCACACATTCCTCAGCTATTGCACATCCTCATTTACTCGCCTTGGTTTACTGCATTTATTTCTTACTCGAGTTTGCACAGCCTCCCCTCCGCCCCCTTCTCCTCCAAAGTCCGGGCATCCCAGGACAACGCCATGTTAAGGCAATCAGAAGGGAAAGTGTCTGAAGTCTTTTTTAGCGGGCACTGGGGAGAATCAAAGAGACTTCAAAGCGGTGTCACAAAAAACAGGCAGATGCTCGGGCTGCGCGTCTCCTCTCTTGCCCTCTGCCCGTTGGCACTCCCGGGGTTGGATGTGCCAGTGCGTTCACATGCATAGTCACACATGATGCTGCGGTCACATGACTAGAACCACACGCAGGGCAAAAAAAAAAAATCAAAAAACAAATACATAATTTTCCTGTCTTTAACATTGCCAATGTGCCCCACTTGTGCCTTCAAGGGCAAGCAGCTATTAGATCAGAGAGGAGCCTTTAATGCATAATTCTCTCTTTAACAAATGTGCAAGAACTCTCTGCCAGAAAAATCTTTTAATAAGTCAGTGGGTAATCTGCCAGAACAGAGGCACTGGCGGTGTCACTTTAGAAGATTTCAGAGGCCAAAGAAGAGAGAGGAGAGAGGCAGAGAGAGGCAGAGAGAGAGAGAGAGAGAGAGAGAGAGAGAGAGAGAGAGAGAGAGAGAGAGAGAGAGAGAGAGAGAGAGGAGCAATGCAAAGAGCAAGACAGAGAGAGAGCGAAAGAAGAAAGAGGAAAAGAGAGAGAGGCAGAGAGTAAAAGAGAAGCAACGAGAGAGGCAAAGATAGAAAGAGACAAAGTGAGAGAGAGAGAGAGAGAGCAAGGCAGAGAGAGAGAGAAGTGTGAGGCATAGAGAGAGAGGCGAAGAGAGAGCGAGACAGACAGAGAGAGGCAAAGAGAGAGAGACAAAGACAGAGAAGGGGAGAGAGAGCAAGAAAGAGGGGTACCAGGGAGAGAGGGGAGGCAAAGAAAGAAGAGGTAATGAGAGTGGTAAAGACAAAAGAGTGAGAAAGTGAGACTGAGAGAAACTCTGCAAGAGGCAGTGTGAGAGAGAAAGAGGGGCAGACAGAGAGAGGTGAGAGGCAGAGAAAGAAAGACAGAAAGTGTGAAAGAGGCAGCAGGAAGAGAGGGGAAGGCAAAAAACAGAGGCAGAGAGAGAGGCAAAGAGAGTAGAGGAGACAAGAAAGAGAGAAAAGAGAAAGGGAAAGGCAGAGAATTAGAGAGAGGTAGTGAGAGTGAGAAAGAGAGGCAGACAAAGAGAGAGTGAGAGAGAATGAGCACAGTCGACACCTGCTGTTAGCATTCTGATGGGAGGAGAAAGTATGAGGAAGCAGCTCATAGAAACAAAAGGGAGGTGTCATGTGTAGTATAGCGGGTCAAACCATGTCAGCGGAGGAGATTTTGAGAACATCAGGAAAAAAGGGGAAATGGTAATGTGGGATAGATAGATATAAAAATGGTCACATTAACATTTAGATACACTGATCTGGCATAACATAAGCGTCTGTTTATTATTGGGGATGATCATTCTGACTACCTGCCCAAAATGTGGCATAGTATAACAAGCTATGGTGTGTATTTAGAGCTTCCGAATTTTTGTTTTAAATGTTAAACTAAGCTGTAGTAGGTCAGCTGTTTTTAGACTACACAAACCAGCCTGCAATTCCCATGAATCCATTTGCATCAACTGTTTGATACTCGGTAGTGTTTGTAAACAGAACGGAATAATGAATTTGTAAAGAGTGAAAACTGTTACGAACATCGGGTCTAAAGTTCTTTCAGTGGGGAGTTTAGCATTAGCCTCCAAATTTAGCAAACTATGACAAATCAAAGCTGTTTTGGTGATTGACAACCACTGGACCGCACATGAGAAACACCAGAGCCTCATTACATACCATGTGGAGCAGAGTTTATCAATCTTCTAAATGTTTTTTTCAGTCTTTAGAATGCAGGCATTCCATTTATGAACACCAAAAAGGTCTATAATAACATTAAAATAGTTAGTATGCATTTCTATTGCTTGAAGCATTAATCTTATCTAAGCAAACTGATCATACAGAATACTTTGTAAAGATTAAAATTTGTTGACACAATCATTAAAACAGCCTATCTTACACCACGTAAAGCTGTAAGGAATCACTAAGATAGGATAGGAAGATAGGATAAGTTTGATTGGACAATATCATCTGGATGAGAGAGTGGACAATAAACAAGCACTATCCATGGACACTCTAGTATATTGCTGTCTGCACGTTTTCTTCATGTTTTTAGCTTTGACGTGGACTGTCAGTAGCCTCTTCATTTGACTTATCGGAATCACACTGCAGCGATTGAAGTACTTTGAAAAAAACTCTGACAGCATCATTATTTAGCCCATGACGCGAAAGAAGAAAAGAGTTCACTGGAATCTCTCACTCTCTCATGCCGTTTGAAGTCCAGAGGGTGTGTGTTTTTAGTTCGCAAATAGATGTAATTATTCTGAAAAATTTTAAGGCTGAACTGAGGAGCAGAAAGTCTGACCGAATCAAACTGGAGAAAATCCCATAGAATAAAATAAAGCTAATTAACACAAAATGTTTGATTCCACAATCCGGCTACTGTGTACTATTACAATTATTAAACATTCATATTTCAGGAACCAGAGTTAAGTTAAGTAAGGAAAAGACACAAGACTTTTGGCCCCAAAATTGTTCAAAAAGTTCCCCTTTCCTCTTGGGTGCATTGATCATCCAAAAACAACAACAGCACAAAACAGCTGCAGGCAAACATGCCTCTCAAGCCAGTTAGGTTACACCTCGAACTACAACGGGAAGTTTTCTGTGAAGGTTTCAAAGACAAATGTTCTGACTGTTAAGTTACACAGTTCTATATCTATTCAATAGTTTTTTTTGTTTGTTTTGTTTTTAAAGTAAGTATGAGCACTTGAAGACTTTTGTAGAGGAGGGCTGCAAATGTATTGTCAGTCATTGTATTCCCTTGATGTGGCTGATGTGTCCATTGTGTTGCGACAACAGTACTTGGTTGTTTTGTTTCTTCTACTTTTGAAAAATAAAATACTTATATACTTATTTTATAATACGCATACAGAATAAAAATTAGAGTAATGTACTGTCCTCTATTGTTGATTTTATAATATTATCTTCTTTGCAAGAGAGACCCAACTGTATTTCCTGCCAGAAAGTAGGTGTGGCAACTATAAAAGTCTGTGTGACTTGCAAATATTTAAATGAGTCCAAATTCTGCTAATTCAGTCTATATCAATGCTGCATGATTGTTTGGCATTTTACCAGGAAGTGAACACATACAAAGTCGAAATCTTACTCCATTTTTGCAAGGCCTGAATTTGAATCATGCTTTCTGCCTTAACAAGTGACATTACTTGGGCATCAGATCTCTCCCCAAAAACTCCACAGACAAAACAAAAACTGAGAATGTGGAACGACTGCTGGAAGTGTGTTCTCTGTCAGAGCCCAGAGATCCACACATTTGTCAAACAACACGTCATTCTGACACCACTAAAGATGGCATCTCCACAAAACCAAATAATACACGAGCTGGTGCCAACAGCAGGTATTTCCATAAAATGGCAGGAGGGAGGGAGGAGCCCTTTATTGTTACTCAAAACTCGACTCAGAAAACATAACAGACATTGTAAAAACATTTTCAGGAAGACAAAAATAGTATTAAGAACAAGTCTACAGATCTACTATACAAGTCAAGCGTTTAAAATATTTCAGTGGAACACAGAGAATGAAAGAAATTCTTAAAGTTTGGTTTAGACTCTTGTGAAATAATTGGTCAGTTTTAATGATAAAAACAGTTTTTATTATTTATTTTTATTTTCATTTTCTTATATATAGATTTTTTTTTACATTTTGCAGTTTTACATTTATCTTTATACATTTTGAAGGGAAAGAGGTCATTTAAATGGCCTACGTCACTGTGGTAAAAAGGGAAATTTGTCAAAAAATTCTCTGCATATTTTGATTGAATTACTACTATAAATTTGAATGGTCTCAAAACCAACAATGACAATTTTCTATTGTGTGAACCCAGTCCTCCAAGATGCACAACTGGGGTCTGGTTTATCAAATGGCTTCCCACAGAGCTCCATGCTAACCCAGGCTGGCGCAAGCAGGACAGAGTGGGTTCTTGGAACTTGTTGCAGTTTGGGCTGCAAAAGTCCATCTAGTGCTAAAGAAACGTAACGGTAGCTCTAATGTAGTAACATCATTTTCAGTAAGAGATCCAACTCGGTGGTGCAGAAGTACTCTTCAAATACACTGTATTCTAATGCTACTGTACAATTGCCTAGCGAAAAGATTCTCGCTGTAGCTGTACGATTTTGGAAAAAGTGGGTGCGTGACAAGATTTAGTTCTTCATCGGACCAGCAGTTTCAGAAAATCGTATATTTACACTTCATAACAATATATAAAATATAAAACGAGAAATGTCTTAAGTTATTTGGTTATCGCAAGTCTATCATTTTTTTGTACATCCCATAGTAATTATTAAATATTTGATCGTTTCAAAAAGCGAAAGCCCGCTGTGCTTTTGAAAACTTCAAAATGTAAGAGTGGTTGTCGGCGGGAGCGTGCCAGGTCAGCATGACTGTATGGGAGAATGGAGATGAGTGGAGACCCCCTACCTGGGCATCGCGCTTCCTCCACTCCTGGGTGAGCTGCTGGTGCTGCTGAAGAGTGGCTCTGGCCTGGCGTTCCAGACTGACGACCTCTCGCTGACGCTCTTGGACCATGCTGTCCTTTTCTGCGATGTGCGTTTGCTGGAGCCGCGTCCTCTCTTGCTCGTGTTGCATTCGGAGCTCAGCCATCTGATTGGACAAGCACGAAAAAGAGACTTCATCAGCCAACACACATTGAGTGCTAACCTGTCGTCATGACAACTTGTCTATCTTTTCTTCACGCAGTCTGAACGTGTCCATAACCAGTGAAGAACAATTGCTCCCACGGTGGGAAACTGAAAAGTTTGTGTGCTTTGACCGAGCGTGGTGGTACATGTTTACCTCTGCTTGGCGCCTCCGCCCTTCCACCTTTTCCACCAATGGAAACGACAGGCCCATAATATCCCACTCTCTCTCTTCAAAACTTCTATTCTGTGATCGCTGTACAAAAAGGAGCAACTTTGGACTATACAAGTGAGCTGGTAGGGGTTAGCCATCTGGCTTCAGTAACTACTCGTTGCCCCATGCTATGCGCCTGACAGCATGGGCAAATCGGCTTAGGCAGTGATCGTTAGAGACTCAAAACAAAATGTAGACAATCCATGAAGCTGCAAGCTCTCGTGGTTACGTATATTAAACAAAAAGTTGACATTAGACCCATCATATAATTATTATGTGCAAGTAATAACTTGTGTTATGAATTTTTTAAAAACTGTAGCAAGAAAACTGTAACTATTCCAAAAAGACAGCTATGTTACAGTATCAATAAGGTTTATTGGTGCATTGGGCAATACAGTCCATTATATAGAAAACTGTTGAAAGAAGTATGAAAATCAAATTTTTTGTGTTTAATGACCCAGTCATCAGAAACCAGTCTGCAGTGCTGCACATCTTTGGCTCAGGGCACCTGCTGAGAGGTAAGCTTTGCCAGTGGAGCATCCATTACCAAGCCCAAGCCTTTCCCAGGCTCTGTCTCGGGCTGCGTCCTGTTCCCATTCACCTCATGGTGGGGGGCACCAGTGACCCCCAGTCCATCCTGCAGAAAAGCCCCAGTCAGAGCCTGAAAGGACAGCAGGAGCCTGAGGCCCAGCCTCTGCTTTGAGGCTAATCCGGAGCACATTGTGCTTGACGGCACCCTACCTGGCCTGCCTGAGGAGCCGCCATCCAAACATGCTATCAATGTGTACTCTACCAAAGTCTCTAAATGGTTAGTTAGGTTGGTGCAGAAACCTGGTACTAAAATAGTAAAATCTATTTGAATCACAATGTTTCTGTTTACAGTGTCTTCCACAAACTCTCACAGCTTTCCATTCACAGTTTGGACCAAATTTGCCACATATGATATCCACAGAGAGGCTTTTGGTGTCCTGTTGAAAAGTCAGATTCATGTAACAGTGCAAGTTAAGGCTGGTTGGATGCTGGATTCACCAAGTTCCTCAGCAGGACGTGCGGCATCTCAAACTCCAAAAGAACATTTGCGTTTCCATCTCTTCAGAGAGCAGGCCCATGGAGAAAAACAAGAGAATCGGAGGTGATATGAGAGCGAAAAATGGTAAAGAAATGTTCGCTGTGAGGAAAGACAGCAAAAAGACGAAGAGGACACAACAGTAAGCAGACCCAGCAAGGAGCCCGACTGTGACATCACATAGACCAGTGCAGTGGAGGATGCTGGGTGCTGCTCTTCTTAAAGGGACCAGCATGGTGCTGAGGAGAGAAGAGTAATTTGGTAAGAGCAGAGCTTGGTTCCACAGATATAGAGTGATCCGGGTGTTCTCCACAGCACGACTCCTGTCAGTGCCGGCTCACATGGAGGTGCATGAGATGTGTTTTGTAGGCTTTCAGATGGGACACTGAGGTAATAGGCTCCTTCAGCTCCAGGGGGTGAATCTGAGTTTGTGGAGCAGCAGACAACCAGAATAGGACAGAGTTCCTGTTTGGTCTCAGCAGGGGAGTCCATGAGGAAGATTTGGAAGGGGTTATGAGGCAGAATGACACACTAAGTTCTCCCCTCAGGTTTAAAGAAGGCACATGATTTTGTCTGGTATCTATGACAGATGATTATTTAACATTTTATTTATTGTAACACAATACTGATCTACAATGATCCAAAAAAAAAAAAAAAATAGAAATGGCTCCTTTTACTTTTGGTTCAAAACTGCAGAGCAGATTTCCGCTTGCTCCTTTTATGGTACATCACCAAAAAGTGATCACAAAGGGCTGTGCTGCTTGACCAAGCAGACTGCTCCACCTATGGATAGTTTGTTCATGATAGCATGTCGAGACGGTTGAACCCAAAGTGTATTACAGCCTTTGGAACAAGAATTTGAGAACAAACTTAGCGCTCGGAGAATTTTTTTTGACTAAAGACATGTCCTTTTGACGATTAGTTGACTAAGAAGAGGGGTGGCGATACAAAAAAAAAAAAATAAATAAATAAAAAAATTACTATGATCTGATGATCTATATCCCTGAAAACATTGATCCGTCTTGCCGACGTCGGCGTTGCCGACGTATAATCTTAGACGTCGAGCCGACGTCTACACGACGCAACGCAACGTCGAACCGACGTTGTTTGAAGTTCGCGATTTTTCGGTATTCCGTCATATCTGACACAGGTTAACGACGTTGGCGCGACCGTCGAGCCGACGTTTGTAATGACAATTCGTTTCAATAGAGCTCCGGGAGATGACGTCACGCTATCCCAGCATGCACCACCGGGCGCCATCTTGGCAGGAATTATTGTAAACAAACTAACTAACTAGCCTACAAAACTTCCAGCTTACAACGATGGTAGACTCATGCTGTGCCTCTGGATGTACAAACCACCGAGGACAAGTTAAAGATAAAGCCTTTTATCGCATTCCCAAAGATCCAGCTCGGAGGGGAAAATGGATTTCTGCGATAAAACGGGCAAGAAGCGCGCTGAAGAAAACCGAGCGTTGGAACCCGTCACCTAATGGATTTCGCTTGTGCAGTGACCATTTCATATCAGGTAATTTCACGTAAACATTATACATTTCATATTATCTTAAATGGTGCTGATAGTTATTGTTTTGGACAATAAATATCACCGACTAAACTGGGTGGATTGTATTTCAGTCGGACGAGCCGAAACGTCCTCAACCTAATCTACCAACCCAGTCTAGTTGGCGATATAAACCTCACTACGGTGGTTAATGTCCAGACCTAAAAACGTATTAGCTAATGGGTTGCATTCATGTGACATCACAACATTTCAAACTGCCTATATCATTGAATAGTGAATATTTTTTCTCAGTGTAATCTTAGTGGTTTCTTTACTTAACGTTACTTATTTTGTGTCCTAGGTAAAAAGAGTGACAACCCGCTTTCACCTGACTACATCCCATCGGTTTTCAAGTATGTGCCGTCACCCGTGAAAAGTGCTAGATTACTCACTGAATATTGACTAATTATCCATTTTCCAACTGGATTTTGTCCCACGTGGTTTATCGGCTTGTATTTGAAATTCACTTTAGATATATTGTCTAAGATTTGGGTTCGTAATTTTGGTTGTTATTTTGTTAGTAATTCCATCCAGTGCTGATACACGCACGGTGTATGCATAGTTAGGGTGTGTTTAGTTGATAAAAGTATGCAAATATGCTATGATTTCTCATGATTGTTCAGGTATGTTTTGACATGTTGTTAGTATTTTATTTTTACATTCAGAAGTTGATCTCATTACATTTATTTCCATCTACTTATATAGGTACACAGAAACTTGTAGTGCATTTTAATGCATTTGAAATGTAGTTAACTTTTTCTGTTGTAAATCAGCCTTCAGCAATATATTTTGGTAACATTTTTTGTACATTGTAATTAAGAACCACCCTTGAACATTATATTTTGATAATATGTGTGTACATGAATTCAAGTATTATCAATAAATGTTGCAATACTGCAACAAAACCTACATGCACTGTTCACCTGTGATTACTTTCCATAAAGTATGCAATTTAGTAGTACAATATATACAGTATATAAAAAGCCTAATTAATAGTTGGGTAGACGTTGGGCCAACGTCTATCCAACCGTCTTTTGATGACGTTGGCCCAACCACTTGCCAATGAGCAAAATGACGTCGGCCCAACGTCAACTGCTAACGTTGGGCCAACGTCAACTACCAACGTTGGCCCAACGTCCACACATACGTTGGCCCGACGTAGGGCCAACGTCTGAAACTGACCTATTGAATGTTGGCAAGACGTTGGACCAACGTCTATCCAACCGTCTTTTGATGACATTGGCCCAACCACTTGCCAATGAGCAAAATGACGTCGGCCCAACGTCAACTGCCAACGTTGGCCCAACGTATACACATACGTTGGGCCAACGTTGGCATGACGTCGTCATGTTATCAGGGATATTGTATCAGAGACTACAGCTGCACGGAAGTTTATCCAAAAACAACTATTCATGCAGAAAGAATTACTCAGAGACTACCGGTATGCATTTATATAAAGACAGATTAGACTTTTTTTGTGACCTCTGAAGTTAAACTGGTGAAGAGAAGGATTTCACGAGTTTACAAAAATGGACTTTGGTCTGAGAAGATTACGAACGTTATGAGATCTTCAGTTATGCCTTCAAACTACAAGACTTACTATTGACTCTCTTATGGAAAATAATCATCTATGATAGTAGCATGTTTTTAACATCAATCAAGAACAAGAATCTACTGCATTAAAGTGGACATTGTTTTGACTGCTCTGAATGCATCCCTGTACAGCATACAATGTGTCCCATCTTTTTTCTTGATGTGTTGAGCTCGTGGCATCCATGGAAACAAAAATATAAAACATACAAAGCCTTCATCTTAGTGTTTTTATCTCAAGACAAAAGCTTTTCTCATGTGACATTAAAACTATGCAGCTGGATGCATCTGTCAAACACATCCCCCTCGCACATAAAAGTACACGATTATCAGTCCAGTCATCTCTTTGATGGCTTTTTTGCAATTCAAACAAAGATTTCTATTTATACTCTTTCTAATCAGTAAGGCACTAGAATGTCTGTAGTCTTCCAATAATAACATTTTCTACATAAGACAAATTAATCAATCAAATTTAACCACCATGCAAATGAAGAAACTAATTTTGTTATATGCAAGAATGCAAGTGCATTTCATCCACAATTTTCACGCACAAAATTCATCAGGTTTAGAAATGAGTTTTGCCATGCTTGTTAATGCATAGGTGTTATGTGAAAATCAATCATGTGGTTCAATATGGGATGGAAGGTGTTATATTCAGAAGAAAATATAATCTAAAATGGAACAGCTAATATTTTGGTTTGAAGAGTCCATGCATTGTAATAACAAATTCAGAAAAGGCATTCTGAAGTGAGTCTTACAGACCTGTTGTTCGTATTTGAGGCATAGAGAATCCAGCTGTTGTGAAAACTCTTTAGCCTGGTTTTCTCTCAGGGACTTGGAGCGCACCAGGTCTTCTTCTACTTTCTCCATCTGTAAGCACAACATAAATTGTTTCAAAACAAATACATTTTACTAAAACAAGGGAATAAGGATAAAGACTAGTAATTCCTTTTTATGGGCCAATATTTGCATCTTTTTTGGAGCATAGGCCAATATTTGATTTTTTTTTTTTTTACTTTAAATTTTAAATCGCAGCAGCCACCTTTGAACTACCAACGCAACAAAGATTTGAGTCCATATGTGCTGTTTTTTTAAAGACTTTTATGGTGTATTCGAAAAGTGGGATGATGATTTTCCAATGAGAGAAAGAGTGATGCAGATGCCATTCCAGTCCATACAACATCATGTGCAGAAAGAGTGAGAAGGGAGGATGGAAAAAGGGCAAAAACTTTGAAGTACTTTCTTGCAACATTAAAGCCTTAGTGGAGAACGTGATGCGGCCCTGCCTCACGAGTGAAGCTGGGAGCAGAGGAGGGAGAGAGGATGACAGCAAGGCAGAACTCCTCTCTGTCGTGGCTTTGATGTGGGCTGAGGATAAAGTCAGATTGGAGATTGGGATGCCAGCGGCTCAATGAGGAGAGAGGAAGAGCTGGGATAGAGAGATGAGAACAGGAGAAAAGGAGTTGGAGGACTGAAGAAAAATACAGACATTTTCCACGCTCAAAAACAAGATATCACTTGCAATTCAAAAACATGCAGCACTGCACGAAGAGAGGAGAGAAAGCCTGAAGCCCACGTGCTCTCAGCATACAGGGCATATTGACAAAGAAGTCGATTACTTACCCGTATCTATAGGCGAAAGATACAGATTAGACTGAATTATGAGAAACTTTGTCGATGGACATATAGTTATTTGAAAACATGTTAATGATATTTTAGAGATAATTAATAAAAATGATATCTCACTATAAAAAATACTGAAATGAAAAAAGAACAGCAGCAACAGGAAATGCCCCTTTAAAAAACACCATACCCATTACAGTCCCTAACTATATCCCTCAAGGTCAGTAAATGTAATCTGTTCTAATGATTAAAGAATACATACTTTCTCCTTTAAACCAAGAATTATTCTTTCCAGCCAAGTTATAACAGTGTTGGGTGGCTGAAAATGGTGCAGCATCCTTTAAAATGCCATTTAGACTGAAACACAAAAAAGGTTCTTGAATCTTATTATATGGCATGCAGCCAAATAATTCATATTCCCTCATCAGTACATCATAACAGCAATAATTATCTTTATTTATTTAAAAAATTCTCTTAGTTTCACACAGTATTTATACTTGAGCAGGACTGTCTTCTTTCTCTAGTGGGTAATATACCTCGAGTCACTCATCAAGAAAAGAAACAAATGAAAAGAAAATTACAATTCTATCATGATTCACACATCATCAGCTCACAGCCCCTTAAAACATTTAGGACCACACTGCGCGTCAGCCTGTCAATACTTCTCTCACGCGCAGCATAACCTAAAATGCTGAAGAAGCCAAACTCTCTTGTAAGACATATCCTGCACAAGTTCATTGTGCATTGATTGGTGAAGCCTCTCAATCAGAGGCAGCCCACACAGTGAAATAGTACTGACTACTCTGGCCTATAATGTACTAATTAGAGTAGAGAATCAGTGTGTACAGCCCATTCTCCACTGTAACCTATGGCTCCAAACAAGCCAGTGACATGCCTCCTGGGAGGAAGTGAGATCAAGTGTGAATATGAAGAGGTGTTAACATTTGTATGTCATTCATTAATGGACAGACAAAATAATAAGTAAATATCGCTGAAAAAATACACAGATTTTCAAAAGTGGAGGCATAACAGGAGATAATGTAGAGTAGGAACTGAACAATAGCCCACATTGACCAATCTGCAGTCAGGCAGAGCCAATTATTGTTTTCATAACAATAGTGAACTCCTAGATTTTCGTTGAATAAAGATAGCTGTCCCTTACCTGCAGTTTCATTTCAGCATAGGCCTTTTCAGAGCTGACTTCCACCTGTTTCTTAAACTGCTCCAGTGCCACGTCGGCCTGCTGCTTCTGCTGCCTCTGGCTCTCTCTGGTCCTCTCCAACTCTCTCTCCGTGTTCCTAAAGACCAAATAAAGACACACTCTAATAAATGCCAAACATATTTCAAGGAGAAATGGATAAAAACATACTTTAATATATTTTACCTGAAACTTAATGTGTTAGAAGCAGGAAAGGAGCAAGGACTAAACTGAGGTTGGCTGCACAAACTACAGAGTTATGCATCTTTGGCTCTCTTTTTTGTCTCTTTTGTTTTTTTGTGTGTGCGTACTACATATAGGACTGTCATTACAACAATTCAAAGTGTGATGTATTGTGGCAGAAAACATTATGATAAACCAGAATATTGAAGCTAATGCAAAAATAAACATGCAATATTGTGCCCGAGGCCCACCAATGCCCAGTCTAAGTGGTATGGTGGATGACATACTTGTATAAGGGTGTGTATGCTGCTCAATGCCCGGTCATGTGCAGAGAGCAGGGGGATTGACAGGCTTAGTGAACAGCATGGCCTCATACTGAGAGTTGTCAGAGCCCAGCCATAACATCCTCCACTACACAAGGCAGCAGCTGTCAGGCTTAAGCCACTGTGTGTGGGAGAGAATGACAGAGCTGGAGGTAAGGCAGCCATCTGGAGTTGGTATTTTTGTGCCACCTGATAATTTGAAAGTTTCAGCTACAACCACGAACTCCTAAACATAATTATACATACAATCTTTAAGTTGAAAGTAAGTTAGTAGTGTTGAGTTAGAAGTAGGACAAAATAACAAGGGTTCATGAGGAATAAGACATCTGGTCCCAAGAAACTGATTGATGCGCACTGGAAAAAATATATGACTAAATGCAAATACCACAATTTGCTTAAAAGTTATATTGTACCTTTAAACATGGTGGCTCAATTGAAAGAACACTTGCCTCTTAACTAAATTATCTATAGAGAGATATTTTTGCAAGCCTTACTTAAAAACATCTCTCAATAGACTATTATGAAATTATGACAAAACTATTCTTTACTCGTTACCTTGATTTAATACAACATAAACAGCAACATTCAAGCCAAATGTTGCCTACCTATTTGCATTACCAAAATCATTCCCAGAAGCGAATATTTTTACTGAAGAGTTGTAAAGAAATCAAGTCTCTATTAAAATAAATAAAAACATTCTGCAGCAACACAACACATGTTTATGAAGACGAGGCTAAATGGAAAAACAGAAACCAGGGAGATGAAATGTGTTGGAATTGAAAGAAAATCATAAAAGGCCCAGCAACAGAACAGGGGCAGAAGAAAGACAGACCAACATTCTTCCTTCTCTTTTTACAGAGCTGTGCCTTTGTAATTTTGGTCTCTCTCATGTACGACATCAAACGACACAGAAATTGTTTTTTTTTTTTTTTTACTTCTCTCTTTCTCTCCCAATTTTGTGTACTCTGTAATTATTAATCAATCCCTTTGCATGACTGCCTTCTGGGTTCAAACGCACAAAGAATACGTGAGGAGAGATGATGGGAAAAGAGGAGGAAGATGAGAAAGTAAGTTTGAGAGTTAAAAGTATGAGGTGCATAAGCAATCAGAAATGTTTTAGAACATTGTAGTAACTTTTGAAAGGTAATATTTGCATCTAACTCGCTGCGTGGTCTACTACAAGTGACAAATAAACTATAGCATTTTTATCAAGAGTGATGCTAATACAGAATCTCTACTCCATACATTCCTTTTGCCCTTTTTAGCATATCAGCCATAAATCTACAGCATAGACTGATATTTTCTTTGGCCCAACCAGCAGCCTAAATAGGCAGAAAACAAAAAACAAAAATGTAACTACACTAGAGTCTACACAGTTTGTAGTAAAAGAATGTTGTGGATGAGTCTGTACTAAAATTTTATTCAATAATTTGGGGAAAAAAACCTAAATCAGCTCTAAATATAGCGACCCAAAAAAGTCAGCAGAGGTCACCGGCCATTGGATCCTCTGGATTCTAAACAATCAGTATTGGCATCGGCCATGAAAAAAGTGCATCTTGGTCGATCTCTAACATTCAGTATATAATAACTGACTGTAGAGGACACTCCAACTTTGAACAATCGACTTTATGAAGACAGTGTGCGGCTGTCACATTGGTAGACAGTACGTCACCATCAATAAGGTTATGGTGATGCAGTGATGAGAGGACACGGATAGACTGGGAGGAAGCCTGGGAACAGCAAAGGGATGGGAGGGAGCGCATAGTTCCAGTGACGGGGCAGCCTGCTGACTTTAAAGGGAGCTCTGGTCAGAAAAGTGGAAGGCTTAAATTAAAGATGGGCTGTACTCAGGAAGAAGTCTTTTTACTTCTTAATCCTAAAAGCAGTTTCAAAGTGAGAGAAGTGCTTTGGTTCTGGTCTGATAAATGGAAGACTGGGGAGGACAGCGCTTTGGAACAGTTTTGACAATATTAATCAATTGAAATATGTTTTCAAAGAACAAAACCCTATGAGAAAAGCTGGTTTAAATCCAGTGCTACACTCTTAAGGGGTGTGTGGTAGTAGGCCAGATTAAATAGGTCAATATAACATTTTAATTAGCTGACTAACGTGGTGTATATGGAATGTTTTTGCATTGTGTCAATTACGTCAATTTGGACAACACACTAAAACAGACGACTTTATACTACAGTGGAATTTGTGAATCAATTCCAGAGGTCATTTTAGCGTAAAAAAAAAAAAAAAAAAAAAAGAAGAAAAAAAGTCATGTGTTAGACACACAACTGTTTCATTTCAGTTAGTTTGCATTATATACATTATACCTGGTCAAAAATGACATTATACCTGGACAAAAATGAATCAAGAATGACAGAGACAATGCAAAGTCTATACAAAGCTAATACATACATGCCATTCATGTAAGTAGAGTATTTAGGAGTGTATGGGCTGTAATGTGGGAGGAGCTGCCAATGGGAAAGCTTTGCAAATAGACTAGCTAGCATGTATGCTCACATGTGGATGCCTCTGGTTGTAGCATAAAAAGAAGTAGAGCTTGTGTGTGTGTGTGTGTGTGTGTGTGTGTGTGTGTGCGTGTGTGTGTGTGTGTGTGTGTGTGCGTGCGTGCGTGTGTGTGTGTGCGTGTGTGCGTGTGTGCCAGAGCACGCATCACCCGCGCTCCTGCGTCTGTGAGCTCATCCAAACGGAATGATAACGAATCCACAGACACATCAAAGGGGTCTTCGCCAAAGAAGAGGAGCACATAAAAAGAGAAAAAAAAAAAAAAATGCAAAACTGAAATATGCAGCCCCCTCTGAAGAAAAAATAAAACAGGCTTGGTTTTCATCCGCACATCCCCAGAGAGAGGCAAAAGGAAGACAGAAAAAGACAGACCACAAATAAGTGCGCACAAAAAGCAACAGTGCAAGGGCAAGAACATACTAAAGTCACAAAGAGACTCAATAAACATTACAATCCAAAACAACTAATCAAAAGTCACTCGGTCTAGAACTGAAAAAGTTGGCATTGTGTATCAGGCTAAATGATGCAACAATGGAGACAGATTTTCAAAAGCTAAACAAGTGTACCCAGAGCTCTAAACCATGGGGTGTTCTCAAGCAGAAGTGGAGAAGCTCGTCTCAAATACATAGTCCTGCATCATGTCGACTTTTGAAACAAAATAATCTTGAGCATTACACAAGGAGAAAAAGCAAAATTCGATAATCATTTTTAGCAATACTTGATTGGATATACCGTAAATTAATCAGATATTTAACAGACTAGAATATTCTGCATACATTATAAAACAACCATCTAAAAAGCAATGACCATATTGCAAAAGAGTCACAAGTTTCAGTGATGGTCCCAAGGCCAACTAGACTTCACTTGTAAAATGAATGGCAAATATTTATGCAAATTACTATGTGTATAGTCACTTTTCCTGCAATTGGAGGTTTAATCCCTGTTGTATAACCTATACAGTGGCTAATGATACTTTGCAGTGATATCACACTGGGGGAAGAAGGTTTCATATGCTCCACCACAGTCATAGTGCATCAGTTTAACTATGTCAATAAATAAACAATAACATTTAGACTTAGACATCTTTGTTTGACATGGCTAAAGACTAAAATCATAATGTTTCCCCTTTTAAATCTGAAAGTCTTAATGTTTTGCAAATGTGTCCTTTCACTTAACCAGACATTTTCCCTTTGTTGAGTTGGTCGTATTGAGTTAGTGCTTAACCCATGTTTGAACAACTTTTTCCCACCTCAGTCACTTAGGGAGGGCATATTGACTGTGGCTTTCCTTTATTCGGGATCCATACATCCACCTGCCCCCGCCCCCCGTCCCGAGCGAGCTGTTGGCCTGTAGACCACCTCCCTCATCCCCGTCGTCATGGGAGAGGAGTGCTCTGTGAGATAAGACCGCTTCAAACGCACACATGCACATGCTAAATAGCAGCAACTTTCAAGTCTATCTTGTGGCAATAAACATAGTTACAAGTTGAAAGTAACAGCCAGTAATAATAAAAACAACAATGGCATAAAAGCACTTTCAAATGTATGTGTTCACTCTACAAATACTGTATAAAACATAAAAGTTCAGGATAGAATGGAACAATATGCATAGAACAGCAAGGAGATGTGTTGAAGATGAAGAATCATTGTAATTATGTGTATATCAATATAAAAAGAATTTTGAAATAAAATGTTAGATGTGAAAGGTAAACAAATTTAATCTGCTCCAAAAACTACCAATGGAATTTAATTAATCTATCTTATAAATGTCAAATTTATATTATTAATTTATTCAAAAAGTGTGATATAGGCGACCATACTAGAGGAATAGTAATCAAGAACAGTGAATGAAAGTGAATTAATGATTTCACCACTTTTAATTAAGGTGAGAGTCAAATAAAGTGAATCTGTTTAGCTGCATTAGTGAATATCGTTATAAGAGTGTCCTAGAATACATTTCCAGAAATAGATCATCCACATCTCAGCTACTTAAACCAGTCATTAATGTGATATGTTTAAATGAGGATTCTGGGGTCACTGTTGCAAATGGTAGCCAAGCTGTGTCTCCCAAGAGTTCAGTGGCTTTGTTTTGGTCTCCCTTTGTGCAGCATCCCTCCACCTCTATGCTAATGTCCTCTAATGATCTGAGGCGTGTTGGGGATGAAAGAAAAGAAGAAAAACTTGTTCTGTGCATAGCTTTGTAGTTCTTTCGGTTGTTGTTGCTATAGTAACGCAACCCTAGAAGTGAAATTGAAGCAGCGGTTCTTATTGGATTGGATGAGTTTTTTTCTCTCCTTTGAAAATAAATTTCAAAAGTAAATGTTCTCATCCTGGTTACTTTGAGCCTAATAAGAATATCTAGAATTCAGAGGTGTCCAAACTTTTCTTTCACCAAGTGGAGGGCCTCATAATGATGTTTAATACTGTCAAACATTATACAAACAGTTCAGATGGACACAATTAAAGTAGCTTTGACTAAGCCAGTATTTTCTTAAAAATAACATAAGTGTTAGATATGATATTATGTTTGTTTGTTTATTTGTGTGGTTGTTTGTTTTGCCATACAAAATAGTCCTATGATCATTTGAGCTTGTTCACTAAGAGAGGACCAACAAAAAATTGTCTGGGAGCCATATTTGGTCCTGGGTCCAAATATGGCCTCTAGATGCTCTAGATAAACATATTCACATATTTTAGTACACAAAAACATAAGATTCAATGTGACATAAAACTTTGGCCAACTTTGAAGGGTTAGGATTTGCGGTAGTGCAAGTGATCCCTTAACAAAGTAGCCATTAGTCAATCGCTTAACCTAAATCAAACAACAAAACCCAAGCAGAACATATGGACAAGCTGTACACCCACATGTCTACCATAGCACAGCCCACAGTATTTGGCACATGGAAGGCATTTTGAACAGTTCTTCTTGTTTAATTTTATCATCCATCCTCCCATCTTCAGAGGAGCACACATCTAAACACGGACACACGCACGCACACACGCACGCACACACGCACGCACGCACGCACGCACGCACGCACGCACACACACACACACACACACACACCTCTGCGTGCGGTCTGGTTTGACTTTGAAGTTGTGCTGGATCGCCTTTAAAGGCCTTCAGTGTTGCCACGGCAGCAGGCAGGTAACAGACATCGGACTGCAGTGTGTAAATGTGTGTGTGTGTGTGATTTTGGAGTAAACCCTGAGCACTTAATTAGCTCTGAGACTGATGGCCCTCTCCCCGTTTAAGTCTAAATGAGGCAGTGATGGGCTCGTTACTGATACCAACAACACAGATGCACAAACAAAGCCGTCTGGTGTGGTTACACGTGTCCTCTGGTGTTTGCTGACAATGACATGCACAAAGAAGAAGAAATATGCAAATATGTCATTTTTGATCAAAACACTTTCACAGAAAACAGCGTTCTATTGTTTTTGAACTAAGAGAAATCTTACAGTGCATTACATTGTATTGATAAAAATATCCATCCATCCATCTTCTCCCGCTTAATCCGGCTGGGTCGCGGGGGCAGCACGCTGCCCATTACTCTGTGCACCAGACCCAGATAAAAATATATAAAATAAAAGTATAATATATGAATTGCCACATAACATTAGTGTAGTTTGTGATTTTTAATTATACTGTTATATATATCAGTTAATTTATTAATTAAGATCAGGTATTTGTATGAAAAGCATTGTAAGAATAATTTATATTGTAATTAATAAACCAGTTGTATAAACCACCCTCATTTTTTTGATAATTTGTAAATCATACTGTAAAGTTGAATATGTTTCCATAGATTATTCGGATAATTATTTATCATGATCATGGGATACTGACAATAACTATAATGTTTTTTCAAGATTTGTTTTATTTTTCCTTCCATTTTTGTCTATAAGGAAAGTCATGGCACAGGGGCTGGTGTTGGCCCAGGCTAAGGATATTAAATGGGCCAAGTCAGCGCTGTGTTTAATTGTGCAGAACACATTCTAGTTTGAACAGGGAATCTGTAATCTGCCTGGGACCTAAACCCAACTAATGTATTCCAGTGCAGGGTTAATTACTGAAGGAATGCACTGACGGGCTGTTTGGCTGGAATCTGCTGAGACCTTACTTTTTAACAGTGTGAGCTTAAACAAAGAATGCTGGGAGATTAGAGCCACAAACCCACCTGTTTAATACTGTATGAGTAGGCAATTTGTAGTTATAATTTTCATATTAAGAGATTAAGAGTTAACTCAAGAGTCGATCTCATCTGAGAGACATAAACAGATCTCATTCCACTGTACAGTGTGGCTCGAGATGTGTCAGGGGGAATGGTGACCAGACTAAATAATACAGAGATAGCATTCTTGCCAGGCAAACCAACCTTAGTTTTACATGTAAAACACAGATCCAGAAGTAGTTTGTGGTGTCTACTACTATGTATTGTCAGACATTACCTGAGACTGTCTTCAAGCTGGGCAATCTTTCTCTTAGCTTCTGCACGCTCCTTCTCCGCCTCGCTGTGCGTAGCCAGAGCCTATAGGGGAATAAAAGAAAAGGAGGTGGAGGTGCAAGTGAGTGCAAGAGCCGACACAATCAAACATCACTCAACAAACGTCTGCTGCCAAGGACTGTAAGCATCTGGAGCGGTCTCTTCTCTCCATCACCCCATCAAACGTATACCATCCGAGCACAGGGCCTCTTTCAGTCCATCTATGGCAGCCAGATGGGCCTTCTTTATGTCAGGAGCCTCCCTAGGCCTCTCAACATGTTTCTTTTACTACTTCTCAAGAGCAGAACAGAGCTCTCAGGGGACCCAGAAGAGATTGTCGATGACTGAGACATTCCCAGACAGTATTTTGCACTTGTGTTAAGGTTTTTATTGTTCCAACATAGCAACAGTCTACCATGACACAAGATCAATATCAGATCTTTATAAAGTTATTTTGCCTTAGTGTGAAAATGTAGCTTGAATTAACTTAACCACAACAAACAAACTATTTCACAAATGTTCAGCCTTTTTAGAGTGATTAGGGTAAAAGGGGACAAAAAATCATGATGTACCTTCTTTTCCCATTGGATCTGGAGTTCATCTTTTTCCATCTGTAACTTTATCTCCTGATCCTATAGTAGAAAGTGAATACATTAAGTATACTGTAAATTTGCTCAAACATATTTGCAGTTTTAACAGTCATACCCGGAGCTGTTTGACTCGAAGATTCTCACTGTCCTGGAGTTGCAACCTAAGCTGACCTACAGTTTTCTCCAACTCTCCAATCAATTCAGAAGCCTAAAGAAAAACACATTTGTTAATAATTCATGTGCAAGCTCAGAGAAATTATGATAATTCTTTATAGTTACTGTAACCTTAGCCGCAGACAGAATATGCTCCTGCTGCAAGTGGCTTATATCTGTTTCATATTTGGTGTGAAGCCTGTCTATGTTCTGTTCATAGAGCTTCTTCTGGTCTTCTTTCTCTTTTTGGAGGTTTACAGTTCTGCATGGAAAAGCACAATACAAAAGAGTAAATAAAGCATGCTAGTGTGTACATTGCAAGATAAATCCACACTTTAAGACTCAAAGACCTCCTGTTGGCCTCCTGCAGTTCAGCGCTGATGGCTGCGATGTGGATTTCCAGCTGAGCCTTCTCCTGTGTCACCTTCTGCCTCAGCGTGTTCCCCTTTTCAACCTCCACCGACTGCTGCTTCACCCTCTTCTCCAGCTCACGCACTGTTAGCTCCTAATGCACAGCAACGCATCACAGTTCACTGGGTAAGGACAACAAAGTGTTAACAACTTGAATGAACTACTGCAAGCTGTGCAAAGGAATTTGTTTGCTGTGGTTCATATGAATTATTTAGAAACATAATGATACTCATTTCTGTGGTTGTAGGTCATCACATACAATCTACCTATTCTAGTAAGTATTAACAGGAAAACTGCACTACTGTACCAAGGACACTCCCAGCTTGGACACTGTTGACATTTCATTGCAGATAGCTCTATTTGACCTGTGTCATCAGAGGTTGTAATACTTCCTATAATGGATGCATGCATAACCAGACTTGAATGGACAATACACAAAACACTTTATTGTAGATTTTATTGTAGATAAAGTATTGTAGTAAAAAAAAAAAAAAAAAAAAAAAAAAGGATTTGTATAAATAAACTACTTCTGCGTTAGTTCTAAACAGTGGCAGGAGACTGTAGAAGTCTCTCTGGCTACTTCAATTATTTCTACAAGTATGATAAATCAGGGACATTGGAAGTAAGTAGTTAGGATATATTAAAATTATAGAACAACAGCTTTTACTTTGACCTGCATGATCAATACCATATAGCATAAAGAATAACTACTGCAATAGCATTAATAGTTAACATGAGGCATGTTTATGAATCGAACACATAGGTCTCTTGAATTGATACCTTTAAAATGTAAAAAAAAAAAAATGCAATTAACTTAACTTAATATTATGGACTGTATGTTTTTCGATTCCACGACATCCTTGAAGACTTTTATTTCAGATAATGATCAAAGCGACTTAAGCGTTCTTCCTGAAACATTTGGATGAAATGTCCCTTTCCCTTTTTGTCCTGTTGTCTGCGTGTCTTTGTGAGTTAACGTGTGACAACGTGGTATGTGGCGAAGGCAGTATGATGATAGGCTCTGATTAAAGTTGGAGCGTGCTGGTTGATCTAGTCGATGAAAGAGGCTGGTGCTGACAGGATGTGGAATGATGGGAGCTGTGTGTTTGAAAATAGTCAGAAAGCAGCAGCCGACCAACACGGTGACAAGGTTTGGTGTTGTGATAGTGATACAAGATCTTAGGGGGGACTAGATTATCCCCAGACACTTGGTGAGGACACTTATGTTTGAGAAAAGGTGAAAGAAAACCAAGCTTTTATGTCAACTGCCATGCTGGACAAACTCACAAACAAAATTAACTAAATTGTCTATTCCATGTGGTGCTACTTTTAACTACTATGAGAATGATGGTTGTAAATGTACCATTATCTGTAGAAAAAAGTGACTACAGCATTACCAATCCAAGCTACCTTTATACGGTATATTGACTGTAATATTTTACAAGAAGTAGTTCTTTGAAACTCTAGGGATTGTCTGCTCTTAATAATTAAAAGAGAGGCCTATACTACAGGCCCACACTGTCCAGTGTTTGATGCCTCATAACTGTGGGTCTGTTGACAGATTAAGGCCAGAAGCTCTGTGTGTATGTGCGATATGAGAGAAGCCTGTGAATGCTGATATTGATAACAGTGCTATTTATGAAGCAGCACATTAGCCTGTTCTGTGCTGATGAGCATCACTAATGAAATGTGCGTGTTTCCTCTTAAAACCACAGTCTTTGAGAAAACATCAAAGAAAGTGCTTTGGGAGGTGTGTGTTTGTGTGTGTGCCTGCATATCTGCAAGCTCTGCCACTGCCATGAGAAGACTGAATACCGCCGGGATCAAAGACCTTTGTAAAGATGACAGATAGAAAAAATGAGAGTTGCTCTCACCCAGAGGTTATTGAGTGTCTTTCCTCATTTCCACCACAGTGTGAGTCACCGATTTATAATTAAACTTATGACACATGAGTAAACTGAGAATGTACTTAGAGCCAAACATCAGTACAGACTGATATATAAATACACACGTTTTGTCACAGCAAATCCTGTTTGCCTAAAAAAAAATAAAAATAAAGAGATGATAGGGAAATGTAAGTGTGCAATGTTAATCCTGATTTGTGGTTGAGTGTACTTTTTCACAGCTTGATGCTAATGTCAGAATCTGTAAAAAAGATGAATGCATCCTGACAAATATTTACATCCTGGGCTTTTGCTGCCAGAGCTGTACTCACGGTGGACTGTGCCCGAGCACTGTACTCTGCCTCCATCTTGGCCAGCCGCAGGTTGGTCTCCTCCAACAGCTCCTGGATGTTCATGGTGTGCTTCTTCTGTAGTTCAAACTTCTCCTGCTCCATCTCTGTCACGGTGGCATGGAGCTGCAAAAGCACAAAGCACATATCCGCTTCAATTACATGCTACATTTCACTCAGCCTGTTATGTTTTCCATTTCAAATCACAGACCAATTTTCTTTTACATGGCAAAAGAACTATCACCAGGGAAGTGACCCCAATGAAATGAGAAGCGACAAGAGAGAATTTCATTTGCCACTCACTTAACTAAAGCAATCACACAATCCACAGAACTGTGCACAGGCTGTGAAGAAAAAGTGCTTTTAAATTGACAAAACACGCCAATTAAAAAAAACAAAAACACTTCCAAACACTAGTTTTATCTTGCATTAACAATACCTGGACTCAAACTCTTTTTAGTTGCAGGGTAAATTCTGTTTTATGACTCAACATAACATAGTCCACAAACCATTCATCTTGGGTAAACTCCAGAATGAGCAGCTGATACACTAATTTTGGCAGTTTAATCCCTTTTTAGAAAACCGAACATTTTCATCATGGTAGATAATCCTCACCATGTCTTTAAAACTAGAAAAAGCTAGAGGTATTGCCTAGGATCCAGAATAAACACTCTAATTTATTTTTTTACCTGGTCACAGTAAAGTACTTGCACAAAAATGTGTGCATACGTCAAGGACTTAGAGGGGACTGGAGCCTGGAACAAAATGACTTCCAACTGGCTCAGGGATGCTTACTGGATTTTTGGCCTCAAAGTATCTAAGCCTGCTTCCTACCTTCTTCTCCCACTCATTTTTCAGAAAATCACTGCTTTGAGCTGCCATTTTCTTCAGCTCTGCGATTTGCTTCTCTTTGCTCTCAGTGATGACCTGGGACTCCTGCAGCACACTCTGAACTGTAGGGAGAAAGAGGAATGGCTTTGACAGTAAATGCTTTAAATTCAACAATACTCTACAGCTACATTGAAGGCACAGCTGGAGATCATCACTCTACACTAGAGTATAACTGAGAGCAGTTATATCTATAGAGCCTCTTTACACTGGTGCTGGTGACACAAGTGTAAACAGTCTCCCCATTCACCCCACACTTGAACTCTGACCTTTCCTCTCCAGCTTTCGGATTGTCTCCTCGGATTGCTTCTGCTTGGCCAGGTATGTGCTCTTCAACTCTTCAATTTCGCTGTTCTTTCGGGCCAAAATCTGCAATAAAAATAAACTGATCATAAGTGGCTTACATTCACATACATTTATTTAAACAATACTTCAACTAACATTTTAGTTGAAGTATTGTTTATACTAGGAGGAATTGGGTTTGGGATTGGGTTGTACATATCTTTAAAATGCTGAAGATACAGAATCTTCAGTAGAGGATCTTGAATTAAAACATAAATATTTATTAAAACAGGTGTCTTAAATTAAGATGGAATTTAGGGAGATTTCTTAAAATGGATTGGTAAAATGTTAACACTGGATAGTATTGTACACACAATGGCTTGTTTAAAATACTCTAGTAATAAAAATTACAAATAAACTTATCATTAAACAGTTTTCACACTTGCTTGCATATATTTTTCAAATGAAGAAGTTAGTAAATGTTTGAGAAGCAGCTGTGATGAGGTGGAATAAGGTAAGAGTTTTTACTTGGTGATACCATCTGTGTGTAATTAGTCGAATCAGGACAATGGGAGTCGGGGTTTTAGTACTGAGCAGCAGCAGCAAAACCTCTTTACTTCCAAGTTAAAACAGACTATTAAAGCAAGATCTAGATTAGTGTAACATACAGTAGTGAGTAGAACACCATATGCTCTGTAGTCCTTTTTCTCATTTGATGGAGTATTCTGACATTTGTAGTACTCGCAGAGAATATTATAGCGGTAAATAAGTAATATACACAGCACTATACGCATTTTGAAAATGCAAGTATTGTGTATTCATGAGTTTCAGCTTTCAACATTGAGGCCTTTTGCTCTTTAAGAAGATATAATACATGTTTTACAAAATGTAAGGGATATCCAGTATAGACCAGATTTTTTCCTTGTAACCAGAAACATTACAACAGGGTTAAAATATGGTTCTTTCTACCTTCTCAACATCTCCATCATGTCTCTGCTGCATTTTCAGTTTCTCCTCCTGGTGCTTGGCCTCCAGAACTTTCATCTTCAACTCAGCCTGGAAATAAAGTAATATCTCTTAATGAGCAGAAAAAAAGTAAAATGAAATGCAAACGTGTTCACAGGTTGAGTTATTTCAATAAAAAAACAAAGAGAGGTTTATGTTTAAAAACAACTGAATGGCAAACTTTTTTCATGCTCAAGTTAAAATTTTATATTAAATCCTAGTAAAAATACAGACTTTCATGTCATTTCACTTTATGTAGTAGTCTAACCTATGTCCTTCGGTGACAAATAATATTCCAATCAATTTAAAGCAGCAAAGCCATGTTCTAAGAAAATGAGTGATAGGGCACAGTGACTTCTGATAAAATGTATTAACTATATTGAGTAATGTAGTACCAACTGCCAACATGAAATGTATCAAACAGAGGAAACCATTCACAAGTTTGCCTTCATGCAATGTATAACTTTGGCTGGTGAACTTAAGTTTAGACATTGGGAAATCTTCAATGCTCAGTATAAACTAAATAGGTGGATAGCAAAAACAGAGCCTTTTTATATCATTTCCATAGCTGAAAGACTCCTGCCTAAGGTTATGCCAAACTATGTGTGCGCCATCAAAGTGCAGAGTGTTTTTGAAGCAGCCCTCTCTAGCTTCTTGCCTGTGGGTGGTGCAACGATAACAGCAGCATATGGCTATTCGCACTCAAAAATGTAGCAGCAGATTCCTGCTTGAGTTTTTCTTTTTTAATGTGATCATTTGGTTTCAATATTGTGGTTGTTCCAGCTTTACTATATTTTTTCTTTGAAGTAATAAAAATAAGCATAACTTGTTTCCACACATGCAATATGAATGACCACAAAGAGAGGCCCTGTATGAGGGTGACTGGTCAGTAGCTTTGATGGTCGTGTTTAGACACCGGCTGCTCTGGTGTGATAATCAACCCTGGAGCTCTTTGAATGTAGCATCTATGTGTGAATATGTCACTGAGGAACAACATCCAGAGTCTAGTCTCGTTTATTCCTGACATCAATGCCATTAAGCCGAGATTCCTGAGACCTGGAGTCAATGGGACCACATCAAACATTAGTTCATTTAATAATCATAATTCCCCTCTGTTAGGCATTCCTACACCATAAGTAAGCTCAATCACAAAAAAAAATACCCAAAATAAGAATAAACTACAAAACACAAGTAGGATTACAGCCAGAAAAATAACCTGAAATACAAGCATGACTAAAAGACTAATCTTACCCTATCTTGCCCTCAAACTTAGCACTAGTGCTAGCGTTAAGGAGGGAGCATGTCTAGGTTGGGCTGTACTTCGCTGCTAGAGGCTGGAGTGGGACGGTACAAGTACATATATGGTGATGACATCTCAACCAATCTGAGAGCACTGTGGCATTTAAAATCACTGCCAGTGTGGGTAATGTCTGCAATTTTTGCCTCATTACCAGGCAGCAAAGAGGGCTGTGGGGAAAAATTATATATGGGTACAATAAAACAGCTCCGGAGCCACACGATGCAAGTACACACCGGTAGAAGCGCCAGGAATATAGAATTTTGGATGGGCTGTGACAGAACTGGCTGGGTATGTGTTCCGAACACTCCGCACCCACGTGCGCCCCTGTCACGCACGCACACCCCTATAAGCCTGTGCACACACACACACGTTAACCTTTTTAGTTTTCTCTGCGTTCCTTCGTTTGTTTGCCTCCCATTACGTAGCAGTTTGCCTCCCATTACGTAGCAGACCAATGTTTATCTCATGTGCTCCCCATCCCACAGCAGACACACTGAGTGCTGCTCTTCCCCTGATCGCACCCGCTCCCGCCTGTCCCAGCAGTCTGCTACCGCATCTCTCATCAGTCTGCTCTGCTCCGCTGTCATAACCCTGAGCCGTCAATGAATGTGCAGACTCAGAGTCTGGCTGCTCCACGGCTCCATGCACAGTCTTCTGTGGTTCTGGTGGTAGCCTACCTACCAAAACAGCACAATGGAAATAATTTGGTCACAAAATTAAATGGAGCCGACAACAAAAAGGGTACGAGGATGTGAAGAAATTCAACATTGCAGTATTAGGACCGCAGACAGGGCAAGAAAACACACTTTAGGACAGTGCTGTAAACGGCCTCATGTGAATGAGCAGTTTTTGTACAGTTCCAGATCAAACCAAACTATAGAGCAGTGCTAAGCCGATACAGGAAGCAGGCGCGAGGCGGTGCTCTGCTGCGGGAGGGCATCTGGGTGGCGCCCGAACATCCTGCACGTCACACGAACATGTTATGAATCTTAAGCATTTACCATCATAATATATTTCCAAATAAAAGAAGCCTTGAGCATGTCGCATGTTGTTTTTCAGTAAACTAGTTTGATTTGATTTATTTTTACGATTCTGGCGGTTTACAGAATGCGCCACATCACGCCCTCAATTTGCTCCACTCCACCTGATATTTAGGCATGGCACACCTCTTCTTTAGAGCTCCAGACCAGAGACTAGACCAGGACCAGGACCAGAGACCAGACCAGTGACCAGACCATTGTGTCTTATCTTACTGATAAAAGACAATGACATTGTAGAGTCAGACACACTTGAAGACCTGTGACTTTTCTCTGTTCAACTCTCACAAAGGTTGTAAGCAACTTCAGTCATAGATAAGAAGGATTCATTCATTGCATTCCTCAAAAGCGCAATCTGAAGTAAGTGCAATCGGACTGAGAACTTCTAAGGGCAAAACAAAAACAATTACGGGATCAATCAATAGAAAACATAGGTAGTAACTTCCATCTACGGTGGTGCCGATCTAGTCTAGCTCAAAATTACTGAAGAATGGGTCAGACACAAAGGACAAATATCCCTGCGGGGACAATAAAGTATATCTTAACTCTACACATGTAAACTTCTGTTGAAATGAAAATATCTGAAGCATAATTAAGACACTTAAACCACAAATTAAGCCCGATCTCTGACAAAGCTGTTAGGTTTGTGCCTTTCATCTGTCTCTTTCTTGTGTATGTCTTATGCTACTGAAGGAGCCACAAGAGACCTGTCGGGGTAGAAGAAAGAGCAAGATAAAATAGAAGGCATGGCAGAATGAGATGGCAGTGATTGAAAAGCACATCACTGCAATAGTCCCTCCTGCCCCCTCTGCCACCCATAACATAAAAAAAAGAAACTTAAAAAAAAAAAAAAACGCACATGTGGGGGTGTCACTTTCACATCTGCTCTTCAAATGCTCTTTGGAGAAAGTTTGTCAAACTAGCAGGGGCGTTTGAAACTTGTTTATAAAGGCGTCTGTGATGGGAGAAGGAGGAGGGAACGTCGTACACCTAAAGCTTCAGAGATGTCTTCAATCAGCTTGACTGGGTGGCACTGCTTTCTTCTCCTCTCCCCGTCTTCTGAGTTGTAGCGCACGCTGTAAGATGCCATGTTTTTTGACACTTCGCTCTTGAAAGGATAAAAGGAGTCGGAGAGGGAAACGGGAGAGGGAAAGCAAGGAGAAGAGTTTCTGTTTTTGGCTCGCGAAAAACCGGCACGGGGTCAAGGCCTGTCTTCCTCAAGGGGACGTGCTTGCAAATCGTCTGCTAACTGTTTAGGCGGCACAAAGCAAGGTTGTCGTTTGTGCTTCTCCTTGGTCTTGTGTGAGATGTACGATGTCCCGGTACAGCTTTCATCCTCTGTAAACACAGATGCTCTGGGATAGTCAGAATGCAGTCTGCCGCTATCTTCTAAAGAACAGATAGATGCCATTTCACACTCAAGACGAGAAGTTAATTTACTGTCTCTTTATCCAGATAGAAGGATAAAAACTTCAGACACTTAGCCACAAGTTAACATCGACAACAAAGTTAGCATGATGAAACAACTGCTTCACAAAGATTAGGTTCTCTGTAATTGTGCTGTTGGTTACAATTAAATTAAATCCATTAAAAGCTATTTTATGTATATTGTGAATAAACCCAACATAAGCTGCAAGATTTTGTATTTTGTGATTTATGTTTACAAAGTACAATTCTGTTCAGAGAACAAAGTTCTGCCATGTTTTTCATTAAAAGATAGTCATTTACAACCTAAATAATTACAAACTGCATCTACACAAATTCATAATTTATATTCAGTTGCAATATATTATGCAGCCTTATAGTCAACAGCAATATTGCTTTTTTATTGTTGTAGTTGGATTGTGTGACAAGTCTTGAGGTTGATGTCTACATTTGTGTTATATAATGTAATCATCTTGATGTTGAATACACATTCTGAAAAATATTTAATTTCACCATTACTCTACACACCTTTTTTTTCATGCAAAATACAAAAAGAAAGAGAGAGACTTCATCATGAAAGAACAGTGCTGGTCTCTTGAGCTTGCTGGTCTCCTACAGCTTCATGAAAATCAAACTAGACTTCAGTTAGCCTTTATAGTACTGAGGCTCACTAGCTTGCTCTTTTTTGGCTTTGAATGACGATCAGATAAGACTAAGCCATGGCCCTCTAAATCACAAGCTGAGACCACAAGCCTTTTCCCCGAAGATTCGTGGATGAGCACGACTGGATCATTACTGCAGTGGATAAGGGAAGGGTCTTAGCTCCAGATCGAGGCATGTGACTCTGAAGATGTGAAAGGCTGACACTAACAAACCCCCCTGACTCACTGTGTCTAAGGCTAACTGTTCTAATGGAGCATAGTAAAACATGTACAATAAAAACACTTCAAACTGCTGTTTGAAAAAAATGATTGAACTTCAAAATATAGTCTTCTAGATATAATAAAAATGAGTAAAAATAAAAAATAAGTGCATTTACTATCTGTATGACTCAAAATGGGGCAGTAGTGGCACAGTGCTTGTGGAAACAATCTTGTGTTTTTTTCCCCATGTGTCTTGTACTGTCTCACTCTCGTGTTGAAATTGTGTCTCGAATACTCACCACTACGGAGTACAGTTCTGGCAAATGCATAGTATAATATTGTTGTGTGTAAATTTTTAATCAGAGTTTAAATATTTAGGATCACCTGTTCAACGTTAAAGCAAGTGCAATGAGCCTAGATGTTTCACTCTGCCTACAGGCATCCAGCTGTATTTGTCGACCTGACCTCATCTCTTGAACTTTAATTGAATTTATAAAAGCTCTGATAGGGTGTGCTGGAGGATCAGTGGGAGTACGCTCCTGCCAACCACTTTCCTTTAGTCAGTTGCCCACAAATGCAGTATAAGCTAAATGACTCAAAACTATGATCGCTTATGGAAATGTTACTCAGCTGCCACTCATTATTCCATAGGAAATGTACAGTCAGCATTCTTATCACTCTCACTTAGCTTAGCTCTTTGTGAAAGCTGAGATCTTGCATGCATAATAACATTTGGTTAGCATAACGTTTTAAACCCAAGATCAGTTTTAAGATGGACTAGGCAGATTAAGTGGAAGTGATGTCAGTGATTGAGCTGACCGCCATGCACTAACAAGGGTGGGCATGGTTCCCGGTGGCGCAATAGAAAACTTTAATGTGGCCATTGAGGATAAGCTGGCTAAAGAGGGATTTGTGGCTCAGGTCAGAGCTGTGAGGAAACGTGTGTGTGGTCACAGCTGTATCCTGAAGTCAAGCACTGCCCATATCCATATAAGCCACTTTTAATTGCCAATACTGACACTTGATACAGATTAAATATAACATCATACAACCTGCACCTGAAGGGGCATCTGGCACAAAGACAGTCAGTTCAGTAGTAAAGATGATGTCAAAAAGGGGATTCTACACTTTATTGGTATTGGTATTGGTGTGTGTGTGTGTGTGTGTGTGTGTGTGTGTGTGTGTGTGTGTGTGTGTGTGTGTGTGTGTGTGTGTGTGTGTGTGTGTGTGTGTGTGTGTGTGTGTGTGTGTGTGTGTGTGTGTGTATATATATATATATATATATATATATATATATATATATATATATATATATATATATATATATATATATATATATATATATATATATATATATATATATATATATATATATATATATATATATATATTTTTTTTTTTTTTTTTTTCCCCAACAAGTAGCTAAGCAAAGGCCTCAAAATCATAATTTATGTTCTTCCATTACTGCGCATATGACAGGCTAAACAACACATTTCTCTAAAATATTGTTACATTTAAGAGTTTGCAAATAACCATGCCAACTTGTTTAACAATTGGGTGAAGTTTATAACTTCCTGGTTTTGTAGCAGGTATCTGTCACTGAGCTGTAAATCACTGCTGTAACTCATCTGACACACTTTTATAATTTGACAAATATAAATGACTGTTTAGTGCTAAAATTGTTCCTGCATTTAAGATGGAATTTCGGGATGAAAAGGAATTTGTTTTCAGAACCAATTTTAATATTTTTCAACTCTTTTGTGTCAACTTTTCTATGCGCAAACCCACTTCATTGTTGTAAAACTATGATATAATACTTAACACCAAACAAAGCAATAGTTAAAGTAAACCTGTTTTAAGCAACTATGTACTCTGTGTACTTGAGTACTAACCTTGTTTCCCATTTTCATGTTAACATTTTTATGAAACAATTAAAAAAAAATACATCGAGACATATTCTAATGAGAGACTTAGAAAAAATATAGCAGAATAAAGTTGGCATCAGGTTGAGTATCAGCTCTCTTGAGACAGAGCACATTCATATTCTCACCACACACAGCTGTATGGAGCCAATCAGCAAGTCAGAGGTAGGATCAAACAGAATGGGACGCTGCTTAATGTTTTCATATTGGTGCTGCTAGCTCCAATACAGACAGACAGGTATAGACACAGGTGAAGGAGGTATGTGTGGTTGAAGATATCAAATGCAAACATCATAATGGGAGGTCAGTAACCAATGGCTATTATTCTTTCACTTTCTGAGCCGTCTTCCTCAGTTCTTTGACCTTTGCAGCTGATCTAACTGAAGTGCAGACATGAAAAGCTGTGGATATTATAGCAAAGTCATGCTCAGTTTTATATTTAACATTGCAAGTGAATGTGGATAATGGCAGCGGAGGGAGCGTGGACTTGTTCGGGTGAGGTGGGGAGGTGCAGAGGGGACTTCAAAGCATGCTTTCAGAATGGGATTTTCAGCTTAAATCCACATAAGGGAAAAACTGTCATCACCGCGAGTCAGCAGTATTTTTGTCTCATGGAAGGAATGCTCAGCTCGGTCATTTAAACAACATGCGTGATGAGTATGCACACATGCCCACTGAGAAGGTCGAATACTCTGAAGTCAAGGGGGCTCTGACCTATAGATGAGATAAGTGATGGTATGTTACAGCAATGGGACACTGAGCGCACGATTTGGACTATGTCTGTCCACCACTCTGCCGATAAAGTGGTCCCAATGGTTCACCAGCCTGTGTGATATTTGTGCCAGTGCTGAGCTCAGATAATGGGCTAAGACCTGTGCGCTCCATTTAACACTATAGGAATTTAACGTGATGTGGTCAGCTCAAATAGTTCAGTTTCTTGCATACCTCATTGTTCAGTGCAACTGGTGGAATGTGGTCCTCAGCAAATGAACAGTTTGCTCCAAAGCTTGTCTTTAAAATCTGAAATTAAAAAGGAGAAGGTGATTGTGATACAGTATGTGACAGCACTGCAATGGCTGTAAAATGTTAATTAGGGATACTGCATGGGGATGTAACTTCATACGTACTACAGGTTAAAATACTTAAGTATAAATGAAACAATACATTAATGAATGTAAAGTGTGTACATTTTTAAGATATACTGCAGCCAAATAGACAACTATAACAGAAACTAGAAGGAGAGAACTTACAGGGGACAAAGTAACAGGATTCTCTCGCAAATATCTAGGGTTCTCAATCTAAAAAGAAAAGAAAAGTATACAGTGACAGTGATTTCAATAATAAATCAGATCAAATAAACACAAACATGACGCCGTACTTCAGCCTATATTAGCAAAATAACAGACTATTTTGTTTGTAAAAAAAAAAACATGCAGAAGGTAAGCGCTTTGTGCGGACCTTTGTGGACAGGAAAGAAGATGTCAGTGCTTTTGTCACAAATGGATTTAAGATTAGATTTTTCGTCTTGTTCCACTCTAGTGACACTTAGACCTATCAGATTTAAATAACAGTCATGATGTTCTGCGTTTTGCTGGTTGCTTTCAAGGAGTACCATCCCAGACTGATGTGTAGAACTTAGTTCAGAGAGGCAAAAGGAGAAATTCAATTTGTCAACTGGACAAAGTTTATTTGGTCGAATACGTTTTGCAGCTCATCCAAGCTGCTTCTTCAGTTCTGAAGAAGTTCAGAAGTTTAGTTCAGAGAGCTACACATCTCAATCGTGCGTGAGACAGGTTAAGTGGGGCCCCTCCACCAGAAAACTTATAGAGGATCTTTAAATTCAAAATGGTCTATGTTTGTCCTCCAGTATCTTGAGCTTTAGTTTAGTCTTCTGTACCGTGGGGGAATTAAGTGAATCCTCACATTATGGCTAGTATCTTCTCTCACACTCCTGATTTCTTATAGTGACAGATGACACACTTGTACTATCTAAAGACTATCTGTGTGTGTGGCCTGTTATGTTTCAGCTGTGCTTCTCTCATCACTAGACTACTAATCTATCCGCTTCCTCACCCTGTTTACTCTTAAAGAGACTGAAGCATTGTGTCCTTTGATGACACACTGGCACTAAACCCACAGAAAAACAGACATTTTCCAATTCATTACCTGACATCTAAAATTGACCCCATTACATTGTTGTGAACTCTTTAACTCTCAGCGTTGCTCAGTTATGCACTCAGGCTGTCTGTAGGGGCTGCCAAACTAGCGCTAAGATCACAGTCGCTCAAAGCTACAGAGCTGACTTTGGAGATGACAGCAATGACGCCCAGTAAACAGTTGTACAGCTAATCTCTTCACAACACCGGGATGAAGCATGGGAGAGAACGGAGGAGAGAAAAAAGCAGTAAAGTAAGGCAGAAGGGTGACGAGGGACCCATTCAGCGCAAAGTAAAAAGAGAAGGAACAACCCACGCAAGCTAATCCAGAATGAATGGTGGATAAGAGGAGGACCTGAAAGAACCCCTGAGCTGGGGACTAATATAGTTAGTGCTACTGTACATGTAATAGTCACAATGTGCTGCTAGCGGGGGAAGCGGTGACAGGTGAGGCAGATGAAAGAACCAGGGCTCAGGGCTAAGCCAACGTGACGCAGGAAAAAACAGGTCAGATGCTGTAAAAAAGGAGGAATGTTGTAAATCCTCAACACATCCAGTCTCTGTGCCATTGTTTTGACTTTAAAATCCTCAGACAATAAGATATAGTCCAGTGTCTACACTGGAGAGAAATATTTGTCAATGACTGAAACATGTTACTTTTTAGGCTTCCAGTTGCTTTAAGAGAGATTTTGCATATTAAATTCAATCTTTATTAATAACACATAATATCTGGTTCATTGTAAGTAATTATATATAAAAAAGATCATATCATATTATATATGATATGATCTAATTATTCTATTCTAATATCTAATTATTCTATAAAATTTATTTATTTTTATAGATCAATCTCTACAGGTGGGTATTGATCGAATTTGAATTGAATTTCAAATCGTTAATGATCACCTTGTATTTGAGTCTGTAGCCAATACTGTGTCAGTTAATATTAAAAGCCACCTTTATTGTCTAATAAAAGTATTACGGATCAGTACGAGTAATCACACATACACACGGTGCATCATGCATTTAGGTATACCTTTGCCTATTGAACTTCAAATAAATATATCGTTTAATTAAAAATACAGACTAAGCATCTATAACTACTAGTATAGTGTGCTAGCACTTGAAATTTGTTCACATTCATGGTTTTACTTTTTGTTGCCCTTCAGAACAACATCCAGTCATAACTGTGGGCCATTTGGATGTCAAAATATGAAGCAGGTGTAGATTCTTTTGAAGGAATAACTTCACTTCTGCATTCACAGACTCAAATACTTCAAAATAAACCAGTATGGGCTGCTACAGACCTTCAGAGAATGTTTTAGATAGACTGGCATTGCAAGATTTTCCCTCAATCATTTGAAGAAGTATCTCCAAAAATGTGCTTAAAAGGGGTTTGTGGGTCTGTTTTGGTGAGTGAGGAACATCTGTTGATTTGAAAGATGCAGGCTTCAGGGAGAGTTGCCAACACTGCGTCTTATCAGCGTCTCAGCAGAAGAGTGTGGAGAGAGGAGCACTGTGTACCCACATGTCGGCTGATAGGTGCCTCCGATTACTCAGCCAATAAAGGCCAATGAATAGCAGTGTAGAGAGAGTGGGCGAAAAGAGTGAAAACAAGTGCAAAGGAAATAAATACAGGGTTGCACTGTGCAGAATATGCTAATGACTAAACCAAGACATATGCAATTCACAAATTAAAAAAAATGCAATGAATTCATATAGAACTATTGTAGACGCACAAAAAAAATAGGGGTGGGAGATATGCCAAGAAAGATTTTTATCACAATTAGAGCTTCGATCCCAATTTCGATTTTAACACATTTCAGGCATAGTTGTTGTCATGGAAGAACATTCTATTGTTACTTTGCAGCTGTATTCCATGGGGTTTGATGCTAACTATAAGCACTGCTCTGTCAGAGGCTTGTTACACTTTAATCTGAGCTTTACGTAACTTTGGCCATAAAAAATGACTTAGCTGGAACAGGTGAGCTGATTTTGTGCTGTTAAACAAGTCCCTCTCAAAAATCACAAGCTAGCAGTCACAGGCTAACTATCATTAGCCAACAGATTTTCAATTAGTGACTCTCACCTTTTAGGTTGAAAATCAAACACCCAAACAAGACCAACAGAATGCTCGTATTGATCACAGCCTGTTGAAAATGTGTTGTTTAAATCAATTTTGTATTTTTTCTTTTCTTCAGATCTAAAAAGTTGATACAGATACATGAAGTACACCTCCAGCGTGATTTCACTGCAAAGTACCAATATACAAAGAGATAAAGAAAAGACAACTTAAGGATCATTATTTTCCAGGTAAAATATAAAAAATATATACTATTTTACACCTTTGTGTGTGAATAAGGTCTGACTCCACTAAAACAGGTTTTGAGTTGATCCCCTTGTATGTGCAGAGCTGTGACATGTTGATGCAGACATGTGAGTGTGGGGCTAGAGGCATGCCCCTGCACTCACCCCCAGGTTCCAGGTGTTAAGACGCGCCTCCAGGTCACTGTCAGCTGAGGACACATTGACCTGACAAGAACAACACACATATGTACAGCCATTTAGAAACAGAAACATAAAGAGAAAAAGTGTTTCTGTTTGTCTTTTGATGAGTGAAAGTGGGGAAATCAGTCTGACACTGTAATTCTTGACTTTACAAAAAAATTAAGTATAAACATTTCCTATATCCTCCCACATGTGCAGCATCCAAATAGTCATCTCCATCTCTCCTCCCATTGCTCTCCCTTCCTCCCTACAACATGCATAGCTCCAGATGTTTTGCAGTTCCACAATATTTTTGTCACACAGAATTCCACAAGAGGGAGACATCCGTGTGGCTTATTGTATCCTCCTGCTCATTGACAACAATTGTAAAGAATATTTTACTCTGGGCTGTTTAAAAACAAATGTGATACTGAATTTTAGTATGCATGTCTCTTAGTCACAAACACAACACAAGTATGGTTTGATAAAGTATTAGACACAGTCAAAAAGACAATAAAACAATGAATTGTCTTCTCTACTCACTATTCCAGCATGGTTTTCTGCTGATTGTTTCAGAGGACTAGAGGCCACAGGTTGGGAGTGGGACAGACTCTTCTCATCATAGAGCTTTCGCCTAAAAAACACAGACACAATTTTGCAATGAAATGCTTGCCACTACAGGGCAGTCTCCACCGAACTCCTCATATAATCTGTGATTTTAAATAATTTTAAATATATATTTCACATATAACTCTAATTCTCTTTGTAAACCTCGGACACACTTGGAGCTTTGACTTAACTAGCATACGCATTAAGAGCAGCCACACAAGCCATAATGACCTACTAATGCTAATGTAATGAAGATGTTAGAAAAGCTGAGGATAAGATGTAGGGCAAAATGTAAAAAATGTATATGACTCTTATTAAAACATCAAACTGTATTCTAGAGGGCGCAGTTTGTTTCTCAATACGCTATAGGCACTATTTATTTTTAGAGAGACGCAGAAAAACAACCAATCAACAAGGTTTTCAACACAGCTCTTACTGTAAACATGTAGGGCCTTTTATTGTCCATAGCTTTGTTCAGCTCTTACACACATGCACACACCTGTTATGCACATGCAACCTTGGACCTTAGATTTGGGGGCCAAGCTTTACAATCTTTGGCCTCTAAGCCAACAGGTGGATGAGGATAATTGAATCAGATGTGTCTGGAGTCTGAGGGCCAGAGATCAAAGCAATGGCAAGTGAGGCCAGAACTACACACACATGCACACAAGCAGAAGACATGAGCGGTGCAGTCTCAGGAGCAGAGCTTTGGCTGATTAAAAAGGTCTGACATGTATGCTCCAGTCTGACCTCCAGGTGCAGAACTACTGGACCCAGACCTGGGCCTGGAGCACCCCCTGAAAAGCCCTCTGACCTTAGGAAACAAACAAGCCCTCACCCCTGCTCAGTCTACTCTGCACAATGGGCCAGTGGTGAGTGCACACAACAGTAAAACTGGTGTAGGCTTGAAGTCAAGAAAGTTCGCACATGCATGCTAAAAAGATCATAGAAAAGAAAAAAAAACAACAACAAAAAAAAAACCAGAATGACTGGTAACCAGTAGTGACAAAAATATATTTTTGTATATCACAGTTTTATGGAAGCCCATTTCCAGTAAATGAAAAATAAAAGCCTCACAGAAAGTCATTATTATGAGTTTAAAACTCATAATTATGAGTTTTAAAGTCACAATTATGAGTTTAAAAGTCACAATTATGAGTTTAAAATTCATAATTATGAGTTTAAAATTCATAATTATGAGTTTAAAATTCATAATTATGACATTTAAACTCATAATTATAACTTTCTGTAAGTCTTTAATTTTTTATTTACCTGTGGAAAGTTTAGACGTGTTTAAAGCAATCAAAACCGTGGACATTGGTCTGCCACCTCATTAGTTGTGAGACTACGAAAAGGCATCTCATTCTCATAGTCTCCTTTGTTGTAAACAGCCATGTGGCTCTATCTTGTGGTGGAAGAAAGAACAACACAAACTAAATCAACAGGTACACAAACTAGGAGGACCAAATGCAGAATAACAATATCCCTTGATCAAATTGTCTATAATTATTGATATGGACTATGGCTGTCTTCTGACCAATATAAAGTGAGATTTAAAGCTGCCACATCACAGTGAAGGCCTAGACAAGTTTTCAACATCATCTCATCTAAAGGAGAAACACATAAAAGGGCTCATGTTCGGGCTAATTTTCTCTATCAGGATTTCAGTCAGTGATCTGAGCTTCTTTTATCATTCCAAAAACCTCAACCAGGCATACTCTGCTCCTTGCATACCCTCTAGTGGGCAATCAGATTTTTGATGGCCACTTTTTTAAGAAAACAAAAATGTGTTTTATTATAAATAATTATTTATATATCCTGAAATTTAGGTAAATGTAAACTAAAAACCGTAGTGTTTTTTTCATTAAGACTATGACAAACCCCAAATATATTTTTGATACATATTCTAAAATGAATCTGAATACATTTGTAAAACTGAAAATATCTTATATTATCTATACATGATGTATGAAAACAAAAACAAAGCCTGTGTCACCATAGCCCTCTTTATTAAACAGAGGAGACATTCTCTAAGGTGCAGAGAACTAACCTATGGAATAAAACTAAAAGATAAGAACAGAAATTGACTATTTACAAAAAAAAAAAAAAAAAGGTAAAACATTTAACAAGAAAAACACAGTGAATACCATATAATTAAATGGGTCTATAATACAAGTTAACAAGTTACATTGTAAAATGGCCTAAATATATTTTTGAAAAGTTATAGAAGATTATAAGTGTTCCTCTTTCTTATATCCCTCTCTGAAATATGTCTTTTTAGAGGTCAGATTGGAGAGCTCAGGCATGTGATGCAAGCCACTAGCAATATTCTTTCACATTCAAAGTAAATATATAATTGGCAATTTGCATAGGTCTATTTTTAATGTTTTAATTTTGATTTAACAAAACATTAGAAATGTATTCCTTTGTATCTGTACAGCTATTAGCAGACAGAAATTACTTTTATGTTTTTTTATAAAACTTTTTATCAATGACAAAACAATGTAAAATTAGAATATTTTTATCTGTTGAGAGTGAGCAACAAGTCACATTTTACTTTAGCAACACAGGGCATCATTATAAAATTACAGAATCATTGCCTTGGTTTCACAAATAATCTATTCATGTATCATTTTTGATAGTACGATGAATTATTAGACTATGGTTGTGGTCAGTTGCTGTTTCACATTATAAAACTGCATTTCTTTCTTATATTCAAATAAACATATTATGTTTAGTTCTCTTTATTATTTTGTTCATTAAAATAAGCCACTTGTATAAGATCCTATTAGACCATAATAATATAAAAAGATCTGTCAACACAGTTCTCCAGATTAGTTTTAAGTGGCCAAGAGCTATCAAACTACAAAGGAAATGAAAAACCAAAACATTACCTGTGCTGTGATGTCTGAGTGCCGTTTTCCAGGTGTGTAGCCCAGCTGTCATCACCAAAAGTCCTCAGCTCTCCAGTCACCCAGTCAGGAAGATTTGTGTGACTTTTGATACTCACTGGCTCATCAAAGTAAATGGACTAAACAAACATCTGTGTCAACATCTGCAGGTAAAACACTTTATACTTTGTAACGGTTAGAGGACATTACCATGTAGGTAGGTAGTGTTTTGAGAGTTCCAGGTTCAGGTTTATGGGTAAAGGGCCGATCCAGGGCCCCCCTTTTGAGCATCTGAAGCAACAATCGCGCATAAACATTTCTGTTCTTTCGACCCAACAGACCAGAACCACACGCGCCTGGGTCACACAGCTTTTTGATCCAAATGGCACAATACTGACGCCCTGTAGCAAGAGAGAGAAGCAAAAGAAAACGGATCGAACATTTTGCCATCTCACATTCACTTTATCAAGGATAACAGTATACAAACCAGTACACTGAGTGTTACCTTTCTTATCTGGATGTTTCAACACATAGGGTTTCATGTCCAGTAAACAGTGGTCAAACTCTGTGTCCAACCGCTCCCATGAATCCTCGTGATTGCTCATTGTTACTTAAAAGCTAGCTAGCTTGAGCACAGGAGAAATGAAGACAAACTTGCTGAGGAACGCACATAATTACCATGATAATAACATTAGCGTAGTTACTATTGCGAGGATTGCAAAGCTAACGTAGATGCTAGCGCAACAGGTAGTAAGTGGATGAATTTATAAAACATAGCAGAGGTTAAATAGGACCGCGTACCTGTAGTTCCTTCATTAACTCGTAAATGAAATAATTTTAAGCAGACACGTTCAATTCGTTATCATAAAACATGTATCCCAAACAGTGACTTCGCCGCTAAAAAGGGTTCAAAAGAAAAGTCATGGAAGTACGCACTACGCCATATCCGTTTCCGTGGAGACACAGCGTCCACCGTTGCCATAGTGATTACACACCGCAGTTTTTCCCTTTATTACACATACACTGAACGATTCACCTTTTGAATTGAACATCACAGATACGGATGAGACTTGAACTCAGTCAAAAGGTCCCGGTCTAAACATTTGTAATTCATGATATGTCGTGGTATAACCAGTGATGAGACAATTACACCATATGAGCCATTTGTCATCTTTAACCATTGTACTTTTTCTTAAAACAATTAACAATTTTTTTTTTATTTTTTTTTTAATATATTAAATAGTTGCAATACATGCCTTTTGCCACAGAGAGGAGCCCTGCACCTGCTTTTCTATTGTAAAGTTTTCTATAGCTCATGAGAGGCTGCAAGGTTGCGTTCAGGACCATACTGTTGAGGCAGTTTGCCCAAATTTTGTCATATTGATTTAATAGACAAATGCACCGCAATGTGATCTTTTACAAGTATACGCCCTAGATAGGTCTACACCCTTGGACTCTTGATGATTCTGAAACAGCTCGGACAGATGGCGCTTAAGCATGCAGTATGAACACTAGTTTGCACAGCATCCAAAGTGACGTCACGGTGAACAAAAAAGAAGCGCTCAGTCGAGGTCCAGGCAAAAGAAGGGGAGGTGCGCGGTGGGTCCGTCAGAAGCGCTACCAACACGAGCATCATCTACCACTACAGCAGAGGACACTTCACAACAGCCAGGATATCACCCATTTGTGTACTTTTTCCCCTTTATTATGGCCGACCATCTTTTGCATTACAATGATTCGGCTAGTGTTGGAAACAGGTTCGCGCGTAAAGGTGCTTTGCGGCAGAAAAATGTCCATGAAGTGAAAAACCACAAATTTACAGCAAGATTTTTTAAACAGCCGACGTTCTGCAGCCACTGTACAGATTTCATATGGTAAGTGTCTAGGAATCATAAATTGAAATGTTTAATCAAAAGTATTTAGCAAGCCTTAAAAATGTGACACTGCAGACTTTGGGTCCCCTGACGCGTGGTCTTTTTTTTTTTTTTCCAGGGGATTTGGGAAACAAGGATTTCAGTGTCAAGGTATGAAAGTTTATATTACTGAAAATCTTTATTATGTTTTTGTGCAAGAATGACGTGCAATACAAGTTTCTGAAAAAAACAATTTAATTAGCTTTTTTAAAATTTTACACTTTACAGAAGTTATTAAGGGCACAATGGCCATCATACTTTGTTAAACATCTGGATCATAGGACATTTTAGAGGCCAAATAACGGTTTGACGCATAACCACTTCTTGCCTGGATAACGTATCTTTGAAAGTTTGATTCTTTCTGAGGATTGGGCTGAATGCTGAGCTCTGATCCTCCTGTAGGCACATGCAACTGGTTCTTGTAGTCCACTGGCCCATAGTATTTGTAGAACCATTGACGTTGCCCTGCAGGGATGTTGACTGTCTGGGTGTTTGTTGAGTAGCCTGGAGGGGATCGCTGTTGCTCATTATTCACAGGTGAATAGTAAAGTTTTTTACCAAAGGGGTTTCCACTGTAAAATTGTGGTCTTCTGTTATTCACTTGTCGAAAGCCATTTGTTTGAGGACTATCGCTTTGTATACCATAAACACGATTTGAGCCCACTGGTGACCAACTGTACCAGGCATTTGAAGGTGGCTGTGAGGAGCCCTGTGGGACTTTGCTTTTGTAAGGGTGTGGTGAGGACTGAGGGACAGACACTGTATCCTCCCCTTGAGACTGCTGACTAGGATTCATAGGGAAAGTGATGGGTCTATCGCTGCTCTGGGAATTCTGATCTGGTACAGCTCTATAGAAAAACCTATGTGCATTTTTAGGCTGTGTGGCTGGTCGGTCATTCTTGTTAGATCCCTGTGGAGACGGCTTCTCAGAATTATCCGCTTTATAAGGTGGACCATCAATAATGGGTTGAATGGGACTGCCCTCATCAAATGCCAAGTCCTGTCCAGGTAAAGCATTAGACGTCATCCCATCGCTGCGATCATGGTCATCACCATGAAGATTAACGGTGTCGTGTGGATATCTGTATACAGGCTCTGTAGAAAGAGCAACAGTCAATTAACCAGTCATAAAAAAGGGAAGCATAAAACTGGGTACCTACTGCGAGCGTCTTGTCCTATACTGCCAGTAAACAGCAATACACTGAGCAAGGCAACCCTGAAAAACAAGGAGATGAGGACAAAGACAAAATTACACAATTATGAAGATAAAGCAGAAGTTGTCATTCATGTTTGAGAACTTCAAGCTACATGTTAAAGAAAACTAAACCAAAACAGGCATTTTATATAAGCTGCATACATCATAATTTGAATTTAATACACAATTAGAAAAGTAAATGTTTCTGAATTGGTGCTCAAGGTTTATCAATTTACAATTAGTCTATTCGGCTACCTTTAGTAAATGGAACAGACTGAAACCTGAGGTCTAACAAACCAAAATTAAGATTAATAAAATAAACATGCATCATAAGTCTAAAAAGGTCTTTTTTTCACTTTACAAGTCATCAAGGACACATTTCGGCATCAATTGGCTGCTCAGCATTCTTTGGTAAACATTTTAGAAGCCAAATAAATAAAGTTTAATAAAATATATCTGCGACAAGCATAAGTCTGAAGAGGTCTTCTTTTAATATTTGAGGAATAGTTATATATAATATTCAAAACCTTACTGTAAAAAGAATTCAGGAGCCATGTCTGGTGTATCCGAGAAGCAGTAGTGCCAGTCCTCTGAGTTTCACCTCTGGCCCTGTGCTCTTTTACATGGACTTGTGTGATTAGCTGCAGCTGAGGCCATCAGGGACCAAAGCGCTTGCAGGTGTGGCTCTGCACCAGCTCTGCACCATCGTGTCAAACTGTCCCTTCAACCTGTCCGTACTCTCTGTCTTGTATTTTGGGGGAGGCATGAAACCCACACCATCTCAGCCTGTCCTTATGTGGACATCTGATACAGTCGCAGTGAAAGGGGAGCCAGCACGTAGATACAGCACATAAATGGAAACAATGAATTTGAGATTATATATATATATAATCATTGATGTATTAGGGTTGCCAGAAAACTCAATACCCAGATATTAATTGATAACCATAAACTATTCTTATTTGAACTATACATACTGAAAGAAACAGAAAAATAAGACCAAATTGAGCTGTTCGTGAGTAGTTCAGAAATTGTCTTGATGTATTGCTGTAATTTATTGTAGAAAATTACATCAATGGGAAGAAAGGGTTATCAATCTAACGCCCTAATGCTGAAAATTTCCTAAAAACTGGTTTGGGGCAATTTCATGTTTCCTTTGGAGTTTAAGTTTGTTTACATTAGCAACTACAGTAGAACCAATAAGATAAGATAAGATAAGATATGCCTTTATTAGTCCCACAGTGGGGAAATTCCAGTGTTGCAACGCACAGTTCAAGAACAGCAGGAAAATGGAACATGCAATAAAACAAGATAATAGATAATGGCTAAAAAAATAATAATTTAGAAATAGACTTAAAGATAGACTCTAATTTTGTTCCGGTGGAGCAAAAATATAAAATACAAAATATAAAATATAAAATACCAAAAAAAAAAAAAAAACCTATTATGTACAATAAAAGTAAAAGTATGGTGGCAAGTAGCAAAAAACAATTTTCTATTGTTTTTATTATTGTAGTGATATCAAATCTTTTTTAATTATCAAGATCTGTTGTAAAATGTAAGTATTGTGACAACACATATTGAAAAATAAAAGTATTCTTCCTATGTTGACCAAAATAATTGGCAGTATTTAAATTTATTGAACAAAATCAACCTAACTAGCTAACTAACCTCTTGGCAGTACTGAAACACCATTGACCTACAAGGCATTAAACATATGGGTGAAATAAGATCTTTGTGTCCGTCCCAGGCTGAAGTGCATGTGAAACGTAAATAGGAAATGTCCCATATTGAGTGTACTTTGTCTCTTGTTTTAAGCAGACTTGTGGGTTTCAGTGGAAGGTGTCACACTGCAGGCTTATGTTTCAAAGGGATGCTCCACAATGAGAGGCCCACAGCTTTAACTAACTCTGCCCCACACAATGTTATACACCTTAACTCCCAAATGCACACCCACTGGCACTTTTCAGTTGTGAGGAGTTGTACACCTAATACGTATGCAAAAGTGTAACAGTAAAGCTTGCATAATTGATGACATAATTGATCATGTGATGGCTGTAATGGAGTGATTAGAAGTAATGTATTGTTAAGTATTGCTATCTTGAGATATTTTTGAATGCTCCCTTATAATTTAGATGGATAATGTGTAATAAATGCATAATGGCTTTAGATAATAGAAATATATGCATTGTAGTTTTACAATTTTTTATTGTCTCTAGTTTCTAATATTAAAAATTACTTCTTTTTTTTACTTTACTTCTTTAAACAACATAAAGAACATAAAAAACATTATATTTGTTATATTGTCGTCATACGGTTTCCTAATACATTTTCGTCACCACCGACATCAGGTACTTAAATAACAAAACTGAAAGGCTTCCTAGGCTTCCCTTTGCAGAAAGCTGCTATACGTTTTCCATTTCTTGTGTAATTTCTCAACCTCCACAGCACAACAGCGTGCAGCTAAAAGTAGTGCTTTGCTCCCGGAAATGTCTTTATTACCGAAGTGGCTGTGTGGGAGGAGAAGGGAGCCTGTACATTTCCAAGGTGACAAGTCCATAAAGAAAACGGTTCTCCCTTGGCCATTATGTAGGATGTAGGTATGGTATGTCCACAGGACGCAAGCTGCTGCAGAATGGATCAAACATGAAAGGCCAAGCTCAAGTTGAATATTTTATGAAGAATATTAATTAGAACAAAAGGTCACTTAATACAATTTTTCAATTTCTAGATTTTGTCTTTGAAGAGCATGGGTGGTTAGCATTCCCATACTGAAATCGTTATACTGTAAAATCTACACAGAATACAAATGGTCATTGTCAAGTGAAATGCACTTGTATAGTATATTCTAGAGACCAGAACAGACATTCTGCGATCAAAAGGTGCACTGTGTAACTTTTATGATAGTGGGTCCTGCCCCCTGCTTGTCTGTACAGAGATGTTATTGCTTTTTCTAGAATATCCCTTAATATAGCATTAAACATTAAACATTCCTTTAGGTTATTGCAATAATAGTACTTTTTTATTCGCAAATTTGGCAGGACAAATTAAGCATTGTTTTTTATTTCTATTCTCATTGCTTATGGACTTGGGAACACATTCAAAGCTGCATCATGTTCTGGAAATTACAGGAGCAAAAACACTCCCAGAAGTAATTGTCACAAAAATCAATGCGGATGAAACCACCACAATTTGGAGTTAAATTTAAGCAGATCTCACATAAACCATTTCTGTTAGTGCTTTGTCAGGGCATCTCATTGAAACTTGGTGTAAAAATGAAGGTGTGATTTCAGCATCCGTGCCCCCCTCCTTCGCCACCTCTGCTCCAAGTCCCTCTGCCTTTGAAGCCCAACGTCTGTGTAGATGACAGTGCCATCTGGAGATCTGGAAACCACAGCCTGGTAGTAACACGCCTCGTCTGGACACCGAAAGTGCCTCGAGGGAGCATATATATAGAGAGAGACAATAAAGAGTTTGGAAATACGATGATGCAAAGGTGAGGACAGGTCCATTCCAGAGAAGGGGGCAGCGCTGACAGTGATGGTGAAGTCAACAACTCTCAGCAATTTTGTGTTCAGACGTTTGAGTTTAAACTGCAGTAGAGGCAAAACTGTAGCTCTTCAAACAGATAAGACTGAGGGTTCTTATGTGGACAGAGTGTGCAAGTTAAGCTGTAAAACGAAATTGATCCTCCACCTGCAAGTGCGATAGTTATGTGCCGGAGGTTGTTGGTTCAATCTTCAAGCTAATATACAGACTTCCGTTGTTAGTTAAATTAAATGTTATTGTAACCAAATTACTATTTTTGCTGCATTATCTTACTTTTCAACCCCACTAAGACCCGTAGTTACATGTATTATCTTCCACCCACCAAATAAGTCCTTGCTGGATAAATGAAGACAATCGAAGGTAAATGAGATGTGTTGATGAGTGAAGCATATTCAAATAATGCTAAATTATGTTGATTCTTGTATTTGCTCTTCACTTGATGTTGTCTAATATTTATTTCTAATGCTATTTCCTGGGCGGGAAAGTAACTAATTGTTTTACTGGTAATTGTAATTTTTAGTAGACTTTTACACATTTTGTATTTAATGTATAATAATAATAATAATAATAATAATAATAATAATAATAATAATAATTCTACAATGTTATTTGTAATTTGTTTAATTTAAAATCATAGGAGTTACTGAGTACAGTTTAAGTCTCAAAAGCCCCAATGCACAGTTGTCTCACTGCTGTGACTGTCTCTGTGCTTTTCTATATCTACAAACATGCGTAATTGCACTGCATCGCTGATTGGCCTGATTGTTAAATTTTGCAACAGTTTCACTTAAGTTAAAGTACTACTAAAATTGTGTAAAAAAGAGTATGAAGTACTTTATACCTTTCTTTTCATAACTGAGTACATATTTAACCATGCAACCGTACTTTTACTTGAGTACAAACTTTCATTCCCCTATAACTGACTGGGTGTAGGCTGTTGCACCATTCGTGGGGACATTTGCTGCCCCCTGTGGGCGCCATCATGTGTGTGTCATTTCTCGTGATGAAAGTTGACACATGCCTCCCAACCAGACCATCCAGTGCCCTAATAACCAACAGTGTAGGTGTAGAGCTGCTTCCTCCGCATGGAACGAACCAATCATTAGCCAATCAGAGAGCCACGGCCATGCGGGGGTGAAGCTACATGAGAGCTAAAGGGGACCCTGAAACAATAAATACTTTAGACAAGACGCAGTGTTGCTTTTCCAGGAGGGTCCTTGCTTCTATGCATGAAAAGATGATCATTTGTAGGTACTATTAGCCATCACTTTATAATAGTTACTTAACATGTTTTTTTCATGTGGGTGTATTTTTGCTGTACTGCCAAATTTATTACACATCAAAAATGTATTAAGCAACACAAAATGTCAGGGTTTTAATATTATCTTAAGATGACAGTTATTATTTTGATTGTGACAAATAAATATGTAGTTCTAGTCAAGGTCTCTATTTTTTCTTTGTCTGTTCTGTTGCTACAAAGCAGGACATTTCCATATTGTTTTCATGGATATGGCTCTTCAGTCCAGGGTCCATGTATGTTTTAATATCCTTGGGCACTTATGTGCCTCTGATGCTCTACATCAAAGGAGATACACGTTCTACTTGAAAAATAATCCAGAGTGCTGACTAGCTACGTTAATCAAACTACAATATTACGGATATTAGATTTTTTGAATTATTGAATTACTATTGTATCGGCCAAAGAAACTATCCTTTACCTAGGGTTTGAATATATGGAAAAAAAAACATTTTAAGACACTTTAACAAGACAGACTTTGGGAATACCTAAGTGCTTTTTTGTGTGTGTAATTCCTGATCAGTAGCTGCTGTCATGTCATGCCAGACATCCCACAATGCTTTGCCAAGGTTACTATGGTACCGGCACTTGGCCCTTCCTTGTTGCCAAAGCTGTACCCCAGGCAAACACTTCCCTGTAAAACTGCCTGAAACTCAAAATCCTTGTGTTTTTTATTGGCTCTTTAAATGATAATTCCACAGACTTTTGGCATCACCTTCTAAGCTTTCAAAAATCAGTTAAATTTGCCCAACTCTGTAGTTATTAGTTCCAGCTTCTAAATATTTATATTTGCATTACTTTTAATATTCATCGTTTCCAAACAGCAGTGACCACTGTGAGTGCAATATTTTGATTTTAACAGACTGTCTCGGCAGATCATGTCACAATGTTTTGCTTGCATAACACAATGTCATCTGGTGACATTAAAATGGGGTTCTTTTTCGGAGGCTTGGCGGCATTACTCAGCTTAGAGTGGGTAGCTAATTGTGAGGCAGCCCTGCATGTTTGCTAAGACACAATGCAATGTAATAATATGGCACATCATTTCAGTTTTTTTTTACTAAGCAGGGCAAAAGAGCAGTGACAAAGGGCTTGGAGAGAGACAAGAACATGGGCTGGCTGGAAGGATGTTGTTTCTGTAAAGATCTAATGTGCCTCTTATCATTTGTGTTGTGTGTGTGTGTGTGTGTGTGTGTGTAAACAGTAATAGAGAGTGGCAGAAGCAGCAAAAGCAGTCCAAAAATGGCATCAAAGGAGTTCTTATAACACATCTATTAGACTAAATGACCTCTTGCCTGATAGAATAATATTTAGAGGAAACTTTCACTTTTCACTTGACTTGAAAGATAACATTTATACACCAAAAACGGGTACGCGAGGTAAAATTATTTGAGTCCAGAAATGATGACTCTATGTATTTTAGTTGTTTTAGCATAGAAGTATTTGTTTGAAAAATGCTGCTAAATGAAAAACAGAAAATCCTTAATTTGGCTTGTAATAATAACTCTAAATCTCACTGGCAGTTGGTTATGATATTGTCTCTGCTGAGCCTTTAAAGTTGCCTTTATTGTAATTTTTCCTTTATAGTTTCCTCTAGTGTTAAGTTTAGTGTGCTGGTGCTGCTACAAGAATGCATTTTGGCACAACATTTAAGGCAAGGTTAGGTTCAGGTTAGCCTTCCTCTGTCCTCTGCATTTGACCCATCCTTCAACGCTGCTAAGACAACAGAAGCCTGATCCCCTCAGCCATCACATTTCTGAACAACAGGCCTCTCTGAGTGTACTGTAATGTCTATTGTAATGTGTCTGTTTTGTTGTGCTGTTTGTTAGCGTATATGCCAAATGAGCTCTGTGTTTGTGAAAAAGAATCTTCCCTCTAAAGTCTGTGCCCAGGGAGCCAGGTCCTCCATATGTTGAGCTGGGCTTGGTCAGGAATACCTTTGCTGGAAGATCTTACCTACTGTGCATGTTTGGGTTGATGGGGGAAACCGGAGTGCCCAGTGCAAACCCACTCAGAAATGGGGAGAAACATAGAAAAACTCCACACAGAAAGGCCCTGACAACCCCTGAACCTTGCTGTGAGGTGAGAGCGCTATTGCATCTCTATCTTGCATTAAACATGGTGGATTTTTTTTCACTACCACAGTCTACTGTATATGGAACACACTGCCACTCTCTTCTGATTTTTTTCTTGCTGGAGTGTAGCTTTCATTCTCCTCTGCAAACTCTCCCAGGGTTTAGGGCAGCAGACCATTGAACCTTCATTCATAATATACAATAGTTGCTAGTGATTTATATAAAGAAATGAATGAATAAACCCCACATACAGTACTAGCATCAGACTTTTTTTTTTTACCTACCATCCATCGCCATGACAACCTATTAGTGTCACTTAGTTGGTGTTGTGCAGTCAAGGTCAATGCTGTGTAAATGAAGTGAGCGTGTCTATTGAAAATGCAAAGAGAGAGGGGGTCTGTGGGGGTGCGGGTGTGGTGGGAGTGTGCACCTCTGCGCCTCTCTACTCCAGCTGTGCTTAATGAATTCTAGACTAATTACGCGGCTATTTTGGGGAACGGTTTAAGATGGATCAGACTCGAGGATCTGGAGATGAGACGAGACAAATACCAGTGAAGTTGTATGAGGTCAGAGCAGGCTGAAAAAAGTCAAAGTTCTTGTCATTTTGTGAATATATTACCATGATTGATTGAAAAAAGTGCACTTTCAAAGTTAACTTTCAATTTTTAAACTGCTTTGCTAAACTTTTTAAGATTTAAGATTTTTTCAAAGCAAATTTTGACTTTCAAACTTTTAATTCAGCATCTGGGGAGTTTGCGAAAATAAGCTTTGAAAACTAGGCCAAGAATACATATCACATGCACAGGATACACAACCATCATGATTAAACTCTGAATATTTGGAGCCAAGCTTTCTCCACCATCTCGCATTTATGATGTTCACCAATTAAAAACAAACAAAATAAAAACGAAATTGTTCCTTTGCTCACGCCTTGTGGCCAGAGAGAGCACTTTATAGAGTTGTTAAGCGTGATGTCACTTCTGGGTCAGGGAGCATTGTGGCAAGAGACAGACAATGCACAACCAAACTAACAAAATAAAATCAACAAATTAAAAATCTGTCTGATACCACCTGCTCACAACTAACATTCTTCCTTAACAATCAACGCATGATGCCCATTACTATTGGAGTTTCACAAGAACAGAGTGAACAAACCAAATTACAAATAGAACTGGACCTTATGTTGATAAAGATCAAATCATGATCTCATTCATGTGATGATATGCTTTTGGTGACATTGTTGTTCAGTGGTTCTCTGTGTAAAGCTGCTCTCTGCTCAAACATTTCCCCACGCATTCTCGCAGTTTGTGCTGGCACAACTGTCAAAAAGGCTGTATTGATTTTAAAAGAAAAATCTTGTTATATTTGATGGTTCAGATCTCTACAAACATGAAATTCATGAGATTCCTGTATTAGATTATCAGCTCATTTCAGTCTTCTCTCAGTGTTAATGCTTCTGGAGTTGTTTGCAGTGTGCACTTTGAACAGAATCCTACTTTTTAAAACATATTACAAACCAACCACAGTGAATTATGATCTCTAGAAGCAGCAAATTACTTTAGTTGCCGCTTGATTTAATATATAAAAATACCAACAATTGTAAATTACTTGAAATTCTGATTTCCAATCACCCAGGCCAATTTTAGGCTCACCCCTACAAATCACACAACTTTCACTGCAACCTTTATGAAACATTGTTTTGAGGACACATTTTTCTAACTTGAAATGCCCTTTCTGACCAGTGTAAATTGCAATATAATCTAATCTGCTCTCATGCACTGGTATACACACAGCAAAACAGCTTAAGCAGGTACAGGACCATCTGGCTTCAGTTTTCACAGATGAAAAAGAAAGATAAAATGTAACTAAAACACATAATGAGGTGAGAGAAAGCTGCTCCGATGGACACCTGGGACAGTCTTCATCTTTTGTACTGTTTTGTTTTTCTTTTTTTTTTTTTTCTATTTTTTGCACAAGGACAAACACGCAGGGAGACAGAGAGGTTTGGGGTTAGCGCACTGCAGTTTTGTGAAGCGTGTCTTGCCTTTTCCTGTTCCTCCTGTGGCGTTCGGAGGGTCACCCGGTAAAAGACCACTGTGCCACCCTTAGTCATCCTAACACCTCAGTCCCATTTATAGCACCCATCTGTGCACATACTTACCAGCACAAACACTTCTCTTTTCTGTGTAAACAAATTAAAATATGCTAATGCACCCACTAAAGCAAGGTTACAAAACACTAGGCTGTGTTATTTTACCACTGTGCTGTTTTGCTGTCATTTGAAAGTAATTACATAAAGCAAATATACTTTAATTGACAAGGTCTGCTGTACAATAGACACGATTGAAGTTGTGCTTTTTATGTTGGATATACTCTCAGTTGATTGTAGGGTTATCAAAAGTATCAATACCCAGATACTAATCAATACAAAAAAAACTATATTGAATCGAGATACTAAATTGAACAACTATTGAAACTGAAAAAAAAGTTACATAAAAAGAACAAAACTGGTCCAGAGTTTCCCATACATTCTGCTGAGATTATGATGGCACAGGTAACCTTTATTTGAAAAGATGTATTTGTTACAATTTATTGGAGTAAAAATGTGAAGTAGTGCCTCTATTTAATCTTTAAATGGTTATTCTGTTAAAAGCAAAAAGCACTAGTCTAAAAACCACATAAGGATATTAAAGAAAGAACTGTTTTTTGTGTTGGAAAAAACATTGTATTGTCTCACTGTGGCATCAAGTAATGAAATCGAGTTTGAAATTTTAGTATTGTGAAAAAGTTTGCAGTAATTTATATACCTCTTGTACTGTATTATTTTTTCACTACCCACACTATTGGGTAGATAGGTGATCGGCTCTTCAACACTTCTGTGGATTTGACGCCTGATGCTGAAGGGACAATAGACTTAAGATAAACAGTTTCCTTATTAAAGATGTAAGAGACAAGTGTTAACATGTGCTCTCTCTTACATCCTCTAATTGCTGTACGTGATATGGGACGACAGCTTCTGACAGCCTGCTTCAGTCTGAGGAGATCTGTTAACTCTACAGCACATTATAGTCTACAACCAGGCCCTCTCTCATGAATACATAATACATATCACATACACAGATCCCATGCACTTTTAGCCTTTCCCATTTGCATGTTCTTCTGCATAGTCCCAGTGCAGTTGTATGTAGAGGGTTCCCAGCACAGAGGGAACACTGGGACTGTCAGTGCTGTGGGCCTAATTGAAGGTGTCATGGCCGCCCCCTCGACATTCCCACACAGCCTCTTTACTCTGCTCTGGGAGAATATAGCACCAGGAACTGCAGGAGGGCCAGTTATTTTCATAGAAGTCGCAAGTCATGATTTTGTCTGTTGTAAGCACAGACTGTATAACGAAGTGGAGTAAGAGCGCGTGACGTCACCCATAGCATTCAGGTCAGGTCAAAAGAAGCTCACCGAGACTTGTAGTTATGGGGAAAATTTAGAGCTGAGTTTTATATTAGGAATAGGAATTTATTTACAGACAAAATAGCTAAATGAAAACCCCAGGATCATGTAGAGCAGGTTAATACTTTAAGACCTGAGAACAGCAGTTACAGAGAGAGGGGTGACATTTTTTCAATACAAAACGAAACTGAGTCGACTCGATGGAGCCGGAAGCGCACCCATGCTCGCTTCCTATTTGGAACACAGTGGCTAGCAGGTTAGCTATGTCCATTTATACAGTCTATGGTTGTAAGACATTGGAACGCCCTTTTGTGTAAATATGATTCTTGGCATTTGAGAACCGAAGTGTTTTTCTCCATCAAGGAGCGAGTTAAGTCATCTCAAGTTAACTACTGCAGCATTTTTCTCAGTAAGTACAAAAACACTACAACATTATTTTCTTTTTGCTACAGGATTATTATTATTTGGATATGTTTGCAGGTACAGGAACATGTTAATTACAGCTTCTTGGTTCATTAATTTCCTTCTACTTAACTTATGTGTCAGAAAATTGGATTAAGTTAATTAGACATAAAATATACACTCATTCTTAATTTAGGCCAGCACTACCGAATGTGTAAATGAATCACTCCAGTACATAAGCTGTTACTGTTAGCTGCATTTGACTGTAAGAAAGATGTGCGTGGGTGTATTTCTGTTTTCTCACAAACTGTTTGCCTGCAAGTGTGCCCTAGCTGCATAGACTAAAGTGTGTAGCTGTATAATCTAATAATAACTAAAATAATGACTTTATAGTATTGGTTTCATCTCATTAATCTTCAAAATATAATTTAGTTTAACCTCACACATTTATCTTTAAATGACATTTTGCAAACAATTGACATTTTAGTGGTAGGTGTTTTGCTATTCAGGGTTGAGGAGAATTTTTTTACATTGTTTTCGTGCAGATACATGCACAGGTCTGAACTGAAACTTGAACTACTGGTTCTTGATATTTGTTATGGAAATAAAAACTGTGTGTTAAATGGTGATCTTAGCAGTGTGGCATCCGTGTATTAATGCAATTGTGGAAAACATGCAGCTTACGATTCTACGACTGATCTGAGAGGTGACACAATGCAAAGGATCACTGTATATGTAGAAACTACATATAGTTTCTACATATACCACATACCATCTCAGTTTCAAACACAAAACTTATTTTCCACACAAATACATGCTGTTTAATAAAAAGAGACCACAATGATATTGAGTTTGTTTGTTTTTTGCTATATTGTGAGCAGCATGTGTGAGGAGCTCTTCACAGGGGCTGGGGTATACCGAAACAGACAGGCAGAGGTGGGCGTAATAGTATGACACAGTGAGGTTAATCGTCTACAAATCCAGTAGGTCACCTAAATCAGCCAACTCGAGACAGCATAAGGAGGAGGAAAGCACAAGGAGTTTTCCTCTGTGCTCCAGATCCATGCTTCATCTCAGATTTATAAATTGATAGAAATTTACATAGCTATCTCTGGTATTTTTTGGGGTTTAATAACTGGTACTGTTTTTAGCTACCAAGTCTGGACAGTAACAAATTAAAGGTGCTCTATGGGGAGTGCTTTCATGGTGAGTGCTTTCTTGGCAAACACTCTCTCCATGGATAAGTTATTGCTTTGTCTACTCTTAAATGCCTGCACTGTGACATTACATGCATTTATTCAAGTTTTTTTTTTTTTTTTACTACTAAAAATATCTTCAATAAGCCTCTTCAGACTTAACCTGCAACTTGGCGTGGTGATATCATCTGCTTGTCTCCATGGAGATAGATAGATTTAATGCCATACAGTAGAACATTTCGCAAAGCAATAACAGATTGACCAGAGAAGACACATAGTGCTCCTTTAAGTCTGCAAATGTATATTCCATAAACAAGGTCTGGGCATTTTATTTTAGTTATTTTTTTTAATTTTTTTTATTGTGATTACAATTATTTCTCAAAATAACTGCAACAACTGTGTTTACTGTTCACTTTTTACACTACACAAATAACCATAACACTTTGACCAAAACATTTGATTGGGTTTTTTCATAATTGAATATAAATCATAATAATAATAATAATAATAATAATAATAATAATAATAATAATAACCATTTGTGTTTTTACATTTTCTTTTCATAGCTCTAAGACATAATTTTTTCCTTTATGACGATCTCTGTAAATTATAAAGTACTCTCTAAAAGACATAAAAGGCATAAAACATTTACAAGCCAATGCTAAATGTGGGTGCCCATATATTAACTCTCCAATTATTTATTCAGGCAACATGACATGATAAAAGTGGTACATGACATCCATAGTCTCTATAGTTTCAGATGAGTGTAAGCCTGATGCACATTTCAGTATGGGCCTAACATATGGGCCTGTCTGCAGTTAAAGGTCATGAGTTATTTAGTGGGATTCAGTAACCAGCCCAGGTAGATGCTTCTGTCAGCTGCAGTTTTTCTTATTATTGGTGAACCATTTTCAAAGGGTAATCTCAAATTAAAGGTCCTATATTGCGCTAAATTGATGTTAGAATCTTGTTTACTTGATCAAAAACAAACCTGGAGTTGTGTTTTGTTTCATTCACACATATTTGAGAAATCCTACATTATTAATCTGTCTACATCTCCAAAGCTCAAAATGCTCTGTTCTGCCTTGTGATGTCATGATGAGGTAGTTTTCAAGTTATCAGCTACCTTTTACCTTTAGTTCAGTAGAGATTGGCAGGATTTGTGTGTTAAACATGTGTGAATGAAAAAAAACAACAACTCCAGGTATGTTTTTGAGGAGGAAACATCATAACATAGTTCAGAAAATATGGGCCCTTTAAGGCAACGCCATCCCTGTTGTAACTATGTAACTTTTCTGGTGAATGGTCTGATATTTCCTTTTATCCACGGAGATGTTATTGCACTTTAGTTTTGAGTGAAAGTAGCTGGATTTGTAACCGTGTGACTACCTGCCCCGAGCTGAAATGTGGTTTAGACTTACATAAAAGATTTAGTATTGTGAAAATATAGAGCTCAGTGGGATGTTTTGGGTAGCATTTGAAACAGTCTTGCAGAAAACCCATTGGCACATTGACTAAGCAGTGTGCTTCGGGTCACATGCAGCCGTCTGGATTAACTAGGCCAGTTATCCATGTACCAAGATGTCCAGTGATGAGAAGGGCTGCACTCATCCTCAGACCAAAGCTATTAATCAGACAGACAAAAGGAGCTGAAAGCACAGAAATCACAAATCCCAGGTTTGTGGACAAAGGCTCTTGACCTCAATACAGCATGACTGGCTTTTTTCTGGCCCCTCCACTGTTAGAAAAAATACACTTTGGAAAGGCATATATCTCTTTGTTTGGATGCATCTTGGATTGCTAACATTGTTATCTGCATATGTCTTCTTGAATGTTGTATGCAATCTGGGATCTGATGCCATCTCTGAGGGGTTTGCCTCAGAAGTGGGCATGTACAATATTATAAAGAAATTTAAAGGGCCCATATTGCGCTATTTTCTGAACTATGTTATAATGTTGTTTCCTCATCAAAAATATACCTGGAGTTGTGTTTTGTTTTATTCACACATGTTTAACACAAAAAAAAAAACATATTTAGGCTGAGTTCTTCTCTCAGAAAACACTCTGTTTCACCTTGTGATGTCATGTGGTAATACAAGAAGTGCTCTACTATGTTTTCACAACTCCATACACCTTCATTAGAATCATTTGGATTATTTCAACCCCCTGGATTTGCTAATCTCTACTGAACTAAAAGTCAAAGAGACGATTAAATTGAACACTACCACTCCATGCCATCACATGGTGGAATGGAGCATTTTGAGATTTGGAGATGAAGACCGTCTGAATGAAATGAAACACAACTCCAGGTATGTTTTTGAGGATACATACCAACATTAAATAATAAAAGCTTTTAGTTTACATTTACTGTATTAATTTACATTGGTGTATTATAAAACTGTATAAATGCCCCTCATCATATCTAGTGGTTAGTTCAGTTTGCTTTATTTATTTATTTATATGTGATACATTACAGCATTGGACCGAAGATCTAATGCTTTCAGTCCAAGCCATCAAGTTAATACAAACTGAATGATCATTGAATTTCAAGCATTGAATGTAGCTTTTAGTCACATATCATCCAATCTGTGAATTCTTTGCCATAAAATACACAGTGATATTTAGTAATCTGGTCAACATTTCTTGTAGAAAGGAACAAAGCCAAAATCTCCATATATGCAACAAAAGCCCCTATTCAAAACAAGATCTGTGGGTTCTCTGTACTTCCATTCAATTCCGAGTGCGCGTTATGCTTTTTATTCTTTGCGTTTTCTATATACCTATGTCTCATCCAATTTGTCTCACAACGTATCCACCCACAACACTGGAGGCACACTTATCTTTACTATTATTTTGTATAGCTAAGCAGATTTTCTTTCTAATTAAGTAATAGCTATAATTTATTCCCACAGCGTTTTGAAATTGTATTGGATTATTCATTGTAAAAAATTCTAAAACAGCGTACCTCAAGTTGTGCGAGTCTGTAAAAAGAATGATGAGTCAGGTTGCTGTTGAAACTCCCTGTGATTTGTGTGTCTCAGCTCCAGAGACATGTCAGGTACAGCGCATATATCAAAGCTAAACTACATCTGTTAGCCACAAAATTGTGTACAGTGTCTGACAGCCAGCTATTTTGGTGCAGGATGAATTTGATGGATTTACAGACTTCACAAGTGGAAGGCCCATTTGTTCTTAGAATATTTGCTCCATATTTGTAGGTGTATCTGGAGATGACTTCTTTTTCACCCAAATACTTCCAAAAGCTATGGTCACAATTGAACCTTGTATAGTTTGTAGGAATGAGACAAGATCTTGTACCACAAGATCTCGTGAGATAAAATTGCCACAAAACTGCACACATGAGGAAAATAATCTTGTGGGATTTTTTGGATATTTTGGATTGGACAAAAAACAGTTAAGGGCTGATAAGTTAAATCACTTGGGGAGCTGTGGTTCCAAAAAGTATGTCTACTACTACAACAAAAATATGAAGTTAGAAAATGTTAGGGCAATTATTCTATTATAAATTGTTCCAAAATCTTTCCTTGTGTTGTTGTCGTGGTTTGTCATCTCCCTATAGCTTGTAGACAATCAATAGTTGTTCAGAACCATTACTATCTTTTGAACATACAGTGATGCTACAAGAAAGGAGTACAAACATTAAATCCAGTCTGAAAGAAGAGTTTGATATCTGAAGCCGTCAGAACTATTCGTTTAAGGTTTTTTTTATTGATATATCTCCTCTGCTTTTTGGATTTTTTTCTCAGAAACCTTTTCATGAATTCGTACCAAAAGCAACTTTTAACAAGGAGCAAAGTTTTTTCAGCAGCTCAAAGATGGATGTCGACACAAAGCATAGCAGCCTTTTAAAGTTGCACGAGCAGTAGTGTGGATTACATATGACACTGGCTGCAAGTTTACTGCTAATCATTATATGTGCTATAGTGCAGATTAACATGGGAAAGTGATGGGGAGCGGAGAGCTTCTGTAGCATGTGTTTGTAATGTAAAGCTTTAGTGCATAAGAGCATAATACTGTATGTGCTGCCACGATGTATTAGTTGCATATCACTTAAGCTGTGATTTGAAGCCATATGTTTGGCTGCCTTGGGTCAAGAATGGTCACTAAAGCAGAACAGAGCTGGTCTGATCTACCCTAATGCAGTTATATATACTGTATTCAGCATAGTTCATGTGCTGTGAAAAAGTAAGTCTGTCACAGTAAGTACTATATTGACTTATTGTTCACTATATGAAAGCCAGAACAATATATTTTGGGGCTCAATATTTATTGTGTGCATATTTTTGTGCGGAGGTTTCTGCTATTTATTATGTAATATGGTAAGATTTGAGCTGTAGCTGTTGAGGGATGAAAAAGTAACTTCCAGGACTAATTTATTTGTTGTAACTCATTCTTTTTAATGATACTGTATTAAAAAAATGTTTACTGGGATTATCCTGCTTTATTTTCAATTCTATCAGTGGCATAAAGTAGTTTCAATAATATCATTTATCTCAGTAGCTCATATCTCTGTTGCAATATATTGTGCTTCAAAATTTGTTATTGTGACAGGCCTATGAACAAGGAGTATGATTGTGAAATAATTTACCATTTTGGAGACTGTGGGGATGTCAAAATGACAAAATAGATCTCGCTGCATTGCATCGCTGTGATTAAACAGAGTCGGACAATGGACAAGCAATGAGGCTAATGAGTTTTGGCTACGTGACCTTCACAACAATTTGCTCTCACAATTACTTGTTTAGTTGCTATATTGTTTTTACCGGATTGCTAACTTTATGTCAGCTCTTTGTTGGAAAGGTTGAGGTGCTTGAACATGTTATTATTTTGTTTGTTTTTTTCAAGTACAATCACAAGCCTCTTTTGCTTTCCTACATTTCTAGCCTACACAAAAAAGTCAGAGTCATTGTTAAATTGGGCATTATTTAATTAGGGATTCACAAAATATTACAGTTAATACAGAAGCAGGTCCTCAGTACTGTGAACAAATGGTTAATGACTGTACTTGGCACCTACCATCAACGGGCATTGACGTGGACACACTGGACATTATGGTAAAATGAACCAGGTGTAAAGGCACTAAAAATATAAGTCAGGATGTGTGTCAGGAGCCATGTTTAATTCATAAGGCAGGATCCATATTCCCCAGTGTGACTGAGTCGTGTCTGGCAGCCAAACACTCCCACCTGTAGTTTGGGATAATTGATCCAGTCTCCTGTGGATGCTTTTTTATACAAACACTGTTAATGCTGTAAAATATGGATGGGGAGCTATGTCTTCATATACTGTAGAGCTGACATAGTGTACTTTGAGCAGAGCTGGGTACTAGTACTCTGTTGCATGTACATGAGAAACTTTTTGAAGAAATTGTACTATACTTTTACCATACTTTTACTTCTACTTTGATTATATTTTATGTGAAGTAACAGTACTCTTACTTGATTAAAAGCTTCCTACAAGTCTACAAGTAACAAAAACTTAATGCGAGCATCAAATGAGAACAGAGAAAAAATGAGAACATTTGCATTTCTTATGCCTAATTTTTGTGTCACCTCTTTGGAAATACCAGAGTCTAGTTTATTTAATGTTTTGTCTGTTCAGATGCATTAACCCCTCAATCAGACATAAGATTTTAAATACATTTTAGCACTCAAGTAGTTTCTCAAAATACTTTTTTAAATCTTACTCTTGGCCTCTTTACTCGCTAATGTGACATACCTTGTACTTAACCAGTACTGATCAGCGAATGTTTTGTTAATTTTTTCATGGCCAATGCAGATACCGATTGTTTAGAGTAACCAATGGCCGATGACCTCTGCCGATATTTTTGGAGCCGATTTAGGTATTTTTACCCAAATTATCTTATTAGAATTCAATACGGACTCATTCACAACCTTATTTTAGTGTGAACTGTGTAGAGAGCATTGTAGTCACATTTTTGCAGTACATTCTGTTTGGACTAAAGTGTTGAAATAAAGCTTTATGCATATATTTTCATGAGATGGTAATCTTGACAATACCAGATACCAATCTTTTTGGCCAAATGAAATGAATGTGTCTAGTTTTATGATTTCCAATAGCTCATTAAATTACTGTATGTCAGTTCAGTTTATAGCTTTCGTATGCAATATAACATGACACAAATGTTTATAGCTCCAGATCCATAGACACACAGATCCAGATCTCCCAGGACAGGTGCAGAGGTGCTAAGAGCTGTCGCCTGTCATCTCTCTGCATGTTGAGCAGACTGTGGGGACATCCCTGCAGTAGTGATGTGAATCTGACAAGGTTATCTCGACCTTGAATGCAACTCAAGCCCCATCACACATTTACAATTTAAAGCTTTATTTAGTACCACAGACTCTAAGTAATGAAGATAACAGCACAGTCTGAGTTCTTGTTTTTGCTGTGTTTGACAGTGAGGCGCTTCCACAAACTCCCCTGTGGTGTTTTCTCTTCCATTCTGTGTACTTTCCCCTCGTTCTTATGCACACATTGCATCATTTCTCATATATGCATAAACAATGTAAACATCCATATTCTCAAGCTTGGGGTTTTATGGTAATGAGTTCAGACATAAACAAAGATCAAGGGAACTTTAAGCTATTTTGGCAAGGGATGTCTATATATCTTTCATCATCTTTTCTTTGAGTCCATCACTGATCCGCTGTTTTGAGTATGGCCTTTTTACCCTTCATATTACACCCCATCTGTCTTCTATGTGCGTATAGTATTTACTGCACAATTCTGTATGTGTTGAAATTGTGCTTGTTGGGTCTTGTTCAAGTCTCCAACTAAATGCAAACAGCACCATATATCACACATATCACTAAAGCATGCATTTACACAACTGTATTCCACTAATCTTTTCCACTAATCTTCATGGAAATAATAAACATGGTTAAAATATATATAAAAGTGATGGTTGTTCAGTGTCAGGTGTGAGAGCATAAAGCAGCCTTAACTCTTCTTTAACTCACATTGTTAGATTATTAGTTCAAATAGAGCTGTGCCAGGAGTTTGGGCTTAATAACTGAAAATATCAGTTTTGTATTTGCCAACAAGATCATAAAATATTTTGATGGCTAATGGTTTATTGATAATTGTGATTACTCATGTTACAATAAAATTAGCCCATAATTTAGACGCAAGAACAATAAAAAAAAAAAACACCCAGAAAGAAAATTAAATGAAAAGTGATTTTTTATGTGACTGTTTTACATCAAAGAATAATGAATGATTGTAAAATGGTGATATTTCTTTTCACAATATTCGTAACTGTAAATTGGATATGATAACCTTGCTGAGAGTTTTTATTTTACTTGATGTCAGCACAAAAACCCCAACGCTTTCATTTCTGCAAAAAATATACTTTTTTATATTTTTACTTTTATATATTTTTAAGTCCCAGTCCTCATTTGCCTGAGAGCCGCTCTGTCCAGCAGCCATCTGTCTGCTCGGGTCTTCAGGGAGGACGGACGGTCATGAGTCATGTGTCCTGTGGCTTTATAAATCTCTGATCTGCTACTCACTGCAATCAAGGTCAAAGGTCACTGTACTAAGTCAGTGTGGTGTCGCGGAGATTGCGTGTTTGTGTGGTATTCTAAGCCTCTGATCCAAAAGATGCTGTCACAAAGATGCTTTCACTGTTTATAAAACACATGTAGCGCCACAGTCCATGTAGTACATATATAATATACATGACACTCCTGCTCTTTGACCATCTCCATTCTACACTCTTTGTGACTTTGGTCTGTGGAAAAACTATACAGATATTTAAATTTACTCCAAACTAACTATTTAAGTTAGGGACAGCCAACCCAGTGTTTTCCTAAATCATTGATGCAACAAGCTATTAACTCGAAAACTACCACTTTGATGACATCACAAGGTGGAACAGAGCATTTTGAGTTTTGGAGATGTAGACAGACTAATAATAAAGGATTGCTCAAACATGTGTGAATGAACCAAAACACAACTCCAGGTATGTTTTTGATGAGGTAACAACGTTCTAACATGGATAAAAGCTCATAAGAGTAAATTTTGCAAAATATTCGGCCTTTACACAACGAATACATTTTTTATGTATTCAAAAATGTATGTAAACTACTGAGCCAGGCATCTTAAAGCAAATGGGAGAGGCTGTGATGGTAAACAACAGACAGATATGGTTTCTTTGAGCTTGACCTTAGACCTTCATGAAAATTTGACGAGAAGTTGACACGGAGCGGGCGCAGATGTATACCATTCTTTTCATGAGTCAATCTTTCAGTTTTTTCCACTGCTCTTCTCATAGCTTTTTGTGTGGAGCCTCTCTTTTCATTCATCATTCACCAGCACTGTCCTCAGATATGGCCCCATGTGCACGTACGGTCACCAGTGCACGTGGGTTGTATTTATAGCGTCCAACTGGCCAGGTGGAGGGAGATATGTCTTCCCTGGTTTGTACTCCAGGCTGGGCATCAGAACACACTGTTCTAGCCTTGGCCAGAATCACGCCTAAAAATAACCAAGAGAGGACAATACACCTCCCCCACCCCTGCCCTCTGAGCCCCTCCTCTCCACACTCCTCAAAAAGACGGAATCTTCTTCGAAAAGAGCAGCAGTTTATGCGGTTCTTTCAATGCAAGCTCAAACATGCAGGCTAAAAAAGCTTCCATAAGGTTTTAAAAAGGGGAGATTGGAGTAATTCATGGTTTCAAAGAGATGGAAAATTAGGACCATTCAAAACTAAATATTATATGTTTAGAATATAAACATATAGACTGGAAACTGAAAACCAAGCACTGAACCCCAAGGGATGTTCACAATTGACATGTTGGTAATACACTTGTTAGTGCAACAAGATTAATCACAATCTAGTTTAAATCATAATTTCATTAGCTTCAAGTAGTAAATAGCAAATACTAGTGAGAAAATTGGAATACAATTTTTTTTTTTTAACTTAATCAGCTCTGACAATATGAAGGATTCCTGGGGAAACAGTAATTATTTTTGATCATCACTATCCAAGTCCTTGTTTACTTGTTTGGCTTGGAACGTATCCTGGATATTAGTTAAATCCTGAACCAGTCCTAGATTAATGAAGTTTCCCTGTGGCTGTGAGACCTGTATTTGTATATTGGCTGGTCCCTGGAATTCTCCAGATTTGTCCCACTGCCCTGTGATTTGCCTCAGCCCAGCAGAACCATCTCAAACCACAGTAGTCAAACCACTATGACTTTGTAATGTTACTTCAATGCAAGTATTTAATAAACTAACTATATTGTGCTAAATGTACTTTATTAGGGCTGTAGACATTTCTTTGATTCATTGGGTCAAATTATATTGTTATATTGAATATTTTTTAAGATTCTAAATTAGTCTATACAACAGAAGAAAGGAGTTAGCTGGAGATTTGGAAGTGACTGGACAGTGTAAGTTCTTTAGCACAAGCTTTTAGAGTGTCACACACTCTTTCATTTGATTAATTGATGTACAGGGCATGTCTTCAGCTGGCCATTTCACTTAAATTGTTTAATTTTATCTGCACATTTGAATAATTCTGCATATTTAAGATGTCAAAAGCTGAAAATGCTCTATTCTCCCCTTGTGATGTCATTAGATTGTAATCCATGAAGCACTCCTCGGCTATCTTTATGATAGTTTCCAGCATTTGCCATCATAGTACATTTGCAGATATTGTTTTTGCCTCAGTCAAACTGCTTCATAGCTTTATTTAGCCCAAATTTTAGAATAAACTTGTGTTGTTGCAGCTCAAAAACCTGCTTGTCGTGCAGTGGAATTGTGTAATTTCCTCTGTGCAAACCAAGCCCCTTATCTCCATACTTATGTAATTAGGCTGTTGAGATGAAGCCAGTAGTAATTAATCATAAAATCCCAGATGCTGCAGTGTGTCAGTAGTTCACTTCCGCTGCTGTTAGAGACTCTTCATGAGCGAGTTTCCCTCTTAAAACACATGGGCACTTGGGCAACTACCTCAAAAACACTCTTAATTACGCAAGTGTTTTCATGCTCTATTTTACAGTATTAATGGCAAAGAGACAACATCAGCAAACTCCATCAGTTCTGTTTTAATTAAATACAACTAAATTGTGCTACATGATACTATAACATAACAGTAGCTCTATTTTACCTTGCTTAAAACAGCTTTGTGCTTTAGTTGCTGTTTGGTTGCATTAGTCTGTAAAAGTAATGCCACCTTGTCTCATTTATAGGCCTAATTGCTTAACACAGGCAAACAATGTTGGTTGACAGGTATAAACTAATAATTACATTTTCACCAGACTTAGAAAATGCAATACAGGCCGTGAATGTTCAAGATTGAATACCCAATTAGAAAAATGGTGAAGAGAATTAATTTTAGTCTTGATAGTATTTGATGTAAATTGCACATCTCCCATCACCCCAATAAGATGCAACTCTATTCAAGATGTTTCAAGGTTTTCCGAACAAAACAACCCCAAAAATCTTTGAAAACTATCTGAGTTTCCACATCATAGAGGAATGATGCAAACACCCATGAGTAGTTTACTAAATACTGGATTCTACTTGTGAGATTTATGAGGCTGCCTGAGATTGTAGCCAAAATGAAATTCCTATCTCACTTTTTTGTTAACCTCCATTGTATGAAAGTCTCCAAATCTTTTACTTTGCAGCACTAAACTGCAATAAGTGTTGAGCGTCTGGGTGGGTGTGAATGGGTGAATGGAAAGTAGGGAGGTATTGAAAATCATATGTCATTTGAATCATGATTCATGTGTTATAAGTATGCTGTGAACTTCAATGAATGTACTCTGTGTGACAAAGTGGGCCTTTGTCCCTGTATACTCACCTTAATTTCACTTCATATTTGTTAATTTCTCCATAATCAACTGAACTGCGAGATAGAACTATCCTGGGTTTGTTTTATTTAGTTTGTTTAGTTCCTTTAATATATCACAACACACAAGTTAATTTAAATATATTTTATTTGGTTAGATCTATTCAATTTAGTTAAACATGTCACTTACCTACTTACCTGTTGCTCCACATGGTCTGGAGACAAAAGAGGGCGTGCCCTGAGACAGACATATTTATAGCCTCTGGGGGGAGGTTTTGGGACAGACCATGTGGAGGGGAGAATTGGTTTCAGTTCCTTTTGTTTGTTAGGTTTTGTATATTTGATTTGGATGTTTTAGGGTTTCTAGATTACGTTAAACACTTTAAGTTAAAGGGGACTTAGGCCCTTGTTGTAGAGCAAGGGGTAACTGTAGATGAAAATGAAGTTGCCTTACAGCCAATCTGATGAGGGATCTTGGAATTACCTGGAAGGAGGAGCTTCCTGTGGGGAGGACTATAAAAGCAGGTCAGCTCAGCCTCTTGAGGAGACACATCAGTGTAGCTGGGTACATGTGGTTTTTTTTGTTTTTTTTTTTAAATAATATATTATTATTATTATTATTATTATTATTATAACTAAATATGTTATTAGTTTCTGTTACTTATGTCTAAGTTGGAGCACAGTTATTTTTTGTAAATATGTAATATTTTTTTCTGTTTGCCACAATACCACAGTGAATTGTCGAATAAATTTTTGGGACGAATACGGAATATTTGCAGAGTCTGCCTCCTACTTAAGACCACTTTGGCCAGCTTCCCCACACTCTGACAAATGGGAACAGTCCATGGGTGGGTGTTGAGTTGGGATTTACCAAATGGGACAAGTGGCACGTCTCTGAATAATGAAAAGATGTCATCTGAAATGCTGCAACATAATATGTCAGTATTATTTGATACTCTTTGTATTTACCTTGTGAAACCTAATATACAGTATTTTTACATTTATCCAGGCACAATTGTTTTCACATACTGCAAGCTCCCAAAAGAACAGCTTTTGTCTTATTTGCATAATGGTAAACAAACACATATGCATTTATTTAGCATCCTCGGTGGTGACTAGACTCAGACGTTTCTATATGGTAATGATTTTTGTATTTGTAGAGCTCATGCTTGTGGGTGGCATGTGTCTAGCCCATGAAGTTACATTAAAGGCTAACACTGGCGGACAATGGAGGCAATTAACAATTGTTTTATTAAATGTAGACAATGTAGACGGACATCTTAGCACGAGGGGGAAAAACTTATACTAATAGCTTACTCATCACAAATAATCAATGTCATAAAACTTCTATTACATATTTTGCAAACTCTGCACACCTCTCTCCTAATTGACTATGTATCCAGGCCAACCTGCCTGTCAGCATCATAATGTCCGATAAGCTGTATCTTGTGCCATATGTAATAAAAAAGTACCTTGGAAAGTGTCCATTTTTTTTAGATAATTTTGCAAAACAAAATTTTTTAACAATTTCAATACCCTTAGTTCTAAATTATGGTTTGCTTTACCATCTGCATAATTAGGGGTGGGCAACATGGGAAAAAATATATGATAATAACTGTATTTAGTCTTTTCAAAAACAAAATAGAAATTGCTTTTAGTATTGATTTCATGAACATAAACAATACTGGCAACAATACAATACATTAATCTGTGCCATTTAATATAAAAAATGATTAAAATTTCTCCTTCCAAAGTCTGAACTCTGTTCCAGCTGTATGCTTTTACTGACAGGGAATTGGCTATAGACCTCTCCATTCAAAATCCCCAAACACATTATTGACAATTAGATTGATCGTGGTCTCTCGATTAATTTCCCAGTCCTATGCATAATCATAACTGAATATTACATACCATTAATTTCAACACAAAATTATATAAGTTTCTTTACTTTTACCATGTGTCCATAACTAAGAACTGACTGATTTATTAGACTGCATTTGTTTAGTATTTGAAGAATATATAAATATGAACTGAATCAATCTTTAAAGATGGCAATGACGTTACCCAGTGGATTTAGCTCAATAAGCTGCAGCCCACAGTCCAGTGTCTTGCATGGACAGTTGGACGCCTGCTGTTTATTGGCCATTCGTACAAACTCCCTCCACTTGTTGAATTAATGGTCGTCAGATTGTCTGGCAACTGTGAAAACACTGGCAAAAACCAAGACAATAGCTCAAGTAAGCACAGAAATGAGCAGCTGGCATGACAAGGAGCCCAGTGGGCAGATTGTATCAAAATAGAAAAATAAAACAATTTAAATTAAGATAAGCATTGTTTTATTAAATCCCACATGGGTAACATCTTCCCCATATACGTGATGATGGACGTATATTTTGTGTGGGTGAGCGTGGGCGGGCACGTGTCTGTCTCTCTGCGTTTGGATCTTTGCCGCACGGAGGCTTGTCAGTTCACTTTGAGATTGATTGATGCTAATGCATTTGTCTATTTTGCCTTTTTATGCCTTTGTGGTCTTCTCTTTACATCACAAAACTGCATAGTACATATTTCTGCTTTTTTCTTAGGGTTAGGGTTATTCACAAAGGCATAAAGAAGATATGTCATACTTTCTGGCAATAGTGTGTGTGTTTTAAACTTAATAGATCTCTCTCTCTGTGTTTCTTCTAGTGTGCTGTTTTGTGGTCCACAAGAGGTGCCATGAGTTTGTCACCTTCTCATGTCCTGGAGCTGACAAGGGCCCTGACACAGATGTAAGTGGTTTTAAATTATAAGCATTTTATTAATTTAGGAGGAGGAGGTATTATTCTCATAGTTTAAAGAGTCCATATTATGCTATTTTCTGATCTATGTTAAAATGTAGTTTCCTCATCAGAAGTGTTTTTAGTTGTGTTTTGTCTCATTCACATGTTAACACACAAATCCTGAATATTTAGGCTGAGGTCTTCTCTCAAACAGAAAACACTCTGCCTTCTGATGTCATGTGGTAATACATGAAGTGCTCCCTTTGTTTTGTACTAGAATCTTCACCTTCACTTGAATCATTTGGATAATTTCAGCACTGGAAATTCCAATTTCTACTGACCTAAAGGTAAACGGTAGCTGTTAACTTGAAAATTGCCGCTTCATGACATCACAAGGTGGAACAGAGCATTTTGACCTTTGCAGATGTAGACAGACTAATAATAAAGGATTACTCAAGGATGTGTGAATGAAACAAAATACAACTCCAGGTATGTTTTTGAGGAGGTAACAACATTATAAAACGGCTTAAAGCTCACGAGTCAATTTTGTATAATGTAGGATAAGATATATTCTTCATTTGAAATGCTTGACTTGGTGAGGAATATGTCAATCTTTCACATTCATCCCCAACTTAAAGGTGCACTATGTAAATTCTTTCCACAGATCTGACCTGTAACACCTTTAAGTTAGTATTTCACAATGAACTACTGACCAGGTGCCTAGTTAAACTTTTATCTTCTACCTGTAAACAACCAATCAGCATTGACACTTGACTTGGTTTTTGTCATACATGAAAGTCGTTAATATACTGATAATGACACTGTTTGATACGTACCATGCGCTAGCTTTACTTTACTATGCACTCTGGTACGCACTGTTTTGACTAGCATTTGAATTGTCTAATATGTTAAACAGACAGGCTGAGTTGTAGATGAGTCATATGGTACTTTCTAGTCTCATCGCTTTTAATACAAAAATGCATAGCACAAAATCTCACTATAACATTAGATTCAGCAATTGTACGTAACCTCCAATATCAATTAAAGCTTTTCTGTATATTTAATTGTATCACCGATTCATATATGTTGACCCTTATTAGCCTCTTCTGGCCCTTTGCTTGGGAGATACAGGTGGAGTGGGCGGCTTCTCTCTGGGGAACAGTATGTGTTTAACTGCAGCATATGCTAGCCCAGTACACAATATACACTACTATACCGTATATCATGACATCAGAGGTGAAGGGCATGCATGCTCACAATATACAGATTACTACATTAGTTCATGCTTGTTGCTTGTCACCATCAGCTAATAACTGTGTAATTCAAGGTACAATAATAGGGGGCGGTGGGTGGTACAGTTAAACAGGTTTAGTAGACCTGTTTAACTATAACATATGATTACTTTACATTTTGTTCATTGTAAATTGCATTATGATAGATAGATAGATAGATAGATAGATAGATAGATAGATAGATAGATAGATAGATAGATAGATAGATAGATAGATAGATAGATAGATAGATAAATCCAGAAAATCACATTATAGAAAATATATTCATTGATTTGCATTTCATTATGTGAAATAAGTATTTGATCCCCTACCAACCATTAAGAGTTCTGGCTCCCACAGACCAGTTAGACACTCCTAATCCACTCGTCACCTGAATTAAAGACTCCTGTTTTAACTAGTCACCTGTATAAACGACACCTGTCCACAGAATCAGTCAATCAGACTCCAAACTCTCCAACATGGGAAAGACCAAAGAGCTGTCAAAGGATGTCAGGGACAAGACTGTAGACCTGCACAAGGCTGGAATGGGCTACAAAACCATAAGAAGCTGGGTGTTAAGGAGACAACTTTGGTGCAATTGTTCGAAAATTTAAGAAATACAAAATGACCATCAGTCGACCTTGGTCTGTGGCTCCACACAAGATCTCACCTCGTGGGGTTTCAGTGATCATGAGAACAATGAGAAATCAGCCTAGAACTACACGGGAGGAGCTAGTCAATGATCTCAAGGCAGCTGGGGCCACAGTCACTAAGAAAAACATTGGTAACACTTTACAATGGATCAAAATCCTGCAGTGGTCACAAGGTCCCCCTGCTTAAGAAGGCACATGTGCAGGCCCACCTGAAGTTTGCCAATGAACACCTGAATGATTTAGAGAGTGACTGGGAGAAGGTGCTGTGGTCAAGCTCTTTGGCATTAACTCAACTCACCATGTTTGGAGGAAGAGAAATGCTGCCTATGACCCCAAGAACACCATCCCCACCGTCAAATATGGAGGTGGAAACATTCTGCTTTGGGGGTGTTTTTCTGCCAAGAGCAAAGGACAACTTCACCCCATCAACGGGAGAATGGACGGCGCCATGTACCGTTAAAATCCTGAGTGACAACCTCCTTCCTTCTGCCAGGAAACTGAAAATGGGTCATGGATGGGTTTTCCAACACGACAATAACCCAAAACATACAGCCAAGGCAACGAAGAAGTGGCTCAAGAAGAAGCACATTAAGGTCATGGAGTGGCCCAGCCAGTCTCTGGACCTTAACCCTATAGAAAACCTATGGAGGGAGCTGAAGCTCCGAGTTGCCAAGCCACAGCCACAAAACCTCAGTGATTTAGAAATGATCCGCAAAGAAGAGTGGACCAAAATTCCTTCTGATATGTGCGCAAACCTGGTCATCAACTACAAGATACGTCTGACCTCTGTGCTGCAAACAAGGGTTGTGCCACCAAGTTTAAGTGTCTCTTTGGCTAGAGGGTTCAAATGCTTACTTCACTCAATGAAATGCAAATCAGTTTATATATTTTCTTTAAAGTTATTTGCTGGATTTTCTTTTTTATATTCTATCTCTCAACGTTAAAATAAACCTACCATTAAAATTATAGACTGTTTATTTCTTTGTCAGTGGGCAAACCTACAAAATCAGCAAGGGATCAAATACTTACTTCCTCCACTGTAGCAACATAGCAGGCCATCCTCTTCCATTCATCATTTATAGCGATGCATTGTATAGACCTATGGCATGAGGGACAAATGACTTCCAGAGTCTGTCCGAGGAGCAGGACAGGGACAACAGCCTGCCCCCAAAGTTGCTCTCCTGTCCGGTGATGTTGCTGTGTAGAGGGTGCTAGGGGTTATCCATAATGGACAGGGGCTTGTTTAGGGCCCTCTTCTCAGGTCTGTATTCTCAGACCAGTCCAGTCTGTGGTCAAGCTGTAGGCCCAAATACGTATAGCTCTCTACAGCCTTCAGAGTGTCCCCCTCAGTGGTCACAGGTTACAACTGTATCGTGCTTCTCCTAAAGTCCACCACCGTCTCCTTGATCTAAAACAATAATCGAAACATATCCTGTTTGAAATAGGCCCCACCTCTTCACAGTGGCATTTTCAAATGTTACTGTTTCCAAATGGCTACTTGTATGACCTGTAATCTGAAGTTTGCATTTCTGAATTTTTTTTGCTGAATCACAAATAAGTACAGAGCTGTCAGCGGGGATCGGGGGTAGGTGAAAACAGCCATTTTGTGATCACTCAAGCCTGATTTCTCTTTGCAACAACAACGCTGTATTTCAGTTAGTAAAGATGTTGCTTTTTGACACCTTGTCAAGACATCACATCGCTTTTGCTTTGTATTGCAAGAGGTTTATTCATTTCATCTTTAGCTTTGCCATCAGCTATTGTTAATTTTGACTCATAGGGCGACTTGTTGTTATTCAGTGCTTCTTCTGCTTAGCTTGGTCTGTCTCGCCTCTCTGTCTATCCCCTGCCAAGTCTCTCTCCACACACACCTTCCACGATGCCTTCAAATGCCCATTGTGAATATCACTGTTATTGTGCCAACCAAATCTGGCACGCTATGAATAAGTGGGTCTCAGAGGACGAACCTTTGAATTAAATGATACAGGGAAATCTCAAAACTCTATTTCCCCTTTATAAACTTATGCAGCTCAAAAAACTTTATTTTCTTTCAGCGCTTGGCAAGATTTCAGTAATAACCTTGCAGCTCATTGGAATTCATGGTTGCCTTTCTTACTCTTTAGGCAAATCTATTCAGACAGAGGCATCCTGGGACTTTAGATGATGGGCAGACGATTGGCATTGATCACCAAGCTAAACACTGCATCAATTGTCCGTCTGTTCCTATATAAATGTGGTATTTTTGAAGTGAATATGGAAGTAGCCTCAACTTATTTTCCATTGAGGCATTGGTCCTATCTTGCAATGAAGAGATAATAGGGTTTAGCCACAATGCTATTCAATATATGCATTTTTCTGTGTATAAATCAGAAAAGTATTACTGACCTTATCTTAAATTAGCCTGCATATGCTAAATTATAGGTTTTGGAGCAATTTTGTATGTTGGTTAGTTAGTTAGTTCTTAGTAAAGGTATACACCCATTCACACACATTCATACACCAGTGTGCTCAGACACTGGAGGCGGGGAGGGTTAAGTGTCTTGCCCATGGACACAACAGCAGCATGTCCCCCAACCTGTAGGTCAGTGGACGAACACTCTACCAACTGAACTACTGTCGCCCCTTTTTATGTAGAAAAACAACTTCAGCTACTACTATGCTTAAACAAATACTAATATCAATACCACAGACTGTATGGACATAGCTAACACACTAGCTATGTCCAAAAAGAAGGTTCACATGCGTGTTCTTCCGACTCCTTCTGACCCTGACTGCCACTGACTTACATTGGCATATTGTCGGCCCTCTCTCTGTAACTGCTGCAGTGAGCCTCGTCATTTTGGTCTTAATATGTTCATATTAACCCGCTCTTACAAAGCCCGGCTCCAAATTCGCTCCTGTAACCAATAGCATCGTGAGCTTCATTTGAGTGGAGCCGAACTCTATGGGTGACGTCACACTCGCTTAGTCCACTTCAGTCTGCAATCAATATTAGTCTAATAACTTGATTACTACTACTACTTACAAACTTAATAAACCTAAACCAGTTGAAAAAAAGAAAAATATAATCAAAATCCCTTCCCTTTAAGGCATGAATTTACCACACAGGCATGTATTGAATATGAGAATACATATTACAGTCTTCTTGCAGTTTTCTAGATAGATTAAAAAAAAAAAAAAATCACGAAAATTCATTTTTCAGGCAGCACAATGATACATAATAATTATAACATCAGTAATTCAATTTATAGAGATGCGTAAGTACAATGCACTGAGAATGACTGGACAGTGTATGGCCTGGTAATTCTTGTCTATCTCAAATCACTCAAGGATGACTCACGACACATATCAATCGCCTGCTTCCTCCTCACTCTTCCTCCTCACTCTTACTATCACTCCCTCACACCACTGCCACCTCTGCCCGTCACCACCACACTGTGAATCATCAGTGCCATGTCATTGCTTCGTATCTGTCTCCGTGGCATGGACCCCCCATCCTCCCCTCACTTCCTCTCCTGCACCCCCCACCCTCTCTCCGTACACTGCGGGCTCCAAGTGGCCCTCACACCAACTGGCGGTAGTGGCTGTCGTCATCTGTCTGCTTTGATCCGCACAAAAACGGGACTGAGTAAGTTAGCATTAGCATTTGAGTGGAGAGTGAGGCTGCCTCTCTGTGATGCTGTTGTCTGTCCAGTGAGCGGCCTGGGGTTGTGTGGGTGTTAAATAGTGCTGTATTATCAGTCAAGCATCGCTTTAAAAACAGTGAATGGAAATGATTCACCCATAGAGAAAAAAACAAGCAACAAGCTTTTATTTTACAACCACGTTATGTTGACATTGTTGTTGCTCACTTGTGTTTTGGTAGCGTTTTGTCATGTTACTTAATTTAAGCTGTAAAAATCAGTTAGACCGGGTAGATTAAACCTCACATGGTGGTATTGCAGTTATTTTCTCTTGCTAATCGGCTTTGCAACCATCTGTCTGCTCATTACCACTGCTTTACCCAACTGTTACATGTTCTGTCCTGTTATCTGTGTTTGATGTTTTATTTCACACCGTAGATATAGTGTTTCTGTACATTTTTATTACAAATGAAGATATTGTATTTGACAGTGTGAATTTCATGGAGGATGTAATTGCTGTGGAATAGCATTATGCTTTAATGTCGGTACTCTTTTCAATAGTTTGCGCTGAGCCTTTTCATATGCCATTAGAAACTGCAACAGCTGACATCTAAATGCAAACCATAAATGAATTCCTTTTTATATAACTGTAAAACTATAAGAGCGGAGTCTTAAAGTGGCATTATTAGGCTATTTCTTCCAACCTATAAGGACACTTAACACCATGCAGCCAGGGATTACTGATTTTGATTTGAGGACTCACTAAGAACACTAAGATTTCCATTGCAATGTTAGATCATTTGAAATTTACCCAATTTTGGGGGAAATGGACAATCAGACTTCAATTTCAAGTAATCACTTAGTCCAGACTGGATTCTTACCAGTTCCAACTCAATTAAAGCACAGACACCCCATAATTTAATACACAGCACATTACAGTACCAACTTATTTCATTCTGTTCATGTAACTGATAGGCCCACTTGCTCAGACATACGTGTCTAATAGGCTCGTTTAGTTTACATGGAGGTAGACCAGTGCTCTGTGGATGGAGTGCTCCTCATTAAAACAGCCCTGAGTCTCAGTGACTGTGCTAAAGTCTACACCAGTGTTAATGCTCTGACCAGTACTATTAGTCATCAGCCTCACAGAGATGAACATGAGATGGACATTAAGGAGATGGTAAGGAAGTTTAGTCTGAGCTGCTGCGACTGTATCCAGCACGATGCATGAGCCAACCTGACCTGCATGTTGAGATAGTGGAAACCAGATTGGCCAGAGGAAACTGCTTATACACTTATAGGCACAGGAGAGCATGCAGACTCATCACAGAAGAATCTGTATCAGAGAATAGAACCCAGATGCTTTTTGGTATGAGAGAAGAGTCTTAACTGTTGTGCCACCGTGTTGAATTGAATCTATATGAATCAACATAGTAACATTTCTTTCCTAATTGCAATATGCTTTTAGCTTACAAACTGATACACAAGGATTCACAACTAGGGATGTAACAATATCCAAATATCTTGATAGAATATGCATCTCATGGTACAATGTTTATTGCGATATTTTGAGTAGGCTAACAAAATTGTCAGTATGCTACCTTTCTGTCATAATCCAAATAATTAAGATTCAAAAGTGCTTATTAACAGTTATTTCATCATGTAGATTGGATAGAAACAGAGCAAAGGATCATGGTATATGTAGTTCTCTGTGTGTTTTTAGCAGTTAGCAGTTAGCAAAGAAACTTGAAATTTGACATATTGTGATGGGCCATGATATTATTGTGAGACTTTTGACGATACAATATCACTATTTTGGTTATTGTTACATCCCTATTCACAACACAGACCATTGTATTGTATGTATAGATATGTTTGTCGTAGTAATTCATTTCAAATCACAGCTCCCATTGACGTGTGAAACCAGAAAGAAAATGTAAGAAACATTGTTTATACTACTCCCATTTGGGCTGTAGTGGCAGCTGGGGGAACATACAGCACAGACATCATATCGTAAAGCCCAGAAGCGGAGAGCAGATTAAAGCTTACAGTGTCACTGTCAACTTGTGCTGAAGTGCAGGAGGTGGTGAATTAACCCCAACTGTATACAGTACCGGTGCCCAGAGAAGTTAGTTTAAAAGGATAGACATCTGCTTGTGTGTCAGAGGAGCTGATGAGAGTGTGGATTACACACACACTGTTATGTAATACTGTGGCACTAAAGGGCTGAGCGAAGACTCCACAGTCACCAGCAATCTGTCTGACTGAAGGAGCAGGACTTCAGGCTCAGCTCACGGCAAAGGCAAAGTCAGTTTCCCAACAGGTCAACCAACATGAACGCAGAGGAACAAATTTGCTGTCTGTCTGTGTGGACTAAAGCTGTGAATAATATCATGTTTGTGTTAACTATTGTATTTAGTTTCAACATTTTTTTTTTTTTTTTTGTGTATTTATTTTAAGTGATGGTTTTATACAAAATTGAGTTTTTGAGGTTTCTACCATGTTATAACGTTCTCTCATCAAAAACAAGCCTGAAGTGGATTTAGATGTCATCCATGCATGTTTCAGTAATTTAGGGATCTCTCTCTGAGGCCCTATTCAAACTCTCCTTTCAGTTAGCTGTAAGAATCTGTCCAATACTCAGCCTACAAGCCTACATCACACATGCTCCCACACAACAATTCTCCATAAATAAACAAAAGCATGATCCAAAACTATACTCAACAGCTTGACAAGAAAAGGTAACATGGTGATCTAAATATGTTGTGTGTTAGCAGTTAATACCCCATAGAAATAATATACCTCCTTTTTAAGGAAATAGACAATATATGTATCTCTTGATGATAAATAATTAATCCATTTGCAAAGCCCAATGAGTTTTTGGAATACAAAGTTTTATTCTTGTTAAAGCAGATATGGACAGGGCCTAAGCCTGCCCTGGTCAGAGACCAACAGCCTCTCTTGAGTCTCTTCTCTCCAGTCACCACTTCTCTCCATCTCCCACCTGAGCTCTAAGTATTTATACAGAAAAAGAAGTTACATACATATCAAAGCAGAGTGTCTTTTGTTTCACAAACTTGTGCTTATCAACTTACAACTTTATATTTGAGGACAGGTAAGACAACACAGTCATGTGTGAAGGCTCAGCTGACACAACGTGGGGACAGCTGTGTCTGTTGAGCCTTTACACATGTTAATGACTGTTAATGATCTCAGGTAGAAATCACATTAATTTACACAAAGACAGATTGAGAGAAATCTTACCACATGGACCCTATGACGATGTTTCTAAAATGAAAAATGCTGAACAGTTATTTGAAATTTGTACTTAAATATGGTTATTGTTTAATTGAAAATATTTTACACAAAATATTCAAAATAATTATGTACAAGAATGCATAACAGAAATGAAGTACTTTTAAGGAAGTCCGTGTATTTAGTTATGTTGCACTTTGGATATATTTTTTTCACATTATTTAAATTTAGCTTAAACTCCATAGAACTGATCAAAAAGAAGAATACGTAAAAATCCATGGTATAGACGAAACATTAATGGTTGTTTGACAGAGAATGTGGGTATTTCACCACTATTATCATGTCTGCTTCTTCTGATCAATAATATAAACGCAATAATATGACATTGGGGTTAGGATGGGGTAATTAGAATGCAACAATGATCCTACACACATTTAATGCCTCGGGGTGTAGTATCAAAATCAATGTACTTCCCAGTCCCAGATGTCCACCAAGACGTGAGGGAAATATGAGCAATTACATAAGGAGTTGATTTAATTACAGATATCAAATTGCAATCTACAGTCACTGGTCCCATGCCTGGTTATATAATTTAGTTTAATAGATTTTGGAAGAACAAAAATGCCTGAAAAGAGGTGACAGTAATTACTATATCGATTTATTGTTCAATATACTATAGAAGGAACAATATTTTTTTAGGGTCAATAATTAACGTGTACTGTTTATTTTTTATTTTATTTTTATTTATTTATTTATTTATTTATTTATTTTTTATAGTATTAACGGTGCATTGTGTGGAGACCAAACCAGACCAAGTTACAGGTCAGATCCTTGGAGAGGCAACTCCGCTCACAGCCAGAATGCCTGTTTTACTAGATATTTTTGAGCTATAAAACCAACTGTAATTAAATAAATGTACTATAGAGCTGTTTAAAGTCATACTGTGGAACATTCCAGGCAGAGCAGTGGCATATTCACAGAAACAAGCAGGTGACAAGCAGATCACTAACCAGAAAGTTACATAGTGCACCTTTAAACTTCTATGATAACATTTGGGCTGTAGTTGATTGAATAATTAACATATGGCACTTTATAGATACTAGAATTGACTGCTGTGGGGTTATTGTGTCATTGATTTTAAGTATAGTTTCAATATTATTGTTTATCAGGATATTTTTCTGCAGTGATATATCTTCATGCTTCAAAATGTGTTATTGTGACAGGCCTAGAGATATCTGTAACGAGCATAAAGGTGTACAAGATTTGCACATATGTATTTTATGTATATATTTTTATATGCAGTAGCATCCCAGCTATTTTTTTAATTGGGATTTTATTATACTAAATTATTGCAATCACTTAACAACATCCTCTTGTGAGCTGTGAATGTAAACAGTTGTATTAGAGTCCTCTTTTGCACTTGGAACTGTAAGCTTACTGCAGATGGCTGACAGGGGCTCTTGATATTGTCATCACTGCCTTGTTTATAACTTCCTTGAGCTTAAGTGCTACATCTGTAATACATGATAAGCACAATTTTAGCTTTGTGCCATACAACTAAAACATTACACATAGTCCAAATGCTTGCATCTTTATTGCGACATATATAAAAAGATTGTATATTTTGAAAACATTTAGCATGCTTGTATTTTGAGTCATCCAGTGTTTCAAAATGGCTGTCTGATCAAAACACGCGCAGTCGGACTTCTTTATTATAGCACAACCTCCTACTGACTTCAGCACAGTGGTGGGAAGGGTCGATATATGGATCTAATTTAGCAAAACAATAAACTGGGTATTCTCCGTTCACAGCTAGTTCCTTTTTAGCCACTTTAGTTTGTCCTTTTCAAATGTGTGTTGCAAATAAATACGATATTAGCTATTCGGGGAAGAGGCAATATGAACAATAGGGAATGAATAATGTAGGCAGCCAAAAGGCCAAGTGAATTATTGAAATGTTTGAATAATATAAAGAATAATAATTTCTTTGAGCGCTCTTCCAGAAGCTTCACTGCATTATTCACTCCACACCTCTGCAAATCCAAAATGATATCTGTATTTTTTATACAGATTTATATCAGTCTGGTCCCTACGCCCTCCACCATGGCTCAAGTCCAGTCAAATGTGATTGTGCAATCACATTTGACTTTTTTCAGTGATGAAATGAAGGAGCTCATTGGTTGCCTATCATTTACAAATAAAATCTAATTTATCTCACCTCAGATTAACAGAGTTTAGTGCTTTGCTTATTAATTCTGCAGAAATGAGCAATGTTTATCAGTCCCTTGTCATTGTTTTTTTCTTTATTTTTTATCCATCTGTCAGATCCCATCTGAAAACAGGGAGATTCACTGGTGACTAGAATCACATCTTTGTAAATTATTGAAGAAGTGTGTATTCTGGATTCCAGGCAACTCCATATCTGCACTAATCACACACATCACACGTTACACACCAAATTCATGCACATGGCCAATGTTAGGGTAAAATGTCTTGCCCATGGACACAACAACAGTAGCCTATGCAGTGACTCAAACTGCCAACCTTCAGATTGGTAGAACCACTGTCTTATACAGCCTAGCAATGCAGTGTTATTCAGAGTATTTTTGATTAGGCTACTGATATACTCACTGGGTTAAGTTCCTGCCACTCAGAAACCCTGTTTGGAAAGAGCTGAAAGTTGTGGAAGTTCCCACAAATAAACCCACAAGTTAAAATAATGATTTTATAACCACCTCTGAGTGCATGTTTTCGGTTTATGTACATGAAAACATCTTGTTCTGGCAGCGCTGACATTTAGCATTTAGCACATTTACCACTGGATGCTCTTCTCTTTTTCTCTTTTATGGAAAAGGAACAAAGCACAGAAGAGTGAGTGGTCTGTGAAAGTTAGACTATTGTTGAGACTGGGATAAGCAACACAGAATGTTGGAATCGTATATTCAAACCTCTGCACTTGAGTTTAAAAAGAACAATGTTACTTCTGCCTGCAGTAAAGATGAAGGGAACAGGAAGGTATTGTAGTTTTTGGGCATGTGCAAGCTATGCCCTCGAAGAACAAAAGAAGAAGCAAAAAGAAAATGAAGTAATGAGCTCACTGGAGATGTAGCCATGGGAAGCAAAGACTTAGGGTGTCCACTCTATTCTACTGCAACTCTTCACCACAAGGACATAATATAAGATAATTGAAATGTAGCAATGTACTCTACAATGCTGCACAATATATCGCTATTGAATCGAAATCACAGTTTGAGTTGGTGCAATTATCACATCATAATTGCTGCAGTTTAGTTAAGAGAAAATCCTCTTCAAAGAACAAAATGACTTCATGACATACTTGTTCATATTTCAGTATTTTCCCTTATTGCTCCTGGAGTTTAGTGTCCACTTTTTAAACATTACAAATGTCATTTATTCAATTATGGGTGTTTTTATCGCTCAAAAATACCTTTGCATTCTGACTGTGAGTGGAGTCGCCTCTTGACATATCTCACCTGTAAATTGGAGTGATTGCTTGTCTCTGGAGATGAAGAAGTTTAATGCCATACTTGGGAACATTGCAGGCAAAACAATAACACCATGGAAACAAGCAACTGACCAGCCCTCTACCAGAAAAGTTACATAGTGCATTTTTAGTGTACAGTGACCTTGGTATATGTACATCAAATTGAAATGTGTGGGGTTTTTTTTTGTTTTTGTTTTTTTTAATAGTTCTGAGCCAATGAATCAAACAATGCACCCCTCTTGAACACTTACATCAGTTTTTCGAAAGGTGCACTAACACGAATGCCCCAGAAATGTCAATCTGGGCTCTGCTCCTGGTGCAGTGCTGTTGAGAAAGTTACTTACAAAGTGGACTGGCTGTAGCCTTAGTGAGATTTATAACTCTATTTGTGACCTGCCTGACTCTCCTCTAACCTCCTCCGATCCCACTTTACTTTGTCTTTTTTAAATGTCTGCCCAGTCTGAACCTTGACTGAATTACTTAATAATTGATTTTGGTGCAGTGATACCAAATGTCCAGATTACACAAGGGAGACAGATTGATTGTTTCAGTCTACTGACCTTAAGGGTGTTGAGTTGCAGACACATAAGCGCTCATTTGTAATTATAGAATGAATAGATGTTAGCGCAGACACGACAAAGATGGAGGTAGAATTCAGCCGTGAGGGGAGGAAGATGTTAAAGATCAGTGTTGGAGGAGTGGAGGGCGAGATCGAAGACTGATTTATACTGCTAATAATTAAACATGAGATGGTGTACTGATGAGTGCACCATGCTGTTTGGTACCTTGAATGTTTATTACTCTGGTATACACTATATAGAGTCCAGGGTTATCAGGTGGTCTGTTTGCCACCTGACTGTCTCTAGGTCTGTCATGATAATTACTATATCAGCTTATCAATATATGAAAGTTGGAACAATGTTTTTTGGGGTGGTCTATATTTATCATGTGTACATTTTTGGTTATTTTTTAGCAATACGATATGTTTTGAGCTGTAGAAGGTTGAATTAATAACTTCTATGACTATACTAATAAAAGTGTTCTTTCTGCTATTTATTTTTTGCAGTTTATGTTTTTTAACCTTATTGTAGATTAAGAATAAATGGTATAAATCTGCTCTTGTGTTATTGTGTCATTGGCATAAATCAGTTTCAAAATTATCATTTATCATCTATATGTACTTTAGCAATGTATTGTATAGGTTGTGTTGGTTGGACGGTTACCTTTCAAAATCGCTGTGGAGAAAAAATGGTACTTGATGTGTTTACTCCTTCTTTTCTTTCCTTTTATTCATTTCTCTCACATTGGACATTCTCTCTGCACCTACTATGAGACCTACTTGAGTCTCTCCCTTGAGTTAATTTGGTCAGTCACACTCGAAAATACCTTGAAATGTCTTTAAATCAAAATGAAACCTTGCCTGGTCATCTACACTATTATTTAGCACTTCAGAATCATCACGCCTCTCAACTGAATTATATTGGACAAGAGTTTGATGAATAATTTATGGCGTGTGGGTAAACAGTGTATCTTGAGGCAGACGGCAGACGGGGATGTGACCTATTCGGCAGAGTGGAGGCGGAGGCAGGAGCGCGGTGTTGAATGTCATCACTAGGGAGGACCACAGGACAGACAGAGGAGGGGGGGGCAGGGGCACAGCGGTGGACATTCTTTAAGTGAACTTATTTGGAGCTAAAAAATACTTTGTCTAAGTGATATTTAAGTTGGCCCAAACTGTGGTATTTACCACGGTCTGTATGTGTTGATGTAAGGAAGATTTGAATGGATTAGAATTGTGCAGAAACAAATTACACAATAAAATTGTATACTTGTATTGTATAGTTTTATCATTATTCCACAATTCTTTGTCATAGACCAGGGATCTCAAACTCACAGCCCATGGGCCAACTGCAGTCCACGGAATGATATTTTACAGCCTCCTACTTGATGTTAAAGTTTAGTGTCAATGCGGCCCATGGTGAGGGGCCCGCAGTAGGGGGCCACACTGACAGACAAAGCTGCAGAGCAGCGCCCCTGCAGATTCACAACAGTAGATTTGTGCACCTTACATTACAAACTCAGCTTTCAGCAGTTGTGAAGCTATGAGTCCGGGTGGATCCATTTATGCATGTACACATGCACATAAGATGGCACTGAAGAACCAAAACAACTCGCACTTGCTAGTACATGCTTCTGCTTGAGCCCTGCTCCATTTCACTCCCTGTGCCACGGTATTTGGGCAAAAAGTATTACAGGCCTTGCTTACAGCGCAAGGAAGGTGCTGACAAAAATCCCTCATTCATAAATATGGGACATTTGGGGGGTGATAAATCATAAAAAAGTCACTGACAGCCTGTTTACCTGCTCAGTGCAGCTCCCTTCTCTGGGCGTAAATGGCCGGCAACGGGAAGACCATGCTCGGGCAAAAATCCAACTACCTTGTGAGCATAATGAATGGAGCGCACTGTGTTTTTGTGCGCAGTCCGGATGCCCTCCCATGTGCTCGCTCCCTGCTGCAGAACGAGCGAGCGGGAGACACAAGGAGCGAGCGGGAGACATGGAGAGCGAGTGGGTGATACAGGGAGCGGGAGACACGGAGAGCTGGAAACACAGGGACAGTGGCGCTAAGTCAGGCCCGCATTTTGATTATCATCTCAGCTGAGCTTCCCAGGAAGTTCAGTTGGACCATGTGCCTTTTTGAGCACACAAATGTATGTGAAAAGCCTTTCTCCACCGTGAACTCCTTCAAGCCAAATATGTCTTGAGCAGCAAGAGGGAGCGCAGCCAGGTGTCAGACAGAGGTAAAAGTAGTGTAAGTAGTAGTAGTTTAAACTTACATTTTGAAGAAATGTTCATGTTCTTAACTGTTATTATTAAAGGTTGAGAAGATAGGACAGTTGTTGTTGTTTTTTTTTTTAATACTTGAAACCCAGTTTTGTCAAATAGCCTACTTGATGCGGCCCAGCCTCACCCAGATTCTACCTCCAGTGGCCCCCAGGTAATTTGAGTTTGAGACCCATGTCATAGAAGAAGTGGACTAAAGGGTGTGTGACATCACCCATAGTTTTCAGCTCCACTCAAATGAAGTTCACGAGGCTAGCAGTTATAGGGGTGAATTTGGAGCCGAGTTCCATATTAGGAATAGGAATTTATTTACAGTAAAAAAACAATAAAGAAACAGGATCATGTAGAGCGGGTTAATACGAACATTTTAGGACTAAAATGACTGGCTCACTGCAGCAGTTACAGAGAGATGGGTGACAATTTTTCAATGTAAAATCAGTTGGAGCCAAAGTCGTTGGAGCCGGAAGCACCCCCATTACTTCTATGGGGTTTTAACTGCTAACACATAACATATTTTGATCACCATGTTATCTTTTATTGTTTTGAAATGATATATTCACTGTATTTACATGTGTCCATTTTGTGTTTTAGTTCTCAATTATATAATTATCCAATCACAAGACAGAGTGAGCAGTCATTAGTGTTTTTTGTTTTTGTTTTTTTGCCAGAAAATAAACTCCATGATGTTGCCATGTTTGTAAGTCACTTGAGGCTAAACCCTGAGCTCGCGCTGAGTCTCTGCTTGTCTCCTACAAAGACACCGCTGTTAGTGCGGCTCTTTCAGGACATCAGCTCCAAATCTCTGCTTCTGTTTTCACTTTCTTCTACCTTTACTTTCCTCACAGCCAATATGAGCAATATCTAAGGTTAATTTAGTGTGTGTGTAAAATGAGTTGTATGTCAGTTACAGGGCTGGGCATTAATGCAAAAAATGTATCACAATGTATTTGCTCTTGATTTTTAAAAATAAAAAGGTCTAATATTAAGGTTTAATATTAATTTCATGAATAAAAACAAGACAGACATTTAATCAGTGAAGTTTAATATAGAAAATAGTTACAGTTCTTCCTCCAATGTTCCAAAACACAAGCTGTTACTGACAGAGAATAGGCTGGGCACCTGTCAATAAAAAAAACAAAAAAAAAACACCATATCATTGATGATTGGACATGATCTTGATTAAAATTCATTGTACAACCCTAGGCAGTTATCCTTTACTTGAGTATTTGAGTTACAGTTATAAAAATGTCCAAACTTACAATATGTTACTGGAGTGACGATGAAAACACTTCGCTTGTCAACAGCCAAAAAGAGCCCCACTTTGTATATTCTGCCAAAGTGACACCTCAGCTGTTTGTTGTGCACACGGCACAGGCCTGTCACATGGACTATTTTAGGCTACTCTCGAGACTGTCTTAGTGTCTTAGATATTATATGTGATAAAATTAACAAGACTTACTCAGTCATACTCTATGCCAAAGCTCTTTAGTATAACTCTGGTATTCTAATGATGCTCAGGGTCTTTCTCACAGCTCTTTTCTCACATTTGAAGAGTACTGTAACTAGAAGTATGAGCTGCTATGACAGTAGAAATGGTATTAAGATCAGATAAAGAGAACCACAGATATGCAAAAACTAGATAAATAACTATTAAAATAGGCTTAAATATAACACAACACTGTAAGTTGAGTAAAAATACAACTACAACACTATTATGTACTACTCTATAATAAATAGGTTACATGACTACAGTGTATTGTACCAGTGACACTGTACAGAATTAACACTGTTCATTGTACAGTCTGATTAGATGTTCTGGAACAAAATCTTACATTTATTCTAAGCCATGAATCTTAATACATTGACCCTAAAACAGCTGTATAATTCAGCAGAAATTTTCATTTTAGTTCTCGTCAGCTTGAGCAGTGACGCACCTGAACTGCTGAGACTGCTCCGGTCCCCGGCTGTGTCGACACCAGGGACAGCCCTTTGTTACAGTTACAGAGGGTGAATCATCTCACACCAGCCCAAGAAGCTCTACAGAAATAGCAAATGTAAACTTTTGAGCTGCCACTTAACCAAACGCACCCAGGGGTTGTTCCTCAACACACTGCAGACAGTGGCAGCAAAAATACATACACAATTTGGTATAAATCCAATATCACCTTTTCATCTAATTAAAGGTGCATTATGCAACTTTTCTCGGAGGGTCTGTCATCTGATTTCTTAGGAGAGGTTATTACCTTACGTAGAATCTTCCACAATATGACAATAAACTTGCCTCTCCCTGGATACAAGAACATAACCTTTAATACAACATTTGTGTGACAACATAGTGTATGTTATTATTGAAAACTGCTTCTATACCCTATCAAATATTTTTTTACTGATTAAATTTGCTTTGCTTTGAAAAGTACACATTAAGTATACGCTATGGCTTTAGCTCCGGACACGATTAAGAGAGATCAAGTGTGAATGCCCAGAGAGCTACCAATGTAATGTAAAACAGTCTCTGATTATTACATGCCTCTTCCTTGCACTGCCCCATTGGGAAGCATTACACCCCTTATTAAATGTAACAGTGCGTTCCCCGGCCGTTCGATCCATCTTTTATCCTCTGCAGCTCTGCGTGGATCTATGTGAGAACAGAAACCCTCCGGCCTCATTACGCTGTCACCGCTGCCTACCTCCTGCCGCAGCCTGGTTCACATCATTAGTCAGTTTGGTTTGCGACGCCCCAACTGACAAGAATAGACCAGCCCAAAAGACCTGTAATATTCTTCTAAGTATCTCCAGCACAATTATAGTAGCAACTTACCAAATCACTGATCCGTTGTGTGGGATCATATCAAGTCTGCTAATTATACAAGTCATGCTAGGTTACCAGAGGAAACATGGCATTTGTCTTTGTCAAGTCTGTGAGGATGCATTTGTGAGATTTTCTCTAATTAAAAAGATGGGGTTTGTTATTCTACAAAATGTTATTGTTATGTATGGCGTATCAAGAGAGTGAAGGTGTTACTAGGAATATGGAGAATACGGATCTCCTGAAAAGCAAAGATACAGCGACCTTGCAGGATCTGAATGAGACAATGAATAGTTTAGGGGGTGTAAAGGCTCTATCCATTAAGTTACACTCCACACTGGTAATTTGATACACGTCTACTGAACTTAATAATCTGCTCCTTAACTGTCCCATTTTATTCCCCAGCAGCAAACCATAAATAAAACTGATTACTTTTTGAGTTGTCTTGGTAACAGACCTATACAGATGAGGTATCTCAATGCTGACTGTAAAGTCTCGATCGAATGGAATTTAATTTTCTTGTTTTTGATTAGTTCTATCAATGCTAACTGTATTCACAGGTGACATTTTCACTGGAAATAATTGTCCGATAACAACATGCAAATTATGTTTCAGCACAGAAATAATATTTCAACAGGGGAGCGCAGTGGGGGGGCGACACTGTGTAAAATCTGTTCAGGGAAACACCAGGAAATCTGCAAAGATAAACAAATGCTAATCAAGCAAAATTGCTTGTGTAACTATCAATCAACATTGTTTTAGTGTGTTGAAATTGAACTCATATCTGTGCTTTGTTTTTCTTCCTAATTCATGACCAATCGAATGACTAAAATATCTATAATACAATACCATTCACTACGACGGCTACAACTGCTATTCATTTGTCGAGAATCGTTTTCTATTTGTGAATGTACACAGAAACTAGAGGGGAATTAATTACTGGCAAAGTAATATACCACAGCCTTAATGAAATGTGCATCTGGAGGTCAAGGGTCACCTCTGAGCACACATCACCGCTACACGCCTGGTTGAGTGTCAGATGCATCGGCGATCCAAGCGAGGATTTGCCCGTCAATAACACCTCGTGGATTAGCAGCCCACTGCCTGGCCAGCTGTTGATCTTTTGGCTCCATCCTAAATCCACATAACTCTTTGATGATCTGAAAGCTTTCCGAGATTGCTTGTATGTCTTTTGTTAAATACCAACGTCAGTAAGGTGAAAAATGCGCTATAATCGTAAGTGCTAAGGAAAGCCCCCTCTGGCAGCTGTGTTTTATGTAATTGCGGAGACGTTAACGCTAGCACACAAACATTACTCACAAAGTGGCACCGCGCTAATCGTCTGAGGCTTGGATTCGGGACAGAAACATCGGGGGCCAAAAGGTCTCCGGCCCACTACAGGACATTATACAGACACACAGTCAAAGCACCAAGTCAAGCGAGATGTAAGCAGGGGGATAAGAAAACACAATCTCTGCATGCACATGGAAGCCACAGTCTGGGTTGTTTGGAGAGCTGAGGAGAAGCTGGAAGTGTATAACGATAAAGCTTCAAGAAGTCACACAGAAAAGACTGGAACAAGAATAACAAATCCAGTAACTAAAGTTCAACTAAGAAACTTAAATGGTCCACTGCATGACTTTCTAATGGAGGGTCCGCCACCTGCTTGAATGTTCCACAGTATAGTTAAACCTATCTATCACAAGGGAGAGAAGCAGGTTACAGCACTACGCCACATTACAGTTCAGATCTGTGGAGAGTCGCCCTTATTCACTGAAGGAATTATGTATTTTTGAGCAATAGAAACATCTGTAATGAATAAATGGTAGATAAATATGTTTAATGTCATACCGTGGAACATTCTGGGCAAAGCAATAACATCTCCATGGGCCCCAGACAAGTTGTGCAGTGCACCTTTAAGCAATCTGATGTTGTGTGGATGAAGCACACTTAAAGGGGATATGTTGTGTAAAATCCTCTTTTGTGAGCTTGTGTCCATGTTATAACTGTTTTCCGTCATCATTTTCCTATTCAGAGTTGTACGTTGATTATTTGATGCATGTTTGACTAATCCTGTATTGTCCTGCATTCAAGACTACATGACAAATCATACTTCAGATCATCCATGCAGATCTAAAAATGTCCCATAGTGGTTTCTTAACAATACTGACAGAAAATCCGATGCTTTTTAATGTGAAGGACCATTATGACGAGACAGTTCTGAAGTCAATGAACCTGTTATTAAGCCAGTTCAGACAAAATACAGAATAACAATCTATCAGTGGTGGAATGTAATAAAGTAAAAGTAGTACTGTACATAAGTAAAAAGTGTAGTTATCTGTACTTTACTTAAGTACATTTTAAAGTAGATACTTTTTACTTTTACTTCACTACATTTGAGAGCAGGTAGCTGTAATTTCTACTCCACTACATTTTTTAACTGGACTGAGAAGTAAGAAGTAAGTATTTTTTATTCTAGTGTGAGACCAGCTGAAGGCTGAGGCTTTATTTTGAACCCATTTGTAGTTTGAGCAAAAATATACAAATAAAAACAGCTAGAATAAACACCTGATTCAATTGTTACTGTTGAACAAACTTCAACACAATTCTTTATTAAAATCACTACATTTGAAGCCTTGTAAGACTCTTACTCTTGAAGTACATTTTTAAACAGGTCCTTTAATACTTTTACTTCAGTAGATTTTTTTCATGTGATACATGTGATACTTTTTCTTGAGTATGTTTTCTGCTCTAGTATGTGTACTTTTACTGAAGTAACAAAATCTAATACTTCTTCCGCCACTGCAATCTATGTATGCTAGTTTATTACTAAATACCCAAATACCCCAAAAATATTATTATATGTCTAAAACTAGAGTAACTGGAGTGCTCAAAGACAACCCACCCAGACACAGGGACAACTTGGAAAACTCCACACAGTTGCCCAGACAAGACTACTAGCCAAACTCAGCAACCATTTTACCCTCTACTTGTATAGCCAGCAAAACCCTTTTGACCTTTTATATTCATGTTAATCCATCCCTGCTCCATCACTCTGTCCTCCTGTTCTGCACATCGATCTTGACACATCGAAGTGGCAGATGGCCCATGAGGATTATACATGTAATTACATCCCCTGCCCTGGCTGCACTATAACACAAATATGAGCTGCTATAGCCTGAGGTTTGACGCACGACGTAAAGAACATGAGTAAAGCCATGCTCCTGTTCTCATCAGAAGGATTTATCATAGAGGTGATTAGAATGCAATCCTGAGAGCCCTGGTGTTATAAACTGGACAGGCCCAAGTATAGGATTATAATGAACATGGAGTCCTAGAACTATGTACCCAAGTCAAAGTACTTTACAATATCAGTTAAGTAAATGCATGTTAATGGAACTCTGTAACTTTTGCTTCACCTGGGAATTTCCACAACAATTTACAGTGGAAGAAATAAGTATTTGATCCCTTGCTGATTTTGTAGGTTTTCCCACTGACAAAGAAATGAACAGTCTATAATTTGGTAGGTTTGTTTTAACATTGAGAGATAGAATATTAAAAAGAAAATCCAGAAAATCACATTATAGAAAATATATTCATTGATTTGCATTTCATTGTGTGAAATAAGTATTTGATCCCCTACCAACCATTAAGAGTTCTGGCTCCCACAGACCAGTTAGACACTCCTAATCCACTCGTCACCTGAATTAAAAACTCCTGTTTTAACTAGTCACCTGTATAAAAGACACCTGTCCACAGAATCAGTCAATCCATCAGACTCCAAACTCTCCAACATGGGAAAGACTAAAGAGCTGTCAAAGGATGTCAGGGACAATATTGTAGACCTGCACAAGGCTGGAATGGGCTACAAAACCACAAGAAGCTGGGTGTTAAGGAGACAACTTTGGTGCAATTGTTCAAAAATTTAAGAAATACAAAATGACCATCAGTCGACCTTGGTCTGGGGCTCCACACAAGATCTCACCTCGTGGGGTTTCAGTGATCATGAGAACAGTGAGAAATCAGCCTAGAACTACACGGGAGGAGCTAGTCAATGATCTCAAGGCAGCTGGGGCCACAGTCACTAAGAAAAACATTGGTAACACTTTACGTCGCAATGGATCAAAATCCTGCAGTGCTCACAAGGTCCCTCTGCTTAAAAAGGCACATGTGCAGGCCCGCCTGAAGTTTGCCAATGAACATCTGAATGATTTAGAGAGTGATTGGGAGAAGGTGCTGTGGTCAGATAAGACCAAAATCGAGCTCTTTGGCATTTACTCAACTCTCTGTGTTTCGAGGAAGAGAAATGCTGCCTATGACCCCAAGAGCACCATCCCCACCGTAAAGCATGGAGGTGGAAACATTTTGCTTGGGGGTGTTTTTCTGCCAATGGCACAGGACAACGTCACCGCATCAATGGGAGGATGGACGGAGCCATGAAAATCCTGAGTGACAACCTCCTTCCTTCTGCCAGGAAACTGAAAATGGGTCGTGGATGGGTCTTCCAACACGACAAAACATACAGCCAAGGCAACAAAGGAGTGGCTCAAGAAGAAGCACATTAAGGTCATGGAGTGGCTCTATAGAAAACCTATGGAGGGAGCTGAAGCTCCGAGTTGCCAAGCCACAGCCACAAAACCTCAGTGATTTAGAAATGATCCACAAAGAAGAGTGGACCAAAATTCCTTCTGATATGTGCGCAAACTTGGTCATCAACTACAAGATACATCTGACCTCTGTGCTGCAAACAAGGGTTTTGCCACCAAGTTTAAGTCTTTTTGGCTAGAAGGTTCAAATACTTACTGCAAATGCATTTCATTATTTTGGACTTGCTAATGTCTACTGAACTAAAGGTAATAGGCAGAAAACTACTGCTTCATGACATCACAAGGTGGAACAGAGCATTTTGGTGGAACGTAACAGTTTTGCATAGTATAGGTAATTTAAACTAGCATTCATAAGACATAGCCGTAAATGTAAAAATGCTGATGCTATATAGAGTCTAAAATAATTCCACTGGCTATTATTAACTGTGTTGTATATTTATAAACAGTACATTTTGGCTGCAGCTGCTGTGACACCTTGTGGTTTGTTTATATCTGTTAAATATAGTGTGTGTGGGAGAACCACCTGGGGCCTGTCCTCCTTGGTTTTCAGTGGCGATGTCGCCGTGATTAACGTGCACGCATGCTAACAGCAGTCGTCCGCTCTAGCCCCCAAGATGAAGCTAATAAAGATGCCATAGAAACCCGTGGTAAAAGTGGGACTGCTGCAATGCACTGTGGGACGGCAGGTGATAGATGATCTGAAAAGTTTTGTTTTCTTCCAACTTCTATGACACATACTCATAAGACTGCCCCGCGAATGTCTGACTTTTTTTGTAAATGTTGTATAATTATCCACCGGTGAGCCAAAGGGTTCCGAACAAGAAAAGTTTAGTATAGTTTATTCTTAGCTAGCAATTACTCTCAGCACGTCTGGGTCTATCATCCTTATTTTTAGCCCAGCTGCAAAAGGACCTCATTTTGTCTGCCTCATGGACAATGTGATATTTTATATTCTCCTTTTTATCTAAAATTTGTTTTGTTTGTTTGTTTGTTTGTTTGTTTGTTTGTTTGTTTCCTGTGGGGCACTTGCTAGTACCATCTTGAAGAGAGAGAAACAATATTATTAAAAGAATTTACATATTTTTTTTGGCATAGCTTCTGTGCATGTACAGATGCACATTTTTAGTGCACATTATATCAGATAAATACATGTTTAAGCAGTGCAGTAGAGTTACCAAGTCCTACTGTAAATGCTGTTCTGATGCGATACATAACAGAAGGATGGTAATAGTCACATTTTCATATAGCGTTTTTTCCACCTTCACCTTTTTTTTATCTGCTCAGCAAATATGAGCTATTGGCCTACATGTGGAAATTCCTTGTATACATCCTGGCCCTGAACACATCACCAGCTAAACAGCCTAAACTGTCTGGCTCTTTAAAGTACCAGTGGTACTACATGGCCCTATTACTCTAAGTGGCATCTTCACTTCCTCTCTACAAAGTCAACTATGCTCCAAACAGCTCAGCCCGCTCTCACGGCCATTTAGCTCAATTACCAGTGCGCAGAGATAGACCTATTACTATGGCTTACTCCTAATGGGCTCTGACAAGTGCTGCCCCGGAGACCCCTCAAAATCAACATAAGCACCCCGAACCCCCAATGTAATGATTTGCTTACGAGACTGTGTAAGTATACAAATAATGCTCCTCCCCTCCCACACGCATATGCAAAACACAAGCACTCTTCATATCTTAGTCAGTCTAATTAAATTCTGCGTTTGATGATAAAAGATGTGCTCGATGAAAGGGTGTGGGACGTTCATGGACATTGAAGCTGTAGGTAATTAGAGCAACACTGGAAGAGGATTAAGGGTCAGGCACCTGAGTTTGAACAGTTATATTTTATTGTGCACTGCTGGTGATTGGTTGTTGATTATCAATAGGTTTATCAGACAGCTCAACTAAAAATGCGTTGTTACTCCACGAGAAAAGTTACATAGTACACCTTTAATTTAAATTCTAAATAATTTAATTTATAGCCCGTAAACAAGTCCAAACTGTCACTTTAAAAAAAAATTCGATCTCATCTGATGTATGGATAGCCAGATTTATTAAATTGTCTTTCTATAATGGATGCCAAACTTCAAAGTTACTGGAGGTGTGCTGCAGTTTTAGCGTTTAGACCCTGAGTTGTTTATTATTTCTTATGCCACTTATTTCTTTTCAGATCTTTATTTTATTATCATCACTTGCAAATCTGTTGACACTTCATCCTGCACAATCCATTTGGTATAGGTAGTTAAGCTATTATGTCCAGTGAGGGGGATTTGTGGTGTTCATTTATGAGAGTGAAAGCATGTCTTGGGAATGAATACATGATTATAGCAGAGGCAGTAGCTGTATTAGTAGAAGGCACACAAGTACAAAGTATAGTACTTAAATAAGGGGTTAGGGTTAGGAGTTGGGTTAGGGAATTCATTACATTAAGCCTAATCCTTCTTGATAAACTATTTGTTCATTATGAAATAAGTCTTTGTTTATGCTTTATTAAGGCTAATCTTATAAAGTGTTAACAGATATTATAATTGCATGGTTTTATTGTAGGCTAAATGAGTGTAAATTTTTGTGTGTGAAATCTTATTCTGAATTTCACACTTGTATAGAGTGACATGACAACTGCTAATCCAATCACTGATAATCAATATGGACTTTTGATTAGCAAAAACAAACAGACAGCTGTAGCACACAGGGGTCACTGTGCTAACAGTCAGAGTCTTGTCTCTCCACTGAACCTTGCTGCACTTTTATGTAGGAGCGATTTGTTCTTCTAAATCTGCTATCACCACCATCGCCCACTGCCCACATTTCAACACATCTGTTTGTGTTGAATAATAGGGGCCATGTTTGCACAAATGTGATTATAATTACCATAATGTCCATAGTGTAAGATTCGTTTGTATAGTTCTTTAGCTATCAAATCACACAGTAAACATATTGTAGCATATAAATGTATATATTACAATAGGCTGCACCATCAACCCATGTTCTGGTTCTGTTTTTTAATATTTTATTTAAACCATTAAAAAAAAATCTATTACAGAGTTCTTAACCTCAAAGTCAAAACAACTGGTGATGCTGGTTGCAACAGTAGTGCAACAGCAGCCTGTTTTAAACACTAGGAAACATCAAACACAGACAGATACTGTTGAAGCATTACAATTTTTGGGACTGTCTGAAGGTGCACCATCTAAGTTTTCTTGTTGGGGAGTCCATCATCTTTTTGTCTCCATTGATATGGTATTGCTTGGTCTAGAATGTTCCACAGTATGACATTATTCAACGTTTATTCAATTACAATGGTTTTATTGCTAAAACAAATCACCTGAAAAGCGTCTATTCTCACTATGAGTGGAGTCACCTCTTGTCACAGCAATAGAGGAGCACAGTGTAGCATATTGTTATTCTTAAACTCCATTTTATTTGCGCTGCACACATATCTCCAAGTATTCATTGCCTTGTATATGTTTAGTCTGCCCACCTCAGCGCAGTGGGTCAGCCTCAGCCCTCTCTCTGTATCCTCAGTCTGTGTTTGGACTCCTGCTGACAGCACCAGTTGTTTTGCACTTTTCACCAGAGGAAAAATGAGTGCTACAACCCACACTGGCTCAGCTGCACAGTGCTTTTCTATCTAGAGGAATTTCAACATGCAGTGCTCTGCTTTTTGTATTCTTTTCTTTTTTACTCAGACTTTTTAGTCCTTTGCTTTGTTCCCACAAGTCTGTCCTACAAGACAAATAAACCGCTCTCATATCCACAATAAAAATGTAATTGAGTCGTGTTGATGTTTTGGGAAAGTTTGTTCCTAGCTGTGGATGTCTGGGGAGCTTTTTCCACTCCCACGGGTCTGTGAAGCAGAAATAGTTCCAAGACAATAAATAGAAATTCCCTCATGCTGATTCATACCAGTTATAAAAAAAAATACTTTTAGACCAGTGTTAATTTATATATATGTGTGTGTGTGTGTGTGTGTGTGTGTGTGTGTGTGTGTGTGTGCGTGCGTGCGTGCGTGCGTGTGTGTGTGTATTTTTTTTTTTTCCATTGACAGTAAAAAAAGCAAATTTTGTTTTTAGTTTTAGTATTTATTTATTTATTTTTTTATCAGCAATTACAGTTTACGTGACAAAGGTGACAAAGAAATTACACTTTTTGTTGAAATTGGTCACCGGGCTCCTGGGCTGTTGATTCTGGACACATTCTGAAAGGACTTATGAATTAATTAATGCCTGTTGACCTGGTTTTATAAATCAGATGTCAAAACACCCAATTAACCTCTGATATAAATCACATTTTTTGCTGTGTTCTTGTCCATTTACTAATTAGTTAGAGTCACCTCCGGGTGGTGCTGTGCATGTCATTAGCAGTGGGCTCATTGTCACTCCGCTCTTGTCACTCCGCTCCTGTCACTGCGCTCCTGTCACTGGTCCCTGCCGCTCCTGTGACTCTGTCCCTGTTTGAAGGACTCTCTTGCTCTGACTCCTGTTCAGCTTCAGTTCCCCTGTCTGTCTGTTTTTGTGATGGCCCTTCCATAGTCTTTGAAAGTTGTGAAGTTTTCAAGAACAAAGGAATATTGCTGCCCTCAAACTTGGATACACTAAAACTATCAATATTCCAAAAAAAAACCTCATTGTGTATATGTTGTGTATTGTGTGTGTGTTTGTATTGTTGTGCTGTCGAAAATGGTTTAAAGCCAAAATGGATTCTCATGAATTTGTGAACTCACAAATCCATCTTGCAAGGTTATATTGTGACAACATTAGCCAAAACTTGAAATATGTATTAAATACATTAAATATGTGTATCTATCTGTACATCATATTGTTGTGTTTGTCACTGTGGGGGGATGTTCTCAGGGACCATTGGCTCAGTTTAGTCGCCACACACAAACCTCATCACTCCATTCCAGGGCAGCTGTAGCAACATTAGTGTCATCTCCAAGTGTGACTGAGTGAATCTCTTATGAACTGTAAAGCAAAACATAACTTCAGTGCATTTTCTTATTATTCAACTTTCAAGCAATTGACCGAATCTCACAGATGGTGCTAAGCCTACGGAGATGCCATTGGATCTCGTATGTTAAGTGTCCTGACTCCAGCCCTGTGCAGCGCTAAATTTGAGAAAATGTAAATTAGCCCTGCGAAATTGTCTTCTAGTAAACTGACATAGTGAAGAGTGGGATCAACAATATAACACAAGCTTTACCCATACCTTCCTCCTATGCTTTGTCATTGTCATTTCAGTCGGGTCTCTGTTGTGGCTTCTCAGAATTGTACACTTTCTATGCATTTATTCATGGCACAGCACTTGTCTCTATACGGCTGCAACCTGTCATATTCAGTAACTGTGCGAAGCCTCTTTTTGTTACTGTGGCGGCCGTGACAGCTGTACCTCTTGCACTTTGATGTTAAAAATGTGTGGGAAAAGTCACAGCCAACTTACCTCCTCTTCATCAGTTTCTACATGGACTGCAAATATTATTTATTTATGCAAATATTTAGCCCACCTAGTGCAGTAGGTAGATGAATGGTCAGTGCACTGTGGGTGTACAGTTGTTTGCTCATTAGGAGACAAAAAACACAAAACGCTTTCGAGATGGCCTCAAGACTTACATGAATTTGTGAACAAAATAACAGAAAACATAGAGAGGCTGTGAAATAACATTAGTATAATTTTGTACCTTGTATTTATGTAGGTGTTACGATTTACTTGAGCAAGGACTTCTCTTTGCTGTTTGTAACAAGTCTTCTTTTGTACTAGTATCACACCTTTAAAATATTTGAGGCACAATTGTTGAAGCTATGTCCTCTTTTTACTCATATTTCAGCGCTATCTGTCCCAGGACTCTCAGATAACTAGAGTGTTTACCTCTTCGCATGATTGGTTGATGGTTACACTTAACTCCATTGTGAGTGTATTATTTTGAACACAGGGACACAATAGAGATGTGCAGAGGCATGTTGATGTTACATAGAACAGCGCAGGGACCTTATCAACATCAGTACCAGGCCTCAAGAGACAAGTCTGGCTGCCCCCTCTCTCCTCTTTCTCTCTTTCTCTTCTCTAATACACACTCAATGTATGTTATAATTTACTTTCCATTTCCTGCAGTATAAGTAATTCTGCTAAACAAAGAAAACATACTTCAAATTTTTATGTATCATTCTAATCTACACATCTTAAAGCAAAGGTAAAATGAGATTTGCATTCTGTGACTGAATTGTGCACAATTAACACTGCTTAAAGGTTTTACGCTTTAATCCCTGCCAAATGGACTTTGTAAATGTAATTGAAGGCAGTTCACAATTTCTTCGTAATTGTCCAGTCTGTGCAAAAAAATCGAAATTTAGAAGGTCATAACAGGTATAACATGTAGAGATGCACCAATCAGATACTGGTGTCGGATATCAGTGCAGATATTGAATAATTTGCTGGATTGGATATTGGCGTCCAAATATCGGTTCAGTCAATATCCTGCTAAAATGATTTACTGGTTTAGTCTGCCCAGAAAGTCTCATAATGTTGATGAATTTTTATTTATGCAAAACTCTTCTGTGATTGCTCGAGGGATAAATAACTGCTCCATAACACATTTGGAGCAGTTCTGTCTTATTTTATTTTTGTTTAAAGGAAATAAATACTGTTATCAGTCTCTGCACTGGTATTGGTCATCGGCAGATATTTAATGCTATAGTATCAGAATCGGTATCAGAACTCAAAAGCTGGATCGGTGCATCCCTAAAACATGTCCAGAAGTCCCCACAGCCCTCCCCTTTGAGTATTCTCTTGTTTACTTGTTCCATTTAGTGCAGAAAATTTGTCATTTGTTTGCTGCCATTCCTCTTGACACTTCAGTACAACACTGGCAAGGTTGGTGGGGGGCTCACAAGGCCTCATTTGCAGGGTCTTTAATTACCACCATGTTTGTTTTGTTATGATTTTCGACATTAGCGTACCTACCAGGTTACCACAGTGCACACCCATCTCAGCTGATTGCAAACACATGCGCATTCATCTTTGCTGATTAGCACATCCAAGTACGAATTTGCACACGCTCCTGAAAACATATTCCTCTTCATCAACCTCCAGTCGCTCACTACCTTGTGTTGATTTACAAGCAGATGTTGTGGAGAGGAGGAAGACTAGCATAACCGTCTAATGACAGTTAGAGGGGAGTGCTGCTACTGCAATGCTGGGACCGATTCCAGGATGACAAGATGGAGAGAGCTGACACCAATCTTGAAACTGTTTGAACCTTACACATTCCCACACACTGTTAACAAACCGACGTTTCCTTTCCATCTGGAGTATTTTCTACATTTGCTTGTTTTTTATTTGTCGAAAATGTAGAAGTTTATGATTTGTTTGATTGGGCTGATTTCACGATGTATCGGTGGGATGGCTCTTGTTGCATTTTTTAAATATAAAGTCAAAGAGGCAGAAACTTTATAATGAAAGTATTTGTGATTAGCCCTCTCACCTCAAAGCTTGGTTGAATTCTTGGACAAAATTGGGTTTTTATGTCTGGAGTTTGCATGTTCTATCTCTATGTCAGGCACTCTGTTTTCCCCCATCAAAATAAAACCATGTAGATGTACAATAGGTCACCAGTTCATTCACACATGTTTGAGTAATAATGCATTATTAGGCTGTCTACATCTCTAAAGATTTCATGAAGCAGTAATTTTCAAGTTCACAGCTTCCTTTTTACCTTCAGTTCACTTTTTGTATTGCCGCAAGACATCACAAGGTGGGCCAGAGTGTTTTCTGTTTGAGAGACAAATTCAGCCTAAATATGCAGGGTTTGTGTGTTTAACGTGTGTAAATGAAACAAAACACAACTCCAGGTAGGTTTGGTGAGGAAACAACATTATAACAGATTAGAAAATGGCTTAATATAGGCCCTTTAAAGTTAATCTGATACAGATGAAACAGCACTGAACAATCAGCTTTACTTTTTTGGACTAACTTTTGCTTTTAACATTTTTACTAATAGTGTATTTTAGTTTCTTTTGATTATCTTTTGACCTAAATAATTACAATTATTCATTAACCATAACATCCCAAACTGACCCACTGCCCCTGACACGATGCATTTAAGGGTAGGACAAATGGACGATAAATTTCCCTAGTGACCGTAAAGTACCACTTTGAGTCTTACTAATGCCTTATGTTGTTTTATTTTATTTTTGTCTCAGGACCCCAGAAGCAAACACAAATTCAAGATCCACACATACGGCAGCCCCACATTCTGCGACCACTGCGGCTCTTTGCTGTACGGCCTCATCCATCAGGGCATGAAGTGTGACAGTGAGTAGCCCGGGTGGGGGTCTGTGAGTGGGGGTCTGTGTGTGGGGGTCTATGTGTGTATGCTGCGCTGCTGTCTGCGTCCTAAAACGAGCTGTAATGAGAACAGATGGGAGTAGACTGTTACTGTACTCCTATAGTGAGCTGTGCTTTCCAGGCCCAGGCACAAATCCACCATTCCTCCCCCAGCTCCCAATCTCTCCACCCACCATCTCATTCTCACTCTCCATACAGACCCCAGTATTATCTTTAGACAGTCGATGATTTTCTCACATTATGTCTAGGGATGGCTCAATATCTCACAAAATGCCATACGCTTTCTCATCCTGTGTAATAAATTTTTTAAATTAAATTAAAGTCCATGGATATCCATATTTTACATTGTGGATATCCATCATGTAAAGGTGCCCTACATAATGTTTCTGGGTCTGCCTTCATCTTGTGTCCATGGAGATGCTATTGCTTTGACTGTAATGTTCCACAGTATGGCATTAAACTTATCCATACACTTCCGATCCTGCACATGGTAAGAATACATGTTGTTCAAGATATATTTGTGCAATAATGACACTTGTAATTGGATAAATGCAAGATCTATAAGTTTCAAGTGATACTGTGAAACATTCTATGGACAAGCAGATAGCACACACCACCAGAAAAGATACATGGTGTACCTTTAATTATGGCTCTCTTTAATGACAGCATTCATAGAAATGAATCTATCCCAGGAGAAATGGCACTGTGGATAGTAGGCAAGTGTGAATATATTAACACACCTAGGCCTGCAACGCTAACAAATTTTGAAGGATGGTGAAAAAGCATGATAAACAATAATATTTTAACTACTAGCATATGCCACTGACACAATACAAGATAATAAGTAGAAAATTAGTACTAAGTAGCAGTGTTGGGCACGTTACTTTGAAAAAGTAATTAGTTATAGTTACTAGTTACTTCTCCCAAAACGTTGCTGAGTTACTCCAGTATAAAAGTAACTAGTTACCAGGGAAAGTAACTACTGCTTGTTACTATTGTTACTTTTTTTTTTTTTTTAGTTTTAGGGCGCACTCACACTAGGACTGCTCAAGCACGATTGCTGTGGGTTCTATGGCCGCACTCAAACCGGTACCACCGAACCGGGCTACGGGCCGATGACGTCATCACACAGCAGAGCTAAAACTTTTAGCAAAGAAAATAATTCCAGCGACATGAAATATCTATTAATTAGTGAGACAGATATGAGTCCTGCTGCGATACGCGCTCCTCCGTGAGTTTATAGATATAAAAACAGCGCGGAGGAGTGAGGACAGGAGGAGTGAGGACAGCTGGAGACGAGGCTGCAAAACTTTTTTCGCTGTCCACAGTCCTTATTGAAGGTAAGCGCGGATTCACTGTGTGTTTTGAGTTGAGGCAGACGCAGACAGAATTTTTTTCCCAGGGCACAGTGTACACTTAAGATACACATTCTTGCCCTTTATTTCAATGAGAGAGAAATAGTGTTGGTATTTCCAGTCTGAAAACGCTACCTTTGAATGTCCCTGGCTTGTCGTTGCCATTGTCGCATTCTCCTAAAGTTTGTCTCATTTAGCTGGAAGTCTGCGGGAAAGAAAGAACAAGGCAGCGTGAGCAGAGACCCCACCCACCCAACTTCTTAGCCGATCATCAGCAGCCCTGCTCTCTCGTGCGCTCTCCCCGCTCCTGCTCCTCTACAGCTCACATGTCGCCGTATTACAACAGAAATGACAAAAATCTCTCCATTATTGCAAAGAAAATGTACACACGATAAATATTGAACCTAAAAATATTTGGTTTCAGCTTTCATGTACTGAACGATAAGTCGATATAGTGATTATCATGACAGGCCTGAACACATAGCTTTTCACCTGAAATTATGATACCATCAAATATTCGAATGTCAACACAACCTATTGCATGTTCCCCGTGCTCTCACTGTACCAGTCCATCTGCAGCTCAGCAGTCACAGATGGAGGACTTGGAGGGGTGGCTGTAGCTCCGTCCTTTGTGCTTCTGCCCCTATGTCGCTCACAGTGTGTGTTTGGAGAGAAGAAAGAGAAACAGGAAACAGGAACAGGAGAAGAGGAGTCATTTTAAGGGCTGTGAGGGAGACAGGAAGAGATGAGGGTGAACAAGACCACAACTGTTACTTTAGCCTGAGGTCTGTCTGCTGCTTGTGTGGGAACTGCAACATACAGACCAAGGAAAAAGCACATCAGCACACATCAGTGATAACATGTCTCAGTATCCATACCACAGCATATAACACTGGCTTTCCAAAATTCACCTGAAATTCAAGAATAAATCATTTTGGTAATAAACCTACTTGTGTAAACCAGTTCTAATATAGAACCAACCCCAACTGAAAGCAGGTAGCTGTCCAGTCACCCCCAAAACTCCAGCTAACTCACTACATGTTTTCTCTACTTGTAATAATCTTAAGGAAAGAATTCACTGACAAATAAACAAATTGGTTGACAAGGAGCTCATCGCCAATTACGCGGCTAAATAACTAAAGGTCCAACCCTAATACATTGAGGTTAATATGAATATTTTAGTTTACTGGAGAATTGTATTTCTATTTTTAGAACCATGATCTTTTGTCCTAACCCGTCATGTCATGTGTGCTTGGGCATGTTACTGTATTTTAAAACTCTAACTGTTCCTTTGTTTCTGTCCAGCCTGTGACATGAATGTGCACAAGCAGTGTGTGGTGAATGTGCCGAGTCTGTGCGGGACCGACCACACGGAGCGCAGAGGACGTCTTTTTCTCAAGATAGAGGTCAGCATGGACAGGCTACATGTCACAGGTAAGGCCAACCTAACTTGTAAAATATTATTATTATTTTATAATAACAGCCACCAGTGCGACCAGTGCCCTAATGTTGCTGGTACAGTTAAAGATAATACTTAAAGATAATACATGCAATCACATACAGTTAAAAGTGAATAGATGACATCAGCTGGTATTTTTCAAGAAATTCTATGTCTGGTTGATCAACTAACCAACCCATTCTCCATTGAAAAAGACACTCACAAAAGTAATTTAAATATAAATAAATCTGACTTTCACAGTATATTATTTAAAACTAACTATAGCTGGGCAATTAATGCAATTTTAACCTAATCAAGATCCAGCTGTTTCAAATGGTCAGTTATCTGGATTTTTAACTGAGAGGTTTTGTTTGTGGTCATGAGTTTAATACTGAAAGACATTTGTTTTTAAGAGAAAATAAAATCAATATTAAAATTGTGATTGATTAATATTAGGATAAAATTAATATATATTTTTGCCATATTGCCCTGCCCAAAAACTCACACTTTCTCAAACTGAAGTTCTTGGTCCTCACAGTTACTAAGACTCCACAACTCTCTACTGCAATAACTCAGAAAGACTGAAAAATGCTCAACTTCTAACTTAGACTTAGACAAACTTTATTGATCCACAAGGGAAATTATTTGGATACAGTAGCCCACTCATCACAATATAATATAATAACAGTGAGTAACAAAAATAGATGGTGTAGCAAAAAGAGAGAAAGAGACAGGTGTCAAATGAGACATAATTAGAAAAATAAATGTATATGTACAAGTCAAAATGAAATAGAAAAATAAGTAATAAAATATAAAATCACAGCTATATACAAGAGACAAGAACAGCAGTGCAATGATGACAGGACATAAGGTTATCCGTTACATAAGACTGAGTTGTTGTACATTTGTATGGAGTATGGTATGAATGTAGTCCTGTATCTGTCACTGTTTGAGCGGAGCTGTAGGAGCCTGTTGGAGAGTGAGCTCCTCTGTCCCTCTATAGTGTGGTGCAGTGGGTGAGCAGGAGTGTCCATGATGGAGAGCAGCTTGTCCAGTGTCCTCCTGTCCTCATTATGACAAATGTCTCCAGCTCACAGCCGATCACATAACCAGCTTTACGAAACTACACTGTCTGCATTAGGTCCATGAGTCTTCTGTATTTCCAACACCTCAGAATGAAGCTGTCAGTCAGAACCATACCTGTGTAGATCCGAGTGCACTGTGCTAAACCCTTTGTCAGGTAGAGAATTGACTGCTGAGCCTCGCACATAAGACAGCAGTGGTGAGGGAATACACACACCAAGGCCAATAATGTGTTTTCAACTCAATAGGGATCTGACACAATCACCTCACTACTGCAAGAGCAGAGATTGGCTCAGAAATATATTGCGTTCATAAAAATTCTTGTTTACCATTGAGGGAATAAAGCTCTCTTTGTGATTTTATCCCGTCTTCTTTTATTTATACTTGTTGACATGGTTACCACAGTTTTCTCGAGGTAAAGGGTCATGCTTTGCTTGTGTCCACACACTCATAGAGAGTTGTGTTACCATGTTAAGCAGCTGTGCGTGCTCTCTCTCCTCTTCATGGTTCTGTCCTTGATTTTATGCGTACAGAATATCGCCCACAAACCCGATGTTTATCTAAGTGTGGATTTAAATTTGTGTCACATTCAAGGAACAGCAGTGCTATGCGAGCTGTACCTGCTACAAACATAGTGGCAATTTCACACCACCGCCATCTGAGAGCAACAAATTCATAAATCATTTTCTCATACAGTAGTAAATAATAGTGGCTTTGACTAAACCTGCCTGCGCCTGGTAGTTTTCCCATTTTCTATTTAAGAATGTCTAGTTTTAGCAATCCAATGAACACGGCGGTAGAGACACAAGGCACCAGGATAAACTGTGTTATGAACAGTTATGTAAGTTCTTTCTGCAAACGCCAGTTGCTGTTGCTAAAGTTAATTAGTTTGAACACAAAGACAGCAGTGCAGACTTAAAAGCTCACTATGTAACTTTTCTGGTGGGGGTATGACTCTTGTTCGTGGATGTGTGATTGCTTTACTTAAAATATTCCGCAATAGGCCATTAAACCTATCTATCAATCTTGCATCAGGTGTTTTACTGCTAACTTCAGCATTCTCGTCTCACTAGAGATTTGACATGTAATTTGGCCTGGTGCGTCACCTGCTGGACTCCATGGAGATAGATTAGTTTACTGCCATACTGTGAAACACTAACATTTTCATAATAGTAGCAAGCAGATGGCAGGCCTTCCAAGGAAAGTTGTATAGTGCACGTAAACTAAAACATTTGCGCGTGAATGTGTCCACTGTTGACCAGGATTCACATGTCTCATATACTCCGTCACATACATGATTTCACCTAAAATTATAATTGGTAATTGGTAATTTCATTGTTACAGTTACTCGAGGTTTGTTTGAAAAGCATGGAATCTATCAAACTAATAGATACTTTGCAGTGACATCATGCTGGGGGTGTTCTACATGTATGGTGGAATGTTCAGGAGTTACTATGGAGACACAAAACACATATTAGCAAACACTGCAAAAACTCAAGAAGAAACACAAAATGGATTTAAACAACACATTTTCAGGAGCCTGTGATCAATACAAGCGTCCACAGTCCTGGGTGTTTGATGTTCAACTAAAAATGTGAGAGTGACTAACTGATTACTGTTGGCTAATGGTAGCTAGTTTGTGACTGTAATTTTATGTGAGAGAATGTATGCATGTATCGCCATATAATGATAATATCGAATCATGTTAACGATAGATCACCAGGCTTGTGCACCTCTCTTTGGTTTACGGCATCACTTCCAACTACAAAACACCGCTCATAACACAAATCCCTCTGTATTGACCTTTTTTCTGCATGTACTGTTCTTCCCTTAAATTTCTTCTGGCTTTCTGCTTCAGTGATAATTTACCTTAAGCAAAAGACATAATGAAGCATGTGCAGATGTGTGAGTCTGAGGGCCCTGAGGATAAGAGAGCACACAGGGCTTTACTCAGGGTGAGATGTCCCAAAAGCTGGCATGACTGCCCCAGGTTCAAAACATGAACAAGATGTATTTTTCTTGCTTCTTTTGACACTACCCAAAGCCAAATCTGCCCTATTGTATAAATTTCACAGTTTTGTTCAGTTTGGGGGAACAGCTAGTGTTGTATTGTGGAATCTGAAATGCAAGTAAGGGTATTGTTTGTGATATTGTTTGTGATAGAAAAAAAAAAAAAAGGACAGCAGCATGACTACATAGCTCTGTGGGCATTTTAAATACTGAAAAGAACTGTTGTGCGCAGCTTGCTCACCTTGCTACTGGCAAAAGATTTTGGCCATGGCTGAAAAGGACATGACTAGATGTGTTTTTATTATGATGGAAAGTTTCATAAACAGCCAGTCAAGAGGAAAAATATATGTTTAACAATACCAGTGATCTCATGATGGTTGAATTAGCCCTTTTGGTATCAGAATAGAAAGACTACATTGTGAGTTGCACTGTTGACTGTAAAACAAATAATGTTTTGACAACATCAGCAAGGTCAGTTATACAAAATTTGAATAGCAAATACATAGTCTGTAATCTGAAAATGCCAAATAGACTTCATGGAAATCTAAATACAGGAAGTGCTCCACTGTGATTTTAAACTCCATACACCATCACTAGTAATCATTCGGATAAGTTCAGTTCCTGGAATTTCCGATTTCTACTAAACAAAAAAGGAGCTGTTAACTTGAAAACAACCGCTTCATGACATCACAAGGTGGAACAGAGCATTTTGAGCTTTGGAGATGTAGACAAACTAACAATAAAGGGTTTCACTAACATGCGTGAATGAAACAAAACACAAGTCTGGGTATGTTTTTGAGGAGGTAAGAACATTATAACATGGCTAACAGTTCACAAGTATCCATTTAGCATAATACAGAACCTTTAAAGAAGACAACCATACAGTGTAATCTTTCAATAAAGGATGTAAAGGTGATTTTTCTGCACTTTTATAGTTAATTTTGAAATCCATTCACCATTTGTGTGATATTTGACCTCAAACAAGACATCTAGAGACAGTTTAGTACATTTCTCACTGCAGTAATCTGATTATTGATTTCGATTTTAGATTTATAGCTCCACAGCCAGCATTCAATCATCATCATCGAAAACAATATAAAACACAAGTCAGTGGGCACAAGTCAATGATAAGAGAGCGAGAGTATATCAGAATAATGCATAACCCACCCTTATACAGTGATATTTTGGTCACTACACTGATACAACTTGAATTGATTTTATAACATTAATAATCCTTCTTCAATACTGTACTAAAATATACATACTTTCAAATGAAGACTATTTAATCTTGCTCTGTTCTAAGTTTACCCTCTTGTGGTCCATCCCTGGCAGAGACACAGGGATCCTCCGCTCCCAGTGGCCGCACTGCTCTCCCCAGACATTATCAGGCTCCAGTGGATGCTCATTGTGTTATGCAACAACATATTTGTAATTCAGAGCCTTTTTGAAGATCACGCTGTTGACCCCTTTGCCCCTCCCGGGCCAAGTCATGGCATTATTTTATGCATGGCAGAGAAGAAGGGCACAACACAACGCAGCAGGGAAGGATAATTAATTTATTTTTAGTTGAATTAATATCCGGGCAATTCAAATTGTCAGTGATATGCTGATCCTCTGTAAAAGCATGGGGTTTGACTATTTTAGGTTAAATGATGCTCATTAAGATTCTGTCGTGTTTATGTTCATGAGATTAATAAGGAAGTGATTTTCATTTGTTTTCTGGGAAAAAATGCGTACATAAATAAAATTTGAAATGGATAAATATGAGGAGCAAAGAAAAACCTTAGTAATTTTTTCCTTATTCTCCTGCCCTACAAAGCAGTTTTGTTACTTTTGCTATTATTTAATATCTGAAAAGTAAGAAATACTGCCTCAGCTGTTTTGTCCACATACCCTTACCTTATATACCTTATATATGCGTTGCCATTACACACATATAATTCACCAGAGCCATTTTTTATTGCATCAAATGTCTCCTGTTGTGGTCCAACAGACAAAGTAATGATAAATGTTAGCTAGTTTTCCTCTATGTCGGGTAGCCTGTACATTGAATTTCACAATACTTTTGGAATGTTTTTATAAGATGCTCTAAGCATTTATTAATTTGATGTTATGAGAGTTGTAATCCTTTGATATTTAATACACTGTTACATATTGTAGTTTCATTCTTATTTTTACTGACAGTGCTTTCCATTTAGCACAAGGCCAAAGCAAAACAGAAAAGGAGAGAGACAGGTAGGCTGACAGGATTGTAGCTTCAGTTTTATTGGTGACTACCTCATAAGGCGTGAGGAGAGAGAGGCGAGCTGCTCTTTTGTATCCAAGCAACGGCAGAGATGGTCCTTGATCACTGATGATGATGTTATATGGTATGCAGGGGAGTCGTTAGCATGTTTATGGGGTAGGCTTAAGTTGTTTTTGTGTTGTTACATGCAATCACTGGCTTTGCACTGACTAATATGATCAGATTCTGTAAGTATTATTGCTCACACTGGCCTTCTTGTAGCTTTCTGCTTTGTATCATCAGATAGGAAGAGAAGTGCACGACTCTTCAAGACTAGACGACTCTGCCCTCTAGTGGGAGAGGTTGGAAGTCTTTTATAATTTCAGTTTTTATAACTCACATTTCTACCCTACAATTACTGTGTTTATCTACAAGAGAAATTACACTCATACAGTCATTCCATTTTAGTTACAAAAAATGCAGCAATATTATTTGTAAAAAAGTGTATGCACACATTTAAAATTGCACTAAAGTTGTAATGCCTTACTGAAAATTCCTTGAAAAGCTATAGCATCTTTATGGAGTCAAGCATGTGGCAGACTCTCCAATAGAAAAGTTACTTAGTGTAAACAATAGTGTGCAAAAAACAAATAAAATCCAAAAATGTGTATTAATTTGAAGAGTCCTCTTTGCCTGTATTACATCTTAACTGCTCCTTTCCAACTGCTGAGAGATTAGATGTTTTAGTTTTATGAGAGACATTCAGGCCACTTATTGTAGCTGGGGAAAATTGTATAAACATGATGAAGTAGCCTGACCTCGGGGCTTTAAGCATCATTACAGTGCCTCTATACGCAGGGGGTTCACAACGAGATATCCCAAAACTGATTACATCATTAAAAGCGTATTTTCTCTTGTTTTTTATAGCAACAAGGATGGATACCGACTAAAATGTCCAGATGTTGGGAAATCACTATTCAGGACTGAGGTAGTTTTCTTGTAAATATGCAGTACTTGCAGTTGGAGCTGGGAAATACAGTTTCCAGTCTGACCCTGGCCTCCATCTGTCACAGCAGGTCATGTGTGGACTTGATAGGCAGAAAATCACTCTCTAGAGTTTGATTGTGTACAAAACTCTACAGACAATACTACGGTGTATAAAAAAATCTATACTTCTGTAGACCATGAAGATATTCTGTTCTATTACAGAATAATTTTTCTGTAGAGAGTCACATATTGATCGCTTTAAGTTCTGTTAAGGCTGACTATTTATTTCAATATCACAGCCTTTTATACTACAACAACTTCATACTTTTATTTTATTATACTTTTAATTATTTATCCCATCTCAAATTTCATCCATCCATGGTTGGTGAAAAACTAGAACATATGCCATAGCAATTAACAACCAAAGTCCACAAAATTAGAAGGAAGTTAGATGACTGAAACACATGAATTGGATGTTTTTTATATTTTGAATGGTGATCATACTCTTAAATGGTATTGTAGGAGGGAGTTTTCTCTACAGAGTGTGGTGTAATTATTGTATTTTATTTAAAAATTTCAAAAGGGGTATCAACAGTTTATGAACATATTATCACTAGAGATTGGGTTTGTATTATCCAACCTCAATGTTAAAACGATGGAGACTTTAAGATGATAAACATTAAACTTGGCATCCATTCAGAAGTAACTATACATAGGCCTATTAACAAAAATAATTAACAATTTTTTGCCTAAAGAATCAACTATTAGAAACATGCCCTGCTCATTAATTAGTTTGTCTTATAATTGTGATTGACTGGTGTTTGTGTTTGTGTGTGCGTCAGTGCGGACCCACTGGCCATTTCACTGTATGTATGCCGTCGCCATGGTGAAGGTGGCATTCTCGCTCCACCCGTTGCTCGGCTCCTGTTGCTATGAAACAGCACTCTTATGTTCCATGTGTCAGTTATCACACGGGGGAAAAAACATGGCTTCCTCCTGCACATTATCTCCTCACCTACAACTCCCGTGCAACTCCCCACATGACCTGCACCAGTTGAATTACTACTACATCATCTGGGGCTCAAATGTGTCACCACCAGGAAGGCTCGTCGTCAAGTACATTTTGACCTCACAGCACCTTTGCAGTGTGCAGTGTGCATAATGTCAGTTTTAGAGTTGGAACACTGTGCAACATTTTTTTTTTATTTAAAATGTAGCCTAATAAATTTCAGACTCAGACTCAGACAAACTTTATTGATCCACAAGGGAAATTATTTGGATACAGTAGCTCGCTCATACCCAGCTGCCACTTTCTCAGGCGCTCAGAGTGTGGGGCCTGTCCCCCGTCTGTACATTACAACATACACAAAACAATATGACATGGGGAAGACTACACAGACCGGACCGGAAGACAGGTAACAGATGGAAATAAACATTCGTACAAAGTAAAATTGGACAGAGGAACCCCCCACACATTTTTTTTTTAAATATGTCGAATGTAGGGATGGACCAATCCACCATTTTCAGTTCCGATACCGATTTTGGTACTATAGCTTTAAGTATCTGTCAATACCCAATATCAAGTGATACCAGTGTAGAGATTGAAAACCACATTTATTCACTTAAAATAAGACCAAACTAACCCAAATGTGTTATGCAGGTGTTATTTAACTCTAAAGTTACAGAACAGTTCTGTATGAGATTTTCTTTTACAACTATGACCAGGAAATAGTCTTATTATATCAATTTATATGTCCAAGCAGGATATCTGCTGAACCGATATTTGGACACCGATATCCGATCCGGCTAATTTAACAAAGTTCATAGAAACACTGAAATACAATAAACAATCGCTAAAAGTCCACCACCACACAGACAGTCACACACCAGTTAGACAATCAAGTCTTTCCATGCCTCGGTGGGTTTCTTCGGGGAGCTCCAGCTTCCCTCATAAAAATAAAACAAAACAAGCGATACAAACCCCACAAAAATAGACTCAAAAAAAGAATGAGAAATAGTTATACTAGTTTGTCACTGCTGAACAAGCGCCAATGATATCATATTTTAATAGCATAGTTTTCATCAATAACGTATTTATTTTGTTGTTAGTTTTCAGTGGGACAGTGTACATTAATAAACATTATAATAATGTAATAATGCTATCTTGTCATTATTGGGTCTATTAATGTGAAACAGAACTGAAAAAAATCACCTTTTATGACGTGAAAGTGCCTCTCAGGAGGAGAGACTTACTAAAAATAGATGCTGCTAAAAAGAAGTGGACTTGGCAACACTGAAAGCAGGCATATCCTCCAGTAGATGCTCCTGTCCATGATGGAGAATCTGCACTGCCCAAGTGAAGGATTGATTGATTATTTCCTAACAAATGCTCTGTTCTTTTTATGTTACTATCTCCCATTAACACTTTTCTGAAAATTATCATGTGGTGTGAAACTAAAGATTTATGCAAATGTGTCACTATTCTTGACTAAGTCTGTTTATCTTTTTATTTCTGAAAAATCTCATAATGACTCACCAATCTCAAAACAAGCAGCTATTTAACCATCTGTCTCTGGCCTTGATTCACGCACACTCTCTCTGTCTCTTCTGTGTTTTAGTGGGAGAGGCCAGAAACCTGATTCCCATGGACCCCAATGGTTTGTCAGACCCCTATGTCAAACTGAAACTGATCCCAGACCCAAAGAATGAGACCAAACAGAAGACAAGAACCATCCGCTCCTCGCTCAACCCCTGCTGGAACGAGTCCTTTACTTTGTGAGTACAACACTGATGTACATGCAGTCCAGTGTGTAATTCATTATAGGCTTATACTGCTGCAGAAAAATAGAATAAATAATCTTATTGAAGAACATTTTGATACTGATACAGTAACCCTAAGACCACCTGCCTGTCTCCATGGAGATGCTATGGTTTTGCCTGGAATGTTCCACAGAACGGCATGACAATACCCAGCCAAGTTACAGGTCAGATTTTTGAGAGAAGCAACCCCACTTATAGTAAGTACTTTTGTCACTGACTTTTATATAGCTAAATTTTATGCCAATTCTGTGAATAATTCAGGCAAAGATGGTGATATGGAGGTGGCAGTCCCCCCACTGGAAAAGTTAAATACTGCAATGTTAAGCACAATAAATATAAAATCTTAAACAATATCATCTTTTGAATATAAGTGAATATTGTAAATGTTGAGATTTGCTTGTTTAATAAAAATGCTGAACCACAAAAACATAACATTTAACTATTTAATAACTTAATATGAAATTCAAATCTGACTTGAGATTTGTATTTTTAAGCAGTACTGTGCAAAAATGTACTTATCTCAAAGTAATTAAGCAACAAGGTGACCCTAGACAAAAGATACATGTTTGTAAATGAATTAATTACTAACCTTCCCGTTAAAGCAAATATTACAAAATATAATTGTTATTAAAGCAGTTAATGAACATCTCTTCTCATGTCACGTAAAACCACTTTCACTAGTCGAGTTTTGAGTCTGACTTCTGGCTCTGTTCTTGTTTGTCCCTCAGTAAACTGAAAGCATCAGACAAAGACCGGCGCCTGTCCATTGAGGTGTGGGACTGGGACCGGACCACTCGGAACGACTTCATGGGCTCCATGTCGTTTGGCGTGTCAGAGCTCATTAAAGCTCCCAACTGTGGATGGTCTGTGCTCTTCTACAATACACTCATAGTTATACTGGTAATATAATGGTATTTAAGTATTGCATTTATGAATTTTTATACCAAAAATATACCAGACTGCTAATCATCATATTTGTGCTCTCATAACGTTAAAGATTGCATTACTTTCCCTGGAATGTTCCTCAGTATTGAATTAAACTTATAAGCTGGAAACGCTACTAAATCAAATTACAAGACATATCTGTGGTGAGGAGACCACGCTGACAAAATGATAAAATAATAAAATGTAAGTAGTAAAAAGTGCATGTTAGATAAGTTTAATACAGAACAGAATCCTGACTCAAAAAGCTACATAGTGCTGCATTAGATTTTATATTGTTGTATTGTTTTAAGCCAAGTTACTGTCATTGCGGAAGTAGAAGTTTTAATCATGTGATCTTCTGGTTGAGGATCAGGCAAGTTTATAACAAGACAGGTGGCTATTTTTCATTTATACATTGTATAAACTTTATATGAAACCAATTCAAAAAACAATCTGATAATATTTTCTTGACCTGGCTTCTTTTTCATTTGCAGACAGTTTGATGTAATGCATGACGGTAGAGCAGTTCCTCTCATTCATAAACACTTTCAAATCACTTTTCCAAAGCAAAGTTTCCGCTGCCACTTTCGACTAAACACAGCCTGATTGACCACGGCTTAAGGTTCACCTGAGGGAGAGACTTGATGCTAAGCAGGCATGGAAAACAGGAGTCATGTTGTCATAGATATACCAACATAGATAATATCATTATGAAACATTTAAAGGGCCCGTATCATGATTATGTTAGAATGTTTCCTCATCACAAACATACCTGGAGTTGTGTTTTGTTTCAATCATACATGTTTAACACACAAATCCTGTATATTTAGGCTAAATTCTCTGCTCCACCCTGTAATGTCAATAGGTAATACAGCAAGTGCTCCACTGTGTTTTTAAACTCCATACACTTTCACTAGAATCATTTGGATAATGTCAGCTCTGGAATTGCTGATTAAAGGTAGCTATTAAATTGGAAACTACAGCTTCATGACATCACAAGGTGGAACAGAGCATTTTGAGCTTTGGAGATGTAGACAGACTAATAATAAATGGTTATTCAAACGTGTGAATGAAACAAAACACAACTCCAGGCATGTTTTTGAGGAGGTAACAGCATTATAACATGTTTTAAAGCTCACAAGAGTCAATTCTGAGTAATATAGGACCTTTAAAACCAGTCCAACGCTTTACCCTGGTAGCCAAACTGTTATTTTTGTATTTCAGGTACAAGTTGCTGAACCAGGAAGAAGGAGAGTATTACAATGTTCCCATCCCAGAAGTTGATGACGTAAACTTTGAACTCCGTCAGAAATTTGAGGTAACGGCAAACCACACATTTCAGCTGAAAAGTGTCCTGTCATCTTTCATATGTTAACAATTCAAATGCATTTTTCTCCCGCTCGTTTTTTTTCAGCACAGTAGGAGAAAGATCAGCTTCTGCTCCTGCTGAATTTGCAAATTTAATAAAAGTTTGTAAAAATAATACAATAAGGATAGGTGCATTAAGTTAGGAAGTTGAAAGTAAAGTCATACGTCAGCACTGAAGATACTTTTTCCATACTTCCTTACCAGTGGCGATCCTACACTGATTTACTCCTCGGGCAATTAATCTGCCTCCAAGATTATCCATGTTTAACTTGAGAAATGTACTTTTGATTTAAACCAAACCAAAACGTTTTTCGTTCTGCTATATTTACAAAGTAGATACTCATCAAGTCCTAACAGGCGACAGGTGAATATTTTAACAAGTGAGACCCTTCTTCAATATGAACTTGGCATGGTTGGTGAACATGGTGCAAAATATTCAGCCTGCATACGCCATCTAGTGTCCAATCGGTGTCAAATCACCACTGTGCAAAATAGCCTATTTCAATTTTTTTGTGTTTCTTAATAACATTTCTGCAATGCCCTGTTTGCCATAACCAGCTTAGACTTAAATTGCATTGAAGCTTGTTAATAATTTTTATCTTGAAAAATGCTGTTGCTGATTTGAATTTTCTCTTCATAAAGTGCTGACCTTGACTATATCCTTACAGACTTCATACAGCTGTAGTTACTGTGGAAACTAGACAAAATGCTGTGCTGGCCCCATCTGGCTCACAAGATTCATTGTTCTACCTCCTCTGTGCTTTTATTATGTGTTGTAACATATCACTTTTTACAGCTAAACTCAAACAGACACTGATTAAATAACTTTAATTCAAATGTTGTTTGTCTTTTAGGCCTGCCAGTTAAATATCCACTATTTAAAGGTAGCCCCTGTCTGCTGTGATCTTCTAATGCTACCAGCCTGCTTCGCATTTTAGACTTCAGATTGTTTGTGGATCTCTGGCAGACATCCACAAATCTATTTACTAACAAGAGCTTTCAATTGCAAAAAAAAAAATGATGGTCATGATGAGGCATCCAGATCAATGATATTCAGTCAAAATGTATGTTATTTAATTTACATTACCACAGGTTTTATACACATCATTACCATGCTGTTGCTAAAAGGTTATTCAGTGCCAGGTACTCTGCAATTATTGTCACAACAAATCTATTGTAGTTTTAAGATTTAGAAATAGAAAAGTGCAACATAAAAATATCCTTGACCAAAATTCCCACAAGTTAACCAAGTTCATCTCCCTTTAGTGTTGGAAGTTTAGGTTTACATTTTGTAATTTCGAGGCCAGAAGCCAGGTATGTTTAGCCACAGGTTACAGTCTTGAAAAAAATGGTTCTTTTGGGAGGGGCATTTGTTGCTTAAAGTACTCTTGTAAATATTGTGGTTTTAATAAAAATAGATAGTTATAGATAAAGACTATGTTAATAGGCTTATAGGGAAAATTATACTAAAGCAGGGCAGCTACACACGTACTCCCTTTTTTGAACACAAGATGGCGACATTGTTAGTAAATAATGGCCTTTTCTCTCTTGCTACTCACACTGCACCTGCTGACCCTGCTGAAGTGTGGTACCTCCTCTATAGTCTGGACTATAGAAGGCCTTTTTGACATGATGCATGAATCTAACTCTGAATTACCAGGCTTTTTCTTTGCATGTGAATGCTACACTTTTTTTTTTTAACCTGAAACATAAATATTCAGTATTTATGTATTATTACACATAATCATCATATTCACTTATTTAGGAGCCAGATAAATTGTCTGTAATGCCTCTTCCTTAAAGGTGCACTATGTAACTGTGTCTGTGTCTGCTTGTCTTGATTTAGATAGAAGTCATATTGTGGAACATTGTAATGTTCCACAGTATGACAACTAACAATAAGAACTCCATAGAGACAAGCATGTGGTTCCACCAGAAAAGTTACAAAGTGAACATTTAAAAATACAGTTTAAATACAATTATTCTCACTTATGTAAATATGAAGCAGAGGGTTGGGTTTTTTTTACTATGGTTAGTCTACTATAGTCACATTGTTATCCAGAAATGGTCACCTTGGCAACAGCTTTGACTCCACCAACAGACAGAGACAGCAGTACGAGTGATGGGTGTGGGCGGGGCCCTAATTGCCCTTTAGTTCTTGTCTGCTGGCAGGCCTGTCATTATAACGACAGGGATCCATGGTGGGCTGGTGCCCCCTACTGACAGTCCTCTTTGCAGTTTCTCAAAAAATGATTGTGAAAAGATTACCCTTTATGAACGGCTGCATGTCTAAAAGTGCATGCCTCCAAATCTCACAGTGGGAAAGGTTTAGTACTCTGGGCCTCAAATCTGAGAAAAAATACATTCAAAGTACACTGAGATATAAAGATCTCTTGTTTTACTGGTGCCTTTTTGCTTTCTATATAATCTATATAAAATCTTGTCTCCTGAATACAAATTCTGGCTATTAGCATAGCTGGAATTATTAAGCACAAATTTAATTTGAACACAATAAATTGGTGTCTTTTGTTATTCCAACTAAATTATTTCAAAGCTTATGAAAAGATTAATTTAAAAAAAAATGTATTTCTTTTACTTTTTTTTATCACAGAAAGCCAAGTTAGGCCATGGTAAAAAAATGATCACACCAACTGACCATCGGCGCTTTAGCCTGCCTTCTGGGAACATGGATCGAGTCAGACTCAGCGACTTCAACTTCCTGGCTCTGCTCGGAAAAGGGAGCTTTGGCAAGGTTTGAAAAAATGGTCTAGTATTTTATAATAACTTAATTAGCCTTAATACAGCATGAACAAGACTTAATTCATAGTGAGGTAGGGTTAGGCCATTCGTTAAGCCTGAATCATTCCTAATAAACTATGTGTTCATCAGTGTGAACCATGCCACTGCATTTTGGATGGAATTTTCTGGGTTGACACAGGTAGTGTTTCAGAATTAAGACTGAGATCTTCTGTCTGTATTTTTTACTTTTTTTTTTTTTTACTTTTTTTTTCCACAAACTGCAACAATAAATATTTACCACAGATGCTATCCTACCAAAACACGTAATAATTAGAAAAATGTGAAAACCTGTCCTATGCACTTTAAGTCATAGTGTTTGTGCTTTATTAAGGCTATTAAAAGTATAGTTATATAAAGTCCTTTTTGTGGCACATCCATTCACCTTTGCATTTTTTCTATAGGTGATGCTAGCTGAGATGAAGTCCACTGAGGAGCTGTATGCAATCAAGATCTTAAAGAAAGACGTGGTGATTCAGGATGATGATGTTGAATGCACGATGGTGGAGAAGCGGGTGCTGGCCCAGAGAGATAAGCCCCCTTTCCTCACACAGCTACACTCCTGCTTTCAGACGGTGGTGTGTACTTCAACCCAGACCTATCTCTATTATTACATACAATAGCCATTCATCATCGTTTCAGATTTTCCTTCTGTGTATGTGCTGTCATCATTATCAGAAAAAAAGAGCACAGACCACCTGTGAATACAAAGCCACACGAAGCATTGGTGATGTGAGCAGTGAACGCTGATAGGAACACTTACTGAAACCTTATACATATCAAAGTATGGGTGCATTTCATCATCAGTGTGAATATCAGTATTGGTGATATCTAAGATTGTTTTTGTTCATATAGATGCACAATATTTTTTCTAAGCTTCACCAGTTTCCTTATGCCCATGTGTTACTGCCAATCCTCAGTGCCTCAGATGTGTGTTTTTGTAGCTGTATGTTTATATGATTGGTTAGCCGATATATATCGGTCCAATATTTGGACTCTTAGTATATCTCCAACACAGACCGATATTTTGTTTTGGTCAATCTGCTGCCTAAAAAGTACTCATAAAGCTTTATTTAAAAACTTTAGTACAAAGAGAAACTGCACAAAATGTGACTACACTGCTCTCTTATAGGTTTGTGCTAAAAAAAAGGGCTGTGAATGAGTTTGTATTAAATTTCAATTACATAATTTTAGAAAACTAATCAAAATAGGCCCCATATATATCGGGCCAAAAATATTAGCAGAGCTTATCAACCATCCTTTGCTTTGGATTCTAAACAATCTGTATTGTCAGTGGCCATGAAAAAAAAAACATATTGATCCATCTCAAATATATAACTTACTGCATTAAACACCTTCAATGCACTTGGGTGAATCACTTTTGGTATTGTGCTTCTGTGGCCTAAAAATGTAAACAATGAATTTTGTCATTAACCAGTATACTCTTTTGTTTCCAGGACCGACTTTACTTTGTCATGGAGTACATCAACGGGGGCGACCTCATGTACCACATCCAACGCATGGGCAAGTTCAAAGAGCCACAGGCAGTGTAAGGACTATAGTCTTTTGTTTTGTGTTGTGAGTAGATTATTACATGATTAGAGTATTTTACTGGATAAAATACAGATTTATATTTACTTTTTTTTTTTCATTTGTGTTTGATAGTTATGTTTTTGTTTTGTTTTGTTTTTTTGCCATAGCACTGAGCTTTCTGAACTAAATTTTAAATTCAGAGTGAGTCGATCCAGAGCACAACCAAAACAATACTCTACGTAATAGCTGATATTTTCTACATTCAGTTTTAACCGAAGTCAATAACAATTTCTTCGCTTTTGAAGCCAAGGCCAAAATATTAAAAAATAATTTAAAAACATATTTTCTTTTCTGTTTGTTGTGGTATAAGACCTCATTAAAAAACATCAATAGCCCTTTGCAATTGGGTTCAAATGGTTTGTGCAAGAGCAACAAACATACCAATTACTATATTCAGTATATGTTTTGAATTTATTAGGAGTGCGCAGGCATAGACACAAACATGATTGAAGTTTGATTCTGTATTATTTTATTCTGCAGATTTTATGCAGCAGAGATTGCCGTTGGATTATTTTTCCTTCATCGAAGAGGAATCATTTACAGGTATCTCCAAATGTTTGAATGACCTCTGACTGGAGTGATTTCTGCCTCTTCTTGAAGACATATTTTCATCCATCATCATTTGTTCACCATATCACTTGGTGTTTTGTACTTTTAAACATTTTTAGGTTTCAACTTTTACTTCCTGTTTGTAAATCATGACAATAGGGAATTCCATAACAACCATCTTGTACACACAAATTAATATCTGACAAATAAAAATATGAGAAAACACTTTTATTTTGTTGAAACAATATTGAAAATATTATAAATTGTAAATATTGTAAATTGTGCTGAACTTTTTATGTGATGTCATGTCTACTTTCTGTATTTTCAGTTTTCAACATATTTTTCTACTTTTCTTCACAAATTGCTTATTGATTGGTGTAAAACTATAATATGTATTTACACCAAATATTATCCCACTAAATTAAGTTAAAATTTGGGAACCATCAGAACCTGTCATATGCACTTTAACCTTAACAGGAGAGATGCATTGTACCAAGTTGTAGCTAATAGCCACCTGTAGTGTAATAATTATATATGGCAGTGACATGACAACAGTTAATGGTGCTGCTGTAATTGATGCAGTGTTTAATTCTCTATGTGACAGTAACATTGGGAAATCATAATTTAAATGAATACATGTGAATCCTGTGCTCTGCTACAGGGATCTGAAGCTGGACAACGTGATGCTGGACTCAGAAGGTCACATTAAAATTGCAGACTTTGGCATGTGCAAAGAAAACATGTACGAAGGCATGACCACGCGCACCTTCTGTGGTACACCTGACTACATCGCTCCAGAGGTGAGACAGATGTAGATCATCTCTTTATGAATTAGTGAATTAATGAATTTTATTTGTCTCAAACATTAATAATACAGAACATGATGAACTGTAACATTTAACAAGTCACAATGAGTTTGAGAAGGAGTAGAAAGAAGCCAAGGACTTATTCTTGTTCCATTTAAAGGTGCACTGCGTAACTTTTCTGGTGGAGGGTCCATCACCTGCTTCTCTCCATGGTGATATGCCTGGAATGTTCCACAGTATGGCACTGTACTTATTTATTTCTAAGGAGACAGCATGTGACAGCACAGGGCCAAGTTACATGTCAGATCTGTGGAAAGGCGGGCCCACTCACAGTAAGAATATAATTTGGATACGTTTAATGTCATACCAGGACAACCCAGAAGCAAGATCATCTCCATGGAGACAAGCGGGCAGTGGAATGTAGTTTTACAAGTTTAAGTTAAATGTAGATTTACAAACAATAATACCTGGTATTATTACAGAAATTGTACTATGGGTTTTTACCTTGTGAGGTTACTGGTACAGGGTCTGATCCAGGACAGTCAGAAAAGTGAAAAACATGTATTTAAAGGTATGCTATGTAACCTATCTTGTGCAAGGTTGGCCACCTGATGGTCTCCATGGAGACTTGCTTTGTCCAGAATGTTGCATTGTATGGCATTAAACTTATCCATCTCAATGAAGACAGGTGTCGCCACCAGGCCAAGACCACAGTATAGGTTGTTATCGAGGTATTTTTTAGCAATAAAATCACCTGTAATTGAATAAATGCAAGATAGGTCTAATGCCATACAGTGGAACATTCCCAGTTATAAAAGTTATATAGTGCACCTTTAAGTTGTATTTGTGAATATTCAACCAAATACATTCTATTAAATTAAATTAAATTATGTATGATATTTAATTTGTTAATATATTTTACTTACAAATAATACATTCACAGTTTCTGGTTGCATTCCCTCTTAAGAAAATGACATCTAACTGTGCATGACTTCCCTTTGCATTATAACAAAATCCTCTACATTTCCCAGGTCACATCAGGAGCTATATATCTGTCTCTTGTGCTGATTTGTGTCAGCAGTGGAGCGTCTAATTGCTCTTTAGTGAACTGTGAACATTTGAAAAGTGCAGCTGCAGTGGCTCTCGGCGCGGGATTGTCTTCATGATTAGTGTTAGAGTGGATGTGTGTCTCCGTGTGGGGGCGTAACAAGTAGGAAGGCAAATTGGCTGGTAGCAGAAAGATCCCATTGTTACTGTTGCTCAAAATAGTCACTTTATCTAATGACGCTGGGTTTGAGTTTCCAAAAGATATCGCTGCTGCTTTTTCCATTATCTCCTCTGTAAATTAAATCAACTTCTTAATTTTAATATTCAAGAGTATTTTTACATCTCACTAGGTTTGTACAGTTATCGTAATCAGAACGAAATTGCAATATGAGTTGGCCCAATTATCAAAGACTGCAATGTGCAAAGTACAAAATATCCTGTCTTTTTATGGAAAAACCGTTTTACGATATGTTCTGAAACTCATGGGCTTCTTGTATTAGTTTGGCAGTTGATATTTCAGTCTTTTCTCAAATGTTAATGGTACTGGAGTTGTTTACAATGTGTAATCTGAACAGCATTCTACTTTTTAAAACATATATCAAATTGTTATCATAATACTAACTGAGCAGTGCTACAGCCACAATATTTTCATTGCATTAAACATAACTAAATAAACGTGTCTTTTTAGATTATAGCATACCAGCCTTATGGGAAGTCAGTGGACTGGTGGGCCTATGGAGTTCTTCTGTATGAGATGCTTGCTGGACAGGTAATTAATTATTTCGTTTTTTATTAAATGCAATTACAACTCAAATGGTTTAGAAATGTTTGGACAACGTGAACAATACACGTTGCAGAAGAAAAAATAACATTGCTTCTTTTGTCCCTCTTCAGCCCCCGTTTGACGGTGAAGATGAGGATGAACTCTTCCAGTCCATCATGGAGCACAATGTGTCTTATCCCAAATCCATGTCAAAAGAGGCAGTGTCCATCTGCAAAGGAGTAAGTGTTATCCCACAATATCCTCTGATCCTAAACTTAAACAAACTGAATAGAATAATATTAACACCCTGAGTGCCTGAGAGAGTGGCATCAGGGTACAGTAGCTCCTGAGGTTTTTCCTGAAAACCACTACCTTACTGTTGTTTGCACTTTAAGATTTTATTTTATTTTTATTTACTTTATCCGTCCAATAAAACATTCACTGTGTTTTTTGGGGATTTTTGTCGTTTTTTCTTGATTTTTGCTGGCCTCTTTGTTCTTTGCTGTGTGGCTCAGCAGTCCAGACGGCCTGTTGTGTATTCCAGAGAGCACCTTCTTTCACTCTCCAAGTCCCCAGTGCTGTTTGGAGTTAAGCCTAACATGCCAGTGGAACTACGGAGGAGGACGCGCAGAGGATGCTGCGCTGGAGTGAAAGTGAAACAGCGGAGAAGGAATTTCAAGCCTGCAGTTCCGCCAGTTCTGATGGGAAATATAAGGTCACTGGGAAATAAGATGGACGAACTGTGCGCTTGTTCGGACCCAGAGGGAGTACGCTGTCAGCAGCAGTAGTATCATGTGCTTCACGGAGACCTGGCTTCATACAAACCTCCTGGACAACACTGCATCTGTACCAGGCTTTAAGACGGTGTGTGTGGACAGAGACACTCTCCTTAGCAGTAAGAAGAGTGGGTAAGAAGGGCGGTGGGATTGCCGTTTTGGTGAACAAGAGGTGGTGTAATCCTGGCCATATTACTATGAAGGAGCGTATCTGTTCGTCGGACGTTGAACTTTTGGTTTTGGGAATGCGTCCATATTATTTACCAAATGAATTTACTTCTGTATTGTTCATTGGAGTATACATCCCTCCCTCAGCGGATGTCCACCCCCATGGAGGAACCCAGCTCAGCTTTGTCACCTGCGCAGGTGAGAAGGCAGTTGGAGAAAGTTCACCAAAACAAGTCTCCTGGACCGGACCAAGTCAGCCCCCACGTGTTGAGGACATGTGCAGCACAGCTCACTGGGATCCTGCATTTTCTCTTCACACTGAGTCTGAAGCTTGAAAGGATACCAGTGCTATGGAAGACTTCCTGCATTGTACCAGTGCCCAAGAAGTCTATCCCATCTGGACTTAATGTCTTCAGACCTGTTGCTTTGACGTCTCATGTCATGAAAGTGTTTGAGAGACTTGTTCTGGCTCAGCTCAGACCCCTGGTGGCACCATCCCTGGATCCTCTACAATTTGCCTATCAGGCCCACATTAGTGTGGATGATGCTTTAATCTATCTACTGCAGCGGGCTCACTCTCACCTGGATAGTGTTAAGGGTTCTGTGAGGATATTGTTTTTCGATTTCTTCAGTGCCTTTAACACAATCCAGCCCTTTCTGATGTGTGAGAAGATGCTCAGAATGGGCGTCAGCTCCTCCATTGTCTCCTGGATTAATGACTACCTGTCAGACAGGCCTCAGTATGAGCGACTGGGGACCATCCTGTCTGACACTGTGGTCAGTAATGTAGGAACCCCCCAGGGTACAGTCCTGTCTCCGTTCCTGTTCACTCTGTGCACCTCTGATTTCCAGTACAGCTCCGGGTCCTGCCATCTGCAGAAGTTCTCTGACGACTCTGCAGTGGTAGGGTGTATCAGGGATGGACAGGAGCTGGAGTACAGGACACTGATTGCATATTTGTGGAGTGGTCCCAGGCAAACCATCTGCTCCTGAACATGGACAAGACCAAGGAACTGGTGACTTCAGGAGGAAGAGGACACCAGTGGAGCCTGTAACGATCCAGGGCCAGGACGTGGAAATGGTGGAGTGCTACAAGTACCTTAGTGTCCATGTGTACAAGAAGAGTATGAGTAGACGCTAATTCCTCAGAAAGCTCAGGTCTTTCAATGTGTGCAGCAAGTTACTGGAGATCTTCTACCAGTCTGTGGTGGCCAGCACCCTGTACTTCGCTGTGGTCTGCTGGGGGAGCAGCACCAGGAAAAGGGACATTGGGCAGCTTGACAAACTGATCAGTAAAGCAGGTTACATGATCGGCTGTGAGCTGGAGACATTTGTCACAGTGAGGACAGGAGGACACTGGACAAACTGCTCTCCATCATGGACACTCCTGCTCACCCACTGCACCAGACTATAGAGGGACAGAGGAGCTCATTCTCCAACAGGCTCCTACAGCTCCGCTCAAACTGTGAGAGATACAGGACTACATTCATACCATACTCCATACAAATGTACAACAACTCACCCTTATGTAACAGATAATACTTGACTTGTACATATACATATACATATACATATACACTTTTATAATTATGTCTTATTTGACACCTTTCTCTTGCCATCTTTTTGCTACTTATTTTAGAATTTATTATTACCATTTATTTTTTACTTTTTATTATTATATTATATTGTGATGAGTGAGCTACTGTGTCCAAATAATTTCCCTTGTGGATCAATAAAGTTTATCTAAGTCAAAATCTATCTGAATGTATATCTAGAATTAATGTAATTGGATAAAAACAGGTATTTCACAATAACAAAAGAATGGACCATAAAAATTAAACTAACTCATATCCAAGGGTAAGATACCTTAATCACACTCGTTCAAATCATCACAGATTAGTGGTGTGGAGGTTATCCAAATATCAACAATGGCATGAATATTGTTTTGAATCCTGCAAAAAACACACACTGAAACTGAAAATTGACAGTAGTTATATTCTAAGTATACATGATTCTGTTGCATTAACATAATATCATGAATATTGTAATTGAAATACTCTAAAATAATATCTGAGATGTTCATTTTGTCAATATCACCCACTCCTAACATAAAGTATTTGTTGCTTAATCACTTGTACATACAATTTACTCATGTAATTAAAAAAGTGAAAGTGTAACTTCTTAAACTTAGGTATTGTTTCTGGGTACAGTTTTCTGCTTATTTTAGAGGAAACTGTCTATTTTTGGAAGCGTCTACCTCCTGTGTCCCACCTGGGCCTTTTCTGTATTATCACATAGAAGTGGTGTCATGCCTGTCCATTATTATTTACCCACAAGGAAATGAGTTTTCATTCTCACTTTTCACACCAGAGTAGATTCAATTAAGGTGCAGCCTGAGTCATTCAAAAACAATGGGACCAGTGCATACTGTGAAATCACATTCCACAAACATATTATAGCAAATAAAAAGAGACACTTTCATTGTTCGCTTCAGTTTTTCAGAAACAGAAGATTGGCTAATAAAACAGATGGCACTGTTTAAAACAGCAGAGAAACACTGTAACACCACCTATACAATGACTATAATTTAGACTTTATAGACTTAGACAAACTTTATTGATCCACAAGGGAAATCACTTGGGCACAGTAGCTGACAAATATAATAACAAAGAGCAAAAATATAAATGGTAACAATACATTCAAAATAATTAGCATAAATAGCAAGAGACTGGCGTCAAACAAGGCATAATTATATACATGTATGTGTACAAGTAAAAATAAATATTTAATTATAACATTTGTGTTGTCTTAGCTGATGACCAAGCACCCATCTAAGCGCTTAGGGTGTGGACCGGAGGGCGAGCGCGATGTCCGGGAGCAGGCCTTCTTCAGACGCATCGACTGGGAGCGCCTCGCCAACAGAGAGATCCAGCCCCCCTTCAAACCTAAAGTGGTGTGTACAATCTGTCTCATACAGGCCGCAAAACTCATTTGATTTGGAGTACATTGGGTTGGTGGTTCTAATAATATACAGTAAAAACAAAAATCTAGCCAAGTTGAGATTACTTGAATTAAGAAAGCTGTATAATGATTTGAGTAAATTTCACTTGACAAGTAAAATGATCTACCGATGGAACGAGACTTTTTGTACTTAAAATATAAAAATACATCTTGCTAAACTTAAGATAAGAAAAATAACAACTTTTTGCACTTAAAATAAGAAACAAAATCTAATGTTGCTTGAATTAAGAAAAACACACTTATTCCACTGGTAGATCATTTTACTTGTCAAATTGAATCTACTCAAATAAAGTAAAATGCTCTTAAGGTATGTCATTTTATCTTACCTAGATATTGCTTTTTGCAGTGTACAATTAACCAAGAGGTGGAGCTGTAAATGTATACAGCTTTAAATGGTGATCCTAAATGCCACACTCTGCGAAATGTAAAAATAATACTATAATAGTACTTTTTTTAATCTCGTGTCTAATAATATATGTATTATGTACATCACAAACTGGTAGAAAAAATAAATAAATAAGTTAAATTTAGCATCCAATTCAGAACATTAAGTCATCCCTGGATTTTGACTTTCTGAAAATGTCTATGAATAATAATCATATTTTTTAAAACATATAATCTTGCTAACATCTCAGCTAACCACTCCAAAACACACTTGGCTTGTTATTGCTTCGCCTGGAACGTTCCACACTATGGTTAATTAATCTCCACGGAGACAAGCAGGTGAGAAGTTATAGGTCTCATCTATGGAGAAGTGATCCTGCTCAATATTAGAATACATGTTTTCCAGGGTGTTTTTGCTATCAAAACACATGAAATTGAGTAAATACCCCATAATGTAAGTCAGACAGAGTTGAGACAATAATACCCCAGCTATAGCCACCAGTCCTGAAATTAGCCTCCTCTCTCCTCACACCTCTGCCTCCTCCTGTCACCCCCACCCTATGCCCCTTTCTCCTTCCCCCTTCCTCTGCCTCAGGTGGTGCCTTGGTGGTTATAAACAGCCACAGTAAATGGTGGGCTTATGTAGCGGATGTATCAGACTCCATTCATACACAGAGGAAGTAGGGCTGAATGTAGGTCCCATGGCTTTGTGCGTTGTGAGCTCGTCTGTGCGTCACTGTTGTCTGGAGGGGGAGTTCTCCTGAGGCTAAGTTTGTTCATATTAATGTTACACTATTCTAAAGCGGGCTGGACTGATTGAAATATGTCTATAGAGATTTTTCCTGCATTTGTCATTCTCAGTGCAAATAAATACATTTACACAATTTTCTGGTTTGCTAATTATGTAGTGGAGGATCATTCAATTTTTTGTTGTTGTATTAAATACATTTTTTTGTACAAACCATTTTATTGGTAAGTCAATACTATTTTTTTGTCCAGTTGACAAATTGATTTTTTCCTTTTGCCATCAATACTATTTTTGTTTTATATATTTGCGCTTTCACTGTCAGAAGTTACCCAGATTTCAGACAGGGTCTCAATTAGCACAAAACAATGAATAGTTCAAGTTTGATTTTTTTTTTTTTAACATTAAGCTCCAAGTTTAAGGCCCAAATACTTTTTGTCTCTGCTCTAAGTACAATTACGCTATGGTAACTTACATTGACTTAATAAAGGGAAACATAGTCTTCATAAACTGGAGAGCCATGACAGCCCAGAGCCACCCCCACACTGATGCCCTGACCTCCACTGTGGACGACTCTAATCTAATTACAACTTCTGCCTGGTTACACACGTGTTTCGACAATTCTCTGCACCTTCCCTCAGGGACCCAGGGCACACTGTCAAATAAAAGTAACAGGATGAAAAGTCTGATCTTTTAAGTCACGAGTGACAGATCAAAGTAATCATTATAGTCCCTCTGATCAGTGTGTGACGTCTTTAAATGAGACAAATAAAGGCACAGAAAAGCTATTTACAAAGTGCTGTGGTCTGTGTCTACAATACTTAGCGATATACTTCTACATAGGAATGTAAAGATTATTTGGTCAAGTCACAATATAATCCTAAATACTCAAATACCAATTCTATATACACTCTAAATATAAGATGCTTTTGATCTGATTGTTTATGTCAGTTAATTACTTACTTGCGTTAATTACATTATCATTGAAAAAGTTTGATTTAATAAAGTTGTTCACATACTTGAATGGTGATCTCTTTGACAATCCGAAGGAACTGTTGTTTGGTCATGGCTTTAATAATTGGCAGTAAGCTGAATAATGGCAATTTTGACATTTCTTTTCATAACTGTAACATAAACATGTATATAGTGACACTTACATCACTATTGTATTCACCAATCCAAAAGTCTCATAGTATAGCTGTACGTATGACTGCATATCTAATGTATTGCTGATCTTTTTCAGTGTGGCAAAGGTGCAGAAAACTTTGACAAGTTCTTCACCCGCACCCAGCCCGTCCTGACCCCACCAGACCAACTGGTGATCGCCAACATCGATCAGAATGAGTTCGCGGGCTTCTCCTACATCAACCCTCAGTTCCTCCACCCCTCGCTGCACAGTGTGGTATGAACAGGAACTACAAGGACTCTTCCATAAAAAACTACAAATCCTAGACAACTGCCATCAACATCAATCACAATAGCTTGTTACATACTGGTCAAAAGATTGCAAAGTACCAAATTTGTTTCAGTTTTATTTCCATAATCCTTATTTGTACAGGTGAGCTATTCCTGTGTATAATCCTATAAACTTTGGACCACTGTGTAAAGTGTTATATATTTATTTATATATTTATTGTTTTACCATTTCAACAGTACTCAGCCACCGCTATACTGTAGGTAAAAGCTGTATCATTCAAATAGCAGGTTAATATTTGCAGAATATTATATGTTTTTGTTATTTTGAATCTTACTATCATTTTTATCTTAGTGTCCAGACTAACTATAGTACAATACTGTCACATAAAGCATTAAGAGTGCCAAAGTGGATAATTAAGCATTTCCAACCACCTTCAAATTTTTCTTCTTTTTTCCTCGTTAACACAATTTAATCCTGGCCCAGACTTTTGGGTGTTCAAACTACTGTCAGATACAGATACAGTAAGTCTTACAGTAACAAACTATTTATGTTGGGGGTGGAGTAAAGTCCACCACACAGGGTCAGAAAAACATAATTAAAAGAGAATATTTTGGTTGAAGTTAAAAAATCCTAGTATATGCACAAAGCAGTCCTCTGTCGCATGCTAGTTTTCTGACTCTATGGGCAGTAGACTATCTATGTAAAGGTTAGTATTATGATAAAGGCTGTGTTATGTATTATTGTTGTAAAGAGAAAAGTCTTAAAATGTCTATAAAAATGCTTATGTTCCTGTTTATGTTCCGCTTAATCACTCCGGAGATGTTTACCCTCGTCAACCATTTTTGTAAATATATATTTCAAAAGAGATTTTATACTACAAAATGAATGTGCTTTTACTACCTTAGATCATTTGAAGATTTCTATGTGTTTAGATGACCCCTTACAAGAAAAAGTTTGGCAGAATCTTTGGTAGCTTTGTATCAGCAGATCTTGTTATATGTATTTCCTCTATCCATTTGTTTTCTACTACTGTGTCATAGAGAATATGCAGCACGTATCTTGTACGTGATTGGACGCCCTTTTTGCCTTGGTCGCCTACAGGCCTCCTCCTCCTGTTTATGGACTGAAATCATGTAGTTATAAGGATTTTTGTCTTTTTCCGTGTATTTTGTGTGCATGCGATCTAAGCATGTGAACAGCCTTTGCATGGTACTGAAAACTCCCCCTGGTGTTGAAGCATGGAGTCTCCAGCATTAACACAAAGTAAACCAACAAGTATTGTATGCTTTCCTGCTCTCCATCCTCTCCCAGTGCTTCATGTAGCCTGCCATTTTGGCTGAAGAGCTGAATTATATTAACAGTGATAAACAATATATTAATGCTTACGTTCGTGCCATACCGGGTCTTTTGTTTCACGAGTATTACTTGTTGTTTTTTGCTACTTTGAGCTACAATACAATACAGCTTCTTAAAACTGCCAAATTGAATGTCTTTGGATTCCCTTATGTAGTTTTGTAACTTGATGTCACATTATCTGGACCAAAATGAGATTGATGACCACTGTTTACATGTCTCACATTGAGAAGTTGCATTGGCACAGAGAGGATCGGCCCATTATTATAGTACAGTACTGAAACAGGTGTTATTAAAGGGAAGCTTGTGTTTCCTCTGACTGTCCCTGCTTTCTTTATCCTCACTCTTCCTGTTCCTCTGTTATTTGTGCTATGGATACTGTGTATACAAAATAAACTATAAATATGTCTAAATACTCTCAGCTGTGCACTATTCATATGGTCTAAAAAGGATATGTTGAGCTAATGGGTGTAGACATCAATATGGCTTTGTAATAAATTGGAAAAGGCACTTAATTTACACCCCTGACAGGTATCCCTGGTAATGAGATACTTATTATTCATGTCACCTTTTTAATCAATGTCACTCAATACGATGTTTCCTGTAGGCTATATTCTGTAACAGCACACGAACCAATAGTCAGTGTTTAAAGATGATTTGTGCTATTACCGCTGAAGATATAGGAACACTCATATTTAGACTACACTAACAATTTGAGCTCATGGGATAAATTAATTTACTATCATTTCATATATTGTCGTTTATAATAACGGTTCTAAAGTAATTTATGCACTGAAGAGGTTCAGTATCTCAGTAAGCCAAACCTCATAATCATTAAAGTGGGACTTAACAAATAAACTCCACCCACAAGCACATTTCAAATAGAGCTGCTAAACTGGGCAGTACCTGAGTGTGAGAGTGGCGGAGGAGTGGATTTGGGGAAAAGTGTGATGGTGTGTGGTCTATCAGATATTCAAACTCCGCCCTTGCAGCCAGGCGTTTGTAACTGGAAACGCCTGGATTTAATCAGGGCAGTCCTGCGTGATGTTACCAACTACAAGAAGATGCAGTGGCATCAGTTTTATACGTTTTTGCGCACAAAACTGCACATGGATTTATTGGAACAGTAGCTGCTATTGAAACACCATATTAAATAGTGAAAAATGTGGATTTAGTGTTTAGTTCCACTTAAAGCAGTTCTGTTATTTTAACATAACTAATCAAAGCCAACCAAATCCTCTAAGGCCTTCAGGTCCTTCATATTAAATTGTGTATGAGCCTCAAAATATACACTTTTTGTAGTCTATGCAGTTATATGTAGTCTATGCAGTTTTTATGTTAATTCTGTGTATGTCTCACTGTTTTTGTTGTTTTGTTCAGTTAGATTCTTTTTGCAGTAAATTATAGTAAACTAATCTAAGCCTTTCACTTAGAGGTATAGCTCTATCAGATGGAACTACATCTCCCAGTGTCCTCTGCTCCTCTCTTCCCCACCGGAGGAGCTGTCCAGTGCTGACCCGCCTCCTCCTCCTCCCACCCTCGCAGAGAGAGACGGAGCAGAGCGCACTGTGGCTCTGGGACCAGACGCAGCTCACACACTTTGGCTGATGTGCTGAAGAAGTAACACGTTTCTCTGCCTTTTTCTTGATAAACGAATTTTAAAAAGTTGAACTCCTCTGCAACAGCTCGAACTGAAATATTAACAAGACCGATTTCTAAACAGGTAAGCACAATAACCTCATAGAATTTAAATTTTAACTAACATTTTATTCACTGGTGTATCCTACTTTCTGAAATCAGGCCTATGTTGCTGTGTATCTGAAATCTATATATAATATATATATAATCTATATTTGAATCTGAACTTGAAGCTATAGGGACAATTATGAAAAGACACTGTTCATGCAAGGACAAGGCAGCTGGATACATATTATTGACACTGATGTAAATTGAGCCTCGTATCAATGTAAAAGAGTCCCAGTATTTAAAATAGAAACGGATATATTGACTCTGCATCTTTAAAAAGTTGTTTGTGATCTGCATGACAGATTTGACTGATGTTGTAGGCATGATAAATTCCCAATACATGTGAATAACTATAATAACTTCAAATGTTAATAATGTAGTGCTGTGTTAACTTGCACTATCCATAGTTCTACAGCTTGAGTGCTTTTAGTGCATTGAAACATGGTTGCTCATGTATTTTTTCTGGTATAGGTGCAGTGCAGGTTATTACTTCAAATTGGTTATTTTTGGAAAGGGCACCAATTTGTTTTCTTGCTTGTTTCAGAAATACATTCTCCTCCACTAGCTCTGCCAATATTGAAGCTCAGACTGAAACTGTTCACCTTTTCACAAACGTTATTAGCCAAAGTTATAGCCACATTTCCCTCTTGATATGAGATTTCCTCTTTGGGACTTCTGCCATAAAAATGCTCAGTTTTGGATAATGTGATCGTTTGTATTCATTCACTGTAAGATGCATGCCCCTGGAGTTCATTATATAATTGTGTATTCTTCAGCACACTGGCTGATGGACATCCATAAAAGTCATGTTGACAAAGGGTTAGACTCAGTATCTTTACATTTACTGGCAACACAAACTGCTATTTTGGACTGCCTGGTCTAAATATAGCTCAGCAGTGGTCTAGGATTACACACAAGTCAACTCAACTCTGATGTTATTGATTAATGTTAAGCATATTGACTGATTTCACTTCCTAAATCTTTCTAGTTACAGAGAAGTCACTTGGGAATTTCATGTCAACAGAAATGGATGGATTCTTAATGTAGAAGGGTCTCATATCTTTTGTAAATCTGTTCACAGACATTGATGCATTAGACATGGGTTTCAGTCTCGATAACAGCCATAGATGCCATTTTGAGGACTTTTAACCTGTCAAGTAAAATAATATTAATCCCATATCAGCATTTTGGAACTGACTTTGTCAATGAGTCTGTTTCATCAAACGTGAGAGACAAACAGCAGCATAGGGGAGACTTTTGTAACAATTTATGTATAAAATAAAATTATGGTGCTATTATTGGTTGCCGAAAGAATCCAAAATCAGAAAAAAGTCACATTTAAATGAACTTTTCCTGAATAGCTTTAGAATGATCTTGAGCTGTATCAAAACAAGGCCACATAGATTGTATACGCCTAAGGACAACTATGGAACCTACCTGGACGACTGAGGGATTACACAGATATAATATATGATAATATAAAAGAAAGCAATACAATTTCATGTTGAAAAGTTGAAAAGCACGTTCTATTGTCTAAATAAAGAGAGTATTATTATTATTATTATTATTATTATTATTATTATTATTATTATTATTATTGTGGTATCAGAATCGGTATTGAATATCAAGTCTATTCCTTAGCATTGAAATCTTTGTTTTGTCACTTGTTGCTATAGGTGTTTAAACATGTAAAGCTAAACACATTTAATCATAATAAAGTTAAGCCCCTCTGTTCTTCCAGGTCCATTCAGTCTCCTCTGTCTCTGACCATGAGCGCGTGCAGCAGAAAGGCCTTGACCCTCCTCAGTAGTGTGTTTGCTCTGAGCGCTCTGGGGCTGCTGGGAGTGGCCGTCAGCACAGACTACTGGCTCTACCTGGAGGAGGGCGTCATCATACCCCTCAACCAGACCACCGACATCAAGAGCTCCCTGCACTCAGGCCTGTGGAGGGTCTGCTTCATGGTCGGTGAGTGCGTCTGTCTCTCAGAGGGCAACTTTTAATTTCATTCACTTTCACACATTTACTTTTCCCTATGTGTGAGTAATCAAAATCAAAGACTGAATGGTCAAAATAAAGTAGGTTAATAAAGTTTAAATCTCTCCAATCGTAAGAGACTATACTTTTCATTACTACTTCTCTGTTAATAGTGTCAGTAGTACCAGTCACATGGCGTTTGCCCACAGGTTACACTCTTTTAAAAGTCATTTGATGCCTAAATCTAAATGTGACAGCTGCTCGGGGTGGGCTTTGGGGTGGCTCCCTGTGTCACAGCGACAGTGTAAATGACAGCGCGGACATTCACTACAAAGAACAACTGAACAACAAGAACAACAACGTCCTGATCCATAAGCCAGTGTGAAGAAGGAGAGGACAGGGTTATAAAAGTCCTACAAAGTCACTCCAGCATTATATTTACACATCAGTAAGTGTAGAGGAAGAAAACTGCGACTGTGGAATGTAATATACTTTGATAATAATACTTAATAATAAATGTTGAAGATTGGATAAAAGTACTCCTAACTGGCCCTGTTTGAAGTTGTTACACCTGTGGAAAAGAAAAACACATGACAAGAATTTACCTTTTATAGAAACTAACATTCAAAAAACTTAATGTGCTTAATATGGCCTAATTAAATCTGGCCGCAGACATAACCAGAGAACAACTGATCTTGATAAGGAGGTGGAGGTGTCGTGCCCTGGTAGACGTTTGAGAGCTCCTGTTATTAAACTCTGCAAAAAACTGTCCAAACGTTGAAATGATCAGTCATTATTGTCGTATGATTTGGCCTGGTTTCTCACTGTTTCCTCTCCCACTGTGAGAGCACACCACCTCCCACCTGCTCCACCTGGACACCTGCCCTACGTCTCTCATTAGCTGTTCATTCAAGGCTGTGGTCGCTCACATTTTGTCTTTTACCTCCAATCCTTTTTTGTTTGTGGCTCATCTTTTTTTCTTTCTCAGGTGAAGAAACTGGTCGCTGTTTTACCATTGAGTACATTATGCCCATGAATGCGCAGATGACATCAGAGTCCACTGTAAATGTGTTAAGTGAGTACAAATCTACAAATATTTTGATAAAGCAGTACTTCTATACTGAGGATTAAAGCAGTATAAATGAGGCCTAAAACAATAGCTGATAGCATTTGAGTTAACTTGCTGCATAAAGAAGACAATTTGATGTTGAAAATGATTCAAATGCGTCGACATATTCACTGTAATTTTGAGCACCCTGGATTACTGCCTAAGAGGAGAAGGCACACACACAAATTGAATTGTCCAAATAGATCGAATTTATCATTCAGTAATTCATCACGATACCCACTTTGACTGTATCCTTCAGAAGATTTCAGCTTAAAACACTATGTAACTTCTCTGGGGGAGGGTGCACCACCTGCTATTATTTCTTGGCCAGGAATATCTGTCCCCATTGAGATATGCAAGTGATTCTCCCAGCAAGTGACAGATCAGATCAGTGGAGAGATAACCCTATTCTCAGTGAGAATATATGCTTTTCAAGATATTTTTGCATAATGAAATATCTGTATACAGTTAAATGCAAGATAGAAAAGTTCTGTGGAACTTTCCAAACAAAGCAATGACATCTCCATTGAGATCAGCAGGTCCATTGAGACCAGCAGAAAAGTTACATCGTGCACTTAAATGTTTTTTTATTTCTTTGTGTTCTGTCCAGAGATGATCCGCTCTGCCACGCCCTTTCCTCTGGTCAGTCTGTTCTTCATGTTCATCGGCTTCGTCCTGAACAACATCGGACACGTTCGCCCACACCGTACCATCCTGGCCTTCGTCTCTGGCATCTTCTTCATCCTCTCAGGTTCGCCTTGCTCTTTAAGCTCGCTTCACTCTAAATGTTTCCTATGATTCAGTGTTATGTTTCTTCTTGTTGGTTCAGGCTTGGCTCTAGTGGTTGGTCTGGTGCTGTACATTTCCAGTATCAATGATGAAGTTTTGAATCGGACCAAGAGCAGTGAGGCCTACTTCTCCTATAAGTATGGATGGTCTTTTGCTTTTGCCGCCATCTCTTTCCTGCTCACGGAGGTATTGTAATATTCACTAATATTTCTTAAGAAATGAAATGTATAATGCTGTGTGTGCTGATGCTTGAAGTTTTCAGAAATCTCTTGCCATCCAGTGGTCACATACTGAAACTACATGTGCAGATTGGAGCGTGTAAAATGCTATTATGACAGTGATGATTGTTTTTTGTTTGCTCTCACAGAGTGCTGGTGTCATGTCAGTGTATCTGTTCATGAAGCGATACTCAGCAGAGGAGATGTACCAGCCGCGTCACGCTGCCTTTTACCGTCCGCGCCTCAGTAACTGCTCAGACCACTCAGGACAGTTCCTGCACCCGGAGGCCTGGTCTCGAGGTCGCAGCCCCTCGGACATCTCCAGTGACGCGTCCCTCCAGATGAGCACCAGTTACCCCGCATTGCTTAAATGCCCCGAATATGACCAAGTGTCCTCCTCTCCATGCTGAGACTATAGGGACCTCAGGGACTGCCTATAGACAGACTGTATAGTTGTTATTATACACTGAACAATGTCTTCTTTTCTTCTTTCTATATATATTTTTTAATATATTTGTCAGATATCTCTTGAACAATAAGCAGAAAAGTTCAAAAATAAATTAGAACAATATATGTGTACTGTGAAAATGTAACATAGGAAATGTGAGGCCTGTATCTATATGTTCCAGCTGGAAACCCTATGTATATTGTAAACATATTGTACATTATTTGTTTAAACAGCGCTTTATGGCACAGACAACTGTAAATACAGTACGAGACACAATGAGTTATTATGTTTCCCCTCTAGAAGGTGCTGTTTCTGCACTGACATCTCTATTGTTTTAGAATGGCACTGATGATGACAGCATATTAGTGTCATCCCTCAGACACCCGAATGTGAATGTCTTTGCATGAGTTTCAGACAGATGGAAAATTAGGACTGTTGCCGTAGCATTTAACAGTTTCAAACAAAATAGTATATCTTTTGAATGATGAAATGTTCTCAAAATGTCGACTTTAAACTGGATACTAAATCGTTAATAAGTGCCACTGCTCTACAGTAGTGTAATATTATCAACAACTTTAAATATATAAATACATTTTTTGACTTGCTTAAACTGAGTCTTATGCGAACCATGTAGCCTATACTAAAGGAGTAATAAACCCTGCTGTAACTGTTCATATTTCAGTCCTTAGTCGTTTGAGTTCTCTCTTCTTAACTCAAGAGGGCGCTCTTGTCTCATTTGACTTTCATTTGGCTCTCCCACAGGGACTCTTGAGCTTGCTTGTTTCCTGCTCAGTCTTAAATGAAGCTGCTTTCAGGTAAGTAATTAGCGCATGTTAATAACAGAGCACTGTAGTATTCAGGGTCTGTCACTGCTGTCCCGTGAGACGTCTCTGTTCATTAATGATGTCTTCAATGCAAATATGTAGGTCAAGATCAGCATCAATAATAAATGCACCATACAACTGCAGTTGGCATTATATATTCTTTATGTAGATACATGTCATGTGCAATGTTACCAATAGATTTTACAGAATATAAAATAACAATTGCCCACATGGGCAGTACAATATTGTGCCTCAGACACAAGGCTTTCATTTATTTTACAAATCACACATAGAAAACTAACGGTTTACTTTATAGTTTGACATCATCTTCAATATTAGATATTACTTTGTTAATATTATAAACATTGCATCAGTTAGTCATTTTTCTATAGTCTTCATAAATATAACCACTTTTACATCAGTCATGGCTTATTATGACACCAACAATCTCATCCATATTATGTGTTTTATGTGATTAGGTTTAAGGCTTAGTAAAGAATATTCCAAACATCAGCTAATGCAACTTCTGCCAATCTGCTCCAACATGTCCCACATGTGCATACTACAAGAGACCAGAAACCTATACATGATATATACACACATAACTTAAGTGTAGAATAACATTTACAGGGAGTAAACCATTTCACAAAGCAAATAAATACAAATCAACAACCGGTTATATTATTTAAGATGAACACAAAAGCAAGCAATCAATTGAAGGATTACAAACCAAATACAAACTAGGTTACAACAATACGCTGACCTTCACTAACACAGGCCATAGACGAGGGAGAAATGAGCTTAATTAGACTGGTACCCATTAGGCTAAAGCAAAGCCACAGATAAACCCCTCAGTCCACCGGGGGAGTTCCTCAGCCTCTGCGAAAGCCCCGTATCAATAGAACTAATATAAAACGTATGTACTTTTCGCAAACACATAAATCAGCCCAGCTGACGTCTACACTAAACCTGAACCTGAACCAGTGCTGTTGTTTCAGAGGTCACCATGACACCTGCAGACACCCTCAGGGTGAGATGGTCAAAGAGTCTGTCACGTAACACATCTGTCCACTGGTCATCTTCACTGCACCTTCATATCTGATAAAGCACAGTGGAGGTGCTTCTCATAAGTGCTATGTGCACTGACAGCATGCACACTTCATTCACAAACAAACATATGGTCACCACATGCAAACATGGCCGCTGTCTTCATGACTGAAGCCCACACAGTGATGTTCCTCAGTGTTCCTCTGTAGTGGACAGTTTGATGACAGATTCCCGTGAAGATGAGGGTGAGAGTAATGAAGAGTTCTGGTTTGAGGAGGGTTGTCCACGCTCACTTCTTGTTGGCAACACGTCTCTTCCTGGTGGCCAACATGTCGTAGAAGGGGTCTCTGCTAATGCTGGCCCTGGAGAAGTCAATCAAAGAACGGCAATGAGATCAATAACCAGGCCACATGAGAGCCACTCAAGCATCTTTGATATGGAAATGTAGCCACATTTACACAAACCCCTGCCTTAACTAGATCAGAAAGGAAAAATAACTTTATGCAGTGACCTAGTTTGGTTTCCATGGTTTCTGAGGAGAGAACCCCCCCCTCACACACACACCCCCTAAGTTTTCCCTTTTTCCCCTGTTTTTTCTGTAACCTCTGAATGATCCCTGCCCCAGGCCTGTGTGGAGGAAGTGCTGCTGCAGGTGAGTGGTCTGAAAGAGGACAAACAATGCCACCCCAGATTATGGACTCTTCACAACCTGCACTGAAGCAAGGGAACAGTGCCATAAAATGTGGAGTGAGTCAGGAAGCCATCGGGGCTCCACTGAAGAGCCCAGTTTAACAGCTATAAAATCCCATTAGCACAAAAGAGGAAGAGGATCTACCCCCCGCTGCAGATATCTTTCATTCATTTTACACTGTCACACAGTAAAAACAACTATCACATAACATACTTAATTGTCATTTTCCATCAACCGCAACAAATATGATTACAGAAACAAAACAAAAGCACTATGATGGGTATTGAAATAAAAACTATTCAGTATAGTGAAATAATTATTGGTCAATTTTCAAGCACTTTCCCTGAAGCTATCTTTTAGTGTGACCCCATGTCCTCTCAGACCTCTAAAATAGAATAAAGCGCCCTCTTCAGGTGTGTTTTATGGGGATTGCAGGCTCAGCACCGAAGTTTTTAGAGATTTGACTAATTTCTCATCTCTTCGTAAGGGAACATTCTCTGTGAATATGGAAAGGGAAGAGGAGGAGGAGGGCTGTTCTACGTTATAACATACTGCACAATGCTCTGTTCTGCTGAACCAACTATCTTTGACATTGCAGCATATTCTGTGTGGATGACAATAGAGCATTCAACATGGGTCAGTGAGAGCAAGGTTAGCTGTAGGTTAAGTATTCAAGAGAGGTACACACTACATAATGGAGCGTACGACATGACATTAAGACCTATACATAGTCTCAGTGCAGACTATGGCTGAGTTTGCATGTTTTTTTTTTCTTTTTGGGTGGGTTTCCTTTAGGTACCCCCCCCACACACACACTCCATGAACCCAAAATATGTACAATAGGTCAAATCCTCCAGCTAAGGTAGTCCTGACCAAGATTAGCTCAACATTCCCCGATGGATCCCAGGCACTACACTGTGGCGCTAACTGTTCACTGGCAAGTTATGCAAGTGTCTTAATTTTTTTTTTGCATGCCCTTACTTTATTTTTAAATAGTGATACTTTATTTATTTTTTTAAATAGTGATATCTCCACTTTATATTATTATTATTATTATTATTATTATTATTATTATTATTATTATTATTATTATTATTATTATTCAGTGTTCTATGTTGCACCTCATCACCAAAGCAAGTTCCTAGTTTGTGAATTGTGTTCACTGACAATGGCAATAAAAGTTTTCTGATTCTGATTCTGAAATGCATTCAGACCATAGCATGGTCCCCCCTTACTTAATAGATTTGATCCACTCCTCTTTCTCTTCTGCCGTCGGAGCAGATATCCTGTACACCACATGGTTCCCCTCCACTACTCGTCCATCTGCCTCCGTCTTACAGGCTTTGATCACCTGGCCTTTGTGATTAGGATTGTACAGCTCAAAACAGTTCTGCAGAGACAAGAGCACCATGATTAACAAGCGGCTGTCAGGAAGCTCTCACTGTCATTGTCAAAGGAGTAGACTTTTCTATTTGATATAAACTTCAGATTTAGAGTAATACTATGTAGACAGGAGACTCACTGGTTTCCTGGGCTCCTCCACCTCTCTGATGCTTAAGTTTTCTAGAGGAATGATCCCACGAGGCTCCTTGTCCTGAAGAAGAAGGGAATAGGTGAATTGATATTTTTGTTTTAAATAGGGTTAGGGTTTTAGGTTTTGGGTTTTTAGGGTATTGTTTGGTTGAAATGACTAGACTTCATAATATTAATCTGGATTTGAGACGTTTTAAATAGGCTAGATTTGATTGCTAATTTGATGTGGAATAAGGTCTCATGAAAGTGACTGGGTCTGCCACCAATATCTCCATAGAGATGTTAGTGAATATGTTCAGCAATATGGCAAAAAAATCACAATGCAAGATAGATGGGTTTAATGCCATACTATGGAACATTTCAGGCAAAGCAATAACATGGAAACAAGGTGGCAGACACCTCACATGAAAAGTTTCACAATGCAACTTTAACCTTGAAAAAAGAAAACAGTGGTAAGCTCAGTGTCATTACCCCATTGGCACATGGTTTGGCTTGAAATAAAATTGAAACTCTAAATTCAAGTCATTTTAACAAATCAAATAATTTCTTTAATGGTATTGTACGACTCTAGTTGCCCCCAGAGATTTTTCCTTATAGGTTTATCACCTCACTTTTAGCTATAACAGATATATTACTACTGAGGAAAAAATAATTAAAATGTGCGGGACATAATTCTGAACTTCTGAACCTTCAGAAACTTAAAAAAGTATGGCTCATTATTGAATTGAACTGCTGGAGGAAATAACATTCACTGATGTGGGAGTTTGACCTGGTTTAGATGTCATGTGGAGCAGTAAATGCAGAGGACAGGACATAATGAAGGATAATATGGGGCTTTGGAGAGGACAATGCTGATGTAGCAGAGACACACTGATACCGGAGTGTTCTTACAGTCACAGAGGAAAAAGTGAGCAATTATGAAGTCAGCAAACTCCATCTGAATCATACGTTTATGCACAGTTTGCAAAAATAATGACTTTCTATTTCATGAAGAAAGACTTACCGTTGTGTATTCAAAGTAATAGAGGCAGTTGTCTGTCAGGATGAACCAGCGCCTCTTCCAGGTTTTCACCCGGCCCCCTAACAGGAAGAGGAAGAAGACACAACTCAGACCGACAGGCTCCAACCAGGAAGTCAACAGTTATTCACTTTCATCATCATTATTGGCGGGTGTGTGGGGTGTGCTAAAATATCTAAATATCAATATATCGATATATTGTGATACTAAATTAGGTATTACAGTATCATTATCGTGGGCTGCTGGATTGGTATATCGCCATAAGTATTTTTTTGGTATATTTTTTTGGTATTTTTTTTTGTATTTTATTTTGTAATGGAGCTACAATTTTGATGCTTGTTCAGAGAAGGGAAACTTGTTTATGCAATACATTTGACATATTTACTGTTTTAATGGTTACTAATGTTTAATTCCACACTGACTTTGGACAAGCAGTGGTTTAACGCAGAAATGCTGTTGTTAAAATGTATTTGGTTCTTAAAAATAGTACAGAATATAATATAATCTAGACCTCCTAGTTTCTTTTCTACAGACTATTGATGAAAATTTGAGCCCAATAACCATTTGATATAGTTTTCTATTTTTATTACAATGCATCTCCTACTTTCAACTATTCTTTACAACATGCTGACTTTTTTAGGTTTTCTCAGGCTAATTTTAATGATGACTCACTCTTTTATAAATTAATGCATACTGGATTTATTCATTTTTAAACACAGAAATCTTAGCCATATCTTAGGAGAAGTAAAAACTGCAGATGACTGGAACTGAACATGGCACCTCCAGCCGCCGTGAAGGAAATCTACAGGACAAAACTAGCACACATAACTGTACAGCAGGTTCACAGCTGCACATGCTTCATTTATGCACAAAAAGCACAATAGAGAAAGTGTAACGTCCCAGTGGTTGAATCAAAACATTGCTCTAAATTACTGTAATCAGCAGCTTGTGATTGTCAGTGCGTGCTTATTGCTTATTGCAACCTAAGATTCCTGATTAGTTCCCTGAAGTATGAAAAGGACACATTAGCCAACATATTCCTGTTTTCCTGTTTTCAAGGGGCATGCACTATTCAAGAATCCTTGCATTTGACTATTGAATTAGTGTGGCTATAATTCTGCTTAAAGGGCCCATATTATTCATGCTATTCTTTATCTGTTATAATGTTGTTTCCTTGCCAAAAACATACCTGGAGTTGTGTTTTGTTTTATTCAAACATGTTTAACACACAAATCCTGCATATTTATGCTGTGTTTTTCTTTCAAACTGGAAACACTCTGTTCCACATTGTGATGTCATGTGGTAATACAGGAAGTGCTCGACTGTGTTTGATTTCAGCCCTGGAATTTCCAATCTCTACTAAACAAAAGGTAAAAGATATCTGTTAACTTGAAAACTACAGCTTCATGACATCACAAGGCGGAACAGAGCATTTTGAGCTTTAGAGATGTAGACAGACATGTGTGAATGAAACTCTGGGTGTGTTTTTGATGAGCTAACAACATTATAACAAACTCAGAAGAACACATTTATGTAATATAGTACCTTTAATGCATATGACGAATTAGACTACACATTTCACTAAATGTGTAGTAAACATAATCATAACTGGATTTTGCTAAAAATCTTGTCGAGTTTTCCGTAGTTTTAGTGAAGATTATGATTGTACTTCCTGATTGGATATGGTCAGGATATGGATATGGTGATATTTACACAGTACTTTGTTTGACAAATAAAAGAGACAACATTTTTAGGTGTAAACTGGCAGAATAATTTGTTGCTTTGTGTTCCTGAATTTTAGATGAAAACTTTCTGTATTGATGAACTAGATAGAGGTGTTCATTTTTAGAAGTCAGCTCTATTTCTTGTAAATTTCAACTTTCCACCAAAAAAAGATTTTCTTCACAAACTGCCACTTGATTAATGTAAAACTATGATAGATAATTAACAAAGGTATTATCCCAGCAAATTAAACAAATAATTAGAAAAGCAATAAAACCTGCACTTTCACACTAACCGAGATAGTATGAAATGTATTACAACTTCACATCCTCCATGGTTTATTTTTAGTGTGACATTTGTTTGTAGAAGAGTCAAAAATGTGTGTTTTTGCAAATGGCTCCAAGGAGGACTAGCACATGAATGTAATCATAGCACTGAGAGTCGCACTGGGGCCTTTAAAATGGTACTTATTAGTTTGATGAGGCCACAGAGACATTACATAAAAGTACAGGAATGTGCTGGTAGAGCCAGGTGTGAGTTTGCACTTGACATTTTACTTAACAGGATTGCAAATACAGTGTATATATATATATATAGCAAATATAGCTCATAAAGCTGAGGGGAAATGACAAAATAGTGATGTCTCCGTCGCAAATGTTCCAACTCTTAGAGCCGGCTCTTTGAAGTGAACGACAGGAGCCAGGTCCTCGTTGGGAGCCGATTTAGTTTTTTTTAGAGTGCCTTTCTAGTTTTTTTCCCTCCGCTTTTTTGTGTGAAAGCCACACGTGATTGGTCAAGATATGTTGCGGCATCTGTATTTTGTTGTCATTTTGTGAGTTTGTGCAGGTTGCTTTAATGTAAATAGTTAAAAGTTTGTCTAAGTGAGATAGGTCTTTTTATACTTCTTTATACTTTATAATTTATTTTGTAGCACTCTGTTCAAGGCTGAGTGTGTTCGGAAAATAAAGCCATATAAAGGATAAACATTTGATGTCATGTATGTTTTTTTTACATTAGTAATTCATTTTACACATTATTTTTGGTGATAAATTAATTTAAGAAGCAGAAAATCTGAGGAGCCATTTGGAACTGGTTTTCCAAAAAGAGCCGAAGTTCCCATCACTATGACAAAATATAATGTAAATGCTAATTTTATAATGTATTCGGAACAAAACTTAAAGAGAAACAGCAACATTTGAGAGCAGAGAAATATGAGGACACACTCACCCAGTTTGAGCAGCCATCCTTCTCTGTCGGGGTTGAAGAACGTGTGCGTCAGGTCATTCCCATCATCCTCTGGGATCTTAAAAGGTTCACTCTTGATGCTGTCGTACAGATTCTACACAAGAAAAGTCAAAGAGGAAAATACCTATTATCAAAGACTGAAAAGGAGTGAGCAAAGTCCATTTGAATGCATTTTTTTTGTTTTCTTCTATGCTTCTAATCTGAAGGGGCACATTTAACAAAGTGAACAGAGCCTGGCCTCACCCTGAGCAGCTCCTCTGGGAGGTCCCCCCCTTCATTGATCCCTCTGTTCATGGAGATGAAGCGCTCCACGGGGGGCTTGTCTCTGACGTTGGGGTTGTGCAGACTGGTGTTCAGCATAATGATGGCAAATGAGAGCACATAGCAGGTGTCTGTGGAGACAATTAGGTTGTGCAAAAGTACATGGTTTGTGTCTCTTTGATGAAACAAAAATTAATTGTGATTTACTAAATCCATTTGAAGATACTGCCACAAAATCACAAAATATAGGAGACTGTCAAATAAAAAGAAACTATAATCAACAAAAAGCCACACATCCCGGAAGAGTAATCAAACAGATTCAGAGGAAGGACCCACACATGAAGCCTTCATCCTGTGGCTCAGGTCATAACTCCTGTTAACCATCCCCACAAAGACCACAGTCCACACCAGCTCTGTGATTTAGAGCCCTCCCTCTACAGCTCCAGAGATGACCAATAACGACCCAGCGTGTGTCACTGCATCAATATTCACAATCCTAGCTGTCACCTGTACACCCCCTTCCCTTCCCACCCCCCCACACACGTACACACACACACAGACCAGGGGTCTGAGAGCAACCAACCAACATCGCACTAACAAGTACTATTGACCACTGATCAATCCCATTATCACAGACTGGAAACTCTAAGACTGATTACAAAGCTTTTAGTACAGAGCTGTGCATTAATGCAGAAAGTAAACAACTCTGCCAATAGTTTGTCCAGTTGAATAAAACACATGCTCAGTTTAGGCTGTCCATCTCATATGTGTTCAAGTACCTGTGGACTGGAAAACTCCGAGATTGCACTGGCAGTACCTGGAGGCAAAAGCCTCCATCATTCGATCAATCTTCTGAGCTTCACCAGGCAGTCTGAAACTCCAGAGGAACTGCCTGCACAGACACATGAGGACCACCATGAAAAATGAATTCAATCAGAGCCACTGAACATTCACTGTAAATTATTACTGCAGATGCATTAAGCTAATACTGTATCTTTAGTGGGACGAGGTCAAGGTGGTCCAAGAAGGTTTAGAGTGCATCCCCACTTTGCTATTACTAAATGTTCCTGACTGCTAACAAGTTCAGTTACCTAATATTAAACATATGTTTATGAACCAGAGCCCATGAATGCCCAAAAATCTACACTGTTTTTGGCAGCAGAACGACAACATGACAACAACAGGATTTTTTTTGGGTTCACACTCACCTTAATGCTTGGACAAGATTAAGGTCTGCAAACTCATGAAGCTCCACAAATGCCTGCAGCACTTTGATGTTGAAATCTTCCCTGGAGAGACCATAGACAGCTGTCAGAATCACTGTACTATTTAACTCAATGTTCAGAATGTCAGAAAGGCCCTGCTCAGATCTGAGAAGCTACTACAATACACTTCCATTTCAGAGGAGATACAGTAACGTTTAACCACGAGGACACAGAGCAGAGTGCTGTGCAGGCTGTTGTTTTGACAGCTTTATTTTTTCAATAAGAAACACATGTTATTTTACTAGTGGCCAGTCACTGCTGCTCTGCCTCATAAAACCAGACTCCCAATTTCCTGCAGCTTAACGCGCTTGTCTGAGATCACGCATAGTAGATTCAACACAGCGCACACTCACCGTTCTCCTAAATAGTCCCCGATCACTGTTTTGTTCAGTCCTTCGCCTTTGTACAGGAACTGGGCGATGTCTTCTGGGGTGTTCTGGAGAAGGTCGTTCTCCAAGAGGAACTGGATGCCCTGAAATTTAAATCAGTCATCAGAACTTATTTTACTGCTTAAAGGTGCACTACGTAACTTTTTGGAGGGGAGGTCTGCCACCAGAAAGGTTACATGGTGCACCTTTAACAAAAACACATAACTTTATCTGTATTTAATTACAGTATAACAGTAGGCCTTAGTAATTGACAAAATATCTGACCTTTTTGGGGTCCATGTTGAATTTCTTTCTCCCCATGGCGATCTGTTTGTTTCTCTGGGAGGTTTTGCTGCAATGTAAACATGATTTTATTTCTTGTGGCTGTTGGAGGTGTGGTGCTGCGCTACAGGTGGTAAATATTTGCTTCAGGAGTTGACATGACGGTTTGTGAAAAGTTTGTATAGGAGACATTGTTTGACATTGTTTTCTTTAGAGTATGGTTTCAGTTTACATAGTTCAGGGCTAAATGCTCTTGACTTTGGTTCTATTTTATTGTTTTGCTAGTTTTTGATAACTAAAGAACGTGTCATTCATTTTTGGCGTGAAACAGAAAGAAAGAAAAATCACCCAGCCTTGAAGCAAGCTAGCCTCAGTGACCTCTCAGAGTGATGCTTGCATTTTATTTTTCCTATCCTACGGTTACTTTCCCTGAAGAGACATTTTGCCCTGTCAATGTCGTGTGCTTCCTGTTTGCTTAAAATAGCTCCTGCCTTGTTATCTTGTGCACCTGAGCCAGCGCCTGTCGCACGGCCTGACTTCACCTCAGCAGCCAATCAAACAGCAGTGCATGAGTAACTGTTTAGGTAATGTTTAGTTGCGTTCGGAGCCCCTTCACTGTTCAAACAAAGGCTGATTACATGTGCAAACAACAAAATGACAGGTGCTAGGCTGGAGGGAGTCGTCTGGCTCAGCAGGTCAGAAGAATGGAAGAGAAAAGACGACTGGAAAAGATACAGAGAGTCATAGAGAGTAGGAAAGTAGACATAAGTCAGGACAATGAAACCACTGGACCAGAATGAAGACTAATACACCTCAAAATAGGGTTGTCCATTAGTCGTTTAGTCAGTTCATTGGTTGATGATGTCTTTGTTTTTTTATTGGTCAATTTATTGTGGATTATAAGGACTTATATGTACACCAGCAAAAAGGAGAAAGTGCAGAGTGAGTTGAGAGCTGGAGTCTGGGGGTCACTGGACAGTTTTTAAAGGGCCAATACTCAATTTATTTTCCATATTTTATTTGAGCAAAATTTGTCTTATTGTATAACCTGCTCTAAATAAGTCAACTGTGTACTGTAAGCATCTAATTATAAAGTGCTTTCTCCGAGAATCAGGAAGTGCATGGTAGCATGCTAGCTGTTGTTACTGTGACTGCTCTAGTCTCTGAAAGTTGTGAAATGCAATTAGAAACTCGTCGCAGTGACTAATTATGCTCAGAATGTGTAAGTAAAACGATGCTGTTTAGAGCAATTGTCATGGAAATAGTTTGTAATAGCTCATAGTCACCAAGCAATTTAGGTCATTTGTCAACTCAGTTTTTTTCCTGCCTAAAAAACTTCAACTTTAGGAACAAAATGTTCACTTCAGTACAAATACCAAAACCAATGGCATACCAAGAGGTTTCTGTTTCTTTTTTTTTTATAATGATTGAGGTACAGGATAAACCACTTAGCAAATTACCAGAGTCAAAGCAAAAGGATTCTACCTGGACGACTGAGGGATTCTACACACTTACCAGAGCCAAAGTGACAGAAGAAAATGTCACAAATAAACATTCATATGCAAGTGACCTTTTCCACAGACAGCTCCATAGAAACAAAGCAAATACAGAGGCTGCATCTCACCTCTCTCCTACGCAGGTGAGCTGCTCAATCTCTGTCATCACCTCAGCAATCTCGAACTTCAACCGCTGCAACAAAACAACTCATCAGTGCCTCCATTTCGTGTCAAAGGGGGTCGCAATTTATAACAAGTTTTGTCAACATAATTACCTGTATTTAGAGGTGTGTGATATATTACATAATGGATAAAAATCACAGCCTTTCTTGTTAAAGGTGCTTTGTGCAACTTTTTTGGTAGAGGGTTCGTCACATACTTGTCTTGATGGAGATGTTATTGCTTTGTCTAGAATGTTCTGTAGAGATTAAACTTATCTATCAAGAAAGACAACTCTAGGCTACATTACAGGTCAGATCTATGGAGCGGCAACCCTATTCACAGAGAGAGTTATTGTATTTTTGAGCAATAGAAACACCTGTAATGAATAAATGCTAGATAGATGTGTTTAATGTCATACCATGAAACATTCCGGGCAAAGCAATAACATCTCCATGGAGACAAGCAGGTGATGGACCCTCCACCAGAAAAGTTGAGCAGTGCACCTTTAAGATTAACATTTTGTTCAATACTTAAACCTCAACCAAGACATTCATTGGCAAATTTGAACATTTTCCTGATGGGTTGTTAAAATATTATCTGAATATCTGAAAATTTTACTTCTAACTGAAATAAACATGACTGTAATTACATAAATTTTTGTGGGTTTTTTTTTTTGTTTTTTTTTTTTGTCTGAAATCTTCAACTTTGAATGAGTTAAACAGCATTAAACATCGCCACAGTATATTGCATTTCTTCAGTTTTGCACCCCTTAAGCCAGTCTAATGCAATCTAGACACTGCATCTAAGATGTAAAAATCATAAAATACAGTGTAACTTACTTCAATGTCATCAAGCAGTTCTTTTTTCCTGCGTCGTATGTTGGACAGCTCATCTCGCTCCTCCCCGGACAGGTCTTCAGGTACTGTAGATGAGAAAAAAGACAGAATCAAAAACGTGCGAGTGACTGAGAGGGGCTGGGTTAAGGGTAGGGATTACATTCACACTTGCGGCAGCCAATCAAACGCCTCACCATAAACTTGAAAGTGGTGATTCACTCTATGGACTAAAGCAATGACCTAAATTGAGGGAATTAGCTACAGCCTTTGTCGTCACATCACGTTAAATTAGGACTGTGTGTGCAATTCATCAGATTTTTAATGGCTCTTACGATTACAGCTCCAATCAATTACAAAAATGGTTCAATGAAACAAACAATTAATTCAATTCTGTTATGAATGATATGGATGTTTGTTCTGTCCCTCAAAGCCACTGAGCCAAGCTAGGCACTAATCTGGCTTTTAATACATGAATTACACACTCATTCTAAAATTATACAATGTCTATTTTTTCTCTGCAGATTAAAGGTACACTATGTAACTTTTCTTGTGGGGGGTGTCCATGGCAATGTACTTTTTTCCCAAAAATGTTCCACAGTTTGGCACTATAGCATCTATGTTATAGGTATATATTTATACCTGAAACCTGCGGTGGATGCATAGACTGTATAAAGAAGTGGACAAAGGGAGTGTGACGTTACCCACAGCATTCGCCTCCAGCCAAATAAAATCTTATAACTTCTACCTCATGAGGCCAAGACATCAAAATAAAAACACCAGGATCATGTAGAGCGGGTTAATACGAATATTTAAGACCAAAATGACAAGGCTCACTGCATCAGTTACAGAGAGAGGGGTGACAGTTTTTCAATATAAAGTTCACTGGAGTCGGTGGAGCCAGAAGCACCCTCATGAACACTTCCTATTTGGAATATATAATATATAACTTTTGAGTGATATTGTGTTATATATATTAAGTTATATAATCGTAATTGTAATTTTACTTTTTTTTTTCAACCATCCCTATGTAAGGTAGTAATAGCAAACCCAGTATCCATAAGGTTAACATCTGCTGAGTCTTGCAAATATTGGCTTTTTGATAGTAAAGCGCATTCAAAACCTCCATTCAGTTTAATTATCAACAGCAAAGAGGAAGCAACAGAAAGATTATATGGTACGTTAAAAACAGGTGGGCACACACAAACCATGCATACTCCATTTTTACAGTGTGCGATCTCTAGAGCCACCTACTTATTGCTCATTTAACCATGGCACGTCAACCCCCCTCCGTCTCCTTCTCTCTCCTCTATCCACACATCCATGATCCATTTGAGAGACAGGAAGTAGGTCATTTTCACAGTGTACCAGATTGTGCCTCTCCTCCATCTATCTGCCTTTGTCCGCCCCCAAATCATACGGATAAGCCGCTTTTCCGATTCAGACCCACTGTTCACCCCCACTGGCTGTAAATAATGCTGTGGAGGGGGGAAATTAAAAGTTATTCTCTTTGTAATGTTATAAGATCGGTTTCATGAAAAATCCATATTATTCGAGTCCATTCTTGGTGGGACAAAAGCAGAGCGGACATCTCTGCCGTTGCTTATGTTGGCGGTAAATGGGGTTTGGGTTTTCACACGAGGAGGCAGTCAAGAGAGCAAGACTGGAGGAGATGGCTTTTCTACAGCTTTGATCCACTCTTCACTCCTCTCAGGATCAGCTAAAGCATGCAAACACAGAAAATCTATGCATCCAAATATGGTGTGCAGTTTGGACTTATTTGAGCAAGTATTGATTAAAAAAAAAAAAGATAATAATTCTTCTCTTTTCTGAACAGTTTAGAAAAACGATCATAACTATAAGACCACATGGTAACACAAATAAAGTAGTATTATTTTCTGTTAAAATGTAAAAAATAATGGCATCTTTTAAAATGACCATTGTGTTCAAAGTCAGTATTGAGCGTATTCCTTAATATTGAAATTTTTAGTATCATTAAAACACTAACAGCTTGAATTACAATATACACTGCAGCCTTTTGGAGAAGATTTAACTCCAGTAAGCGTGTTACAGTCTGGCTGATGTAGTGTGCCCTGTCCAGGAGGAAAATCAATAGGAATAAACACTCTAGTCATAGAAATTCCAAACTATGTAACTTTTCTGATGGAAGGACTGCCAACTGCTAATATCCATGATCTTATTGTGTTGCCTGGAATACTCTACAGTAGGGCATCCATGTTTTATTGTCACATTTTAATTAATTCTTGCTGTGAGTGGGGTCGCCTCTTCACATATCAGACCTGTCTCTTAGCCTGGGAGCTCCACGTGCTTGACTCCATGGAGATAGATTACCTTAATGCCATATAGTGGAACATTCTAGGCAAAGCAATAAAATCTCAATGGAAACAACATGCAGGTGATGGACCCTCCACAAGAAAAGTTACATAGTGTACCTTTACATAAGCATTTTAGCTAAACCTGCAAACATACCCTTTCATAGTTTCAAATGCATTAGTAATACCATAGGAAAATCTAAATGAACTTCTTGCTGTGTGTAAAACGATGACCTAGAAATGGTGCCAAATAATAGTGAAAGGATTGAGTTAAGCGCGATGAAGAGATAATGCCCCCCAAAGACATCTTTACGCTCTGTTACTGTGCCTTTCTTCTTGGTTTTGCGTTAAGCAGCTTCAGTGAAGGCAGTAATTGTGCACAGAACGGTTATCCAACAGACCAACCTACGTCTGTACTGCGCTAACCTCTCCTCTACCCCTCCCACTCCAGCTGACCACAAGCGGCCGGACACAGAGCTGGACAAATGGTCATTGTGTTTGAGTGAAGAGTGACGCAAAATGACTGTAAAAGCATTTACTACAACACGGTTCATATCTTTTGCATTATGCATGAAGTCTATCAGCCCAGAGGCATGCAGCACTGTTTCCCAATACAACTACTTTAGAAATATGAACATAGGCAATACAAGCTGCTCTAGTTACTACGGACTATAGGCTGTAATCGGCCGATGGTGTTTTACTCCACCAAAATTTGTACTAATCAACTAATCATTTTATTTAGATTATAAGACTTTATATGGGACAACAGCAGAAAGGAGAAGTTAGTGAGTGAGCTTAAGATTTTGGTATTTATGTAAAAAGGAACATTATAATAATAAAATAAGATAATAATAGTTTTAGTGGTCAGCCTGATGGACCTGGCATGTCGCTCAGACTGACCATCGCGCCTGATGCTGTCTGTTCCCCATTTTCTGATTTCAATCGCCGACCTGATCCAGTTTTGTGGTTTTCTGATCCAGTGACCCATGCTCCATCTCAATCCCCAATGTGGCTATTTCTTTTACAGTGATCAAATATGGCAGAGTTTAGATTTTCCTGCTTCGCTTTGTCTTTTTGAGTTCTGGTGAGTCTCCCTGATGTTTCCTTCTCACATTCCTTTTGGTCTTCTTTTTCCGAAAATGGAATGCCTGTGCCGTTTCCCCATGTATGATTTATAGCACAATTTGCATCAAATCTTAGCCTGATGGACCTGGCATGTCGTTCAGATTGACCACGCCCACAAGAAGTAGCAACAGCTGATATACAACGGGTCAGTACCAAGGATGGTGACAGTTCTGAAGATGACTTGCAGCTCGCAGCCAAAACATATCAATAAGGTAAATAAATGTCCTACTGTATTGTCTTTAAAAAGAACCTAAGTTATTAATTTAAAAGAGAAGACAAAATGAACATACATGAATGACTGTAATTATTTTTTCCATCATTATGTTTGTTCAGCCCTCATTAGTCATTCATACAGCATAAGGACAGAGATGTACCTCCAGGAAAAGAAGGTCATCAGGTTTAAACTCAACAACTCCTTATCTTCTGACGCTTGGGGCTCTGGGGCATCAGCGTGTCAAAAGTTCAGAGGTCAGAGGGCACAAGAGGCATAGGAAATTCATTTACTCATTGGTCCCTAAACAGTCCCAGTCTTTGTACATTGACCATTTATCAGAAAGTGTATCCTTGATAATCACTTGTTTAAGGGTTCTTCACATCACTCTAAATACTTTTTTATGTATTTTGTAAGAATAACTTGTTAAACTAAAATAAACAGTATAGTGAACATGTGAAGGTGTATCGAGCAAAAAAAAAACAAAAAAAAACAATAGACATTAGAATTCAAACGAGCAAATATTAAAATGAATTGGAATTACAAGGTCATACGCCACAATGTACATTTCGACATTTCAAATCAAGTAAAATGGTGATTATATAAACTGATGTCATGACTAATGTAATCTATTCTGGAGATTTACAACTAAATATTTTCTCCCTTGCCTTGTTAAATGATAAAAGAAACATTTTAAATAGAGCATGCAGTAGCAGATGCAGATGCAGTAGACAGTAGACCTTTTGCTAAGACGCTCCAGACTGATTGAACAGATATAGATTGAGATCGGCTCCACATGACAGACTCCTAAATGGGACATCACAAGGCCCACCACGCTTTTTCAATATCATTCCCACCACGCCAGACCTGAATACTGAAAAGCATGTTTTTGTTTTTGTGAAGTAAATGAAATCTATATATGATTATGCTAAACTAGGGCACAAGGACACAAAGAGCAGATTTTCAAGAAACACTTCAACTACACACCCATGTCTTTGGACAATGTGAAACAAACAAACACACATACACACATACACACTAAAGGACCTGTACCTGATTTTAATGTATTCTTGTCAAGGTTACATTAAATGCTCTTTACATCATGCATTGTATAGTCAAAATCACTATAATCTATAAGGTATAAATTTCACATGGCATATTCTCAGGTAATAACTACAGCAAGGGTCTCCTATATCCATCCAATCAGGTATATTGTTATAGAGACTAATGGGAAACCAACTGCCTGAGACTATCCCAAACATTTCACTCTTTGTCATGGTGCACTTCCAAGAATAACAAAAAAAGCAAACAGAAAGTGAAGATTGAAGAATTATAACTACACCACACTATCCCAGGCGGTGGTTTCTCTGTCATGGTGCTATATCACAGCAAAAGTTCACACTAAAACATGTTCCTGATTCACAGTTTGAAATCAGGTACAGACCCTTTAAATTACAAGTGTATGATACGATAATACTGTAAAGTGGAAACCGTAAAAACACTGTCAGACTGAACCTGGTGACAGAAAGCATCAGCCAGTGCAAGTGAAGCATTTCCTGATTTTCTCTAGACGTGCAGTGGGACAATAGAGGGGATGTGAGCTATGATTAGAAATGGCCTGTTTGAAACAATGGCCACTGAATAAACAGCATCAGGACAGAGGGCTTTCTCACCAAACCTTACTAATTACAGAAATGTCCACAATGTAGAACAATGGTGCCCTGCAAAAACACGCAAAGTAGGCTATTACATGAATACTCAAAAACAACTAACAACTTCTCTGTTGGAGGGTCCGACAAATGCTTTTCTACATGGAGATGTTATTGCTTTGTCTGAAATGTTTCTATCATCATGGAGCCCAAACCAGGCCAGATACAGGGCAGATCTGTGGAGACGCAATACAGCTCACAGTCAGAATGCCTGTTTTTCTAGGTATTTTTAAGATATAAATCACCTGTAATTGAATACATGTAAAGTAAAACCCATTCAAAAACTTACATAGTGCATCTTTAACTTCACAAATTCTGTTTTTAAAAAATTGGGCTGAATAATTTAAAAATAATTGTGATTTTTCATTTAAGCCTTGCAATTAGATAGTTGAAATATGAATTGCTAATCCATGCATTTCTGACCGTGTTTGTAGATGTCTAAATTACAGGGTTAGCAGGTTTTGTACAGAAGATAACATAAAATTTTCTTGCTTGTATACTGAGAAAATAATGTTTGGCCTTCTGAGTACCACTAGATCTAATTAAACCAGATCTAACTATTAAAACTAGGGTTAAACCAGGGCCTAAAATAAGATCACATAATTACTATAAAATTCTAAACAATGATCAACCCAAACGGGGACAAAAATGTGGAGTAAACTGACTCTAATTTGTACTAACATTTGAACTGAAGAGGAATCCGCCGCACACACAGTTTAAGAACACCGGCATACTCTTAAGTACAGTGTCCAGGGTCAACCCCCATGTGCCGTGTGCAAAAGGGTCTTCACACATACATAGCTTTTAGCAGCTTGTTCAGGAAGCTGTGATAGCACTTGGAGGACATAGTATATTGTAACATTTTGACTCCTACACAGCACAGACACACTGGAACACTCACACAGAGAAAGCCTCTTGACAGATGACTGTGCTCGTATGGAAATATCCCACATTCCTGCTGCTGCTGCTGCATCCAGTCTGTGCTCTGAACCCTGATGGTCCACCCACGTCTCCAATGAAACTATAAGGGCGCATTTTTATCATCTGCAATCTTAAGCTATGGAAATTATTTTTGTTAGCATCTGTTGGGCGCTTTGTGAATTAGCAGGATAATTTAGGTAGCAGATATGGCTCTAGTAGGTGGTTTCCTTTTTCTCCAGTGATTACACAAGCTACCCCATCATCCTTCTACAATACCCGAGAAGCTAGTGTCCTATAAGGAGCAATTATGTTTTGTGGCGTTTTATTGTTATAAACAGTTATAGAACAGAAGCAATTAAAATACCAACCCTTCATTATAATCTAAGCTGTTTGAACCTACCCCCGGGGACTCCCTGTGAAGCTTTGGGAACCCAGAGTCTTGGATGGAAAGAACTTCATCCATACAGTGCCATGAGTTAGTAATTAGACAAATTATTTAAATTATTTAATTCATTCATTTGATTTTGTGTAAACGTGTGTGTCAGAATTAGAACAAAGGTATTCTTTTCAAGATTTATCCTTAAACTAGCAGATCCTTGGTGTGGTCAACATGGAGTTAACATAAAAATGACAAAACACCAAATCCCACCTTCATAGCCTGCTGTACTCACTTGTTGTTTACCTGTGACTTTACCTTTATGAAATGTAGATTACAACTAAAAATCAGAGGTTACATCAAACTAAACACAAGTGTTTGATTCTTCAAAGGCTCAAAGACTTCACAACAGAATCCCTCAGAGTGAGACCGACTCCTCAGAGCCCACTAGTCACAGTCACTTATTCATGAACAGGGAACATCTTTGGAAAACTGCAGTGTAAAAGTGAGGACTTCCTCTTTGCACATTTCTGAGCACATTTGGAAATTTGTTTCTCAGTGATGTCATCATTACCATGCAGCTTCCTTTAAATCTCGGACTTCCTATGTCACTTCCTCTTGGAGGGTCGTCCATCTTCATGTCTCAATGGAGATGTTATTACTATGACTTGGATGTTCCACATTATGGCATTATACTTATCTATCCTCAGGGAGACAAGCTGGTGATACCATCAACCCAAGTTACGGGTCAGATCTGTAGAGACTCAGAAAGCATGTTTTTTAAAGTATTTTTTAAGAATAGTAATTAAATACATGCAAGAGATACGTTTAATGCCATACAATGGAACATTCCACAGAAAAGCAAAGACATGCAGGGAGACAAAAGGGTGGCAAATTTGTAAACCCAATCAGTGACATTCTTTTTTTTTTACATTTTCCTTTATAAAACAGCAAATTACCCTTGTCCTCCATCAAATAACACTGGGGAACACTCTATATGTTGCATTTAAAGAAAGACTTGTTTTTAGTCAATTTAAGTGTGCTGAGTTCGAATCTGACGTTAGTTTATTTCTGCAAGCTACAGATTTTATGCAATCTTTTATGCAATTTTGCAATTTTGCAATTGATTTTATGCAATCAGGCTTGTTTCTACAGTGATGTCTCGATGAGGAAGCCATGTTTGATCTGGAAAAAAGAAGCATGATAAAAATATTAGAATTTATCTATGTATATAATCTCAAAACGCTTAGATTTGGGTTACGTAACTACGTACTTACGTACTAGTACATCTATCTCAAATTGCATGAAAACTAGAGCTTATGGAGAAAAACTAATTTCAGATTTGAAATCAGCGCCTAAAAATCCTTCAGAATCAGTTAAAAAATCCAATGCAACAGGAAGTTAAAATTTTAGTGTTCCCCTGTGTAATGTATAAAATTCTACAATGTTGTGAATGCAAGAACTGTTAATTTATGCAATGGCTCTGACTCCATAAATGAAAAATGTGTGTAGTCAGAACTAAGCTAATGTTTTTTGCTTCACCTGTGTGAATCCAGACTGCAGCTCTCCTTTTATTATCTTTTCCCACAATGTCACCTTACCCTGGCAGCATGCACGGATGCTCACAGGACAATTGGTTCGCCAGTTAGAATCAGACTTTACAATGGGCACAGTTTGTGACTATGGGGTTAGTCTCTTATCAGTGCACATGCCCAAATATGAGATAAATTCAATCTCACAGATCATACTCATCTGAAATGATCCATGTTTGGGACTGGCATGAATATTACACTGTAACCTCTTTCCATAATCTTTGGTAAAGAAACTCACTTAGTGTTGAAAATTACTTTCTAATTATTTTCTGTGTTTTTTTTTGTAATTGTGAATTCAAAATCTGTATCGAGTATCGTGTGTTCATAGTATCAAAATCAAGTTTGAAATGTTAGAATCATGACAACATTACTCTCTGTATTAATCTGAATGTACACCAAAATCAATACTTTTGTTTCTTGCTCAACCAACAGCCCAAAAGCCAACCAGTACCGGCAAAGGTATTAGATAATGAATAAAATAGAAGCCAATATTATTTGAAAGTTGACGCTTCCTGTTTAAATTGTATCTTGAAGTGTAGGTGAGCCAAGCAAAGTCAGCACATGGATGAGCTTGTGTAAGTCCTACTGAGAGACATTCTGACTCATTCAGGAAGTACTGTAGTATATCACAGCCCACGGTCTGACAGAGCTGCCAATGGGAGAGGAGACTCAAGTGTTTGGTTGGAGAAATGATAAAACAATTATCAATGGAGTGTATGGGAAAGAAATTTGCTTAGAGAAGATATTTGGTCTGCAAAGGCTAAAACAATAAGTTTAGTAACAGCATGAGCTCAGCTTTTGAGCTCCGTGTGGGAGCAAAGGCCTGGTAATGTGTTTTCACTCTTCAGTTAAGAGGTTTAACAGGTGAGGAGATTCAACTATCTGTTATTCAGCCCATGCAGTATAATCTTGCTATGGATTATATGCTTGAACAGGTCAACAGAAAAATACGATACATTTTTCGATACCTGGGACCAAATGTAAAAGCACAAAAATTTCAGACATGAAATCATCAAGTTATGCAGGAAATAATTTATATTTTAAAACTCAAACAGTAACAACCCTTATGTCACAATAGGCTCAACATTCTCAACATTTCATGTGTAAGAGAAGTATTTTATCATTACATTAGTTTTTAACTTTATCCCTAAATCCGGTTGCCTAATTATGTTTGCAATAACTACTTCCGAACTGTTGAAATCAGTGATTTGAATGTGGTTACAGCAATTGAGGTATTTACCAGAAACAGCTGATGCTTCCCCTTTACATACAGTCACACAGCACGTTTCCGCATCCAACATTTGAATATCAGCTAATGTCCATTTGAAAACTGACAGATTAGTTTTCACTTCCTCTTTAGACACTGTTGCAATCAAAAGACGCGCATGAAGGACTTATGACTGCTGCTTTAACTCACACGACCTGCAGATGTTGTTTATAAAGCATTGGCTGATAAAAAACAAGATTTAAAGCAATACAGCATAACTTTCTGGATACTGCATATCACATGCATGATTCCATGGTAAAAGAAAGTTAAAACCATAAAACCATACTTTGTAACAATCTGTGGATACGTTCTATGCAATATGTGGAATATTATAGCCTTATAGCCAAATAAGCAAGGTGGAGGCCCTGCTCCAAGCCAAATAGCAATCAGGTTTGTGGAGATGCAAGCCCACTCACACTAAAGATGCACACACACACACACATATATGTATATATATATATATATATATATATATATATATATATATATATATATATATATATATATATATATATATATAAAAATTTCTTGTTTAAATCCTTATGTAGTGGGGGTTTACTCACCTTCTGTACCTCTTTTGATAGCTTCATTTTTTATTACACACACCATCTTATGGTCACCTTCCAATTAGTAATAAAGATAATATTAATTTTCTTTGAACCCATCAATGACCACATCCTGATCAGTGCAAAGAGTGAAAACCATTTCTATCCTTTTAGATTAAAGTATTCATTGAGGATATGGAGAACTGTACATGACTGAGGTCAGTGGTGGGATTAAATACATGTGTGAAGAGCACAAATCACTTCTAATACAACCAGGCCTTGGACGCTGCTTATGTGTGAGCTCTCTCTGTCATGAACTGCTCAGAGTCAATAAATTATCAATCATATCTAACTGTGAAGGTGAGAAAAGTGATGTGATGTACGGACCATGTGTGAAGGGAGAGAGAGTGGAGGTGTGTGACAACCTCAAGAGTAGACCAGAGCCATTTTGAACCCAAACAAAAAGAAAACCATTTCTATTGCATCTATAACCTTGAACTGTATTATAACAACACATCTGTAACAGTAAAAATGGTACAATGGTACAATTTTAAAGACTTTTCAGATAATTGTTGTTTTAATACTTATCATGGGAAATTTTTCTTTTTTACTAGTGAGAAAGTTTTTACTGTTTTGTTTTTTTTTCCCTGAAGATTTGAGCTGTAGAAGGTTAAAAATATAACTTCTTTGGCTCATTAAATGTTTCACTTACTCATTGCAGTTCATGTTCATTAAGAATTCTGTACATATAATAGTTTATATATATATATATATATATATATATATATATATATATATATATATATATATATATATATATATATATATATATATATATATATATATATATATATATAGGGTTACGATGTCAGTAGCATGATGGCATTCAATATTATCGTTTGTCATTTATATTTTCTTCAGCAATATATCATATTTTGAAATTAGTTATCGTGACAGGCCTGGCCTACCCATCGCCACTGGAGAATGGGTCAAATGCAGAGAATGAACATCCCTTACAGTGGATCCATAAAGCATACCTTAACCTTGACTCAAGACAATTCTTAGTAGAAAAAAAATAATAAATCAATGTGTAGTTTAGTCTTTCAAATAACAATTTAAGGTATAAAGTAATATTTCTGCCACTTTAATGTTTTGCACTTGACCCTCTACCGTGACATTTACACACAAGTTTTTGCATTTTCTGGTATTTCCATATTATCTTATATTGCTCACAAACCACAAACCACACATGCGTATTATCCAGCCAGCACAGCGCTTGCGAAGTGTGATTCTCTGACCTATAATCCACTAACTGTCATCTATATCCCTCCCTGGTTCATCCCTCCATTTGTATATATGTGCATGAAGGGGACTCACAGCCTAGACTAATCCTCTGCACATGATCACCATATAAAGCCATACGCACTCGAAAAACACACTTATGTACACACGCTCTGTCAGTGAAGAAGTGCACACCAGAAAGAAACATGAGGTATTCACAGCTGGGCTAAACTCGCACTACTAACCTACTTTATTTGCAGAAATGTTTTGTTTTTTTTCCCCTTCAGTCATTAAATCTCTCGTCTAATACAAATGAAACACAGTGTACAGTGAAAGAGTCTGTTATTGAACGTCTGCCCATGCCACACAGACAACTGATTTCACAGCCAACCTGGAATAATAAGCCCAAACTGTGTAATCAAAAACTGGCAAAGTGCTGTAGCTTACTGACACAATGAGCCATAGAGTAAGAGTGTTATAAAACCTCTCTTAAAAGCTGGGAAGGCCCCTGTGGTTTGTCCACTGGATCCCCAAGGGGAGCCCCACAGCACTGAGAGATTGGAAACTGACCAGATACGCACAAAAGCAACACACAATATGGGATAAAATGAAGCAGGGATTCAGCCATATTAAACGGGAGAATAGATCATAAAAGAAAGTTAGCAACAAAAATAAATTACATTTTTATCACTGACTCCAACAATCGTACAAACCAAGAAAGTGATCAGTGGAAAAACCCAATATTAAACAACTTTTTCTTAGCTCTGACGATATTTTTGGGCTGATTTGGATTCTTTTCCTCAAATGATGTAATTTAAATTTACTACAATCTCACCCCTAGCCCTTTTATACCACAAACCTTTAAGAGAGCTGTGGTCATGTTTAGCGCAGTTATCTCTTCATATTAAAATGTTAAAATAAAGCTTTCTGTGTATTTTTAGACAGCAAATTGACCAAAACAGTATTGGCCTGTGGTGGAGACTGAAGTATATCTCTAATTTTATCAGTATATCTCTAATTGTTTCCTATCACTGTCTATGAAACGTGGATCCACCTTTTCCTTTACACTGACCAGGTTACTTCTCTGTTATATAATTGTTCTAGATCTTCCTCTTCCTGTCCACTGTTCAGCCTTTTCCTTTCCCGACAGACCTGGGCCAATTCATACAAACTGCACTGTACTGTGGAGGCCATGAACCCCCTGTCCCAAAACAGCTGAAGTGGAGCAGCGAGGACATTAGACGCAAATCCATTTTCGCACATAGCTGCAGACCGCTGGGAACATTTGCAAGCTCTGATTTCTCTTTCAATGCCGAAAGAAACATGGGCTTCATAATTCATTGCCTATCTCCACTTCACAAGCCTTTGATGTTCTTAATACTTAATGTTCATGTGAAAAAAACCTTGGGAAAATGTTTAATTGCACAATAAATTTCTTTCTCTTCAATGGCATGGCCTCTCATTGAAGTACTTACGCTGGATTTTGAGATGCTTTGAATGTAAAGGAAGGGTCCTAGAGGATTTGAAGTGTCCTTGATCAAAAAGACCCACTTCCATATGGGCCAGTGTGCGTATTTCGGCAGAGCCTAACCTTAGCCTGACAGAGGAATGCTATAGGTAAGTGTAAGGCGCTATCAGATATCGCAAGGGGCAGATTCAACAAGGCTCTTCTGTGTTCACTGGCTTTTTTGTTAAAGATAAAACACACGGTTAACGGAGATGTACCCGATTCTTGCTGTTGTAAACCGTGAAAACAGAACTAGTTCAATGAAAATGGTTTGTAGTGGTCCAAACTTATTCCTCACTTACCTTATGAATTCAGAGCATCCTAATTATTCACCGTGATGAGTTTTTAGAAAAGTTTTTCACAACTTTCAGAGACGAGAGCGGAGTTTTGCTGTCTTAGTAAAGCTGATAACAACTAGCATGCTAGTGCACTTCCTGATTTCCAAATGATAAAATGCTTTATAATTTTAAAAAGTACACAGCGTACTTAATTTGACTTCAACTGCTATACTTGCACTGGGGCAAGACAAAGTTTGATGTTTTGATTTATGTACTTGCTTTATTTTAGGGCCACTATTACTGCTATGCTATTTATGTGGTATTTTTAAGTGGTGGTGAACCAGGCTAAATCAAAAGTTAGAGAAGCCAAGCAGTCGTAAAAAAGACTGACACCAATACAAGTTATACAACAATACAAGTTTCCAACCAGGACAATATTGAGAAAGCAGTAAGTTTTCAATCTATCTTTTTGCGATATATGCTGTTTGGGTAGGTCTATAAGGAGCGAGCAGCAGATCACATGGGTATAGCTGTTATAATTAACCGCTGATGCAACACACAAGAGACATGAAAATACTGCAAGTACTATCTAATGAAGCAGAGCCAACCCTACAATTACTATAGTTTTGGTAATGATCTTCCAATTATTAGGACGTGTGTTTTTGCTCTAGTCCTTCCGCAGGCTGGGGAAGCAGGGAGCTCTCAGAGGGACAGAAGGGACATCCGCACACAGGATGTACACATCACCTACAACACAAATCATTTTTCCATCAAATGTCGACCAAAGCAAAAATCTATGTCTATAAAGAGCACAGCGTGTTATCTCCTGCATCTTACATGATAAATATTGTAATGAAAATGATAAAAGATGAAATCTGGAAATAAAACCTTGCTCGACAAACGCTATGACCATTTATCACCACCAAAAGTCAATTATAGTTTTTCTTTCCTCATCATTTTTATGCAATCTGCTCTACAAAATAACTGAATATAATGTAAAAATGGGAATACAGACTCTGACAATGAAAAACATCAAGCCAAGGTTATATAGTATTGTATTCTAGTTCAGTGATAAACTACATTCAGTAGTACACAGTAGAGATCGGCTGGGCTTTTTCATGGCCGATACCGATAGTGATTGGCCGATGCCAAATACCAATTGTAAAATTCAGAGAAACTGGCAAATAAGCTCCACTGACATTTTTGCGCCGATATGTAGGGCCTACTGTGAATGTTTTTTTTTTCCCAAATTATGTAATTTAACTTTAATACAAATTCACCCACAGCCCTTTTGACTACATAAGAGAGCTGTGTCATGTTTTGTGCAGTTATCTTTTTGCACAAAAGTGTTATATATAAATATATATAAAGCTTTGGTTGTATTTTTTAGGCAGCAAATTGACCAAAACAAAATATTGGTCTGTGCTGGAGATTTAAGGCCGATGGCTGATGCACTGAAAAATCCAAATATCGGCCCAATATATCAGTCAATCTCTAGAACCCAGTTACTATTTGAAAAATACACAAAAGTCACCAGCAGTAACCCTGGCAATTAGTGAAAATGCCATACAAAATCAAACATGACCTATTCAATAACAAAATATCACTTATCAAACTATAAATCCCCAAACTGTAGAAAACCCCATTGATGAATTACAGAGCACATTTGCCATACTGCCAAACTTTATCCATCTCATTTTCACAGTGTACAAATACAGCAGTCTGTAGCACGTTGACCAGCTCCCCGATTCAAACCATATGGACATCACTCAAAAGCATGTCGCCTAACAATGTGTGTACAGCTGCTTCCAACACAAACTTACAATGAGTTCACTCTGCACTGAATGCTTGACTGTAGCCACTAAAGACCTATTGTCCATTCACTGGGGGTCGTGGTAGCTTGCTGCATTGTGTTGTGCGCTGTCATGTGTACAAATGGATTACTACCACACTGTAAACGTATGGGTCTGCGTCAGCAAATTGTCAAAGAAATAAATAAGTGGTAAATGACATGCAATATTTGAATGTTTAGAGTATAGTAAAAACACAATAGCAATACTCTATGTACTGACTGTTTTCGTTGACATTTCTGTATTTGGTAAAGTGTTCAGAAACTTCAGACTCACAAACTTAATGGTCCAATATTATGCAAAATTGACTCTTGTGAGCTTTAAGCCATATAATAATGTTGTTACGTCATGAAAAACATACCTTAAGTTGTATTTTGTTTCATTCACACGTTTGAGTAATCCTGCATTATTAGTTTGTCTGCATCTCCAAAGTTCAAAATGCTCTGTTCCACCTTGTGATGTCATGTTTGTTTAGTAGAGATTGGCAATTCCTGAAATTATCCAATTATCCAATTATCCAAATGATTCTAGTGAAGTTGTGTGGAGTTTAAAAGCTCTTCCTGTATTACCACATGACATCACAAGGTGGAACACAGTGTTTTCTGTTTGAGAGAAGAACTAACCCTAAATGTGGAGGATTTGTGTGTTAAACATGTGTGAATGAAACAAAACACAGCTCAGAGTATGTTTTTGATGAGGAAACATTATAACATAAATCAGAAAATAACGTAATATGGGCCTTTAAATGCTACCATATAAGTTGTATCCTTGTCTCCATGGAGATGTTTGCTTGAAATGTTCCATAGAATCCACAGAAACTTATCCATCTTGCATCTATTCACTTAGGTTTTTTGTTGCTAAAAACACAAACATGCAAAATATTCTTACTGAGAATAGGATGCATATCAACAGACTGATCTCACCTGTATGTTGGCCAACCTGCATCCCTCGCTTGTACTCACAGAGATAGATGAGTTTAATGCCATACTATGGAACAATCCAAGCAAAGCAATAATTTCTCCATAGACGCAAGCAGGTGGCGCTTGAGAGACAAGAATATTTGATTGTATTTAGATCAAGCCATTTCCAATAAACTGGATCCAATGCTAGGGTTGCGTCAAGAAGGCCTGTATGCATAAAATACAAATAAAGATAACTGACAACAACATCTAACAGTCTGAGCACATTCACTGAAGAAAACAAGTACCAAAATCAATGGATGTATTTGCAACAATCTATCATTTGGCCATTTTCCTACTTTTCTTTGCCCTTCCACATGCCTCGAGTTTGTTTTCTGCTATGCTCTCCCTTCTGTGCAGTCCTCTTATAGCCTGTGCTCCTCTCAGCTTGCTTGCAGTCTGGCATGTTTTGTATGTGCTCTTACAAACAAATGAATGTCACATATTGAGCCAAGTGTATCACGCCGAGTATCAAGCCTTCTACTATAAGTCGCCCCCAGAGCTCTCTCACTCTGCAGTGGGCTTTTGTGGGAGTATGCGGAGGTGGGACGTTGCTACATGAAAGAAAGCATTAATAATTTCATATTTTTGGTGGTGGTCTTTTAAAAGGGCCCAAAACCAAAATGTTTCCTTTAAAATACAAATCTGTGCACTTTCTGGGTCGTTGGTTGCTTTGTAACATTATTTGTAGATATAGGGAACAGTTTTATTCAGGAAATGTTGGGTTAAAAATATTACAAAGTAAAAGAAACAATGACAAATGGTGCATTCACACACTATGAGCCCAGTTCAGTCCTGATGAACACTTGTTTTATTCCTGTGATAGTCCTTGTTTAGTCCTGGTTTAGTTCTGGGTTTGGTCCCAGTTTAGTTCCAAATGAATCAGTCTGTGTACTTACCCAAATACCACTTTAAAACTGGGACATAAGTGAGTCTAATCCTGAAACTACAACTAGAAAAGACCAGGACTACAGCAGGTCTAGAACAGGATCAAAACAAACCTACATCAGACCTGAACAGAGCTCAGGCCTGGGCAAGACTAGTGTGAACGCATCGAAAATGAAAACAGAAAAGTTGTAACAGTCTGATCAAGATCAAGGACTAAATGTTTGAGTTAACAATTAATTTGAGACATTTTAAACTTTAATCCTCATGTAGTATCATTGACGACACAAGGGAGGAGGACACAACCATCGCAGTGAAGTTTATAATGTATTTTCAAACATTGCAAAAGGTGACACTATAGCTTTTCGATCTGAACTGATTTAGTGTTTTGCATTGGCCCATGGTTGTTGTGGCTACTCGCGGTTGGCATCACAACACCATATGTGGGCCTGTGAGGCGGTGCTGCTCCTAACGTGTGCCACCGCTGGAGGCCAGGGAGAGCCAACAATGACAGCCTTATGCCCACACTCCAGACAGACGATACCACGGCAACCAGGCACATCCGGCACAGCCAGCCCTCAGCACTGCACATGTGGGGAGCCAAGAAGTGAGTGTGAGGGAAAAGACACACAGACAGAGGTAGAGTGGCCAAAGATTCTGCTCAATAAAAAGTACCGTTACTTCAGAATAATATTACACGAGTAGAGGTAAAGCTAGTGGTTCAAAAAATTACTTGAGAGTAAAAACATAATTGGGGAGCAAGCCCTCAGCACTGCACATGTGGGGAGCCAAGAACTGAGTGTAAGGGGAGAGACACAGCCAGAGGTGAGTGGAGTGGCCAAAACTTGACTCAAGGAAGAGTTCCATTACTTCAGAATAATATTCCACAAGTAGAAGTAAAAATTGTAGTCCAAAAAATTGCTTGAGCACGAGCAAAAACATATTTAGGGAAAAAAATACTCAGGAGATTCCCACAGAAGACCACATTAATTAGACAAACTAAATCATATCTGAAGGAGCAGTGCAAGAAATGAATGTTCAGAACATTTAGTATCAACATAAAGCACTTGTAGTCTCACAGTGGGAAGTGAGTAACCAAAATTAACCAAAAAGAGACTAATCAAAAGTAAAAATACTACACTATCAAACATATTACTCAAGTAGGAGTAAAAGCACAGTGTCTGAGAACTACTCTGGGAAGTATATTTTTATTAAAAAGTTCTGCCACTCAAGTAGGTCTAAATGTAACTAGACTAATATGTAACTGGACTAAAATTAACAGAGTACTACCCACCTCTGCACGCAATCCACACAACTTGACAAACTTTGGGATTTTGTACTTACTTATGAATCACAGGATTAATAAAGGAATTTGACAAAAGGGTGGACGCAAACCACAAGTTACCGTTTGGGCATTGCATCTTTGCCTTTACATGCTGTCTTTTTGTCATAAGTGCATACGTAAATCTTCATAAACCCCTTTAAACACCTGTTGGTTCAAAGTTACTTGCTGAATGTACTACAATACTTGCTGGGACAAGAATTCATGGGCACAATATTTCATTCAGTTTCATTCAGTTGTCTTTGAATTATCGATCTGCATAAACATTTAGATCAAACTAGTAGGACACTGTAATTGAGAAAAATCATATCTACAATTAAAAGGTTAAAAGGTGCCTAAATTGATTAATTCAATGTTCTGCAGCCCTGTTAGACTGTGTGTAGTTGTGCCATGAGTAGGTTTAGTGCAGTTTCCTAAAGGCACATGTCAGCTCTTTGAATGAACACTAAAATATCTCTTACCTTGGTTGTCCTCGTCCATGCTGGTAACCCTTTAATGGACAGACCTTTCAAAAACTGGCTGAAACTTCCGTGGCTTGAAACGCCAATGATTTATAATGAATATCGGTTCCAGTTTCTAGGACGCATCTGGTGCACAGGTTGTCTCAGGCGCAGGGTCCTCTTCTGAGCGTTGCGGCCATTTACGCATCGGTCCTCTGTCACCACGTCTTTCCTCTAAAAGCAGCTCTAGCGGTCGGTCTCTCTCTCTCTGTCTCTCTCTGTCTCTCTCTGTTTCTCTCCCTCTCTTTCTCTCTCTCTCTCTCTCACACACACACACACACACACACACACACTCTCTCACACTCTCGCGCGCACACAGTGGTCCTTTAGCTCTCTGTTTTCGTCATCCTCTAAATCCGCCTTCTCCACTAGAGCTGAGAGTAGACGCTGCTACGTAAAGTCAACATGACGCTTAACATCCTCCCGGAAAGGAGTCTCTCGCCATCAGAATAAAAACAGAGGTGCCAGTGGAGAAAACAGTGCCGCGTGGCTTTGCATGATTTTGTTTTGAAAAGGAACTGCATCAGACTCAGTTTGTTTGACTTGACAGTCGTCGTTTTAGTTCAATCCCATCTTCAGCATCCGTCCATCACTGTATCCATCATGTGTCACATGACTTTTTCAGGACTATTATTGTAGGAGACACAGTACAGCCTAATATTAAGCAAAGGTCATGTCTGTGTTAATATATTTATTGATTAAATTTATAGCTAGATTATAGATTTTTAAAATTTGTTTTACTTGGTATTATTACATAGGCTTATTATTTAAGCCTATGTTTAATTATTATTGCCTATGTATCATTAAGATAAAATTCTAAGCCTATTTAAAATAAGCCTAATATTGTAAGTTGAATTATACTGGAGTTGAAATAGTTTTGTTTGAGGTATATAAGCCTCTCTAAAATAAATAAATGTACTAATATGTACAGCACAGGCCACCCTACAGGTGGGTCCACATTACTGTAAATTCAACCAGGGACCATTTTGGACTAATTGAAACTACATAAGCACAGTCGGTTAGACCTATAACTGTTCACACGCTGAATGAGAGCAGGTTGTAGGGCTGGTTTCTTTAGCACACGTGGGTTCAATTATAGCATTCCTGCTTCTTCTGAGAGAGAGAGGGGTCTCACTTCCTGTATTTGATAACCTACATCACTGGTTAATATACAATTTTATCATATATGTATTGGACCAAGGACACAAGGAGCTATAATAATGAACATGCAACTTTGGCTACAATGCTTTCCAGTGTATTATTTTATTTTATCTTTACTCATATAACAATGCATTCATTTTATATACCACTTTCCTGCATGATTCATACTCATGATACTGTAGCCACAGCTGGAAACATGAGTTTTACATACTCATGGTATGATGCAAAGTAGCACACATGGCTGATTAGAATACTATTTGTGAAAAAGACAGAAATTAGGTAAAATGCATAGTATTTGGTAGAGCTTGGGTAAAATGGTTCAAATATATTACTGTACTTTTTATAAATATTACACTACACTAGTTTCATTTTCAAGATAAAATGAGCGCACATAGGACAGTACGGTGGTCAGTGCATTTCACATGAACAGCACATCACATCATTAAAATAACAGGTGGTCATAATGTTATATAATTATAGTGTATGTGTATTAATGTCATTTGCAGCTTTTCTCTAATTAACAAAACGCAGCCAACTGGAAAAGTCTTATTAGCCATGAGAGGGACAGACTCCAACAGTCAGTGGCATGAGGTGAACATATGGGCACTGCGATTGTTTGAGGGTGAGTGGCCCCAGGGAACCCCACGTCTGGTAAAACATAATGGGATGCGTCTATAAGACTCCTGACTTCACGTGACCTCACTTCAATGTGATGAAATACAGTGGGAAATTGTTCTTATTGATTTAATATAAAATTATTAACCTCAGCGATCTCTAAAAAGTAAAATAAATAAAACATTCATGATACTTCCTGTTGCAGAGGATGGTGTGATTTTTATGTAAGTGATGTGTATGTCCAAAAGGTCAAAGGAAGCAGAGTCTTCGACAGGATTTCCTCCTGACTTCCACCCCTGTGCCTCCAGTGTGAGCCCACTTTCCTCTGTGCTGGATCCAACACTCACAGTCTTTATGCAAGGACAAAGACAGCACTGTACGGCCAAACAGTGCATCCTGAGAGGGCCTCTGTTACTACTGTATAAAATCTGGTATTTTCAAATATCCTTTTTACACCTTCATGTTGTTGTGTAGCATTAGTACGTCATAAAAGATTGCAAACTATTACTTCAAAATAATTACAAAATTTACAGATCAGGTAACTTTCTGGGGGTGGCATGCCCCTTGCATGATTCTATGGAAAAAGAAAGCCATAATCTGAAACATTTTCCATGGAGATAGATGTGCGGAATAGCCAGGAACAGCACTGAGAGAAACCCACTCTGTACTGTTTGTTAAAAAAGTTTTAAGTGTGTGTAAAAGGTGTGTAAAATCAGGAAAATCAAACATTGCCTATTTGCTATTTTGATTAATTTGAGAAATGCTTTTTGACCTATCAATTTATCTGCTGTAATAGAGCAACAGTAACTTGCCTGCTTGCTTAAATTCCACTCATTTCTCATTCATCCCTTCCCCCCTTTTTCTTCCCTTCTGCTTTGATTCTGTTTTTGAGGTCAGCAGCGTCGCTCTCATCATCTCATTCTCTTTCAACGTGCCGCTTGTGCTCAGCAGTGTCTAAACTAAAGGTGCACCACAGGTTAACTTAAAGCTGAGGGGAGAAGGAGCCAAACGCTCATGCATCATTTGGGGTTAAAGAGGATCAGTGTACATCACATTTTGGTGATGAACGGATCAAAGCCATAATCGAGTGGATTAATGTTTGATTACATTTACACTTACTAATACATCATCCATCAGTAGATATGCAAAGGGTTTATATGGTGTAATTTAGAAATGGAACAGAGTAGAGGAGAGTAAGAAACTATAAAACCAATGCTCACAATGAACAAGCCTAAGGCATTGCTGCAATCAAGACTTCAGGACCCACTGTTCTTGAAGGTCTTGTATATGGGCTAAATGCTCCAGGGCCAGCCTCTTATTACTGATGATAATATAGAATAGCCTAGTTAATATTAATATAATATATGGTACAGAATGATTTGTTTCTTTAAGGCTATTGTGAAGGCCTTAGTGGCTGTAGCAATAACCAAATAGAAAGATAAGTTAAGATAAAAAAAAAGACAGTAAAAGATTTAATACTGTGCACAGTGCATTTGTACAGAGCACACTGAAGCTTTGACTGAACTCCAGCCATGCTCCCTCCATGCTATCGCTCTCTGACACGTTCACTTGAACACATGTGAGGAGCCAGAGGCTACAGCTGTATCATCTCAATTCCACAACTCATTTTCCCAGGGCATAAAAAGATAACCAGCTTGTGTATCATAGATCCCCCATTTAAAATCTTTATTGATTAAAAATACTTTTCTCAGTGCCTTCCTTTTCCTAAAAGGGGTGGGATGTAGTGTGTCAGTCAGAAATACAGTTTCCTTGGCAACCATGGATGATTGTCGTTTACTGCAGCCTTGCATCACTTGTGACTTGTTGGGATAACTTTGCCTGGGAGATTTCTTTGGTTCTTAAAGCTGCAAGCAGTTTTAAAACGTTTTTAGGGGAAGTGCACATCAGAGAAAAGAGTTAAATGGGTTTGTTGGCTGCAGTTCATAGATCACAGGGCAAGGTTTGTGATGAAAGTGAAACTACAGTTTGAAATAGTAAGCAAGCCTGCCTTTTGTGAAACAACGTTGTTTTAAAGTTACACTTTTTTTTTTTTTTTTTTGGTGATTCATTTCACATAGAATTCACTTTGTGGCCATCTACTGCCCCTGTATGGAGACATGTGGAATTGCAGCAGTGCTTCTATACGTTTTTACTAATAAATATATAGTATTATCACCATCATATGACACACAAAAATAAGTAGGCTATTCCTGACTCATAAACAATTTGTTGTGTTGTGAAGTATAACCTTACATCAGTTAAATAAATGAGTTAGAACACAACAACAATCATAAATGCTGCACCCAAATTACCATTTTTAGCATAAGCATTGCTGCCCTGTATACTTTTAGGCTGCACAATAATCCTTAGGACTTGTGTCCCCATGGTGGTCCAGAATTTCAAACACTTCTTTCAACTGTGCAATACCAAGCATTATCATGAGATTAACTTCACAAATTCCATCTACAACGTCACCTTTACAATGTTTGAAACGAGCTGCAACACCTTGGATAAAATCTATAATAAATGTTGAAAAAAACAGTTGAAAAGAATGGCTGCAATAATTTATTTCTAGCCAAACAACCATCACAAACAATCTTAAACAAAACTTTTTGACACAAATATTGCTGGCTACTAATTTCACAATAAATTATTCATGTTATAGTAATGAGATGCGCTATGTGTGTGTGTAAACATAAAGACAAAGAGTTTGCATTTAGTAGCATCACAGTTTTGGTACCTGCAGTGTTTTGCCATCAACAAACCATCAACATCCCTGCAGTTTTAACAGAACATGCTGATTTGTGGCATCATGCTAAACAAAAATGAACAAAATGTGTACCATGTATGTTTGTGAGATGAGACACAAAATTCCTGTTAAATGCCAGAGGTTTAGCAAAGATCCAGTTCGGTTTTGTGTTTGATTTTTCGTCCTTTAGTCCTTGTTTCTCAAAACGAATAGGCAGTGTCATAGGGATCCATGCTTCCACATCTCTCCTCTCCATCATTCCAGGGGGTGAGCTCGAAGTTGCTTGTGCTAGCTCATCTTTGTGGCTTCTCCTCTCCTGAAGGCACTGGGCTTATGTGACAAAAACTGACTGCAAACACCAGCCATGCCACTTTGTTGCATTGTCATACCAGTTTCAATAACCTCTTTTAATACAATGTGCATTGTTGTACATTTTTGCTGGGTGCAAACCTGGCAGTGCTCATATTATGGGGTTCAGGGGAGATGCGCTCAGTGGATTTCAATGTGCACCTGTGAAAACATTGCAGACACAGTTAAGAAACCAATGCCATAAGAACATGAGTATACAACACAACATAGTTTATGAATATGATAATACTAAATATACCACTTTGTACAGTGCAAATGGTCATGCTATCAATGCCCCAAACAAGTAACAAGTATAAAAAGGCAAACTGAATTTAAATAACGTTACATACATAACTTATATAAATAAATACGCTTCAAATGCCAACCCTACCCAGCATTTCTATTGTCAACCTAATCCCCATTAGTGTTGTTAACTAAACCAGCTTACCTGCAATCGGACATTCAACATCATCGAAGCAACAAGATAGATGTATGGAAATCGTATTCGCAATCTCCACGCAAGATCAAAGAATATCAATAAAGTCCTCGTTAAGCCTTTGGAAAACACCCCGTAAGTCCGTCCAGCTGAGCCCGAAAATCGGACCACTAGATGGGACAGACCAGCCATACAGGCCCGGTCTGCCCCGTCTGTCTCCGCGGCGAGGATTCTGGGTCAGTGAAGCGGCGACCAGGCAGGCATAAAGTCCGCAGAGGTGTGACAGTTCATATTTCTATATTTCTATGTCACGGTACTCCATTTTTTCTTCAGATGATTAACTGTTGTGGCAGACGAGCTCCACCCGCTTCTCTACCGACTCCTGTTATGGTCATAGGAGGAGTAGAACCGTTAACGCCGCGACGATCAGTTAGACTGTTCCCCAAAACAACGCCCCGACGCACGTATAAAACCTGTTTAAAACAAATAAACCAATCCAATCCAAACATATAAAATTTTATGTATTTTAATACAATATAGAAAACATACGCTCAAATAAATTACCCCATTTTGCTCAATTGTAACCCTGACAGACAAAGTTCTGGGAAAAGTATAGAAGGCTGTCATGACGCCACATCCGCTTTTTGTGTCACATATCCGGCAAATGATTATTTAATTCATTCCTAAAACGCTTTTATTATTGTATACTGTACTGAAAATGAAGTGTTGTTGGTTGTTTTGTGTTTGTAATGTGTTGTTGTATGCATGCAAGATAATAGACATATAATAATACTACAATAATTAATAATAATTACAAGCCCAAATGTTAATTGCAGAATTTAATTAGTTTTACACAGAAATGTTCTAAATATCATAGACCTTTCTGCATTAATGAATGTTGACACTTGTTTTTGCTTGCAATTCAAATTATTTCAATCAATAAAATATAAAATGCAGTTTAGCAGTTTAACATCAACCAAACTCCAACTTAGTACAGTAAAGTACAATAACAATACAGACATACAAAGTTGTTCATCTTTATTGCAACATAAAATGACATAGCCATTTTAATACATTTAAACAAAAACCTACAAGGTTCAATATGTTTGGCACAACTTAAACTACAATTAATTTTTTTTTTACGTTAGTCATCAACATATCGCAGTAATGTGCCTGAAGTTGTTGGTACACTGTAAAAGTAAGGGAAGAAAATGTGATTTTATTTTTTATTGGTTGGCTGTTAGTGTGTTTGAAGTTTAATTTACCTTTCGACAAGCTCTGCACCAACAATGTCATGAATGTGATATTTCATATGAAATTTCACTTGGGAGGGTGTTTTTCGATCCTCTAGATCAACCTTTAAGACTTCATTATATTTTGATTTCTTTATCATGTTGAGTACTGCTTTACGACCTTAAAAAAAGAAAAACTGCTATCAGCAAAGGATTCAAGCATTTACACGGGAATGAAAATCATTGCAATGAAACCACACAGAAAGCAGTAGATTGATTTTCACCCACCTTGTATAAAGTACTTGGTGAATTTTCCCGAGTTGGGAATAGATAACCACCAGCTGCCAGCGTCCCTCACAGTTAGCACCCCTGATTTCACCAGCTGCCTAGGTGGTCAGGAGAGGTGAAGCTGTAAGTTGTAACATTCATATTACTTGCAATAATGTGTAAATTAGTAGCCATACGTGATTTCAGCATCTGAGAATAGAAAGTCACGGAGCATCTGGTCCTTGCTGAAGCTCAGATCTGTGCAGGATGTCAGCACTTTGTCAATAAACTTCTGCACTGTCTCCTGAGTATCACGGCCATCCTGTGCTGCTAAAACTTTGGCTTTGTAATCTGATGCAAAAACCAGAGCAAAAGCTTCTGAATCAAAACCTAGTTGAAACATCAGAAGGTCTCCTTGTTCCCTCAATTTATTCTGTTAAATAGCAAAGAAACAGCAAAGAAATAGCTTTAGGATTTAATTACGCCTGTTATTTATATAGCATGTTTGTAAATCCTGTCTTTATATATAAATAAATAAGAACTTACCACAACTTTGTCCACCATAGTTTTATCACTAATTAAACTGTAGAGTTGATGTTTCAGCACGATTTGAGGCAAAGCATCATTGAAGACTTTTCTGGGGAATAGTGTCATAAGATACTCCACTGTGGCTTTGATATCAGTTGGTCCTGTCAAATATACTGTAAAAATAAATACTAAACCAATAAAGCAAAAAGCAAACACAAGCTGGACCGTTCATTTCATACACACCTTCCTCATCACTGAGCCCAAATCTCTCAGTGACAGCTTTCTTCTTTCTCGAAACAAAAGCATCAGAAATCAAACCACGTTTCCTGTTCATTTCTGTGAAAAGACCCAAGGTAAATTAAACCAGTGGATAGTCATTTTTGCCATTCAACGTTACATTATATTATATTATATGTCATTTTTACTCAAGCTAAAATGCTAATAGCTAACACCCATGATACAATATACAAACACACATTTAACAAACTATTCTTTCAATAAACGACGCACCTAAGGTTTAGAGTAACGAAAAATACCACATTGCCTTTCAGAAAGTCCCAAACCCGACCCTAAAACGTACAAGCTAAATATAAAGAGAAGTTTGAGAAAGAGGGGGTCTTCTTTCACGGACTTGGTTTTTTGTTTTTTATTATACTGCCACGGTGGCCTGGAGGCACAAAAACACGGAAGTTGTTCTGTTTTTAGCCTTCACTGAAGCGAAGCTAGCGCGATTTTGACGATCGTATGAACAAATCTGTATTTTTATGTAAGTACTTAGCCATGCCTTTATATTCGCTGGTTTACTATACGTTTTATCTCTGATTATTGTTGAAGCAATTATAATGGTGCACTATGTTATTTTTCTGGGGGAGGGCCTGTCACCAGCTTGTATCTACTCAGGTGTTATTGATTTGCCTGGAATCTGTCACAATATGACGTTAAACCAGGCCAGATTATATGTCACCTGCATGATTTAGGAGGTATTTTTGGCCAGTTAAACACACACACAGTTAAATGAAGTGTTTGTAGCTTGCACTCTTACATTTTTTTTAAAGGACAAACACAACTGAACCTGGATTGCCACAGCGCCTTAACCTGCATATACAGGACACATATAAAAGGTTTTTTGGCATTCTCAATATATAGACAGCATTATATTTATACTGCATCAATAGAGGAACTGATTAATATTTGGCAGGTGCTGGTTTTGAGTGAGGATTAAACTTAGATTTAGACAAACTTTATTGATCCACAAGGGAAATTATTTAATTTTTAGGCTCATCCTTCTTTCTGATTGGTCTTGAGAACTGTTATATTAACTGTCTATTTTAGTGAAAAATGTAAAAGTTTAATTACATTTTGATGAACGGGGACAGTACACAGGAAGTGTGTACAATCTGCACTGCCCATACTATATCTTGTTAGACAGACACTTTATGCTTTGAAAAGAAATAAGATGATTGTTTTAAGCAGAATCCTGTTCTGTTCTGTTTAGTGACCTTGGTTCACATGGGAAACGGTTGATAATAAATCAACATTACTATTGCCAAAGCTATATTTGATTTGAACACTTTTACCTCATATTAGTTAATTAGACCTAACTGTTTATGGAAGTTAAAATCAAATTCTTACTTGCACTTCCTTTGCAAGATGAATGCATGATGGATTGTTTAATGCTATTCTGTGGAACAATCTAGGGAAAGCAAAAACATTGGACCCTCTACTAGAAAAGTTACATAAATGCACCTTCAACTATTAGCTTCTTTAAAAAAAAAGTTTATGTTTTCTGTGTTGAAATATTTGTACAGTGTGTTATGACCAGGCATATTTTTCATATTTAGATCATAATGGATCACTATCGCCATTCCCGCGCATCTCGAGATTCAGGCTCCAGCGATCAACACCACCACAGGAAAAGAGAACACGCAGGACTCCCTGAAAGAAGTCATCACCAGAATAAACACTTTCAACCAAACAGACATCATCAGTATCTTTCTGAATCTGGCCCAAGTCACCAAAGTTATGCAGCCAGTCTTCAGACACTGAGCACCAAAAAGGAGTTATATGAGAAAGACTTTCCTCTTTATAAGCAGCCGATAGAGGTTGGGTGCTTTTCCTTGGACTCGGAACGAAGGTTTTTTAATGACAAAAGACAGCTGAGGTTTTACTCAGACCCAGGCTTAAATCCCTGCTTTGATCTCAGAGATGGATTCAAAGACCGCTATGTAAAGAGAGATGAAAATGTGAAAGAGAAGTTAGACCATATGCTGAGGTGGATAATTTCAAACAAAGCCAAAGTCACATCTAAGGACATATCAAAACAGTAAGTAGATGTAATTTTAATAGTCATTGATGTTTTTTAATTAAGACGTCCATAGCCAGTCCTCTGCTCTTAAAAGCATGTGGTCTGAAGCAAAATTCAGACTTCAGAGGAAGAAATGTACCTTTTGTGTTAAATCGCAATGAGTAAAAGTATGTGTAGTTTGTGTTCATGAAATTAACTTTTAAAGCCATTTTATTGTTTTTTATGAGACCTCAAATCAGAACTTATAACCAATTAATCATATGTTTTATATTTACAAGGTGACTGTTTAACATGTAGCATATATTAATCTCTGCTCTATTCTCAACAGTGCTCTGGATGCAGATTTTGTAACTTGGCGCGGTCATCTAACCAAACTGCTCACTACACCGTATGAGACCCGGGAAGGCTGGATGTTCGCTGTGAGCAAGTTCAGGGGTTCAGTTTACATCAGTGAAGTGGAGACAGAAGCAGCTCGCAGGGATCGTGAGAATCGCACTGAGAGGCACAGTGAAATGATGTACTGGGGCTACAAGTTTGAGCAATACATGTGTGCAGGTACCAACACTATACAGTAGGTAATGGAGCTTAACAGAGACCATCCACCACTTGATTCTGGAAGTACATTTGTCATTCATTTTCCCCAAAGTCTTTCCAACATAAATTAAAAGTGTGAAGGCTCAGGACTTATCAGCAATGTGGTAACTAAACACCACAGGAACTAATTTTATTTTCTCAAATATTATATACCTCTGACTTATTAAAACAACTTTTAAGTGTGCATTAGGGAGATTAGTTGAATACACAGCTGGTTAGCCTACACTGTGCCTTTAAAAAAATGAATGAATTTACTTCCTGAACTGTACATGGCTTCAAAGTGGGCAGTACTGTTTAACTCCATTAGTTTTACATGTCACACATTTTGGACTGTATAATAAAAACAATCCTCTTGCTCTTCCTTTCAGATAACATCAGCAGTTCCCCAGACCCCAGTGGAGTGGTTAACACTAATGAAGCGTTTTGTACAGTGGTGCAGACTCGGCTTGCAGATCACAAACTCCTGTTCTCTGGTGAAGTGGACTGCAGAGGTAAAGACCTCAAAGCTCCAGATCCGCCTGCCTGCTATGTTGAACTCAAAACTTCAGCTGAAATCTGCACTCCTAAACAGCGCAGCAACTTCCACCGGTGAATATTCATTCAGAGAGTATTTGGTGTTTGGTCTTTTTGTCAGTACTGTTTGTTCTTTCAGGTTCAAGTTGTTAAAGTGGTGGGCGCAGTCGTTTCTGCCTGGAGTGCCCCAAGTTATAGCAGGCTTTCGGGATCATGATGGGGTCATCGTGAAAGTGGAAACTTTCCAGATTTCCAAAATTTCACAACTGATTAAGGTACATATTTAATTTATAACTGATGATGCATTTCTTACATATAAAAAACAATAAAAATCCTCTCTCTTCTTTTTACAGGGTGAATATAACTGCTGGAAGCCTACAGTCTGTATGAACTTCTGTAATGACTTTCTGACGTTTGTCAAACAGGTGGTCTGTGAGGACAATCCAAGGTATAGTATACTACATTTTAACTTATAAAATACAAACATATAAATTAATTGTATTGTTTTGTATTTTATATTGTGTCATTTTCAGCGTTGTGTACTTGTTCTCTTGGGAACCACACAGAGATGTTGCCTACACTATTCACAGAGACTCTCAGTATTGCTTCCTGCCAGACTGGTATATAGAGGAGATCCAAAGAACACAAGCATAGTCTACTGCCATTTGACTATTTGTGTTCCCTGGAACTGTGCAACCTTGACTATTTTCCAAGTGTGATTTATATTTGCAACATTTTCCGTTTTTATAGAAAAGACCATTGTTTTAAATAAAACACAAAACATGTTCAATTAATTCACAATTTATTTATAATAAATGTATATTAACTGGTTAAAGCTCATGGTTCTAAAAAGATGGCCCTGTTTCAAGAAGCAGGTTTAGTCCTAAGACGCACCTGAAACATAGTTTTGAGTCACCATGGCAACTCACTTTGTGAACCTAACTTGGTTCAGAGCAGGTTTTATTCCTCTAACCTAGATATATGCACCTATGCAAAACTGTGTATATGTATTTTCATTAGGCTTTGCAAATGTATGTGTATCTTCATATTAAAATTATATGTCTTGATTAAACTTGTGCTCTTCTACATTTCTTTCATCAGACCTGAATGATCTGTCCAAAGTACAGTCCTCCTCTAGTTTACCGTTGTCATGGTGAATTTTCTTTTCTGGGATAGATTGATAAAGTCCTACATCTTCTGCTGAACTCAAGGTTTAGCATCTATTTAGTTTTCTAACTCAGCACCAAACTAGTTTAGTAAAACAGAAAACTCTTGGTTGAACTCTGAGAACTCTTAAATCCAGGGTTTATTGAACCTCCTTTATGAACCCGAGCAGATGTCACTTACAGTGTAGAAAAATAACAAATGCATATGTAAAATACTATGTTTTGTGATATGACGAGTGCTTCTAGAGAGGTCGGTATTATGCCATCAAACATTACATTTTTGATGCATAAACTTTATGTTAAAACACGTTTTGTAAAAATGTCAAACAATACTTCCAATCACTATTTGTGTGAATAAAGTTCTATTTGTACCCAAACGCTCAATGAAAATCACTTTAAAGACAAACATAACCATGTTATGATAAAAATAATTTCATCAAGTAATTAGGAAATAATCACCTAGAAGCAGGTGTCCAACAAAAACATACAAAACTGAGAGAAGATAAATTATGACAAAAACAACGTAAAATCTGCTGCAAGCTGCCTCCACAGTAATTTGTTACACACAGTTCTGTTAAAGTTCATACTGATCAGTAGTGGACAGTAGCCATAAGTACACTTATCACACATCACATTACTTTCTAAAAAGTACATTGCCCAATGCATAAACATTAATATTTTTTATCCTCTTTTACAAATCTCATACCACACATTTACAAAATTGGAATGTAACATTCCAGAAAAATTGGTAGCTTGCATTTTTCACAAGCATAAATCAGAGGTGTATCTTACTGCTTTTCACTTTGTGACATAATTTAGTTCATTAGAATTTTTACAATAGCAAACCTTAAAAATCAAGTTCACAGTTAATAGTACAACATAAGACACACTGTGATTAAGAGGTCTGTAGTTTTATACCAAGGCATTGTTAAAGTAGTTAAAAGTAAACCTTTTCACTTCATTCACTGCCATGTGGAAATCACTTGAGTTTCCTCTTTATGCCCATAACTTTGAATGTAGCAGCAGTGATCTTTTCATACACTACAAGCATCAGAGCAGCAGTGAGTACTGTTTGAAGCAGCTTGGCCTCAAGCCCTTTGTACAGCCCCAAAACACCATGGTGCCTGAAATACAAAAAATATCAAATTTAATCATCTGCAGTGTAAAAAGTTGTTTACAAATGCACTTACTTTATTCTGTCCAGAAACAGAGTTATAATGTTTGACAGGCTTCCCAGGAAACCACCTTTACCGTCACCTTTGTACTGACCAAACTGGAAAACAAAAGATCATTCATTTATTAGATATAATAATTAAAAGTTATTATTATACAGTATTAATATTACACTAGATACCCTCAGAATAGCCTGAACTGTCTGCAGTGGGTATGTCGCTGTGGCAGCAATGGCCTTTGCAATAGCTCCAATGAGAAAAATTTCAGCTGAAGAAATCTGGGATAAATTGATAAATGTCAGTCATTAAATACACCAGAATTCAAATTTAAAGTCAACTCATGTTACCAGTAGATTATCACATAGAATACCTTTCTTCCACCTTTGCCTGCTCTCCGCTTCATTGCCTCATAAAACATAAACTGTACAGCAGGGTTCATGACAAGGAGGAGAGAGGGCACAACACCATTCCACAGAGTTCCCACTCCTTCGTTAGCGATTATCTGTGAAAATGCATCTAAAAAATACAATGATTTTTGTATGATTTCTAAAACAGAAACCGCAATCTAACACAAATACACTCACAGATAAAAACAAACCGAATATGCCCTTGTAATGAGTCTGGTGGAGATCTTCGTCTCTAAACTTCACTCCCTGCAGCTTGAGTCTTGTGTTGACCACCCACATGGGCGTGGTCAGGATTACATTCACTGCACCTGGATCCAAACATAAAGATATATATTCCCAAAATTAGTTGTAAGTTATTGATTCACTGGGTGTTGTGCTGTGAGTGCTACCTGATATGATGCCCATGAGCAGATCTTTACCAGGTCTAGACCTTTGTGGTCCTGCAACCATAACCCTCTTGAGGGTGTTAAAGGTGTAGAAGTAGACAAAGTTTGAGCAGCAAAGGCTTGAGATAACAGGGAACCATCCTCTGTACAATGACAGTCTAGATGAAGAAGAAATGTAACAATATATTAGTCTTGTCTGACTAAAAAGAAAATAGACAAACTTTATTGTTCTACAAGGGAAATTATTTGGACACAGTAGCTCACACATCCCAATATACTGTATTGTAATAAAAAAACAATACTGTAAATAGTGATAATAAATTCAAAAGAAGTAACAAAAATCACAAGAGACTGGTGTCAAATAAGGCATAATTATACAAATGTATAAGTAAACAATAAGAGCACTATTTTACTTACAGGCCTTCTTCCTTTGCTATTTCAGTCAAGATGATCGGAGTGGATTTGGCTTTTCGTTTCTCATCCACTGTTAAGAAAGAAAAACATTAAATGAAACTTAAAAACTAAATTACATTAAATTTAATTAAATCAGCCAATGTCTTTTTTGTTAACAGCTATAGAAACAATCATGTAGTAGTAGCAGAGCATGGACACACTGCACCAAATACATGGGGAGACCGGGGCATGTTGTCACACTTTTTTTCATTCTTATCTCTGTCTCAGAAACCAAACACAACAGAAATGTAGTATGTATACCAAATGACAGAGCAACATCTTTTTATTGTATCTATGTGTCTTGTACACACTCAAGAGTTATAAGAGTTCAAATACAAGGTTGGACGGCTGTGACAACATGCCCCATCACGGGGTAAGTTATCATTAATTTTTATAACTAAAATTAATTATACTTTTTATGAGGATTGCATTTTCAATCTTAGAGATATACAATAATTGTATGTACAAAAAATGTCATTCAACTAATGAGTGCACAATGTGATGGGGGCACCTGTGGTTTGGGTCAGAGCGACCAGAGAGTCATCCTGACCAAACCCTGTGAACGTTGTTTTAGAGCTCACACTTAGACTTAGACAAACTTTATTGATCCACAAGGGAAATTATTTGGATACAGTAGCTCAAACATCACAATATAATATAATAACAGAGAGTAACAAAAATAGATGGTATAGCAAAAAGAGTAAGAGACAGGTGTCAAATGAGACATAATAAAAAAAAAAAAAAAAAAAAAATGGTGTCAAATTGACTAGAAAATCCCCCTATGTGTACAATGTGTACATTATCCATTCATTTGGGTAATGTTTTGTTTTTAAAGGGAGTTTAGCTATGGAACAACTTGCCCCGTACCCCCCAGCACTTCTCTTGGTTGTGGCTAAAGTTACCTTCATCTGAACATTTTCATTGACCATTACAAGAAAGTTATACTTGTTATTAAATATTTAAATATGTATTTGCAACATTATTTCACATTTTTTGGAACATTATAATTGCGTTATATATTGCATGTTGAAAAATGCTTTTAAGGACATATCTTGTTAGTAGTTAAAATTCAGGACAGAAGTACAGACCCAAAAAACACACAAATCTGCTATTTCACTTTTGCAATTTAACTTTCTGTTTTTGAAAAAGATGCAGTGTGTGACAACTTACCCATAATAATAAATCAGTTTTAACAATCAGTTCACCTCTGTCCAAAATGATAAGCCCTACTCACCCTGCAGTCTGCTCTTGGCTGTGTCCAACGGGAAGAAGACTGTCATTGCTGTCACACTACCCTGAGACACACAAACCGAACAGTTTAACAACTTTTACTCATTCATTTTACATTTAAGTTGTTATTCGTTTATGCAGCTCACCATTGCCCCGGCCACGGCATGCACCAGTGTCTCGTAAGACAAGAGGCCGATAGCGGAGCCGTCATGGTGGGACATCCCTGCAGCCTTCGACACACACCGGTACAGGGGGATCAGAAACCCGCGGATCTACGGAAATGAAGGCTTCCTGAAATCTTCCTGACAATCGCGGCTATCAAAGGAGTACTGTATAAAGCTAATGAAAGGAATACTGTATAAAGCCGACGAAATCGTAAAAAGAAATAAAGTGGTAAAACTGCTTTCAGTTGCTGCTGTTTGACAGGTTTCCGCCCATAGTAATAGATTTATTTAATGATTGGGCAAGTCGTCTTCTTCGCCTCTGAAAAACTAAAGCCGTGCGTAAAAAAAAACAGCCCCCTAGCGCCTCGGAGGATGATGGAAAAACACTGAGAAGTCAAGGCATGTTTTTAAATTAACATGGGGCCTATATCTATATCTATATCTATATCTATATCTATATCTATATCTATATCTATATCTATATCTATATCTATATCTATATCTATATCTATATCTATATCTATCTTTATTAACCAGTTATTAACCATGATACAACACAGATCAGAAAAAGACAATTTACACAATACTTAGATTTGGAAGTAGTGTAGCAGTAGTGACAGAGCTACAGGTGAAAAGTAATCCTAGTATATTTGTTTAGACCACTCACTTCCTGATGGAAAATGTAAACTAAAGATTGTCAAGCTGACTGGACTTTGCTTTTGTTTTATGACTAGATAATACGTCCTGCCAGCCCAGCCCTGGACCCGGACGCTGTGGATTCACTGGTTGAGGTTTAGCTGCTGTTCACCATAGAAATCTAGAAATATGTCTAGATATCACAAAGCTGCCATTGATGGGAATTTGGACATCTTAAAAGAGGCAACAACCAAGGACCTGAACACTGCAGATGAGGATGGCATGACGCCCACTTTACTGGCAGCTTTCAATGGACGGGTTGACGCACTTCAGCTCATCTGTAGCAGAGGGTGAGGAACAGTCCAGTTATAAACTAAACTCTAACTAAAACATTATTATTGACCTATTGAAGTTGTTCTGTATATTTCAAATTAATATTAACTCAATTGCTCTCTCCGATCTAATATATTCGTTGCAGTCGAAACAGTAATTTGTATACCTTCACAGTTTACTTTATTTCAATTTCAACTCAAAAGATCTGTGATGGTGACCATATATTTTTGTTTGTTCCTGCCTAATTCCCTGTTTTGTTTACTACGTGCTGCTATAGTGACATAGTGACAAGCAATCATGGTGTTTATTGCAGACAAATGACACATTACAAGGATTTTATTTCTTAATAGCTTACTAATTATTTTTTCATATGCCTGCCCAAAGATACTTTCTGATTCAGATCAAAAATCAAAAACTAATGTTCTCTTCAAGTTTATCTCTCTTCCAGAAAAGCAGTAAATGTAAGTCATAAATCATCCCTCCATTTAGCGTTAGTAAGAATAGGCCTGCAACTTCAGGAAATCGGGTGGTGCAAATCAAAAACTATGCATCATATCTGAACACAATTTTACTAACACTGACAAACATTATTTTTAGAGCTGAACCACAATAACTGATTAATTACATTGTGCCAAAAATGCCATTATTATTATGGCCATTATTACTCAAGCAAACATTAGATCAAAATGACAAAAGAAATGCGTTTGTGTTTATGCAAAACCATTTTATTGGTCAATATACTTCCATCAGGGTGTTCACTTTAGCTTCATCTGGATCAGATTTAGTAAAAATGTCCTGTTCATGGACTAGTTGAATCTAAAACTACTAATTGATTAATCACAAGAATAACTGATAGATTAATCAGTTAGCAAAATTGTTGTTTAATGATTTTCTTTCTTCTTACAGTGGGGACCCCAACAAAAGTGACATTTGGGGTAACACGCCCTTGCACCTCGCTGCAGCAAACAACCACATGCAAATTCTCAGTTTCCTTGTCAACTTTGGAGCCAACCTCTTCGCCCTGGACAATGACTTCCACACAGCTATGGACATTGCCGCTGCCCGTGACCGCATGGACTGTGTGCGCTTTCTGGATGCTTCTGCCTCACAGGAAACCAACCAACATCCTAAAAAAGTTGCAAATAAAAAGAAGGAGGCCATAAAAGAGGCAGAGAGGCGGGTGAAGCAGTGTGAGAAGGTTAAGAAGAGGCACCAGAACAAGATGGACAAAATGTACCGACCCAGCCCAGGGTTTGGTTCAGTTACAGAGACCAGCATGGAGGCAACTAACATCAACACCATTGCAAGTTTAGGTGAGAAAAACATAATGAACAAAGGTGGGTCCCTGTCAGCAAGAGTTAAAGGCACACTGCAAAAGAAGCTTGGGAAGAAGGGCAAGGATCCAGTGCAGGAGTCGGGTGTGAACGGCAATGTGATTTTCCTCAAGTCAGATGACGGCAAACCTGAGTTTTTGGAAGTCTTCAGTGAACAAGATGAGGGTGTTTCTGAGGAAAATGAAAAGAATGAAGATGCAGAAGAAGAAGCCCAGGTGAAACAATCCATATTCAACCGCCCTGGACTTGGAGGTCTCATATTTCAGCAGAACATGGGCCTTGAGACGGATGAGTTTCCAAGTGGTGGCAATGAAAATCTCGGGTACCTGTTTGAAAATGAGGTGTTTGAGGGCGAGGACGAGCTGGGGCTGGAGGCTGATGGTCAGTTACCGTGGGAACAGGAGGATCTGGGGCTGGATGATGATGAAGATGAAGACACCTCTCCTCTTGGTGCTTTCCTGTCGTCCATTGCATTGCCAGAGTTTGCTCTAGCATTCAGCAAAGAGCACCTAGACCTAGAGGCACTGATGCTTTGCTCTGATGAAGATTTAAAAGGCATTCACATCCAGCTGGGCCCAAGGAAAAAGATCCTGGAGGCAACTGCCCGCCGAAAATATGCCTTGGAGAGTCCTGGCATTATGAAGGACAGCGCTTTGTAATGGAACACATTAAATTAATATATTATTGAAATTTTATTTTAACCTATGAAAGTGAAAAAATAAAATAAAATCAGAAAAACTTGAATAAAATGTAAATGTTCATGCATGTCAACAAAATGTAATGTACTTTTTAATGTTTTAATGCTATGCTTTAGAATAAATATCAAAAGTACTTACATTAGCAGACCTAGACCTTCAAAAACAAATAAAAAACAAACTATTAAATCCAAAAGACTGGCATGCAACCTATAAGTCATTTGCTTTTTTCCATATTTTCTGATTATGATTTTGTTGTTATGTTAGATGTGGACTCATTATGAGAAAATAAATTATGTTGATGTTTAAATTATTTTCAAATGTCTTGCCTGTGGTCGTTCTGGGTCGTTTTAATAGATCTATGACATGAATCAATAGTAAGAACATGATCCATGGTCGTTTTCTGTAAAACGATACAAAACAGGAAGTACAAAGGTATCAGTCATCTTGACTTGGTTTGTTATGGGAGGAGCTGAGTCAAAGAGGCGTAAACTTCTTCTAACGTCAGCTGCCTGACCAAACTGTACGAGGAGAGCGGGTTTGCTCTGTTCCAGTCACGATTATGCATTTCAGGTATTGTATTCCCCGTTTATTAAACCAACAAATCACATTTTTACTCTTCACGTCGAGTTTGTAAAGACAGAAGACGTGTTGAAAGCTGAAGCTCCGTAAACTGCGGACAGTGGTGTGGCTCCATCACTGCTAAGCCTTATTAGTCAGCTAATAGACATACAATCTCGGACGTACCGTCAGGCAAAGTAATTTTTAAACACGTTTGTAATCCATGCATTAATAGTTTGTTATTACGGATTACATCCACTTTCTCTGCACATGTGAACTAGAGAGTTGACGTCTAGACGCGACCCCTAACTTGACTCCTGCTCCCTTGCAGGTTCTCGTAGCAAAGTGAGACATGGCAGAACTTCTGGCAGTGATCGCGGGTTTACCGTCGTCACCGTCCACTTTAAACGTGACCTATTCGGTTCAGGACGGCGCCAGTCCCCCTGCAGCTCCTCCTGTCCCGCTGAGCAGTGAGGACTACCTGTTTGTGGAGAGCAGACACCCCAGCACTGTACTGCAAGGACTGAACAGTCTGCGCCTCAACAATGCCTTCTGCGATGTGACCCTGTGCTGTGGGGGCCAGGAGTTTCCCTGTCACCGCATTGTACTGGCCTCCTTTAGCTCTTACTTCCAGGTAAGCACAGCTAGAATGCATTTTAGTCTTACTAATAATAATGACAAGATGAAATACAGTAGTGTTATACTCCTACAGGCAATGTTTTCTACTGACCTCATTGAGTCCAAACAAGAGCGTGTTGCCATTAATGGAGTTGAGCCCCAGATGATTGGGATGCTTGTGAGCTATGCATATACGTCCGAAGTTTACATTTCTAAGGCAAACGTGCAGGTAAAGGAATGGTTCATGGCTTGAAATCTATCCACCAGAGAAATTATTCAAATATGTTTTTGAATCAGGCGCTTTTGGCTGCAGCCAACTTGCTAGATGTTATGGCTGTTAGAGAGGCCTGCTGTCGCTTTATGGAGCGTCAGATGGACGAGATGAACTGTGTGGGGATCCACTGCTTTGCTGAAGCCCACTCGTGTAAAGTGCTTGAAAAGCGCAGCATGGACTACATCCTGGAGCACTTCAGCAGTGTTTATCAGCAGGTACGTAACAAATGTTGTGGTTTAGTATAGTTTATCGCAGATATAGTCTTGCCTATATGTCTCATTTATGTCCCATATTATTTGATCTACTTTTACTAGGAAGAGTTCCTCTCTCTCTGTGTGGACAAACTGACTGAAATTATTGCTAGTGACCATCTAAATGTGCCAAAAGAAGAGGTTGTTTTTGAGGCAGCTGTCCTATGGCTCAAAAAATGTCCTTCACGTAAACAGAACTTTGAAAAGGTGAGAGAACCAGCTGAATCCTGTTGGCCTACTCCCAAGCGTATTGTAAACTAAGAACAAATACACACACATTTTTTTATGAATTATTACTCTGCAGCTAAAAAAAATATGTGTTGTGGAAAAAAAAAATATATCTCTTGATGATAAATAATTAATCAATTTGCAAAGCCCAATGAACTTTTTGGAATACAAAGTTTTATTCTTGTTAAAGCAGATATGGACAGGGCCTAAGCCTGCCCTGGTCAGAGACCAACAGCCTCTCTTGAGTCTCTTCTCTCCAGTCACCACTTCTCTCCATCTCCCACCTGAGCTCTGAGTATTTATACAGAAAAAGAAGTTACATACATGAGAATGGAGACAGTTGTGTCTGTTGAGCCTTTACACGTGTTAATGAGTGGTCTGTTCATTTGGTAGAAATCACACTAATTTACACAAAGACAGATTGAGAGAAATATTTTCTTCACAATACAAATTTCCATCACATATGTTAATGTAAAAATTATTATTTATTTATTGGAACAGTAGTGATAAAACATAATTACTATATAATAATAATAATAATAATAATAATAATAATAATAATAATAATGATGATAATGATAATAATAATGATAATAATAATGATAATAATGATAATAATGATAATAATAATAATAATAATAATAATTATTATTATTATTATTATTATTATTATTATTATTATTATTATTATACAACATTTAGATTTATATATTTTTTGTCTTTTGAAGGTCCTGGAGAATGTCCGTCTGCCTCTCATCAGCCCATACTACCTCCATGATGTGATTGAGTCTCTTGATGTAGTTAAAGATAACCAGGCCTGTCAAAGACTCATCTCTGAAGCCAAGGACTATCTGCTGTTGAAGGACCGCCGTGGAGAGCTTTACTGCCCCAGAGCCAGGCCGCGCAGGTCCACAGGTAAAACAACCAAGTATGAGCCAAGTCTCTAAATGAGACTCACACACAGTAGTCTGCTTGGGTTTGGTGGGAGATTCCATACAGGTTAGTTCATCATTTACAGATGAGATCATTTCTAAGATATTTTTAGACCAAGTACATGTGAATTATTTCAATTAGTTGGTTATATTTGAATAGAACTATATAAATAAAGCAGTGTCCTTTTTGGGGGCTACTCCACTACATGTAACCCTCCATCATATTTAGTTCCATATTAGTGGCCTCAGAAGAGAATCTAATAAAAGCAATCGTGTCTCGTCTCATTTTGCTCTTATTGCGTGTTTCCGTGGCAACAGGAACAGCAGAAGTAATCGTGACAGTTGGTGGAGAGGATGACAAGGTGGTGTTGCGAAGCGTGGAGAGCTTCGATCCCGTCACTAATCAGTGGAAGAATCTGGCCTGTCTGCCCTTCGCTGTGAGCAAGCACGGACTGGTCGTGTCAGGTGTGTGAACTGTGTTCAAGAGTGCAAACAGATTAGGAGAAAAGACAAATCTAAATGCAAGGGTAATTGAGTTTTCACTCAGTTTTTTTTACATTAACATAAATATTGTTAAATAATGAAATGGTAAAAATATTTGTTTTATTATACTTTGCAAATGTTACATACACAAGAACTGACTAACAGATTGTTGAAAGAGGCACTGTGTCATTACACCTCATTGAATTCTAGACTTTAAAGATGTTGACTAGATATTGCTTCCAGATTACTAAAAAAATCTTCTGACACTGTTGAGTGATAATTGTATTTATCAGTAGTGGCCCAGGAGTTAATGGGCGTTTTTAATACTGTTTTAACTAATGCATTTCTGTGCCTGCTTACAATAGAGAGGGTGGATTTTGTTTGTAAATGTATGATGTTTAATCCCGTTTTCTTTCGCTACAGTTACAAAATACTATACTCTTGCTGCAGACTCCACACTGTACTTGGCAGGAGGGGAGTTTCCTGATGGCTCGGCCAGCAGAGAAATGTGGCGCTATGATCCGTGCTTTGACTCCTGGATCGAGATGGCTCCTATGAATGTAGCGCGCTCTGAGCTGGGTAGGACGCTCGTGACTATTTCCCATAAATTATGTGCAATTTGAAAGTTGTCAAAGAGTTGGCTTTTTAAAATTGCATGCATATTTCATTGATCTAAATAATGTCGCAAATGAAAAAGGTAATGCCATTTGTCAAGTCAAGCATTAACATTTCAAAGCTGAAGCATTTAAAGTAGTTCATTGTATTAAGGCTGCAGTTTTTAGTAGTCAGTCAGATAATTAGTCAATTAGTTAAATGATTATTTCAAATGTAAATATATGTTTTTTAACCAAATAAAGGTTGAAATATGGTAACTGGAGGCTTTTAGAAGGTTTGAGAATATTTACAAGTAAAGTAGGCTATATTAATCAAAATCAGAGTTTTTTTTTTAGTTGTTTTTTTTTACTTGTTGATATAAAATGCCACATCTTTGTTTTAAAAGGTATTTTTGTATGTGTTTTAGAGTCTGCATAGTCCAGACTATGCAGACTCTAAACTATTACTATTATCAAACTATTACTACAAATATTTTTTATAGTCAACTAGTCATTAGTCCATTAATCGTTACATTCACTGTACTGTTGTACTGTGTTGGTGATGCTCCCTCCTTCACCTAGGGCTGGTCATGCTGGATGGTTTTGTGTATGCGGTTGGAGGGTGGGAGGGGCGCTCGCGCTTGGACTCTGTGGAGTGCTACAATCCTCACACGAACTGTTGGCAGTTCACTCAGTCTGTGAAGATGGCTGTGACCAGTCCTGCCGTAGTGGCTCTGGACGGGCTGCTTTATGTTACAGGTATAAATCTCAAGTTAGAGCTTTGATGTTTTGGATGCATCACTAACAGTATGTCCCTGAAGGTGGCGCTGTTCTGGAGGATGGTGATGGCACAGATCTGGCTCAAGTGTACAACCCTAAGACAGCCACATGGACAGAGGTTGCTCCCATGCAGATCGCACGCTCTGGTTCGGCAGCATGTACACTCAAAGGGAAAATATATGTTATAGGTAAAGCCATTATGACTTTCTTCACTAATTCTTACGTTCTACCAATTATTTGTTAATTTATGGTAGTACTTTTTGTAAAAATATGCATCTCAAGCCATCAGTTTTGTACATACGGCATGTGAACAAGAAAATAGCATAGAATTATATATAAATAAAGTATTTTCTACCTTACACTATTTGCTGTGACTTCAGGAGGATGGCATGCATCAACAGAAAACACAGACAAAGTAGAGTGTTACAACCCCAAAACCAACCAATGGACCATGTGTGCACCAATGAAGGAACGGCGATATCGGCCTGGTGCTGCTGTGGTCGATGGAAAGATCTATGTTCTGGGAGGAGAAGAGGGCTGGGATAGGTACGAAGTTTTTAATGTGTTCTCAAATACTACTAATACTAAATACTAGTAATGCACTTTTGTAGTCCATTTCTGTATTACTAGGTTCTGTATTCTGTATTCACATTCTGTATACAGAGGGGTGCAGCTTAAGAGGGGTGCAGCTGAATTGTTGAAATTCAGATTTGTGTTGTAATACAGGAAATTTATGGGTTGAGTCACCAATACAAATGAACCCCCCCCCCCCCCCCATTCAGAGTCTGACTCTGAAAACCAATAGAAAAATACATTTTTTTTTCTTTTTTGTTGTAGGTATCATGACACCATTGAAAGGTACTGTGAAGACACGGATACTTGGGAGATTGTTGGAGAGATGCCCACTAGTCGCAGTTGGCTGAGCTGTGTGTCTCTGCAGCTCAGAAAGGACATTCACATGAGCAGCTGTCCTGGGACGCCAAATGACTGAAAGACAAAATAAGAGAGAGAATAAAATGAGTTCATTTTCTAATGTTTGCCAACAACGCCATTCTGCAAGCGTGGTTCTTTGCTGGTCACGTTTACTAACTTATGCTGCCTTTATCTGGCACAATTAGTTGCTATAAGTTGGACAGCGTAGTTCTTGTCTGTTTGAGAGGCAGCTTGTGACAGTAGCCAGTCTGGGTCCCTCTTTTGGTAGTGAACTCAAGGAAAAGTCTGGGACCCAAAGAGTACCAAGTTGCCAGATCAAACCTCTTCTCTGTTTAATGTGAACATGTTCAGAGTATTGTTTATGAATATTTTGGAAAGCCTTCAGTTGGTTTTCCCAGCCAGGATAGTGTATTTTTGTATTGTTATTTTATGTGCAGTATGTATTGGGGGGTGAGTAGTCGCCATATTTGCTCTGTTAAAAAAATGCTTCATGGGCCAGTGGATGTGTATGTTTTTGAAGAATAATTGTGATTGTAAAACGATGTGTGCTGCCTGTGTGTTAAGTAAAACATTTGTAGCCCATGATTAAATGTTACTATATGTGGAGATTATTTTTGTAATGTGATTTGTCAGTCAGTGAAGTTGGGTTCAAATAAAGAAGTCTAAGTTGGTCATTTTATTTTGTGTAACAAATGGAGTGTAGAGCCATTAAGTTAAAAGCAAAACCGCCTCTTGGTTAAAAATTATTACAGAGAAGACACTGAAGGATTACCTGTGATTATGTACAATACAATCATCTAGATGAGATGTGACTGTCTTTGCCACCTGTGAAATGCCCTACTGTCCCCTGAACTTTTTTGGAAACTAAATATTTAATTGCTCAGTTTTTATAGTTCTTCACCCTCTGTTATCTTGCAAAATATTACAAGCCAAAGGAAATCTTAAAAACATTTCCTTAAATACACATCTTGACACGTTTATTTCTCTTTGACTGTGGCGCGCAGTGCATTGTGGGCACAGAAACGTCCGTCCGCCATCGCTGTCTTTGGAGCCGGTGAAGGAGAGGCGCAAACATGAGAGGAATCCGCTCTTTTAACAGCATCTCCGTGAGTTTCATGCTGTTATTTTCACATTTCCGACCACTCCAAGACACAATCTTTATCATTTTAGTCTGTCATTCCTCTCAGATTTATTTGACTGTACTTGTTCTGAAAAGTTGGCTTGCAAGACACGCAGTTTAGGCTAATCCGAGTAAGCGGTGCTTTAAAGACACAACTTAAAAAATAAGTAAATAAATAAATAAAATCTGGATCTGGATTTATATAAATTACTTGTTATTTTAACTTGCATTTCAACTTGCATTTCTTGATTGTATTTACTGTAGCCTTTGTGTTGGAATGCATCTGAAGGTCATTTCACTTATTGCAGTGTTGGATTACAAAATTATGATATCATTATTCTGTCACTCCGTAAGAAATTTAGAAAACAACCTACTGGACACTATGGGAGTGTACTGGGAGGCCCTTTGTACTATATTTATTTACAAGGGTTGTGTCAGGTCACCATATTTAACCTGGTGCCCACACTTAACCTTGTTTTGCTAATATGCAACTTCATATCAAATCATATCAAATAATCATTGCAGCATGTTTTGTACCTGTAGTTTAGACAAACATTCTGAAATGCATGGGATTCTTGTATTAGTTCATCAGTTCATATTTCAGTCTTCTCTTGGGTTAGTGTTGGTATTGTTTACAATGTGCACCCTGAACAGAACCGTAGAAAATGTGCCTTCTCCTCACAGAAACGGTGTTATGCTGCTAGAAGAAGTGGTTCCTTGACTGAACCTCTTGCTTTGAGAACAACATCTGCAGCCCCTCTCACCCCACAAAATATTCAGGTAACTGCTGTATATCTCAATACAGGTGCGCAATGAGGATAAGAATTTGTAAACATTCGTTGTTTTTGTTCTTTAGGTCTCCAGACTTCCAAATGGACTTGTTATCGCGTCCCTGGAGAACTATTCACCCATGTCCAGTGTCGGTTTGTTCATTAAAGCTGGAAGTCGGCACGAGACTGTGGAAAGCCCTGGAGTAGCCCATGTATTACGACTAGCAGCAAATCTGGTAATGTACTTTTTATGATTAATTTTTTATTCAACTATTTGTTGTAGAAATATATTGTATGTATTTAATTGTCTCCTAGATTAAAACATAATTAATACACTTTACAGAGTACAAAAGGTTCATCTGCCTTCAAGATTTGTCGTGGTGTGGAAGCATTGGGTGGTAGTCTAAGGTTGGTAAAATGCATGATCCATTTTCCTGTGAGCATTGTGCACAAAGATCTGATATGTCCTTAATATTATTGCAGTCTTATATTTTGAAAGCTGATAATTCAGTGTATGAGCTGTATAAAAATGTATAACAAATACTGTTTTTTTTCAGGGCTGTAGTCCTTTAGTCGATTAAATGCTTGATGGTGTCTTAGAAAGAAGTGAGTGATTGAGTGAATTAATTAAAGACTTGAAAGTGAATCATGAGTTTAATCTTTTTACATATAAATACAGTTTCCTAGTACTTTTTTCTGCGTAAATAGTTTTGCATGACTTCCTGTGTAGGTGTCTTATGAGTGCAGTTTGGGTCAGTTACATAGAGATGTGCAATAGTTTTGAGAGCTTTTGCCATGCCTCCTTTTTAGACGACTAATCGATCAGCAGGACATGACTACAGCCCTACTTTTCCTATTGCTACTTCCCATTCTCGCATTCTCAAACATCAGCGCTCTATTACCTGGTGGCTTATTCTTTATACTAAATTACTTAAGATCCTTGATGTGATTTACTTTGTCATTATCAACAGAATTGTGTGTCGAAGTTTTGCATATTTGGTATATATTCACCCACTATTTAAATATTTACCAAAGGTGCGCCTTAATTCTAAACCTTTCACAAATTTTAATGATTGCTTTCTAATCTGACCCGTAGTGTTACATCGACACGAGAAACCACTGTCTATACTGCACAGTGCTTGAGAGATGACATGTAGGTATACCTCTTCTGATACGTTTCATTCTGTCTGAACAATTTAGTTGTATTTATTCACGTGACACAGTTTTACCATTACCGTGCAGCCCTTCACTTCTGGAGTATTTCAGCCATGTGACCACAGCCCAAGAGTTCAGACCCTGGGAAGTGGATGAACTGACAACAAGAGTTAAGATTGATAAAGCTATGGGCCAACAGTCTCCTCAAACACGTAAATTATTTTCATTCACTAGTTTGGATTATCGCTTTTATCAACTTTGACTTGGAAATCATGTATTGTTTGGCTTTATTGTTTGTATCTTTTTTAATGTTTGTGTAATCTCGATCCACATGTAGGTGTCATGGAGAAATTGCATGAAGCCGCTTACAAAAATGCCTTGTCCCATTCACTGTACTGCCCTGACTTTATGGTTGGACGTGTGTCTCCTGAAGAGGTATGGGTCTCTTCTAGATAAGTTACATTTATTTGTTAAATATAAATAAATAAATAAATAAATAAATAAATAAATACATAAATACATAAATAATAATAATAAATAAAATAATTGTATACACACAACTTTCTTTTTCTCAGATGCATGCGTTTGTTCAAGCTAATTTCACAACTGGCAGAATGGCTCTCGTTGGACTAGGCAAGTTATTTTTCCCCCAATCTGATCTATGGCCTCAGATAATCCTTTGAATTTACCTTAAAAATCTCTTCTTTTGCCTCAGGTGTCAATCACTCAGTTCTTAGGCAGTTGGGGGAGGGGCTCCTCAGTTCCCGCAGTGGGCCTGGAGCTCCCGTGGCTCGTGCTGTGTACCGTGGAGGTAAGGTTAAAACTTAGGTATTTTAAATGATGCTCTGTACAACATTGCTCATCTTTTGCTGTTGATGTTCACGTAGCTGAAGCCCGGATACATAGCCGTGATGACCTGGTGCACTTGTTGGTGGCCAGTGAAGGCGCTGCAGTTGGGGGTGCGCAGGCGAATGCCTTCAGTGTCCTGCAGCATGTACTTGGGGCTGGACCACATGTGAAGAGGGGCTCAAATATCACCAGCAAACTGAGCCAGGGCATCGCCAAAGCCACGTCACAGCCATTTGATGTAAGTTTCTTCTGTTTTTTCATTGTTGTTACTTTAATGAGAAGTAATTAATCTGGTAGCTAAAATTTATGTTTATGTCTGGTGTTGTATCAAAATAGGGTCATATCTGAAAGCAATTGGCATTGAACATTCATTTGTTGTAGTGGCTGAGGCCTATTTAAAAGATCTTAATCTTTTTTTTAATTATTTATTTAATATGTAGAGAAAAATATTTTTTCACATTTCTTGGAACACTTTCTCAAAGCTAATACAAAATAGTTTCATTTTGAGGACATTTCTTCCTCTGACAGAAGTGAAAAAGCCCTTATTACTTTTAACCCTTACATTTTTCTAAAGGCAACTGCTATGACTGCTTCCTACTCTGATTCCGGCCTTTTTGGAGTATATACCATCTCACAAGCGGCTGCTGCAGGAGAGGTAACCACCAAATTTCCTTTTTCAAAACAATCATGGTCTCTGCTACAATCAAATACAGTGATTAAATTTTTTCAGCACATCTAGACCAACTTTTCATTCTTTATTTTTGATGCTTCCATATGTTGGTGTATGTTGTACTTGCTGTATATGTTACATGTATTACTTTGTGGTGTTCATAGGTGATCAAAGCAGCCATTTCTCAAATAAGAGATGTGGCTGAGGGCAATGTAGCTGATGCTGATATTAACAGAGCAAAGTAAGTTCGGATTTGACTGTACCAGGTTTGTACAGTGCTGAGTGACCTTTAACAACTAATGAATACTGTTTTCATAAAGGAACCAGGTCAAGGTGGAATATTTGATGTCCCTTGAGGACTCTGAGGGTCTCCTGCAGGAGATCGGGACTCAGGCCTTGATGACTGGGACCTATCAGGCTCCTGACGCTGTCCTGAAGGCAGTTGAAGCTATTACACCAGAAGACGTGATCAAGGTGAGTAATGATGCTTTGTTGCAAATCTCACAATGCAAATATGCAAAATTCAAAATGGTAACTTACTAGAATCTGTTTTAGGCTGCAAAATCCTTCATGGATGGCAGGAAGACTATGGTTGCCAGTGGACTCCTTGTCAATACACCCTTTGTGGATGAATTATGAGAGATATATGACAATTTTCATCAAGTTACTACTTGTAAGGACCTCAACTAAAAGGAGCAACAAATCATTCACTCTCAAAAATGTATTGTGTCCAGCAGTAATCTCTATTGTGATGCTAGAGTGATGCAATTTAACTTTGGCATTTTTTTGTTTTCACTGTATCTATGTAAATTAAAGTACAGTTATAACATCTATTGAAAATACATTGTGAGTATAATATTTTGTCCAGATCCCTGAATCTTCGTACTGACCTTTTAGTCCTTGTAATTATAATTGCATGTGTAAACCAATAGAGGGACCCAAAGGCATTCTTTTATATCATTCATCACATTATATGAATATTTATTTAGTAATTATTTAATATAGGTTACAAAGTCAAAGTTAAGTTCTTATCAGTTCTATATAATAAATATAATTGGGCTTGTATCTCGATACTGTACTTTTATCTGAGTACTGTACGTAGGTTCATTGCCTATACAAACCACATATTTAGTATGTATATTATAATTGGTAGTCCCTATTTTTATAATTAAGACATACAGGGGTCAGCGTGACCCCCACTTTTCCCGTTATCGCGAGATTAGCCCGGACCCCTGCGATGGGCGAGAGTACACTGCTGTGTTTGTGTGCGGTGGTGCGTCGCTCGCTGCGTGGGGGGAACTCGCCTGATGTCATTTGGTCGAGAGGCAGGCTGATGTAGCGGTGAGCACACAAGCAAAACAATAATACTGCCTCATAAACCACACAAGGATTATAGAAGGGCTTCGGATTTGAAACGGTGATATCGTCGCCGCGGCCCAAGAGGAGGAGGTGGGATGAGGAGCTGAGCTGCTGCTTAGCGGACTGAAGGACCAGATGCTTTTCCAGCAGCGAAGGGAAGTGGACTCAAACAAAAAAGACATGGCGATGGGAGCTTGTTTTCCAGACGGATAACGCACTTGACAGACCGTAAGGATTGGGCGCAGAAAGGTGCGAACTGTTGGGTTTGTTTGCGCCTTGGCTCGTTTGTCCGAGATGTGGAGCTGCCTCTGGGCCGCAGCTCGGCTATGTAGCTATCCGCTAGCCGCCGCAGCTACGCCTGATGCTGTCGCAGCCGCTGCCCGTGGAAAACCGATCTAAAGGACAAAACAAGCGCTTAGGGGCCTTGGTGCGTTGAGGATCTTTTATTTCCCATTGGACTGCGAAGAGCAACTGAGATGTGATGTTTTGGGTGCTTCTTTTGGGCCCTTTACATTTGGGGGCTCCCGAACCGGACTTGACGCAAAGAAGCTAGTGTTGCTGCAAAATGCACAGCAAAGACCCAGCAGAGGGCTCTTGTTAAAGGGGGCGAGGTTGAACTGATAGCACCCGGCCTGCGTCCCCAAGCTCCGAGGTTAACTTTGGACAACCATTGCCCCTCTCATCTGCCTCATTTACCCACTGTCATTTGGCGATATGGATAAACTCACGATCATTTCAGGGTGCCTGTTTCTGGCTGCAGATATCTTTGCAATCGCCAGCATCGCAAACCCAGACTGGATCAACACGGGTGAATCAGCAGGTAAATGCACAGATCGTGTTTTAAACTGTTAGATTTGTGGTATGGGATGAACCCTGGTAGTGTCATTTAGCCTAAGTAACCGTATATTAAAGGACATTTGCCTTGGGAGAATCGGCACGACACTTCACACTCTATTGTCTGCGGGCTATTATCGGCATCATCTTTTGTCCCTCAGCCGTGTTTTCGCACCACCAACCATATCCTGCACCATGTGACCAGTTTGTATCCTAACATTATTCCAACATGGAAATCAGCCACTGTCTCCAAGAATCATCACTATCCTGCCTTTGCATATATTTACACAAACAAAGATTTAATAACATAAGTATAATTCCCAGTACATTTTGTCATTTGAGTTGTATATTACATGGCGTCTTGAATAGGGGGACTTTCTCAAATTGTAGTAAAAGTGGGACAATTTGGACAATGTGGGGGAACACAGTGGGACGAATATTATATTTAGGCGTAAAGCAGGACACTCAAAGAGTGATATTTTTTGCGAGAAATACTTGTGTTATCCTGTTTTCTTTGTAAATCTGATTTTATACCATTCATGTGGCACTAGTCTAGTAAAAAGATGGGACTAAATAAGAAGTGTAAGGTACAGGGGACTAAAGGGCTTTAACAACAAAAAGATGGTCACTCTAGTCTTGAAAAGCTTTATAAAATGTCCATTATTTTTGTTTTTACTTTATTTCGCGCCCTAAACTAAACCAAATATTTTTAAGTAAACTGCCTGTTATATTCAGGTATGAGTTGCTCGAGTGGTCCTAGTCTTATGTTGTGGTAGTGAGAGCTGGTACACCGCAACTTCTCACTTCTGTTTTTAATCAGGTTTCATTGTGGCAGCCATTTAAGGTTTACCCCCTCCCCAACAAGAACAAATAATTTTAATACTTTTGGCAAAATTTTACTATATATTGAGAAAATCAGATACTTATCGAAACTAGATACTCATTTGAGCAAGTATGGATACTAAAAAAGTCACATTGATGGGACAGAAATTAACCTTTCCTGAATAGCTTTAGAGATGATGATTTTGAGCTGGACCACTGAGGGATTAATAGGCCACATGGCAATTTTTTTTTTAAATTATCATTGTGGTATCAGAATCTGTTTTAGAAATCAAGTTCAAAATTTTAGTACTGTGACAACACTAGATTGAGATCATAACACTGTTTTATTTCATGTAGAGATTTACGTTTCACCTTAGACAAAATCTTTGGCTATTGAAAGTCTTGGCAGTCATTTAAAATTTTCTTCCCATACTCCTAATGCTTGATTCAGTGTGCAAATTCAGTATTTCACCCTCTTGCTATTGCGTAGTTAAGTGCAGAGTCCATTTGAGGTCTCTTGTGTTTCTGGGTTGAATTTTTGTTGTCCACAGTCAACCCCCTGGTGTCTAACAACCTGCTGCGGTCAGACCTCTCCTTTGTTCACATGAAGCGTGGAGAAATGTAGGCATCTACCTCTGGGGTGTGTGGTCTACTTAAAGTTGTTGATATCCTAAAATTGTGTAGCTCCTGCTTTTGAGTTGATCAGACCAATTTATAATGTTGCAGTACTGATTTTTTACATTTATTCAACAGTAGCTGAAAATAAACAGGACTAAGGCTGATTGACTTGGGAAAATATATTACATCTTGTCGAATATTCCAAATTTGTATAGTGTAGGGCTGCAACTATTGATCACCAAATCCCAACTATATATTCATAACTGCATTTTGATAATTATAATCAATATATGGACTATACAGAGTCAGAACATACACCTTAGACCTTTTTAGAACAAGGAAGACGTTAATCATCATCGTATTTTCTTTATTTGGTTGATAAAATATTTAAAAAGTCTCAACGTACAATAGAAATTACTAGTCTAAAATCAATTACTGACTAGTCAACTGCAAAAATAATTGAAATATTATGATTATAGTTGCAGCCCTAATATAGTGGTGAGGCTAGATTGGCTCTATTGACCAAACTACTATTGAGGAAAAAATGTGTGAGTATTCAGGTATTCAACCTAAACCAGGACTGTATGTTTATTAGTAATGTTTGACTACAGAAAAGAGTGAGGACATAGTTATAATCACACATTGTTAGTCACATTCCCAGTCTTTGTTTTGTTTGTAGAGGTGACACACAAAAGCTGTGACTCTCATCAGTTACTTTAGAGAGATGTCACATTTGCTGTTATCCTTGGACAGACCTTGAATAACCTTTTCTACACACTTTGTATACAGATTCCTCAGTATCGGTGCCACTCTCTAAGATTAGCTAAATAAGTAGTTGAAGGCTTTATCAAATTATGAGTTGCTGTATGTTTGTAACTTAAAGGGCCCATATTATACTCTTTCTTGATCTATGTTATAATGTTGTTTCCTCATCAAAAACAAACCTGGAGTTGTGTTTTGTTTCATTCACCCATTCATTCAAAAACTACCACTACATGACATCACAACCATTTTGAGCTTTGGAGATGTAGACAGACTAATACTAAGGGATTGCTCAGACATGTGCAAATGAAACAAAATGCAGCTCCAGGTATGTTTTTAAGGAGGTAACAGCATGGCTTAAAGCTCACAAGAGTCAGTTTTGCGTAAGACCTTTAAAGCAGAGCAAACCTTGTGAGACCTATTTTAAATACCTCTTTCTAAAGCATAAAGATGTTCTGAAAAAGCGGGGAAAGCAGGAACTAGCTGGAAGAGGTGCAATGCAAGCTCTTCACTGTGGTCTGAAAAAAGGAAGCTGCACTACAACGCAGGACTGGAGCTGTAAATGTGATAATTTACTTGAAAGTGCAGAGGACAGTGCTGTAATTAGTGCTTGACTCCTCTGTCTTGTGAGTGAGACTTGAGAAAAGCAAAGCCCTCACGTCAGCTTCCTAATTGTTGTGAGCTTTTAATGTGAGCCCAGTGTCAGTTTCAAATGCAGGGTTTTTGTGTGTCTGGCTAAGTAATATGAGAGCAAAGGAGATGTGGAGTAATTATTTGTATAGCCGCCTTTTTGCTGATGGCCGATAAGCTCTGCCGATATTTTTGGGCCGATATGCAGGGACTGATTTTGATTATTTTCCTTATATTCTGTAATTTAACTTTACTACAAACTCGCCCCAGCCCTTTTTTACCACCAACCTTTAAGAGAACTGTGCAGTCACATTTTGTGTAATTCTGCTCTTCATATTAAAGTGTTACAATAAAGCGTTGTATGTAACCTCTCACAACCTCTCATAGTGCTGCAATGCCACTTAGTGCAAGAAACGCTCTTCATCACTTGATCTCCTCCTATCTGCTGCCCACTGCGGTTCATCTGAGGAAGAGTATATGGTCAGAAACAAAAATATTCTGCAAGATCCAAGACATCTCCACAACTGATACTTTCTATACTTTCTTCTGTGAGATTTTCCTCACAAATAACAAATGTTATGTTTACATTTAGATTTCCCTTTTTATTCAGAACTGTACACACTGCACATTACACTGGTGTGGTGAGTATTGTATGTGCTAGGACAAGTAAAGACATGACCTATAGAAAATGGAGGCAAGTGTTTTGCTCACTAGGATGTGATGGTAGGGATGGGATAGAGCCCCAAACCCTTGTTCTAGCTGTTACCTGCTGGAATCGAAGCTCCTCATATGAGTGTGACCACAGCCTTGTATCACACTGTATTTGTGCGGCCACAGTCTGCATGTTTACCTGTGTGTAGTGTAGGACCATCGCGTGACTGGCGGCTGTCAGGAAGGAATTTCATTATGAACCAGTGAAACGGCAGGAGCCCAGAAGATCTTGTGGAAATAAGTCATAAAACAGTGCTATTAACCAAAGCCATCTGACCCAAACACCACTTTATTCAAAGCTACCTTCTGCAAATACAAAGTCTGAACTACTTGGTGCAGCTTTAAAAAAGGGCTCTTTTTATAGTAGCTATTCAGAGAATCATGAGCCTCTGACGTCCTATAGTTTCTTTTCCATTGTTAATGTGCTTAAACTCCAGGCTTCAGAAGGAATGATGCTGACAGAATAAAATGATCCTCACGCAGCTTATCCAAACCTTTCTAAACAATGGCACAATGTTGTGTTTTTAAACTTTTTAAACTAAATATTTTAGGGCTTTTACTTAGTAAGGCTATTCCTAAATTTTAGCATGTAGAAATGTTGTCATAGCAACATCTTGAGAACTGCATCTCAAATGAAGCTGTCAGGAGCTATTTTTATTCTCTGTTTCCTCTTGTAGGCTATACAGTGGGCTTGGACTGCCACTACAAAGTTACACTAAATGAAAGAAAAATAAATAACATCATTTGTCAATATCCCTAAATAATCTTCAGTACTTTTTAGTTGCTTATATAAGATACACAATGCAGTGTTAAAATCATTTCAGTTTGGTAGGTAGAAAAAGACTAATATTCCTGATAATTTTACTGTCTCAATGATGTATGAGATAATTCACAGTTCAACAAAGGGATCTTGTTTCTGCCTATACAGACCCAAGGGGAATTTAATAACATTATAGACTAGCAAACCATTTTATGTGTCAGACAGTGGATCTGGGTTAATTATTTTTCTTTGCAATTTACATGTTTTTAAACAATCTTCATTCTTCAGACTCTCCCCTCTTTAGCTTCAGACCCTTTTCTCATGTGAACCTTGTTATGGCTGGGGCCTCTTATGGGGAAGGCCTGTGAAGTGATGGGGATCTGCTTACTCAGGTAGAAGTCCACTTTGGGCCCACTGTTTAATTAGATGGCATCTCTCCAGAGAAGCTGCTCCCCAAGAGAAAAGTCTGCCTGCACTAGCTACATTTATTCCTCTCATTTTAATGGCTTTTGACTCAGATTTGTTTACATTTTGTTGATTGATCTCTATAGCAACCATGTGTCATCTCCCTAGTAATAATAACAATGTGCAATATTATTTAAAGTCACTGTACCTGCTATTATTTATTTACCCACCACTGTCCATCACTGCAATGTACACAATCATCTCAGAATCAAAAACACTTATTGTGCAATGTTCCTGTGCCTTTTAGCTTAGCTTACAGTGTTGTGTTTTTTAGTTGATTGTAAATACTTATTATTATTTATCTTGATTTGATGCATGCTCTTATTTCCTACTGTTTCTGTAACTTGCGTTGTGACACTGCAATTTCCCCATTGTGGGACAAATAAAGGATTATCTTATCTTATCTTATCTTATCTTATTACTTGCATTTCTATTGGTCCTTCTTAGCAGGCATAACAGTTTTTACAACAGCTTGTTTATTCAGTCCTGGAGAGGAAAGTGTAGGCAGACATTTGAAAATAAAGCTATTTTTAAAGCTTGCCTGTGTAATTCAAACCTAAAGACCCATTCATTTGTAAGTGTTGCTATAGATTTAATATACCACAGGCTTTTACTAACAGGATTGGTTGTAGACATCTATTATAATGCCCCCCCCCAAGCATATCATAGGAGATCTTGAAATTTAATGAGTTGCATAGGCGTATTTTGTATCTCAAAATAATACCCCAAAAAACCTCAAAACAACTCAGCATTAGTGATCTAACGCATAGTAACACAGTAATAGCAGTGAATATAAGAAAAATATAGAAAATATATCTTTCACATGTTCATAAGTGTCTCCCCTCTGTGCCTTAGGTGCTCTGACGGTTGGTCTGGTTCGGCAGTGTCAGACCATCCACGGGCGTGACCGCACCTGCATCCCCCCGCGGCTGCCTCCTGAGTGGGTCACCACGCTCTTCTTCATCATCATGGGCATCATCTCCCTCACCGTCACATGTGGACTACTGGTGGCATCACACTGGCGCAGAGAGGCCACCAAATATGCCCGCTGGATCGCCTTCACTGGAAGTAAGTGTTCAGTTTAGGCAGCCTGTAGTGTACTTGCCTGGAGGAGCTTTATAAACATTTATTGCAGTAAATTGGTATGATTTCCTGTACATTCTTGTCAGATCAGTCATGGCCAAGGGGCGATGTTTTGGAATATAACCTCTAAGTGAAGCGGATCAATTGTTGCTATTGCACGCTACATATGTTTAAAAGGATGGTCCTCTATTCCTCCATAACCACTGGAGGCTCTAAAAGATTTCCTTTGAAAATACTGCCATCCTTGAGTTATGAGGAGCCAGCTACCACTTTGATAACATTTGTGAGAACTAATAAAGGCTGAACTACTAAACTAACACAGAATTCCCATGCATTTCAGAACATTATCGCTGAGGTCTGATTTACAGGATTAGCAAATTTTATTCAAATATTCAAGTTGAATTCACACATCTTCAACTGTTTGGGGAAAGTGTTGTTGTGCACAGTCAGATGGATATGTTTTTCTGCTGGCCCTTTATACCCCTGGAGCTGAAATATTCTCTAATGCTGCTCCTCTGTCACCTTGTGGGTGGATGGAGTGTGATGTTATTTTCTTTCTATGCTCCTTGAATGTGGGCTTAATTTCTCCAGTTTCTGCAAAGCCACGCTAGAAAGAAGCACTTAATTCTTGAGCTCTCCCCTTTTTTGCATGTTATTAGAGAGTTATTAGAGTTTTTGTCTGTACTTTATTGTACTTATCTGACTATCCAGTCACTTCTTTTACCTGAGATAAATAGTTTGGTGCTTTGATTGTCGATTCTTCTGAAATCGGTGGCATTTCTCAGTCTGCCTGTCAGTCATGCCATGTGGAATCAGGGAGACAGGATAAGGTTCTAGACCGTCTCGTCTATATAAAGTTTTGTCAAAATGTGTAGTTCTGGCTAGCCAGGTAATTATTATACTGCATGATGCGGGGTACAATTTTTGGAGAAAGGAACTCATTTCACAGCGCTTGGGGAGGTCCTGTGCTGGGTTTTATCTGAATGAATGTAAAGAATAACATAATAAGACCATCGTAAATAATATTAACTAACTAATGAACTAACATGAACAACTCATGATCATGCAGAATAGTGATAAGAAATGCACAATACATTATGGGTAGGTCTGTAAAACAAGAGAATAATTTATGGGGGGTTATAGCGGCCAGACCTTCCACTCTCATTTGGCACAGATGCACACTTATCCTAGGGTTTTGTAACTTTACTAATTACTTGCATATAGATGATTCACCATCTTTTGAGTGCAAAGGCATACAAATAACGGTCTGTCTGACAGGCACATATCTGTGTCAGCTCAAGTGGAAGGGAAGCTACGTAAGAAGTCGCTATGGCAACCAAGAGCCTTTGTCACCATTTTTGTATACGCCACAATTGTCCACAACAAGACTTTGCACACAGTATAATTTTAGCTTGTCTACGGATGACTACTTTAAAGTTTTGGTTGAATGTTTTGTAAAAAATGTAAAAAAAAGTACATGTACATACTAAATGGGAAGCTAAATGCAGCTTCTGTTTTTCTGTTTGATGTTTGGTTTTATTCATCAAGTAGAGAAGATTATTACTACTTTGCTGTGAGGGTATTATTAAGCCTCCCACATTTATCCATTTGTGTTGTACAAGAAGCGCAGAACTGATCCATTAAGAGCTATAGTTTCTCCAGCAGCAGGTTAGGCGCAGCAGTGGCCTGTGTCATCTCTTTGGGGGCTCTAATGGACACAGTGAACCATGTGGCACGCGCCAATATGCTGAGCTACATATTTGTGACTCTACACCTGACTTCCATAACATCATTTCTTTGATCACTGGCTTCCTCTGTAAAGTGCTACTGCAAATTTAAAGCAATGAACTAGCAGAAACATTTGCGGTGAAAAAAGTGCAGACTGACTTTTTAAAGCATGCTAATCACAGCCCAGTAAGAGCGCATCCGAAAGATTACAGCACTCCATCTCACAATTATTTTAACTGCTGACTAGTCTGCAATTTTTTCAATTAGTCGATAAGTTTAACTTTTTTTTAAGCTATTTAACCACTTTCAGATCAGATATGCCGAAGGATGTATTGATAAGAATATCTTTCATAAATAATCAGACAGTCTGTATTTAAGATAACAATTAACTGTAAATAGTCAATGATTATTTAGTAGTCAGCTAGTAATGTTTTTAAATAACTAAACATTTAGGCCTTATATGGAGTGAAAACACATTAGTGATATTGGACATAACACTGTGGACACTGTACATACTGTATTTTTGACAGTACCAGTACTTGTATACAGTCCAGCATTAGGCACGTGGTCATAATTTTATACCTGTTTATTTAAGTAAATGTGGCAAGGCAAGTACATTTGGTTTCAGTTAAATACTGCATATCTGAGCGTGTTAGTATTTGACTCATTTCATGCTTAGCCCTGTCCGTCCACCATATGATTTGCATTTCTGGCTTTTACAAAACTGAGGCTGAGGTGGTGTGTAGGATCTAGATGTTTGTCATTCTAATTAAATTACTGTGGCATTTAGGAAGTGAGAAATACTGTATTCACTTTTTTTTGTACAAAACAACAACAAGACAAAGGTCCATTTTTGTTCTTGTGACAGATTACAGGCCCCTGGAAACATGATGCTAAATCACTTTACAGTTTTATCCTCCCTAAAGTCAACAAAAGATCTTATTTATATTGCTGCAATGGCTAGAAATGCACTTTGCGTTTCTTTGTAGCAAACCATTTAACATAATGTAATAATCTGTCATTTCCTGATTGCATCACCTAATGTTGTTTTTTTGTTTTTTCTTGTTTCCTAGTGATCCTGTTCTGTATGGCAGCGCTCATCTTCCCTATAGGTTTCTATATAAATGAAGTTGGAGGCCAGCCGTACAAACTGCCTAACAACACTGTGGTGGGCTCTTCGTATGTGCTCTTCGTCCTGTCCATCTTCTTCACCATAGTGGGACTGCTTTTTGCAGGCAAGGTGTGCCTCCCAGGCTGAGGACCCCGCACCTGCCTCGAACTAAACCAAGGGGCTGTGAATACTTCCTGGAATTTATGAAATACAAAGAATCCAAATGGAAAACAAGAACTCTGACCTGAAGCCGGAAACAGGGAAATGATGTGTGAGAGAAACACCATGAAGTGTCACCGTAGAGAAAACTAAATGAACAAGTGCTAATGAGACATGAGCACTAACATAGGGGGCCGCTGAGGCTCGCCCACCCTGCCACTGTTGATCTTAAATATGGCGTCTCTGCTGTTCTTTTGGCGAGGGTGTCTAATGTGCCGCTGTCATGGCAACCACGGCCACAGTGTTGACGCGCATTTGTAAAAGAGCGCTCTAGCCCCGCCCCTCTCTGACCCCAGCCCTGCCTCTCTCTGACTCTGGTTGCCTGAGCACACTTTGGCTCTGTCACGATCACTCCTGTTGCTATTTTTGGTTTCCCTGAGCTTTTTCTGTGTGTTTTGGTTTTCTGTTTTTGTACATTTTGTGTTGATGCTTTCACCCCCTGCATTTTCACCGAAATAGTTGAGGTTCCCTGAGCAGGAGCCCGGAGAAGGGCCAAAGGGGGTTCAGGTTGGGGGCTGTTCTGTCGTGGGCTCCAGGTGTGAAGCTGGTGCAGGCCCGCCTCTCTCTGAGCCCAGACAGCAGAGGGGACCAAGGACCACAAAGGAGGATACCACTAAATACAGGACCAATGTTGCCTGCTGTTACCTTAAAATAACGTATTAAAATGTAAAAAACACATTAGACACTTGCCACTTCATATCTTTAACTGTGAAAATAAATATAGAGCAACCTTTGAATGTTATTTGACTTCATAGTGTAAATCCTGAACTACGCAGTGATTTCTTAAAGGGGCTGAAGTACTGTGGCTGTGTTGGTGGTATCCTCTTTCACCCTTGAATTAACAGTATGAGTGATGGGGAGTATTTGAAGGGAGTATTTGAGTGGTGTTTTGTATCAGTGAAGGCACTGGGACTGCAGGTCAGGTCCATGGGGCTGTGCCTCAAGCTTTGGAGACGTTTAACACAGACACTCTAGCTCTGCTTTGTCAAAAAACAGTAGAATCAGTATTGGATGTTTATCTGTTCATTTCTCTGTTGCCACTGTAAACTCTGGATATTTCTAAGCTGCATTGTCTTGTATTTAATCTTCTGCATCATTAAGACAACTAAAGCCAGAGGTATAAATCATAACAACCTCAATAATGCAAATAAATTATCTAATTTTTTGGGACCCATTTAAATACTGCAGAGTTTGAAAACCCACATCTTACTCTCTGATGATCCACTAAATAAGGATTCCCCACATTTTGGCAGAGCTGGTAGGACCATGTAGTGCCTGAATTTGTTAAACATTTGCAAAGCTTAATGTTTTTGCCTTTGTTTTGTTTTTCAGTTGTTCTCACTGGGTCCAGTATAAACTGCTAACATCCTGGTGGGCTGATTATTGTGCCATTACCTGTTTTTGTTTAATAATGTACAGACACAAAAGACAGGATCTGTATTAGGAAGCACTGTGCATTCAAACAGTATAGGCAAGCGAACTAGAAGCACCACAAATGTATAAAGGAGAACTTCTTACCTCATCGTTTTAGTTTCTGCTATTATTTTCTAAAGGTGGCATTGTGTGCCCTCTAATTTTGTCTCTTGCCTTGATCGGATGTCTACACATAAAGCCTACGATCATAGGGAATTATTTATCACTCAATAAAAAGAGAAAATGGGTGTGTGTGACTATGAAATTGTGGATTGTGTTTATTTCAATCATGACATGGCTACATCATCATCTTAAGGAATTGTTTTAATTTAGTGCGATTCAGTCTCTGATATTTAGATTTATTCTCTTCTTATTATCATTAAGGCGACTGAAACCTGTGTTTGAGATACAAAGACATTACTGTGCCTTTTTAGAAGAGATGCCTGATTAATGTAATGTTTAGGTGACAGCTTAGTACCTTCAGAATAATGATAGATCTTATAACAATCAAAACCGTTCGGCATGAGTTGGGCAGGTTCCTCCAGATGGCAGTGTTGAGTAGGAGTTCACATCCATTAAATCTGCTCCCCTTCGGCAGAGCGGTGAATATGGGCTACTGTAAGTCTGTGTGAGAGCAGCATGTGGATGATCAGAGTGCTGAATAACCATATAAAGAGTATCTGCATTCAACATGACACAGGATTACTGCGCACAAGCCAAAAGAGACATGAGGGTGGACTTTATATTAAGGGTGGTGATTGTAAGGTTCCATATATCTGTTCTTTGTCTATGTTGTGTGTAGAGTGTGTATAGAGAACAGAGGTGACTGGAGTGAAAGACAACAGGCTCACACATGGGCGGCCTAAGTAAGTAATGTTAATAATATTTGAATATAGAACTGGAAGCCGTTTTATATCCCTGCCTATTTATAAGATTACAAGATATAGAAAGCATTCTAATAGCTATAATAATAACTATGGGTCTAAGGAGTAGAGTAGAATTTACTATTGTCAAATAACACTCAATTTGCAATTTTACTGTAGAGAGAGATTTCTCCTTGAATTCCTTACGATCAAATGGCAAAGTATAATATAAATCAATATATGTTAATGAAAACTAGGAATGTCATTCATTCATTGCCAACTGTATTACACATGCCACACTTGCCATTCCTGTTGGCATTTTTAGTAGAACACATTAGAACTCTTGTGTTAAACTTGGAACTGAGTAATTCTGATAGAGCTGAAATAGAGAGGATATTTTATAGGGCTTAAGGGATCACACACATGAACGACAGAGGAACAGCCATGATCACCCTCCAGTATCTTCAGGCTCCTCCACCTCTACTGACAGCAGTAAGAGAAGGTGAACAAAAAGCTATTGCACACACATTGCATTAAAGATCATACCCAGAGTCTGCTGCTGGACTGGGGTCCTTTGCTTTGCACTGCGCTGGAAGTGGTGCGTCCTACTGTTGTTCTTAAAATGATACCCTTGTAGACCCAGATCTCCTGCCAGCTGTGCTTAGTTTTACCCTGACTGCAAAGCTGTAGTAACATCAGCATCAATATCTAAGCACTCTTTACTGTGGACTCCAAAGAAATAAAAAAGAAGAAAAAAACAAAAAACAAAAAAAAAAACACAGAATGACATAAAATATATTTATTAAAGATCAATTATAATTATTCATAACTATTATTAAATATGTGGCTAGGCTCTGTAATAACAAAGTGTCTTTAGTCTACCCTAACTAATCATGGCGCCCCCGTCCTGCTTTATCGTTTTGACCTCATTCAAGTTTTGATTGCACATTAACGATTTCACTTACTTCTATATAAACAGTAATGAGCAGGTCATTTTAACCAGGTAGTATTCATCTGATGCCCTGAGACACCTGACGCTACGCAGGTAAGGCGCGCGCCAATCAGAGGAGCGCGCAGGTGCCCGGCGCAGGGCGGATGGTCAGCGGGACCTGTAAAAACGAGATGCACGAGTCCTTCTGAAAGGTGCATGAACGCGAGGCTGATGGAGGACTAATACGGTAAGTCAGCACTTTCTGAACTTATCGTGTCTTATTGTATGGGCTACTTTACTGCCTTTATAATTCCGTATTTCTTTGCAATGCGACAATAGGCCTAGTGGTTCACCAAATACTCCCAGCTCTTATTTTTATTATTTAGCTAATTTAATATTCCAAAGAAATAAAACATATAAAAATTGCTCCTGCTGTTTCCTTCTTTACTTTGCTTTTTATAATCATTTTACCACCTCCAACACCAGATAATGTGTCTACTTATGATTTTCTTTCAAGTAATCCAAGACTTTTAAACCATTTTTACATTTTTCCAACAAATCATCATGTGTCCTACCACAACTATGCAGGTGACACTCAGATCTATGTCTCACTGGCAGCAGGGGACTATGGACCAGTGGACTCACTCTACCACTGAATCCAACAGATCAGTGTGTGGATGCAAAACAACTTTCTCCAGCTAAACTCAGACAAGACAGAAGTCATAGTCTTTGGCCCACAGAAACAAAGAGACAGTGTCAGCAGTCACCTCCAGTCTCTCTCTAAAACCTTCAAATCAGGCTAGAAATCTAGGAGAAATAATGGACTCAGACTTTTACAGCCACATCAAATCTGCAGCCTTTTAACATCTAAAAAACATAGCAAAAATCCAAGGTATACTGTCTAAAGCAGCCTTGGAGAGACTTATACATGCGTTTGCCTCCAGTAGGTTAGACTACTGTAACAGCCTGCTCACTGTGAGACAGTACATCCAGAACGCTGCTGCTTGGGTCCTGACTTGAACCAGGAAGTACGAGCACATAAGTCCTGTGCTCAGGTCTCTGCACTGGCTCCTGTGGCTCAGAGAATAGACTTTAAAGTGGCTCTGCTTGTGTACAAGTCTCTCCATGGCCTAGCACCAAAGTACATCTCTGACATGTTAGTGCCATATGAACCATCTCGCACTCTGAGGACTTCAGGGACCGGCCTCCTGCTGGTGCCCAGTGTCTAAACATGGGGAGTCAGCGTACTTTGACTCTGTTTAAATCCAGGCTCAAAACGGTCCTGTTTAGCTGTGAATATGACTGAAAGGTTTTTATTCTGCACTCTTTTCTCTCATTTAATATCTCTCTCTTTTTATGGCGATTATTTATGATTTGTTTGTATTATGATTTTAATGTATTTCTTATCCTGTAAAGCACTTTGAATTACTTTGTGTACAACTTGCCAATTGTGCTATACAAATAAGCTTGCTTTGCTTTGCTTTGCTTTGCCTTGCCTTGCGTAGCCTAGAGCAGTTTAAGAACGAGATGATGGCAGATTTAACACATGTTTCTCCTGCCCTTAGTGAAGCTGCTTTTAGTTTTTCCAGCATTATGGGTAAAATATCTAATATGTTAAATACACAAGCAGAGGCATCAGTGAAAGGGCAAAGGATAACCCAGTCTGCTCCAAACCCAGGCTGCTGTATGAAGCTCTGTGACCCCAGCATGAGTGACAGCGGAGGATCCAGGGGCCAGCTCTCACAAAGGCCCTGCCACAGTGCCTCCTGTTGCCTGCAGACCAGTGCACTGCACATGCACAACCACCTCCAACCATGGGTCAAGCACCCCGCACCCGCTGTCGCCTCCAGCCCCACTGCGGTGCTCCGCCATCGGGGCAGCGGGGCACTAGGGGCCAGTTGCAGCAGCCCGGACTGTGTGGCTTCCAGGCTGGGTGAGGAGGCCGCTGTGGCTGTGGCACGGTCTGGCTCACTGGGAAAGGTGCTGGTAACTGGAGGAGCAGGATACTTTGGGTTCAGATTGGGCAAAGCTCTGGCTGCTCAGGGTATGTCGGTTGTACTTCTGGACATGAACAAGCCTCCTGGACATCTTCCTGAAGGAGCACAATTTATCCAGGTAAAGCACTATGCTGGAATATCAACCTAAATGTCACTAGATTTACTACCAATCTTTAAAATGTATCCTTGTTAAAGGCAAATTCTATAGCTGTGAATTCAGTATTTCATAATTTAATGTCTAATATTGACTGAAGGCGTTTGAAGTGAAAATGAGGAGCACAGAGTTTGGTGCATGGTTCTCTGGAAAGACACAGGTGAGTGATCGCTGTGAGCGACAGCTGCTGACTGGGTCACTCCGGGTGGAGACGTGCCTCAGGTTTCACCTGCAGGCCTCACTCTCATCTTAATTATTACTGTGCGTTCATTAGAGACGCACAAGCATACCTGTCCCTGAGCCTGGCAGTAAGACTGAATTCACTCATTCTGTTTACGTGCTGAAGGGAAATGTGGTTTAATTGAGGAAGAATGTGAGTGATTTATTAGTAGTTGTTTAGTTGGTTGGGACTGTGTATGTCACTGAATAGACATAATACACAAGCGTATAAACACGCTGTATTGTAGCTTTAAGTTCACTTCCATCTGTGAATGAAACTGTGTTTGTGAGAGCGAACGCTCACACCCTCATTTACACACCAGTGGACACTGGAAACAAGGCAGGTGTCTTGCTTAAGGACACAATTACAATGTTTTTACATTGTCACCCTGCTTAGCTTTTGAGATCAGAGAAGATTGGACATTCTCAAGGTGGTAGGGCCACAGTGACCATATGAATGTTTAATGAATGTTTGCCTGTTTGTTCTTTTATTTAGAGTGATATCCGGGACTACTGCTCCATGTATAAAGTGTGTGAAGGAGTGAGCTGTATCTTCCATACCGCGTCATATGGCATGACTGGACCAGAGCAGGTACTAATCCTCTACTACAGTGGACAGCACAACTATGGAAATTAAAACGAAAATGGCACAAAACAGAATCTGAAGTGACTGAATAATGTGTTTTCCTTTTAACTGGTTCTGGTATTTATTCTGTTGTAATACACACATAAAGATTAAGATATTTTATGTATTTTTTATTAAAGCATTATGTGAACTCTGTTACTATTCTTCCAGCTTAAAGGGCAACTGGTGGAATCGATCAACGTTGGTGGGACTAATAATGTTATAAAAGGTGAGTATATCATATTTAACATAATCAATTAAAAGTTCAAAAACCATGAAATAAGGTTTAAAATGCATCTACCTGATCTTTACATAATATTGCTAAACGCTTCCATTTAGTTTGTAAAGAGCGCAGCATTCCCAGACTGGTCTACACTAGTACTGTCAATGTGGTATTTGATGGTAAACCCATAGAGGATGGGGATGAGACTTCTGTGCCGTATGTGGCTCCTGACATGGTGAGTTAAACAGACTATAGACTAAAAAAGCCCAGCACATATTTTAGGACACAAACATGAAATCATTTTGTTTTTCCCCAGCACATTGACCACTACTCCAGGACGAAATCTATTGCAGAGCAGATGGTCCTCTCAGCCAATGGATGCTCTCTGAAAGGTGCAAAATTATAAGAACCATTGGATGTTATTAGCTTCTATTTTTGGCCCATTACAAAACTGTCAGGGTTTAAGAGACAGAAGTTACCATGGAAACACAGCAATCCACATTGTGCAATCCAATATGGGCTGCAGCACTAGTTTAAATTTAGATCTGAACTAAATTGTATCTCTGAGGATTTGAAATCACACAAAAGAGAAATATTTTCATTGATGTGCATGTTCTTTTGGGGCGTATAATAAGTTATGTTGTGTTATAATATGTTATGTTGTGGTGCAGGTGGTGAGTTGCTGCGGACCTGTGTGTTACGGCCCTGTGGCATCTATGGCCCAGAGGAGAGGAGACACCTTCACAGAGTAATGGTGAGTATGGTGGTACTTACCTCGTCTTGTGCCCGATCCTGGCAGAATATTTTCTTGCCTGAAGTATCTACATTATTGATGGAGCTCTCTTGGCTCCTGTTACAAGTGGCTTTCTTTCCCTGCACGTTTTCCTCTCCAAGGCCATACTGTCTGGTCAAGGTCTCAACGCTTTGGTCCAGAGTTCACTGTTGGTCAAGCATACTCTTGCGTAGGTTATATTTATATTTTAATGGTGCACTGTGCACTTTTCTGGCAGAGAGTCCACCTTCTGCTTGTCTCCATGGAAATGTCAGTGCTTTGCCTGGAGTGCTCCACATTATGGCATTGAACTTATATAATTCTATGGAGACAAGTTGGTGATGTCACCAGGAAAATTTACAGGTCGAATCTGTGGAGAGGCATAGTGTACCTTTAATGTTATACCCTTGTTAGGTTCTATTTTATGGATACTATCAAGTGTGTCTTTGAATTTGTGTTTTTTTATTTTTACAAGAGACTAATAATGACTAATAATGAAAGAAACAATGCATTTCTTTTGGGTGTACCTAGGTAAATGTGGAGCGGCGCTTGTTTAGTTTTCGATTTGGAAACTCTCAGGCCAGGATGAACTGGGTCCATGTGGACAACCTGGTGCTGGCTCATATACTGGCATCAGAGGCTCTGACTCCGCAGAGGAGCTGTGTTGCTGTGAGTCCTATGAGCTCATACAGATCATGTGTTTGCACTGTTCTTTCCCCATGTAAATATTTACAGGCACTTTTCCAAGATTACTAGTGTGTTTATTCTTTAGTTTAGCAGAAAACAGAATTCTCAGTTTCTCAGTTCTCTACTGAGCAAGTCTACAATCACCACAATGCTTTTAGATTACATTGATTTATTGAGAAATATCTGGATGCAAATATCCAATAAACTCCATAAATGTTCTATCTAAAAATTGATATTTGTTAAAAGATCAGTTATCATGCTGAATTTCTCTATCAAACACTATATGCCTGAAGAATATTACATCATTATGTGAACCTTTGTAGTTATAAATTATCTAATAGCTATAGATCCACTAATAATTGAAATAAATCTGCTTAATGTGTTGTACAGTTGTAATACCTGTCTTGCATTTGCATCTATTGCAGAGTGGACATGTGTATTTTATTAACGATGGAATATCATTTAATATCTTTGAGTGGTTTGAACCATTGGTAAGGCTGAGAATTTAATACTTCTTCAACACTGTCAACATTTTACATATGAATAGTACCAGTAATCATTTTCTCATCCATAGTTTAAAAAGCTTGGTTATGGCCAGCCTGTGATAAAACTCCCCTTCTCGCTTGTCTATGCAGCAGGTATCCTTCAACTCTCACAAATAGCAAAGCAACTATTTTGACTTAAATATATTGCTGTATTCATTATTATTATTATTTATTTATTTTTGTCTTTTCAGCAATTCTAGTAGAATATTTGCATGTTGTCCTGAGACCTGTGCTGAACGTGCCTCTGCTTTTAACAAGAAATGAGGTAATTTTGTTGCATAAATTCTGCTTTGGTGAAGACTTCTGAATGTATAGGTCTGTAATGTATATGAACCATTTAAATAAAGTAATGTATGCGGTTCAATGGACCAACCATGATCATGTTACAGCTATTCGATTCTTGTTTAAGTATCCTCTACATAGACGTAGTATGGGTATTTTCCTCATGTACGTGTGATGCTATCTCTTGCACATTAATTATGAAAAAACACTTAAAGCTGTTTGCAAACTCAGAAAAAACTCAAAAGTTGAAATTCAATTCTGCCAGTTTAAAAAATCAGTTCATAAAGGAAGTTTTCAAAAATCTCTTAATAAAACAAATTATGATGTTAAAATGTTTTATGGGGCAGAATTACCTGTTGATCTTAAGGAGAAATGTGGTACTGTGAAGGCCTCATGAATGTGTGATAAGGGGAAACCAAAGAGTCTGTCGGACAGCTGCTGGCTGGGGGATCGATGATGGTGCCCTGAATAAAACATAAACCACTGTGGGTCACAAAAGAACAGGAAGTTTGTAGTGGACAAGAAGTGACCTCACAATGGTTAAGGTCCCCATAGTCACTGACGTCAAAGTAATTTGGTACGTCATATTGAGTGAAATTTGTAGGTCGGGGTAATTCATAAATATTGGAATAGTCAGGCTTATATATTTTGTTTTTTCTAAGGTGGTCAAAGTGGAGCATCTTGAGGTTTGTGGTTTTACATAAAGTAACTGGAAGAAATAGTAAAATTGTTACCATTTTCACTTTGTTTTAGTTAGCAGCTGAGTCTGGTCATCTCAAATGATTTTTTTCTGCTACTTTAAAACAGCTCTGTATTTTTAGCAGTTTCTTTTCTTCATTATCAAATAGTACAAAAGTTTTACTCTATACTACTCTAAACGTTTTACTCTATAGACTCAAAATCAATAGCAGCAACCTCAGTATTGTATTGTCAAATTGTCATTATAACGCCTTCCTTCACTATGTTAAAAAGATCTCTTTAATGCAGTAAGTGTAGAGAACGTTTCACCTGTCCCATCCAGAAGCCATTTTGCACTGAGTAATTGTTGTGGCCTTAGAACCATGGACCACAACAAGCCAGTCAAATTCTAATCAGGTACTTAACAATACTGAAAGTGAGACAGTCAATACACCCAATAGACCCATAATGACTGTAGCTGTAAACAAGGACAGGGCAGTTTCACTCTAAAAGTGCCCCCTTGGGGTTGGACTTACTCAGAGTAGGACAGATTCCCAGTGTTTCAATCCAGTTCCATCAACTGGTAGTTTTCTGATTTTAGAATGTGATAATGTCATACTCTCAGATGGGGGGCAGGAGATCCACAAATGTTGAACCTGATCTTTTCTATTAGTGACTAGACCTAAGAACTCACTGTATTACAACAAAAATCTGCTTAAAAATCTGTTATTGAATATAGAATGTTGTGATGTATCTGAAAACCAGCAACTGAAAAAGGCTTCTGGATGGTAACTGAAACGTTGTGATCACAAAACATAGTCCAAATGACCACTGCTGAAACTTTCTCTACGCTGAATCACTTCTGGACGAATGAAGAATTACACTGTAATTACACAGTGCAATAAGATCTCAAATAGTGGTAGTCCTACAGCTTTCATTGGCTGTACACGAGATGCTTTAGTGGTATCTGTTGTCTAGTTAATATTTGTGTATTATTAAGACAAGTAGCATATTTATGTGTTTTCTTCCTTTGTGTTATTTGTGTAATCCCTCAGTGGTTCCAGGTAGGATTTCTCCTTTGCTATTTCCTTTGAGCTAGTTAGTGCTTTATTTTGCAATAGTGTCAATTTTTCAGCACCACTGTACTAAGCCCAGGTCTGAGGCTGTAATAACACCTTTGCTTTGTATTAAACAGGTAAGAAACATCGCAGTCACCCACACATTCAAGATTGACAAAGCGCGTCGTGAGCTGGGATACTGCCCAAAGCCCTACAGCCTAGCGGACACGGTGGATGAATACCTGAAATCTAGACCGACCTCCTGCCCCTCATCTGGGCTCACTCAGCAACACTTCTTGCGCCTCCTGCTGGGCCTTGGCCTCATGCTGCTAATCTCCTGCTGGGTACTCTGTCAGTGCGGACGAGCTGACTAGACAAGTTCAAATGATACTGTGCGGAAACTTCTGCTCAGTCCGACGGTGTCAAACTTTATCCAGTAAAGGCCGGCTATGTGAATTACAAGGGCCAATATAGTTACCTAATTTGTCTTTTATTTTGAATATTGTAATTTAAACACATAATATACCATGTCCAAGCAGGCACCTTTATCCTAGTCGTGTCATATGCCCCAAGCGTTTGTAATTAAGGAAGAAATGACGCCATTGTAAAACTAATATTATGTTAATTTTCATTTGGTTTTGGTTGTCTGTTTGTTTATTGGCTAATGCCACAAATCCTCACATGTAAGGCCTTTAGTTTGACCATTTGAATCACCTAGATAAGAATTGAAGAATATTATTCATCCCACTTGTCTTTGTTCCATATAAAGATAAAAAAAAAAAAAAAATTAAATAGTAATTGACTCTGAACGTATGCCCATTTTTTGTATTTACTCACTAACTCACAGGAAACCATGTGTTAAATTGAGTAAACTGGTTTTCATTTGTAATATCTATATTTACACACATATGTAATATCTACAATTACACACATATTTTCCTCTGTCGTTGGAAGCAATCGTCACCACTGTCTGAAACCACATGGGGGCGCACTAGTGCTATTTCTACTATATAATGACCATATTAATCTCATGTTGTGATGGGGTGAGGTTACCATCTGGTCTGAGGCCATCATTTAACATTCATTTTGATGCCTTTATAAGTTTTACAGAGCTTCATAGACAATGTAGATTATTCCACTGAATTCTTTATTGAAGGTTGCTTTCATTATTAGTTTTTGAGTGAATGCTGAAACAAAATAACACTGATATGTAATTTCTACTTTTTCTAACATGATGAATATATTGAATATATAATGCTCAATAATAATTCACAATACTGTGATGTAGATTTATAAATCAACAGTTAATATACTGATAACTACGTATCCTACCTGAGACTTGAAATTATAACAATGATTAAATTAATGAAATAATAAATTACAATAAATAGTAATTTAATCTAAAAAATAAATAGCTCAATACAGTATAGTAATAACTACCCTGAATTACATAACACTTATTACTTATGACTTTTGAGGCTGTACCTACTTACACTTTCATAACATTCCCATGCCTTGCTCATAAGTTGACCATTGTGAACTTACACAACTCAACAAATACCAACTGTTATCCTCAACGCCTGATGCTGAAGTAATTAGCAACAGTTTTACATTCTTCTACATACAACACTCCCAAATTCAGAACTTCAGTCCATTTACTTTTCTACATAGACCGTATCCTAAAATGCCAACTACAGTATTCTACTGAAATTCTGTATAAGCAAACTCAAAGTTATAACAGCAATTTTGACTTACATAATCAATAGATTAATAGATGTATATCTTCCCTAAGGAATAGTATTGGTATTAGTATTAGTAATGGCATTACAATTGCCTACATTCTCATAAACTACCACAACTATTAAAACTGGCCTTATTTCCTCAGACAGTGACAGTGCTGCTGACTCACTATATTATGTGCAAGACAATTTGAAAGGTTCATTGGCCTCATTTGGAGTTGTCCCTGTTGTGACACAGGTCTTGTTTGGTCTTCTGGATGCAGGTGAACAGTTCTCTGAACAGGAGCTTGTATTCAGGCTGGCCCTCCTCACAGACCACACTCAGGCTGTGCAGTCGCCTCCAGGAGCGACTCATCACTGAAGGGCTGGAGGACGTCTGCACGGCCTTATGGGTAAGTCTGTCTGAGGCCTGCTTGCAGCGCAGTAGGAGCTCTTCATATTTGGCCTAAATGACAAAAACTGGATTATTATTTTTCCCATCATATCTGTGCTCGGACTGGGGAATCATAAATGATCAGCTTGGGTTTTGGGGAGAGATCTACATCCATATCCAATTCTCTGTCAGTAAAAGCATGTGGTTTGAAGCAGAGTTCAGATTTTGGCTTTTTATTTCAGTATGTATTATGTTGTATCATGTTCAAGAAATTAATATTGAAAGCCATCTTTATATATATCTTTGTATGAAATAAAATTGAATCCAAAATAGTTAAATGTCAGAAAAAAGTTGTGATTTTTAAAATTATTATTATTATTATTATTTAATAATACCCAACAATCTTTTATTATTAATTCTATTATCCTATTATTTATCCTGTTCATAACTGCAGTATATGAACTCCAGTTTTTTTTTTTACTAATACTAACATCTTACTCCCTTACCTTACTTCCAGCATTACTGATGTAAGCAATACAAACACTGCTTTAGTAATAATACTTAATTAATAATAATGCTATGAGTTTCAGAATGATGAAAAATAGAACTGCAACCATTGCAGTTAACAATTTAAAACAAAATTTGATATAGTTTGAATGGTGAAAAGCCTCAAAATGTTGCTTATTAATGGGAAGCTGAAACCCATGAATAGACAACAATAAACACTGGATCTCTAAACCGAGTTCCTGGCCCATACCTGTAGAGCACTGTACTGAGCGTCGACCTCATGCAGCAGGGACATGCCTCTCTGTGTGACCACCTCCGCCCGCCGCACACACGTGCGCTCGTGGCTGTGGCGGAGCTCATCAGCAGCTCTCAGGACACTGTCACTGTTACACCTTGGTCTGCTCAGATGTTTGTGCTGCTCATTTAAACTCTCCAGAGTCTCACTCTGCTCAGAGCTGGGCTTTTCCTCTGAAGAAAAGAAAACTGTATCTGGCAACAGCAGCTGCTCTGACCTCCTAAAGGAGATGAAATTAACGGAAATGAGAAAGTTGTATCATATTATGAAAGGTGCACTATGTAGTGTTTCTGGTAGAGGATCTACCACCTGCCTGTCTTCAAAGGAGATGTTAATGCTTTTGGTGGAATCCTCCACATGTTCCTATAAAGAGGCGACTCTGCTCACAGTAAGAACTCATGTTTTTCAATGTAATTGAATAATTGCACAAATGTAATGCCATACTGTGAAACATTCCAGGCAAAGCAATAACATCTCCATTTAGACAGGTGCTGTACCCTTCACTGGATTTATTCATATTTAGTAAAATATGAAAGACATTGACACAGTGTCATGGAGTTAAAAATGAAAAATGAATGAAAAGGAGCAGAAAGAACAGCAATCCTATGTTATCTGCCCCTTTCCTACACAACATTTTAAGTTTAAAACATTTCACAATACAATTCCATGTAAACCATATGGTAATAATATACATGATCACATGAAAGACACTTACAAATAAAATGTATTATCATTATTATAAAACAAAATATCTTACTTGCTGGAACAGTCTCTCTGCCACAGACACCTCAGCTGCTCCACCTCAGCCTCCAGCTCTTGTTTCCGCGCCCTGCATCCATCCAGAAGGGCCAGCCGTTCCTCTAGGCTCCTGTTTTCTTGGGCTGTGAGTTCAATCTCACGTTCAGCTGCCTCTCTGTAGCTCCTCTCAATGGCCATCTGAGTGTGGAGGGTCTGTATGCAGCGCTGCAGATCTCTGTGCTCCTCCTCAGGATCCGGACACCACTTTTGTTCTGAGTGAAAGACTTGGTGTGACCAAAGCCCCTCTGTGGGGTCATTGTGAATATGTCTGAACAAAACAAAAAAACAGGACTTTACAATAGGTGAAAAAGTAATACATACAAATACTCAAATTGTAATTGAGACGTCTAACTACACTAAAATTCTTATAGTTTTATAGATGTTATTGCTTTGCCTATAATGGCCCACAGTATGGAAGCAGGTTCAACTCTCTGCAGATTTGACTATTTGACCTAGTGCTGTCCCCTGTTTGTTTCCATGGAGATAGACAAGTTCAATGCCATACCCTGAAACATACCCTGAAACACTCAAAATCATCTCCATGAACACAAGCAGATGGTGGGCCTTCTACTGGAAAAGTTGTATAGTACACCTTTAAATGGAAAAAGGTGACATAGGGTGAATATTTGATTGTGATCTGTTAATCATGGAAAAAAGTAAAAAAAAAAAAAAAAAAAGTAAAAAAAAAAAAAAAGTAAACAAATTACTATATTATATATTTTATTTTTACTTTTTATTTTTTACTTTTTTGCTACTTATTTTGAATGTATTATTACAATTTGTATTGTTGCTCTTATAATATATTGTAGCGTGTGAGATACTGTGTCCAAATAATTTCCCTTGTGGATCAATAAAGTTTGTCTAAATCACTGAATGTAACCCACACACAGGCACATATGTGACCTGTCTCAGAGTCAGTATTGGTGGTGCTTAATCGGATTACATTAATCTTTACTCACACACCATAACAAGGACAAGCATGTTAAGGTCCTCAGTCTGAGTGTGATGGTACTGTGTCATTGTAACACACATTAGCCTGTTGTTACCTATTGTTCTGAAGGTTATACAGCTCTTTCAGGCAGGACACGCTCTGTGCCCCCAGCGCACGTCTCTGCTCGGTCTCTCGTCTGTTTCGATCGGTCTGAGATGTTTTGAGCTCCTCCACTTGTGCCTGCAGGTCCTCCATGTGGCTCTGAAGGCTGTCAATGGTCTCTGTTAAACTAGAAAAATATTAAGTTTAATATTACAAATTACTAGTATAATGTTATTTTACATTATTTATCTGTTATAATACAGTTTGAGAAACCTTTGTATCTTTTGCTGAGCCAGTCTGTTGTCCTGCACTAATCTTTGGTTTCCCTGCTCCAGATCTCGAGCTGTCATATCCAACTGCTCATATAATTTGGCATGATGATCGTTCATCTGACGCAACAGGTCCACTTGTTTCGTCAGGTACTGGGTTAGAAAAAGCAAATTATTTAATGTTGTGTAATTGTTACACTTTAAATCATGCTATGGGAATCTGAACACTGCACTACCGTGTTATTTTTTTTGCAGATAACAGTTTTAATCTGACAGCAATCTGTGAATTATTTACGTGGTCATTAACAAAGTGTTAAAGCCACTGTAGGTCACGGAGATAATCTCTTCATACAAGAGGGATCTGGATTGAAGTAACAAGCTTTAGTGTGTTCAGATCCTAATCTTATGTTTCACTCAGGGGCAGGTAGCTAAAGCTCTCAGTTTGTTAAAACAATCTAAATATGTTATGTATGATGAAAGCATGGATGTTAGCAAGTTGAAAATATGTATATATTTTTTTTCTTAAATGTGGTTCATATAAAATGTGATGAATAGTGTCACCTCTATCTCTTGCAGCTGCTCCTGGTTGGTGGAGTACATCTGTTGCAAAGCCTCCTCCAGCTCATGATTCTGGTCCAGGAGAGTTTTCCCCAGCTCTGCCGCCAAGTGAAGATCTGCACAACAATGTTCAGAATAACCTTTAACAGACTCTCTATGAATAAACACACACAGAAGTGTGTTTGACTGAAGCACTAAGGTGTCTACAGCTTGACTAACTGCATCCTGTCCTTTGCCCAGCTTCTTCTCTAAACAACTGGATCAGCCACAACTTGGAATCTAGCAAATACATCTTAGTTGTGCAATTAAAAAGCACATTTGGACAAAATAATATATTTTTTTCTATTTGAAATCAATGTAGTCATGATCCCCTCGTCCCCACTAGACACAAACAGCAAAGGAAGACTTGTGACAATGTGATACAAATCAGATTCCTCACATTACTTCCACTGTTAAGGAGCAACTCTCCAGGATGCTACACCCACTGCTTCCTGCATTGTAAACACTTTTCAACATTCAATCATAATCATGTAGGCTGGTAACCCATTGAGATTTTGAGTGTGCCAAATTCACAATGTATCTTTCGTAATCTAAAGATAGGAAATGCAAGCCTATATGATTGCATATTTTGGCTATATCATATTTTCTCAATAAGCTATACAAAGTGAACTTCAGTATGAAATTCAGAATAAGTTATTAAATGAAGCTATTTGAACTACAGTCTTGGAAACTCCTTAGTCCATACAGTTATTTAGACATGAATTAGTCTGACAATCATGTAGGAGCTGATGTTGGAGACTGAACCACAGCCCTCTAGAACAGACTTTACCGCGTTCGAGGTCACGGGAGTTGTACCAGCGCTCTCCATCCTTGTCAAACTCTTCCTCCAAAATCCTGTCCGTGAGCATTTTACAGTTCAGATTCAGTTCAGACTCCACCTGACACAAATGTAACCCGAGATGCAGATGTTTCAAGAGATTAAAGTCATTGTTTGTAAAGTCTTGGACCGCTCCCTATGGTCCAGTCCAACCGGAGTGAGATAAACCCATTGCAACATTTCTCACTACAGCAACGTGGCAAATACACGCCAACATCCTGTAGGTGGCACACTTGGTTAACAAAATTCACTTGCTTATTTTTCCCCATAACAATTATTTTTGTGAGATATACCTGTATTGTGTGTCCATTTTGCTATGCCATAAAAAATAATAATATATGAAGGCTGCCTAATTTGATTTTTTTATTTTTATTTTATTTTTTTTTTTTGTGGCCAATCACAAACCAGCAAGTTAAACTTTTTGACCAATCAGGTCATTTGTTTTCAACTGCGTTTCCGCATTTGAGACGAGTACAGGAACAGATCTATAAAGTTGACTTAAAAATCAATGTTAGGATCGGCAAAGTGCATTGTTAAACGCACTGTTGTTCGTTGATCAAATATAGCTTGTCAGTATGAAACAGTAGCAAACGCTGATTTTAAGATTCCGGTGATAAGTTTTTTTTTTAATTATTTGGCATTATTCAGTGGCGACGGAGTGGTAAAGACAAGTGGACCAGGAACAATGGCAGTAACAAGATTTGTGAAGAATCTGGGATTGGACCGTGTAGCTTTAGCGTATGCCATGACCACACTGGGGTCGTGCATGATAAATAATATATTCAGCTTTTACTATGTGAAACTATTTCTTAATAAATACAAGATATCCGAAAGAGCTTTTCACCAGTCACAAGTGAGTAGGCTACGTGCAACTTGCATGCAATTGTTTAGAACAGTTAAAGTGATTCAGTGGTTTACTCATAACAATATTAAACAATATTAAAATGACTGATTCCATATTTGCTCTGTTTGTTAACTCTCTCACATTTTTAGGTGGTCTACATGATTTGGAATGCAGTGAATGATCCTCTTTTTGGATACCTACAAGATAACTCCAGTGTCCCCTGTTGCTCTAAACGGCGGCTCTCTATTTTGTACGGGGCTCCTCTGTATTCCTTAGCTTTTCTTCTGGCCTGGTTCCCATGGCGCTCGTATTATCCTGGTGACTGGATGAGTGGGGCTCATCTGATGGTAGCGCTGTGTGCTTTTGATGCCCTCCTGACATTCGTGCTGTTGGCACAGTGTGCGTTGTTTGCTGAGATTTCAAATCATCATCAGAGTCGCCTTCGTCTTGTCAAATACAGTCAGGTAGCAGCCTTGGTTATTTTAACACTGCTTTGTGCATACCCACTGCTTAAGTATTGCAATGGTTTGTTTTTGAAGGTTGCTTCCCTCATTGGCTCCTCCAGCATCCTCTTTTCTGGTGTGGTGTCCAGAAACATGGAGGACTTTGCTTCATTCCAGGCTTTTACAGTTGTCATCGCTGTGCTAAGCTGTGGGTGCATGCTCTACACAGGCTTCAACTGTGAAAGTCAGTTTGATAACAAACTCACTGAGCCAGAGGACCAAGAGTCACATAATTTAAGTAATTCTATCAGCCTAATGCAAAGTCAAATTTGGCAGATCCTGACCAATCGAGATTTTCAACATTTTGTGCTTATGAACTTTTGCCAAGTTTTTATTTTGGCTTTTTTCAATAATTTTACCTTGATTTTCACGGAGCACTTAATTCCTCCGGATGTCTTGCCAACACTGGCAAAGAGCGTAATGTACGGAGCAGGATTTATCTGTCCACAGGTAAAATGATCTGCCTTGGTTTGCATTGAGAGACATTTTATATGAAGCATATTTAAACTCATTATTCTTCAGAAAAATAATCCTGTTTCTTTTCCACTGCAGTTGTTGGTATTGTCCTGTCAAAGTCTGCTCCATAGTATTGGTTACTACAAAATCATTCTCATAACCTTCTATGCAGAAGCAGGGATGGGCATTACCATGCTTGCTCTTGGGCCTCAGCATTACCATATGCTTGCACTTTTTCTGACTATTAACATGTAAGAATCAGGTCATTAAGTATAAATATTTATAGCATTTATTTACTGTACATTCTGCTGTGTGCAGGACAATCATTCAAGCAGCATTTAGTCTCTTTGGTTTACCTTTGGCCGACATAATTGACTCTGACCTTCACAAGCACAAGCGCAAGTATGATACAAGTATGATAGTATGATAGTATGATAGTTAAATTCATATTACTTTTACATAAGTATTCTTGAAGTACAGTATTAACAAATTTTACTGTGGTGTTTTTCAGTTCTCCGTTGTCCTCAATGGTATTTGGGACCAATGCGCTATTCACTAAACCTGCACAGTCCTTGGCACCAATGATTGTGCTTACTATCCTCAACCAGTTTGGATATGAGCAGCTCAAAGAAACAGTCAAGGAATCAAATCAAAGGTATAGATTTTACACATACATAAAACATACAACATAAAAGCTTTATTTCATTTTAAAGTCAGCGTCACTTTGATAGAACTGAGCAACAAAAAGAAACACATTTATTAGTTAATATTCTTGACACTTGAATTAAATTTTAAATGTGTGTGTTATTCATTAACAGATTGGTAATAAATTACATTGTACTTAATTTCAGTGACCTGGAAAACCTCCACAAGATCATGTTTTATCTGGTCTGTCTTGTACCAATGACCGTGGCGGGTCTTCAAATTCTGTTTTTTAAGCCTTTTTCTATACGTGACAGCCACACAGTTGAGACAACGTACATTGAAAGCTAATTAAGAAGAGGACAAAACAGAGACATGGGGAGGATATTTATGTAACATATTTTATACAGTGCTGCCCTTACATCATATTTAAACTATTTTCAATGCATTCCAAACAGTATGTAAAAGTTTCATAATAAACCAAGTTGTGCTTGGCATTTCCATGGTTTGTAATGGACCTCTCACTCCTGGAAACCTTCCGCGAGTTTATTCTGTTGGTGAACCATGAGTGCGTCTTAGACATTTTGATAAATATCATCATGTGTACTGTTTGACTCTGCACTTGCAACCTGAAATTTAAAAAAAGCATTTAGAAGAAAAGTTTCCTAGAATTTTTGATATTTGTTTTATGTTTTATGCAAGGAACATTTCACCATAAATTTGTGAAAGTCCTGTACCTGATTATGCAGCGTCTTTGTTGTTGCAATCTGTGTAGTCTTCAAACCTCTTCTCTTGTATAGCTCTTGCAACACATCATGAAAATGAACTGGTTCAGTCAATGTCGTCTGAGAGAAACAAAAATATTGTCAATCAATATGTTACTTTTTTAACAAAATGATAAAGATGTTAAAGATGATCATGTTCCTTTCTGGGCTCTAAATCCTCTTTGAAAGCCCCCAGGTGCTATGGACAGGTGTGGAAAATTAAAAACAATCTGGTCTAATCCAATGTAATTGCTATGTCCATATTAAATAAATAAAAAAAAATCCAGTTATTTACTTATGTTGTTCTTATTTTTACATATTTTGAACCTATAATTATTCTATTAATTAAATGCATTTTAAAGCTCCAAAACCTCAGTTGAAGTGTTCTTTCTGCAGATCTGATGACAGCCTCGCTGCAAAAGAAAAGACGGTCAAATAGACTTAGGATTTTTTTAATTCATATTTAACATTAACAACAAACAAAATACCTTTTTTACGATGATAAGTGAAACAATAGCCACACTATAAATGGCCAACAATATACAAGATAGCCACAGAAGTATGTGCCGCACTTTTATCTTAAATACCTCTGAAAGCACACAATTTAAAAAATAAGTAATAGTAACAGAATTATAGTCGTCTAAGCTGTCTTACCTTGTACAACAAGAGTTGTGCCTTCTGCAATGTATTGTGTGGCTGGATCATGTGAAGATATCATAGCACAGTGGTAGACTCCACTGTCTGACAAGTTTAGAAACTTGATATTTAATGACGCACCATCCAAACTGTAGTTGGGCTGGTCAGTGTTTAATTCAAAATGATTGTTTTCTTTAAATACAAACCACTTGTACACCAAATGTGAACAATCACTAGTAACTGTGCATGGTATGACAACAGATCGCGCCGTATTCCTGTATATAATTTTTTTGGGTTGTGATAAGCACCCCTCTTCAACCATGCTTTCTGAAAAAATAGGCAAAACATACAAGTCAGGAGTTTATAAAAAAGAAATACAATGCAATACAACAAAATAATATATTAGCTGAATAAATTACTTACTCATACTAGAGAGAGATGTGAAAAGGAGAACAAAGACTAACATTTGCTTCATGTTTGTAGCTTGACAGCCAAATTGGAACTAATGCTTTGACTTTACAACATGGAAACTTCCTCAATACTTACTTCCCCATTTTTCCCAAGTTATGACTCAAAACAGTGGGTCATAGGTCTAATGACCATCTATTAAAGAAACTATGATGTAAAAGAAACATACTGTAAGTTATATCAGTGCAGTTGCAGCCGTTATACCTTATTGTTTGTTTTTTAGTGTTTAGTCATTTCCACTCTATTAGATATTAGGCTGGAATTTAATTTTTGCAGACAACTAACGTACTTTAAGATAAATCTTTATTTGTCCCGAAATGGGGAAGTTTCAGTGTTACAACGCAAAGTTCAAGAACAGCGAGAGAATAGGCAGCATCAAGCATGCAACCAGAATCTTGCAGCCCAGAAATGCTATTTACTAATGTTCATAATCCTGAAGATCACACATGGCTCTCAGTAAAGGGGACTGTCACTCAGAATTTGTGACCAATCCCATCCCATGTTTGTGTTTACTCCCGCCCCCTTCCACGTCGACTAGCGCACTCGCCATATTTTCAATCGTGGAGGGCTGAATCAGGCTGCCTCTAGGTTAAACGGGGACAGTATACGACACTGGACAATATATTGATAGAAAATAAAGCCACCTTGTGTATCGGGTTGTTACTCTCATCAAAATGAACATCTTCAGACTCACAGGAGACCTGTCTCATTTGGCTGCCATCATCATCCTGCTGCTGAAAATATGGAAAAGCAGGTCATGTGCAGGTAACAACAGCCTCTTTTATTCGTCAGAAGTGCGTTAGCAGTATACTTGGCTTTAAAAGGTTTATGTCTCCCGTGGGCTCAGACAGGTTACATTTATCTAATATTTGCTAGACTACAGTCACTCATTCATTTCAGACAGTGGCTAAGCTAACCGCTTTAGCCTCAACAGAATTTGCCTAGCGTTAGAGAAACTACTACCATCTGCTTTGATTGCGCCGCTTTATTCTTTTTGTCCATCTTAAAGACATGTGTATTTGTAGGTTCATATTGTTTATGCCTTGGGGTATCATGTTTTACCCATTGACTGTACATAGCATGCATACCAAACTACTGACTAGCCTACTTCATCGGTCGTTGAGCTGCTGCTGTGATTTTAGAATGAGAGACCTGAGACAGAATGCACATAAAGAAATAAATGCATTAGACTGTTTTCGATTGTGTAATTATGTGTAACTGTTTGGTTTGTATTTTAGGCAAATATTTATTTTCATCAAACTTTGATTTGGTGCTCGATGTTTTGCGTCTGGCGTCTGACGTGGCGTTCTAGAACACGCTACGGAAGTAGCAACTCCTTGCTAACTTTAGTTTATAGTTGTTTATTCAAATATAGTTATTTACTCTGTCTATGTTTAGAATGTTTGGAGAATAATTGTTGAAAAAAGAATATGTTATAATTAGTGTAAAGCAGCAGTACTTTTTTGGAAGAGATTATTTAGTGGCCTATGTTGCATTCCTTTTTTAAACAGTCGATTGCAACTTCCAGTAGGTGTCATTGTCTGCCAATACATTTAAATGTTACGGGATATTTTATAATTTTTGATATATTATCTATTTATATATTTAAAATGCTTATAATTTATTTAATTTCTTTGCCAAAGGTATTTCAGGAAAGAGCCAAATCCTCTTTGCAATTGTGTTCACCACACGTTACCTGGACCTCCTCACCTCGTTCATCTCCCTGTATAACACTTCCATGAAGGTAAGGCATATAGGTTTTTCCTATATAAGGATTTGACATTAAGGATCCTCATAAATTATTTTTTTTTTTCCACCAAAGGTGATCTACATTGGCTGCGCGTATGCTACTGTGTACTTGATCTATATGAAGTTCAGAGCAACATATGATGGAAACCATGACAGCTTCAGAGTTGAGTTCCTGGTTGTTCCTGTTGGGGGACTTGCTGTTTTGATCAATCATGACTTCTCACTCTTGGAGGTAAAGTATTGTGAATTGTTTCTAGATTTTGTTATCGTTTTACCTTTCTCGTGACAAATGTTATCTGCCCAATCAGTATGCAAGTGCTTCGAATACATAAGGCTTAAGCATGTTTGAATTCATGTCCAATTCAACCCATAGCATTTATCCAAGTTGAGTAATGACACAGACAGTAAGGATGATTTTCTTGTTAGTATCCCTTTGTTGTTGGTTTTTAACAGTCCTTTCAAAATGATAATGTAATTCTTCATAAAACATGTTATCAAACCACCATAGTAATGCTAGAGATTTTATTTTATGTGAAAAGTACAGTTTAAGTCTACTCTCACTTTCACATTTAGACATTTACTTATGTTCCTATTTTGATTTTTTTTTTTTTTTTTTTTAGATTCTGTGGACTTTCTCCATCTACCTGGAGTCTGTGGCCATCCTGCCCCAGCTCTTCATGATTAGTAAGACCGGCGAGGCAGAGACCATCACCACACACTACCTGTTCTGCTTGGGCTTGTACCGAGCACTCTATCTCTTCAACTGGATCTGGCGTTTCTACTTTGAGGGCTTCTTTGACATGATTGCCATCGTGGCTGGAGTGGTGCAGACAGTCCTTTACTGCGATTTCTTCTACTTGTATGTTACAAAAGGTAAGTGGAGCACTGCAAGTGTAATTTTCATTATTGACTCAAGGGGGAAATCTTCCAGTATCTGAACTACAGTTGTTCACTTATAGTAATGGTGTGTAATTCTCAAAAATCAGCTGAAGCATCACACAATTTCACACATTTTTGTAGCAAATTGGGTTAGTTTGAATAAAGTGACTTTCTTTTCTTCTTGGAAACATTGAAAGGCATTTTTGTACTATAAGACCAATTCTGGCTCCTTTTTTTTTTTTTTTTTTTTTTTTTTTTTTTTTTTTTTAAACCAAGAAACCTCAAATTAGCCTTGGCTATGGTAAACGTATGAGTACATTTGTATTTGAACACAGAAAGGACTTACAACTAAAATCTTTGCTTTGGCCTCATGACTACTAACGTCAGTGAAAGCTGAAATGAAATCAAAACTTTGGTAAGTTTCTCACACATCTAATTGAATCTAATACTGAACAGTGTTCTGTTCCTACACTGTGGCTTTTTACAGTTAGATGTGGGGTGACTGTGTGAATCCCATCTTTGACCCTGAGGCGGGCAGACACTGGCCACCACCCAGACAGACTATCATTCACAATTTCACTCAAAAAACACAAGGACATGCAAACAATAATGATTTTGTAATTTTTTTACTGATGTTTTTTCATGATGCTGAATAGAACTGAATGTGAATATTCAACTTCTTTTGTGTTTTTGTCATATCAGTCTTGAAGGGCAAGAAGCTGAGCCTTCCAGCATAAAAAACAAGTTCAGGAGGTGACGGGACTCCCAGCAGACTCAGGGCGAGCGGAGATGAAATTGTGGGATCTCGTGACTAGCAGCAGGAGGCCTCTGACAGAGCCGCCTCATGGGGAATAACACTAAAGTCTTTTGGAGGATTTCAGATGAACTGGTAAATGCCAACCAACGCCAGAGCTGAACAAATCTCGGTCAGCCATTGGATTTATTTGTTCAGCGTCTTTGCCTTAACACTTCTTTCATTACTATTCAAATGGGAGAGAAGGCCTCTTCTATTTGTGAGGTGCTTTTTGTTGCTTTTTCTTTTGAATTTTTTTAAATATTCTTGCAAAAATGGTTTCCATTTGACTTGGAAATGAAATGCACAAATGCAGTTTTGGAGAAGTGGAGTAATGTATCAGAGAGTGCCTGATAAGATTTATGTTTATTGTTTTTTTGTCTTTTATTTTTATTTCCATTTGCCATATTAATTGTATGCCTAAATTAGATGTGTAAAATACTTAAGAGGCCAACAGCAAGTTCATAACTAGAAAATCCCCAAAGTGTCATTTCTAATGCATTACTCCAATGTTTTGTAAAAAAAAAAAAAATCCAGTGAAAGTTGTAACCAAATAAAAATGCCAGCCATTTTGTAATAACATATTCTGTATTGTAACTCTGACTGTTTTATGTGTTGGCATTTAAAAGTATTTAATGTGCCAGTCGCATACTGCTGTCAAAACATTTTTCAGATCTCCCTTTCTGAAATATAGTTATATCATACTGCTATCAATTGTCCAGCACAGTGGGACTAAAATGTATACAATACATTTACTTTTATTTGGTGTAAGAAATATGAATATTCGTCTACACCCGAATGGTCATGTAATTGCAAGCCTCTACTCTCAAGAGATCTCTTACATAGGATAATTTCAATTCACTTTTACAGTATTTAGTATCCACTGTCAAGTTTGTTTGTTTTTTTTAAGTTGTTTTTGCATATCACAGTCATTAAATCTTTTTTTTTTTTTTATCATAAATTGTGTGATCACATTTTCTTTATTTTGGATTAGGGTTAGGGTTAGGCATTATCGAAAAGATACTCATTCTTATCGAGTTTGGTGGTGGTTTGGAAATGTAAAGACATTACACAAAATACTACAGTGCATGAGTCAGTGGGAAGTATTCTGCAGAAAGGCATTTCATACATAGAAGAAATGCACCATGATCACATGCACATTACATGAACTGTTAAATGCTTCAGGGCATAAAAGGCTAAAAGTACAGCACCCAAAAAATAATCAACTGGGCTTTTTGTGTTTTAGGAGAGATCTAAACAGCCAACATGTCATACAGTATAAAAAATGTATTTAAAAATAATTTATCAAATGGTTGCTTTTATTTTGTATAATAAATACATGTTTAATAATATAGTAACATGTAATTGTATCTTAAAAGAAGTGTCACATTCATTTAAATATTAGTGCATTTTGCAGATAAAATAGTCCATCATTAGACATATGCAGACATCACATTCTTAACACTTTGGTCTGAGTAACTCCACTTGCATCATTTTACAGTCATTGTACATTGTTCACCAGTTCTCTCATAAAAATATTGCACTATAAATGAGTATTTTAAAAATATATTTAAAGTAACTGTTCATATTGAATAAAATACAGTATATTATAACCTACAAAAGATAATAGCTGTTTCCTAAAATCAAATTAGTTTTGAGAGTCGACTCTCTCCTCTGCAGCAGCTGTAGGCCTGTATTGCTGAAAGAAATTAAGCAAAAAACAATGAATAATGACATTTTCTCACAGAAAATCTTGAGGCAAAAAATATGAGTTACCGTTGCCCCATGTTGGTAGTAGCCCCTGTAAAGGTTCAGAACCATCATATAAAAAGTGCCAAAGACGAGAGAGGCCATCAGTGAGAAGAAGGCGAGTCCTGACAGTGTAAACAGCAGCGTCAGTGCAGCTACAAACAACAGGAACACTGCAAAACACAGAGTCAGAGTTAGTACAATTCATGACTTAAAATGAAAAAAATAATGCGATAACAATGACAACAATTAACTAGATTATTAATGAAATAAGTAGTGAAGTTCTTTATAAATATATACATTTGGGCTGGGCAATTAATCAGATTTAATCTAAATCAACATATGCTTGGGTCTTTTTAGTTGACTACAGCCAATCCTCTGTCAATAAAAAAGTGTTTGGGGCTCTGTACATGATTTGGAGAAAGAAATTTTATCTTTTTTGTTAAATGACATTGATTGTTTGAAATCTTTCTTTTGTTTATGTTCATAGAATCAACATTGAAAGTCAATTTACTTTAAAGAAATTGAATCGTAAATCAAGATTGCTCAAAATGAGTAAAAAATATACAATATATATATTTTTGCCACACTGCCCAGCCCTAATATAAATGTATATATTTGATATGGCACTGTGTAATTTTTTAAGTGGAGGGTCCAAAACCTTCTTTTCTCCAAGGAGATGTTGTTGTGCCTGGAATGTTCCACAAAAGGACTAAACTTACAATCCCCATGGAGACAAGCAGGTGACTCCATCAATCAAGTTACTGCAATAAAATGCTTGTAATTGAATAAATGAAATATAGACAAGTTGCTGCACTGTGGAACATTCAAACACTGTGGAACAACATGGAGTGTGTGATGACTCTTACGCTCAACGAAAACGAACACCACCGCTGACATCACTAGAGTCACAAGGGCAAAAACGACAAAAACCCCAACAGGCAGAACAGCCATGGATGTGAAGAGGAGCGCGCTCAGGCCAAAGACGGGATGCTGACGGAGATACTGCCCCAGTCTGGTGTTCAGAAGCCAGGCCACCTTAAACAAACATATAGGCAGAAAATTACATTAAGTAGAGCTATGTGACAGAGCAACAAAATCAATCACATATTTCTCTCATATTGGTTGTTCATGATGTAATTTCTTTATGATGACTTTATGATCTGTGCCATTAACACATAGGTCAAACCATTTCCTCCTAAGTCTTAACTTTGCTCCAAACCACATGCTTTTACAGAGGACTGGCTGTGGATCTCTCCATTAAAATGACCCAAGCATATCATTAACAATTAGAAATGAAAGAAACTCTGTCTTAAAAAATGTGCTTAATGGCACAACCCAAACAGATTAGATTTCTGTGATTTCACATTACATCCGTATTAAAGGTCCTATATTACCCAAGATTGACTCTTTAAGCCATGTTAGAATGTTGTCACCTCATCAAAAACATACCTGAGGTTGTATTTTGTTTCACTGACACAAGTTACTTTACTTTACTATTAGTCTGTCTACATCTCCAAAGTTCAAAATGCTCTGTTACACTTTGTGATTTCATGTAGCGGTAGTTTTGCCTTTAGTTCAGTAGAGATTGGCAATTTCACGGCTGAAATCATCTAAATTATTCTAGTGAAGGTGTATGGAGTTTAAAAATACAGTGGAGCACTTTCTGTATTTATTACCGCATGACATCACAAGGTGGAATAGAGTGTTTTCTTTTTGAGAGAAGAACTCAGAGTAAACATGCACCGTGTGTTAAATATGTGTGAATGAAAAAAAATGCAACTCAAAGTATATTTGTGATGAAACAACATTATAACATAGATCAGAAAAGTAATATGGGCCCTTTAAATATTGACGTATCTTATTGTATAATTTTTTTAAGTACAGTTATTAGTATAGTTTTTTTTTTTTTTTTTTACCTTATGTTTGGTTATTCTGGTTGTTTTTTTTTTTTTTTTTTTTTTTTTTTTTTGAAAACTGGGGTAAACTAAACTCTTCTATTAATGGGAAACACAAGGAAAATAATTTAGGCTTTTTACCCTGGGGTCTTCACAAAGCTGGTTTAAAAGTGGGCTCAAACTCTGACAAAGCGAAGTGCTGCTGCCTTCCATCTTCACTGTTTTAGGACAAATTTTTACCTGTAAAATAGGGAAAAGTCAAGAACATAAATATAACACAAACACATAGAACAGTTGAATAACAAATCTGGTGAACTTCAGTGGAAATGTCATGGTTAAATCAAAAAACAGTGACAAAGAAGACAGGACAGGAGGAACACAAACCTGGATGTTGGAGCAAAGATCTGAAGAAATGAATTGTGTCCTGCTTCCTCAAGATCTAAAAAGACACATCACAGCACACCTCTTCTGGTTCTTCCCACTCCCTCTTCCTCATTTTTAGTAGTTGAATGTTGCACAGTGTCATCTACTGGCCACTCAATGTATTACAATTCATGTAGGTGTATCAGGTTCAGTGAGAATTAAGTATAATTTATTATCTTTGTTGAATCTTGAGAACAATAACTAAAGTTGGTGTGCCCACTGGAAACCCACTCAGAACACAGGAAGAACATGCAAACTGAGCCAAGGGAATACAATAGGCCTTTTGACTGTGTATATTTATATTTGAATATGAATAGAGACCAATCGGATATAACAATTTGACTAAGTAGGTGAATACAAGTTCTGATCTTTGTGACAGCTGTTGCAAGTTGACATGTTGGAGCATTTTGTAGTGTCCAGGTGACCATATAGGCCTAATAACACTGGCTATTGTGTTTGTACTCAATGATAAAACACTTAATGCATGCATGCATAAGAAAATCCTCTGCTTAGTGATTAGACAGTCTACGTTTTTGTCTCAAGAGAACAGTGTCTTGGAATCGCCAGTAGATGGCGTAAAAATGCTTCATTTAAGCACATGACAAACTCAACAAGTTCACCTGTCTCCATTTTTCATGCTTTTTGTAGATGTATGATTGCAACAGCAAGATAAAGACATGAAGTGATCAGAATATCAAACGGCTGAAGTTCAGCTCTGGTGCGGATTGCTTCTTCACTCACAGACGGCCGTTTCAGTCACGCGCAAATGAAGTTATACCCTCGAGTTTTGTGCAGCACGGAATGTACACTGCCACCTCTTAAATGTAAGGGAAATGATCCAGTGTAATCTAGTCCATATTAAATACCCCGGCTAGAGACTCCTATGGGACCATTGATGACAACTTATTTGACTTCTTGCCGCTGCTGGCCATATAATCTATCACACTCCGTTGTATCGAGTAGGGATTTGGTTAGAGCAAAAGAGAGACAGCCACCTCAACAGACTGCTAAACATAATGAACTCACTGAACCGAGTAAACTGCAGACTTGTGTACGTGCAAGAACAAGGAATTTCCCTGATTGGATCCTGCACTCCACGGTACTTTGTGAGGGCCCTATGCAAAATGGTTTGTGGCGGCCCTTACAGTTAGAATGACCGGGGGCAACCACTGATTACACGAACAGAGTGAATATTGTATCGGTGGGTTTTTAGACTGTGATGTTGTCATACTTCCTGTTAGAAGAAAATCCACAAACATTAAACTTGGTCTTTTATATTGGTGATTATAGGCCCTAGAGCGTGCTATAGGCTAGAGCTACAGAAAGGCCTTAAAATGTTGTAATGTCATGTGAAAACCATCCTTTAATCATGATATAGCAAACTGACTGCCAGAAGAACAGCAGAGACCATCATAGCGGTAGGCTATGGTAGGGCTGATCATGGGAGCCCCCTATTTTGTGGTTTGCAAACCTCTTGTGCTACATAGTCTGCATATGACTATCCAGACGAGTGTTCACAGGTCAGTATCACAGAGGTCAGATAGTGTCATACAGCTATTCATAACATGAGCACGTGTAGTGCTCAGTGTCTGATGTTATGTCTACTATACCTCCTGCTAATTAAACCCCTCAGTAGATTGCAGCATCCATGATTGATGGGACTTCATCCCATTTCAATTTCCATGCCTTAATCACTGGGAGGAGCCAACAGAGGCGTGAAATGGTTATCTGCTTGTCTGGTCTGCTGCTTCAATTTAATGCTTCTTATAAATGATTACTTAAATCATTCATATTTCACATTACAAATTATTTATGTTTCTAAAAGAACTATAGTAACCTTTATAGATATTGTTACACAATAAACTGCAGGTACTACACTGCTATAGACTACTGCAAACAGGCTATTCAAAAGATATAATATTTTGCTCACAGAAAGCTAAAACCTACTAGAATGCTGCACGAGTGTTTTCAGAAACCTAAAAAACATGCACCAGGGACTACAGGTGGAAATTAGCTCTAGTGCTACAACCTACACAATGCATCTCTCCTGTTAATGTTAATGTATATTGTGCACTGTCCCTGTCTCATAATAGATATGTTTCACTCTGGTGATAATATTTTGTTTTGAATTGTTAATTGTTATGGCAATGGTCCTAACTTTTCATCATCCTGAAACCCATGGTGCTCTTATTGCTACAACAACCAGTATAATGTTTATGTCAACATGGATGGTGAAAATGGATTTCCTTGAGTAATAGATTTTTGGGAGCAATACTGGCTTTAATAAAGCATCGACAAAGACTCATAATGAACATCTAGTTTATCAAATGCTTCAGGCATTAATTAAGTGTTTACTAAGTCTGAATCACTCTTAATAAACTATCTGTTCATTATGAATTAAGTCTTTATCCATGCCATATTATGGCTTAAAGCTTAAGTCTAAAACCTATATCTCTGTGTGAAATGTTCCAAAGGATCATATTAACTTTCTATTTCTATGGAATCATGTAGGTACCACTTCCAAAAAGTTCCATACTGTACCTTTAAGTGTTGTTGTGAAGTGTTACAGGTTTTAGTTTGTTTCTACTGCTCATTACCTATGCAGCTTGGGGACTCCTGTTTTGATGGATGCCTGCTGCTCCCTCTGCTGTGCTTTAATGTTTGAGTTTTGATTTATGATGGCGGGGTGATGCATGGCGAGTGACAGATCCTGAGGAAGTATGGAATAATTGAGAAGGTGTGATGGGATGTCGAGGTCATTATTAAGGGAAGGTGCTAGAGAAACTGGCTGTAGCCATTATTTTGTGCTCCATTCTGAATGTTTCACTGAGGAGAGAGAAAAAGGAGGAAAAGAGGAGTGGACCAGGGAGCAGAGATGAATAGTGTGGTCCATATTTTGACATGGGGGCTTCCTAGTGCTCATTAAACCTGTCGCTGTGAACGCGCCACGTGCCGGACTCATTGATCCCAGAAAATGAACCCTTTTCCCTGGTGGTAAAACATGCTTGGAGCGCCACACATTTCCCCTGTATCCATTGTTGTCAAGTTTGGATTACAGGTGAAATATAAAGGCAAATAAATATAGCAACAAATTAAAGGCTAAAATAACAGATAGCAAGGAAATTAAGAACATTTGGGTTCAAAAAAATCCTTTATTAAAGTTTATTTGTTGCAAAGCAATAACAATAAGAACTCAAGGTCCAAATGTGGAAAAATGCTCAAAGTCATTGGAAAACTGCACAGATCTTATTCAAATGTAGAATAGTTTCCTTATAGCAACACACATACATAACATCATAAACACTTTTTTGTTTTTTGTCAAAAAATTTGAAAAACAGTGAGCAATGAATAGAGCATTTACCACAAATCTGTAGGCCTGCCAGTACTTTAGAGATCTGCTTCGAATTCTCAGTTTTGAGGTCCCTTGTGGTATACGATCTTAAAGGTGAAGGTACAGTTGATTGTTTATTGTTGTTTGTTTATTGTTTATAGGGAAAATTGTCCTCTGTATTTGACCCATCCTTACTGCTGGCGCTGTGTAACCTTTTAGCCAAAAGTTCAAAATCCTTTGTTCCAACTTGGGATGTCATGAAGCTGTAGTTTTCAAGGTAACAGTTACCTTTTACCTTTAGTTCAGTAGAGATCGGCAATTTCAGGACTGGAATCATCCAAATGATTCTAGTGAAGGTGTGTGAAGTTTAAAAGCACACCACCACATTATCTCATAACATCACAAGATGGAACAGAGAGTTTTCTTTTTGAGAGAAGAATTCAGCCTAAATATGCAGGTATGTTTTTTTAAACATGCGTGAATGAAACCAAACAAATAGCCTAATATGGGCCCTTTAACATATTATAAATTGTAGTATAACTACACAAAGAAAAACAATTTTTGCTCTGCAAATTGAGAGGCCGAGGACAACCCGACCATGCATGAGGATAGATAGCACAATATCCTGTACTCAAACAGTGATGTGGCACCGGTGAAACAAATCCTTTATAATGCAAACACAATGCATTTGTCAGGTGCATCTGTACAACCTGCCGCCCATACAGACAGGGACAAAAGAGCTCACACACACAGGGCCCATCCTTTCTGTCCCTGTTTGAAACCATAACCACTTTGAATGGAGTACTTGAGGCACATGAAAGCACCGACGAACAGCAGGTAGTACATCTAACGCGCAGGTAATCGAGAGTCCATGGGACGGAGCACACTGGGTCTACTGAAAGAGGGATTAACACGGATTCATCATCAGCCTGAATCAACAGAAAAGAACAGCATCAAAAACACTTGCTTTATACTGTCAGCTGGGGGACTCAGCGGGCTGGTGGGTTAAATCATCGTCAACGTCAACATGAAAAACAAGCAAAAATAATTACAAAAAAATCAACAACTATCTTTATCAATCAGTTTAAAGATGTATTGTGTAACTTTTCTTTAGAGGGCATGTCACCTGCTTGTCTCTGTGGAGTTTTTATTACATCGCCTGGAATTGTCCACAGTACGGTACTAAATCTATCTTGATCTCCACATAGGCAAGCAGGACCAGGCTAAGTTACAGGTCAGTTCTGTGGAAAGGTGACCATGTAAGAATATGTCATAAAATGTGTTTTTAAGCAATAGAAACATCTGTAATACAATGAGTATATTGCCTGAAAAGTTACATACTGCACCTTGAAGTAAATATAGAAACTGATTAAAGGTGCACTATGTAATTTATAGTTGGAAGGTCCCTGTCTCACTCTCCATGGAGATGTTTATATTATGTATGGCAATAATATCTCCAATGAGACAAGCAGGTGCCAATTTACAGGTCAAATCTGTGGAGATGTGACCTTATTTCACCTCTGGTACACTGACTTGCTTCCAGGGTACAATGATATGAATGGGCTTAATCAGAAATATCTCTATTACATGGCTGTGAAAGCAAACGGACGGTTTGCCTCAAAGACTCACTAAAACTGAGGAAATGTGCCCTAACATGGAGCTAGATTATAGGGTGACAAATTATACAATTTTTGGAGGGACTTTTTCATGGTTTTGTTTACAATGATTAAAAAGTAATTAAAACAGTCAACTTATTCTGAGAGTTTCAAATGTATTGTGAATGGTTAAACCCAAAGAAGATCTGACCAATAAGAGGAGTGGGAGGAGGAAAGAGAAATTTTACAGTCTCTCCTTTCTGGCACTTTCATGCATTCTGTTGGATGGCTTATAATGTTGACAGAGATAATGTAACATTATGCTTGGTGTACTTTGTTGCTCCACATGTATCGAGCTCAAAAATGTGCATCTTGCTTAGTTCTTCCATGTCTCTTTAGCTGTTCATTTTGCAGATGTCATTTGGAGCGGCGCTGGGCCAAACCTCAGTGTGAGTGTTAAACATGAGGTGTCACTAAACTCACAGAAGCTCAATCAATGGTCTGTTGGGACAACCTTGGTACAAAATCAATGGAGCTGTTTCTCGTAGATAGAGTCATACCACCACAGAGTTCACCATGTGTGACAGTCTTGACATGTGTTGATGCCACTTTTCATGGTTTTAGGCAATTATCCAGCATTGTTCATCATCTGACTCACTGTTAGAACACTGTATAAATGTCATCTTCATTCTCATAATGGAAGTGAAAGTAATTCTATTCTGATTGTTGGGCACAGCAAACTCATATGGTTGCAAGCCAGTGGCACAAGTTTATAGGAGGGTAAAATATCAGCAAATTAAGATATGTCATGGTGAGACCAATTTGAGAAATGAATGAGAATAAAGAGAGTTTTGTTGTTAAACTTTAAAATGTTTAACTCCCTGAGAGGTTCATGACTTTTGCAGTCGCACAGTTGAGGACCTTTAACTAAGATGAAGTTTTAACATGTTTCTGAGACACATGTTTCTGAGCCTGATGCATCCATCCTTGTTATTACAGCAGCATATTGGCGCTGTCAGTGCCTCTCTCACACACAGAGTTTGCAGTATATTAAGTGTCTTATCTGTTGCACCATTTAATGGTTTTCTTTTCAGCAATTCATGAGGTTTGACAGCACATTTATCACACCGCTCTGGTTTAGAAAACACACCGCGATGTGCCTCTGCTCTGTCACGTAGGAACATGTCATTAGTGATGAACCATATCTTACAAAGGCGACTTTTACATTTTCTTCTTCAAGACAGGAGCAGGTAATTGGTTGATAGATAGACGATAAAAGTGCACAGCACATTGCTGCCACTTCAGTCCACTAAAGCTGTACTGAAGTGGCCATTTATTGTATAACTTTAGTTTGTAGGGCACCGTATTTGTATCACAATGGTATGTGCCAGGGACAAGTCTCGACTGTTTCGAGGAACAAAATGTGAGGATAAACAATATTGTATAATTTTAAGTTAATATCATTTTCTTGGTTCATAAATTGCCAAACAAAGAACTGTACTTAAACAAAGACGCCCCAGTTGACTTATGTGCCCGTGCTTTGCTGGAGACATGGCACTCCACCTGATATAAGCTGCATGTGAAAAGCATGATTAGCATAGCATGAAAACAAAGAGGGAACAGTTTGGAATCCATAAATATGCTCTACATCACCTAAACTTTTTGTCACTTTTTATTTTTACAATCTGCCTCTTATTCAGAGAGATCTGAGCATAAACACCTAATGAAACAATAGGTTATCTCTTGTTACTGCAAACAAATGTGTGTCTCAAAATGTCTGATGAATTCTGATTAAAGTAACATAAAAACATGAAGAGTTGTCATAAAAGTTTCAGGCTTTAGTATTGTCTAAAAGTGTAGTATAGTGTAGAAGTAGCACCTGATGACCAGAGCTGATTGCAGACAAAAAGAAAGAGATAAATGCACTCATGTAAAATTCACCATGCAAACAATCAAATGATAAAGTTAAAATTGATTATATTATTAAAACAAAAAATGCATAATTTCCATGGTGACTGTTGAGTTCTTACATTTACAGAATGTGTATTCACCTTATGTCTGTTGCAGATATACTGTACACACATCTAAAGATATTTTCTGTTTGTTAGTCCAAATGAAACAACATGAGCTCAATTTGCAGATATAGCTTTATTTATTTTCTTCATCAAAAATATTCATATAAGCAAATACTCTTCAGTTTACCATTTCACATCACAGCAGTAGATACGTATTAAAACACTCAGTACATTCATTTTAAAATAAATATGCAAGCCAACAGTACACAGCTGGTACAATCAAAAGAAACACTGCCAATGGGGAAAGGTAAACAACTTCTTCCAAAGTGTATCAAAAATCACAATCTGAAAAATATCATTGCCACAAGCGCATGTTACATTCAATAATACATGATCTCTATACTCTGCTGATATGTTCATTCTGACTACATTTGCAAAGTCATATACAGCTACTATGGCACAAAGATTTGTAAAGCTTCGTTCTAACACTTCAGTGGCTGGAAAAGGCATGTCCCTTAAACTGAAAACCCACAAACAGAAATGGAGGCGCCTGAAAAATTTAAAAGACTAAATCATAAGTCACTTGTTTGTTAACTGCATGTGAGGAAAACAAAGGGAAATGTGTTAATATTACAATATTCACAACTTTAAGTCTTACAGGTGTTCATTACTTTAAAGGTACCGCATGTGACTTTCTGGAGGTGACATGGCTCCTGCACGATTCCATGTAAACAGTAACTTAGTAGACGTTTTTCAGTGCAATAAACAAAACCAAACAAAGTTACATACTGTGGCATTAATATATAATTCATGCATTTATAAACAAATACATACATAAATAAAATAAATGCTGAGTGATTATTTAAAAACACAAAACATGAATTTAAAAAAGTATTTAATATGCACACGTTTCTTTCATTTGTTGTTTTGTTTTTGTTGTTGTTGAATTTTGTCCTTCAGGGCCACCATACACTATCTGACTACTACAGTATATTGACAGACTGAGAGGAGACAGTGCTGCTGAGATTGATTCCTATCTTTTTAATATCAGACTCAATGCAATATTGATCCGAGACATTTCCTTCCTCTATATACTGTACACTGTACAGCTACAACCCCGGCGGGGGGGTGACACCTGCATGTGATGGGCGCTGCTGTTTGGGTTTCTCCGCACACCTCGCTCTCGTCTCTGGAGGCCACAGACAGCAGACCCAGCCATTTGCCATCAATAGAAAAGGCCACATTATCATGAGTCACCATCAACCAGGGTCAAACCACAAAACGAACGTCATGGCAACGACTGGTATGAACAAGTCACTTCACCGCTCACAGCTATGATGATCCAAATCCAACCATTACCTCCTAACAGTGAAGATATGTCTGATTTTATTTAATAAGTGAAGGTGGAACATATTGGGGATGAAGTGATTAGTTATTGATTCCTATGACATTAAAGGCGCACTATGTAGCTTTTTGGTTGGGGGTCCGTCACCTGTTTGTTTCTTTGGACATGTTATTGCTCTGCCTGGAATGTTCCACAGTATGACATTAAACAGTTCTATCTTACATTTATTTAATTACAGGTGGTGTTATAGCTCAAACATACCAAGAAAAACAGGCACTGGCTGTGAGCGGTGTTGCTTCTCCACAGATATGACCTGTAACTTAGTCTGGTTTGGTCTCCATGAAGATAGAAAGGTTTAATACCACACTGTTAAACATTCCAGACAAAGGAATAACATGGAGAAAAGCATTTGACGGGCCCTCCACCAGAAAAGTTACACAGCGTATCTTTAAAGGGAAGTAAGGCTAAGGGTCGAAGCACAAAATAAAAGCACACCGACATACACAGAGGACATTTGTAAAATTAACTGAGCGAGTGTATTTGACATAAAGTGGTACAAAACGAGGTCAGTAGGAGGGGCTTGGGCAGAAGAGCAGGTGGCGATCTGTACTCCCTAATTCGTTCAGTAATGCAGAAGAAATCAATTGATCTGTCGTAGAGAAATCCAGGCATGATGATGACTGCATCCCATTCAGTCAATGTGGTACAAGTGTAAACCATTACAATGTATGCAACTAAGACATTTTTATGGACAAACAAAAATCTTTGATCTGTGAAATAGACAGGGGCAGAGTAGCCATCATGTCATCTTAACACATTTTGTATTGATTGACGTCTCCAACTAACCGGGTTAACTGTAGCTCTCTAAATTGAGTTCTACACATTTATCCATCTAGAAACACTCTTGAATATTCGAAGCTGATTGGGCAAACCATCACAACAGCAGAACAAGCCAGGAAATATTTTTTTTTATTTTTTCTAGATGAGAGAAAAGTATGTTTTAAAAATGTAAAGTATGTCCGTTGTTGCCATGTTTGTTTTGGTTTGTTTAGGAGCTTCACATTTAGCTTCCGCCCAAACCACAATGCTGCCCTGTGATTGGACCAGTCTCCAAACCACTGGTGGATTGGGACCAATCACAGCAGTGGGAGCCTGACCAGATTTTCATGAGTTTGTGAACCCTTTTTAATCAGCGTATGTTTAGTAAAGATAAAACAAAATACATTTCTAAAGGTTTTAAAGCTGTACAGTGCATAAAACGATTATGCCATAATAAACAGCATGCCAGCACTGGAGTTACTTCCTCAGTCTCCCTAAAAAGCTAAAGGTTCAAAAAGTACATTCATTTATTCTCTATATATTTTTATGTCATCACAAACCATTAATAGTTATCAGAGGACTATCTATAGTCAGCAGACATTTCCTCTTCCTAAAACTGGACATGTGATAACTACTTAACACCAAGGAGACATGGGACCTCAAATATAGTTTTTGTAACACTGTAACAGTCAAGTGTACCATAAATATCGAACATCAAAAATCTGATATTGGAGATGTGTTATGATAAGAATGCAGGTGAGGCTTCTGCATACTGGCCATTGGCTATAGTCAGTTTGCTGGGGTAAGGGCAGTGGACTCGTGGATTAGCCCTGACCCCTGCACAAAGACACACATGTTCAGTGCTCTTCACTTGGCAGCACTGGTCCAAGCAGGGACCAAAATGAAACCATATGAGGCAAGGCTTGCTCAAGATATCATTGGCGGTGCGTCAAAAATTAGCACCAATCAATTTGTTATTACTGTACATACAGGTATGGGTGTCTTCGTCAGTGTGGACTGAGAAGAAGTGCTCATTTAGGCAACAGTCTTTTACAGTAGTTGATTTTTTTTGCACAACAGAAAGAATCTCTTGAGGACTGCTGCTTAATAAAACTTTTTTTCATGTTTGCCAAAGACTTTTCCCCTCACACTGTTGTTCGGCACCAGCTGAAGTCTCGCCGCTGTGCTCTCTGAGCTGGCTGACATTTCCAAGCCTCAAAGAGGGATTGTGGGTAAAGCTGGTCGCCAAGGAGACAACCCCATTATTTTCTACCTGTGGTGAAAGTGGGGTAGAGCCTCACGAGGAAATGCAAATGGGCTTCCCGTTTTTATCATACTGGTACACTAACATTTTAATGCAATGGGAGTTGGCTGGAGAGATCCAAGGGCTGCTCGTTATGGAGAAGTTGTGGCTAGCGTAAAATGGCGGCGGTTGCTTGCGGCAGTGGAGCAGGGCCCGCAGCACATTAGCCGCCATACCCCGAAAACGTTTACTGATGAAGCAGTAGAGGAAAAAGTTCACCCCGGTGTTGAGCAGCGCTAACATGTTCGCCAGATCAGTAAGCAGGTGTAGCAACTGGCTAGCCCCCTGAGAGGCTGGAGGGGGTGAGTAGAAGTGGTACAGGATCATGAGAGTACGCGGCGCCCATAAAACTGCAAAGATGGAGGTGATGGCGAGCAGGATGGCGGTGGTTTTTCCGGTGGAGTAGCCACGGAGGCGGAAACAGTTGCGTCTGCGGCGGAGTTTGCGCACGATAACGGCGTTGAGGGTGAAGAAGACGGTGCAGGGCAGGAGGTAGACAGTGGTGCAATGGGCCCAAACCAGAACATGCTGAGCTGCAGTTCTCCCTGTTACATCCCCCCCAACCACACCTGCCGTCCCGTACAGACTGTGCCACAGCTCAGGCCACCAGTAATACGGTGCCGCCGACAGCAAACACCCAACGTACACCGCAAATATGACCCGGCGTGTGCGGGCGGGGTACGACACCGTGTGGTATCGCAGCGGGTGACACACAGCGATATATCGGTCGACGGTGAGCGGGACGGTGATCCAAATGGAGGTGTGAATGGAGGAGAACTCAAGCACTTGCACTGCGCTGTTAAGTGACGGGGGCAGAGGCATGGCCAAAATAAAATCTTCCAAAATAAAGTCCACAAAAACGATGAGTAGCAGCACCAAGATGTCAGCCGCTGCCAAGGCCAAGAGATAGTTGTAGGAGGACTTCTGACGGCGCAGCACCAGCTGGGACAAGATCACTACTGTCAGGATGTTGGCTGGAGAAGAAAAGGAGAAGAAAATTAAGAGACTGTTAATACAATACAAAAATAATGTATTGAGTTATACTGCAGGTAGGTATGCATGCATATTTAGCCAGGTTTAGATCTTTTAGATTTGAATAATGACTTGCCCCTATTTCTTCTTGTTGTTTTAGTTTAGTCTTGACTTGGTTCTTTCTTTTTATATTGCAAACCTTGGTACCTGTAAAACCTATGTCACATTGCTCCACTTTGCACTGGTCCAGGAGGGTTTCTGAGATCTTAGGCCCATGCATGACTCATCCCACAGTGACCTATATGCTTTAGGTGGACAAGCAAGGCTTTCTCGCTCACGTGGACAATATAGTCCCATTATGTCTTTTTTGGATTGTTCGATCATTTCTCTCTACCTTTAAATCTGCTCGTGTGCAATTTAGACTCAAATTATTCTAACAAGGACCGCTTTGTGCACTGGTTTTTAGGAGCAGGTGGGAGCAAGCGTGATTATACCTCTTCATGTTTTATGATTTAGTCTTGTAATCACCAACAAAATGACTCAGGGTGTCTCCTATCGTGCGTGCAGAAAATTGACCCAATTAAACAAGACCTAAATTTAACCGACTTTTACTTAGCTTTGATTGCGTGCTATATTTACAACACATTTCCTGAATTAGAAAAGGCTATGTACTAGAGGTGCGCGATATATCGATTAAATCGATTAATTCGAATTTACAGTTCAGAACGATGTGTTTTTATGAAAATCGATTTTTTTTATTATTAGTATTATTTTTTACACGCGAGCGTCGAAAGCGGAACTAATGCGCTGCAGCGCTCTACACGGGTAAGTTAGCGGGGCGGAGGAGGTGTCGTCTTTCTGCTACGACTGACCTGTGGTCCAGCCGAACGATGCAGCCCTACTTGAGTTTAACGGTACATTTTGTTAATAGTAGCTGGGCGATGCGAAGCGTTTGTCTGCAAACAGTGTATTTTCCCGAGGATCACAAGGGGGGATTAATCGCGCAAGGATTGAAAGATGCTTTCACTTCGTGGAAACTTGCAGAAGACCGACTCATCTGCATGACAACAGACAGCGGCAGCAATATAATCAAAACTTTCTAAAAGTAGCAAAAGGAGAAATTGATTTGTCAACTGGACAGAGTTTATTTGGTCGAATACGTTTCTCAGCTCATCCAAGCTGCTTCTTCAGTTCTGGTCAGATGCTGGCGGACACTGCTTTATATCTGCTTGAAGGGAGGAGCTTAATTACAATGAAAATTACTCTGAGACAACACATATTTAAATACAGTTTCTGTTAGTCAGGTGAGTCTATTCAATATGGAGTGGGAGTGGGGGAGTAGTTAGCATATCCATTCAGGGCCATGATGGTGTTTTCACACCTCTGGACATGTCCTGGACATGTCCTTTCTAAAAGTGTCCTTTCTAAAAGTGTTTACAATGGCCTGGTCTGCCATTTCACTTACAAGTATGTTTTTTGCTTGTCAGATTGCACTTTAATCCTAAATTTAAAAAAAGAATAAAGTTAAAACTTGTTTTGAGCCATTTATTTGTCATCTGTTATTTGTTTTTGAGTAGGGCAGAGAAAAATCGATTAAAATCGGAAATCGGATTTTTTGTAAAAAAATCGGAGATTTTATTTTTAGGCCATATCGCCCAGCTCTACTATGTACATGGCCATATCTCACACAGAACAAATCAGAGGTCTAATTTTACAACCCAGTGGGGGTCTGGGCGCTGCACAGTGGTCCCTTACTGCTCCTGACAGGTCCACTTAGCAGCAGGGGTGGACAATATGCCAAAAACATATATTACCATTTTCTTGGGGCCAGATCATGTTTTTTTTTTTTTTTTAACATGATTTAGAGGTATGTTAATATTGCCTTAAACAGGTAACTTAGCTGCTTATTCTGAAAGATCATATAATTGGTTAATTACCTCTGCCAAGGAGGTTATGTTTTCGCCTGAGTTTGTCTGTTTGTATGTTAGTTAGCAAGATAACTCAAAAAGTTATGGACGGATCTTGATGAAATTTTCAGGAAATGTTCCTAATGGTAAATCCAAGCAGCTCAGTTTTCAAAGTGATCCAGAATCCAGGATTTCTTCTGGATCACTTTGAAAACTGAGCTGCTTGGCGGAGGTCTGCGCTCTGTGAGTGCTTTTCTAGTTCCATCTGTAACTCACTCAGAGCCTTACAGAGACTGATCAACAGGAGAAGTGGGTTGGGAAAAGTGTCTGTTTTATCATATAGTGGCAATAAAGATCCCATATTACATAAAATTGACTCTTGTTAGCTTTAACCCATTTTATAATGCTGTTACCTCATTAAAAACATACCTGGAGATGTGTTTGTTTCATTCACACATGTTTGAGTAACCACTTATTATTAATCATCACAAGGTGCATGTAGTGGTATTTTTCAACTTAACAGTTACCTTTTAACTTTAGTTCGGTAGAGATTTGCAATTTCAGATTTGAAATCATCCAGATGATTCTACTGAAAGTGTTTGGAGTTTAAAAACACAGTGGAGCATTTCCTGTATCACCACATGACAACTCAGTCTAAATCTGCAGGGTTTGTGTGTTAAACGTGTGAATAAAAAAAAAACACAACTCCAGGTCTGTTTCTGATGAGGAAACAACTTTACAACATATATAGGAAAATAGCGTAATATCATGATCTGACAGTAACACCAGAATTGCATATCGCCACATGGCCATATCACCCAGCCCTATAGCAGCAACGAAGGATGGGTCAAATGCAGAGGAACAATTTAACTATGACAACATAAAAGACAACTAGCTGAAATTCTCAATGTGGTGTTAGGAGGCTGAATATGAGAGAGCCATGCACTTATCTGATTTGTGTGCTCTCAGTGTGGTCTTGCTCTGTGGTAATAGATCTGGGATTGGATTAAATATGGCAGCTTGAAGTCTGCTCCATCACACTTCACAGCCTCGGCCCCTATCAGCTGATTACAAATTACAAAGCTGGCTCCAGTTAATGACTAAAGATGTCCTTGGTAGACGGCGCACATACAAGCGAGCACACACACTGTCACACCAGCGTCACTCACAATGCAAATCATCAGGCATGCTGCAATTAATTAGCAAACAATTGGTCTATAAAATGTCAAAGCAGAGGATAAAAAGGCATCCTAATCTACATGACCCAATCAGGTTTGAGGTGTCTCTCTATAGCTGAAATTATTATATGGATTAATAATAATTGATCATTGATATAAACAATCCAATGCTATAACTCACTCTTGGCTAATTACATTTTGTGTAGTGATGCGATGTGATGTTTGTGAGTGAATTGGCTCTTTTGAAAAGTTCCTTAATCTGAATGGCTGGATCCAGATCTCATTTTTTCTTTACAATTTTTATGCATTTTTACACTGATTAACCAACACAAGATTCAGCACAGAAGCAAAGTAGGCAACACAAGTGAGAGATTTGTACACAAAAAAACATATGTGGCATCTTAATAACAATTTGCTTTGAAATTATTATTTTAGTGAAACATTTTATTTTGAATTTCATCATTTCAAAGGGTAAACACACTCAGAATCATTTTAAATAAATCTGAGTCTTGATTAGTCTCTGATTAGTTTGTAGTTAAAGGAGTTCTCACATTGGCTTTTGTTATATAATCAAATATACAAAGAGCCAGTCTTTTGAACGGCTCTTTGACATGAATGTATCCAAAAGATTTGAATCCCACAAAGGAGCCGAAAGTCCCATCACTAATTTTGTGTTTATTTCAGTATAAATTTAATGGAGATGGTTATATGTGCTGGGTCAAAGCAGGAATAGAATTAGCAATCCAACTGCAAATGTAAGCAGAGTTCCCATCATAAGCCTGGCTGTGAGAAATGAAAAAAAAAACATCTAATTTAGTATATAATCAGATAAAAATAAAAATTTGACATTGTGTTAAAAAATAGTCCTTTGTCAGAGCATGTTAAGAGGCCAGAGGTGAAACTAGTTCTCCATCAGTCAGACTCATTTGTACACCATTATAAGATATGACCTGTGACCAATTTAGCTTTTGTCACAATCCCAAAAGAGGAATGACTACTTTAGTGAAAAAACAGCTCACGCACCCCTTTCGCTCTCATTTTGTTTCTCATTTGGGGTTGTCATCAATCGTCTTTGTCCTTGAAGTGGATCTTATCACTGCATGTGTGTATCCGGAAGCAATGGATAAATACAGAAAATCTTTGCTGCTGAGTGTAGGCCTGTCATGACAACAAATACATAGCAGAATGAAGAAATAATAAGTCTTCTACAGCTCAAATCTTATTATACTGTAGCAAAAATACCCCAAATCACCCTCCTTTTACAAAGAAAATAAACACACAATAAATATTGAGCCCCAAAATATATGGTTTCAGCTTTCATATATTGAATGTCGATATAGTGAATATCGCGACAGGCCTAGCTGAGTGACATTTTTAAAGGGGCACAATGTAACTTTTCTAACACCTGCTTGTCTTGTAGGGAAAAGTTATTGCTCTGACATGATATTAAAAGCATGACATGACATGATATGAAAGCAAAGAGCTTTCTAGTTACATAGGCTTGTGGGCTGAGCCTTGTACAAGAGGTGTGGGGTTGTACTCCAAACACTAGGAGGGTTTGCATAGGGTGCATTCACATAAACACATCAAACCACTTCAGGCATGTTTTAATGAGGAAACCGCATTATGACATGACAGAAAGCTCCAAAAAGTTGATTTCAAATAATATCCCCTCTTTAAAAAAGTTTAATGTTGATACAGGAAACCTGTAGCATATAGAGTGCAATCCTATTACTCATTTTTACATCCATGCAATGCTGTAAATAAAGAAAGTAGTAGGCTACTGGTTATCACTGCTGAGGTATTATTTTGTTTGGGCTTTCCTGAGAGAGAAGGGGCTTTCTACTGACAGACAAAAGGCATCTACAGTGAGCTTGACATTTCCATTTAGCTGCTGCCCGTGCAGACTGTGCCACCCATTCGTTTCAATTGACTCCTTCGCTTTCTGTCCTCTCAGAGGCTGACATATTGACAGATGCAAGGCAGGGGTTAGCAGTGGCTATATGCACCACCCTCTATGTGGGCATCCTCCATTGTTCAAAACAGTGGGGGCAAAAAGAAATGCCATTTTTACTTTCAATACAAAGTTCTGTTTTGTATTAATGTGAAAAGTTGTCTTAGACTTAGCTAAACTTTATTGATCCACAAGGGAAATTAGAAGCTCACAGATGGGAGCGAGTCTCAACAAGCATATAAACCAATACTGATATAACATTCGCTCGGTGAGGGAATAATGGATGATAAACTTGTTTGTGCTTGTTTGGATACAAGTTCATATTTTATCCTCAAAATTGAACATACAGAAAAATGTGGATATTATATTTTATTTTTACCAGGGCTCATCTCAATTCCAAAAAATGATGAATTCAAAGAGGTGAAGTAACGCATATGAAGATGAGATGAAACATGATGGCTGGATCAGATGGTTAACTTTAAAGGCCCTGTAGCAGCTTTCGAACCTATGAGGTAATCTATTAGCTCCGCCCACTTAGTCCCTTCTCTCACTCTCATGTTGCACTATAATAGAGAAACAGCTAAGTAATTTCTCCACGTAATTCTCATCCATAGTGAAATTGACAAAATTAAAGGGCCCATATTACACTATTTTATATTATGTCGTGTCCTCATCAAAAACATACCTGGAATCGAGTCATTTTTGTGTAATATGGGACCTTTGATCTAATTAAATTATCATTCTCATCTAATAATATAGGCGATATTATGCAGTCTAATATTAATTTAATACAATTTTTATTTCAAGTTTTCGTCCTGAACTAGAATAAATAAAAATCAGGTACGGGGCCTTTAAGATGACTCAGAATGAGAAACCACATTTAGTTTTGAATGGGGTTGTATGACAGGCAAGCTGACACACCATAATGGCCAGTGCAGCACATTCATACTGCCTGTTAGAAATATATTTTGTATTTAAAATGTGAAGTTATATTGCTTTTCTATATGAGAGGTGGTCACGAAAATATACCACTTGCTTCCATATAATGAATCCATGAGTCAGAGCCACAGGGAGCCTCGATGAAGCATATCAGCAAAATAACAGTCTTGAACCATCTAAGAGCAGAGGAAATGCACCAAATGACCATAATGTGGCTGTGTGATTGCTTCTGTTTGTGTGTCTATTATTATACCTCTGTTTTCTCTTTGGTCTCTCACCTCTGCTCCTCTAAGACAATGAGGAGAGGGGGGGCATTGACGTTGTTTGGTGGGGCACATTCAAGGCATAGTGTTCTTGCCAAGATGCAACAAGGCTGAGTCATCCAACACTTTGAGAGCTCATTTTAACCTGTTAACCTGCAGGGCGTTTCAACACCTCCTCACGCTCTCTCCAAATGTGTTGAATAGATCAGACAGACAGAGCGGCCGTCCACAAATATGAAGTTATAAGAAGAAAAGAGGGTGTTAGCATCATCATTTAGATTAAAAACCAAAGTCGAAATATGTCCTTTTCTTCACTTGGTTTTATGGCGACTGACATTGTGATGGAGTGTGAACCAGAGCTATACCCAGAGTTACGGAAAATTGAACATTCCCTCACATACAAATGCATGTTGAAGAAAATCCCCATATTATTAAGTATATAAAAGATATTTATGTCCTCCCCCCAGTAAGATGTAAAAGAGGATGTTTACTGATCACTAGGTTTTTATCAGACACACATAAGTTCAGAAATTTCAACTGAAACTTGATTAGTTGTTAGCTCATATGCCACTTTTACATGCTAATTATGCTAAAACATACATGCTAAAATAAGAAATCAAACAGTTTACACTCAACAATGTGGGCTGTTGCTAGAAAAAAATACAGGGGACTGACTCCGGTGTTCCAAAATCATCCTGGACTTGCTAAGTGGACAATAACATTAGCATTGAAGGAGGGCTTTTCCCATTCAGAAGGATATATTTTATTTTTAATTAATAATTGCTATAGCAAAGGTTTTTTTCTGTATTCCCTGATTTGTGAGACTTGCTAACTTTTTTGCCCCCTTATGGTAAAACCCAAATACAGTCACAAATGAAAAAGTAGTAGTTTCTCTAAAAGGTTTCCTAACATTTAATGACTGTGTCTTATAAAGAGCTAATAAGGTAATGGGAGAGAGGTTGGGAGGATGAAGGTCATAGAGAAAATTTGTAGGAGACAGGTGCAGAGAGAGAGGGGAAAAAGAGAGAGGGAGGATAGGAGAGAGAAGAGAGAGAAAGGAGAGAGTGGGGAGAGGAGAGGGGAGAAAGACAAGAAACAGGAGAGAGTCCTCTCTCTCTATCTAGAGAGGACAGAGAGGAACAAGGAGAGAAGAAAGAGAGAGAGGAGCGGGGGGGGGGGGGGGGGAGGAGAGAGAGAGGACAAAGAGAGGAGAAAGAGGACAGAGAAGACAGAGAGGAGAGAGAGGTAAGAGGAGCTAGAGAGCGTAGAGAGAAGAGAGGCGGGGAGAGAAGGAAGAGAGGAGAAAAAGAGTAGAGAGAGGGGAGAGAGGAGAGAGAAGAGCCCGAGGAGAAAGAAGAGAGAAGAGGAGAGGAGAGAAGAGAGAGAGAGAGATGAGAGCAAGAGGACAGAGAGGCCAGAGAAGTGATAAAAGAGAGAGGAGAGACAGTAGAGAGAAGAGATAGAGGAGAGAGGGGGGAGAAGAGAAAGAGGAGACACAGGAAAGAGAGAAAAAGAGGACAGAGAGAGGAGAAAGAAGACAGGACATAGAGGAGAGAGAGGAGACAGATAAGACAGAGAAGAGAGAGAGGAGAGAAAAGAGAGCGCGGAGAGAGAGAGGAGAGAAAGAGAGGGACAGTGTGCAGACAGCAGAGCCACCAAATATCAAAGCAGGCTTCAAAGGTCACCAGCACTTTGTTCTTGATGATGACCATTTCCCTTTTGTCTTCTCTAAGTGTCAGAGCGACATAAAGCAGTGCTATAATAACACAAGGAACACGCACGTAATGGAGGAGTCCTATGATACTGTGTCGCTTCAGCACAGCATCAAAATCACCAGCCTCCTCAGCCTCTCCAGCTCTTCTTACCATCACTGGTGTCTATAGGTCCTTGACAAATCTAGCTACCCCACTGGCCTAAGTACCAAAGTTTAGCCATTCAGTAAACTATGCACGTCTCTTGTTTCTTTATTCAGGACTTTCCCGGCTGTACTCTGACGGCTTGGAAAAAAAGGAGCTATAATGAACCTGGGTTGTCAGTACCTTCACCTGCATATAGAGGACCACTGATGGGAAAAATAATAGATAGCTAGGCAGGTATTCAGAATACTGAATACCTGCATTAAAATACCCACCCAGAGAGGGCAAGCCACTTTTTTTCACTTGAGGCAGGACCTCAAGTGGAGGAGTTCAAGTATCTCGGGGTCTTGTTCACAAGTGACGGGAGGATGGAGCGTGAGATTGACAGGCGGATCGGTGCAGCGTCGGCAGTGATGTGGTCGCTGTATCGAATCGTTGTGGTAAAGAGGGAGCTGAGCCGAAAGGCAAAGCTCTCGATTTACCGTCAATCTACGTTCCTACCCTCACCTATGGTCATGAGCTTTGGGTAATGACCGAAACGACAAGATCGCGGATGCAAGCGGCCGAAATGAGTTTCCTTTGCAGAGTGGCTGGGCGCTCCCTCAGAGATAGGATGAGGAGCTAAGTCACATGGGAGTATTCTAAGTTAGAATATTTTCATGCAGAGTTGCATTTAAATTATAATGTAAAAATGCAATATAGGATTAAAAACAGATTTTAATTTGTTTCAGTGTTTGTTATGGATCATCACAATCACAGACAAATTAGAGATGAAAAAATCACACTTGCACGCACCATTAGAGCAGTTTTCCATTTTTTTGTATAATCAAATATTCGTTTGATTTTAGAAAAGTAACTGTATTCTGAATACCAAAATGCCAAATGAAAAAGTAACTGTACCATAATACTCGAAATTAGTATTCTGAATATGTATTCTCTGTACATGTATTCAGCACTGTAGAGTACACATACAAGTGTTTCTTATTCTCAGTATATGGACAGGCCATGCCTCAGCTCAGAACCTCAGACCCTCCATAATTCCCTCACTGAGCTGCAGGGGCTGCACTAGGACTGATTCAGGTTTGGCTGTAGGTGCTGGGGTTTAGGCAGTGAGGATGCAGACCAAAGAGAGTCCATTTAAGCCTATTTCTGTTTCTTTTTAGTTTTAAGAACTGGCAACCCAAATGCTAGACTGAATAAGCATGTATGTGGCTATATATCAAAACTAGTAAAACTTCCAAATATATAAAGCCAATATTCTTTCTACACTTTTGCTACAGCATTGTCTCTATTTCTAATGGACGAAGAGAAGATAAATGAAACAAGAGAGGATGTTTACAATTAAAGTATAATAAATTATATTACACATTCAAAGACACTGATTTTAAAACAATGTACTGGACCATCCCTAATTAGGACGCTCTTTTGGCTGTAATTTTCTATTTTATGGTTCTCACAGTAACCAGGTGTGTACAAAAATTTTAAGTAAAATTATATGACCACTGTACATGTTTTCATAATTCTATCTCACATTCTTATGTATTTTCTTGTAGCAAATTTTATATTATTGATTTAATTTTCATTATTTAAAATTACTTTATATAATTTTATTATCATCTTTATTTAGCAATTTTACATTATTAATTAGAATTTTGTTATTTATAATTTCTTTATATTACAGGTTTTGATTTAAATTCCTAAGCATAATTTTGAGGGATTGAGTACATAGGAAAAATTAAATATATATAAAAAAAAATCCATCCCAAGCATCCTGTGTTCCTTTCATTCATCTTACACCTTCCACTCATTTTCACAATGATAGCATCTATTAACACGGCCCCATCCCACACACATCCTCTCAAGGCTGCAGATTGGTCGATCAATAGTCCAACTGAAAATCAATGGGGCGAATCTCTTCATTAGCTTGCCGCTGACATGGTGGCCGGGGAGCAGCATAAAGGAGGCTGGGGCTGTTAGTGCTACCACAAAGCCCACCTCTCCCCCTTGTAGCTCAGATAAGTGGAACTCGGAGGAAAAACTTTTGGTAATAGGTGTTTTGTGTCTGGGCACACTGTGGACTGCTAAACAGCCACACAAAGTGCACCTGTACCATGAGACACCTCCATACAAGTCAATGAGAAAAACGTGATGGGCCAATGACAGAATATAGGTCAGAACAGGTTGAAAAGGACACTTTATTTTATGGGTCAAGTGGAAAGCCCTGTTGACCAATTAGAGCACAGAAGATCTATTGTCATGCCTGGTGTGGCTGGTCATTTGGATGTTGATTATAATAGTTTGTCATTAAAGTTAAAGTTGAAACATGGGCCATGGGTTCAGTTTGAATTGAAATTTCATGAAGAGCCTATTGACTTGCTTGTATCCATGGAGATGTTATTGGTTTGTCTCGAATATTCCACAGTGTGGCATGTAACTATTTTGCATTTATTCCATTAGAGGTGTATGACTATTTCTAATATTGGTCTCTGCCACTAAAGAACAATGTTTATTTATTAGGAAAATGTGATTGTTGTACACAGTTATTATTAAAATGTTATTATTCCTTGAACTTTTACCTACTTCTTGTGTGTGAGTAGCAATATATTTTCTCAACTTTTATAGATACACATGTTTCAGTAAATGTTCAATAAATGATTCTTTCATGAAATTCAAAGTGTAGAGATGCTATAAGGACGCAATAATTAATGAAGGTGTTGATGGCCCTTAAAATCCATTGAATAAAATATAGTCTTTCTACTTGCAAGCTCATCTCTCCACAGATCAGATCTGTAACTTGGCCTGATGGCATGACCTGCCTGTCTCCATGGAGATAGATTCATTTAATGTTGCACTGTGGAAAATTCCAAGCAAAACAATAACAAGTCCAGGGAGACAAGCAGTGGCAAACCTTCCATTATAAAAGTTACATACAGCAGTTTTACTAAATGCTTGGTACGTAGTAAATCATTGAAGGGGCAGGGACATTGATCCAACTAAGACTATTCACACAATTCCTTCCAAGTCTAATTAAAAATGTGTCCACTCCAGAGGTGCCGCTTTTGTCTGTTATTAATATCGCCATCTTCTCATGACCTTGCTTCATCTCCTTTTTTCATCCCACCATAACAACCATCTTCTCCTTCACATAATCCTAATTTGCGTCACCTTCTTCTGTCTATTGTGGCCCAATAATGTAATGATAAAGGTCAGGTCTGAGAGGAAAGCTGACAGTGCCAAGTCCTGCTGCTAAAACACTGGTTCGTAATTTACAGAATTTGGGTATGTTTATCATTTCTACAGTGTTCTTGACATTTTTAGTTTGTGTTTTTAATGTTGTTATCCCCAAAGAACCTCATAATGATGTCATGCACCCAAGGGAAAAGATGGTGAGTTTGAAAAGGTTTTGGCTATTACATATTTTATTATATTGCTGTACATTTAAAGCAACAACAGTTTTCTGTTGGTGCCACATCACATATATGATCCATAAGGATCATTCTCTATGGAGACAGATACAGTTTATACCATATTGTGGAATAGGAATATTATTGCCACAGGAACATCATTTCCATGGAGAAAAGCAAGCCTTCTCACCGTAATGCTCTATGTTTTTAGTGCAATAAAAACATCAAAAATGAAAAAAAAAAACCCAAAAAAACACAAAAAAAAAACTTTTACTTTAATCTACTTTTTGGCTACAAAGTTACAGTGTGGGGCTTTAATCTTGTCCAAATTATGCATTAGTTTCAGGTCAATTTGTCAGAAAAGTCATTCAGAGTGGAATGTATGCCAGATAAGATCAATGATGAACTCAGTGCTCCTGGGGCGACCAGAAAAAATGCCTAAAAGAATGAAATACATATTAATCTAGTTACAGTTTTGTGCTAGATCTCATTCAAATATCATAACACCTACAACAAATGCATTTTTCAATCTGTTGTGTTGTGTTTTTTTTTTCCTTCCCCCTCATATTTTGGCTTTTTACAAGTGTGACAGATGTAAATGTGTAGAGTGGGGAGAGACTAAGCAGATTGTCAGAGCAGAAAAGTAATCTAACATCCAGCAAAGTAAATGTTCATTCTAGGCTTATATTGGCTATTATACTGTACGCAGCACGTTTTTCTAGTTTTCATTCTCAATTTCATGGGTTTCTGATTCCTGTTTCTTGGTGCCATTTTGAGGACTTTTCAAAAAATAGAATCTTTGTTTAATTGCTAATGCAACAGTGCAAATTTTTCATCATTCTGAAACCCAGAATGATGGCCCACAACCCATTATAATAAGGTAACAGCTTCTTTCTTAATTATGTATTTTAAAGGGCCCATTACAGTATCTATGTTATAATGTTCTGTTTTGTTACACAACCCCTGCATATTTAGGCTGTGTTCTTTTCTCAAAAACACTTTGTGATGTCATGTAGTAAAACAGGGAGTGCTCTGCTGTGGTTTTAACGCCCTACACCTTCACTAGAATCATTTGGATAATTTCAGCCCTGGAACTGCCAGTCTCCATTGAACTAAAGGTAAAAGGTATCTGGTAAATTAAAAACCATCACTACATGACATCACAAGGTGGAACAGAGCATTTGATCTTTTACTCAAGGATTACTCAAACGTGTGAATGAAGGTAACAACATTCTAACATGGCTTAAAGCTGACAAGAATCCATTTTAGTAGTTTTAGTATAGGACCTTTAAACGTGGCTTCAGGGTCCAGTATCCATGTGGCTGTTTCGGTAACACTGACTCATGAATCATTTATGATCAGAGCTTGAGTTGTGCTACAATGATTGAACAAGTTGCTGCTGCAAAAGTGTCATCCCAGTGCTCTCAAGTTGGCCATTTATCCACTGAAGCAAAATCGCAATTGCTTTTTGTTACTTATAGTCATTAAAGAAACACATTTGCACAAGTGAATAAAAAAGAAGAAGGAAAAAGACCATTTCTAGCCAGAAAGGGAACAGAAAGTTAAAAGGACAAGAAAGGGAATTGCTTGTGCTTGACTTGATTTGTGATCCAGAGAAAATAATTAGACGAGATCTGGTTACTTTACAGGTCTGTAGCAGTGAAAGCATTTTGTTTGCGAAGGCTGTTTTTAAAGGCTTCCAGGTGGAGAAGGACAAATCGATGATAAACGATGCAATTAAAATGCCTTTGAGCAATAATTGGGCAGTATTATGACTACTTCCAGTATTGGTCTGTGTCACTAAATGAACTATGTTTATTCATTAGGTTATGACTCGAGGTGTATCATTTAAAGGTGTTGCAGTGACCCTGAAAGTGACATTGTTGTAGACAGTTATTAGAATGTTTTTATTCCTTGAACTTTTACTAAGTACTTCTTTAGAGTACCAATATATTTTCTCTCCTTTAATGAATACATGTGTTCAGTGTTCAGTAAATGTTCAATAAAGCATTCTTTCATGAATTTCAGAGTGTAGAGCTGCTATAAGAATGCAATAATCAAAGGTCCTATATTGCACAAAATTGACTCTTGTGAGTTGTCAGCCATGTTATGATGTACCGCACCAAAAACATACCTGGTGAGTGCGTTTTGTTTCATTCACACATGTTGGTGATGTCATATACTGGTAGTTCTTGCATTAACAGCTACCTTTAATCTTTAGTTCAGTAGAGATTCAGCTATTCCAGGTCTGAAATCATGCAAATGATTCTAGTGAAGGTGTATGGAGTTTAAAAACACAGCAGAGCACTTCCTTTATTACCACCTGACATCAAAAGGTGGAACAGTGTGTTTTCTGTTTCTGTTTGTTGAACTCATCCTAAATATGCAGAATTTGTGTGTTAAACATGTGTGAATGAAACAAAACACAGCTCCAGGTATGTTTGTGATGAGGAAACAACATTATAACAGGTTAGAAAACAGTGTAATATGGGCCCTTTAATCAAAATTGAAATAGTCTTATTTGGCACAACCCCCGAACCTGCACAAATACACCCAAATCAATATGCATTTCCCTGTACTTTACAAGGCAAGATGATTTGTAAACAACATCTTCACCTGACCATATTACAAACGTGATTAATGACTTAATGAGGCCATAATCAATTTGAAATGATAAAGATTGTGTTTTCAGTTTAATGGTTGTTATGGTCTGTGGAGTCCTCTGGGGTTTTTCCTTTCTTTGAGTCTAAGAGTTAGGCATCACTGTCCTCTTTCAACTGACCTCCAGCTCGTCAGTCTGCGTACTGTCTCTGGCTTTCTCTTTTTCTCCCACATAAACCGCGCAGTATTTTGGCTCCTGTCGTGTGTTGGGACAGGTCATCGCTCATAGATCACACAGTGGGACAGAAGCATCAGACCGGTCACCTAATCATTCAGACTGATTAGAATAAATGAGTGAACCTTTATTATTCAAGAGCCCATATAACACACACGCACTGTCCCAAAAGGTCACACTATGAGTCACCGCTTAATACCGTTACCAATATACTGTAAAAGCAATGAATATTTAAAGAGGAACAATTTTATGGGAGTGAATTTGGATTATCTTTTGATCTGATAGCTCAAAATGAAACGAAAAATTTTATGTTGATACAAAAGGATTAAGTCATTGCTCAATAGTACCTGTTACACAAGAAATGAAGTGGCAAGTTAAAAATGATGATGTTTCATTTGAGTATTGTAACTATATGATGTGTTTGGTCATTTTAAATATTTTGTCAAAGAAATGTGTACTACAAACTCATGCACAAGGTCAGACTGGACAGATCTCGAGTGAGTGACAGTCTGAGGTAGCCGCCAGTAACATATGTGCAACAAAGTAACATGCTCAGCTTACCCATGAGATGAGAAACAACAAAACACTAAACATACTAGTAACAATAAAGGATAAAACGATATTAAGTTTTCTTACCTGGCAACCCAAGACAGAGCAGGGCACTATAGTAGATCACAGGCAGTGGTCCAAGGGGGCAACCCTGGATGACCTCCGGGGGATGCAGTCCTGGACCCCAGCTGCCGTTTAGGTTTAAAACAGGAAAGATGTGACTGTGCTCCATGGTTGTCTTGTGTTTTCTGGATCCTCTTCCTTTAGCTGTGCTCAGTGTCAAGAAGCAAACTGCCCCGAAGCCGGTCGGACACGGCTGCGAGGGTGCTCTGTCCTTGGGTGCCAATCAGCGGAGTGTGTGAAGGCTGAAAGGACTGTACGGTAAGTGAAATAATGGCACAGACAACAGACATGAGGGGATGCAGGGGATGGCGATGTGTTTGTAGGTGATGGAGGGAAGAGGAGAGGAGGTGAGTGAGGAGGGAAGTGAAGAGTGGCGAGGAGGGTGCCGGCGACAGTCCACAGCATCTGAGGGAGGGGCGGGGTGAGGAGGAGGAGGAGGAGGAGGAGGAGGGGCGGGCGAGCCAGCTTGAACGAGTGTGTGTGCAAGAAAGAGAGAGAGGGATGCTTAGAGGATGTGAGATGTGGAAAAGATGTGGAAACAGAATAAGATCAACACAAGTGAGAGAAAAGACATTTTGGTTTTAGTCCAAGATCTGATTCTTGGGTGATTCACGCTGTGTCTGTAAAAACATCTGACATAAACAGTAAATGATGAAAATGCAATGCACAAACATTACTCAATTGATAATTTATACAATTGAAAATAATTTTATTACATACTTGATACTTAAGGTAACACTTTATAATACCTTAACCTTAATCCACCAAAATAAATAAATAAAGCATAAATAAAGATTTATTCATAGTGTTTAAATAGTTTATTAAGAATAATTCAGGTTAATAGAAACTCAATCATATACTGTATAAAAAAAAGTATTTTAAAAAAGTATCTATACAGTGTATGAACTCAATACACTAAGCCTAACTCCTAACCCTTTAATTACTAAATCGGAATAATTCTTATTAAAATAATTATACTACACAAAATTTACTAGCTAATTCTCGTTCACAACTACATAAAATAAAGTTTAAAATGTCCAAAGCATTAGAATTATGATTATCATGTAGTTATCATGTGACTAAGCATACACTAAACAAGATGCTAACCCACATACAGACCACAAAGAAGACACAATCTCTTTAGATGAGGCTAAACGCTCTCCTTATAAGGGTCTATATGAGTCTGACCTGCCCCAAATAGTTGAGCCCTGATGAGAAAGATGACCTTGGAGTACTTCTTAATGGCCATGTTTGGTTTTTGTTGTTGTTTTTTTTTTTTTTTTTTTCTCTTTTCTGACTCACGTGAAAGACTGTAGTTAAGAACCTATGCAAACAAAACTGCCTGCAATGATAAATGAGAGCATAGGCAAAAAAGCATGAATAAATTATGATCTGCAAACAGGTTGGATGTGGAGTGGTGCTTGTTGTTGTATTTTACAGAAATGCAATTGGATTTTTTTTTAAAGTAATGCATACACTACAATCAATCGCTTTAATATAATCAATAATAGTAAGATGGTAAAACTGGTGAAGCATAACGTTATTAACTATCATTATCAGTTCTTTTGTTGTCAATGTGATAAAAAAAATCTTTTAAAACATGACTATTTTCTTTGCACATCCAGACAATAAAATGTCTCTCTGCAACAAAACACATTTGAACAAAAGCAGAAAAAGAAATATATTTTCCACAATAGGTGTATGGATGGGTTTGAGGGGAATTTAAGATGGAGTGCAGACAGACTATACAATCAAAAAGCACTGAAACAGGGTAGACCTACACCAAGGCTGACATGATCTTGCAATGGGAAAAACATAAGCCATTTATTAAATAAGTTATCATCTTTCAGTGGTTTAAATGCTCTATTTCTTAATCTCAAAATAAGGAACCTAATCACCCCTTGTGTCAGAGGTTTGCCTCGATTTTGCATTCAAAAACAGTCCCCATTTGTTATCTGTGTTCATAATAATCTAAAAATAGTAACAAACCAGTGATGACAAAAAGTCCAAATGTAGCCTTTATAAAGCTAAAAGAAAAGTGTGTACAGTACGTGTAGGAATAGGGAATTGAAAATGGCTGCTTAGTCCAATTTGTCATGCAGCGCGAACTGTCTGAAAACCCAGCTCATATGTGATAATTAGCACACTTACAAGTCATCTTACAATGTGTCAAGTCTATGAAAAGCATCTTATAAAAGGTAGCCTGCACAACTGTAGTCTAATCTTTGAATATATGGTATTATAAAGATTATAAATTTCTGTCAAGATTTTTTAAATATGTGTTGTACTTTTAGTGGTAAATTAATCTCTACACATTTGCCTCCAGACAGATAAATTTAAAGGTGCACTATGTAACTTTTCTTTTACCATCTGAAAGTGAAAATGTGTTAAATGTGTTATTTTTGAAAGATTGTTCCTTCCCTTCCCTCCCATCCCCTCTGCCCAGGCTCACCTATGGTTTCTAGTCTTTTTCCATTAAGGTTAGGTTTTAAGGGTTGCCTTTATTACTGCATTTGACCCATCCTTCAATGCCGCTGGGGCTTCTCCTCAGGAGCAGTGCACAGAACTGGGACGCTGACAGACAGTAGTTACGTTGATCGCATCTAGTGGTGTTATGTGAGAATACAACAGGGTCGGGTCAGCCAATCTAATTACAAACTGGGACTTTAATTGAATAAATGCAAGATAAGATGAGTCTAATTCATACTGTGAAATATTTCAGGCAAAGCAATAACAAGCATGTGCTTGACCCCTCTCCAGAAAAAGTTACACAATACCTATTTAAACGAAAACGCCATTCTATGAGGAAGTTACCCCAGAACTATAAGAGCAATATGGGGACACAGCATTTGCAGTTGAATCCTTTCCGTTATTTTTCTGAATGTCACTAGCTTTCACAAATCACCTTGTAAGACCTGTCAGTGAATTTGAATGACTGCTGACCCTTAGAGTAGTTCTAGTTTTGTATTTGAAAGCACAGTCCAAACTATTCCTATGTCCACACTCCTGACTGCAAATTTTAATGTATATTGAGTTTGCTTTGCTCAGAACTAACATAAGAGTGGAATAAGGGGAGGCATTCAAGTACCTCTCATATTTTTCTTCCTTTAAGTGCTCAAGAGTCACTTCCATTGAAAGAGCTGTCACCTTTACCACCTGTCCATCATGAAGCTCGCGGTGGTGTTCAGCTCTAGAGATATCACTCAAAGGCTGTTGAATGTTGCTGCAGCGACAAAGACCCGTGGCAGTGCTAGATTAGAGAGTCTTACACAAAGGAATGGAGGGAGAGGGGAAATTGTGTGGAAGAAATTAAGTAGCGAACAAAAAGTCACAAAATGGCTTCAGACAGGAGCTGCTTGGCGCTGTCATAACAGGATCCCAGACTCCTTTCACACGTTCGAGCTCTTGAAAGAAGGAATTAATTTAAGAGCAAATGAAAAGTGTCAAATCATACGTGAACAAATTGCTTGGATCTGTAAATGAGAAATTACATTGTCTTTAATGTTAAGGGAAAATGAACTCAGAGTGATGCGAAGAGAGGTGCACCACGAATAAGTGTTAAATAAAATATGGCTACACTGGCATGCATTGATCAAGGATACGCAGCCTGTGGGAGCAGAAGTAGGTGATTCTTCAAGAGGGAAAGACCCCCACAGGGCACTTGAGTACTTAAAACCACATCATCATTGGTTCTTGTTGCACAAACTCAGTTACCTGCTTTGCCTTTGGTTAGAATGTGATGCTGTTACCATGCACATAATAGTCACGGGGTATTTTGGATGCATCATTTCCCTCTTAACAAAACCAGGCCATGTTGTTGTTATTACATGCTGGGCTAACCTTATTACTGCAGTGATATGTGTGCTTTGAGGTCAGTAAGTCTGAGTGGACCATTAGGGTTTAAAGCCCTCTCTGTGTTATTAACCCATTACATCATCATCAACACTGTGGCTGGAGACCTCATACTGTCAATGCACCGTAACACATAGGTTTCCATATAAAGCAAGCCACAAGTGCTATTACAGCAAACAGCCACGTGACAACATGCAGCAAGGCAGAGAGCGACAGAGAGAAAGAGAGGAGCAGGCAATCCCCAGGTCTGCATCTCTAGCCAGTGCCGTCCATCATAAAGTTGTCAAGTCTGAAGAGCATCAATTATGAATGGCTGGGTAATGCCCTGAATGTGTGTTTAGTGGGGCTGTAAAATTGGAGCCCAGATGGAGGAAGGGGCAGGTCAGGCGGGTCACATGTGAGCGCTGCACCGCTCTCTCTCTCTCATCCCCTCATACCAATTTAGGTCAAACTCTGAAGAAATAATGAGATGAGTGGGAAGAAAGGAGAGGGAGCAGTAGGGTTGAGACAATATCAGAGATGTTGAATAAAACATAGGCTAGGTGATGGATGAAGAACTTGGGACTCATGCTGAAGTATTCCAGTTTTGCCCATTTGAAAACATTGTCCAGTTTTATCCAGGAAGTCAACAGGCTACACAGGCTACATATTCATGTCATGTCTGATCTACTGTCTCGTATGACAGTCACTGGGGAAATTACTGCAATCTTCATCTGTGGATGTGTGAAGGTGGACGAGCAAGGGCACGCTCCTCTTCCTCACCCACAGTTCAGGTCAGTCTCTCTGGATCAGACTGGTCAGCTCATGCCCCTGCCCAGCACTGGGGACCATCTGGTGCAAACAGGCCCTTGTAATTCTTCAGTTATTAGACTTGGGAAATGAAAGCATTTAACATGGCTGCAGCTGAGACTAGCCTCACAGCTCTGTCTGTAAATTGCATTGCTCTCAAACAGTGCCACTGGAATAATCCACTGGGGATATGGACTTTAATATGGTCCATTCAAATGGATTTAGTAATGAGATATCACCATTAACAATATATCCTCTCTCCAACAAGGCGTAACTTATTAGCAGCTTGTGCCTATTTTAAGTCTATTTAATGTCATCTTCTTCTCTTCATAACCCATGTCCAGTTTTGAAGTCACCTGTGCTCCAGACCGATGACAGTCCATTTGCAGTGTATTGATTTGTGAAGCTTGTAACATATTTATTCTGATTACATCACCGCTCTGTGATGGTGCCAGCTTCCACCGTCACTTGCACTGGTATGGTGTTTGCCTTAAGACAGGAACGCTTTGTCCTCCATAAAGTCCTTGTTTGGAACTAGTAGGCCTAATTGTAGTGCTATTTATTCAAGATCCCCACTACCAGAGGCACTTCATTTTAGACCTGGTTAAGCCCCAGTTTAACAGTCCGGTGATGAACCTGGTTTAGAAATGATACTCGAAAGACCAAATATTTTCCGAGGTAGTAGCCTACTTGGTGTGAAAAGTTTGAGACCCCCCCTCACACACACACACACACACACACACACACCCACCCCCACCCACCCACACACACACCCACACACACACACACCCACACACCCACACACACACACACGCACGCACGCACGCACGCACGCACGCACGCACGCACGCACGCACGCACACACACACACACACACACACACACACACACACACACACACACACACAGTCTCTCCTGTGTTCTCGCCATGGGTGCTCGCCTTGTCATGAAGCGCCCTCTATCGGTAGATCGACGATGTTACATTTCAAATCCCAAAACATCAAAACAACACGGCCGTCACCCGTCCGTGTGCACGTTTCCACCTCATCTGGACGCCAGCGCTTTGGGAAAGGCGGGCCTCTGCTTTTAGGCTACCGGGGCATATTTCATCTTGAGTTGGATCAGTGTCAGACTGTTTTTTTCCGTCTTTTGTGCAAAGGTACGTCACTCCTATCGCTAATATTTATTATAAGGCTACACCGTTACTCAGCTGACTGTAACACGGCCTGGACAATTTGATCATCCAGTGTAAACCAACAGTTATGCAATTTAAACAAAACTAAACTAGCTAACAGGCAAAAAGGCACATAGCCCTGGCTGATTAACCATTATTCACAGACGAGTGTGACGCATCCTTTGTTTTGCAACCAGGGAAATGCTAATGCTACAAGGATGGAGTGTGGGATGGAGAGATCAGAGCTACGCATTTAGACTCGTCTCTTATTTTGTACAGTTTACCCAGATTGTTGCTTCATGAAATTATTAACAGCATAACAAATGTGTTGCTCATGCTTAGTAACAGAAATAAAGATGGTCACTGTAACATTAGTGATGATTCGCCCAAACATGAGGATGAGTGATCTGCATTTCCCCTGATGGATTCTCCTAACCTGGAAGCTTCCTTTAATGATAAGTGTCAGCCATCATAGATTACAGTTACTTTATGGCATTTGCATATAGCATTATGGGATTACTCCTACCTTGGTCCTCACCTTTAATTTATGTCAAACATGCATATTAACCTAGTTGTGCATTTTCCCCTATTAAAAGTCTTTGCATTACATTTACAGTACATGTTGTGATCCTTGTAGTTCCAGGTTCCCAACTATCTCTGCTGCTTGACCTAGATGCAGGTCACCATGAGCTCCTTGACTGTCTCCACCTCCCTCCTGTTTCTGCTGGTGGGGGTATGGGCTGGCAACCAGACCCCCAAGAAAGGTGAGAAGAGCCTTTTCAACAGGAGCACCAAGTCTGACGCCTTTAGGTTTTTTGATAAGAGCATTGGCCAATCTATAATTATAAAGTTGGAGATGGAACAATACTTTTTGGGGGTCATTATTTAGTGTGGGGACTTTTTCTTTGTATGAGTGGGAAAACTGTGGTTATTTTTCTGTACTACAATGAGATTTGAGCTGTAGAAGATTGAATTATGAACTTCTATGACTCATAAATACAAACTAACAACTAAGTGTTGCATTCTGATATTTATTTATTACATTTCATATTTTTAAACAATATTTTGCATTTAGAATACTGTTTTGTGGATAATTCTGCTTTAAGCTTTGGTTACAATATTAACGTCTATATTTACCTCAGCAAAATATCCAAATTAAAAATGTGTTAACGTGACAGGCCTACAAAGGAGTTCATGTAAAAACAATTATATACAGAAAAGTACTAGCCAGACTGTATACGTGTGTTAAAAGACATGACTCCCAAATCTTCAGATAACCCACTCCATACTTTTGACAGTTGTCCAATGTAATATGACCAATGAGTTGACTAAATAACTCAAGGACAACTACAGGAACTGAAGAACAATCAGTTTTAAATCTAGATGAAAAATAATTAACTGTGAGAAGAAATTATTTAATGCTTATTAATAATTACTGACACCATTACCAAACAACAGTGCCATCCTTAATTCACTTTCATTCCCACTTTCTAATACTCAACCGTTAGGGGTGGGACGACACACGAGATAGGGTCCAGGAAAACGAGACGAGATTTTGAACCAATTTACAATAATCGGATCAATTCACAATTTTGGTCTCATGATAATTTCTTTGTATATTGGGTTGTGAATGGGTTTTATGTGTTGATAGAGTTTTAAAAATGACAAAAATGAATTAATATACTCCATATAGGCGTACAATATTTTATTAAACTTAATTTTGATCATTTAAATTATTAGACAAAACTGTATCTGCTCCTCTGTTCTCTCTGTTGCTCCAGGTGTTATACGTGCACAGTGCAGAGGGACACACACAGAGGAGGAGCGCTTCTCTCTCTTCTTTCTCACTTTAAACTAAGATCTCTTTGAGGATCTTTTTCAAACTAAATGTTTAAAACTGCATGTTCTGCGAGGTCTGGGAGTGAATTAGACGCGCGTACATTTGATGATTTTATTTCGCGATCTTTTTTAATCAACTTTAGCACTGATTATTTGCGTCAATACTGGTCCTATCACTGTGACAGAGTTTAAAGTGTAAAGTCTCTGTCAGAATAGCTACATCTCTCTATGTTGTGGAGTCTATTAGCTACAGCTGCTCAAAGATACGCAACTTTTCACAGCTTGAGCGAGGCGCGTAACTAACCCTTTCATGCCTGTGCTCCATGTAAAGACGCGAGATAGATTTTGCCGTGTGCCCACAGTCTCATGGCAATTTGATCTAATCCCTATTAACCGTCTAATATGTAACTAGACCAAAAAAAAAAAAAAATTGTAACTAGACCAAATCAACCTTTCTGTATAAGTCAAAATTAATGTGACATAAATAGTAAGAGAAGAAACTATTTGTAGCATTGATTTCATTGATAAAACTTAACTTTTAACTAAAATTCACATGATTATCATGATTTTTGATTCAGTGATTAATCCCTATTACCAACGCATATGCTGCTACTCTTTCAGTGTTCTTGGATAAGGAAGAAGCGAGTGCTGTGATTACCCGTCAGAAGAGAAACCAGCCCTCCAATCTAGAGAAGGAGTGCATGGAAAAGTTATGTACTTATGACGAGGCCCATCGGTTCTTCCAGGATACATATCGCACTGTACGTTTTTAATTATTTATTGCGCTCAAACAGTAAACAATAAAAGTAACACATGTATCTTTCTCTGTTCTCTTGTAGGATATTTTTTGGTCTGTCTATGTTGGTAAGTTAAAGGTGCAGTATGTAACATTTCTCTGTCATGTTATCTGTGATGTTATTGCTTTGCCTAGAATATTCCACAGTATGGCATTCTAACTACATGGAGATGAGCAAGATAGGTTTAATGCCATAGACATCTCCATGGAGACAAGCAGCTGGTGGATACTGCTGAGCCCATAATGCTATATATGTTTCTTTTGTTTAGATGGAGACCAGTGTATCAGCAACCCCTGTCAAAATGGAGCTCTGTGTTCAGACAGTGCAGGAGGCTATGACTGTGTGTGCAAGTCTGGCTTCTCAGGGGCACACTGTGAAAAAGGTCTGTGCATGTTTCAAACGGTATGCTTTAAAAAGTAATATTGGCTAATAATTGTGATTACTTAAATATAAAAAATAATCATTGACATATTTTGATAATCGTAATTGTTATCAGGACAGTACAGACTTTAAAACACATACGAAAAGACATTTTTATCATAAAGACAGTGAAATTATTAAATCAAAATGTCAAAAAAGACTATTTCATATAAATACACTTTATTTTTGAATATTCTCTCTCCAGGAGCCTTCAGTCACAATAATTCAACCTTTATTTGGTTGATAATGCATATAAAAAGTCTCAGTGTACAATATAAATAATTGTTTGACAAGTCGACTTATCGAAAAATGAATCGCTACTAAAATAATTGAGAGTTGCCCTATCGTGTTTGCACGTCTCAAGTGTTGATTATTATCCTGTATTTTCTTTTAGATGAGACTATCTGCCCCACAGAGAAGGACCAGGGCTGCTCTCAGTTCTGTAAGCCTGGGTATAGCTCTTATGAATGCTCCTGTGCTAAGGGCTGGAAAATCAGCCAAACTGACAAAAACAAGTGCGAACCTGCAGGTTGGTTTTATTCCTGTTTACCATTTCAAGATGAAAGGTTGTATTAGAATGTTTTCTAGTGTCAGATCATGGCCTTAAATATTTCTGTCAAGTATATAAAATAGTATTCTGTGTTCCTTCTTATTTGGATTTAATGTAAATACTAATTACCAGAAACACATCAATGCACTCAACAATATACTATAAAAACTTATCTTGCCTTTTTTTTTTTTTTTTTTTTTTACTGCAACTGCAACTTTATTTATAATGCACTTTAAAAACAACACAGGTTGACCAAAGTGCTACAGAACATAATTAAATAAAAACAATATTAAATAAAAACAATACTTTTTACTACACTAGTTAGGCATATAGCTCCTAACCCAAACACTTATCTTTTCCCCTTTTAGTTTCAGATCCCTGTGGAAAAGTGAGCAACTTTCAATGGGAAAGCAGACAGAAAACAAACAAGGACAACAACTTCCAGGGCCTGGATTGTCTTTATTCTGAGTGCCCTTGGCAGGTAAATACAAAAGTTCAGTTTAGTTAAGCTGTATCTAAGTAGATGACTGTAATATAAATATCTGGGTTACATCTGTCTGGGTTACAGGCTCTGCTGAGGAGTGGAGAGTCTGATGGTTACTGCAGTGGAGTCATTCTCAAACCATACAAGGTCCTGACTTCTGCTCAGTGTGCCAATAAATACAGTAACTTTCAGGTGGTGGTCGGTGAGTACGCAATATTTTAATGATCTAATTTGTTTTGTTTTTTTTTGTTTTTTTTCTAGATAATCACACTACTAATTGTATTTATTTATTTAAGAGTTCGTATTGTCTAAATTGTGTTTTCGTTATTCATGTGTATTTTATCACCCTGAAGAGATTTTCTGAAGAAATACTAATCATACAGGCTTTATTTGAGGTGTCAGCCAAATAGGTGTTGAATATTGTACAAGAACATGAATACAAAAGGTGACACAGTGTTTTTTGACAGGTACACGCAAGACCACTCCTGAAGATGGCGAGCAGACACTGTCCGTACACTCAGTCAAAATCCATCCTCGCTATATCCCAGGACGCCCTGAAAATGACCTGGCTGTGATCGAGCTCCGTGACCCCATACAGTTTAAGACAGAGGTCGTGGCTGCGTGTCTGCCCGAGCGCGACTTTGCCGACCATATTTTGGCATCTGGACAGTACCCCGCTGTGGTGACCGGGTGGAAGGAAACCCCAGATCAAAGCGCCTTCCAGGGCCCTCTCACTCTCAACCAGTTGTCTTATGAACCTCTCTCCAAATGCCTGGAGACCTACCCCATGATAATGACAAATAAAATGGGATGTACATCACCGCGGGTCAATGCAGACTGCAGTATGAGTATGGGAAGCCCCCTGCTAACGCTGTACAGAGACGTCTTCTTCCTCACTGGGATCATCACCAAGCCTGCAGATGCGGACTGCACCAAAGGCTACATTTTCCAGAAAGTGTCTCGCCATCTTGACTGGCTGCAACGCATAATGAGCACACGTTATAGGCATTAGGAAATTATGTATGTGTATCCTGACCATCTCATGCAGCAGTTAGCATTAATTTGAAATCCATTTAGTCATCCCTTGTAATTGCTTGTCATTTCCTCTGGACTTTCTAACATACACCACAAGAGGGCACTATGATGATATGTTACAGGTAATATAAAGTAGTTGGGAGCAGCAGCTTTAAAAAACTTGGCATTACCCAGTCAATATGCACCTTGTAATTCAAACATAGGTAATCACTGTCTTTGAATGTATTAAATCCCTATTACCCCTGAAGTGTTGTTCATTTCTGCATTCTACACTAGCCAAATATCTTCCAAGATAACGAAAGAACAAATATAATTGATTAATTAAGTTATGGATGATGTTGAGTTTTATTGAATATATATTGATATATATTGATATTGAAGGCACACCAAAAGCCAAAAACAGACAGGATAAATCTAAAAAGGGTATTGACCAAGGTAAATGGTAGCCTACTAGGATGGTGGTATCTCTGGTATATGTGAATGATTTGATAAAATAATTACTGGGGTAGTCAAAGTTTAGTCCAGATTTAGTCCTGTCTGAGTCCTGCACTTTTGGTCAGAACTGGAGCCGCCGATACTGTATATTATGAAGTTTTGATCATCAAAATATCGGTTAACATAATATCCAGACCAAAGATTCACATTATTGTTATTTGGAAACTTTGTTGTTTGCTTTAATGATTTAATTTACCCTTGTTTTGATCCTACTTTTATCTTTACAAAGACGAAATACATATAATTTTGTGTAATTCATTTACTTTTTAAACTTAATACTTACTGCAATGTCAGAAAAATATTTTACTATAATATTGTTACAGCCATATCAAACACTGTTATCAGATATGTCTTCTCATTGCACACCTCCCTTTCAAGTCAGAATTATTTCATTATTATTGTTTTTCGTTAGTTTGTAAACTATTTTTTCCAGATCTAGTTCCATTTTGTATGTTTTTACTACAGCGCATTGGACGTCCAGCTTTATGTGTTTCTGTTCACAGACATTAGCTCCTCTGTTGTCTGGCACCGGTTTCCCACAGTCACCGGCCCACCGCGCTCTTCTCACAACCCCTCGGTGCACAAGGCCAGCTCCGTGTCAGCGCGGGACACAGGACTCGTAAGAATAAAGAATGGGCTACAACAAAAACCTGGCCTGCCACTTTTGATCGGGCTCCTGAAAAGCATGGTTCTAAGTGCAGGGGCCCGTGGTTGCGGTTTCCATGGCACTCACCAAGGAGACAGCTCCTTGTTTCCAAAAATGGCTGTGCTCCTTCAGTGGGACATCCAGGGCAGATTTATTTGAGTGCAGCTCCTTCCTTCCCCAGCTTGCTCTTGGACTTTGGGCCTTCTTGGTCCATTTCTTTGCTCTGACGACTCACAAGCTTACTGGATAAGCACTAGACTTAATGCATGTCCTCATTTAAAAGTTATGTAAAGTAGTAGACAAATTTACACATCTTAATAGTTTTAGTTTACGGATAAAGTAGATACATATGAAACCCATATAAAAAATGAACTACTGTATAATAAATGTCCAGTGTTAATCAATAAATTATTGAAAAGTAGTGTAATCATAAAATATGTATACATTCCAAATGATTGCTCTCCAAACTGTTTGAAATGTTATTTTAGAGAACTACTAAAATATTAAATGATACTGAAGTGCTACTAAACAATACAAGAGTGCCGTAAGCAATGCATTTTATATGGGGACCTCGGCCTACACTTATCTTATCTACAGTGAGATTTCTTTTTGTAATATAAGACACTCCAGTTTTCAATTTTGAAGTCTGGGGACAATTTACACCACAATAAAGGGAGGAAGAGACCTGGGATTTCCAGTTTATATTACTTGCAGAGTAATTTTACTGGACACATTAAGAGAACTACAGTCCACAACAGAGAAGACCAGAGATACATGAGATGTAAAAGAAAGTAAACAAAACACATAACAAATGTCATGTAAAAGTGTGTCTTAATGTTCTATTGTGTGCATCTGGCCAGTGTCCCGTTAAATGAATAATCCTCCCCAAAACCTTAAAATAGCCTCATGCTGTTATCTTAAATCCCCCTCCGTGTGGACTCCTGATGTTAGATTTGACACATGATAATGCAACTCTCGTGGGTATAAGGGGTAGACCCAAAATGACCGTCTTTGGGCCAGGATTATCTGTCTGTCTAGACTCTGGAGCCACACAGGAGGTGAGGAGTAGTGTTGATATTAAACATAAATGTTGTCTCAATCATTGTATTATTTCTACCATGGGTTTTGAATTCTTTGTATTTTATGAAACTGCTGTGTTATAAGGACACTGGGCTGCTAGTTACACTTGGTTGGGTAATTGTGCGCAAGGCCAGCAGTAACACAAGGCCCCAAGAGGTATAGTCAAGATTTGTATAAGAAGTGGATGGAATAATAGAAAAGACATTGGTGCAGTATTGGTCAAAAAATTATTGTTAAGTACTGGGACCACCACAGCCAATAATCTAGCTATACATTTAAAGTGTGAAATTTTCATCAGATGCCAGAAAACGTACATTAGCTTACAACCATTGCTTTATTTCATTGCTCTTTCTTTGGACTCATATTGACTTGTGTGCACATAATATATCAGTCTAATAAAGTTGAGTAATTGCATCAAAACTGCACAACCATTTCTAACTTGTGCAGTATGCTGTTTAGTCTTCCTATGGCTGCATGCCCTTTTTAAACTCAAAACCAGTGTATCAGAACGGTAAATGAGTTTGTTCTTTTTTCCCTGACATGACCTTTGATGATCAGCTGAAACCTGAGCAGCTCCAAAGAGGTCTTCAGACTCAGTGAATGAAAACAAGTGTGTGGCAGCAGGAGGACCTCTGAGTGGTGATGGACAGGACAATAACTCACACTTTATTGCCCAAATACAAGATGGACTCAATTCCCATTCCTATGTTATAATGTTGTTTCCTCATCAAAAGCATACCTGCATTCACACGTCACACAAATCCTGCAAATTAAGTTCTTCTCTCAAACGGATAACACTGTGTCCCACCTTGCGATGTCATGAGGTAATACAGGACGTGCTCCAGTGTGTTTTTAAACTCCATACACATTCACTAGAATCATTTGGATGATTTTAGCTCTGAAATTTCCAGTCTCTATTGAATAAAAGGTAAAGAGTAGCTGTTAAACTACCGCTTCATGACATCACAACGTGGAACATACTGAGCTTTGGAGATGTACATAGACTAATAATAAAGTATTATTCAAACATGTATGAATGAAACACAACTACATGCTTGTTTTTGAGGTGGTAACAACATTATGACATGGCTAAAAGCTCACAAGAGTAAATTTTTGTCTAATATAGGACCTTTAAACTCAATTGTTTCAATGTCACTGGACACCAGCAATTTTTCAGCTAGTGTGTACAATAACTCCTGGCTTAATCCCAAGGAAAGCACCTTCAGTCCACTTTACAGCTTAATGATACCCGTACAAATCTTAGGATAGATAAATGCATTCAATAAACTAAATGTACATTGGTAGTGGCAACTGATGAGTCAATAACCCATTAAATCTAACATCCTTCTAAATGAGATGTGCTCTTCAGAATGAGCCTCTCTTCCTGTTCATGTTGCACACCTGTATCCTGCCATAGCTTGTGCATCCTGTCAGTTCAAAGGTCTCAGTTGTGATGTGGAAACAGATGGAGCTGAGGTGGGCTGCCCAGCTGTCCCTGCTGCACTACAGGTAATATTGAAAGAAAGAACGGAAGGAAGGCCAATAATACATTTATGACAAACAGCTCATGTGATGTTGTTACAGACATATGACACTGAGCATGTATTCCCGTCACAACAGTTGAGAAATTCATCAGAGGGACAAAGTTAGCCTGCATCTGTCTGTGAAGCTATATTAGTCATGTTCTTCTAAGCCCTACACTCCCTCAGCACATGGATCCAAAGATACTTTGTTTATAAATACCAGTGTCAGCCAATGACTTGAGTTGAGCCCTTTTAAACAGTTTTACATTTTTATATGCATAGATAATGTCTTATAGACAGATTAGCTTTTTCCATGCAAAAGTAAAGGTAAGGCAAGGTGGTTTTATTTTGATATAATGGCATGTTGACGGTAAGCCATCTATGCACATCCAGTGCCTTAAAATTAGTTAGGTTACCCTAAATCATGTGCGTAAAGGACACTGACTAAAAATAGTCGCCCGTACACAGCCATAGAAAATATCTGCAACTTGAGTGTCAACATTCTCACATCAAATATGCATTGTGCATTAAACAGCGTTTTCTCAGTGTATCTGTCAGGGTGACTCTTAACCGCGGTGAACTAATCATATTAGACACTTGGACAAAAATACACGCAAGTTGCACCACTGCAGAGTCAAGCTCAAAATGCATAATTTATTTTCACAACGCAGTCTTTGTACACAGTAAAAATCAGTGAGGGGCATAATGGCAGCTTGTTGAAGAAAAAGGGTTGTAGCCCGGTAATGTGATGATGGGGCTCATAGAAAGCTCAAGAGCAGCAGCATTAAACTCTCCGTGCCCCTCCCCCTTTCTTTTCCCATGCTGTCACTCGTATGCACCTGTCAGATTAGTCTCAGGTCCCCAGCTGCCACTCCTCATGATACGGTTCCCTCTTAACAGGTTCCGTCACTGGTCTGGGGGTCTGCGCCCTGCACTTTTAGCGTGGGACGTATACGGGAAATACTCTAAGCAATTTCACCGATTACCGTTGTATTACTGGGTCGTGTTGAATTACAGGCTATACCAAAACGTCTTTATGCAAAGAATAGGCCCATGTGGGTGGTTCAACATGCGCATTGCCATTGTCTATTTATCTCTTACTACACGTCACGTTGGGGAACATAGGGGTGTCATGGCTGCTGTGCGTATAAGAGTAATGGTTTTGGAATTTGCGCAAACACTAATACATGTAGATAGAGATTTAGGCTAGGCGTTAGGAAAAAGTAAACATAATGGGGTGATGTAGGAGCGGACGGGAGGAAACGTGGGGGTTGGGAGAGTGGAGGTAGAGGGGGTCCACGCTGAAAGGATCCCGCTGCTGCCTGGATGGACTAAAGCAGCTGAGGCGACAGGCATGTGACCGAATATAAGCACAACAGCGGCCTGGAAGAGCGTCAACAACCGCAGTTTAACAGAGCAACAACGCTGTGCCTTTCACAATAATGATGATAATAACTACAACAAAATAAAAAAAAACAAAAAAACTAGTAGCCTCATGTTAGTCTTGTGCCGCAGAAGATATAAAAACTAATAAAAGACTAAAACATAAAACTGATAGTACTCTTTTCATTGAGCTCTATTGAATATTTAATATCTATCCAAACTATTTTGCCACATAATTATAAAAGTGGACTTAATAGCCTAAGCTTCTGTGTAGAAAATTTCTATTCGGGAAGCACGCCCGTTTCCTAAAAATGCGTGTTTGTTACACATAAATATTTGAGGTAGGCTAGTGTTAAACTCAATGTGCTTTTATTTTGACTGACTTAACCGGAAACATACTTTATATGCGCCTCTACTCGACGCTGTATTCGCATGTTCGGTATGATTTAGTGCAGTAAAAGGGAAAACTGTGGAGCTGGGAATAATCAGCTGCGACAAATACAGTGTCAATGACACTGACTTTACGACACAGTGTTTGGAACTTCCTGCGTTCTGGGAGGAGTAATTAACGCAGTAGTTTCAATAGAGGAGATTTTAAGGAGACCCCCTGTCAAGCGATAACCTTTTTCATTTAGCGGGCAGTTGAAGCGTTAGTAATAGGCGGAGAGGTCTGTGATGGTTGTGGCTGCGCAGAGAAAAGACACTTCTGTCTGTATTTCTGCGCGATTGTGATGTTTTGACCGCGCGGACGGGATTATTTTTACGCACGTCACACAGAGCGCAGTTTTGGGTGATGCGTCTTGTGAGGACCAGTGAAGCGCGGTGCGAACGCTCAGCTGGATAAACCCTACATTTTGGGGAGTAACGGTTACATGCGCATCTTGTTTTAGTTACGTGGTGTTAGTGCACAGAGGAATACTAACTGTTCCAAAGAAAGGTCTGCGACAAAACTGGGAAGACCCTGAATCCAGGGTGTACTTGTCATGTCCATTTTGCCTCAGAGGACAACAGACACGGGCTGAGAGCTGAAGAACTATTTTGATTCTGTGAATGAGGAGACTTTGCGCGAGGAGCCAAGCCACGTTCGAAATGTGAAGTCCAAAATCTGCAACATCTCCAAGACACGTCCATTCTACATTTGATTTGTTTACATCGATTAAGGTACGTACATGTCATCGTGTATATCAAAGAAAGATGACCGCATGTGTGCACACACGACTATAATAAATGTTGTTCAGACAGAGATATGCTTTAAAGACGATGCACCAATTTGATAGGTGTTGCCTGCATGTGTAGTATCGGGCACACTGGGTACCCACAGGATGTTGGAGCCACACACTGGACTTGACCTCAGGTTTGTTTCAATATTAAACGCGCGTAAATCCACTCATGGCTTAAAGATAATTCGGTGCGTATTTTCTCACGAGGATCTTATGGGCTAAGGCGTGAGTTTCCATGTCACAATACACTGGACATCATTTTAGGCCTGTCAATCACAGCGTGCACCCCACCCCCTTTTACTCCACGGCCCTCCCCCAGTCTTTTACTTTGGAGGTTAAATGTCATTCTTTATATTTGGGTCCCACGCGCTTACGCACCACCACCAACAATGGGCCGTGTCACAAACAAACACGGACTTCTGGAAGCCCCTGAGACCCTCCCATGTGACTAGTATTGTTAGGATCTTTGCTAAAAGGGTGAAGCATTCTCCAAATGTTTATGCATTAAGCTCCTTAGGTCAGCTAAAACCATGGGTGACTTCTCTCCCACGCAGGTCCTGTATGAGACCCTTTTAATTTGAGAGAGAATCACTTAAATAGTCACCTGAGTCCTATTACATAAAAGCAGAGACGACCATCAATGTCTGTGATATATGATCTCCCACAGCCATTGCCAGTGCAGTTTATTCATAGTGTCTTGGCGCTTCACGATCTATTTTAGAGTGTTCCGTTTTCCATCATTAATCAATATTCATGCTGTTTATTGTCAGCCGGTGCTTTCATGAGTATGTTAGCTCTCTCCCGGGAATAGAGGATGCTACAGTATCTCCTCAAGGCTGATGCCATATGTACCTTATTTGGAGCACTATGTGTGTGTGTGTGTGTGTGTGTGTGTGTGTGGGTGTGTGTGTGTGTGTGTGTGTGTGTGTGTGTGTGTGTGTGTGTCCTTTAGCGCCTCGCAAACACAACAGTATAACTCTTATGCTTTTACGCACACACCCCTCTTCTCCCTTCCCATTCTTTCAAACACAGAGAGATGCTCCAGGCGCGCTGCTCGTTCCAATTCTTCTCCCAAACGCATCCGGCTGCTGTTTCGTTACACAAGGCCGTCTGATCACTATCACAAGCTCTGAACAAATTTCAGGTTTTGTGAACTCCCTTCATGACGGCGTATATCCCGGGAGTTCATCCATAATAATCGAGGATAATTATGGATATAGTGCCATACGGATGAGTAAAGAGGACACATAACATTTTCTATATTTAGGTTTCACGGGATGCCTTCACAATAACGGTGGCATGGTGGAGGGGGTTGAATTTGGGATTAAACATGCGCGCGGTTGATTGCCAAGTTAATTAGCATATGGTCGCACTGTGAGTCGGGTCATATGATAATGAGGTCTAATTAAGTTGGCCAGGGAAGTCTAAAACGTCTAAAGAAAGAAAATCCTTCCCTGTCAGCTACATAGACACCCCAAGAAAGGCCTACACAGTACTGACTAAAATTTAGTCTTTTTTTAAAATACTTTTTTTTTTTCATTATTTTTCATTTATCATTAATACCCCAAACCTTCATGTCAGACCCAGTTTGCTCTTTCCCCATTTTCTGTCTTATTTTTCAGAGTCTTGCTTGAAAGAACAAAAAGGAACAATTCCTTCATTGCACTATTGTTGCATAAAATATAGTTGCCATTATTCATATGCCTACCAATGTTTCATGAAGATGAAATACTACTGAAGCCAAACAAAATGGCTGTCAATAAATATCCAGTTTCCAATGCTGAGAAATTCTTGACAGAAAAGCAGAAAGCTGTTGGGTCCATGCAGAGTATGTAATTATGTAAACTGTCTCCAGTTCTGGGCCAATATTCCTTTAAACTTCTACTGAGCACTCAAAATACAGTTCTGTACAATCAGCACAAAATAAATGTATAGCTTTAGGGATATTGCAACTGTGTCCTCCAAAACAGCTACAAGAATTTAGATTGTTAAAATAGTAACTTATTACAACTAACAGTGCAATTGATTCACTAAAGTAAATATGACTGCCATTCTATTGCTGCTATTTACAAAAACTTTTGTAAACTGTGAACTTTTCACATGTATAGAATCACCATATTGATCTAGTCTTTTATAGACTATTTTGCCTGCAAATGAAGCTTATGCAATCCAATACTTAAGTTGCTCACTGTCTGGCGTTCTGTTAAAAGTCGTATCATGTGCTAGCTGATCCATTGCTCAACTGGGCAGTGAAGTTCAGGAAATCAATACACAGGTTACACTGGTTAATGTAGCAGACTCTTCAAGTCCTGACCTTAATTTTAAAGCTGAGTCAGAAAACATATAATTAGTTCAAGCAGTTTTGAAGATGTCATCAGTAAACAGATGTCAAGGCTACATACTGTGTGCATTCCCCTTCCACAGCTGGATCAATATGTTGTTTCACAGGGACTGCAAGTATGTGCACACATTTTATTTATGGTCCCAGGAGGCTGCAAGAACTAATGTGAACTGAAGCGAGGATTCAAAAAGCAATAATCCCCTAATTATAGCTGTAGTTAGACAGCATCTGGTTGTCTGATATAGATGGTTAAAATTTGGTAGCTTGTTACACATTTTTATTTAGGCATTTATATAGGATTTATAAGTCTGTCTGTGCTGCGATTGGAACAGTTTGCGCATCAAGTAAAGAAATAACAAAATCCCTTGTTTCATTTTTTTGTATAAATATTAATTTTCATTGAAATGTGGCCAATCCCTTATAACAATTTGTTTGACTTATGACAGGCACATTTATGAATTGAAGAGAGCTGTAAAAAGACTTTCTAGTGTATTGCGAGTAAACTGACACGTGTTTCATGTCAGATGCCCTACCTCATAATGCTACTTGAAAGGGCTGGAGCATGACTGTAACTGAGCCACTTCACTGAATCCAAACCTACAGCACAAAAAACACGATTTATTAGTTTATGATTTATTGCCTCGTTCTAGAGTAGATGACAATTATGGACAAAGGTTTTCTTTGAGTGCCCCTCAAGACTCAATAGCATTTCCCTATAGGCTTAGATATATCCACAAGAGAAATGATCTGGACACAGTAACTCACAGATCACAATATATGAATATAATATAATAACAAAGAGCAAAAATATAAATAGTAATAATAAATAAAAAATAAGTTGCAAATGTAGCAAGAAACTAGTATCAAATAAGGCATAATTATACAAATGTATATGTACAAGTAAAATTTAAATATAGAAATATAGTAATACAAAATATATCCGGGCTATATACAAGTAATTAGTAATAACTTCTTTTATGGTATGGCAAAGCAGTGGCACACGTTAATTAGTTGTCAACATGTATGCTATGTGTGATATTTATAGTCTGTGCTGGTACATGACGGTTTGCTTCATCACTGCATGGCAATCTGGAGTGGGGCTGCACCTGTAGTATCCTTGTTGCAGGTTAACAGTAGTGACATAAGAAATGCATGGTGCCTACTTGCCAGGTTTGTGTAAGAATGTTGCTCTTTAATAATAGATGTCCTGGAACAGTATGTAATATTCACATGCAAATTAGCAGGCAGGGCACAGTGGAGTAGTGCTATGGATGTGCAGTATATGTATGTATAACACTGATACATGCACAAAGCCAAGATGGAGCTTTTGGCAGCGGAGGAAGATGAGTCGCACAAAACAGCAGCCACACAGAACTGGCACAGTCTGGATCCTTTAGTTACATAAGATACACAGCAAGAATAAAGTCTAGGGGGAGGCAGGGGGAGGGAGGGGGCGCAGGCAACAAAAAAGGGGACCAGGGAGCAGCCAAAATGGAAGCTGAAATAGAATGAGAATGGAGTGTGGTGAGGAGAGGAGGGAGAGTGAGGCTTCACCGCACGGCTTTAAATGGAGCGAAGACACAAGACCCTTCTACTCACTATACAGTACGGAGAACGAGAGGATCTGAAATGAAAGAGCTTTTAAAGTCAGTGAGACAGAAATGGCAACATGGAGTGGTGAGGCGAAGAGATACGGAGGTGTGGAGATGGCATCTTCTGTGACTGTGTGGGGTGAAGTGACATGCTGTAGGTGTGTGCTATTTTACATGGTTCTGCATCGGAAACAAAGTGAAAATATTCAGACTGTTGTAGAATAAACTGTAGTAGCCCGAGAGCTGTAGAGAAAAGGCTGGACGCTGGAAAAGTTTATTTACCATCAGTACAAAACCCAGCACCTGGTGACATGAATCCTCAAGAGACTGTGATAGTGTTGTCCATTCCAGTCTAGTGCAATCCAGTCTGATTGTGCTTCTGTTGTGTGGAGTATTATACCTCTGATGACGCTAAGAATCCAAGGTTTGAGCTAATAGTGTCCTCGGTACAACATTCTAAGACAGACTATATTAATATGTTATCATACATATTTTTGCTTGTAGCACAGATATGCAATGATAAATTACATGTTATACTGCTTTCTCAGCTAAATATGATGTCCAAATTTGTACCCTGGCCCTCAAATATCCAAAGAGTGACTTGTGATGTCTGTGAAAACAAATATTCCTAAATTGTCATTGTATCATATGCTTGACCCAGAGCGAGAGTTTCCAAGTTGTCATCTGACCGTGTTTCCTGGCAGCTCTCTAGTCACATTCAGTAGCAGCCAGAGCATCCATCTGTGCAGGAGAGGGTGAGAGGGGAACAGGCTAAAGTGCTCACTGGTGACGTTTGAGTCTTTTCTGTTTGGAGCGTCTCCGCAGCAGGTTTTAATAGACAGTCATTAGGAAGTGACAAAGGCAGAGGAGGACCAGTTTGGGAATGAGCAAGAACCATGTATTGTTTTGTCCCAGCTGTTGCCATGGTTATGACCAGAAAGCCAACACAATGTGAGGAGATAAAATTAGTGTAAGGTGTTTGGATGCAACAGGACTGTGTTTAGCCATGTGTTTATCAATGACTCATGCCTCAGTTACACTGTAAAGCATGACAAACACATTAAGTCTCCAGGGAAACAATGGGCATTTATACATCTCCTGAATTATTAACAAAAAATAAGTTGCCAGTTTGAAAATTATTAGTAATGCATTTGTGTAATGTTTCATGGCAACAATACATAATTTGATAGATCAGATTATGCATGAAAACATACATAACATAAATAACTGTCTGACATCTTACATAAATTACTCAATATTGAATGTCCTTCAGGTCTCACTCCCATTAATCTAGAAAAGTGACTAAAAAACACTTAAAATGCAAGATTATTATTATAGTTTTACAGTGTACAAGCAAATGCTGACCAAAAACAACCTGCGGCAATGAGGAGATGACACAAGATGACAAGAACAAGTCAGGATATGAGGAAGGAAGAGTTTGAATAATGATGGAGGAATATAGGACCGCTAACTCCCTTAAGGCTACATCAAAGACTCAAACAGATAAACATGCACAAGTTTAATGTTCTCGCGCAAACCTTTACTGTTAATTAATATTTCACATGTAAACAACAACTATGACTGTAAAAAAAACAAGATGAAGGGCTGCGTGGTAGATTGTCCTAGAAAGTAAGTTCTTAGAAAACTGTAACATTTTAAAGCATGTTAAAATGTATGTAAAAAGAGCAATTAATAAAACACATGTATCTTGATGTTAAAGTCATAATCATATTATTTATTGGTAATATTTTTAATCTAATTATCATGGACAATTTTTGTGCAATTTCGTGCAAAAAGACTATTCATCATGGTTTTGTTTTGCTATTTGGGCAAACCTGACTGCATAAATAACAATAAAATAAAATGTGTTATATTTATATTTTTGTATTATTTATTACAATGTTCGGACCCTCTCTCAGTCATCTTGAAACACAATAAATCAAGAGGATGAAACAACCAGGCTTGTTGCTATTCTCTGGTTTGCCCTAGTTACACTGCAGCTGGAGGCACTGTGTGTGACCCAGCAGCCTACCCAGTGTGTATTTAAACCAGGCTCTCTCATACTTACTTTCTCTACCATTTAGACGACATGAAACACTAGCCTTTATATGGTATGTAAATACTTTGGCTATTTTTATGTCAAAGCATATAAAGAAGTCTTGGGATAAACAATAGACTTGGAGAGTTTGAAGTGCACCCAGCAGCTTGGAAAGAATTTCTGAAACTGACATGGCACTTTCTTACTGTCTGTATTTTTTCTTTAACTACTCTTACATGCATAATTAACTACAGGATACCAGACCACACTTTAAAAACTTAAGGTGTATATTTTTTGTAAGTAGATTAGAGCAATGGTTGAGTAACTTGAGTTGTTTAGTGCACTGGACAAAGTGCAGTGGTGACTCAGTTGCAGGTTTGCTGGTGTAATGACACTGACCTTAACTGCTTGTCACTGTTGTTGCTGTGGGCTTTACTCGTTGGGGGTATTTATGAGCTTTGCAATAGCTGTTTATTTGAATGTGTTTGCAACAAAAGGAAATGTTTCTCAGGGATTGAAAAGAGCAGTTTCTATTGTTTGTATGCATGTAGAACTGTATGAACTACAGTTCTTTGTTTCTGCTTAAAAAACACAGCAGTGGGCACAACAGCATTGTCCCTACAGAGAATAACTTCAGAGGGAATGTTTGCTACATGTATGGCTTTAATCACTGACTTTCTTTGTGTTTATCCTCTTTCAGAAATGGCAATCCTGCCCGTCCTCCTCCTGCTGACACTCTCCATTGCACAGCCTGTCTCCAGTCAAGAGTTGATGGGCCCAGAGCAGGGGGCTGTCCCCAGAGGATGTGGGTGGGGTATAGTCCGCCCGTACACACTCCTATGTGACCTGGACTCTATTTGGGGTGTGGCCGTGGAATCGGTAGCCGCTGGAGGAGTTCTGGCCTCCATCTTACTCGCCCTGGTTCTCCTGTGTCGCCTGCGTCACATCAGTGAGGGGGAGAAGCGAAGTGGTGTGGGCCCCATACTTCTGCTCCTTCTTGGAATCATAGGTCTGTTTGGCCTGAGTTTTGCATACCTTATTGAGCAGGACGAGTCACTCTGTCTCCTGCGGAGGGCGCTATGGGGTGTGTTGTTCGCCCTGTGCTTCTCCTGTCTGCTGGTGCAGGGTGTGCGTCTGCGCAGGTTGGGGCGTGAACGGCGTAGCCCAGGTGGGTGTGCCCTCACCGGGCTGGCGTTGGGGCTGAGTGCAGTGCAGGGGATCATCGCAGCTGAGTGGCTGCTGCTGACCGTGCTCAGAGAAGGCCGAGCCGCCTGCCAGTACCTGCCTCTGGACTTCTCTCTGGCCTGTAGCTACGTCTTGGCCCTGCTGTTAGCCGCACTGACCGCTGCCTCTCTGGCGCTCTGTGGGAAAACTCGACAATGGCGCTGCAACGCCATCTGGCTGCTGGTGACCTGTGTGCTGTCACTGCTGCTGTGGGTGGCCTGGGTGGGCTTCTATCTGTACGGGAACGACTGGCTCGGACGCTCCCCTGAGTGGAACGACCCCACACTGGCCATTGCTCTAGTGGCTCAAGGCTGGCTCCTGCTCTTCTTCCACGCCATCCCTGAGTCTCACCTGTGCCTGAGACCCCCACCACAGCCCACCGCTCCCGACTACTTCGACACCTCTCAGAACTCGACCCGGATGAGGGAGACCAGCTTTGATGATGAAATCCCACTTTCCCACAGGCAGTTTGTGGAGAACCAGGGCTACGGATACACTGATGAGAATGCTGCAGGTATGGTGCAATGCTGTTTAATATGGAATGCATTATTTTCAGACTGTAACAGATGCAATAAATATTGACTAAGGAGAAAGCTTTTTTATGCTTTATATTTAAAAGTGAATGATGCAAAACAATATTTTACTTCTATACAAGCTGAACAGTGGGTAGAATGCCACCTTAATCTTCAGATGCTTCAGTACAAGCCTATTAGTGCAACATCATAATTCTGAATTCATCCTATACTCTTTCACCTCTCTCTTACACCTCTGTCTTGTGTCCAGGCCTGAGGAGTGGCAGCAGTGCCGGGCAGCACAACAGCAGCGGAGGAGCCCGGCCCAGCGCTCCATTCCGCAGTAACGTGTACCAGCCCACAGAGATGACCATGATCCTAAATGGGGGCGCGGTGAGTACAGCCTCCCAGTCACAGGTACACCAGTCTAACTCCATGTAAATCTGCCATCCCAGCCTTCACACTGGCCTGCATGTGCAACCAGAGTTCATCAACTCATTTGGGAATGTGGGGGAGGTGTGAGTGAGTGATGCATGATCATGTGGCTTTAGAGTATCTGTGGGGACATGCATGAGTGGTTTTGACATATGGCAGTGGTTCTTAGACTCAGTGCTAGACCTCGGAAATTATCATCTTACACTTACATTAGCCAAAAGTGTGAAGTAGAGTAGCACTAAAATCCAGTCTTAATAATACTTAAAACAACACTGTTTAAACAAAGGTTAAACCTGTTGCTGGGCAATATGACAAAAAAAAAAAAAAAAGAAACAACTACAACTCCATATGCAGAAATGCAGCCCAAACATTCAAGGAACCTCCACCATGCTTCACCATGCTGTTGCCTGCAGACACTCATCATTGTACTGCTCTCCAGCCCTTTGACGAACAAACTGCCTTCTGCTACAGGCAAATATTTCAAATTCTGACTCATCGGTCCAGAGCACCTGCTGCCATTTTTCTGCAACCCAGTTCCTATGTTTTTGTGCATACTTGAGTCGCTTGGCCTGGTTTCTACATTGGAGGTATGGCTTTTTGGCTGCAACTCTTCCATGAAGACCACTTCTGGCCAGACGTCTCCAGACAGTAGATGGGTTTACCTGGGTACCACTGGTTTCTGTCAGTTCTGAGCTGATGGCACTGCTGGACAGCTTCTGATTCTGAAGGCTAATAAGCTTGATCTGTCTTTCATCTGCTGCACTAAGTTTCCTTGGCCGACCACTGCGTCTACGATCGTCTACGTTGCCCGTTTCTTTGTGCTTCTTCAAAAGAGCTTGAACAACACATCTTGACACCCCAGTCTGCTTTGAAATCTTTGTCTGGGAGAGACCTTGCTGATGTAGTATAACTACATTATGTCTTATTGCTGTACTCAGTCTTGCCATGGTGTATGACCTGTGACATGAGACTGTCTTCCACAACCTCACCTTGGTAGCAGAGTTTGGCTGTTTCTCACCCAGTTTTAAGCCTCCTATACAGGATGGAGTGTTCTTGAACCTTTATTTCCAACCTACATGTGACATTGATGATCATTAGCACCTGTTTGGTAGGCAATTGATATATGTATATGTATGTATGTATATGTGTATATAAAATCATAATCACGGTTTTTCTTATTTTTTTTTATCAATATGGATTTTAATTCTATTAAACATATCCTATTTTCCTGAACAAAAACAAGACAGACTTTTAATTAGCGCCATTCAACATAAAGAATAGTTACATTTATTCCTCCAAAGTCCGAACTTCAAACCACAAGCTTTTACTAACAGGGGATTGACTATGATGTCAATTCAAAAGATTAAAAAGTTGAGCATAGACAACTGAAAATGATTGGATCTCTATTCTGTAAAAAATCTATTAATTACTTAAACCATATTACATACAGAGAATGTCAATAAAAATAGACCAGCATCACCACTAGTTGCCTGCGTACCATAGTTTGAGAACCACTACCACAGGTTACACTCAGAGCAGTTATCAGTGCGTGTGTGTGTGTGCGAGTGTGTGCGTTTTGTGTATGGCTTCTCTTTATGCACTGTGAATGGACACAGTAGCACGGTGCACTCGCCTCACAGTCATTATGAATTAGGCCTGTCAGGCAGTGGCACAACACACCTCATAACACTGCAGCCCAAATGCTGAATCAACACTTTGCTACACGCTAATGTATAGTCCCCATTTGTAGCTATCTTGGCCTATATTCTCATTCACATTGCAGCTCATATAGTTTTATAGTAACATTTACAACCTCCAACTGCACTTTGCATTATTACTATAATCAAGTATTTAAAAGGTTATTAACTGAGAAGCACATTTTGCTATTAAAAAAAAAAGATCTTTGAAACAAGCCATTTAAATAGAAATTAAAATGTTACTGTGCTATGTAGTGCAATGGTGACGACTAATACAGAATTGTGTTCTTCCATCCATTCGTCTCATTTTACTGTATGTCTTATCTGATGTCTTAAGTGAAAATCCAATTCTGAGTTCTGGTAAAGTCCCTAGCTATAAAATGTTGTCTGCTGGTATTGATTGATTGGACTGTTTATATCCAGCAAATATACGGGTTTACAAGACTGCAAGGCTGCCTTTACACTTACACACACACCAGACCAAAACTGGAACTAAAGCTGGACTAGACCAGGAGTAAACCTGAACAGAACCAAACCAAGTCTCAAACCAGGATCAAACCTGGATAAGTGATGCAGCCTAAGACACAGATAAACATTATCATCCCAATTACCTATTCCACATATCCTCTTAGTGGCCCTAGATGTTCAAATACTTTCTTGCCTTGAGATCTCAAATTTTCAGTTCTCTCCAAATCAAATTATGTAGAAAAATGTTATGAAATACATCCCTGAACATGAACATTTATATGAGTGAGACACACAGCTTTTCCTAAAAAATAATTCCTGTTTTTATCTTCTGCAGGTGCCCTCAGCTCCTCCCACCTACACAGGGCGACAGCTGTGGTAAAGAATCATGTTTTGAGAAGACGACGTGTTGAGGAGGATGAAAACAGTGAGGAGTGCTGAGAGATGTGTTGGACTTAAAAAAAACAAACAAAAAACATTGTCGCCAAGTGGGCAGTTTCACTTTGTACAGACTTAATAACTGTCTGTGTGCCAATCAACTTGTATTGTTTAAGTGTATATGGGACTCAGAGACAGTGGGCAATGGAGGGCCGAGCTACAACGTTTTAGAGGAAAGTTAAAACTTAAGTAAACAAAAATGCAAAAAACAAATCATCTGACTCATATTATATCTGTCAAGGTGTTGTAGCATTATTCTCCAAAGAGCAGCACTAAAACAACAGAAAAATCGTTCCAGTTTTCCGGCCAGTCAGACTGTGTCTTTGCTAAGATGGAAAACCTTTGGCTCTGTCCTCCATCTATCCACACAGAAGAGCACATGGGCATCTGTACAGCATAAGTACCGCCCTATATTAAAATAGAGTGTATACATCATCTCAACTCCAGTCTCCCTCCGATCTCCTATCCCTCCGAACACTCGCATTTCTCACCCTTATTTACACGCATGGAACTCAAAACTGTGAAGTCTACCTGACCACAGCACAGAGCCAGTGCATAAGGACTTTGACGCTGCTAATGGACTTGTTAAATACAGGAAGAATCTGAAGGACTCTGATTGGACAGTTGGGACGTCAATTATCAGCGAATCTAGGTCACACTGCTGTGCTCTCCGGTGAGCAAATGTCACTTTAAATCAGCAGGAAAAGAAGAGCGGAAACGCGACGGCTTCCTTAGTATGTTTTGTATGTTCGGACACTTGAAAGACATTCAGATAACAGGGTTGCCAACTGGTGCTAAATACCCCATAGCATATTACAGCTCTGCACAACTTCCTAGTGAAAAAAATTACATTATAGTGTGCAAGACATATAAGCTTGTGCGACGATAGACTGAAAGATGGTCTATAGGGGACACTCCAATCCTACAGTAACAAGATGGCGCCTGGTTCGTCTGTTTTGGGGGCGGCGGCCATGCTGTCGTGTCTATCTGGTGGAGCGTCCAGGAAGTCAGTGTGCCAAGAAAGGACTCACGTTTCTCAGAGTCTACATTTCACACTTCTGTCATCACAGGCTCTGTACATAGTATGGTGTAAGCTTATTTACTTTGATTTACTTTAGTCCTACTGAAGAACTGACAACTTTTTTAAGTTGATTTGCCTTGTGTTCCTACATTTGATTTTTGTTCTATTAAGCTTTTTTTCTGATTTATTTTTTATGATTTCTTGATGTCTTGCCAATAATAGACATGTTTTGATTTTTTTTTTATTGCATGTATAAGTTGTAAATTACACTCAAGTGTTTTCTGCAGCAACTTGTAGTATTTCTGTCAATATGTCTGCTTCCTTTATTTAGTATATTGATGCAGTGTTCATAGGTACATTGTGGAATATTTGAAAGGGGGTGAAAAAGTACTTCAAGTTAGTGGTACTGTTCTTAAAGCAGTTCTAAACTAAGTAACGACTAAAGAGACTGGGGGTCAGACCTTGACCACTGCTGTATGTATTCCACTGGTAATTCTAAAATAGCACTGGTACCAACATGCCACTTCTCAGCCAATCAAAACCAGTCTCCACATGGGCTGGTCCTGGAATAGGAGGCGTTCAAGTACTGTGTGTGTTTTCACTTACTGTGGAGTACAAAAAAAGTAACACGTGAATTTGTAGATTTTGCACTTGTCAACTACCTATCTGTGCATGCTTCTCACCATTTCAACATGTAAGACCTCCTTGAAACGTACTTTTGAATACTAACTATAAAGGTCATGTGACAGCAATCATCCAATTCTTCACTCTGTGTGTCTGTGCTTTCTCAAATGTATAATGGAGTGCTGGGGCAAGACAAAAGGTCAGAGGAAATGGACTAGAACACAATGGGATCATAAAATAAACTTCTGTTGAGAATCTTCTGACTCATATTATCCGTGACTGTGATGAAATTTGCACAGATCTTCTCCACGTGGTTCAGTTTGTCATCCCTGGACCAAAAAACCCCCCTCCCCTCTGGCTTGTTGTTGGCTGTCCTCATAATATGTCTTGCATTCAGACTGTTCCACGAGGCAGATGACAGGGTTGATATTCACAGCTGTGACGGTGCAGTGACGCAGCATGCCTATGTATAGAACCTGATTCTTCTGATTAGAAAATTGAAAAAAAGTTCATTCATCTTCAATAAAAGTGTCATGTTTGTAGCTAATTTGTAACTGGGTGTGGCGTTTTCTTCATGCACAGGTCTAGTTAATTGCAATGGTTAATTCAGACTCAAACTAGATATTTCTAAGTTCAGCTGTTAATGAAAGACTTTTAAATAGTTAAACATTTTCAGTTTGATTGCGCATTACTGGCTTTGATAAATAATGCTTTAAAAAGTCAACAGAAGATATGCCATGCAGACTAAAATGGGGCAAGGCAAAAGCTCTCAAACCTATTACATATCTCTGTGTATCTAACCCAAAATTTACTCACAAGACTACAGTTGCAAAGGAGTTAATGCAAAAACATATACAGAATAAGAAAGAATGTGTATTAAAACAGATTCAATTTGTGAGTTTAATCTGCCTTTTTATATATAAAAATAAAGAAAAATACCAAATCTTCAGCTCACTCAGTCACTCACTAACTTCCCTTTTCTGATGTTGCCCCATATAAATCCTTATAATCTAAATAATCTTTGGTCACCTGATTAATCTACTAAATGACTTCAGGCCTACTGCCCTCAAGAACTGTTAATACACACTGCGCTGGCAATATGACAAAAACATTTTGACATTTACCACACACACACACACACACACACACACACACACACACACACACACACACACACACACACACACACACACACACACACACTCTTCCACTGAAGTCTGAACTCGGCCTCAAACCACATGCTTTTAAAGTGAAGAGCCATAAAGCACATAAAAGTCAGTGGCTCTAAATAAAACCTCACCATTCAGAATAAACAGAGTGCTTTGACAAAGAATGACACTTCAGCCTAACCCAGCCAACATTAAAAACAGTTCACTCTAGTGTATGTATAAGCAGTCATTTGTGGTGTTTCAGTTCGGACTGGTCCCAGGAGCGCACTGTTATCTGACTTTGCAGTGACAGTCTGGTGCCGCGCTGTGATCCAGTTACAGAGAAGCCCAGAGCTGCCAGACTCATTGGAGCTGGATCAGAGATCCCCAGAAAGAAATGTCCTGTTTTATCATCCAAGTCAATGGCAGCTGTCCCTCACTCATCCACCAAACCTTTCATAGGACCTCATAGGACTTTGGTGTGAGGCAAAAACCATTCATCACATGACCACCAAGAAGAGGAGAAAGGAAGAAATACAGCTTGAAAAGAGATAAAATAAAAGTCTGTCAGGATCATTCCTTTACCTGAAATCACTGACACAAGAGAAGACAGTGTTTTATATCGGCAAGCAACCTTAGAAGGGTGTACAACCATATTCCTGAGTTTCTAGCATAAGGATTCTTTCCTGATTTGAAGGATATGGCATGGCAAAGGTCCTCTATTGTCATAGCAAAAACACAGTTCAACTCAAAACATTATATCTTGGGGATAATTTGTCTGAAACTTAAGTATAGGCTTTACAAGAAACCTATATCTTGTCTAATGAATAATGTAAAAGTAAATACAACAGTGACATTCATCCTTACTCATGTACACAGCATCTGGCATAGAGCAAATTCAGAAACAAAAGCCATTTAGAATTTCAGTGAAAGGTTGAATGGAAAGAAACATGGTCATAATGTAGTTAATGTTAAGAGTGGAAGATTGGAGCAAAAGCAAGTAACTATGACGGCTCTTAGACAGGTTTGGTATACAACTAGGGCAAGCTAGTTAATTAATTACACAAACAAATACATTATCAGAAAAACATTCCCTTTTGCATCCATTAATTCATTTTGATTTACCATGTCACCCACCAACTGGATGTTTTGGAAAGTGGGAGGAAGCTAGCTCTCACTACATAATAGCCATACATTAGTTGTATCAACCTGATTCGAACAACAGTGTAAAAACATGACATTTATCACCATTGTTCATTCATTTTATTTCTTAACAATCTGATCTTTAACAGAAATCCACAGTTTCACACATGCTTCATTGTGCACCCTTTGGCCTGTTGTGCAAGTGTACATATAGCACAGGAAAAAGGAAATGACAATTCAGAAAATATGATTTGGCGATCACGTAGTCAGCACTCAGCTGAGGGTGCTCAGGGAGGGCTTACAAGCTTGTAATATTTCCTACTTCCTACAGTATAACATGGGACGTCGTGCGTAGTGTTAATTTACAAGGCTGGTAAAAGGAAGCCATCTATTAAAAAGGCAATGAAAGCAATAATCTAATTACATGTGCATCTCTCGGTCCATAAATCTCAGCCTGGACATACCCAGTTGGTCACAGTCTTGTTTAACGGCAAGTTTGACTGATCACATTGGTCAGCATTACATCAGCTTAATAGCTATAAGACAATAAATAGTGTATGGTACAATACAAATGAAAAGCTATTACTTCAAAAAAACTACAGGCAAATATATAGGCTGGAGAGAACAAGGAGGTTCCATTGTAAATCACTGCTATGTTTTGAGATGATGTAATGATTATGCTCTCAATATTTCTGGTTATGCTATCTCAAAAGTAGGTTAGGTTATAGCTATTGCATGAGAAGTGTTTCTAAACAAACTTTTGATTGATAATATAAAGGGGAAGTGGAAAACTAATAAAACGATTCACATAATGTTCAAACTGCAAATGCCTGAAAGACCGTGATGATACAGCTTGGTAGAATAGGACTACTTCTGTTTGACACTATAAGAACTACATCAGTATGTTTTATTTTTTGTATGCAAGATAATGAATAAAATAATTTGAAATATTGTAAGTTGCGAAATGCATTCAGTTATTCATATGGGTTTCATTGGGGCTATGAGACCCCACTAAAGAAGGAGAAATTGCAGCCAGTGAGTTCACACTGGAATCAGGTACAGTGAACTTAACCATCAGAGCATCAGAGCCTATGTCAGCCAGCCCGCCCAAACTGGGGGTCAGCCACTCACCAGGGGTCACCTGGATGGTGGGGGTGTGGACCACGGTGCTCTGCGGAGTCGGCGACACGACCTGAATAGAGAAGTCTGAGTTCTCCAGCTGAGGGCTTTCAGGAAGATCAGTCATGGACGAGCCAACTGAAAGAATAAAACAAAATGTACATGAACTCACACAGACAACCTGTGATCAGTATGAACATTCATGGTCCTTTTCAGGTCATTTTTTTTTAAAAAGTGTGATTATCAACTAAAAAAGGGGGGTTCATTTGTGCTTTTTTAGCGAGACTTGTTTACCAAAACAAATCAGCTTGCCAGTTGTATTTCCATTTAAGACAGTTCTTTCTGGTCAGATTGTGTTAAAACAAGACAGACTTTGAGTAACAGTTTTAGACACAGCAATGCCTCCAGTTAGCTTTGTCCCCCCCAAGCAATGTTGATGACATCACTTAAAGGTATCAATAAATTTACTACAGCAGAGTTCATATCTCTTTGGCACCACTGAGAGCAGTAGCCTGTAGACGTACAATTTACAGCAGCATTTATCACACAATAGAAAGGCCAAGATTCTCCATAGTAGTATTTTCAATAGCAAAGTTTTTGGTTGGACTATTTTAGAACTCTGTTGTTTTTAATATTATTAAATCAAAGGTATGACTCATGTCGTGCCCTGTATTTGGAGGATGTTATTCTACCCCATGGTGTAATAAATATCCACACGTCAGGCCCAGTCAAGGACAGTCTTGTTGTGATGCATGATCTGTTGAACGCAGCACCTGTCCAACTGCCCGTGACCTTTTGACCTCTGACATATCCTTGTGTGGTGTCATTATGGTTCACTTTGTGTTGCAGTTCTTTTTTCCCTACTTCAGGGTAATTCTGATTTCAGACTGTGAAATGGCAGAGGAGATATCACGTGTTAGCCTCCTCGGGTCAGTTGAGATGAGTGCAGCTGTTACCAGGTCAGCTTAAAGAATGGGGGGAGGGGGCCCAGACTGTTTTAAAGTGTAACATTATTTTTTCAAAACAAAATGAAAATTTAACTCTTTTTCTTATTTTATAGTCACTTTGTGGTCTACTTTATTAGGGATTTTAATTTGGGTGCACAACATTCGAACTACGTAATGCAATGACCACATAACAAGCAACATAATCTTCTTGTCAGTTCAAGTTAAATCATTCCAGCTCAACAGTGTGCAAGTGTGCAAGCAACATGTTTGTCCATACAAAATCTAGTGTTGTGTACATCACTGGAGCTGACTTTAAGTGCTTTAGCCTTTTTCATTAGCGCAACAGTCTGGACATGTTATGTGTATCTCGTGCCTGGGGTAGCCTGTATACTGTGAAGTCAGCAGTAGTGGAGCATGAGCAGCTGTGGCAGAGCAGTGCAGAGGTGGCATGGTCATAGCCACAGCCATTGTTGTGAGGAATGTGTGATTATGATAGCCCTATTGTTTGTATGGAGAAAAACAGTAAAGTGTGGCTAATAGGACATATTTTTCTTTACATATTTACATAAATAGGATTCTGTAAAGTTAACACTCCAGCAACCATAGACAATACTTAATACATTATCTAGTTTATTCATGCAGGAAAAGGCAAATCGAGACCATGTATAATTTGTTGAACAAACTTACATGAACCTATATAAATATAGAGAATAATTACTGTACCCATGCTGTTATCTATATTTGCACACTAATAGTGCGAGACAACAGCTCATAACTCTCTACTATGAAAATGTACTTTTAGAAAAATAAATGATCAATTGGCAAGTTAAAAATGCCACATGCTGCCCTCTTGGCAGAAAAAAAAATATAAAAATCAGTGCCCACAATAATGACTAAAGCTATAGCAACTCTTCTGGTTTATGTCCCAGAACTGTCCTGTGTATCTTTCACTTCACTGTTTGAACACAGTCAAAAATAGAAAGATGATCTGTCATTTATCCTGTCCATGGCCATATCTGATTAGAGCAACTGAAATCTTTGGTATGAATCTAGCATAGTATGCGGCAGTATTTGTAAGTGTAAAATGCTTGTACCTCTGCTTTCTTGTTGTGCCCAGAACTTCTCCACTGTTTTGACTATGTCCTGATTGTCTCTCAGTTCCTTCTGCCACTGTCGGAGCTCTTGGACATCTGGCCGTGCCCTCACCTGAAGAACACACATAAAAGCAAAAATAACAATAATGCAAGAAAATTCAACAGAAAATTTGTGTCCAATTTGATGGTGGCAAGAAAGGCAGGACATAGACAACACTGGCTGAGGGGTATGTTACAAATTAATACTAGAATAGGCAAACTAGAGCTTGTTTATTGTTTAATTGTATGGTAAAAAATTGAAATGATGTATACATGGATGGATATCTAATTAATAACAGCTTTTAGTGCTCAGATAAAATTCTTGCTTTAGAGTCGTTTAAATGCAGTAAGCTTTAAATGATCATTCTTTCTGTCTTTGGTAATCCTTTAAGTTGCAGAAAACTCCTGGTGCAGTGTTTGTGTATCTGTGTGGGCTGTTGGTATTCCCGTGAGATTAATAAACAAGGTTGTTGAAAAGAAAATGCCTCTAAGCTTTAATTTACTTTACTTGTTTGGTATCCTGTAAGCCTCTTGCCTTTTCACAAAACTTTCTCTCTCCAAATCCTTCTCATCTCTGATCCTCTATGCACAGGTTCTTGAGTGCCCGGCTATTCAGCATGTCTGAGAATAGGCCTGTTATATAATGCACAGACTGGTGGAGAATTTGGCTACAGCGAGAGTGCGGCAATAGCTAATTCACTCATACAAATGTAAATCAGGGGTCCAGGGTCAGAGAGGTTCTGTTTTCTTCTGCCACCCTCATTCATCTGACACGTTGCCACAGTGAATCTTCTTCACACAATATAAATGCATGAGCACTGAAATGATTTATAATACATGATATTTAGTCATGACGTGTCTCACATTCAGACAAACAGAGATCCTGGAAAGTTGCCACTGTGCAGCATTTGAGGGATGTCTGTGTATGTACAGCAGCAAAGCTTGTTACACAGTTAAAGTGTTGTTGATCCCCAGGGGTAAGTAGTGACATAAAAAAGACAAGTTGCCAAGTTGACAAAAAAAGAAGTTGCTACAAAGTGTTTATCTGATTATATTTTTCGTATTTTGAGCACAAGCTTTATTTTAAGGCGCAGTATGTAACTTTCTGGAGGTGGCACGTCACCTGCATGATCCATAGTTAAAACCATACTTTGGAACATTCTTCAAGTTTATTATATTATTTTTATTTATTATTATTTATATTATATCATATTTATAATCAAAGGAACCATATATCCATGAAGACAAGCAGGTGGAGGCCATTCCCCAGGCCAAGTAAGAGTCAGGTTGATCAAGATGCATGTTTTTCAGTGGATTAAACACAAAAATAAAACACAAAAACATGCATTTCTCTGTCTATCTTTTGCCTAAAAGGGTACATACTGTGGCTCTAAAAATATATTTTACAATGTGTGCTACATCCACATCATAAAACACAATTATAAAAAAAAAAAAAAAAAAAAAAAAAATGGGGACCAATGGTTTAGACTAGGGATTTGTGTTAATTCCAGTTCATAAGGAGTAACTAAATTAGGACAAACCAAGCAAGAATCATGAAAAAAATCAGGACAGTTTGAAACAACAACAAAAGGGAGCTGCTATATATTGGAAATTGGAACTAAACTCAACTGAACTCATTACCAAACCCTTAAACTGCAAAAGATCCATGAGTACAACCTGAAGTAGTCCACCTAGTATCAACCAACCACCAAATACAGGCTGCTGCACACTAAACACCTGTTCTATTCTTAAGATGCCTCCATCTTTCAGCTTTTCTCCAGGCACAAATGGTGATGCACAAAGGCATTATAATCACAGGCCTAGACCACATCACATGCGCTATGCTCTCCACAGACCTGTTATTTCTCCTGTCACCAAAATCCAATGCAAAACACTAAGCTACAGCATATCTGTGTAGCTTGCCATATTGTTGACTAGATAGGAACAATAAAGTGACTGGATAAGTGGTCACTAAATCAAAGGTATAGATTGCTAATTAGCCCTAGACCTTTTGTGTAACGATGTCTCTGATTGACAATGCACCAGACCTATTTTCCATCCAGTTATTTATCAGTGGCTGTAGACCGTTCATCCGGAATCACAGACCCACTTCTGCTGTTGACTGTAAAGCTTGCAGAGTGGTGAGTGCGCAGTTCTCTTTCAACCAGCTCTATTAGTTTATGCCAAATACAATATCACTCAGTACGCACCATGGCCCACTTTCCAGACAATGGTGCTAAAGCTTTAAGGTTATCCTGTGCACCAGAGTAGAAATTTTGAAAGAATGGGCCTAAGACATGCTAGCTCAAACAAGGCCAAACTATTATTATTATAATTTTTTTTTTTTTTTTTTTTTTCAAAATCCTAAAAACAGCTATATTCATGATTTCCTTGGCATTTAAGCATTATGTGGTATGTCAGTATGTTGTGTTTACATTATGGCATAAGATTCTAGGAACACCAAGCTTTAAACATGAGGTGGAGGTTTGAATTCAATAGTAGAATTTGCTTCTAAAGTGTAAAACTGCAGATGTTTTGACCTGGTTTATGGTCTACATCGCTGTCATTACTATCTGTCCAAACTGAACAAAAATTTGTTTTCACTGTCAGTACACATGAATGTGTGGATCAATATTAAATTAAATCAGGTGCAACTGTGGCCTTTAAGAGGACTTTAAGTTTTGTGGCTATATAATGTATGTAAATGTAAATAAATTTAATGTATAATGTGGATATAATTAGTATGCAAATCGGCTGTTTGTCGTAAAAATAAACAATTGCAAAATGTATATATGATCAGATCTTTTGTGACCTCCTGCTTGAATAAGTGGAGATTGCTTTCACACATTAGATTAGAGAAGACAACCCATGTCTGTATTTATTTGTGTACTTAATAAATGTTCACATGCAGAGATAGAGGAAATGGCCTTGATAAAAGCTTCTCTCCTTGGCCACAAAGCCCTGATACTGATATCCTAATATGAAAGCCTATTTATTACCAGCACCCTCAGCAATCCATCGGAGTGGAGTAGATGTGAAGAAGCGTGAGGCATCTTAGCCTTCACACTGTTTATGTGTAAGTCATACATATGTGTACATTATGGCATCAGACATGGATGAATGGATTAGAGCTAGCCATGGAGCTCAGTGCAAAGAAGATTATGTAATGTAAGTGCTTACGTTTCAGTTATTCCCACTGCTGCAGTGTCCCATGTGATTGGATGAGACAAATGAATAATGGAAATTAATGGGGAAATGATGAAAGGAGGCAGATAGCCTCTTGTGTGTCCAGGGGCTGGGCCTGTCTGATACACAGGCGCTCTGCAGTGAGCGCTGCGTCAGGGAGCTTATATAACAGCAGCAAACGTGAAAGTGAGGGTGCAGCGCGCACATGGGGGCTGGACAAGGCACTATGCAGAGGTCCCCTTTTATTCACAAGACTAAGCCCATATAATGAAATGACACTGTGTTATGGTTATGTTCTAATAGTTAGCACTTTCTTCCTTATGTTTGTTGGAAAGTATGTACTTCTTCAAGAAATGAGAGTGACAAAGATAGACTGTTCAACATCACCAGCTATAGTATGTAAATTTGATTTCACCATGAAGTGGCTGCTGGCAACTATAAGTGTCAGATACATGTTGTCGGGCAGAACTTAGCCAATAAGCAGGTGAAACTAGTTATAATTTAAGACAATATCCTTAAAGATCAGCTTGACTTTTGTCTTCTCAATAAAATATATTGTATTTGTTGCACACATTTGTGACAGCTCTGATACAAACTGTTACACGCCATCACAACAATGTCCTTCACTCCAAATATCTCTGGTGCACACTGAATAAGTTATGAAACTTAAGTCAGTCCCTATTTATCTGTATGAGTTCACTGACCCCAGTCCAACATCTAACTAAAACATAGATGTCTTTTTATTCATTTCATTATATTCCTTGACATTATGCAGTATTATTGTATGCATCTACATTTTCAGTATTTTATTTTTCAACCCTAGCCTGTTGACCACTTATAGGATATTACTGATTCAATTAATTACATTAGATCAGCATCCATTGAAGGAAAGCAGTTGTACAGGCTTGGCAGCAGGCTCAGTACTGCTGCCACACATTGTTTTTTTTTTTCTGGGATAGTACTGCCCTCTGGTGGTTGTTCAGCTAAACATAACTAAAATAGCATAACTATCGGGGCTAATTGCATTTGGCAACCCTATTGCCCTATTGCCAACCCTATTGAAAACTCCAGAAAATTTGAAAGAAGGATTTATACAACACAACACATGTTCAGGAGCCTGAAAATTGTGAGTGTGACTGAAAACTGTTAACTAAAGCTAAGCTAACAAGCTTGTGCCTGTAATGTTAATTGAAAGGGAGTCAGTCAGCTCTCTATGGTCAGATTGTGCTAAAATAAAGCTCAGATTAAAGTCTAAGTAATAGAGTAATAGAGCCTCAGACAGAGCAGTGTCTACAGTTAGCATCACACCCCAAGGGAAAGCTGATGACATCAAGGAAAAGGTACAGAGTATGTGAATGGGGGTTGATATCAAAACGATTTAAGAGCGTAAGTGTTTGATTAAAACTGAAAGCGTGCCTTACAGAAGGAGGAACTTAAACAATATCGTAATCAATTAGTTTAACCAGAGGAGAAACAACTAGAAAAGTATCAAAAGGTACGGCAGCAAAGGCCGGCAGCAAACTGCAGGGTTTGCTCACATTTTACATGTTCTTCTTTGGTGATGTGTTAGTGGTGTATGACATGGTCTAGATGTATTTTGTTCAAACTGTTGTTTTTTTTTTACCTTGTATCCTCTCCAAAAGGACTGGATAATCAGAGAGGCCTGTGCTTCAGTTAGTAGTAAAAATAAAGGCATGGGCGGCCGAGGACTAAAAATAAAAGAGTCAAGAGAGAAAAGTTAATATCCTCATCAGTGATATGGTGCTGGAGATAGAACATTCATTTAAGTGTAGGCTGAACATTTCACCTTCAGTAGACATCGATGAAACGTCTGAATAAAGAAGACCCTGTGCCCTAAATCACATCCTTCTATTTGATTCTATTAATTTGATTCACTGTAATACTCCATTATATGCTGGGTTATACATTAGTTGCGATACATTTTCAAATCAGACAAAACTAGAAAACTGAATGAAGCATAGACATGTACATGAAAGTGGTCCTTACTGCATGCTAAGCCAGTTCTTCACAAATGGGATGTCCCTCCACTGTACTGGCTTCCATCCTTGTCGATGTGGGTTTTGGCTGTGAAAAGTAGCAGACAATCAAATGACATATTTGATTTAAAAAGGTGAGAATTCAGTGTCATAGGAAAAACGCTTACTTGTAAAGCCACTCAGTCAGGAAGTCACATGGATTAAATGCAGTTACCTTTCGCTAAAACATTGCAATGTATCATTTTTAAAAAAAGAAATAAATCAACAGAAAACTCATTAGGCACTGCTAAAATATAAAGAGTAAAATGTAAAAGGTTGGAAGAGATGTCAAACTATGTAGCCTAATTAGACTGTATTTGATAGAAATGCACCTTTAAACATCCCTGTTTCATAGCTTCTTTCTGCAAAGCCTCAAGTCCAGGTAGTAAAACAGGGAAAACAGTCTTCTCCAGCCATTCTATGCAAGGATCTAACATACAAGTATGCAGATTGAAATAAATAATGTGCCTTAGCACAGTTACAGGTTGTGTGGGTCAATGGCTAAGACTTACGTCCAAAGTGTTGAGGAGGTGGTGTACTTTGGGTTGATTGTGGCTGCGGGCTCAGAACATTGGGCTTGCTCTGAACAGCAGGAGAGGGCAAACCTCTGGAACAATGAAGACTTGCATATCCCTGAAACTGAGAAGAAATACACACTTTTAAATGAATTTCCAGTGAGGATTATTATGATTTTCCTCTGTGCACAAAATACACTCCATGTTTCTTGCTGACCCTGGCAGGCGTGTGAGTCCCGGAGCTGGGTTGGGACATGGACATTTGGATGCAGGCTTGTGTCAAGTCCGAGCACGATGCACTTGGAGCATTTTCCGATTCAAACACTTCTAAATCTGGTAATCATTTAAACAAAGGTAGTACAAGAATATGCGGGGAAACAACTTAACCAAAACACCACTTTACAGCAGGATTACCTTCGGACACTTGCTGACAATGGGAGTTTCGAAGCCCGCCTGTTTTTGCGCTCATTTCGACCAGTCCTCGTTTTTTGGTTGCCTTGGACGCGAAAATCACTAAGGAAACAGGCTCACCTGTACTTCCGGTGTGGTGCTACAAGTAAATTAAAGATGAAATGAAAAACGGCGAGAATGATTTTTACGTAGATTTGAGTGTGTATTTCTACCATCTATTAAATTATCTACTGATATAGCCATAAAGGTCAAAGTATAAAACTAAACTGAACAGCCACACCACTAGCAGTTTTCGTTTTTGGTCGCTAGAGGACGGAGTTGTGACCGTTAAAAATGGATGAAAATGGTCAGGAAAGCAAATGTAAAATTTCTTTATTTAAAATCTTTATTGGAATATATTCCAAAGCCGTTAAGTCATCTCATGACTGAACAAAAATAGCGCTTTTTTTATCTTAAAAAAGTCCCAAGATGTTTCCAAAATGCACAAAACAGTTTTTATAACAAAATATACATTGCAGTAACTCATAATTTGTGGTCACCAACCGACTTGTTAATAAATAACATTTGAACAAACTTTGTACATAACATTTCAGCCTTTCTCATCTTTGCAACCAAAATTAACTACACATTGGTTTCTCAAATATTGTGAAGACCGGTGCCACTTTTTTCTTTTTACAGTGCATTTCTTTACATCATAAACACAAAGTCATGATTAACTTCAAATAAAAACAGTTATGTGACAGATTTATAACAGAAGCCAGAAAAACTACTGTAAGGTTACTAGTACTAGACATGTTTTAAACATAAGAGGGATATGGTGAAGTCTTAATTCTCAAACTAAATGAAAAGTTCCCTCCTGTGAGAAAATAAAACCGGTACAAACAAAAACAAAACCTTCACACCCCCTTCCTGATCCATAAGTTCATTAGTATTTTATATGATTTTGAGGTTAAAATCCAGGCAGTGGACTGTCTGATAGACCACTTTTTAAAATCCATGATGCATGTTAAACCAAGCTTTGTTTGCCACATGCTAATACATGTTGGGGATTTACACAACCCTTTTAACTGCTGCACATAATAAATAATAAAGCCATATACAAATACTATCATTAGAGTTCAGCTCAGTGGTAACATTGGGTTTCTATGGACAGAGGAAGACTTTCATTATGTCTCCACAAACATTCAAAACCTGCCTAGTGTATATTCTATTGCCACTGTAAACATCATATAAAGATGAAACATAAGAATCAACAAATAACATAGCATGTCTAGTGTGTCAGGCAAAGATGTAGTGGCTTCAAAGCTAATACAAATGACAAAAATAATGTCAGAAGTGAAATTCTATCCTTTTTTAGGCATCCTTACTGAAAAAACCAGAACGGTAGATTTTGTCCAGTTAGTGAGTCTTAAACCCTCACAATATATCAGTGCAAAAGCATTTGAAAAAGGAAGAGATTGCTAGCGTCTTTTGTGGTTCATTTCCTGTTTGTGTTCTTCGACAGCCATCATTATATATATAATTTTTTTTTCCTTTCATATATTTTCTTCTTCCTGTACAAACAAAACGCATGCATAAAGAAATTTGGATCCTCCTTCTCTGGCATGAAAAATGTCCAACTATATCGAAGTGTTTATCCATTTCTAAAAGTTGGCTATGTACAGATGATGATATGTCTCCATGGATACGTTGACACTGATGCCTGGTTTATTGTGGTTGTGGTTCTCCGTGAACTCTGAAGCGGTAGAGGCAGGTGTATTCTGGATGACCCCAGTTAGACAGCACACGGACCTCAATGATCTGGAACGCCTTTTCGTTGGGCTCCTGATAAAAGAAAATGTTGAAATTCAGGTCTGCAGGGTAATACAATGGTGCAAAAAGTACTGAAAATATGAACTCAAGTAAAAGTAAAGTAAGATGATTTTAGTAGCATTTTAAAGTATTTTTTTAAATTATTTTTTTCTTTAGAAAACTTAATTAATTCAACTGATTGAATCATGTTTTAAAAAGCAATTAACATTGTTTTTTTTTAGCACTGGCCAATCAGAGCAGGCGATGCAGTGACATCAAGTGTGTTTTTCGATATTGCAAGAAGCAGAGAGACAACCATGGATTGGGATGATTGGTACTTTTACTGTACTCAGTCCTATGATTTTAAATAGAGGGAATTACAAATACAAAAAAGGTAAAAAAGTAAAATTACCCCAAACTGTTCTCTCTACTCTACTCTACTCTACAAATACTAATTACTGTCATTGAGTAATTATTTACTTTTCACCCTTTCTAATATATTATACATTAAAGGCATTTACCATGACGGGAAACGTTTGAAGTGAGTCTCCATCTTCTTGGTAAATATAGTTCCCAAGAAGTTTTCCTTCTTCTTGATACTCATCATCCAACCCCTTAAAATAAAAAAAATAAAAAAAACTTTAGTTCCAAGTCTGCTTTACAAGTTACAAGTTACCCAACAGTCACTGCACAGGCTACATACAAAGACTGTGAAGTTGCGTGGAGCACTGGTGATGTTTCCAGTTGGCGATAGTGTCTTGGGAATGTGCTCGACACAGAAAGATGTAGGCACGACTCTCATAGACAGCCGGATCACCAGGTAGCCCTGAGAACCTTTGAATGCCCAACAGTTCCCCGGGTACACGTCAGGCTGAGAAAAGGAAACAAGACAGCTGTAAAATACTAAAACATCATAGTTAATATCCTGATGTTTGATTTTAAAGTGGATCGTCTTACCTGGATGACTACTCGAGGAGACTGGGAGAAGTACCAGAGGGGAAGACCAAACAGGCTCATGAGAGCAGTTTTTGTTTCATACGTCTCAGAGCAGCGGGTGCTTAAGATGCTGCCTCCTGAAATGTATGCCATACAAAAAAGTATGTAAATAAAATGTGTAATTTGTATACAAAAAAGGTTAATACATTAGTTTGCCAAAAAAGTAATAAAACATGATAATATTGAATTTTTTTTTTTCATTTAACTACAATCTTATCTTGTGTAATTTGCAGTGGCAAAACAGTGAGGAGCAAAGAAACTAAAAGCTTATTAAGTACACCATCATCTGGATCAACAATCTGCTTGTTAATACCCTGACGTCCTCCAGCCTGGCTAATGCCGACCTCCATGTTACATAATAGATAAAGAGGAGTGAAGAAGGAGGACAAACCCTAGATACAGTATACTAGGGCTGTCTTGCATAAAGTCTACTATACTGACCTCCAGATTCCAGGGCAAAGTCCACCAGGCCGGTTCGATCTTGAGAGAAGAGCTTCAAAGCATTTTGGACGATCAATTTAACATGCTGCAGAACCAAAAACAATACCAAAGTTTATTCTCAATTCAACTTTTTACAATCTAATGAGACAAAGCAATAGAGAAGAAGTGGTACCTCCTCTGTGAGCCCCTCCTCAGAGGCTGTGTGCTGGACGGTCCCTGTGACTGTCTGAACGATGCTCTGTGTGTGAGACTGGACCTCTCCCATGGTCTGGGCTTTGTTGAGCTCCAGCTGTAGCGACACATTTCGGAGGATGTTGAGCTCGAGTTCGGCCAGAGCCGCCCTCAAGTCTGGGGTTCTGGTGTAGTGCTGCGACAGCCAAAGCAGCAGGGACTCTGGTACCTCCCCCCCATTATCACTGCCGTAGAACAGGGCCTGCAGTTCTTTGCGCACTTGGGAAGACACCTCAGAGGAGATCTGTGAGGACATCTGGGTGGAAAGCTGAGAGCCAAAAATATAAGATTTAGTCTTTTACATTAATATAGAATAAGCTCATCAACATGTAATTTTACACCCCATATTTCATTTTACTTAAATTAACCACATGAAATACAGAATACAACTTGCCAAGGCAAATCTAGCTTTCCACACTGTCTAAAAATAACCAGTGAAAATGTAACAGTTCCTTCCTCTCATTATTTTTGACATAGCAGGCATGAACACATACAAAGGAAGGTCATACTGAAGATACAATTCATGTTTAATACAGTTGCAAACAAGTGACTAAAATGACTCCCAATTCAAATTCAATCTGTTTCTTAACCATTTGGAGTACAGACAAATCAGCCAACCGATATATCAGTCTATCTCTAAGAGGACGTTCTCTTTTATCAGATGGTGGACAAAAATAAAATACAAAGGGCCCAAGTAGCCCACTGACTCTTAAGCCTTTACCCGTCAGTGGGCACTAAACAATAAGAAAATGAACTTTAGTAACACATTCCCCTATTACACAATATTTATCCATTAAACAGAAGCAATTTAGCAAAACCAGCAGTTGATTTGTATCCACTTACAGTCTCGTGTAGAGTGTCCAGCTGCTCACACTTCCCCTTGCATCCAATCACACCCTGCAGATCATCTCGGATTCTGCCCAGCTCCAACTCCAGTCTCTTCACTTGGGCCAGGAGAGCGGCATGGTCCTCCTGCTGTACGCCCACACTGACAGGAACAAGAGCCAGCTTTAAAACTCAGAAAACATATTCCCAACAGTAAATGTTTACATATTTCTTCCAAACATGTTACCTGACAGGAGCTGCATCTGCAGCCTGTTTTTCACTTTCCTCCCTCTCAGACTCAAAGTGCTGCTGCTTTTGTTGCACCTCCTACAAACACAAGAAAAAAAAGGTGAACGAACTGATGTAAGACCAATTTGTTTGACAGTTTCACGTGTTAATAGTTTAGTTCAAAGAGAAAATACTGCATGCTGTATTTTATATGTAGTTTTCAGTTTTCTATTGAAATCTACAGAAATCCACACCAACATGATACACTTTTTCAGCAAGCATTTTCATCTACAACAGGCTGCGGAACAACCCTCCCTCTCTTTCATCTCAGGCTGCTTCATTAATGTCCAACTTGAACTACTTTACTCAAAACAGTTTCTGCCCAGAAGCAATAGACTTTTAAACAAGTAGGGGCTGTGCAAGTGGTATTATGCACAAGTCCAAGTTTTATAGCATAGCAAACTATACGATTTATTGTCAAGAAAAGAAAGCAAGTAAACATAGTTTAAACTGTGTTTTAACTGTGTACAATAGATCTAATGGTTTGTTATACAGTGGTCAGTATTTATCAACACAATGTGCTTGAAACTGGCGTCTTAACCATTACAATTCTGCACAGTAAAAAAAAAAAAATTCAAATCCTAATGCTTTTAATAACAACTGCGAAAACAAAATGTCCAGTTGCCTTATACATGTCCCACAAATTAAAAAGGAAACCACAATGAAGTAAAACTATTTAATTTTGCTACCTTTACTTTGCTACCTTGCGCATTTAAATCTATATTACCACTGCAAAAATATTCTTACACACCTCAGTTCTGGCAGCCAAAGCTTTTAGCAGCAGTTCCAACTCGACCAGTCGTGCTCCCTGACTCTCCTGCTGTTGTTTCTGCTGTTCTACGGTCTGCAGAAAGAACATGATGCAAAATGCAGTATTAGAACTTGTATCTAAATCCTTCAAGATTTATTCCTCAGACTTGTTATGTGCCTACCTGTGCCCACTGTGTCCTGTCCTTCTCCAGCTCACCCTGCAGAGCTCTGAGCCTCTGCTCCAGGAGAGAGGACACCCACAGTCCCAGTCTCTCTCTGTCCGTCTCTGTGTGGAGCTGCTCCTTCAGGCTGTTGTACAGAACCAAAATGTCCCCATGCCTCTGCTCCTGCCTCTCGTCACCCTGCTTCACCCGCTCCCACAGGAGGGCCAGCTGCTTCTCCACCTGTTCCAGACGGGACAAGTCCACACCGGAGAGGACCACTGGAGGAAGGGCCGACTAAAGAAAGACAAGGAGAGTAAATATGCCTTAGTGTTCAATAGGTCTCACACAGTACACTATATGTCAAGACGACAACTGTAGTTCTCAAGACAAAAGTAAATAGTCTATAAAATGAATTTCCAAAATACAGAAATGAATCAGGAACATGAATTGCTTCACGGAGACCTGGCTTCATACAAACTTCATGGACAACAGTGCCTCTGTACCAGGCTTTAAAACTGCGTGCGGACGGGGTACAGCCCTTATTCCGACATACCGCCACTCCGACAGACCCCCACCCGGGCATTCCGATACTTTTTGATGCCGCCATTCCAACACCTTTTACTGGAGACATTTGTCACAGTGAGGGACAGAAGGACACTGGACAAACTGCTCTCCATCATGGACACTCTTGCTCACCCACTGCACCAGACTATAGAGGGACAGAGGAGCTCACTCTCCAACAGGCTCCTACAGCTCTGCTCAAACAGTGACAGATACAGGACTACATTCATACTATACTCCATACAAGTGTACAACAACTCACCCTTATGTAACAGATAATACTCCCTACAGCTGTACAACAACTCAATCTTATGTAACGGATAACCTTACGTCCTGTCAAGCATCATATCATTGGTGCACTGTCTTTCTAGTCTTTTGTATATAGCTGTGATTTTATATTTTTATTACTTATTTTTCTATTTTATTTTGACTTGTACATATACATATACACTTTTATAATTATGTCTTATTTGACACCTTTCTCTTGCCATCTTTTGTGCTACTTATTTAGAATTTATTATTACCATTTATTTTTTATTCTTTGTTATTATAATATATTGTGATTAGTGGGCTACTGTGTCCAAATAATTTCCCTTGTGGATCAATAAAGTTTGTCTAAGTCTAAGAATTATAGAAGGTTTTATGCTGCGTGAAGTTTACAGTTTGAGAACAAAAAAGGGTTTACTACCCCCAACAGACACTCAAAAGCGCTTTACAGCAAGAAACCACTCACCCATTCATACACTACACTATACAGACAAGGAGGCAAGGCGTGTGAAGTGCCTTGCCCAAGAACACAACGGTAGTATTCACCTGTGGGAGCTGGGATTTGAACCACCATTCACCAGATTAGTGGAGCTATACTACCAACTGAGCCACCGTCACACCACAGTAATACCATTTTGTGCACGAACATCCATAGCTTTTGTGCTGATGTGATTGTACAAATTCACTTGAGTTGTGGTTACTTACTGATGCCTGTGACACTGGGGTGGTTGGGGTGTATTTCACTGAGGACTCCGGTGCAGAAATAGGAGCAGAGACAGACAGTGACTTCTGGGTCGGCATCATGTTCGACAGTACAGTGATGGGAGACGCTGAACGCCACTCTGTGAGGTTTATGGTGGGGAGATAGGCAAGCAGAGCTGCAGTGGACGGACCCCACCACCAAAGGGCTACATGAAAAAATAAAGAGTCTGATTGTGCTATGTGTTTCATAAGACCACTGTCTGCTGGTATTATGATAGCTTTAAACCTGACTTTTCCAACTTACCAATAAGGAGTAACAAGGGTAATAGCAGCAGCAGGAGCTTCCATAGCTTGGGAAGGCTAAAAGACAACACAGAGATTGTTGTTGTCTTGATTAATGTACATTAGTTTATGACCTATGCATTAATGTCAAGCATTTCAATAACCCTGCCTTACCTTGTGAGAAAGAACACATTCAGAAGAGACATTAAAGAGACCAAATGGTACCATCCATAGGCAAGAAACCACAAGAGCCCTTTTCCGGCATTTACTGTGAAGAAAATAAAAAGAATGTGACAAACCTATAAGTAACGTTTTAAAGAAATATTAAATCATATCCACGCACCTGGAGCAGCTAATAGGAGCCAAAACAGAGAGGCAGACTTTTGTGTTACAGTTCCGACCCCCGAAGCAAAGGCTTTAGCTGCATTTACCACACAGTAGCCAGGCTGAAGGAGGCAGTAACCTAAAAGAAACAATACAGTGGAATTTCACATAACAACTATTTAGCAAAAAGCCTTTGGTTTATCGGTATAAAACTCGATTTTCAGAGATGTTTGACCTGCGAATGCCAGTATGCTCCATAGTGCCCCTGCCAGCCTTCTGCGTCTGGAGCAGTGTGCATGCAGGAGTGTGTCTGAATGCTGTTTTCCTTTACAGTCATCACCTGTTTCAACAATAAGAACACAAAGACAAAACTAAGCATGTAAATATGACAAGATAACAGACAACTAAAGAAATAAGTAAATGCAAGTCCAAAATGTGCCTATGAATCATAGTCAATTAAATCATCTACATTTTGTTCAGGCACATGCAGCATGAATGTGTCACAACACTGTTAGTCACACCCCTGTGCTCTCACAGCTGTCTCAGTTTTGATGACCACACCCTGTGCTCGTCAGTAAAAGCATTAATTTCATTACTCAAATATAAGCAGAACTGGTTTGACTGAGAAAAAAACTCAACAGCATTTAAGCGGAAAAAAGACAAACTAACAGTCGTAAAAAAGAAAGCTTTCCCATTAGTAAAGGCACAAAGACTGCTCATTCAAAATCGGCATGGACCATTTGAGCTGTGACTCTGCAGTCAATCATACAAAAAAATGTAACTGTACATTGTAAATAGTAAAGTATTGATGTGGTCATTCACTTACATAAGGAACCATTAAACTTGAGGTGCGATGCATCTTCAGTTGCCAGATCCTTCACATTCAAGCTGCCACAGAAGCTTGAGTGCGCTGCAACATACAAAAACACACATTATCACAGTCAAAACATATTTTTGTGATTGAATGAAGACACGGAAGAGGAGTTGTTGTCTCCCTCTTTGCAGTCACATAAGAGAAGCATCCTCCAATACCTTGTTCTTCATGACCAGTTGTTCTGTAGTATCCTGCAACTCTTTGGAGAGTGCTTTGTTTTAACATCTGCAGTCGGGAGACACTGGATGACAGGGCCTGCCCCACTGAACTTGAGACCGATGAAAAGACACCTGGCGACACAATGGCCCCATACACTCAGCAAACGTAAATCGAGTTAAAAAGGGATGAAGAAAAACTGCATAGAAAGGATGGGCTAGAATGGAGCCAGTGATCAAAGGAGTCCAGGAAATAAAGAATGCAAAAAGTATGAGGGGTGTTCCATCTAAGGATCCAAGGACAGATTTATAGTGCATATGGCAGGTTATATTACCATTTGCTAAATATCATACCCAGTTTTCCCTAGTTCACACTTCCTGATTCAACATGGGAAAGCAGATGTCTCATAATTTTAAAATGATATAATCTCACAATCCTTAGGTATAGTGCCCCACAACCCCCCTGTGTAAAAAAATATAAGACAAGACCTTTATTTAAACTGCAAGAAAAAGTCCTTCCTTGCACATAAATTGTCCTTGCATTTTGGATGGACATGGATCATCTCAATTTCCTGTAATTTTAAACATTTATTTTTTAACTTTTCTTCTCAACACTTTACTGCAAAACTACCATATTTACTACATGCCTGCCATGTGCACTTTAAATCACACAGGGTAAAGTAGCATCAAAAAAGAGAGAGGGAAAAAAAAAAAAAAAAAAGACTTGCGTAATTGTGTACCTTTTCCAGACAGACTCTTTGCTTGTGAACCAACCAAGAGCACGCTGTTGAAGAATAGTGTAACTAAAGACACAACAAACGCCAGTGTTTGTCTGCTGTAAGTCATACACGTGTTAGATATAGACCGCAGAACACCTGGGGATACGAGCGATAATGAAATTAAACCTACATAATATCAAAAGTTATTCAAAATAGTGATTAATTAATAAAGCCTGTTACCAGTTTTGTTTCTCCGACTTCTATCTCTGGAGTATATACTGGTGAAAGGTGAGGATGAGGAGGAGAGCACATCTGTGGAGGCTTCTTGTACACGAGAGGAAGAAGAGGAGGATGAAGATGTCGATTGTGTTGTGAGCGCACCCGTTCTTTGGGAGGAATGGTGTGCGCAGTCTTTACACAAGTAACCATTGGCAACCGTTGTATGAGATTTCGAAGAATTGGCACTGCAGCCGCCATTGACACTGGTACTGTGGTCAGAGCCAGAGCCCTTTTCTGAAAAGCAGAATAAAGTCATTTAAAATAGTCCTAAAGATGGTTTGATGCACTACAGCAATTATTACTCTTACGTCTGTGTTCATGAACAGTAGAGGTGGTTGTGATGATTGTGGAGATGTTGCGTTGTCTGAGTTGAGACTGATCCAAAGCAGATGAGTGCAAAGAGGTGTCAAAAGCTGTGCTGGTTTCCTGAAGTTCACTGCTGTTTTGTATAGGAGTACTAACAGCTGAAAATGACAGGGCTACTCTTGGTGTAGAAACTTGACTCAAAGATAATGAATGCAATGCAGACTGTTGCTTTTTGCTCCGAGATGTTCTAAAATAAAAAGATAGGGCTTATTTGGTTAAATGTTTACAAAATGATTTATACTAAATGAGGACAATCCGTGCACAGTCTTACCGTGTCTCTTTCCTGGTGCTGCTGCTACTCTGGCTGTAGTAGTCCACCACACTGCTGTTGTCCTGCTGTGCTGCACTGTTCTTCAGGCGCAGGCTCCTCCTGGACATCCTGGGAGACTCGTACACAGGAGCTATCTGGTGCTCCTTCTCAAACTCTAGGGCTGTTGTCGAATAGCTGGAGCTACAACAACCGAAAATGTGAAGTCAACATTTGTGATACAGAAAGATCAAAGTCCAATAAACCAAGAAAAGAGCAAACGAAGGCCTGTGAAAGAACACAAATAGAAAGCAGATCTTGTTTCCTCTAACTGACACTGGAACAGGACAGGAAGTGACTCACTCACAAGAGACACACTAAACAAAAGAGCAGACTGTTCCTCGTGGAAAAACTATCCAGAAAAACACTCAAATATGCAAATAGTGAAATAATTCTCCTCCATGGCCTGCTGCACGGTGACCACAAACTCACGACACATGTTGTAAAGCAGTTTGCCATGTGCAGAGAGCGCTGATGACTCACGTCGCCACACCCACCTGGCAGAGCACACAGAGGCCAGTAATCTGTTCTGACCAACAAGGAACCGGACAGTCAGGGACAGCTCAAAGTACACAGGTACGCTATACCAGGTAACAGACCACTGGTCATGTAAATACAATGTGAACACTGTGTTTAAGACAACTTCACAGTTTACATGCTACGCACAGGTCAAAGTAACACATGAGCTATGGGAGAGCACTGTTCTGTCATTAGAGGACAGAGGATGAACTTCTCCTCAGACACCTGGGTGTGTATAGATAATGTTATCTTTATGAAACCACATGCACTGAGCACCTGCACCAATGATGTACAGACTAATTGTTTCACAAATAATCACTATCCACTATTTGAATACAAACTATATAGAGCAGTGGACTCCTCACACCAGCATTAAATCCTGAGGATTACTCTGTCTCACTCAGATCTAATTATACACTGCTCCTCCTCCTGCTGCTGCTGCTTAGGGACAGGCCAGGACAAATGTTTACTTATATTTGTACATTAAAAACTAGTCATGAGGTTAATGAACCAAATAGATCAAATCATTGCTACAAATATGTGCCGTGACAATACAGTTACTGAAATCATAACTAAATAATGTTAGTGGTAAAATATATATAATCATGTTTTATTTTGTAATCACTACTAATGTTGTACTGCACCCAAAAAAAAAATCAGAACTATAAAATACTGAAATGTCCAATTGTAGCTTTCTTCTATATGGTTCCCTCTTGGCCCACATCAGTGACATAAATAGAAGTGGACACAGTGGTGCACAGTGAGGTGCCACAGTTGGAGGTAGATGGGATCCACAGAAAGGAGAGAGAAGTCCTCTGTGTGCTGCTGCTGCTGCTGCCACCAGGCTGACTGTTATATAAGAACTTTTGGCAGTTTGGCTCTTCCCACACTGCGCAGAGAAAGTCCAGACTACAAAGAGAACAATGTGCACTACACTAAAAGAAACAATTTTGTTTTACAATAGTAGTTCTCATGTGTATAATGTTAAGAGCATCTAGAAAACAGGGTCATCAAGGCGACACCCTGTCTACTACAGTCATACTAATATGGCTGATCTGTTTGCTACCTAATCTGTTCACTTTGACCTGTGAAGACAATAGGGAGTAGTTAGAGGAGATTCCCCTTCTTCAGTTCACTAGTTCTCACAACCTAAAATAGATCAGGGGATTTGCATATTAAACAAAACAGTGTTTTGAAAAAGGATACTACACACAAGTATAAGTAATACTGTATGTTTTAATGCTTTTCCCTCACATGTGTTCCTCTCTCCTAAATGCAGCAGCTACATATTTGCCCAGTAGAAATTTACAGGGACTCATCAAAACTCTTGCCCTTGGTCTCTCTCTGAAAAGACAAAGTGAACAATGTGTTCTTTCCCCCCTGAAGACATTAAACTATTTAAAGAGTCAGAAATGTAAGCCACATTTCACTGGGTTGGCAAAACTTGTTGCAATGATCCAGATTGTCCATCCCACCATGTTTCCCCTCCCTCTGACACAGCAATGCCCTGCCCCTCTCCTTCCATATTACACTTGTACCACACAAAGCTGCTTCAGGTGGTCGCTGTAGAGACAGCTCGAAAGAGACTCAGGAGATACTCTTTCAATATATAATTTTATATTTTCAAGGGAATGATTGACAGGTTACAATCTTTATGCACATGTATTGTTTTTCTAAGACCATTCACAGTACACATTATGAATACTCTTGAGTTTAGAAAACAAAAAGACCAATGCTTATTGTCAACTGACCTGTGGCGTTCTGCTAGTGCCCTAATTTTCCTACACCTGTGCCTTACTATACATGCATATTTTAACACATCCTCATGAAGACATAGACCTGAATTTAATGTACTTTAATTGTGATATGTCATCTATGGACGGACTCAACAGTGAAATGCAGAAGTTGGTAAATCTGTATTTGCAAATGTAAAATGTGCATTGCTGTTTGAGATGTGTACATGTGTGATGCTGTTCAGTGTAAATGCATTGTATAAGTTATTCTTAAAAATCAGACACTCCTCATAGAAGCAAGCTCAGTATCTCTGTACCTGGTCCCTTCAAGAGTTGTCAAAAATCAGATACTAATTTATACTAAAATTGGTATTGAAACCACTAATTTACGCATGTATTGATACTGGAAAAAAACAACAACTGTATCAAATCTGTCCTTTCATAGAGTATAATAAATTAGACTTCTATTATTTTATGTTGAAAACAATATTATATTGTTGAAAAAAAAATCTCTTAAAATTATAATTTGGGTATGAAAAATCAGTCAAAATAAATCATCAAAACTGAGTACTGAGTCCATTCTTTAGTGTCAATAGAGTTTGAATGTTAGTATTTAGTTCCTTCAAATAAAGACTACCGTATTTTCCGGACTATAAGCCGCTACTTTTTTCTCACACTTTGAACCCTGCGGCTTATACAACGATGCGGCTCATATATGGACGGATTATTCGTCTATGAACACAGCGGATGTTCGCGCAGCTTGAGTGCAGAAAGCGCCGCTGTCTGTGCGGTGAACATGGGTTAGGGTTAGTTAGAACACTCACTAGCGCTGTTGTCAGCACTAAAACAGTTTATCGCTGCGTGATAAAATAAGTTCTGCTGCTAAATGAACATTAGTGAGTGGGATACGTCTTAATGACCCGTATGTGTTAAATGCAGGTGAGGCGTAAATGACGAGACGAAACGTCTCAAACTTCAGTAGCTGGACATCCACTCATACATGATCGATACAAATAACCCCGACCCCCGGGAGAGCCTGAAATCCTGTTGAAATCCTACAAGACACTGACATGATACAAGACACTGACCTGATCCCAGACAGGACAGCGGCTCTTTCTGCTCGAGACATGTGCAGTAGAGCGCCAGAGCGCGTGACGAACTGACTCAATGCAAAAAGACGACAAAAGCTTTCAGAGGCAATACTTATGCTCGGAACTTGAAAACTTCTTGAAGACGTGGACACCTGCGGCTTATAGACAGGTGCGGCCTATATATGTACAAAAATAAAATTCTTTGAAAATTTAGTTGATGCGGCTTATATTCAGGTGCGCTCAATAGTCCGGAAAATACGGTAAATTAATTTTTTCAAGAGGTAAACTACTATCAGTCTCATCAAGGCCCTGTGTAGTTGGACACAAAGCTGCAACAACTTGAGCAGGTTTGCAACACTCGGCAAGAGGCCAAACAAGCTCTGCCATGTTCACCTTTCTAAGTAACCAAAGGGCTACATAAATCTAGTCCCTTTCACTTATCCATCAAGTCATTCCCCATTCTTCAGGTTAGCATCTACAGGTCAGATCCAGACTGCCACACCTTTGCGTCAATCACAACCAGAGATACAGAAAACTATCATAAAACATATTCATGACAGACTTCTGTTGGGGCCTGTTCAAAATACTTCAATTCATCAGGATGTTAAAAGATAGTTTGCATTCCTCCAACAGCTATAAAACAATGCAGTGGCTTGTAAAAGCATTTTAGCAACTACTTTCACTAAAAATATGGGAGGTTTCAGCATCCAGCATTTTATTTTACAACTCTGCTCTGCAAGTTAAAAAGCGGTAAGTAGAGCAGAGCAGAGACTGGAGGATGTGTGTCATTCCGAGGCCATAGTCTTCCTGAGAAATTCCAAAGTGACAATGACACAAGACAGCATTGTACCACGTGCACATAGCCTTCCTGGTGTAAATATTCCAAACAAAAGTTCATTCGTATTCCTAGTCAAGTGTAGGCATTGAACTAGTTAGTAGTAAAACTATTCAATAACATGCATGAATTACATGCAACATGCAAGAACTACTGTGGATACTGCAAGCAAGGATAACTGCCAATGGTTGGTAGGTTGTTTTTTTTTTTAAGCTGGCCACATAGTTGTGTAACGTCACATTACTAGAATTTGAACCTCTATTTTGATACAACAAAGAAAAAGGCTTGATACAATTCAATACTAATTACTTATTATTAGTAACATCACTGAAACACAACAATAGACAAAAGACAACATTTCAACTCAACATAACTGCATTTTGAATGGTATCATGAGGTCACCACTGACTAGTCTTGATTTAGCCCAAGCTAACACAAAAAGATATTCAGGGAAACTTTCACTTGGACCCTTTGAGATTTGTTTCAGTATTAATACATGTTCAAATGAGTATCTGGTTTTGATACCCGTTTTAAAATCGATTAGTATCGGGGTATTGGTACTTTTGACAATCCTATGGCCACATAGTAGCGTACAGTTTCTGCCCAGTTGCTCCACTCATAAAAATAAACAAAAGACCATGAGGCTGACTCATACAAACCACCAACACAGAAATTGGAGGGAAAAAAAGGAATCCTCAAGTGAAAACAGCTTGGCCAGTGCAATGCTCTGAAACCTTATTACCTTATTGTATAACTGAACAGATTCAGTTAACATGGTAAACTGTCAAGTCCTATTATATTATCTTTAATTGACAATGCTCAGGCAGATCAACCACAAAAGCCCCATGACAAAATGAAACACTACAAATCAACAGGATAAAAAGTGCTGAATGGAGTATTTAAAGTACTCAGCTCAGTAGTACTCACCTGAGGGCGTAGGTATAGCCAGTATTGTCCGGAGCACACAGTGGCGGCGTATATGTGTGCAGCTGAGAAAAATCCATGTTCATTCTTCGTTGTTTAGACTGAAAGAGTTGGGATTCGATGGAAAAGACTAAATAAAAATACATGCGAATTTAACAACCTACATGTTGGCTCCTTTGCTCCTAAACCCTGTCACTATAAACTATGTAGCACAATTTTGGTCAAATTAAGGAGCTCAAGCTTTGTTTTGATTCAACATAAAGCAATATAGTAATGCAGATAACCTAATTTTGTTTCTTTAATCATTTCCAACAAAGTTCTGTCCTCAGCTACCTAGCCTAGCCTATAACACTCAGCACTAGTGAAACAACTGCACATTCCTCTCCTACATAAAGACAAAACTACTGCTGTAATCCTGATGGGACTTGCCGACCTCTTGCCGCATGTTGGCTCTGGCTTGTTGACGGATACACGACAGGAAAGCTGCGATGAATAAGTTGGTTGTCCCAAGTAGATGTCAACTGTCTCCAACAACTGGTACAGATAGTTCGGAGGCACAACTATTCCCTCTGTTGAATTCACAAGGCAGGCTCGGGGTTGTTGCTGCCACTGTCTGCTAGGAGAGCTCCACGCACTGAGCAGAGTAGTGTTATGAAACCAACTGAAGCCAAGGAGGGGTGGGGCAGAGGTTGGGCAATAGGCGGGAAACCATTGGCCTGCCTCCAGTCAAACCTGCTTTTTGTAAATACACAACATGTGGAGACAGCATGTAGGCTATGTAGTGTGCTGCTGCTGACAGAGCAGCTTTCCTTCTTAAACTATGACAGATACAAGCAGACTGTTCAACTAAAAGTTTGAAAGCAGCTACAGAACACTTAGTACAACAACAGATGATCATTTCTCAAATCTACCACTACATTCTCAAGTACAATCCTATCCAGATCCTTACTGAATCAGCAGAGTTGAAAGGGGATACACCTGGAAACCAATGAGAGACTTTTAAATCAGACTGGATTATTGTGCTCTGGCTTGTGCTGGAATTCCAAATTTTAAGAACACATAGTTAAATAAAACAAAGCTTGAGCTCAGCAGCAGACATAAGAATACTATGTAGTGATACTGCACCATAATGACATTCTCCCACGGCACACATGCTCACCCACACGTGTTTTGTGCACATTCTTTTAACACGAGTTAGTTTGTTAGTGTTGTCTGTGTGGCATTAACCGCACATAGTGACCAGCCAGGTCACTCTCATATTGCCTAAGCCTATATTTAGATGTTGTGTATTCAGGCAACGCCACCAGTGGCCATTGACAGCAATGGGACGAAGTAAGGTGGCCATTTACACATTTGACGTTTTAATGTTAACACGCTTACAGTAAAGGCTACACAATACATGCCAAATTATAAGTTCTATGGGTTGTAAACACAGAAGTCAAAATAAGGCCTGTGTTATAGGCTACCAAAACAGATACGAGCCAAAGGAGCCAAAGACCAGTATGTAAACAGGCTAAGGTATTATCCACTAAGATACTGCTAAACTAAGATGTCAGTCATATAGTAAAATAAGTAATAACACTTGCCCGCGTGGTTAGACCCCATGTAGGCTATATTATTATTCTTTAGGACCGTAATCCAGCGGATCGTCAGATCATCACGTCATATGCGCAAACTTCAAAGAGCAAACGGGCGCATCAAAACGCAAACGTAAAATCCACTTTAGTTAGAGAAAACACTGTAGTGCGGATCTTGTAAAAGGCCACAAAGTTCGTAAGTTGTAACTGAGTGTTATGCTAGGTGCACAACACGCAAGCTATCCAAAATGGCTTCCCGAGTGTAACAAAGCCAGAAGGATCGCTGTTGAGCTGTTCCTCCCACTCCCACCGCTCCCACCGCTCCCAGGCCCTGGACTGTAGGCCAGCCGGAGCGCACGCTTCAAATCTACTGGAGGAGAAGCGTTCTGCAGCAACAACATGCGCCTGGACCTCGGCTGGCCCCCAGGCACCGACGGGGATCCCACTATTGTTATGAGTGAACGCTTGGATGGTCTCAAGGGAGAGTGAATAGCTCTGCATCTGTCACTGAACCCCAGCATCACATTACTACCCATTGATGGATTTTTCTAAAAGTGTTCTTCTTTTGAAATCTTTATCCTGCAACTTCATATTATTATAGAAAAACACAATTCAAATCAGTTAACACTGTTAAGTTCTGTAGCAGAAAAGTAAAGATGTTATTAAGCCTGTACAATCAGACACGCAGCACATTTGCTCATAGTTAAAACACCAGCGGTTGGGCACCTGGCACTTTGTTATAGATCTTGGCCAATGATTAGCACTATGCTTTGTGGGTATGAACTAAGAAACACTTCCTCCTTAGAGAAGAACTATTAGGACTTAACATCCAACCTGTTATTGTAAGAGTGACACTGTTACATTACATTACTTCGATTTCGCCACTTAATGCAAGCAGAATAGACCATGAATTAACACAACACAGAACAAATTCTCCCAATAACAGCAACATTCATGTGCCAGACATGGGTGTTAGACACAGACACACACAGTAACAGTTTCTTCCCCTCTGCTGTTGGACTCATAAACACACAACTGCAGTTAACCTACTTGCACTGTTTTGCCCCACTGTATTTTTATTATTATTTGTATTTCAATACAATTTGCTTTACCTTATCTTAATGAATACCCTTATTTTTATAGTTTATCATAGTTTATATTATTTTTCTTTATTTAATGCTGCACCATAATGCAAGTTCCTAGTTTACAAAATTGCAATAAATCTTAGTTTGATTCTGAAAATGACCAAAGCTTTCACAGAACACCAAGATGAGTCTCGGGTGCCATCTAGTGGGCAAATTGTTTCAGTAAAAATATGATGAAAACTAACCTTAATTCACACAAACTGCCCATAGGTGTGCACATGTGTAGCCTGTGTCAAGCTAACAAAGCATTTTTATTCTTTATAATTACCTCCGCCAAGTAGGTTATGTTTTCACCTGAGTTTGTCTGTTTGTTTGTTTGTTAGTTCGCAAGATAACTCAAAAAGTTACGGACGGATCTTGATGAAATTTTCAGGAAATCTTCCTAATGGTAAATCCAACAGATGATTAAATTTTGGTGATGATCCAGAAGAAATCCTGGATTCTGGATCACTTTGAAAATTTCGTTAGCTGCTTGGCGGAGGTCTGCGCTCCCTGAGTGCTTTTCTAGTTAAATCATGCAATATTAAGAAACGATGTGAAGACGATTGTGAACTTTTGTCGATTATATTTTTGTAAGAACATTGCAAAAGGACATGTGTGCTGTGTAGACAGAGCAAAGAGGTATTAAGAAAGAGTTTGTAAAAGTAGGAAACTCACATGCAGGGAGAGGCTAATCTGCCTGTCTGCGTCTGCCATGCGATAAGGAGGTCAAACACTGGCGGAGAGTCCGATCCTCACACCATCTATGTGGACAGAACGACTCTGATAATGAAGCTGAAGTCTGTGGATTCACAAACTACAGTTAATTTCGACAATGTAATGTAATCTGATTCTGAACTGATCTGACTGAAATGAAAACTCCTCTCGCTAGCATTTGCCTTTCCCGCACACTGTCACATTTTCCGTTGTAGCGTCAGCGTCACTAACGTCAGTCCATATATGGTCATAATGACCAAATATGGGTTAGATTAAAACGCCGACAACAGAGCATACTGCCTCTAGTGGTGCTTGAGAAAATCATTACAGTTGGTCTTTTTTTTTTTTTTTTACACTGAGCTTATGTTGTCTGCTTTTCTGAAAACCCTGGATAGACTGAAAGGCCTACAAACAAAACATTAAAGAAAACAAGGAAATTATATAAAGGTCAATTAATATAGAACCTATAGCTTGCACTTAAAGTAATCTGAGCAACAGTTCTGCCAAGCCTAACCATTTTAGTTTATGTTATGTCAAGCACTGGTATGTGGACAGGACAAACAGGACAGACTGGGCTTCCTTCGTCAGAATGGGTGATGTGATTCTTTTGTCTGTGAGATCACGTGACTACCACAACAGCATATGAATGACTACTATTCTTATTTGGTCTCCGTTTTTGTTGACATCTACACACCATGAAAATACTTGTATTTGTGGGGTTAGTGGGATATCTCACCTCTGTACAGTCTGAAGAGATGGATCGCAGTAAGTAGGCCTGCTAAAAATGCTTCTGCGTGTGATTTGGTTATGACTATGACTTTTTATTTCACAGAACTTTTATGTGAAGTTTGTCTAACAGCTTCCAAAGGTGAAAATTATATTAGAATAATTTCAAAGTCACTGACAAAAATGACTTAACATTTGTCTATATTCTTTCAGAAATTGAGAAAGCTTTACACGATGCCCCAGTCAGAAATAGAAAGAATGTAATTAAAAAGCTTAGGCGAGGTGCTGTGTGTTATAAACTCCCAGAAGACAAAATATTCCCCTGTCTGCACTTGTTTGGTAAGATATTAGCCTTTGTTTTAAAGGTCCACTGTGTGTAACTGGAGGGGGATCCGCGATCTATTGCTTTGCCTGTAATGTTCCACAGTATGAGATTAAACTTTATATTGTTTGTCTTTATTGCTAAAAATACATCTGAAAAAATGTATTACTCATAGAATGTATATGTAGCTATACTGAGACCAAGGTTCCACAGATCTGTAACTTGGCCTGTTTGTTCTCATGGAGATAGACAAGTTTGATGCACGTAGGAAAGCAATAACATCTGGAGTTAATCAGGTGGCAGATCCTCATCCAGAAAAGTCACATGGGCCACATTTAATGTATTTGTTTACTTATTCATTCTTATATTCTTTTAAAACACTGTATCAGGCATGCATCAAGATGAGTTCACTCAGGCCCTATCAGGCACAGATCTCAAGCAACTGGATATTGTTCTGTGTTATGAGCAATCCACAGTGTGTGTAGGTGTAAAACTCCACACATTTAAGGTACAGTACCCAAGTCCTATCTGTAATTAATGTGTGTTGTATGAATGTAACATGATGTATGACATACTGTCTGAATCTATGCAGGACCATACAAGCACAACCTTGGAAAGTGACATTGATGCTCTCCTTCATGAAAACAAAGATAAGGTACGCTTTGCCAAGCCCATCCACTCAAGCTCAACTGGACACCCAAAGGAAGAGTTGTAAAAAGTTGTTGTGTTTGCTTTAAATGCATTACATTTTCTTATCACATAGACTTGAAAGCTATAGACATTTGTTAATTAAGTTGTAGTGCACTGTAACAAAGCTTAATAAAGTGAACATATGCAGCAGGTTGAATCTGTTTATTACTGATGATATTACGAGGTCCATGTTCCTGCCAAAATAGTTTAAAATGTAGATCCTACAAAAAGTACAGGTGTGCAGGCCATACTAAATTAGTGTCATTAGAAATGTTTCAAAGTGGAACTAAACACTAAATACACTTTCAGAACAAAACTGTCTATATGGTGTTATGTGTATGGTGTTCCTAGCCATTTTTTGACATTTCTAGTGCAAAGTGGGTAAATTTGCAGCTATATGAGTGCGTGCTGTCTCTTGTTGCCTCTGCAATCTCAAGTAGTTGGTGACATCACACACAGCCAGTTGTTTTGTGATTACAAACGCCTGGCTGTAGGAGCGGAGTTTGAGTGTGGTTACCTGTTGGACGAATCACAATGTTCCTCATATGTCCAGATCCTGCCTCACCTTCATTCTCCTCTTTAGTCCCAATTTAACTATCCTCAGTACACACATATCAAACTATGGATTCCTGTTTATGGACAATGCTGTCAATGTTGCAAAAATATCAGTATTGGCACTCAGAACAGTGTAATGTGCACTAACCTATAAACATCATGCTATTGCAGACTAGGTTATAACACACTACAGATGCATTTTCAAGCAGATATTGGGCCTCTAGTGACATTGCTTAATTACCCATTTTGAAGGACTTTGTCCATTCAGAAGCTATAATTACTTGATTTAAATATTTAATTGTTTTCATCACTCTGGAACATATCATCTTAAAGGGCCAATATTACGCCCCTTATTGATCCATGTTCTAATATAACATACCCAGAGCCCTTTCAGAGGGGCTGATGGTGGCAGCCTTGGTTCCATCAGTGTGCCAGGGCAGCTGTGGCTATAGTAGTAGCTTACCACAACCCTGTATGGTGTGAATGAATAATGACTACACTGTAGTGCTTTGAGGGGCTTCGAGCAAGTGTATGGCATTATTATTATTATTATTATTATTATTATTATTATTATTATTATTATTATTATTATTATTATTATTATTATAGTGAGGTCATGTGGTCATCAGCGTGCTCAGCCCTGGAACTGTCACTCTTTACTAAACAAATGGTAAGAAGTAGCTGTCTTGAAAACTACCACTGCATGACATCATAAGGTGGTACATAGCATTTTGAGCTTTGAAGATGTAGACAGACAAAGGATTACTCAAACACGCGTGAATGAAATAAAACACAACTCCAGGTATGTTTTTCATGAGGTAACAACAACAAGCCTATAGGGCCTTTAACAATTGATGTATGCCATTTATGTCTATGCTTTTATTGAAATTATTGCCTACTCTGATTGTATTTTGAATGAACAGTGAGAATTTACAGTTAGGTTTACACTTATTGAAGTATCCTGGGGTGAGTGTAGTAACACTGAAATCAAACAGTAGGCCCATGTTGCCCCTGCACTCTTTTGCAGTGCACCCTGGGATACTGTTGCTAGGAGGCGCTGTTGTAGCCCGGAAGACTAAAAGAGGATGAACAACCCGTGCTATGAAAGGAAAATCTCGTATCCTTCTGCTGTTGTTACCCCATCCACATACCGGCGAAATAACACTTTTTAATTTGCATTTGGCATGTAGGGAATAAAGAGGAGACCTTTGATCGCCACGAAAGGTAAGACAATGTTGACACGTGCCTCCCTGTTAACAGCAGAATCTGTACCCCTCTAGCTATTCATAGGCTATTCACGCTTATTTGCACATACAATTAGGTTATTTCAACTGTCATTGTCATTGAACATGTTGTTCTTCTGATGATGACAAAATCACTGTAACCGAGTCTGCTCGCATGTCCAAGTAGACACACATCATAGGGCACGGCTCCCGAGCAGCGTGTAGACTATTTTATCCTGAATAACCATTGAATACTTCACTTGAATGATACCTGCTGTTAGAAAAAAAAAAAAAAAAAAAAATCTGAACGCCACCTCCCATTTTATTTCCAGGCGTCAGTCTGTGGCGAACCTTTTCACAATTAGAAAGGATTGCTTATTGATTAGTAACAGGATTCCATGAGACAGGGAAATGGGAGTCATTCAACAGCAAGGTCAGCTGGAAAGGCATGGGTGGAATGTGATGAGTGTGATAAAACATCTAGGGCTGACAGACAGTCGGTCCTCTCCCTTTGCTTTGTTGAACTTTACAACTGACATGGGGTGTTAATTGCAGATTTATAAAAATCTGGCCTTTTGTCTATGCTTTTGATTTGACAGCTGCTTCAGTGGGAGACTGCATGTATGTTTGCAGCTCAGGACCTGGATGTGTTCACAGATGGAGAGCTATGACCAGTTTTGCCTTCAAACTCTGTCACTTCTGCAGGATGAGGGTAAATTTAAACGGTTGACATGTGAGCCACTGTGTTCCCTGAAGGCAAAGTCTCTCATCCAATTCCATGGAAGACCTATTCTCCCACCTCAGGTAAGAAAATATTTGTGTTTTATTATACTGTTATTATTTAATTTATTTGATAAACATTATTAGATGTTGTGTACATGTCTCACTTGCTTGTGAGAGTACTTGTCTGAGGCATGTGACCAGTCTAGTCCAAATCAGATCATGAGTTTCTCAGGAAAACATCAGGCTGGAGAATCCCCTCTTCTGTTGATTGCAGCTATAGGGTGCACAGACTTCATTGTCACTTTGGATTATCAGTGAAACTTGATGAGCACTGAACTTGAGTTGTGTTTCCCCCTAGCTTACAGCTGAACAACGCCATGCAATGTGGAACTATCGGCAACAGGCTGTGCAGCTGGAGGTGCAAAGGCAGAGCCAGCAGAAGAACCGACTCATAGCCCAAGTTCAAGACCTACTGGACCAGACACAGGTTGGAGTATTATGTATTTTGATACTAGTTTATTTGAGTAATGAGCAATGATGTTTAGTAATATAATAGACTACTGTTATAAGAAATACTCATTTGGCTATTACAAACCTATTTAGTAGTGAAATGAATTTAGATACTATGACTGTGTGTTCAAATACAGCAAAAGTATGCCCAGACAAGCTTTGAACTGTCCCTCCATGAATATTATATTTTTTTTTTATTAGAGTTTTCTATACATTTAAATAACTGTCAACAATTTGGGTAATTTTGCAAGTAATCTTTTTTTTTTTTTGCTTTATTATCTCCAAAGACAAAAGCCTACGCAAAGGTCCCAAGTGGAAAGTGTCCTACAATCAGCGGATACACTTTAGTGACAGATTCACCTGGACTCACCAAAGACTATCTGGCTGCATCCTTTTCCCACACTTCTATTGTTTCTTGCAATAAAGAAAAGGAAATAGAAAAGGAAAGGACAGAGGAACTAAGTGAAGAGGAGGATGATGACGATGAAGAGGACATTAGTTTAGACAGCCTTCTCAAAAAGTCCAGGGAGTATGTGAAACAGGAGCGGAAAGTTATGCACACTGCTCCACCTGACAATGCTCCTCTGGACACTAAAAATTCAAATTCCACCACTGTAATAGCCTTTAGTTTGTGCCACAGTCCTGTTTGCCAAACGAGAAAACAGAACGAACCTCTTTATGACCCCATTCTCCCACAGCCTTGCTCAAGTTCCCCAATATCACCTGATCAGCATATACACCTCCCAGTTAAAGACTTCTGCCCTAATCTGTGTGCCCAAAAAAGGCGCCCACGTCCCATCTCAACAGGAAACATCCACTTTTCGTTTCCGATTGAGCCGTCAGATCTTATCCCACGCAGTCCTGGGAGATCAGCAGAAGGAGCAGTAGACCAGTTTTTTGGTACTGCTACGTCCTCTCATCATAGAGCGTCACTGGGAGAAGACACTGTTACTAACTGTCCATCAAGCCAATGGAGTAACCACCCTACAATGGAACCCACCAGTCCTAATAATGTAATATGCAGCCCAAATGGTCACCCAGAATCTTCACAATTTCGCCGACGATGCCACACCTTGGACAGCCAGCTCCAGAGGGGTCATTCCACAGAGTGTATAGACCGGAGCCAGGAAAGAGTGCCTAGGTTTATGGCAGGTGTAACGTGGCTTGGTCCAAATAGGCGTCTCCCTGTGACCCCTGTTAACCAGTCCTATACCATAGAGTGCCCATCAGCTTCAAAGCCAAGTGTGACTCCTGACTCGCCCAATCCTCCCAGAAAAGCACCTGAAGCACAAACCAGTAAGTACCATGAGCTCATCTCTCAGACAAGACAAGCCTTTAAATTGCATATGACAAGTCAGACTACACTTTTCACTCAAATGAAGTTAACATGATTATATTTAAGATTTTACTCATTTGAACATTTTTGGGAATTTAACAATTTTACCTCCTAGTTGGACATGGTAGAGGGAACTCTGTTACCTAACAGCCACACAATAAACAAGGGCCAAAGCTTCTCTACTTTACACAATAGTTATGATTGAATGACGGAAACACTTGACAACACCATAATTTTGTAAAATATGTTTACACTTTCCAAAAATTACGGTCCTTGTTCATAAATTGTCCCTGAATTTTGGATGGAATTTTGTATATTGATACTGAACTTGGCTCTATGTCCAATAATTTTCTGCACAAACTGCAAGTTGACTGTTGTAAAGCTATGATAAATATATCACACCAAATGATGTAATGATCTGAATCTCTATGCGCTTTAAATTAACTGTGTTCTATGTTTGGGTTTAGGAGATGAGGGCACCCAGAGACAAGCACAGACTATAGAGGGCAGGCAAAGACATGTGGTGGATGAGCATGCCCTTCACATGTCCCAGCAGTTGGCAGAGCAAGAGAGAGAACAACAGCGCCTCCTCCTGGTAATTAAATTATATATACAGTACATGCTTGCAACATACTGTACTGGTATTATCCATTTGACATTATTAATTGAAAAGAAGAAAGTACTTAATTTTATTATCAAGTCAAAGTACAGCAAAGAAGAGCAAAGAAATACTCAAGTAAAATTATCATATGAAAAAATCTACTTAAGTAAAAGTATTAAAGCTTAAAAATGTACTTAAAGAGGAAAAAGTAAAAGTATTTCGACTGACATTTTATAAGATACTGACATATTGACATATTGACATATTATAAACTGCTGTTGGGGTAGCCTATATAAGTTGAACAAAACAATTTTACCTCTTGTTTCTAATACATAACATGTATAGTATGTGTGTGTCTAGGAGCAAGAGCATGTGGAGAAGAGGCTGAAAGAGCAATTGTCTAGACGACCTCTTAGTGCAGATGCCAGTGGGTGGAGCCACACCTGTCCCATCATTAGCCCCTCCTGCCCCCGCCTCAGTCCCGCCCACAACCCATCTGAGCGATCACCAGGGCACAGCTTTGGTATTATTTATCCTCTGGAGTCTTGCACTACACCACCAAATCAACTTGTTCTATATATACATATGTTTCAAGTGATGCCATCAATATTCCATGGGGAGTAATGCTATCTGGAGGCATTGTTATGCTATGTTAGACTCTAATTATTGCCACAGCTATGACAATGGAGAAAAAAAAAAAAAAAAGGAACAGTCAAAAGTCCTTCAAATGGCGAGTATAGCAAGAAAACTGAAACCCATGTATTATATAGTGCTGATTGCCATAATGTGTAGTTATTATTCATATAAATTATTATTATTTAATTAAGGTTTTCCAAATCCCGCAATATCTCCATCTGTCCTGTTACCAATTACCACGTGGGGACCCAACTGGACTAGTAGCAAATCTCGGACAAGACTCAGTGAGGTAAGTTTGGCAAAATTACATCAATTAAATTAGACCTTGTAGTTTCTATTGTTTCCTATTACAATATCATCATCATTTTTTTCTCTAAGGTAATGACACCAGAACAACAAAGAGCCTACTGCCGCATTTGTGCTATAGCACGTGGCTTTCTCACTCGACGACTCCTAAAAACGGAAAAGATCAAACAACTGCGACAAACTGTTGTGGTAAGAATAATACTGATTTTTTTTTTTCTTAGTAAAACTGTCATATATGAGACACATGAAATAGTTCAGACATGAATCTTTTTTTGTTATTGCGATATTATGTACAGTTTATGTACAACTGGTAAAAACCAATCAAATATATACATAAGTGGCAAAATTATATTTGTTGACATTCTGATATCAAGCAAATTAGGTCACCATAAAAGCTACCAAATACATGGAGTACAGTGGTAGAGATAAGTGATAGTACATTAACTGAAAATGATCAAAAGAGGAATGTATTTATTATAAACTTTGATTATGTTATTTCCAAGGACACACAAGCATTTATTTGTTCTTTCCAAACTGAAGCCCCTCAAAAGAAAGTGTCCTTCACATCACAAGACCTTTCTCTGCAGGAAAGAGTCAGAGCTCAGGTATTTGCAGTAACTCTGTATCACCACCAGGGGGGGTCTTATTTTATTCATTGGACGTCTTATGTTTTTCATAGTTGCGTGCAGCCCTTTACGACGTCCATGACATCTTCTTTCAAATTCCTCTGTCACAAAGATTAGGCCTCCTACAGCAGGATCGGGAGCTTTGTTTGGAAAGAAAGCTAAGAGACATGGTAATTACAATGATACAATACGATATCAATACGATATAGTACCAAATATTGAATACAGTTAGTCAAAAGCGTATTAAGTAATCATTTTACCATGAGCTTTGAGTCTGTCTTCATGCCTCAATTTTTTAATTTTTTTTTTATTTCAAGGAAAAGACAAAGTCTTCTAAAGATAAAGTTCTCTCTGCTGCTACGCAGAGATCAATAGACAGAAAGAAAAGGTAAGAATACTTCAATGTTTTGTAATAATGTCTCCATATGAATGGTTGAATGTCATGTTGATTTTAGGGTGGGTGAGTCTCCAGCTCAGACCAGAAAGATGCAACAGAAGCCAAAAAGCCCTACCACAAACCGGTTAGAATTCTTTTGTTGAATGAATAATGATGATGATTAATTGTTTCATTTTGCACATCTGAGTAACCATACCTGCTTTTCTAGAGTTCTGAAACCAAACCAGGGCCAAAATTCACCTGCTATGGGGCGACTGAACCGCCAGGGGTAAATCTTTGTATCTGTTTAGCCAACTTCTAAATTGCAGCTGTATTCTTTGAGGTAATGTTTTATTAACATTTATAGAAGTTGGTACAAGAAGACCCCAGAGGAGAGGGTGAGGCGAGCAGACAGCCTGAAGAAGCAGCACTCTCTGGGTTGAGACATGACTGAATGACCTTTGAACTTGAACTTATTTATTCGCTGCAGGCAAAATGATTGTTGAAATGTAACAAAACAACAAATACATGTCTAAATGATTGACAGAAATACACATTTATTTATACACCATGTACATTTTTACTGTGCCTAAAAACTTGCCTTTTTTTGCATGTAGTTTGTTAATATAACAAATCAACCATTCACAGGCTTACATCACATGTAACTCAACTCATGTATTTAAATGGTGGATTTCTGTGAGGGCTCTGTTAACCAAATTGTCTTTTTGTTTACATAATGGTGCTGAGCAGCCTTGTGAAAAATGTTGTCTTTAATATAAAAATAAAAGATTTTAACTTTAAAAGTTTTTAATTTTAATCCACTGCATTTTCAGTAATTAATCCCTATTTTTTACAGACAAAAAGCAGGATCACTACTTAGATAATGTAAATGTTTCACATCATAATGTTTCTGTTATTTAACTTTATTAATCATAAGACTTTGTACTGAACAACTTTAAAGACATTTGGGTTGTTGGCCTTTATTAGTGCTCTGTTTAAGTGGATGCAGGTTTTGCAGATAGGTATTGATGGAGGTGTTTATTGTTTGTTATAAAAATGTGACCTTATGTTGTAAACCCAAGTATGAGAATGTGAAACTCAAGATGAATGTAACTGAGCCGCTATTAAAGAGGGTGTAAGGATATAATATGTTCATGAATTATTTTAAATGTCCAATCCAACTTTATTTATGGCATTGAGCACTTTAAAAACAAAAGCAGTTACAGAACATAACATAAAAATAAGACAAAACCTAAAACAATACAAAAACAGCAACAACATTGCATAAGATAGTGACAGAAAAGGCTAAGGCAGAATCAATGCTTATCAACGCCCACCTATTTTTAAACTTGGAAAGAAGAAAGAGAGACAAGCACTAAGAAAAAGAAAAAAAAACAGCAATCAAAATCATTTACAGACAAAAAGTGACACTTTTTCAACAATTTCTTGGAATAAGCCCATGATGATTCAATATTTTGTCTCAACCTAGTATTTTTCATGTCTATTTGGAAGGGGCACAATCCAACCATTGACATACACACATTCACTTTTTATATCATGGATGTAAAAGGCTCTAAGCTCTTCAGTCAGCTTCCCTTTGACAAAAACAGTCTGTGCTGGTCCCATGTTTAGCTCCCTGAAAACAGGACTGATGTCAAACATCTTGACCACAATGACTGGACAGATGTGGCACTGAGAGCAGGAAATGCACGTGCATGGACGTTTAACTTCAAGGAAAAGGTGGATTTCTCCATAGCACCCTTGGTTTAGTTTAACAATGCACTTTGTTTTGTTAGCAGCTTTACTGTTGGCACAATGGTAAACTAGATGACCATTTCTAAAGCACTCATAAGCGCTTACCTGACCAGTGTCCTTGAGGAGGTCCTGTACTGCTAACTTAGTTGAATCATTGATATCAAGAAGGCAACAATCTCCAAGAGGAGCGTAGATGACATTTTGTGGTAAGTTTTGGTTTATCAAGTTGTTCAAGTCTAATTTGCTAAAGACAAATGACCTGAGGTGGTTAGGTACACGCTGCCAGATACTAAGCTTCTTCAGAATACCCTCAGAATCGGTAATTACGTTACGAAGCAGAGCATGTAAATCTTTATTGTTACTTTCAAAGCCCAGGGCAGATGTAGCCCAAAGGGGGCCCCAGTTCTGAACACTGTCATGTAAATGGATGAGCTGGTGACAGTTGAAAGTGACATTTTCCTCACCATAAAGCACAGCCATGTCTTTGACAAAGTGTTCCAGGTGAACACGTGCACACTTCAGATTCTCTACAGTTATGGTGTCTTGGAGGAGAATGTGCACATTACATGACAGCAGGTAAAAATGATGGAGATATGGAGGTGCAAGGTATGGCTCGAGAACATAAGTACCATAGAATAAAAGAAACGCCTGCCAATCTACAGCTTTCCACTTGTCTCTACACTTCAGTGAAATTGGAGATTGGGTTATTTTTAAGGCTGGCCTAAGACTGAGGAGACGCGTATCCAATTCATCTTCTCTGTTACCTATGTACCACGGCTCTGTCGAATTCTTGTCCTCAAGCCAGAGGAAGACCAACTGTTTGGTCACTCCAAGCAGAACTGCATGTGAGTACTCTGGGACAAACCCCTGCACTATGTCAAAGACTGGGAGTGCCTGCAGGACACTGACTCCTTTTACTCCGTTGACTGGTTTTCCTGAGGCCTCTGCTCTGCTGGCATCTGCTTGATACATTTTCTCACATCTTGCCCTCTGTTTCTGTTGATCGTAAGCATATGACCTGATTTTTCCTGAGCCCTTATCAACCACTGTGCCAGGGTGCAAACACCAGTCACAGCCATATTCACCATTGAATTGCACACTATTCTGAAGTAACGGTCTAGCCACAGCATCAGAGGAGCAAACCAAAACAAAAACTCTTGAGGAATGAGCCGCACCATTACCATCTATCCATTTGAGTGGAGCTTTGGCTAATTCAAGACATTCATCAATAAAAGGTCTTAGAAAGTCTGCCATATTAGGAGCTCCCGTGCCACACCAAAGTGCTGGGATCAGTACATTTTGCATTCTGGTTTGATAAGGCAGCTCATTGATAATAAACTGGAGAGGCCAGATGGAGTTCTGCTCAACTGGGACTCCATCACAGTTCCACAACAAGGTAATATCATCATCTGACAGTGATTTGGTTTCTATTAATTTCTGGTACATTTTTCCATCCATAATGTCATTGATTTCATCTTCACAATTGACCGTTTTTGGAAGCAGTTTCAATCCGTTACTCTGAAGGGTATATTTAAGAAGGTCTTTCAAAGAGCTAACCAGAAAAAATCCTGATATACATTTATGCATCTTCATCTCGTCAGTGCTAAAAATTGAATCTGCTGTAAATGTAGGGATGATAGATTTGATCAAAGTCATTAGGTCTTCCTGCGCAGGGGCAGTTAGGCAATGGCGCAATGCAAAAAGCTTGGTGGCCAGGATGCCTTGTTGAGTTACAAATGATTGTGAGGGAAAAGACTTGGTACTCTGTAATGACAAAACACAGAAAAATATTGATTTCAAGAACAAAACCACAACCACAAAGTTTTTCAACAAAATATCATGCTCATGATCCAGACCCACTGATATCTCCCTTGGACAACAGATCAAAGTAGATCAGAGTTCACCTTATGTATTCAAGTCATTATATCATTCCTTTACAATATATCAATTTTTTTTCAGTATTTACATTTTTGTATCAGTAAAACATACCATATGATGAGAGGCCACTCGGTCTATTACTAGGTTCACATTTGTTTCCACATTTGTTTCCATCATTTCCTCATCATGTTGTCTGTTGAGAGACTTTTCAGGCACATTTATCTTGTAAATTGAAGTGAATTATGTAGTTTCAGTTATGAGCGCATTGCTACAACAGTGAAGGTTACCTGTTTGTATTCCTGCAGTCTTTTTCTAAATTTAGCTTTGGGTCCAATTTTGGGGATCAAGACTTCAAGGCGAGATGAAGTGTCAAGACTTAAGAAAGTTTCCTTGTTGATCTGTTCATCTAGAGAAAGTAATAAATGGTAACCACAAGTTCATTTTAAAAGCAGTACAGTTGTAGACATACAGAAAAGTTATTATCTGAGTGATCAGTCACATAACCTTCAAACTCTTTAATTAACTCTCTGAGGTTCCACTCTCTTAATTTGTCCTGAATGAATGTCCAAGACTCCATTGACACTGTAAAAAACAAAACAATAAGATTGTAAACAAAAACACAAAGTACATTATGTGTGTTAATAAAAAACACACATAATGTGTATGTTTTTGTTTTATCTATAATAGCAAAGTATTATAGATAAAACAAAAACATACAATATATCAAAAACTGGTAAAAAAAACAAAAACAAAAACAAAAAAACCTTCTTGAAATGGAGAGTATTTTTATTATGTTTTTCTGCCATCAACAAAGAACAAAACACTCCCCCTTGGTTCAGTAGAGTTGTGATCGCAGAGTGTGCATCGGTCAGAATGCAAGGATCAGGCAGGATGGATCTTTACTTTTCTTTATTGAAAACTTGAGTCTTTGTGATGTGTGTGTGTGTGTGTGTGTGTGTGTGTGGTTCTGTAAACATTGCAAATAAACAAAATTTTAGAAATAGGCTAGATTAATAATAATAAAAAATAATAACACACAATGATATAATATAATAATAATAATAATAATAATAGACCATATGACTCAATAATGGAAATATAAACCAAATATATATCAACCAATAGGCACTTGGTGGCCATGTGAAAAAGGTAGGCCTCAAAACCTCTACTACTAATGACAGGGTTCTCACTCTTTTTCACTGACAAAATTTCAAAACTTTTCCATGACTTTTTCATGACCTAAAGTGAATTTTTCATGACTTTATGACACCCTACGTGTGTAGGATTTAGCATACTTTTAGGGCTAAATATGAAATGTTAACCCTTTCCACACACCTTATGGTATGATATTATAGTTTTTTAACATTCTGTACATAGTAAATGACATTTTCAATTTCCATGACTTTTCCAGGATTTCCATGACCCCTGTAATGAGCTATTAATTGTAATTAACAGTAAACATATTATCCCAATATTACCCAGTAACAAACATAATCCCCAAACAAATGCATAAGGCTGCCTGAGGCATATTGACAAAAGACCAAATTAACATGAATTAAATAATAAATAAAGCTACGGGGGCGTATTGCTATCACTCCCCAAAAAATATTTCGGCTCAGTATCACGTAATTACGTAAAAAGTTTCACGTTATAATGTGATATTTATCACGTTATAACGTGAAATGATCACGTTATTTTGTGATATGAAATTATCACGTTATTTCATGATGTGGTATTTTCATGTTATAACATGATAAATATCACATTATAACGTGAAACTTTTCACGTAATTACGTGATACTGAGAGATATGAAATGATCACGTTATTACATAATGCCCAGATCTGACCAGATACAAGATGGAGTGCCGCCTCTACTGCCAACCTCAGTAGAGGCTGCAGTCAATGAAATACCCAGCAATGACTTTAGGGTTGCTATTGGTGGAGTAAGCGTGAAGCCAAATGATCAAATGATCACACGTGAGTATCCATCCACTGCTCCACTGATGCATATGCCATACAGTTTCAACTTGTCATAGGAGTCCACAGGCCACTAGAAGTTCAGGCCTGGGTTTCTGTACAGACGGCGCCTTAGACGTTGTCTTAACCTCAGCTGCACTCCTTCAGGTCGAGAATCTTCAGCAGAACACGAACCATGGACTGGGTCACAACCAAGCCAGCTTCCATCCATCCATCCATTTTCTTCCGCTTATCCAGGGCCGGGTCGCGGGGGCAACAGTCTAAGCAGGGACTCCCAGACTTCCTTCACCCCGGACACTTCCTCCAGCTCCTCCAGGGGGACCCCAAGGCGTTCCCAGGCCAGCCGAGAGACATAGTCCCTCCAGCGTGTCCTGGGTCTTCCCCGGGGCCTCCTCCCGGTGGGACATGCCCGGAACACCTCCCGAGGGAGGTGTCCAGGAGGCATCCGAAACAGATGCCCACGCCACCTCAGCTAGCTCCTCTCGACATGGAGCTGATCTTCATCCCAGCCGCTTCGCACTCGGCTGCAAACCGCCCCAGTGCACACTGGAGGTCCCGGTTTGATGAAGCCATCAGGACAACATCATCTGCAAACAGCAGAGATGAGATCCTGTGTTCCCCAAACCGGATCCCCTCCGGCCCCTGACTGCGCCTAGAAATTCTGTCCATAAATACAATGAACAGAACCGGTGACGTGTAAGCCAAGACAGCCCCACAACATCCAGAGACTTAAGATACTCGGGACGGATCTCATCCACCCCCGGAGCCTTGCCACCGAGGAGCTTGCCAACCACCTCAGTGACTTCAGCCAGGGTGATGGATGAGTCCGCCTCCGAGTCCCCAGCCCCTGCTTCCTCCTCAGAAAACGTGAGGGGGGGGTTGAGGAGAGTATTCCTTCAAAGTATTCCTTCCACCGTCCGACAACATCCCCAGTCGAGCTCAACAGCTCTCCACCCGCATTGTAAACCGATAGTCCTCCTCCATGGCCTCTCCGAACTCCTCCCAGCCCCGAGTTTTTGCCTCTGCGACCGCCCGGGCTGCAGCACGCTTGGCCCGCCGGTACCTGTCAGCTGCCTCAGGAGTCCCATGAGCCAGCAAGGCCCGATAAGACTCCTTCTTCAGCATCCCTTACTTCTGGTGTCCACCACCGGGTTCGGGGATTGCCGCCGCGACAGGCACCACAGACCTTACGACCACAGCTACGAGCAGCCGCATCGACAATAGAGGCCGAGAACAGAGCCCACTCGGACTCCATGTCCCCAGCCTCCCCCGGAATCTGGGAGCTCTCCCGGAGGTGTGAGTTGAAGGTCCCCCTGACAGAGGGCTCTGCCAGACGTTCCCAACAGACCCTCACTATACGCTTGGGCCTGCCAGGTCTTTTCGGCTTCCTCCCCCGCCAGCGAACCCAACTCACAACCAGGTGGTGATCAGTTGACAGCTCTGCCCCTCTCTTCACCCGAGTGTCCAAGACCCTCCTTGAACCGCCACCTTAACGTGGTGGAGGGGTCTGAGTGCCCGAATGATCCTGGGAGCTATGTTGTCGGGGGCTTCATGCCCCTGGTAGGGTCACCCAAGGCAAACAGGTCCTGAGGGACGGGTCAGACTAAGAGCGGTTCAGAGGCCCCTATGATGACAAATCCACCAAGGCCAGTTACGTCGCCCGGATTGGCGTTACCGGGGCCCCACCCTGGAGCCAGGTCTGGGGTGGGTGCTCGACAGCGAGCGTCTGGTGGCCGGGCCTTCCCCCATGGGGCCCAGCCGGGCACAGCCCGAAGGAGCGACGTGGGGTCGTCCTCCCATGGACCCACCACCCGCGGGAGGATCCATAGGGGGCCGGTGCAGAGAAATCTGGGCAGCAGTCGAAGGCAGGGGCCTCGAGGACTGGATCTCCAGACATGGAGACTAGCTCTGGGGACATGGAATGTCACCAAGCCAGCGTGGATGCATTTCAAATGCATGAATCTGTAGCCATGCAACATGCAGATTCATGCAGGAAGAATGCAACTTCCAGCAAGTCAGACTGCTTTCCGCCTGAACAACCCCAACAATTTCAGTCGCCTGCGTAGCGTTGCCATACTTATTTGAATCCCATCCATCCTAAGACATGTTGATATTTCCCAGTGCCTCATGCCAAGAAGGAAATAAAAGCATATACCGTGAGAGACGTCCATCATTCCCTGAGGGAAGTGTGACTGGCTTGGCTGTGGCTGATCTTATAAGGAAATCAAGTAAAACCATACTTGATGTTTTCACGTTATAACGTGAACATATCATTATATCATGAAATAACGTGATAAACATGTTTTAACGTGAAACTTTCACGTAATTACGTGATACTGAGCAGAAATTTTTTTGGGAAGTGATAGCAATACACCACTGTAAATAATAAATACATAAACAACTTAGGAACAACTTTAAACACTCAGATCTTTACATCAAATACCTTAATATAACACAGCAAAACACCCACCTGTCTCATGGACACACACTACAACAAAAACAGAGGTACAAAAGAAGACAACACCGCCTCCTATGCACAAACTAATAATAAAAAACACTGTAAACTTTGTATATACTCACAAAACGGCCGCTTGTGGGCTTGGTACTGCACCCTAAATTATATATTACAGCCCTGCCTTCATAACACAAATAGATCGATCTTTATTACTTTTCAGATGCCCCAGGAAAACAGGTCGAGTGATGTGACAATGTTGACTTCTGCTGTTTTGCCTACAAGTACATCAGTGCCCACAGGGCATTTCCCTCTAATGCCACTCCCAATGACAAGACTACACTCACATCCAGTTTCTCTTTCATTATTTTGAAGTTGGAAATTTTCCAGCCCCTGACCTCTGCACCTGAAGCATCAATGCCATAATTTAAAGGCGCACTGCTTAGCATTTCTAGTGGAACGTCCGCCACCTGCTTGTCTCCATGGAAATGTTATTGCTTTGTCTAGAATGTTCCACAGTATAGATTAAACCTAAACCTATCATGAGGGAGAAAAGCAGGTTACAGCATTACACTACATAACAGTTCAGATCTGTGAAGAGTCGCCCCAATTCACAGAAGGAATTATGTTTTTGAGTAAAACACCCGTAATGAATAAATGCTAGATGAGTGTTTAAAATCATACTATGGAATGCCTCCACCAAAAAGGTTGTGCAGTGCACCATTAACTGAGATTTAATTTAGCACATAGGCTACCAATGAGGAAATGTACGAGAAGTCGACGTGGAAGTGGCAGAGAACTTGCTGTGTTTGCTGTGCTGTGCTCATGATGCTGTGTACGTACACCTCGGACATGTTCCTCCATGTCAAGTGGCCTCATACTAGAAGAGCACCAGTGTCTTACATCCTTCCATCTGACCCACTCGAGACCCACTGAAGCACTGACCTTATCTCTGACTGTTTTCGCCATTATTTAAAAGTTAATTAAGGTTAATAAACTTATGATGCATTACACATTCCTCTCGTAAAAGAACTGCGATTTGCCTAACAAATTGATTTATACTGTTTTTTTATATTCAGTTTTTATACTCTTTATGCATATACGGTTTGCCCATAGCACGCTGGTGAAAAACACCTTAGTTTCCTGTTTCTTTGATGACTTCTCATGGCCACAGATAGGATATGTTACTTATGTAACTATAGTTCTGTGAGTCATGCAAAGTGCAGTGATGGAAAACTGGCAAAGATATTATTTTGGTCACTCCTGTCAGTATAGTCAGTTACACCATAGCTGTATTATGCACGAGGTTGCTGATTCAATGCCCTGGACCACACAAATGTAAGTCTATTGGGACACTTCACTATGGAAATAGGGTGAAAAGCAGATAGTGGCCTGGGCGGCTGTTGGGGAGAAACGTGCACGCTGGGGCGAGGGCCATCATCGCCGCAAGTGGCTTTAATTTCACATTTGTTTTTACTCAAAGCATTCTTGTTGTCTGCAAAATATTCATTCTCATGTAACTGCTTCTTACGAAGTATGCAACATTAGGGTCATAGATTCAAACGATTCAGCTACTCACTGATGTCAGACATGCATTGTCCAAAACAATTCAATTCAGTGCACTGTGAAAAGTAAAAGGCTGCTAGCTAAGATAAATAAACAAACAAAGTATATTTTCAAGTCTTCAAGAAGAATCAGAGCATGTCCATATCTGAGTCTGACCTGAAACAAAACCATGTTGAAATGAATTATGTAGGTTCATTTGAATGCGCACAGTTAAATAAAAGAAAGCAAAATCAATGCTCAGGTCTTACAAAAGTAGATCATCTTCTCCGTCTGTGCTCATCAGTTCATTGTGGTGTTTTGTAACTTCATCAGATTCACTGGAGATATCTGGAAATTGAAAATGAAATGAACATTCACTCTCCATGTCCACAATAATGACATATAGGTATTAATTCATCCCACCTGGAATAAACTTGTCTTTTCTCAATGACAGTTCAATGGCTTTGTGCAAGTTTTCGCTCAGTGTATTTAGGACATCATCCTGTGTGAGCAGAAAAACAGTACAGTTCACAAATAGACTCTCTCCTCTCACATAAAGTAGGTTTATTTAATGACAAACCATCAGGTTTTGGAGCTGGCTCAACATAATATCTTTGGCACAGTCAAACATTGTATCCTTAACTTCTTGGACGTAGGTCTCAAGTGTATGTCTCATTCTTTCTAGACTGCCTTTTCCACTTGAGGTTGCTGCTTCTGTAGAATTTACAATATGTTACCAAAGTTAATAAAGTACATATGCACTGTATACAGTCTTTAGTTCACATAGGCCTTACTTTTGTAACATTCTTGCATAGTTTCTTCCACAGTCTGTGCTAGACTGTTGTAGATCATTTTCTTGCGGTTTCTGATTATTTTAATAAGTCTTGTTTTAATTTTTTCTTCCTGAATAAAACACAAAGTTTCAGTATTTTCAGTGGTTTAATGCTAAATTACCAATGTTTTACCTGTGCTCTGATGAATAAAAGTTGTAAGTCGAGCGCTTTGTATTTTTGCATCAGTACTGTTGTGCCCAGTGAAAATTCATGGATGGCTCCATAAAAGTTTCCTGATTTTCCATTGTTTCTTAAAATAAGAACAAAACACAAATCATGTCATATAAATTACACAGTAATAATATTTTTTTTAATACAATTTTCAGATCACAGTTAACCAGAGAAATTAGAAATGTAGAGTATGCTAGTATAACACTGAACACTTCTGTAGCAACTAGGTCTTCCAGCACATAGTTGTTTTAATTACAAATATAGTGGGCCTAGTGACAACAATGATTCAGTAATGAAGACAATACAACCACAAACAACATGACAATCTAAAGCTCTAGCACTCAAGGCCTGGAGACAGAAAGAGCTGCAATTAAACTTGAAGGATTGTCTTGATTATTACCTTACATGAAAAAATATAGATTATAAACTTACGGGAAAGACTTTCGGAAATCATCTTGAATGCTTTTGGTCAGAAATGCAGACAATGCTGAGTTGAGATTGATCACTTCCCCCTGGTTTGATCTGTGGACCCCATTATTTTCAACAGCACACTTTAATGTTGTGTGGAAAGCACTGCCTGACACCTGAAAAGCTTACATAAGTTTAAATGTTTACATAAAAGAATGATTTCTGTTACCTACATTGTGTATTTTTTCCCATAGGGTTCTTTGGCAAGAACATCTGGAGTTCTCTACACCTTTAGACAAACATTTGTCAAGAGTCATATATGCATCATGCATGGATGTTTGGACTTTTAAAAGATTGTCTTTTATGATTTTGTTTAGTTCTGCAACCAGCTGTGTTCGCTGCTGACCCTGCAACAAATAATAAGAAACATTAGATAGTTTAGATTTTTCGTGTGCAGACTCTAGACCTGAGGACCACTACTAAATATAGCACCAGTGGAAGAAGCCGAGCTGCTAATAACAACCTCTAGATTAAAAGATCTCTATACATAAACATAGACATTGTAGATAAAAATGTATTTTAAGATCATCTTTTTTCTGGGGATTTAGGCCTACTTACCATATTTGTGGCTGCTTCTTTCATGAGAAAAAGAATTCGATGGGCACCACTAACATAGTTCAATGTTTTTCCATGAAGCTCATTTAGACAATGAAGGAACTCTCTGAGTTTGGGTATTTCTGTAAGTGTACACAATTTGTATTTACTTCAACGCTGAAAAAACAATTAGCATTAACATGTTCTACAAACCTGTTTCTTTTGGTCGTAGGTATTTTGGCTTTATAAATTCCTTTGAACTCACTGTGAATACTTCAATGAAGTCCACTTTCAAATGTTTCTGAAAATCATAATTGTAGATGTTTTTTTTTCATGAATCTAATTTAATAAGTGACCTAATGCAAAAAATGCTAGTGGATAGGCAGGTTTTAACATTGGAAACTACCTAGATAAAAATCTAATTGGAAGATAAATGTCCTGTTGTTGTAACAAACCTTCATTGTTGTAAGTTTCTTAATTTCTTCCTTTACTAGGAGTTTAGCAGACACATTTTTGTCAAATATGTAACGTTGAACATCAGGCCTGGCAAAAGAAACAGGTTACTGTTAAATGGATTTTATTGTCAACATTGCTATAATGTTTGAAAATGTCAGTCCAACAGACACTTCTCTCTCTAGAGAACTTAATTACAAAGTGTAGTTATGTACATTTGGGAATGTGGAAAACAGAACTGTTTAAACATTAAGGAATTGGCTTATATAAGTGCAATTTAGTGGTGAGAGGTGGTGAGTTGATTAAAGTATTGATAATATTGTGAATGTTGTTTTGAAGATATGCAATGTTTACAACAAAAATAGCTAATTACAATGATTTGATTGTCCTTTGTCACAAAATGATGGAAGTTATGTGTTTTTCCAGACTAATTTTAGCAGTCAGAAAAGCCCCTGAACTTTGAAGCTTTATACTTACACTTCATCGACATCTTTGTCAGTTTTGGTGCAGATAAAGTGAATATTCTGACAGATGCCACCATTTTCAATGAGACCACACGCACTTGTCAGGATCTCCCAAGCATCTCTGTCAGCTGCTGCACGATTCATATTAGTCACAATCCACACAGTTGAGCAACTGTCTATAATCTTAAAACATGTATGAAATTAAAATAATACAATACAATACAAAGACATGTGAAAACACTCACAGGATTACCTCTCTCCACATCTGATCTCTGCTCTTATTCCGGTCCCCATTTCCAGGAAGATCCACTAAAGTGACGTGTTTAAGAAGGACATTGTTTGGTACTCTCACAGTCACACACTTCACCAGGGGCCAGAACAACCTCTTATTTAAGTCAATGTCACTTCTAGTGTATTGAGCTATTTTCTCTTTCAATTCTTTGGCCTGTGGTGACAAATAATTGTTACACTGAACATAAAAGTTGTAATGTGGTTGCAGCTCATACTCACTGTTTCACAAAGAAATGTCTTCTTCACAGAGCAGAGAAATTCTGGTATTTCTCTGAAGTATTTTGGGGCCATCAAGTACTCAACTGATTTGTTTTTCCAAATATCTCCATAAAATGCTTCTAACTTCTCTGTAAGGTCAATATATTCAACATCATCCTCATCATCATTTTCATAACTTTGTGTCTCCCTAAAAAGGTTTTTTGCAGACCACAACTCATCTTCCCACTCCTAAAAATAAAAAGTATAGATACAATGTTTTCATTTATTCAGAATAAGGTAAGATAAATGGTGATTACACTTTAATTGTGATTTTGTCCATGTGACAATTGTGCTATGGTGAAACACAGACACTTTTCCCCACCCCCTCCTTGTATTAGACAGTCTTCTTTCTTAAAGACTTTAAGTGAGTGACACATTGAAATAACCAATCATAGTGACATATGAACTCTCAGAACAAACAAATGACTTCACTTATCACTTAATGGTGATATAAAGTGATATAAATAAGTGTACATGAATCATGATCAAATCTGGCTCCATAGATGATTTCTATGTGACGTACCATTACTGGGATGAAATCAATCTCTGCTTCATACTGTTTGCTCTGAGCAGACTCCACTTTGATCAGGACTGTGGTGCAGGCGATGAGACTTCCAGTAGGCAAAAGATCTTTCTCTCCGATGACTGCATTGATCAAAGAGCTCTTTCCAGCCCCAGTTTGGCCAAAGACCCCAACCAGTTCTCGCTTTTCTTCCTTCAAATTGTTTATTTCATTCCTTTAATTCAAGACAACAAACAATAATATGATTTCTTTCTCCAGTATGAATACAGAGGTGTGTGAGTGCTTAAAGGTGTACTATATAACTTTTTGTTTGGGGGTCCATCATCTGCGTGTTTCTATGGAGATGTCCCTGCTCTGCCTGAAATATTCCACAGTATGACATTAAACAGCTCTACTTAATGTTTATTCAGTTACAGGTGTTTCTATTGCTCAAAAATACCTAGAAAAATAGGCATTCTGACTGTGAGCGGTGTTGCATCTCCACAGAACTAACCTGTAACTTGTTCCGGTTTGGTCTTCATGAAGATAGAAAGGTTAATACCATACTGTGGTACATTCCTGTATAACATCTCCATGAAGAAAAGCATTTGATGGACCCTCCACCAGAAAAGTTACATAATGCACCTTTCAGCTGGTTCATAAATACATATGCAAAATTTCTAATGACAGCATTTAGTGAGTACATTATTCTGCACAAACTTTGCTCTTGTGTGCTTTATGTATATACGCCTGACCTCAAAGCCACATTTGCTTACACTCTAGTTTTATTATATTCTGTCTCAGCTTTTTCTGTTCTGTCCCCCATTACCCCCAAAGCATTACAGGTTAAAAATGGAAAGTGCTTATTTTGAATAAATAAAGTGATTAGATTATATTTGGCTCCATACATACAAATCCTTACCTCAGATAATCACCAAGTTCTGAGGTGTCTATTCTCAGTTTTTCCTCAACATGTGCCATGATTTCTTTCACAGCCTCTAAAATTCCTTCTTCTCTACCACAATCATCTGCAATAAAGAATAGTTAAGACTTCATTAAAACTAAAATAACTTATTATTTAAACTTAATTTGCAAGCATTCCGTACCCTTGCCACTACAACAGGTGCATGAAAAAACCTGAAAACAAATAGACACACACTGTAAGTACAGCATCTAAATGGCAGTATTTCAGTAAGTGCTAATATAATGTCCTACAAGTTACTTTTAGTCAACAAATGTATTCCATATATGACAGCATATTAAATCATATTGCTCTGCTTTGGACCACCACAAATCCAAAACAAATTCACAATATCAGTTTATTTACTGTGAATCCTAGCACAGTCAAGTTGTTGCTATTCTTAATGGGGTCCATGCTAGTATGGGGCTCTTCGACTGAAAAATTATTCAATTAATTGAATTATCAGAAGCGACAGTGACTCAAAGTTTGTTGCTGTGTCCTTAAGCAAGACACTTCACCCTTGAACATGGTGAATGTTTTGTTTGTGAAAAAACATATACCGACAAAAAGTACTTTAAAGTATATTAATAAACAAGATTAACAATACTATATTTTGGGAGAAACAGGTGTACATGCCTACCTCAGCAAATGATGGCTCCTCAAATTTTGCTTCAGTACGTTTTTCATGATCACATGTTTGTTGACTCTGTAAATATAGCCACCACATTCTCAGTTTTAACCATGGACTAATCTATTATTTTTCATACAGATAACTACGGAGCCCTCCAGGCAACTTGTGTGAAGAAATAAATATCCTGCAATCTCATGAAGCTATCCAAGTGTAACAGGCCAGAATACCCCCTGCCCCGGGTATAACCTGTCCAACCCCTAATATACTCTGCGTTTACCTGTCCTGGGTCAAACTATACCTGGGATAGTTAAGTAACCTATACCCCTCTGGGCCAGAATGTACCCCTTTATATTTGTAAATCTCATTTCTTGTTAATTAGGCCTAATGAAGCCTCTCTGTACCTTATTTATTATTCTACCTTATTTTACCAGGTAGGTCTGGGGGGTTTACTTTGGCCTGATATAGTCCAGGAGCCATCATCTGAACTCAAACTGAAGCAGGTCCTATAATACATTAGTTTAAATGACCATCCTGTTTTTGTTCATAAAAAACATAATATGCCCAAACTAATGGTATGATCTCAGATGTGGTCAGTGTGTGTAAACATAAAAAATAAGGATGCTAGCTGCTAACATTTTGTCCCTATCCAGGGTTATAGCAGCCCATCTTGAGCTTAATTAGAAGCTGGCGAATTGGGTAAGTTTTCTGTTTACATCTGAAACTGTAATTCCATGCCAATGTGTCACAATCAGTTACTTTGTGCTTGAGAATACATTTTTTAAAATATTTATTTCTGTACATGGTCTAATAACTGTACACAGAAATGCATAAACCCCTGTAAGGTTATATTGTTGTATTCCTCATCATGTCAGGGTTTTTTGTTCCATATTTCACAACTATGTGACACTGTATGTGACTATAGCAGCACTTTTAACAGACTCATGTCATTCTGTACAAGTTGGGTCCCACAAAAGTGGTTTTGGGGGTCCTGACACTGAACAGAGCTGAGTTGAAACAAAAGACTCCAAACTTGTAATCTCCCGAGGTGGGCACTAGTGAAAAATTATAGTAAGAAAAAGGTAGCAAAATAATCTCAATGGAGGAGTCTGGTCCCCGACTATTACACCAGGATATTGTGAAAGCTGCCTGAGGGTGTGCTTTGTTTCAGTTCCTCACATTGTCCCCTGAGGGCCAGACAGAAAGCAAACAGACATACCTTTAATCCCTTGAGATATTTTTTAAACTTGGCCCTTGGACCAATCTTATCAATCAAGTGATCAATTTCAGATTCTTCAAGATAGTACAGTCTGTGCATGTCAACCTTTGCTACTGTGAAAACAAAAAAAGTAAAAACATTATACTTGCATGTAGGGCTGGGTCATATGGCTAAAAATACAATCTCCATGTTTTTGCACACACTGGACAATTAAAAAGGTCTGGAGTAAACTTCTTTCATAATAATCCTCAGTTTCACAATTTGGCAATTTTTCAAAATCTTGATTATTCAAAACACAAATTAGCTAATCAAATTAATTTGATTAATTGTCCAGCTCTACTTGCATGTACTTTTTATATAAAATATGAAATAGGCCTACACATGTCTACAATTAGGATATTTGTAATATTTGTAATAGCTTCATATTTACCTTGAAATATATGTATCCAGTCTTCCAAACCCCACTCCATTAATTTGTTGTAGACAAACAAATCCATATAGCCTAAGTAACCAAAGAGCTATGATCCAAAATAGCCTATAAGGCAAGAAAAAACATATCTAAATCCAATCTGAAGCCAGACTTATTTTAAAATAGTGTGATATCACAATTCATTGATTAGGCTACATGAAATCAAATTTACTCCTCCTTGAACCACCACCTTAATGAGCTATGTTGTCAGGGGCTTCATGCCCCTGTAGGGTCACCCAAGGCAAACAGGTCCTGGGGGATGGGTCAGACTAAGAGCGGTTCAGAAACCCCCATGACGAGAAACATAGCAAGGCCAGTTACACCCCCGGATTGGCGTTACCGGGGCAACACCCTGGAGCCAGGCCTGGGGTGGGTGCTCAAAAGCGAGCGTCTAGTGGCCTTCCCCCACGGGGCCCGGCTGGGCACAGCCCGAAGGAACGATGTGGGGCCGTCCTCCTGTGGACCCACCACCCGCAACAGGATCCATAGGGGGCCAGTGCAGGGAGATCTAGGTGGCAGTCGAAGGCAGGGACCTTGACGACCGGATCTCCGGACATGGAGACTAGCTCTAGTCACCTCGCTGGGGGGGAGGGGCTGGAACCGAACTTCTTGAGGGGGGGCTGGACTCTCCATTTCTCTGGCGTTGCCCGTGGGGAGCAGCGGCGGGCAGGTATGGGTCTGCTCATTGCCCCACAGCTCAGTCACTGTGTGTTGGAGTTCACCCCGGTGAACGAGAGGTCAGGTCCCTACGCCTTCAGGTGGGGGACAGGTGTCTCACTGTTGTGCAGAGTCCCCGGCCTTCTTGGAGTCCCTGCGAAGGGTACTGGACAGTGCACCAACTGAGGACTCCGCTGTTCTACTGGGGGACTTCAACGCCCACGTGGGCAACGACAGTGACACCAGGAGATGGGTGATTGGGAGGAACGACCTCAATTGGCAAACTCCTCAGTGGCAAGGCTCCGGGGGTGGATGAGATCCGTCCTCAGTATCTTAAGTCAGACACGTCTCTGCAGCATCGCGTGGCGGTCGGGGACAGTACCTCTGGACTGGCAGACTGGGGTGGTGGTCCCTCTGTTTAAGAAGGGGGACCGGAGGGTGTCTTCCAACTACAGGGGAATCACACTCCTCAGCCTCCCCGGTAAGGTCTATTCCAGGGTACTGGAGAGGAGAATCCGACCGATGGTCGAACCTCGGATTCAGGAGAAGCAGTGTGGTTTTACTCTATACTCTATACTCTCCATCAGGTGCTTGAGGGTTCATGGGAGTTTGCCCAAACAGTCCATGAGGATCAGCTCCTCCAAATCCGAGGCCATGGTTCTTGACCGGAAAAAGGTGGCTTGCCCTCTCTGGGTGGGTGGAGAGTCCCTATTTCAAGTGGAGGAGTTCAAATATCTCACCGTTGTGGTAAAGAGGGAGCTGAGCTGAAAGGCAAAGCTCTCGATATACCGGTCAATCTACGTTCCTTCCCTCACCTATGGTCATGAGCTTTGGGTAATGACCGAAAGTACAAGATACACAGATATAAGTGGCCAAAATGTGTTTCCTCCGCAGAGTGGCTGGGCGCTCCCTTAGAGATAGGGTGAGGAGCTCAGTCACACAGGAGGAGCTTGGGGTAGAGCCGCTGCTCCTCCACGTCAAGAGGAGCCAGCTGAGGTGGCTCAGGCATCTGTTCCAGATGCCTCCTGGACGCCTCCCTGGAAGGGCATGTCCCACCAGGAGGAGGCCCCGGGGAAGACTCAGGACACGGTGGCGGGACTATGTCTCTCGGCTGGCCTGGGAACGCCTTGGGGTCCCCCCGGAGGAGCTGAAGGAAGTGTCCGGGGTGAAGGAAGTCTGGGAGTCCCTACTTAGACTGTTGCCCCCACTACCCGGCCCCGGATAAGTGGAAGAAAATGTATGGATGGAAATCAAATTTGCAAAAGGATTAGTGAATAAAGGGAGAGTGAAGTGGTTGAAAATGGTTTGGTGATTCTGTATATTCATCTTTCATGTTATTTAGGTCTGAAAATTTGTAGCCAAAAACCGCGGGCTACGTTTAGGTTTCGCTTTTGATTTCTCTGAATGTGAAATTGAATAGACTTTTGCTCGGCACGCCTGTACAGTCTCCGGAGTCCCCGCTAATTGCGTTTGCGTATAATATTACATTCAGTTGAAGGATATGTTACGGGTAAGGTGTAGCCTATGCTGCAGATACAAAATGCTTCGATTAAAAAAATGTGTTCAAAAAACAAATCAATCGGCGCTAATTCGCGAGCTGCGCGTTTCAAATTACACACCGCAATGACAGGAGGCGTTTATCTACACTTCCTCCTTTAACATAACATTCAGCGCCATATATTCCTCCCTCATTTCTGCAGCTCTGAAGACTCTCCCGTGAACCAGGTGACAGCTATACCCTACATCCCTGTAAATAGGCTCTAACCTATAGCCTGCTTTAACGTAGCCTATGCTTTTGATTGATTTGTAGCCAAGTTTCAAGTTTTCAAAAGCTTCGATAGGCCTGGACTAGTCCAGGTAGCGGGATCAGAAGAAATGAAACAGTAGAAAATAGCCTACCAGCCCTGACGATAACACTTCTGTAGTCTGGTGATAGGACCCGGAAAACAATAACTAAAGTTAAAGATATGCGCGCTCGTGTGCCTGATTTGGCACTATGGGCGCGTCTCTTATTGCTTTCATTAGGACGAAATCCCGCCTCTTACTAAAGTAATGACGATGAACCATGTTTATTCTTCATAGTTGTTTGCACTATGGACGAATTTGTTCGCAGTTTTTTAAATAAATGGAACCTCACCGAGTGGATTGAGAAATTTAAAGGTAAGATTGAAGCACTGTTTGTTGCATTTGTAGCATAAATTTCATGCATTATGTCTTTCAATCCAGAACAAGAAGTGGACAAAGAATGCTTGCTTTGTCTTGAAGAAAATGATATTGAAAAATTAATTCCAAAAGCAGGTCCAAGGGCCAGATTCAGGAAAGGTCTTCGAGAGTTAGAGGTATCTATATTAAAGGTTATATACAGAAATTGTAGGTGTTAGAAATATATTTGTGATGGCCGTTAGGGAGCAAATAGTTTATTATCTTGTTTATTGCAGAATCAACAAGTGTGTGAACAAGAGGAAGCTCATCCTAAACAAGTAAGTCTTAAAATGTTTGTTTCTAGGCTGGATGAGTTACAGGTTAAACCTAAAGAAGTCTTTGCATTGGCAGATTGTGTTTAATTCCAAATGAAACATAGTTTCTTTTGTATTTGAAGGTTTTACATATGGTGAGTGTGGTCCTATCAGAGAGCCATCCCTGCCACAGGTCACAGTCCAGTTTATCAAGTTTATACCAGTTTATCTTGCCCAGGCGTCTATTGTCATAATTATGCTTTCTCAGACCTTGGCAAAACAAAAACAAAACAAACAAATAGGCTAATCAAATAGGCCTAATAACAAAAATAAATAGGTTTATAAATTAGACTATATGTATAGAACGTGTAAAATTGAATTGTCACTATATTCTCGTCTCTGTGTTTGAAAGTTTGCTCCGACTCTTAATCACAGGACATATTTGGTAGGAGTTTTCTGTGAGTTAGTTGTAGGACTCCTGCAGCTGATATGAGTGTTGTCCACAGGATGGCGCACATGGGAGGAAGAGAGGGCAGGAGGAGCGCGGGTGTAGAGCAGCTGTTCCTTCATATCAAGAGGCGCAAACTTCAGGTGCCTCTTGGATGCCCCCTGAGGTAGGTGTTCCCATAGACTTCGGAAGTACAGTTTATACAGAAAGTTAGTCAAATAAATATGAAGTTGTAACCACCCACTTCTGGTATAGGTTTGTAGAAATAAGTCAAATGTGCCATCTTCAGGTACAAGATGTGAAAATGGTAGGGTACATAAACTCAACAAATACTATATTAAATCCACCCATTAAATATTGAAAGACTGAACTTTTTTTCAATAATTTTTTCAGAACAGAATGTTATAAAAAGGAAAGATCCACAGGCTGAGACAGACAGCCCTGCAAAAATCAAACGAAAGACTGATACTGCACCAGAATTGTTCAAGGGTAAAGATTTGGTTTGATTCCCTACATTTTTTCTAAAAATCCAAGCACATTCTTATATATTTGTGCAGATGACTTAATACTGAATAAGGTGAAAGACTTAATGACAGGGGTCCGCGACACATTGAATCGTCATGAGAACACCAAACTCAATGCTTTTTTAAGGTAAGAATTCAGTACATACATTATTACTAATTTCTGAGTTTCAGTTTATATGAAAACTTTCATTTCTTTCAGAAAAAAAATTTGGGACTTGGGTACAGAGAAAAGGGACCTGGTTGGGGTCTTTGGTAAAACTGGTGCAGGAAAGAGCTCCTTGATTAATGCCATTGTTGAAGAGAAAGATCTTTTAGCCACTGGAAGTCTGCAGGCATGCACCACAGTCATGATCAAAGTGGAGGCTAATACACAAAGGAATAAATATGAAGCGGAAATAGAGTTCATATCTAAAGAGGTAAATGTGGTTTTATTAGGGGTCAGATATTAAATGTATGCCTGTTAATCAATTAATACATTTTATATATTTATTTATTAAAGGAATGGAAAGATGAGCTGTGGTCTTTGAAAAATCTTTTTGGCGAAATCTCAGATGAAGAAATTACAGATGACGAAGAATATAATGAGATTATTGAAAAAATGACTGCGCTTTATGGCGATGAGTGGAAAAACAGATCTCCTGAAAACTTGATGGAGCATAAATATTTTAAAGAAATACCAGAATTTCTTCAGTCCAGAAGAAAGATTGTGGAAGTGGAATCGGTGAGGGTTAAAATCTAAAACATTATTATGATTCTTTCATTAAGTGGGTAATTTTATTTTACAAATTATTGCAGGCACAAGAGTTGGCTCCAAAAGTTCTCAAATACACTAGAAGTGACTCCAAAGATGGAAAAAGATGGTTCTGGCCCCTGGTGAAGTGTGTGACTGTGAGAGTACCAAACTGTGAAATTCTTAAACACATCACTTTAGTGGATCTTCCTGGAAATGGAGACCGGAATAAGAGCAGAGATCAGATGTGGAAAACGGTATTTTATTACAAAATGTTGGTGATATTTGATGCTTAACTTCTACGGTTAATAAACAAATGTGTTTCAGATTGTTGCCAGTTGTTCAACTGTTTGGGTTGTGTCTGAAATGAACCGAGCAGCTTCCGATGGAGATGCTTGGGAGATTCTGGAGAGTACATGTAACCTCATGGGGAATGGTGGAGAATGTCAAAGCATTTACTTCATCTGCACCAAGAGTGATGCCAATGTTGATGAGTGAGCACTTTATTATTGCTTATATTATATATTGAATGTAAATAATTATATTTGTCTTCAAGGAAAAGTCAGTGTAGTGACCCAAGGCAGTCTAATTTATCGTCATATTTATGTTTCAAAGCAGCGCAGAGAGCATTTTGACAAGAAACCTAAAAGCCAAAAACTTACTGAGGAAAGAATTCAGTAAACATAGCAAAGTCAAGGTGAGTTTACTGACGCTGTCAACTCTATGTAACTACTGTCAAACTTTATCATGTGTTTAAAGTGTCCACATAATGCAACATACATGAGTATTTTCTGTCTGCTTATTGTTGATAATCAGTAACAAAAGCTTTTGTACTAAAAGGGACTGTTTTGTTTTCTAGAAACAATTTAATGATGACTGCTTTGAAGTTTTCACTGTGAGCTCTGAAGAATTTTTCAATCAAAAAAAACTTGAGCGTGTTGAAACTGGTGAGTTATTAATGTGCATGATACTAGTACTAAATACTAGTAACCAAAGTACTTGTGTGCCCCAAAAACTAATATGTAACCTGTATGCATATCTCATACTGACAGTGACACAGGTTTCAGTATATTGTATTTTGTTACAGAAATACCCAAACTCCAAGAACGCCTTCAAAGTCTAAATAACCAGCATGATCAAACTCTGAACTATGTCTGCGGAGCCTATGGGATTCTGTCTCTGATCAAAGGAGCAAAACTGGGAAATATGGTAAAAAGACTGTTACACAGGGAGGCCATGTACACACAACACACACACACACACACACACACACACCACACCACACCACACCACACCGCACGCACGCACGCACGCACACACACACACACACACACACACACCACACCACACCACACCACACCACAACACAACACACACACACACACACACACCCACACACACACACACACACACACACACACACACACACCTACACACACACACACACACACACACACACACACACCTGTACTGTGTTCCTCTGTCTCACTTTGAGATATTAGTTTTCTTTGCATTGTTTTATTTCAGGATCCTCATCAGACTGCACAGGTGTGTGAGGACCTGACTGGAATTACAGAACACGAGCTTCAGAAAGTCAAATGGTCCATGGACAAAGTGTTTGACGTGTTTAAAAAATGCCTGAGCGAGGGTGTGGAGGAGTCAGAGACTAGGGCTGAACTGGTCTTAAAGAGGAAACTAAACCCTGTAAGAACATCTGTACATAAAAACAACATTTAATTGACATGAGTATAATTCTTGTTCTACATGTTTTTAAGAGAGGTGGTGGGCGTAGTTTTCACAGGTCACTGAAATGTGCATTGCAAAACAATGGCCTTCACAAAACTAAGAAGAAACAAATCAACCTCAATGAAGCGTTATCATCCTCTCTGACCGAGAGCATTGATGAAGAGTTCAGGAGAACATTCCCGTAAGATTAATTTATTCATTTATTTATGTATTCATCTATCTTAAGTATTTATCTATTTATTTAAATGGATATTCGATCCCTAGCAGGGAAAAGGACAACCCACAAACATTTGACTAGACAGATAACAGTGATTTAAACACAAAGCACACACAGACATACAGACAGACATACACATTCATACAGAGCCAGTACCATTGGAGGGTAGGACCTAAAGAGAATATTGGTTACAATTCTGGGTGCTCTTTAGGTATTTTTAGATCAGTCTTAAATTTGACTTTAATACAGGACTTAATAGTATCAAGCAGCATATTGCGCTGTGTCGTGGCCATCACTAAACAAAACTGATTATCGAAAAAAGGAGTGATGGAGGTATGGTGCAGTCAAGCAGAGAAGCTATTCTTGTAGATTGTACAGTTTTCAGAACTTACAGAAAACTTAGAAAATTATGTTTGGAAATGTTACGGTGATGGGCCATTACAGGCTTTTTTAATCAAAAATCTATAGGGCATGCTTATACACTGACTATAAAGGTCATTTTTGTTTATTCACCATTGCACACAGTAATCATCATTATTACTTTTCTATTTTTAGAAATGATGCAAAATCTGGACCTTTATATGGAGTAATTCATGCATTTTCACTTGACACAAACCGACTGGTTCAACAGGACAAGATGTTTGAACTTCAGCTCACATTTATCAAGACTGAGGTAAAATAACACAAAACATATATAATATGTAAATTTGTATATACAAAAAAACGTAATGTACAGTACATTCATCGCGAGCTGATGTACAAGCTGTCGAAATAAGTTTCCGCCACAGGGTGGCTGGGTGCTCCCTTAAAGATAGATTGAGGAGCTCAGTCACACGGGAGGAGCTCGGAGTAGAGCTGCTCCTCCACGTTGAGAGGAGCAGCTGAGCATCTATTCTGGACACCTTCTCAATGATGCCCCCTAGGGAGATGTTGTCTAATGTCTCACTGGGAGGAGGCCCCAAGTAAGACCCAGGACACGCTCCAGGGACCATGTCTCTTGGCTGGCCTGGGAATGTCTTGGGGTCCCACTGGAGGAGTTGGAGGAAGTGTCTGGGGTGAGGGAAGTCTGGGAGTCATTGCTGAGACTGCTGCCCCCGTGACCCGACCCTGGATAAGCGTAAGAAAATAGCTGGATTGTTGAACATTATGGAAATGTTTGTTTTTATAAGGTAACCAACATTAAGAAAAAACTTTGCAAAGATATTCGTGATCGCAAAAAGATCATCTACAGCAGTCTGACAGAGACTGTGAAAGAGACGATGCAAGAATGTTACAAAGGTCAGTCTTTCATGTCATGTTTGAACACCTGTTTTACAGTATACTAAGACTGCTATATACTTTTCAATTGCAGAAGCAGCACAGCACAGAGGTACAGGCAGTCTAGAGAAGATGAGACGTACAGTTGAAATGCACCTCCTTAATGTAAAGGACACAATGTTTCAAAAAGCCAAAGATGAGGTATTGGCCCAACTGAAGGACCTGATGGTACGTTACTGTAGTTAAGTCTTTTAAGATGGCTTTACATTTATTTATACATGTTTGATGAAACAGGATGATGTCCAGAAACGGCTGAGGGATACTCTGCAGGAATCTATTGAGCTGTCATTCAAAACTGACCACCAGTCAATCCCAGGTAGACAGTACACACAGTTTTGAAATATCATCAGAATTAATCTCATGTATGGATCAGGCAAATTCATACTTCATCCGAAGCAAGAAATTTGTTCTTACACCTGGAGCTGCAAGAACAGAAGGACATCATTTTGTTCCTAAAGCTTGCTCTGTAGGGCTGTCTGACAACTCATCTGTGTATTTTCTATGGGTGTGGCTAATTGTATCTGCCTTTGAGTAATTTGACAGCAGAACTTGATGAAGTATAAAATGTTCAATCCCAAAAACCATTGTTTCTTGTTAAAGATTTCGAGTGTCAGTATAACTTGGTGAAGAAACACTTTGATGACCTGTCAAAATAAAGACGACCTAGCTTGGTAAGTATACAGTTTACAGAACAGAATAGTATTTTGTAATTTACATTCTGCTAATTCAGTGTTTCAATAAAGGCCTGATCTGTTTGATGCATATTGTGAGTGGAAGCAGAGCAGATGAACTGGAGCCTGCCACAACCAACCAGACAACAGTATACGACAATGCAACTCAAGACATCTTATATTTTTGTGATCTTAGCATCCAAACGCCTTTTTCTATATTTACTGATACTTGAATGAATATTTTTGTTTTAATTGGATATTTGTGTGTGTGTGAGACCAGCGCACATAAATAATATACATTATATACATATACATAATACATTATAATACTATAATGATAAATAATATGGGAGTGTGCACTTCTCACATCTTAAATCTTTACTGAATATTTTAGCTTTTAGTGTATTGTTTTTATCCATATACCTTTTGCTGGTACACCATTTAAGTGGGACTTAACAGACAGAGTCACTTTACTTATATGTAGTAGTAGTAGTAGTAGTAGTAGTAAACGTAGTAGTAGTAAAATGTTTTTATCCCATTTTTAGATCACAGAAATATTTTGTTTACTATAAATTTCCAGAAATTCATTGTCAAAGTGATATGTACATTTTGCATATGCAAATAAATTCTGATGTCAGAGTCATTTTATTTAGATTTTTTGTCAACGTGTAGAAACATGTAGAGTAGAAAAAAAATATATGTATATTTTTTGCACAGTAAAGTATAATATTACTGAAGTAGATGTAGTGAAGTTACTGTAATTGGAAGGGTAAAACATTTATGCATAAAATCTGTAAAGGCAGCATACATGAAATAAACAAATCATCTGAAGGAGCAGTGAAAGAAACATGTTCAAATCAGTAGCTCAGTTGCTAGAGCGTTTGTCCTCTGATCCAAAGGTTGGTGGTTCAAATCCCGCTCTCAACGTAAACATTGGTTGAGCAGTCAGATCTACTGACTGGCTGATGTGATTCCAGCTCCCACAGATGAATGCAGATGTTGTGTCCCTGGGCAAGACACTTAACGCACCTTGCCTCTGGTGTATGAATGAGGGAGTGGTGTAAAGTGCATTGAGTTCCTTGAAGGTGGAAAAGTGCTATATAAAGATTTACCATTACTGTTACTTCAAACTAAATATTACTCAAGTAAAAAAAAAAAAAATGCAGCTGATTTCTGGATTTGTGTTATACTAGAGAACTCATGGTGCTCTTGTGTGTGTTCCAAACCCATTGGACTCTTTCTGGTCATTTCAGTGCTCAGTTATCTTCACTCAAGACTCAGTATTACATATTTTACGTCTGTTGCCAGCAACAGCAACACTAATCAAAGCATTTGAAAGGGATTTTCAGCTTTATAGGCTGCATCTTTATCATCTTCATCATTTGAAGATGAAAATGATAAAGATATGCATCTGATATATTTCTTGAAGTTTGACTTCAAGAAATATATCAGAATAATTCATCTTTAAAACATTTTAATTGTCATACTAGGCAATGTGTCTTGTTTGAGGACACAACGACCGTTTCACTAGAGCCACTGCTGCCCCACAGTGCTGACGAGATCGGCCATTGTCGAGCATGTATGGCATTTCACTAAATATTATCATGTAATAGTGATGGCTATTTTTTCCTGCCAAGAACTGTGTGTTTTGTGAAAATTCTGGACGTTTAAATGCGTTTTCAGAAAACAAAGCCCACTAGGCTAGTGCTATTTGATAGAAGACACGGGTGTCATTTTATTTGCAGCGGAACATAGACCTACATTTTTAAAATTGCGTTTTTCAGCCAGTAGGTGGAGCAAGATGACCAATGATGAGTCTCAAAGTGGTGACATGCAGACGTTCAGTGTCTATGGTTAAGGCATTAGGCGCTTGTTGACTGAATCCTGTCCGCAACAGTCAAATCATGCCTACATCATGCCACAATTTCACAAATAAAATACGTAATAATGACTTGTCTGTAGTAGCTACAGACACAGCTGCCCTGGGGTAGACTGACAGAGGCAAGGCTGCCAATATTTGCCATCGACTTCGCCAGCCACCACCAATCACTCACACATGAACCTCTGAACTTTGGGTTGGTGGGCAAGGGCTCTCACCACTGAGGCACTGCCACCCCATGAAGAAGAGCACTGAAGGATGCTTGTATTTATTATTATTTATTTATTGCCTGATGTTTTTCATTTTATTGAAAATATAATTGGAATAACCCTCTGACTCTCCATACAAGACATCACAGCTTCAGATTCCCATAGCTCTAAATTCATATTTCACATTCACATTTCATTTTTTGTTGAGGCAGACTCTATGGCTGGAGGTGTCTCTTGGATCCTCTGCTTCTCCACAAACACGCAGTAAATGACCTGCTTCTGTTTCCACACTGAAGGGGAAGAGGTTCGGATGTGAACGGGAACAGACTGGAAAACCAAACATCACTGCGCTTTGGACCATGATGGTATACAGCACAACCACACCCATGTCAGCCTACAGTGTCTACCTATAAACAGATGAGCCATTTTAAGATAGGTGGTGGTCTAGGAAATTGATTCAACATTTTTATATAGTCAAAAATGTAGGCCTATATTCTTTATTGCAATAATGACATTGCTGTATCCTGTATCACATAATGTTTAGGCAGAAAGCAGTAAAGTGATGGTGTAAATTCTTGCTCCCTGATGGGCTTCTTTTGGCCTACTCTCTCATGGATCTGTCCCTGGTGTCCTGCCGGGTCAGGTGTTGGGTCACGTCACTTTGGTGCCAAGTGTCTTCTGGTGTCTCCATTCCTCCAGACACACATGGAACAAGCACACAACACATGTGCGCCAACACAAGTGCCGCCCGCCAACCATCTTAGCGGTACAGTGCCAAGGAAGGAAGGGGACTCAGACATAGAGTAAAAGCTATTTCTGTTTATTCAATATTAACCATTCATCATTTTAAGAACATGCAGTTAATATTAATGACATATACACCAGTTATTATTCGAGAATGTATTATAAAGAAGTATTTAGAAAGGAGTGTACATTTTTCCATTAGATTTTTTATTTGACTGAAAAATGCACTTAAGTAACAGTTTCATAGCAAAACAAGAAAAACAATTAATAAATCTAGTTTTATGTTTAGCCAGAGTTAAGGCTGACACGTCTTGATATAAACTGGTCTGGATCTTGTTTAGATGATTTAGATTCTTTCTGTACATAAAAAAACAATCTTATTGTTACTCCATTGTACTGAAGACTGCATAATGCATATTTTCTAATAAATGCAGCTCTACATTGCACATGAACATACAGGCTTCAAACATACCAACCGGTTCTGTGGACAGGATTATCACAGCATCTGACCTTTGACCCTGCAGAGGTCATGTCTGTGGCACAACTGCGTCTGTGACCCCACCCACAGCCCCATGTCTGTCGTCCCAGGAATCTGTAGCACAACACCACCTCAAAACAGCAACTTGTACATTGTGTGACCAACAACCAGTGAAGAAAATGCTCTGCTTGTGGATTTCAAACTTTTAAAGGTAGTCCATATAGCATGCTTAAAACCTCACTACATTTACTCAAAACAGGCCAACATGGTTGAATGCCATTATCTGCCATTAATAAAAACACATGTGCTTGTTGGTTTTAGCTGTTGTTGGAAACCCAAAACAAAGAGTTCATTCAACTTTCAGGTTGGATAATCAGAACTAAAACTCAAAATGTATTCATGACTTAATCTACCATTTTTATCAGTGAAATTGATATTTGATTTACATTTGTTTACTATATCTAAACCTGGAGACACACATTTGTTATGTTTAATGTAATGTTTATATGAGGTAAAATCACCTTATACCCTTAAATACATACAAAAACATTATATTCTCACTAACCTATATTAAAACAACCAAATGTACAAGAAATGTAAACAATGCAATAAAAGGTGTTCATTTTTGTTTTTCATAACAGCTGGCTGGAGCCAAATTAAGAATCTAGAAGTTTGTGAGTGATCTGCGATAGTCACTTGGATCAGCTCTCATATTGTTTGGTGACCTCAGGGACAAGATGGCTGCCTGTCCAAGACTCCTTAACCCTCGCAGCATCACACCACTCTACTCCTGGGACAGTGCACTTGTACACAATATGCTCTTTTGTCCATAAATCAGTAATTGTGTGTATATGGCATAGGAGCTCACACCAACCACAATCAGCGATGATGGATATCTAAGGTGGCTTGGTAGTGCCGGGCATTTTCCAGTGGGTGACTCATGGGGTTTCTGACAGATGTCTGTACCAATTTATTGCTACTGCCACTGCCTCTCTTGTTCCCCACCCCAACTATGTGACTCTATGAATAAGTGTGCTGTGCCTGGGCTGCTTGTGGTTGTGTAGTTTCCAACTTGGTCTTATGGACTTTCCACTTGAGAAAAAGGTAAAAAGGGTGAGTGGGGCATTCAAAGTTATTTAATGGCTGGAGACATGCAGTATAGGAAAACAGTTTGCCACATCATACAGTGACAATAAGATTGGGGTGCTAACATGTGCAAATCATTCAATGGTCACAATTTATTTTTAAGCCAGAATTTAGATTTTGTTTAATTTCATGTAGACATGCAGTTCACTTTTATTTTCCACTTGGATCAGTTGCACCGTATAATAGTGCCTTTGGTCCATTATCAAACTGGTTCTAAAATGACCTCAGATCTGTTTTTACTGAAGTTAATGTTACTGATGACAAATCTGTAGTACTTCAGCATTTAATGGTGCACTTTATAACTGGAGGGCGTGCACTTGTTTGTCTCCATGGAGATGTGATTGCATTGCCTGGAATGTCCCACAGCATGGCTTTAAATTTCTCTTGCATTTATTTCATTACTGTACCTTCCTTGGTTCCGCAGAGTCACCTTTCAACAGATGTGACCCGTAACGTCCTTGTTTCGTCAAAATAAATAAGCTTAATGACATTCTATGGAACCATCCTTGCTAACCAACAGTATCTCTGTCGATATGCAGATGAGAGACTCTCCACCAGAAAAGTTACGTAGTGCACCTTTAAGTTATTTATTTGCCATCATGAGGTTACATACTTGTATATTAGTCAGTAAGACATGATAGGTTTGAATGATCACAAGAGCATGAACAACATAGATGACACCACTAGCACCAATCGAATATACAGTGAAAATAATAGACAGACTGATAGACTGGCTCCTCCCTCCCCAGTCTGTGCTCCTGCAGGTCAGCCAGTTCAGCCCTTATGAGGCCCTTGAACTGTTGAACCTGCGCACAGCTCTTTACCTGTAACGCCCTGCCTGCCCGGAAACACATACCTGGATTGCTTCATTCATTTATTAGTTTGACAAACACAAAGGCATACCACTTCAAAGCATAACTTGGCAACAACGCACAACTCTTTGCACTGCTCATAGTTGGCCTATGTTTACAGTGCATTTTTCTCACATACAGTTCCTGGTTTTGATTTAAGTTCATTTTATTTTATATAGTAGAAGTAAAACATTGAATGACTAATAATCCATGTGTGTTTTAATATTGTGAATTGCACAGTGTTTTGCTTTTAATAATCAAACCTATTATGTATTATGTATTAACTACTAAACAGAGATTTTGGTTTCTTGACAAAATAAAACCAAGTAAATTCTGTTAAAATTCACAAAAAGTTTAAGAAGTCAGCCCGCCTGTCATTACTTTTAAAGCTGCACTATGCAACTTCTAAGGTGGAGGATCCACTACTTGCTTGTCTCCATAGAGATGTGCAGTAGTGCATTAACTTATCAGCCTTACATTCAATTACAGGTGTTTTATAGCTCAAAAATACCTTGAATTCTTATTATGTGCAGGCTTGCTTCTCCATAGATCTGACCAGTAACTCGTCTCCATTGGGATAACCAGGTTTATTTCCATACTGTATAACATTCAAGGCAAAGCAATTACCCTCCACCAGAAAAGTTACACAGTGCACCTTTAATCTTATTTTATTTTTTTTATTCTATGGCCATTTTGGAAATATGGAAATTCCACATCTCTTTACCAATAATAAACACCCAGTTACTGACCATCTCCAGTATATTCCTAAAAGCAACTCGATGTAAAACTTTCCGTCTTTTCCCTTTTCATCCTTATGCATGATCAAAGCCGCTATAACACAACACACTGTAAGTCCTGTCTTCATAACCAACTATTTCTGTCCTGAGGTTACCCAGGACACCATGTGGATTCACCCAAATATAGCCAACCGCAGTACCCAGTAAAATCATCTGTGTTTGTCATGCAAATAATAAATATTCATTAACAGTTTGCAGTTTCTTCGTCATTATTTGGTGTGATTGGCAAAGGGGTTTTTTATGCTTCTGAGGGTTCTAGAAATAATCCTAAACTAATATTGACACAGGCTAAAGAAGTGCGCCTGTGGTGAGGGGCTGTGAAGAGGGTCGTGTAGTCCCGGCCAGACCGCAGAGCAGAGAGGAACCACGCTAAATCAAAGAGGTGATCTACCAGTCTTGTCTCACGCTCAATGACTATTTCCAGAAAGACCAACAGTTCCTCTCCATTATAGCTGTTATCATTTCCAAGCAGCAATTTTCAAAACCAACCCAGATTAAACATAGAATCGTTTTATTTTGATCAGAGCTGGACACAGCAGCAAATGACCTACCATCTCACCCTGTATTCTCCGTGTCCAGAAACTTCTTTGGTCTTCCTCTTGGCCACCAACATGGTAAGATCTCATCATTTTAAAACTATTTTCCTTGCTTGCCTTACACACAGTGGCACCGTGGCGAAGAGGCCTCAGGTTCAATTCTTGGATCACTGCAAAATAATTTAATAGCTATTTATTGGGTGCTGTGCTGTGGTGTTCATAGCCTATACTGGCATTGAACGATGGATCAAATGCAAAAAATATACCATATTAAATGTACATTCCACTGTATTCAAATTTTCGTTTAGTCTTTAAATGTGAATGACTTAGTGATTCCTTGATGTAAAGTGCTTTGAATGCCTTGAAAGTGAAAAAGCGCTATATAAAAATGTGACCACTGACCATTTGTATAGTCTTAAGTAGTTATTTTTGTCACTATATCTGTTCTCTGGGTAGTACAGATGATTTCAGTGTTCTATGTAACATTTTGGCTGATGTACAGTAAATGTTCACACACACTGTAGCTCCATGTTGGTATGTGATTCTCATAGACATGCCAACAGTGCAGCCTCCAGAGTGTCCGCAGAGCCTGGCCTCTCTGCCCACCTCACTGGCTCCTGCGGGGACAGTTTGGCTTGACATGACTGCCCCGGGCACTGGTCCCATCCCTGCACTGAGGTGATGAAGGAGAACTTACCCCCCACCCATTGGTCACTGAGGTGAGGAGGCACCCAGGGGACACACAGGCGGGCAAAGTGGACGTCTCAGGCCACACTCACACAGCTGACCAGACCAGACATGGCTGCTTTCAAAGGATGGTGCCAGCGAGTCTTGCCCAGTGCTGCCCACGGCGACTACACTCTGAAGTGTTCCACAGCCACTACAGTGCCATCAGGTCAGCATTTCTCTTTGCAAAGAGGCTTGTAAGACTGGCTCCAACAGGCTTTTGTACATGAAGTGTCATATTCAGATTGCATTAGTTGTTCAAACCTTCTTTCTTTTTGGCCTTTTGCTTTGCGGGGACTTAGACTTAGACAAACTTTACTGATCCACAAAGGAAATTATTTGGATAGAGTAGCTCACACATCACTATATATTATAAAACAAAGAGCAACAATATAAATGGTAATTAAAATTAAGTAACAAGTAGCAAGAGACTGGTGTCAAAAAAGGCATAATTATATAAATGTATATGTACAAGTAAAAATAAAATATAGAAATATAGTAACATATCTCAGCTATATACAAGCAGTCATAAGGAGAAACAGTGCAAAGATGAAATAATGATTGACACGACATTGGTGGTTATCAGATTCAAGAATGTGATGATGTTATACTCCCAGATGAGTCAGTTTATTGATTTCATTGCACTTTCCCATAAAATATCCTAAAGGTAAATTCACAAATGTTGAACTTAATCACTTCTGTCAGTCTTTAGACCCAAGCACTCACTGTATGGCAACAAAAATCTGGATTTGCGCAATATAAATTTTAGCTGCCTCCAGTATGCATTAAATAACACCGGTCATTAGAATGTTGTGATGTCATCTGAAACCCAGCAATAGGGTTATATATTACATAAGGATGAGTTGTACAGTTGTATGGAGTATGGTATGAATGTAGTCCTGTATAATGCCACATTACATACTGATTTAGCATATAATTCAAATTAGATGTATTCTATGGAGCAACAATCTTTTTAAAGTAATTTCCAGTAAGGCATTGTAATAAAGTGGATAACACTGAATCCTCATCAAAGCATGCAGTAATCCCATAATAATAATGATTCTATAATACGCCCCATGGCTGCAATAGGAGGGACATCCAATGAAAATCCGAGGCGCAGTCTTTATTTGACTTGTGTAATCCTTCATAATTTTCACATTTATTTAACCTCTTGAGCATGTTTGACCCCGTAATGGTCTCTGGTTTTGATAACCGAGCAGCACTCGTGCCATCTGCCCAGGTGCATGAGAACAGACAGCAGACAATAGGCCATCAAGAGAACAGAGCTTCAAAGCTGGAGATGTGAGGATGAGGGTGCCTCCTCATAGGGGTATGGGGAAAATTACTGAGCTGTGAGCCGAGAAGCACCTTTGATTCTGAAGCCTTGTGTTAAGAGAAATAAAGGCGCAGACATCAGCAGTAGCGATCATTGTGGAGCACACAAAGAGTTAACAGGTGCATTGTTCTGGTCTGAATACTAAATGGTGCCATGCAGATGATGAAGAAGTTTGGTTGAAATTTTACAGGTAAAGAAAGAAGTTGCAGATACATGTAAACGCAAGATGAAAAGGCCAAACACTAATGAGTTGGATCACTGGGGAAAAATACAGCCCTACAAAAGAATCTGCAAATTTTGGTTCTTCAAATTAAACATGTACATGTATTTAAAGGTCAATCTAGCATTTATTCATTACAGGTGTTTCTATTACTCAAAAACAGAATAATTCCTTCTATGAATAGGGGCTACTTTCCACAAATCTGAATTGTAATGTAGCGTAGTGCTGTTACTTGGTTGTCTTTCTTGTGATAGATAAGTTTTAATCTATACTGTGAAACATTCTAGACAGAGGCAAGTAGGTAACGGACCATCCACCAGAAGAGTTGAGCACCATAAAAGTAAATAAGTAAATAAACATAATTAAATAAATATAAGATACATTTAATACATTATACTTCTTTAGTGCAGTGTTCCAATTTGTTACCAATGTCAACACTTTATTTCAGTGGTATTGTAAATTTTATTATATTGTATTCAGTTTTAATTGCATAGTTCAATATCTCTAGTCTGGCCACCCAAAAAGCACACTTTTTCTATACATAACAAAGATATACAAAGAAAGAGATATAGTCTGGAAACAATGTCCTCTCTAAATGATATTCAAGAGGATATGTCTGTGATTAGAACGACATAATTTGTTGATTTACTGTGCACTTGATCCCAGACCCTCCTACATTTGAAGAAACACTCACTGGTTTGCCAGGCTTCAGTATCTCACAATAAAATGCTGATATATTTATTAGATGTTTGTATTTATTTATTTTTGAAGGTTTTTGGCACGATACTTCTGCTTGGCTCCCAGGTTCTACAGAGCAGATGGAAGTGAGCATGGTGGTTTCCCAGGAGAGGTTTGGTGAGAGGACAGCAGAAGATTGAGTACAAGGACACGGGGGCATTAAGGACATATTGTCTTTAATCAGGGACCTGCTGGATGCTGAGGGACCTGGGACAGTGAGTGATGGAGGGGAGAAGTGAGGAACGCACTGACAGAGACGAAGAGAAGAAGTCACTTGTGGAGCAACAGCTGGAGGACCTCACCTCCCACACTCCACCTCAGAACACTGGCCTATTCTTTAACGCCCATAATATTTTCCTTTGAGCAACATCTGTAACAAAATAAAGCTCTGATGAATTGATTTAATTTTGATTGTTTTTGTAACAATAGATTTTAAAGAAACAACAGCATCTGAACGATTTCAGTGTAATCTGTAGAAAAACATGTATATCCAAAAACGTTATATCATGCATATAGAAAAACAAGTTCAAAAATGACAATGTGAATGGAAGTAAAATTTTTACAAAAGTATCTGGGTTTGTATTTCCAGGGAAGAACTGAAGTGAAAGGCTCCATAAACTGTTGACCCCAGCTAATCGCCGACAGTGCAGCCAAGCGGGGGTCTTTCAAGAATTAATAGCTTAGGGAGATGGAAGGAGACAACCCTGCCACAAGTGGTTTGTCATGTTCACTCTAAAGTTACTTAAAGTGCTTGATCCCACACACACACACACACACACACACACGCACACACACACACACACACACACACACACACACACACACACACACACACGCACACGCACACGCACACGCACACGCACACACACACAGTCTGGACTCGGAAGGTCCTGACTTGGATCACTCCATAGGGTAGAAGGATAGTAGTGAGCTCTTTTGTCCACTCACACTCTCATTCTTCACTACAGTGGCAACTACCAACAGCACGCTCATTTGCCCAAAGAGAGATTGATGAAGACACTTTGTGCTTTGACAAGGCATGCAAAGAGAGCTAGCAAAACCAAGCAAAAGTGGTATATAGTAACAATTTTTGTAATAGCTATAGATGTCTGCTTATCTACAGTTATCTGTGGAAAGGCGGCCCTGCTTACAATAGAAAGCATTTTCAAGGTATTTTTTGTAAGTATAATTAACATCACCTGGAATTGAATAAATGCAAGCAACAGATGTCCGCATGGAACATTGCATGCAACACAATGCCCTCTCCATAGAGACAAGTACATGACACCCTACCTCCACCACCACCAGAAAAAGTTACATAGTGTACCTTTAAATAATAAAAGACAAAGAATGTTGTTTTAACTTTACTTTTACTTTACTTTTAACTTTTAACTTTAATTTACACACATTCATGCAGTGTACATAGACTGTTAGACACTGGAGGCAAGTTGGATTAAGTGTATTGCCCAAGGACACAACAACATGAACAATTTGATCAAACCACAGACCTTTGACCAGTAAGAAAACCCAAAAATAATTGAGGTACTGTTGTCCTATGATTATTTCAATGGATTTATTTAATTTACTTATTGGGCTCAACTGATCCTGTTCCAGTGTATGCTGTTTGGGCAGGTATGACATGAGCACCCATATGCCCCAGTGTCTCAGATTCTTTTGCATTAAGTTACTGGGGACAACATATCACTTTTCCCTTCTGACAGTAAAGAAGACATTAGAAGCAGTTGTTTATCTGTTGATCCAGAGCATTTCTGGGCAGTGCCCGCTCCATTTGAGAGAGCTGGCCCAGGCGAGGAGGGCAGGACAGGGTCAGGAGATGACACATGAGAGATGGATGTCTGCAGAAAGAACACGAGCCCCAGTCCTGCCTCTGGCTCACCTCCCCTCTGCTCCCTGAAGACCAAAACCCGGCTCTCCCTCTCATCCCCGGAGACAACCACCCCCAAGCCAAACCCACCAAAACACTGCCCGTATTACTGTCCTGTTTTATCATGCCTTAAAGTGTAACAAGAGGCTGCTGTAAAAAGAGAGCTGGGCCAGATTTTGTTACATCCAGTTGTGAATTCCTCTTGAGGTCCATGCACAAGCATCAGGTTTTTGCTGCCTCGGCTATAATAAGTTTGGAATATTTAAGCAAAAAACTACTTTAAAGCAACAGTATGCAACTTTTTAGCAAAAAAAAAAACAAAAAAAACAAAACTAAAATAAAGCATTTTTAAAATTTGATTATGTTTATTGCCTTGAAAAACCTGTATCTTTACCCTGAGCAGACTCCATCTCCTCAAAACTGACTCATATTTGGCCTTGAGGAGGGCCTCTTTCTACTTGTTTCCATGGAAACATTGTTCTTTTGGCTATAATCTTTAACAGTATGACATAAAACCTATCTTCAATTGAGAATATATGGTGTACTTTCAATTTACATAAAATCATGTGACATGCCACTTTCAGAAAATTACATAGTGTACCTTTAATGATTTGTAAAACATTGGCACAACATACTCCTGGCACCATCTCAAATTTTGGTAACTCCACGTTAGGAGTTGGGGTTAATGATGTAGTTATTTTCTTCATGCTTTAATGAGGGTAATCAAAGTATACTGTACAACAACAAGTATACAAGTACAAACACTACTACTGATATTCTGACATTCAAGACAATATTGTAAAGTAAATTATGAATGAATATTTGACATTTAACATTACATTTTAAGCTGTGTTCCATTTCTTTTTGAATCTGGCTTATGTTTGTTTTGACTTCACATTGTTGACTTCCTTTCTGCAGAGTCAACACGGAGATCCAAAATGGTGACATCTTGGCTCTGAGCTCTGGTTACATGAAGTCACTGGAGCGGAACGTGGGTACATTCTTTAACTCTCACCTCCTTAAGAGACAGACAGTGCAGTGATGGATGTGTACATTTAGATATGTATGTTGAAAATGGGTTCTCTTGTAAGCGTGCCAAGTGGACCTCATGCAGCCCTGTGTCCGGACACGCACAGACGAAGCCTTGAAATGGTGCCAATATAAGGACTTGTTGTAGACATAGTGGAAATGATCCTGAATAACAGATATATTTTTGTTCACCTTAACACAGTCGTTTTTGACACTCTGACGCCCTCCTTTTGCTCTCTGCTTTAAGTCACTCCCCCTTCAGAGCGCTATTGGATCTCACTAATGAAACTACTGCACATGGCATCAGGTTTGTCAAGTTTATATGTACAGTTTTGTCATCGTGCTTTTGTATATTTATGGAGAGCATTGTGGGAACATGGATGACGTAGGCTCAGTCCACAATAAGCATTGCACAAAATCTTACAGCTAACCATGAGCAGGGTCTGAATAGGGCCTGGGAGATGATGTTGATGTCTTTTAAAAAATGGATTTAGCATAATATTACCATAACATTAGAGTCTCTGGGTCAAGGCTACTTAGGTCTTGTAACACTTTTGTAAGAGGCTTTTTCACCCAAAGAGGCTACTTGCATTTAACCATAACATTCTCAAACAACACACTTTAATAAATTAGAAGATTTTCCATTTTTCCTGAATTTGGATCATATCTTTGTCGTTTCTGGCCTTCTTGAGATCAATAGAACTAGGTGAAAATCGGCTGTAAACAGACTTCTGAAGCCCTTTGAAGCCAACCATAAGGTCATTTGCATGGGCCGGACCACTTCCAGACTGCTTCCTCCTCTGATTGGGAACTTTCGTCACATCAGAGTTCAAAGGTCACGGAGGGGGTCACGCGGAGCTGAGAGCTTCCAGAGCCACTAAACATGTCATGATACAGTCCAGAGTCTTGCCAAAGTGACAAAAAGCTGTTGGGGGAGGAATTAAAGAAGCACTCACCTCCAGCTAATATGCCATGCATCACCTTTATGGCCCTCTGTGGCTTTTATCAATGGTCTATCATTATCCCGCCCTTGTTCAGCTCCTCCTCTGTAATTTCTCTCTCAGATCAACACAACACCTTTCATCTAGAGATACAGGCCTTTCTCTATGACCCTCAACTAGCTTTGGCTTAGCCTTCGACACAATCGCCTCCCTGTTTAACCCTTTGCTTAATTGTGTCTAAAGCTGTAAGGTCACTCACTCTAGGTCTTACAAAGATGAGCACAGACCACATAGGGCAATGTTTTCCTTACTGTACACTGAACTACTTTAAAGGTCCTATATTACACCGAATTTACTGTTGTGAGCTTTAAACCATGTTCTAATGTTGTTGCCTCATCAAAAACATACCTGGAGTTTTGTTTCATTTACACATGTTTGAGTAATCCTGCATTCACTAGCAGGGACCACGCCATGACAATGAAATATGAGAAGGACATTTATTGACGGTGGGTGGATGTGATGGCTGGGGGGAGACTCAGGGTGGGGGCTCCGTCTCAAATCCAAAATGGTCAACCCAGTCGAGAGAGCTGACACGGACGGTGTTGTCGGGATGGCTGTATAAATAGGGCTTCTGGGTAACTGAAGGCGTGGTCGAGATGAGCTGTGGTTAGCTGGCGAGGAGATTGAGGCATGGTCCAGCTCCTGAATCTAAGTTAATTATATTAACTCCACTTATTAGTCTGTCTACATCTCCAATGCTCAAAATGCTCTGTCCCACCTTCTGATGTCATGAAACAGTAGTTTTCAAGTTAACAGCTACCTTTTACCTTCAATTCAGTAGAGATTGGCAATTCCAGGGCTGGAATTATTCATATGATTCTAATGAAGGTATATGGGGTTTAAAAACACAGTGGAGCACTTCTTGTATTACTGCATGACATCACGAGGTGGAACAGAGTGTTTTCGGTTTGAGAGAAGTCAGCCTAAATATGCAGAGTTTGTGTGTTAACTCCAGGTATGTTTGTGAAGAGGAACAACGTTATAACATAGATAAAAAAAAAAAAAAAAAAATACTGTAGTATAATATAAGTATAAAAGTAAGGCTGGGAATTACAGTGTCCTAAACAATTGGATACGATACATACAGTATGATAATGGATATATTCCAATTGATATTCTGCAATAAATTTTAAGAATCAAATACAGAAATTATTTATTTTACCTGCACATTTTACTACCTACACAAACATATAAAATAAAATAAAAAATCACCAGCCCACAATGCTCATTAATTATCATTAATTAAATTTAGTATTGTGATTGACTGATATTTTTATATTTTAGCTCACCTCTAAAATGAAGTACTTGCTGTTTTACTATTATGACTACTACCAGCTACCAGCAGGACATGGTGGCAGTCTGTGTCACCATTTATTAACACTATTATGTTAAATCTTATAAATGATAACAAAAAAGGACAAGTACTATTTTGTCTATTTTTAACAGCCTTTTTGAAGCTATTCTTTGCTTCTAAGCTCAACAATGTAATTATTAGTCAGATCTTGTACTAAAACAAGTAAACTATACAGTATATTTGTATGTTTTACAGGTTACCTAGAGAGGGACAACACACTACATCCTTGTGTGGAAAGCAGCCAAAGAACAGGAAGAAGACAAGACTGTATTTGTGTGGGAGTTATGATGTGCACCTTTCTGCAGGTTGTCAGGGAGGAGATTGGCACAGAGACAGAAAGAACTTCAGCATCACACTTTGATGAGAACTACTATTTGCCAACAGACAAGTTCTGAAGGCAGCAGGGGCTCTTACTGCTGTCTGTATTATGACAGGAGAGGTTATATACTCATTTACCTCTATAATTAATGTTGTTGGATAAAAATATGAATGTGGGATAGTGTCAGTGCCTTCAAAAATATTTGTTTAAGTAAGATTTTATTTTTAGCTTAAGTAAAGTTTAATCAAATATTTTCTTCCTTAATAAGGCCCAAATTAACCATGTTAACCAACATTTGATCAAATCAATAGTCCAGAGACCACCAGAGCATGGTGGTTCTGGGTCCCTGACCCCAGGGCCTTTATGTGTGGAGTTTGCATGTTCCATGTCTAGGTTTCCTAAGGGCACTCCAGTTTCCCTCATTAAACCAAAACATGCACCATATGTAAAATCCTCCAGCTAATGTCTAGCTCAACATCTGGAGATGGGTCCCCTGACACTACACCGTGGCACCCACTGCTCCTGACAGGTTGCTCCAGCAGCATTAACTGTGACTTTTTGGTTGGGGGTCCATCACGTGCGTGTTTCTATTGATTTGTCATTGTTCTCCACAACAACATGACAAACTACTTTACATTTATTAAATTACAGGTGGTTTTATAACAGGCATCCTGAACGTGAGCAGGGCTGCTCGTCTGGATTGGTCTCCATGAAGAAAGGTTTAATGCCATACTGTGAAACATTCTAGACAAAGCAATAATATCTCCATGGAGAAAAGCATTTGATGAACCTTCCACTAGAAATGTTACACAATGCACGTTTAGCCATTTGGTCCTTTTTGTGTTAGTTATTGTTAAGAACTGCTTTATGCTTTACTTGGTTGACCCATATTTTATCTTTTAAAGACCTGTTTTAACTTGCAGTTCTTGGAAAGGCAAATATTATCTTTAGATTTCTTGGTGTAATATGTTTGAGAATGACTGTGAGGCAAATGAAATCTCCCTTTGTCCCAATACGAACCTATAACCTAAACGTATAACCCCCTTTGGGCAGTTATTGTTCTGAATGGATAAGTCCTGCCAGGTGATATCTGTGACAACCCAGTGATCTAGCGCCACAGGTTTCAGCCTTTTAACAAGTTAGACGACCAGTGTGTATGGAGCGATAAGTTGCACTCATGGGAGCCATATATGACCCAGCACCTATGACAGTGTGGGGGCCAATCTTTGGGTGTGACAAATCAGACACCCAAGCCAAAGTGTAACAGCGCCAGTGTGGAGGGTCCCCCATTACCCCGGCTGCCCGGCTACAGTGTCCAGTTTCAGATTCCAGGAGGTGCGATGCTGGGGCCATCCTCCCCTGGGGCTGGAGGTGTCTGCAGTAACATTTACAGAGTCGCCCAGTGTCTAGCATGTACACACAGATGGCTAAAGTGGGACATGTAAATAAACGCACGCATTGACATATGTACTAACCACCACTTGTTTCACAGGATAGCTTGTTAACTGTTGCGTTCTCTGTGTGTCACCTTAGGATTAACAAGACACTGCACCCGTCCAGATGCAACTGAAATTTGATCATTTAGGACAATTATATGGGAATAATAATAAAGCAGCTGTTCGGCCATAATTAAATGTCAACAAAACTAAACTAAACTAAACTAAAATTGCGTCGAGTTAAATTGAATTAAGAAAATGTTATACTGATTTGAGTAAATTTCACAAGTCAAATTACTATCTACCAATGGAATAAGCAGTTTTGCAGTTGAAATAGGAATATACAACTAGTTACACTTTACACTTAAAAAAAGAAACTAAATTATATGATGTTTGAATTAAGACAAAAAGTACTTATTCCATTGGTAGATCATTTTACTTGTCAAGTGAAATCTACTCAAATCAAGTTAAATCTACTTATTTTTGAGTAATCTGAATTTACCTAGATATTCCTTTTTGCAGTGTGACAACAACATATTCAATATGAGCAGTGACAATATAAGACTGCACACAAGAGTACACAGCGGTTTTGATGGACATCTGTAAACATGTCCCAGGACCATCAATCAAAACACAGTGGAGGAAATAAGTATTTGATCCCTTGCTGATTTCGTAGGTTTGCCCACTGACAAAGAAATGAACAGTCTATAATTTTAATGGTAGGTTTATTTTAACATTGAAAGACAGAATATCAAAAAGAAAATCCAGAAAAACACAATATAGAAAATATATTAATTGATTTGCATTTCATTGAGTGAAATAAGTATTTGAACCCTCTAGCCAAAAAAGACTTAAACTTGGTGGCACAATCCTTGTTTGCAGCACAGAGGTCAGACGTTTCTTGTAGTTGATGACCAGGTTTGCGCACATATCAGAAGGAATTTTGGTCCACTCTTCTTTGTGGATCATCTCTAAATCACTGAGGTTTTGTGGCTGTGGCTTGACAACTCGGAGCTTCAGCTCCCTCCATAGGTTTTCTATAGGGCCACTCCATGACCTTAATGTGCTTCTTCTTGAGCCACTCCTTTGTTGCCTTGGCTGTATGTTTTGGGTCATTGTCGTGTTGGAAGACCCATACACGGGCCCTTTTCCGTGTCCTGGCAGAGGGAAGGAGGTTGTCACTCAAGATTTTAATGGTACATGGCTCCGTCCATCTTCTCGTTGACGCGGTGAAGTTGCCCTGTGCCCTTGACAGAAAAACACCCCCAAAGCATAATGTTTCCACCTCCATATTTGACCGTGGGGATGGTGTTCTTGGGGTCATAGGCAGCATTTCTCTTCCTCCAAACACGGAGAGTTGAGTAAATGCCAAAGAGCTCGATTTTAGTCTTATCTGACCACAGCACCGTCTCCCAGTCACTCTCTAAATCATTCAGATGTTCAATGGCAAACTTCCTTGTGAGCACTGCAGGATTTTGATCCATTGCAACGTAAAGTGTTACCAATGGTTTTCTTAGTGACTGTGGCCCCAGCTGCCTTGAGGTCATTGACTAACTCGTCCTGTGTAGTTCTCGGCTGATTTCTCACTGTTCTCATGATCACTGAAACCCCACAAGGTGAGATCTTGTGTGGAGACCGAGCTCGATTGATGGTCATTTTGTATTTCTTAAATTTTTGAACAATTGCACCCACAGTTGTCTCCTCAAGCTTATGTTTTCGTAGCCCATTCCGGCCGTGTGCAGGTCTACAATCTTGTCCTATAAGTGGACTTAATATGATTAACTTAGATTCAGGAGCTGGACCACGCCTCAACCTCCTCACCAGCTAAGAACAGCTCATCTCAACCACGCCTTTAATTACCCAGAAGCCCTATTTATACAGCCATTCCGACAACACCGTCCGTGTCAGCTCTCTCGACCCCCTCCCTCCCACCCCGTGTCTCTCGTCCATCCTTCAGCCTGAAGACATCATCTTTAAGGAGGGGAGGCTCCGAATCAGCTGGGTGACCATTTTGGATTGGAGACGGAGCCCCCACCCTGAGTCTCCCCCCAGCCATCACATCCACCCACCGTCAATAAATATCTTTATTGTATTTCATTGTTATGGCGTGGTCCTTGCTAGTGAATGTGATTTTCTGGATTTTGTTTTTGACATTCTATCTCTCAATGTTAAAATAAACCTACCATTAAAATTATAGACTGTTCATTTCTTTGTCAGTGGGCAAACCTACAAAATCAGCAAGTGATCAAATACTTATTTCCTCCACTGTATACATGGATACGCAATACTAATTCTATATCTTTATTTTGAAATAGAACCAGTATTTTATCCATTTTGTACCATGACCTTTCTTTGTCATAAATTTTCAAAACAGTGAAAGACTTTGGCACTTGGCTGCATGTCCTCTTGCCCTCTGTGTTTGTGTTTTTCCTGGATAAGCAGAAGGCAATGGGGTGAGAAGAGGCCACAGGACAGTTGTGTGCCCAGGACTGAGGCCTCCCTGTTTGGGATCATGAAACCCACTCCTCCCTAATCTTTGCCGACATGCAGCTTGTCCAGATTTAGGTGAGGGGAAAGTTACGCAGAAAGATATTTCAGTTAACTGTGTGTCAATACAGACGTGAGCCAAGTCAAACTCCATTTGCACTTGTTTCTTCCCTTAATCGCTCATCTAAACAAGCTTGAGGGCTGGTGGGAAGACGGAAGAAGGGCCAAAGGGGAGGGGCTAAGGGGTGTGGGGGGGTGGATGAGGGTTTGCCAAAATAAATGCATGAATGCTGTCTTTGACTGACGGCATCTTTGAAGTGTGCTATAATTGCAGGCCTCTTGTCCAGCAGTGGAGCCTGTGGCGAGCCGAAGCCCGGCCTCACTGAGATATCTGGCCACAGAGCTAACCGTACGTCATAATTCCTCAATAAACAAAGTCATGGAGCTTCATCTTAGAGACATGCAGCGTCACGCTTTACTAACAGCAAAATGGAACACAAAACCTTATATGTAGTGCAGACTGTAGCCTCTGCAATAATAGAAAATAAAGACTGGTGCATCATCAAACTTGTGGTTGTGGTTACCAGGACTTGCCATTTTCAGGTCACAGCTGCAGTTTTTCTATGACACATACAGAATTTCAAGTAAAATTCTTGGGTATAGTTTCCTTACCAAGAACATGACTGAAAATTGCTAATTGTATAAAATGAAGAAAAGCCATCATTGTACTGTACTCCCTGTACATGTGACCACATGGAGGGGGCCCTCTGAGCTCCGGATGTGGAAAAGCCCTGTTCTGTGCTCATGTTTTTCCAGAGGATATGACAGTGTTTCGTGGCTCTGTGATTAATATATAGACCCTTGATGTGATATTTAGAAAATAAACCCACCCGGGCTAATGATTATTAGGCCCTACTCCCTCAAGAATACCCCACAATGCACCTTTCTGTTGCTTGGGACATTTTTTTCTTAATGCCCAGGGTAAACTGTCTGGGTTTCTCTAATGTTCCACTGCGCCACTTGAAAAACGGGGAAAACCCAAGCATGGTTTTTCCTTACAATACCCTTCGGTGTATGCACAAGTTACTACATTTTTTTACTACAGAAAAAGCAAACGCACGATGGATAGGTTAATAAGAGTTCCTAGTGTTAAACTGGACGGCTTGTTGGGACAGGGCTTCAAAAGACCGCTAGCAGTCCTGTTTTTTTTGTTTGATTTTACAGTGATGTGGATCCTTGACAGCTCTGCAGCACGATGAGAGCAGTGAGACGCCTATCACCTTCACACACTTTTTTGATGTTTTCCTGAATTTAGGCACAGAGCCAAACAGGCATTCCAGCTCCTTTTAGCAGCCGGCCTATTCACAAGCTCGTAACATTTAAAGCACCACTGGTAAACCTCATTTCCACACTCAAAAAAATGAAATGTATACATGTAATTTCTCAGATTTTTCCAATGAAATATATTTATTAGATGCAAGGATACATTTTAAAATCCCAAACATGAATCATCATTAAATCTAAATTATTTTGAAAATTATGACATAAACTCAATATATCATTAACAATGTATTCTTTTTTGGTTTTCTGAATAGCACCCAAAATGAAAACGCCCTCCCACCACCACCAGAAAAGTTACGTAGTGCACCGTTAAAAAGATGCTTGCCAATCTTTTATTATTAAAATGTATTAAATGCACTCTTATACAAATAACATATGCCAGAATGAACATTTATAGTCTTTACACCATGCCTATAAGAAGGAGGCAGATTCCCTCATTGCATGCAAACCTTGCAGCAGGCCACTGGAATCCAAACCCAGGTGGGGGACAAGGTGGGTGAACCTGGCAACCCTCCAAGAGTTCTACCCCCCACTCACCACCTCTACCTCCCCCTGGTCTTACAGCCCTTCCCTGCGAGTACACACACCTGTGCTTGTGTCTGGTCATTTCTTTGTTGCTAGTCGGCGCCCCACCAATCCCAAAGTCTTTCATGCATTTTATCCTAGGAGTTTTTTGTTTTTTTTTGTACTGTACAAAATGGTGGTTTATAGGGATCACAGAGCACAGAGGAAAAAAATGCTTCTACAAAATTGTTACATTCTCATAGCATGTTTTCTCTTCATATTTTTTTTCTTAAGGCTGCAATTAGATGGATAATTGCAGTTGCAGTCGCATGTTAAATTCATGTTAAAGGTGTTCTATGTAACTTTTCTAATGGGGGGCCTGTCCCCTGCTTGTCTTTTTGGACATGTAGACTTATTAAACATGTGTTCTTCTTATGAGTGGGCGCGCCTCTCCACAGATCTGTTCTATAACTGTGACGCTGACCATCTGTCATTGTGTCATTGGGCAAGACATTTCGCCCCACCTTGCCGATCTCTGTGGTTGTGTGACTGAGCTAGGGATTAGTGACATGGAGTAAACCAGTCGTCACGATAGCAAGAAGACACGAAACAGCTCTAGTAATTAATCCCTGGTCTCAGTGTAAACACACAAACTTTAAGGGCCCATATTACACTATTTTCTGATCTATGTTGTGATGTTCTTTCTTGATCAAAAACATATCTGGATTTGTGCTTTGCTTGATTCACACACACAAATGTGCATATTTAGGTTCTTTAGGAGTTCTTCTTTCAAACAGAAAACACTCTTCCATGTTCCTTGTGATGTCATATGGTAATACAGGAAGTGCTCCACTGTGTTTTTAAACTTTAAACACCTTCATTATAATCATTTTCTACTGAAAAAAGGTATAAGCTAGCTGTTAACTTGAAAACTACCAGTACATGACATTACAAGGTGGAACAGAGCATTTTGAGCACTGGAGTTGTAGACAGACAAATTATCATGGGTTACTCAGACATGTGTGAATGAAACAAAGCATAATGATTCTTTTTTGATATTTTCTTTTAATAATTCCGCAGTTTTTGTTATAAAAGTTTTTGCATGCAAAGTTTGCTGTCTTTTGCCTGGGGTTTTAAAGTCTGTGTAGTCTAGAGCAATGATCATTATTTAAATAAGATCAAACTTTGCAGCCCTATGACACACACAAAAGGCATCATGATTCTGTCGTCATCAAAAACATGGTTTCTCTCATTTGTGCCCCATGATGCACCAGTATTAGTCATGTAGGGTTATTATGTCATGTCTAGAGCAGCACCTCTGGGTTCAGGGAGAAGCAGGGAGCAGAGGTAGGAGCAGAACTAGCTTCAGGGTGTAGCGTGAGTGTGAACATTTGTTTTACTGATGCTATCATGATGGTTGTAAACAAATCTCACTACTCTGGATCAGCGCAGAGAGGTAAGTAGAGCCAATGTTTGTTCTCAGGTAAAAGTACAGTTAAAATAACATTATTTAAATAGGGACACAACATATTCCTCGAGCAAATATTATAATATAAACAGCTTTCTGTTTTAGTTTGGGGGTCCTACACCTGCTTGTTTCTATGAATACATCACTGCTCTGCCTGGAATGTTCCACAGTATGACGTTAAACAACAAAATACCTATGACCACTCAAGTAAGAGGACAGTTGTATACAAATATATTATGTAGATCAAAAGTATGATAAGAATAGTACAATTACATACTGATTACTATACTGTTATACCCTCCACTGACAAGACAGGACCATGTTCAGACCTGCTCTTGGATATTTGATGTATTATAAGCTAATAATAATAATATGCAACAACATTTCTTCTGCTTCTCCCAATACTGTTTTGCTTAGAGGAAGGAATGTGACCTTGTTTTGGTTGTGTTGTGTTTGCGTTGTGTTTGGTATTGATGCTATCATGTTCTTTTTAGTCACAGCTTGCTGCACTTTCATCACACAACACATCAGCCACGTGATTACACAAAGTAAAAAAAAATGTAATCAAACATCAAATGACTCTGTGACACAAAAAATCCTATATTACACGAAACTATTTCTTGTGGCCTTTAAGATATGTTATGATGACCCTCTCCTGGTTTATTAATCTGTCTACATCTCCAAAGCTCAAAATGCTCTGTTCCACCTTGTGATGTCATGTAGTGGTAGTTCTGAAGTTAACAGCTACCTTTTATGTTTAATTCAGAAGATATTGGCAATTCCAGGGCTGAAATTATCCAAATGATTTTAGTGAAGGTGTATGGAGTTTAAAAACGCAGTGGAGCACTACCAGTATTATTACATGACATCAAAAGGTGGTGTGTTTTCTGTTTGAGAGACAGATTAAATATGCAGGGTCTGTGTGTTAAACATGTGCATGTGCTTGGGTATGTTTTTGATGACAAAACAACATTATAAAATAGATCAGAAAATGTGTAATATGGGCCCTTTAATGTCTGATTCCAAAAGCAAAACACTGACAGAACTTCATTATTCGCTCAGTGTTATTATAGTAATGCTGCTTTTTCCTATTAGCAAAACTTTTGGCATGGATCTGACTGTGTTTGTGTGCGTTTCCTCACAGACAGTGTAAGCCTCAACACGCCTGCACCGCTGTCTCATTTGAAATCAATCACTGCTTCAGACACTATTAATATTTCCTCCTCCTCAGACAATTCTAAACAATAATTTATGTAATCGTCCGCTTCGACCCGCCACATTGCAAGAACCCTAGATATCTAGCCTGCGTGAGTTAGGACCTGTGCTCAGTTATGTTTTTTACAATTTCTTCATCAAATAATTGTGCCTATTTATTACATTTTTCACACTTAGATAATTTATTAAAGGACTCATATTACGCTGTTTTCAGATCTATGTTGTTTCCTCATCAAGAACATACCTGGAGTTGTGTTTTGTTTCAGTCACACATGTTTAACACACAAACTCTGCATAAAGTATTTCTCTCAAACAGAAAACTCTCTGTTCCACCTTGTGATGTCATGTGGTAAAACAGGAAGTGTTCCATTCAGCTTCACTAGAGTCATTTGGATCATTTGAACCCTGGAATTTCCAATCTCTACTGAACAAAAGGTAAAAGGTAACTGTTAACTTGAAAACTATTACTTCATGACATCACAAGGTGGAACAGAGCATTTTGAGCTTTGGAGACATAGAATAATAATAAAGAGTTACACAAACATGTGTGAATGAAACAAAACACAACTCGGGTATGTTTTTGATAAGGTAACAGGATTATACCTTCTTAAAACTCACAAGAGTTTTGTGTAATACAGAACCTTTAAGTACTAGTAATTGTGAGTTGTGAACACAAATTGTAATATTTGTGATCTGAAATAATTCCAGGAAGGGCAGAGGAAAAAACTTTATAATAGATACACTAATAAGCCTGAAGCATGAAGAAAGCCTTAAATCATATGTACAAATAGTTTATTGACAATGGTTCAGGCTTACATTGCAAAAAACAATATCTAGTTAAAATGATTGAAATTAAGAACACTTTACATTATCTGAGTAGATTTCAACTTGACAAGTAAAATTATCTACCAGTAAAATAAGAGTTATTGTTTTTTTTAAGTGTAGCAAGATGTATTTTCATATTTTATGTACAAAAATGTATTCATTATGTTTATTAAGACTAATTATTAAAGTATAGTCATTACAAAGTTGGAGTAGAGTAGCTTATGTGGTATGTAGCAGTGGGGACTTCAACAAACAAAAATATAAACATACTCCACTGGCAGATGTTTTCTTCTTGATGTCAGAAACACACAAAACCACACTACATAACTAATTAAAATAAGTCAAAATTACAAGCCTTTCAACTTGTTTTTGCAGTGTGCCTGAGCTGGCCCATCTGTAACATGCATGTGCAGCTTTGGCTCATCCTGGAGCCTTTTGGGGCCAATCAGCAGCGTTGTGCACAGTACGGACATTCCTCTGACTGTCTGTTTTCCTTCTGTGTTGTCCTGGACCTCCATCTTGGATAAAGGTCAGTAGGTCAATTACAATACAGTGCACCTCAGAGCCTGCTTCTTTTTCCTTTCAAAGTGGAAACACAAGTGAGCAAGAAACAATTTGTTAAAGGTGCACTGAGTAACTTTTCTGGTGTAGGGTCTGCTACCTTGTCTCCACAGAGATGTTAGTGATTTGCCCGGAATGTTCCACGGTATGACATTAAACATATCCATCTCGCATTTATTCATTACAGGTGTTTCGATTGCTCAAAAAGACAATTCTTTCTGTGAATAGGAACGACTCTCCACAGATCTGAATTGTAATAAAGTGTAGTGCTGTATGTTTGTCTCCCTCGTGGTAGATGGGTTTAATCTATACTGCAGAACATTCTAGCCAGAGTAATAACACTTCTCCATGGAGACAAGCAGGTGGCAGACCCTCGACTAGAAATGTTACATAGTGCACCTTTAAAGATGCACTATTTAATTTTTGTGGTGGGGGTTGCCACCTGCTTGTGTCCATGGATATGTCATTGCTTTGTCTGGAATGTTCCACAGTCTGAAATTCAACATACCTATTTTGCATTTAATTACAGATGTTTTTATTGTGACAAATAAGTCCTTAAAAACAAGAAGGAATCATGTGACTTACTTATGGATATTATTATTATTGTGAATAAATTACATGAATATTTACCCCAATCCATAAGGTTGTCTGTCCATAACTAGAGAACCAGTGTATATTTTGTAAGTTTTACTGCTATTGCTTATTTTTCAATTTTCATCATATCATATTTGACCAGATCAATATTAAGTGAGAAGAAATCCTGCAGGCAGAGCATGTAATGTGCTTGGTAAAATGATAAAGGAGTGTGGGAGAATGGGCCGTGAGAACACCAGGGCTGGGGTATTCTGCTTGCGGATGTTGTAGATGGTAATAATATACCCCCTCTGTGTTTTGACATGGGAAGACTAATGGAACGGATTCATTCATGTTTGTGAGGGAAAAGGTCATTCTATGATCAGACTGTCTGCACTGACCAAACAATGTCTGTCTATTTCTCTGGTTTTGATGAATTAATACATTTACAGTGAAAAGTGCTATTGTGCGTGCCAATTATATCACTTATTACCATCGTCTACTAACACCATTTTACTAAAGCAAAATATACCAATAGCTTACCTCTTGCTTTTGGTGCATAAAATTATAAAATTGCTTAATATATTCATATATCATATTTTCAGCTAAATGTTATTATATTATTAGATTACTTTCCTGGACTCAAAACCAATACCACAGAAATATGAAATTACCTGGAATATCGTAGTGATTGTTATAGTCAACATTAGCGGTAACACAAATTTTGAGTTGTGTTGAATCCAGGCAGACAGAAAGACAAATTGCACCATGCAGGAAATGCTGTCTGCATTATTTGGAAGAACAAAGTGCACAGTGGAGAAGAGAGAGAGAGAGGGAAAGTACTAGATGTGGGCGGATGAGAAATAAAAGTTATATGGAAAAAATATTTGCAAATTTCACATCAAGATCTGTTTTCGAAATGAGATTTCTTGGCCAGGTTAAGTATTTCTGTGCTCCCTTTTTATTTTTTTCTCTGAATTCTCAGTCCATTTGTATCAGTAGCTTGATGACATCTTTGTTTTGGTTGTGTTCCAGAGATATAGGGGAGGTGAAAATTGTTTGGTCTGCAGAGGAGGTGAGAGACAGACTTAAACCCATTTGTTATTTTGGGGTCACGTTACAGAGAGACGGTTATTACATCACTACTTTTTGAACTCAGCGGCAAAAAACACAGGTAAAGAAAATATCAGGCTCAGCTTATTTCTATTTCCATTTCATCATTTGTTTATTTTCTTTAAGCCCAAATCCTATGGTCATATTTCTACAGCTTTCCTGTGATTCTGGGCCAAAACATGAACTTGAAAAAGTGCAGCGATAAAAGGTCCAACAGCAGATGTAACTCCATTTAACTGCTGGTCCTTCCCCCTTGCCCTTTCACTGCTATTTCCATTCAGTAGAGCTAGACCTAATAACAACAAATATAATATAGGGAGTAGCAGTATAAGGTAGTGCTAAAAGTGCATATGACTGGTTTTTATGATTCTATAATTTTGACTTAGTTTGGTGAAATAATATCTGTTATAAATTTAAATTATAGTTTTACAGCAATCAAGAAGCAGTTTGTGAAGAAAAGTATATAAAATTACAGGAAGTAGAGAGTTCTATATTGATGACATTACACAAGGAAGAATTCTATCCAAAAGTTCAAACACCCCAATTTTTTTCTGATACTGATAACTTAATAAAGGTGTTTTCTTATATTTTTATTTGTCACATAATAATACCTGTGTACATAAGAGGAGTTTTGGCCCGGTGTAAAACAATTATTTCCAACCAGAAAGTAAAATTTATCTTTGGATATCTTTTGACACATGGCCTATCTTTTCCTGTAACTCAGAGCCCTTATGTCGGCTATTTGCATGATACACAGGACCTTTAATCTGCTTGTCTCCATGAAGATACATGATAAATGCTTTTCTACCTTTCAAAGTGCTTTAATCTATGGGGGCAAGGTTGGTTAAGTGTCTTGCCCGAGGACACAATGACAGCATTCATTTGTGGAAGCTGGAATAGAACCAGCAACCAGTCTACCACCACCAGTGTTTATGATGGTAGTGGGATTCAAACCACCAGCCTATGGATCAGAGGACAACCACTCTACCTACTGAGCTACTGTCAAAAATGCTTTGCCAGAATGTTCCTCCTATAGCATTATACTTACCTATTTTGCATTTATTTGTTTTTATTGCTCAAAAACATGAAAATAAAAATACTGCGCATTCTTTACCAAGTTTTATTCTTTTAAACTCGCAAATAAAGATTTAAGTTTGGGGGAAATTACATACCTTGTATATAGTATGCTAGGGGCAGATATTTTTAGATGGGAACATTGGTCATTCAAATTGATGCCAATAAATGTTTCATAATATTTAAAATGACTGTATTGACTAGCAGGATCTCACCTTAAAGGAAGCTGTTTACAGAAAGGATAAATACTGTACACTGGGAGATTATGTTTGGCAAATATCACTAAATAGCATGGGTTTGGGGGTTTTCCACTCTCAACAGGTGCTCTGTGTGAAGCCCAGAGAGAGGGGCAGACTGGGGACGGTCACGCTGGTTAAATTTGTCGACCTGTGCACCCTCCCGCTAACCTCAGTTCAACAGCGCAACACTTGTCTGTCCCACTCCACCTGAAGGCCTCATGACATAGGAGGAAACTTATGTCGGAAGAGTACGGGTATGTCAAAACAATAATACCCTTTTTTTTTTTTTCCTTTTGCTTTTTCATTTGGGTTCTGACATGTTTTCTTGGTTTTTGTATTTTGTGTGTGTTTTATATATATTTTTCCTCTGATTTTGCCATCATCATTTTCAAGTCATCAACCTTTAGAGTACAATTCGAATGTTATTGAACAAACCTCCCAATGACAACAGTATTTTTTTCAAAAATAAATTAGAAGTATTAGCATTTTACTGAAATCAAAAGCTATTTCAATCAAAACATCTTAACAGGTCAAGTTACATTTTAACATAGGGCCCCTTATTTGATAGGAGCTTCACAATTCTTGCATCCATTGAACTTGTGAGTTTGTCGAGAGTTTCTGTTTAAATTTCTTGCAGGATGTCAGAATAGCCTCCCAGAGCTGCTGTTTGGATGTGCACTGCCTCCTGCCCTCATAGATCTTTCTCTTGAGGAGCTCCAGAGGTTCTCAATAGGGTTGAGGTCAGGGGAGGATTGGGGCCACACTGTGAGTTTCTCTTCTTTTATGCCCATAACAGCCAATGATGCAGAGGTATTCCTTGCAGCATGCAAGACATGAGGTTCATTGTCTTGCATGAAGATGATTTTGCTATGGAAAGCACGGTTCTTCTTTTTGTACCATGGAAGAAAGTGAGCAGTCAGAAACTCCACACACTTTACAGGTCATTTTCACACCTTCAGGTACCCTAAAGGGGCTGACCAGCTTTCTCCCCATGATGCCGGCCCAAAACATGTCTCCGCCACCTCCTTGCTGCCGTCGCAGCCCTCTTGGGACATGGTGGCCGTCCACCAACCATCCACCATTCCATCCACCATTCCATCCATCTGGACCATCCAGGGTTGCATGGCTCTCATCAGTGAACAAGACTGTTTGAAAATTAGTCTTGTATGCAAGTATTTCTGGGCCCACAATGCTTGTGTGCATTGTTTAAGGATGGCCGAATAGAAGGTTTATGCATAACTGCAAAGCCTCTGGAGGATCCTACACCTTGATGTTCGCAGGACTCCAGAGGTACAAGCTTCAAATACCTGTTTGCTGCTTTGTAATGGCATTTGAGCAGCTGCTCTCTAAATCCAATGTATTTGTCTGGCAGAAACCTTCCTCATGGTGCCTTTATCTGCATGAATCCATGTGTGCTCTGAATCAGCTACAAATCTCTTAATAGTACAATGATCACACTTAAGTTTTGGTGAAATATTTAAGGTTTTCATACCTTGTCCAAGATATTCATCTATTTCATGCTTTTGGGCACTAGAGATCCTTTTTCTTTCCTATATTGCTTGAAAATGTTGCTCTGCTTAATAAAGTGGAACATCCTTCTTCAGTCGTTTTTCCTTTATTTGGAATAAAATATTTGGAGAAAGAAAATCATATTTATGGTGCACATACACTTTGAAGGTGCAGCTTTTTTAGTGTAGGGTCCGCCACCTGCTTGTCACAGTGCCCTGAAAGGTTTCACACTATGTTTATTTATTTCCATGGAGACAAGAAAGTGATTCCCTGGCCCTTGCTGTGGAACAGCAACTCCAGTCATAGTAACATAGTCAAGGTATTTTTTTGATTTTCCAATTAAAAAATGTATTACCAGTCTGTTAGTAATACATTTTAACAGTAGGGTAATAGGATTTGTATAACCAGTTTTTTGTTGTTGTAATTTAAGAATATAAATCCAGTTTTGTGAGTGATTGTTTTGCATATGACAGTTAGTCTAAATGGTTTCTGTGTCAATAATAGCCAGTGGCAGTAGGGAACATCACAAGCTCTGTTGCGGTGTTTGTGACTGCAGGAATTGCGTGATGACCCCCGTGTCAAAGGTCAAAGGACAATGAGGTGACACTTGGATTGTTAAAAGATGGGAGTAAACAGATCTAAGCCTCATCGTGGCTCCAAAAATAACAATAGGTGTCTCTGATCCCATTGGAAGCTGCTGATTTGGATTTAAATCTATTGGATCGGGACACTTAAAGCAGCACAATGTTCTTGTTCTTTCTCCTATCTTGTTTTTATGTTTATTGATATTTAAATGAAATGTATGCTTTCCATGTATGTCTAAATGTAATGATTTGAGATTGGGGATCACATAGGTTTTGTCCGTATACTAGTAGTAAACAATGACGCTTGCATAAGTTAAACAGTGACAAATAGAGGTGCCCTAACAACACAAAAAAATACCAAAATAGCTACAAACTTTTGTTTTCAGGGAGTGACTGTAGACATCCTTTTAGGTTATCTTATCACACTGTTGAAAATGAGGGTGAGGAAAAAAAAATTATGGTGCATTTTGGGAATTTTTTTATGGGCAGTTGTTACATTTACAATAGCAAGGGCTAATTTGCAGACCTGGTCAATTCAGTGTATTTTTGTTATATATTTTAAATTGATTCAATAGGATTCAATAAAAAATAATGGCTAAATCATGGCTGTGATAATAAAAGTCTTTGTTAAACCACTTCTTGTGCAAAATTAATATGAAACACACCCTTTTTAATCATCAAAACAGTGAATATGTCAAATGTGTTGTTATGTTTCCTTCCTCTAAACAAGCAACAAAACTGCAGTGCTGTACCAAAATAATTGAGTAAAATATACCAAAAAAAATACTTGATATATCGATACAGCATTCCACAATATTAATACTGTATCATCACATTCAACGATACAGTATATCAATTTCGATATTTTTGTACACCCCTACTCACAGAGCTTAACAAAACTGTTGAAAGTCAAACAGTAAAAAAGTCTTTGGTCAATAACAGATAAACCAACCAACATTCACAGGAAACAAGCAAAGCAAATGTCATAATACTTACTGTGAAGACACCCTCACTCAGAACAAGGAAGTAAAAGTCCCAAATTGTGTAAAAACTTGAGATTTGGAGATTATGACAAGCGCTGGAGAGGTCAAAGGCTGAGTGCAGTGGGAGGGGGCATAACTAGAGGTGCTGCTGTCCTTGATGCTTGAGATTTCCCAGAGTGGATTCTTGGGCACGGCCTTGTCACAGTTAGATTTGTTTCTTACAAAGGCATAGCTGGCCGCACACAGTCACCCCCCCTTCACAAAAAGCAGACAGTTGGGCTGAAGGGGCAGTGAACTCAACACAATGGCGGCTCTGTATATCCAGCCGGCCTGCAGAAGTTTGCTTTTGATCGTCCGTCACGCGAAGTCACATTCAAAAAAGAAGAATTAAGGGGAAGAAATAGCCTGGTATCTTCCTAGAAATATTTGTATTTGATGTTTGTGATGTTGTTGTCAAGGAGATATTTTCAGAAAGGGAAACATGCTGATCTCATCCCACGTAAAACAAGGAACTCTCTGAAAAATCTAATCTAGGTGAATTTGTTACAGTGCAACTTTAATGTTTTGGTTTTTTTTTATTAGTTTTGTCACAATACAATGTCAATACTGAGGAAAAGGCTTGGAAATGTTATTGCTTTGTCTGGAAAGTTTCAGTTTAGTATTAAACCTTTCTATCATGGAGACCAAACCAGACTAAGTTACAGGTCAGATCTGTAGAGAGGCATCCCCACTCACAGTCAGAATGCCTATTTTTCTAGGTATTTTTGATCTGTATTTGAAAAAAAGTTAAGGTACAGCTGTTTACTGTAGAACATTCCAGGAAGAGCAATGACATATCCATAGAAACATGTAGGTGACATTGTCAGTGATAATATATGTATAGAACACAGTAACAAAAACAATTTTCATATCTATTTTTGCAAATGACTCTTTTTAAGCAGTGGAGCATAGCTTGATCTTATAGTTCTAATATAAATGAGAGGCTATCTAAAAGTATTCATGAAAGGTCTAAATTATTTCAGTATGGATACTGCTCAAGAATCTGGGTAGTAATCTTAACTCCATGGTTGTGTCCAGCCCTCTCCTCCTCTGCCACAGTTCACGTAAACTGTATTGTGATGGTGAAACAAAGACACTCTCCTGGAGGTAAATATCTTTCCTTTTAGTCTCGGCCTGCAGTCGTGTGAGTGACAGCTCAGGTCAGAGAGGCCGTCTTTTACTAGCTCTGTTTGAATGGTACTGTGACCCGTAACACAAACAGGTGTTGCACAGCACTATCTGACTCTGCCTGTGTGTGCCCCAGAGCCATCCACAACTCTCTTCAAGGCTCCAGGCTGTTTACACTATTTCTGTCATCGTCATGTTCAACAAGAATTCTGGAAAAGGGAAAATGTGAGAAAAGTAAAAATCTTACATTTTACAGAGCGTCACAATCAAAATTGACTTGGCACAATTATCAGATCTCAAAAGCTACAAAGAACAATCTTTTTTCTAGAGAAGTCTTCAATCTGCACTCTGAACAGAATTCAAACTCATGATTCCAAAATCATACAACCCTACAATATTCCTAACAAAATTATTTTTTTAATGGTTGTATGGGGGATTTTTTTGTTTCAAATTGTCAATGATAGCATTATAGAGATGCAGTAGCCTTGTAATTATGATGACCAAAAAAAAAAAAAAAAAATCCATCAATGCAAGCCAACTCAGAGTAAGGACAGCCAAAATGAAAAGAAAAATCCTTTTATTACAGTATATTTTTTGCTAAAAATTTTGAAGAAGAGTTGACTGATTTATATATAGAATACATACAAGACTGTGCTGTGTTCAATGTACCACATCCACAACATAAAGTCATCAGTTGGAGGCCTATTGTTAAAGATCTTTGAGGTTAACCAGAAGAAGAAGTCTTTTCTGCACATGGGACCACACAGCCCCACTCACTGCATAAACCACAGCCTATAACACTGCTGCGGACTGAGGCATGCCACCCATACTTAAGACTGGCATCCACACTACAACCTCAGGGTCCTCTGCTTCCCCTCTCCACAGACATAACTACAAATGACCAAATGAGGCACAATGTTGCCACTGCTGCTTGTAACTAAATGGGATTTGATTGCACATGTTGGCTTGTTATCGCAAGGCTCAGATCAACATTGTGAGAAAGAAGGAGAAGAAAGCGGTGTGGGCACAGCGAGTGTTTGTCCACTATCTCTCCTCTCCATCAACTCTGCGGCAACTCAAGCAACAAAAGGGGGGCAGCTTTCCACTGAACCTGAGCCTAAGCAAGATCAAACACACTCACACAGACAGACTTGAATGCGTCGTGATACATTCAAGTGCTTGGGAAACCTTCAGCTGTGCTTCTTGAGTATTAACTTGATCTAATAGTTCCGCAGTAAATGGATGATTATGGTTTCTCCTGTGTCAAGCACATTTACATACAAAGGCATCTCAAACAGACACACCTTTGTGTGATATTGTCTTTAGGTCTAAAATGATTAAACCAACGTTTTCCTGTTCTAGTATTAGTTTCCCTGCCATCATTGTCTGCCTTTCACATACACACGAGCTGTAGCATTCAGGGCCTGAACTTGGAGCTGAAATGCACACTTTTGCCACTGGCATAGGAGCAACAAAGGTCTACACAGGCCCTGTTGTCCCAGGACAGTAAGGTAGTTATCCATGCCACAGTGGAAACATAAAGCAAGTGAATAGATGAATGCTATCTTTATATCTAGTGCACCAGAGGTGATTTGAAACAGTGCCACTGGACGTCATCGAGACTCACTCTAAAACGCTGCCTTTGAAGCCTTCACAGTGCCGACAGAATCAGGCCAGAGCTCTCAGATGGAGCAGGGAGAGGAAAAGTCAAGCACTAAGAGACTTAAAATGCCACTTGAATAAAGCAAAAATGAACAAAAATGAGAATTGAGTGGCAATCTCCTAAAGTGTTTTGGGCAGAAGAACTCAAAAAAAAAAATAATAATAATAATAAATCTTTATTTATAAAGCACTTTTAAAAACAAGGTTTACAAAGTGCTGTACAAGTAGCAAAGAACAATAAAAATAGCATGCAGAAAGCATACAAAATCAGACAATGAAGCAATAAATTCAGTTAATTATAATAAATAAGTGAATAAAATAGAATAAAAATAAATAAGGAATAAAATCTAGTTAAAACCAGCTAAAGGAAGGTTAACCGATAAAAATTTGTTTTAAGAATAGATTTAAAAGATGATACTGATGGTGCCTTATCTCCTTGGGCAGGTCATTCCAAAGCCGAGGCACCTGGACTGAAAAGGCTCGATCACCTTTCGTCTGGAGCCTGGACTTTGGAACAGCTAACAGAGACCTGCCTGAGGATCTAAGGCTGCAGGAAAGCTTGTACAGGGTTAAAAGTTCTGAAATGTATGAGACGAGCTTTAAAAGTGATGAGTAAAATCTTAAAATCATTTCTAAAACACACAGGCAACCAGTGAAGGGAAGCTAAAACAGGGGTAATGTGTTGATGTCTGTTAAAACCAGTGAGGAGCCGAACTGCTGCGTTCCGAACCAGTTGGAGGCAGGAGATGGACTTGGAGTCAAGGCCGGAGAGGAGGGAGTTGCAATAGTCTAAACGGGAGAAGATGAGTGTGTGGATGACTTTTTCAAGATCAGGGCGGAAGAGGATATGTTTGATTTTACTAATTATGTGGAGGTGGAGAAAACAGGATTGGGTGACTTTTTTGATGTGAAGGTGGAAGTTGAGATGAGAGTCAAAAATGATGCCAAGATTTCTGGCAGCAGGGGTGATGTTGGAAGCGAGAGGGCCAAGACTATTGCTGATATGAGAGGTGGACTGGGGAGGATTGATTAAAATGATTTCAGATTTGGAGCTGTTGAGCTGTAGGAAGTTCTGTGCCATCGAACTGGTCACGTCATACTATAATACTACATGTGTTCAAACAAAGCATTCTGAAATCAGGTTTTGCTGCTGAAAGTAGTGGCCCCAACTTGCAGAGGACAGTATTATTAATGTGTTACCTCAGCTTAAGTGCCAAGGTCTTAGTCCTTAAACCTATGTACCAAATAGGCCTGGCTGACTTTTCAAATCAAACTAAAATTCGCTTCTTATAATTGCTCTTTTGTCTTTCTCTTTCTGCAAGTGGCTGTTTAAAGTCCTGTGTTAAACATCTGCTTCCTTAACATGTTTTGTAAATGTTAAATGCTAAAATAAATGGGGATCCCGTTTACAGAAGCACTGTAAACCAATCTTAATTGGTAACTTCTGGTGTTATTGCTGGCTTAATCAGACGCCCCATGCTATAATGAACCTTTGTTGGATCTGTTTACACTTAAGGGACTTTAGCTTACGACCCCTGGATTCTGTTTATTTTACTTTTTTTCCTGTTTTCCTATCACACATCATCTAAATGCTCTTTCTCACTTCCTGGCCCTGGGAAAGCAGGTAAACCAAAGAATGACATCATCAGCGCGTGTCTGGCTTTCAAAGATCCTGAGGGCTTTAACATAGGAAAACTACTCCTACCAAAGCAGGATGATTACCGAGGTTGATTCACTTGTTAATGACTGTTTGACTTGTGTGGGTTTTTAATATGAGCTTTTAGCAGAGACACATGCCACCGCTTTTCCTTGTGGCCCAAGTCCTCTCATTAGTGGCCTGGTAATTCATATGTAAGAGTGTGCTGTTTAGGAAGAATGCAGAAGGCTCAATGACATTATCACAGCTATACCCTTCTACAAAAACAAGCAATTAATCAACCACAGTTACACTTAATCTTGATGTGTCATTTAAGCATGGCAGTTGCTGGTCCATCGCCATGGTTACAGCCCATATCTTAAAGGGCAACTTTTGTAAATGTAATATAAGTTCAGTTCTGGGACTGAACATAAGACTAAGACTTTAGAACCGTGCCCAAGCACGGATATCTCCTAAAGCACGGTGCGTTTGTCCAGTGTGAGCTCAATCAAACTGTCCCCAGGCACGGCAGGTTGGGACTTTGGCCCGGTTGGAGGCACGGCACGGTTGCTCGTGTACGCGCAAACGCACGACTTTACTATACGAAGCCTGTCACGTGTGCTGATGTCACTCACACGAGAAAAACAGTGAATAAACTCCACTCTAAAATACACAGTGAATCCGCGCTTACCTTCAGTACGGACTGCGGTGACAAAAGTTTTGCAAAGGTTTTGCATATCCATAAACTCACGGAGGAGTGCGTATCACAGCAGGACTCATATCTCCCTCAACAAATGGGTAAATATTTCATGCCACTGGGCTTATTTTCTCCGCTAAAGTGATAGCTTTTACCGGGACATGTAAACAAACAGCGCCGTGTGATGACGTCACTGGGGCGTGGCCCGGTTCGGTTGTGCAGGTGTGAGTGCGGCCGGAGAACCCACAGCAATCGTGCATGAGCATAGATATAAAACGGTAGATCTTGCATTGACTACCGCTGTCTGTTGGAACGAATGCGTCAACAAAGCCGCCGTCTTGGTACGGGGTAACGCTGCTTTTAAATGAATGAACATCAATTGGGGACAAGGCAATATACATAATTAAAGTCGCCTACCTTAAATCGTCAAGTTTTATTTTCTTGGTTCATTACAGATGTATTTACAACCGAGACGCAAGTAAAGTGATAGAGAAGAGGTTTTTGTTAACATAGCCTACTTTTACATTCAAAATGTAATGGACATAATAATGCAATTTTTCACATTCTTCAGTTCGAAATAAACATGACCAACTCCTACTGCATGCAGAACAATGCAAATACAATAACAATAACGCAATACATAAACCAAAATAGGCCAGCAATGTTAATTTAAAGACCCTGGCAAATGAATCAAATTGAAATGACTATACAATATATTCAGCAGTTGTGAGCCTGCTTGTATAAGTTTGGAAAAAGAACTATAGACAATGGAACTAACTAGACAGTATAGACAGAAGCTGTGTGTTTCCTGTGGGGTGCGGGTACCTGCAAGTAAGTTTTGAAAAAAAAAAAACTATATACAATGTACTAACTATACAATATATCATACGCGGCACAAAAGTCCGGCATCTTCGCTCGCTGATACTGTGAAAAAGCGTGGTCAGTCACTACTTTAGACCATGGAACCCTTGTACCAAGATGGCGGCAGTATTAACGTATGCCAAGAGGCTGAACGCAAGATCTGTTCTATATTTATGGTGCTTGAGCATGGCATGGTTTTAAAGTCCTAGTGTGAGTGCACCCTTATACAAGTACCACTCCAAGCAATTACTCAAGTGAAAGTAAAAAATGTAGCATTTAATTTACTATTTGATTATAATAATTGTAATCTATAGTGCCGTCGCAGTGTAACTTATAGGAGTACAATACAGAGTTTTACCCACTTTTGTTAATTCCCCTAACAAAATTCACATATCCAGTTAACTCTCTATAATATACTTGTTTATAATTGCGTATTGCTAAATCAATAAAACTGGTTGAAATAAAACCATGAAAGAACAATATATGTTTTCCATATTTTAGCTTCTGCCTAAAAGTGCACTTTTGAGCAATAAAAACACCCATAATTGAATAAATTATGGGTATAAGTTTTATACCATATTGTGGAACATTACAAGCAAAGCAATAGCATCTCCATGGTAGAGGACGCCCAACCTGAAAAGTTACTCAGTGCACTTTTAAATTTCTTTTAGTCTGAATTTCTAGATTCCCTTTCATGTAACTAAGCCTTGGATTAACCTCTCCGTTACCACAGTGTGATGTGACCCATGCTCTCCCTTACAGAGCCCACTTTTAAATCAAGACACTTTCTCTGCTTTTTGTGTTTGGCCAGTTCTCGGTCTTAAGGCGGAATGATTTAGAACAGTATAGAGTTAATTAGCAGGTCTAAATAGAGAATAATGACATGACCCCTTGTGTGTGAGTCTCCACGGCTACAGTAGGAGAATTGCAAAGAAAAAGACCCTTGAGTCAAAGGCCTGTCCATGGATTTATCACTCGGGAGGCCCCCACTGCACAGCACACATCAGCCCACAGACAGCCACTCAGCACCAAATCACAAAGTCATATGGAGAAGTGGGTAATTAAAGGTCCTATATTGTGTGAAATTGACTCTTGTGAGCTGTAAGCCATATTAGAACGTTGTTACCTCATCAAAAACATACCTGGAGTTTTGTTTTCATTCACACATGTTTGAGTAATTATTATTATTATTATCTGTCTACATCTCCAAAGCTCAAAAATGCTCTGCTCCACCTTGTGATGTCATGAAGTGGTTAGGCTATCTTTTATCTTGGAATTAGCCCTGGATTTATCTAGAGATCGGCAATTCCAGGGCTAAAATGATCCAAATGATTCTTCAGGTCAGGTGGGGGAGTCCAATACCTGCTTGTTTCCATGGTGATGTCAGTACAGCCAAGAAAATACTTTTAAAAACATGTATTCTTTGGGTGGGGTTACTTCTCCACAGATTCGACAAGTAACTTTGTTTTGACAGAAATTTTACTATTATACTGGATGTGGCAAATTCCAGACAAAGTGACAACATCTCCATGGAGACAGCCAATTAGTGAACCCATCCCAAGAAAAGTTATGTCAAAATGTAATGATGTATATAAACAGAATATCTATGCAACAATGTTCTTATGCAACAGTCTTGGCAGTCATCTGGTGTCAATCCAACAGAGGCTTCCCCACACTTTGAAAACCCTACTTTGTTTTCAAATTGATTTTATGCACTTTCTGGTTTCTGTAATAGAAGTGAGACAGCTGGGGCGATGTGCGTTTGTTTGCTTGCTGCGTGCCATTGAGCAGCGCATGAATGAGAAAAGGCGGAGAGCGAGAGGAATTCCTGGACGCTGAGCACATGTTCTGTTCTGCCCGGCTTTCTCCACCAGTTCTTTGGAGGTGTCACTCATTTATATTCTAGTGTGGCCTGCAATGATTTACACCTCCAAGCTCTGCACGACAAAGAGTGTGTCATTGGAAATAGCAGGTGTTCGCATGCTGCTTAGCTCATGGAAAGCAAGTTAAAAAGAGAGACAGGGCTATATGTGTGTGTGCGGGCGAGTATTTATTATGTGTGGGGACTCAAATCTGTGTACTCACTCTATTCAAATCAGGGCCTGGTGATGTAAATATTTTATTATTAGATCAACAACATTTTTTTTAAGTTAAGGGGCTGTATCCAATTTCTTTCACATAGCAATAAAGTAAGTTTGTTTTGCCTCAGTACAGACATATTGTAAAAGTAGCTCTTAAAACTACCATCTGCAAGTTTGTTTGATTTTTTTTTCACCAATAGATGGCAGATCTGAAACCTATTCCCCCCTCACCTCACCTGGCCATTGTTCAGGCCAATGCTCTCTTCAGTCAGACCGAAGCTGGCACACTATCAGACAGACATGTAGATAGCATCTAGTGGTGAAGTGTGAGAATACAACAGGGGCAGGCTGGCGAATCTAATTACACATAGTAGCTTTAAGGTCAAAATGAATGTTATCATTACTGTGACGGCTTGCTCAGGCCTCTGAAAGTTACGAAACATGCTTATAACCTCATCATATTGAATAATTAGGAATCTAACTGCTGTTTTAAACAAACTAGTTCTGTTTTTCATGTTTTTAAAATCTGGTACAGTGCCTTTAACATATGGGTGAAAATTGTTCTTTTTGGTTTTAGGTTAAGGTTAGGCAAGCAGTAGTTATGCTTACGGTTAGGGTCAGTCTCCAGGAAATGAATGCAAGTCAATCTAATGTCCCCAAGACGCATGCAAACCCAACATGTGTGTACGTGTGTGAGAGAGTTGGGGGTAGTAGCTGCAAACCTGAATTAAACTGCGAAATGTGCAGAGGGTGCTGGCATGCAGGTCAGAGAATTTGCCGACCACTAGCATGCCTGTTTCTCATCGTGCCGAATAGCTCTGCCAGGCGACTTCCAGCAACACGGAGAGCGCTGTTGGTCTTATTAGCCTGGATGAAACGCATGACAAAGATATTGAGGTCAAGACAAGAAAACCACAGAATTTAAAACAGTGGGGTAGCCGGCGGGTGACATCATTTAGAAGAGCTTTACACCACCTCAGAACCAGACTAAACTCAGAAACTAAGGTCTAAAAGATGCACCAGAAGTGAGCCAGGTTTAAGTGAAATTAAAGTCAGTGTTAGACTGGCAAAGTCAATTTAACATGGTTCCATTCAGGAAAAAGATTTGGAAAAAAAACAACAAAAAACATCAGAACTCAACCAAAACTCAGAGCAATGTCTTATCAGGACTAAGGGTGAGTTCTGTTTTGGTCCTGGTGTGGTTTGAACCCAGTTTAGTCCTGATGTAGATATGGGTTGGTCCTTGTTGGTCTAGTTCTAAGTTTAGTCCCATTTGATGAGTGACATTAACTTAAAAGTGCAATATATAACGTTTGTTATATACTGAGATGTCATTACTTTACCTGAAATGTTTCATAGTATATCATTCATTTCATGTAAGTTGCATTCATTCATTTTTGGTCTTTATTGTTTTATAAAAGAAAGGAAAAAACAAAACAAGTATTCTGTCTATGAGTGGGGTCATCTCTACACAGATCTGACCTGTAATTTGGCATGGTTGCATTGCCTACTTGTGTTCATGGAGATGGATATGCTTGATTGCCGTACATTATAGGCAAAGCGATAACATTTCAATAGAAACAATCTGGTAGACCTACCATTAGAAAAGTTACACAGTACATCTTTAACCAAGACTGAAGAGCTACATCAGAACTACTTAATAAAAAATAAGAGACTAAATCTGATGTGAACCAGGACTACGCAATGATCTATATTATAGACATCTAGAGGAGTACCTGGGACATGTATGCAAATATGTCAAACAAAACAAAAGCCAAAATTAGTTCCGGTGACATGAAGAAGTAAACAGTGAGACACACAGAGAAACTTCACAAGATGAGAGGTGCACATTGTGAAAGGAGGAGGGATAAGAGGATTTAGACCAAAACAAAAAGCGGTTTGCTCTTGTGCGATGGGTCCCAAGGAGAACAGAGGCACTGCTGTGAAGTCTGGAGAGAGCCTATAGTTGTTAATAGGCTGCCAGAAATCTCTTCACAGTCTCCTCCAGCACCCCCCACCATTGTGAACGGTCCCCCCAGAAGCCACTCCGTCAAACAGACTTCCACTCCCGACTCCTGCCCCTCAGCATCACTTCACTTCAAAGATGCACCAGAGGGGGGCTTTTTGAGAAAACATACCCCCATGGAAACCCACCGGGCGACGTGTGAGAGGATGGAACAGGAAGAACACAGACAAGTGCACCATCCATCACGGGGCTGTCATGCCAAGAAAGGGGAAGCTGAGGTTATCGGCCTGTTTACATGGATTATTCCAAAGGACGGGTTTTCTTTACAGGCAAACAGGTGGAACAATTCTAATTTAAATTGTTCATTGATTATTAAGGTGGACGTACTGTAAGTTATTTCTAGGTTGAGACTGGCTGAATATAAACCTTATTTGAAACTTATTATTATCAACGACACATTTATTTTCAACTATGTGTATTTTGCAGTGACATGATGCCTGGGGGTGTTCTACATGTATCTCTATGATGGAATGCTCAGCAGTTACCATGGTGACACAACACACATTAACAAACACAGCCAAAACTGTTTTAAGAACTCTGAAAACTCAAGAAAAGAAATAAATGAACAACAAAACGATGTGAGTGACTAACTAAAAAATGGTTGGCTAATGCTAGCTAGCTTGTGAGTGTGATATGATGTTTGAAAGACTTGTTTAACAGCACAAATCAGCTCAGCTGTTGTAGTTTCAGCTAAATTTGTGGTTATATTGTGTTAAAACAAAGGTCAGATTAAAATAATTTGAGTAACAGAGCTTCAGACAGAGCAGTGCCTACAGTTAGCATCACACCCCCAGATAATGTTCTAAAGTATATAGCATCAGTATATTGCATCAGTTGCAAAGTATATAGAGAGCCCTGCCAGTACAGTACTGCACCTAAGGCCCAAAGATCTTGGATTTGCTTCAGCTGTCCACTGAGGCAAACAGAGAAAAGGAGAAAATGAGTCAATCTATCATAAATTAAACATTACAAATACAAATGCTGGCACACCGTGGTTTGAACTTCTGTGTTCTGCCATTGTGTTCTGTGGCTACACACATTACCCATCATGGCTAATATGAATACAGTTTAAGAGTGAGGTAAGTGAGGTTTAAGAATGGTATAGATTGGCAGCCTCACTTCTGTCATTTCCACAATACTGTAGATTTTTTTTTTGTTTTAAAGAAGTGGACTTTGATTTGATCTGATAAGAATGTGTGGTTGCGTTCAGTACCAGGTGCACCCCCTCTGTTATCTTCATTAAAGCTCTCATCTTAAAAGGACAAAGTGAGCTGCGATGTTCTTTGTTTTTCCCACAGATAGCCTCTAGTCCATGTCAGTCTTTTTCTTCTCTGTCACCAGTCTTCCCTGGGTGCCCTCTGCATTGACTGTGGTGTTGCTTTAAAGATAAGGGAGAAGGCTGAGGCCATTTGTAAAACTAGGTGGTCTAATCACACTGCTGAATTATGGGAAATAGAGGAACGGCGTGTCTTCTGTGTTTTGGCAGATGTAATCCATCAGGGTTTTTTTAAAGATTTTTTTCTTTTTGTCAGAAAATATCTCAAATATGACAAAAAGAAAACACTGATACAGCTACTTCATTACACATTACTAACATAATTTTCATTTGGCAAAAGTATTGGTGTTTTTCAGATTCAAGATTCTTCTATGATGATGTCATACTCCCAGATGTGGGGCAGGAGACAGATTTTCCTGTTTATTACATTGTACCTTCCCATGAAATATCAAAATTCATGAATATTGAACCTGATCAGTTATGTAAGAGACTTAACATCAGAACTTGCTGTATTTTGAGAAAAATCTGCATTTTAACCATATTAATTTTAGATTTCCCCCATCTGCATTAAATAATATTGGCCTACAGAATGTTATAATGTCATTTGAAACCCAAATTCACAAAAGTACACTACTGTTAAAGCGATGCACAGCTCACTGCTACTTTAAGTATATTATTGCCAAAACATCATAATATCTTTTTAGGTCAGTTATTCCAGTCAAAATGTGTGTAACTACTTACTAGAGTGAATATAATATTTTTTGTGAAATGAAATGTTTTGATTTCATTACACATAAATATTGTACAAAGCCCTAACATTGGAGCCAGTGGAAGATCTATGACCTTGTTGCTTTAGAATCCCATCGCTAACTGCTGCTTCTGCTGATGCTATCTTCATTATTACTGTTAACCCTGTTGTCCATGTTGTTTTACCATCACAAACATAACTGGAGCTGTGTCTTGTTTCATTCACACTATTAACACACAAATCCTGTGTGGTAATCCAATGCTCCACTGTGTTTTTAAACTGCATAGATCTTCATTAGGTCTGTGGATATGCTGGGGGAGCTGGGGGAGCAGCTCCAGTAAAAGGGACAATAGGTGAATTGACAAACTGATCCATAAAGATGGTTACGTGATCGGCTGTGAACTGGAGACATTTGTCACAGTGAGGGACAGAAGGACACTGGACAAACTGCTCTCCATCATGGACACTCCTGCTCACCCACTGCACCAGACTATAGAGGGACAGATAATACTCCCTACAACTGTACAACAACTCACCCACTGCACCAGACTATAGAGGGACAGAGGAGCTCATTCTCCAACAGGCTCCTACAGCTCCGCTCAAACAGTGACAGATACAGGACTACATTCATACCATACTCCATACAAATGTACAACAACTCACCCTTATGTAACAGATAATACTCCCTACAACTGTACAACAACTCAGTCTTAAGTAACGGATAACCTTATGTCCTGTCAATCATCATATCATTGCACTGCCTTTCTAGTCTTTTATTTATAGCTGTGATTTTATTTTTTTATTACTTATTTTTCTATTTTATTTTGACTTGTACAAATACATATACACTTTTATAATTATGTCTTATTTGACACCTTTCTCATGTCATCTTTTTTGCTACTTATTTAGAATGTATTATTACCATTTATTTTTTATTCTTTGTTATTATATTATATTGTGATGAGTGAGCTACTGTGTCCAAATAATTTCCCTTGTGGATCAATAAAGTTTGTCTAAGTCTAAGTCTAAGTCTATTAGAACCATTTGGATGATTTCTGCCCTGGAATTCCCAGTCTCTACTAAACAAAAGCTGAAAGGTATCTTTTAACTGGAAAACCACTAATGACCACTAATGACATCATAAGATGGAATGGAGCATTTTGAGCCTTGGAGATGTACTCATGTTACTTGCATCCTGTTAACAATAAGAATTGTTTTAGAATAGTCTTACTTTCACTTTTGAATATAACAATGTTGAAAATGCATATTCAAAGCCCATTTGGCATGAGCGCTGAAATAGTTTAAGTTCATGTGAGTCCATTAGTCCTCTGACAGTGTCTGGATCAAAGCAAACACAGATAAAGCTTTGACCACAGTTAATAATACTGCAGCACAAGAATGTGGGCAGGGCCTGGCTACTCCCGACCTCACATGTCCAGTCCTCCACACATACAAATCACAAAGGCACTCATTTCTCAACGCCTATGACACATACCATGCTTTCTTCCTCTCTTCCCACAAACCAAACACTCCTTCTTTCTAATTGTAGACTTTTTGATTTATTTCAAAGGGAAAACTGGCTTGGTTGCCACGCTCCCATTGGAAAACATGCAAGTGGTTAAGAGCAGCGCAAACTTCCAGGATCTGTTGACCAATCACGATGCAGTAAGTCCAGCTTCTGTTAGTTAGGCTTGACGGATCTGTGTGTAATGATGTTTAAATTCCATCCTTTTTCTTCAATCAGCAGGAGGTGACAAAAGTGAATCTGGTGCGTTGAGGTTTTGCTGGTGCTGAAACAAAAGAGGAAGTTGATCATTGAGAGAGCATGTCCACTTTCTACAGTTTCACTATGTCACCATTTTCCCTGTGGAGTCAAAGATTAACAGCGAGGCTTTAGTGCAGTTTAAACTCTAAGGAATCTCAATACAGTTAGCGGCACTTATAAAGATTTTACTCTTGCATTAAAGGTCTTATATTACAGAAAACTGACTCTTGTGAGCATGTTATAATGTTGTTATCTCATCATAAACATACCAAAAGTTGTGCTTTTGCTTCAGTCACACATGTTTGAGTAATCCTGCATTATTCGTCTGTCTACATATCCAAAACTAAAAATGGCTTGTTCCACCTTGTGATGTCATTAGGCGATAGTTTTCAAGTTAACAGCTACCGTTTACCTTTTGTTCAATACAGATTAGCAATACTGTAATTATCCAAATGATTCTAGTGAAGGTGTATAGAAATTAATTACCACATGACATCACAAGGTGGAGTGTTTTCAGATTGAGAGAAGAACTCAAAAACACAACTTCGAGTATGTTTGTGATGAGAAAACAACCTTTTAACATAGATCAGAAAATAGTGTAATATGGTATAACGGCTTCATTGGTAATGGTTTCAGATTTTCCCATTCAATTAAATTGTAATAAATATAAATAACCAGCTATGCAAAAGATTCATTCTGGCGTTCCTTCAAAAGAACAGAAACACCCTAACTAGCAATATTTTATTATTAGTTTGAGAATGATTCAGGCTCAGTAACTACTTAATTAAGGGGTTATGACTAGGAGTTAGGGTAGAAATTAAGTAGCTAATGTTAAGTATTTTTCCTTTTTGAATGAAGTCTTTCTCCAAGCTTTATTAAGGCCAATTAAGGTACTTTAATTATTACTGAGTAAGCTACCATATAAATGTGTGCTCATGTAACTGTAATAGTATAACTGGAAATATCTGTGTTTTCTATTTTCTGTTCTACTCTGTACAAACCAGCTTGAAGTGGCATGATGAGAGCGTCTCTTTGGTTCTATCACTTTGTGGTGAAACCAAAGCCCAGAACTGTGCGTCCCAAAGCCCAGCAGCCTGCACCACTAACTGGCCTCTCCTCACTCACCCTCAGCCCTAATCCACTGTTTACACAAACGCTGGCCAGTAATGATAGCCATGAGACCAGGGACCACCCCACGTCCCTACATGCCCCCACCTCCACACCCTTCACCGCAGCCCCCACCAGCACCAACCACCATAACCCAAAGCTGTTTTCTCAGGAGCAAAACACCTTAAATACATAATTAGTCAGGTCATTTGTGCATTCGGGCCCCCAGCGAGGGCCAGAGTGTGTCCGAGTGCAAGTTTGTCAAAGGGTGCGAGGGGGGTGAGGGGCAGAGGGTGACGAGCAGAGGGATAGGAGCAGGATATAAAGACGTGAGAGACCAGGACAAAGGCATGCATTCATCGCTGTGCCCTGGACAAACCCGCCTGTCGCCTGCTTCAAAGGCCCACTCTGCCTCTCCTCCCCAAAGCCCATAGAGAGGCCACACGTTTGGGGCAGAAGAAGGAGAAACATAACAGAGGCGTGCATAGGTGAGGAGAGGAAGAGGGGAGTGTGGGTAGTCATGCAGAGGTTACCAGATCTGTCACTCAGGAAGGAAATGGTTAAGACTGAGGGGATAGAGCTGGAATTGAGTTTGGTTATAGTTAATGGGAGTCTTATTTTGAATCTCTCATTCTTACAGAGAGTGGATAAAAGTAAAAAGTACCATGTTAAAATCTTAAGTTACATTCAGTAGTGCACTAACTTTATTTTAATCATTTGTCCTTTCCTGTTGCAATCAGTCACATTCAGAGAGGCAATAAAGGGTGCTTTTGCTAGAGGGCACAATTACAGTATGTGCTCAGCTTGGGCAAGGTTTGAACTTGTGACCCTGTGGTAGGAGTGACCTACTGCACCATGGAGTGACAAAAGCACTTTAACTGCACTTGATTGCCAATTAAATAGGATGAGAAAAAAGTAGTATTAGAAATAGTAAATAGGATTATGTAAAAGCAGCCAAAATGGCAACATGAACTTTAAGGCCTAAAATACATCTCTGTATATTTAAACTTTTGTTCTATTTTTATTGCATGGTTCAGAGTAAACCTCAGCAGAGTTCATGAAGTGTTTGGAGTGCATTCAACACAACAATACAAAATCCCCTGCATAACCCCTGCACCTTGAACTCTGACCTGGTGCATTGTGGGTAGTCGAATCCCAGTTTGCCCTGTGCAAAGGCCCAGAATTCCAGTGGTCCATGTTTCACACTAGGAGACCTTTGTGTGGGATAACTGCTCTCACACTCCCATACACCTAGTCTGGCCCAGGACGCCCCCCTCCTGGCATTGTTTACCAAAGCATGTCCACTTAGCTGTGCCCTGTCTGCCCTCAGCCTCGCCGCTATTACCCACATCCTGAGACACTTTTTTCTTTATTTTTCTTCTCATTGCACTTTCACTTCCCGGGACCTAGATTTTTTCCTTCTGTGCAGGGGTTGAGGAATTATACAAATAATAGAACATTTATTCAAGTAAAGCTATAATATAAATGTATATTTATGTTATGCCTCTGTTGTAAGTCGTATTTAAACATTACAGGTGTTGTAGGCCTACCTGATTGTTACTGGCTTAAAAACATGAAAAAGTAACTAGTTCATTTCAAACAGTTTTCAACAATCCAGAAGTATTGATCACTTTCCTAACGCATTATTAGGATCCTAAATATTCACCACGATGAGTCTATAAGTGTTTTTAACCAAAGAGGTATTGCTAACAAATACTAGCATGCTAACAACACATTTCCTTGTTCACTGAGGACAAAAAGCCAAATAAAAAGCATACAGCACACAGCAGTCTCTTTTTAATCCCAAGAGCTGCTTTTACAAAATACAGTACTGGAGGAAAACACATTTTACTTTATTTAAAAGGGTACAGCCCCTTTAAGATAATCAAACCTTGATCTTAAAGCACCACACATGTATTTTAGGGTTATTCATATTTCATTACGCTACTTACATCAAATCCATCCAATTACTACCTTTTCTATACTACATCTACAGCCTCTAATACTGCTTGTTTGATAGCAATACCAATACAGCAAAAAGTAATTTTGTGTTTATTGAAATGGGAGCTTGGAGCTTGCTACTTCTCCACACTGAGACAACTGTTCTTCACAAGTATCACCAGGAGGAGACCATTACAGTGTAGGAAATATCTGTCTTTTCTGCTACTGATTGTGACATATTGTTCCTGCACACGTGCATATGAATGCAGTGCAAAGACAATAAAGCCTAAGTTCTGCCTGTTCTTTTTATGCTCACTTTATTCATTTGATCCCAGTGGCCTGTCTGATCCCTGTTCTCTTTTATGCTCTGGATCACTATATCAGCCCCCCCCTCCTCTCCCACTCCTCAAAGTAATAAGGCCCTCCAGCAGTGGGAAGTGCAGGGCAGAGGACCTTTTATGTCCTTTAGCTGTGAGGATCAGGCCGAGCTGCTGGAGGAAAAGTAATAAAGCCACTGCACCAACCGTCTGATGCCCCCAGATCCTGGACCAAAGCCCAGCTGCTGCCAACTCCACAGGCCTGGAGAATCTCATATTTCCTGTGCCCTCTGAAGGCATCACATCAAGAACACATCACCCTGAGCTCACACAGCTGGTGCACAGATTACATCAAATATTTTAAGTTGAAGTGTAAAATTATGAATTGTGATGATCAAAATAATTATTTAAAGGGGAATATTGTGCTGTTTTCTGATCTATGTTATAATGTTGTTTCCTCATCACAACATACCTGGAATTGTGTTTTGTTTCATTCACACATGTTTAACACACAAACCCTGCATATTTAGTTCTTTCTTTTCACAATCAAAAAACACTCTGTTTTCTGTTTCATAGAAGAAAGAACGCCACCTTGTGATGACATCACAACTCCACCTTGTGATGTCATGTAATAATACAGGAAGTTCTCCACTGTGTTTTTAATAAACTCCATACCCCATCACTAAAATCATTAAGATGATTTTAGCCCTGGAATTGTCTACCTCTACTGAACTAAAGGTAAGAAGAGGTAGCTGTTAACTACCGCTTGATGATCACAAGGTGGAACAGAGCTTTTTGAGCTTTGGAAATGTAGACAGACTAATAATAAATGATTACTGAAACATGTGTAAATGACACAAAACACAACTCCAGGTCTGTTTTTGAGGAGGTAACAACATTATAACATAGCTTAAAGCTTTCAAATGTCAACTTTGTGCAATATAGAACCTTTAGAAAAGGTTTTCCAACTCTGTCCCATTCATATTTTCAACTGAAATATTGATTTTTCAAACTGATAGCAACCTACCACTTATATAATGAACTTTTGAATGTTTTATTGTATTGAATGAATGAATGAACGAATGTTGAACTATAATTGATGACGCATTGACAATGGTATGTATTAATTGTAGGCTACTATTTGGTCATTTGGATATTAAAATAGGCTAAACCTATACATAGGAAATGTTGTCTTTTAGTTGTCATTTTGTTGATTCAGGCTTTGAAAGTGCTGTTTGTAGTGACTGTTTCTAATTCCTCTCATTTTGTGGGTCAATATTTACAACAACCAGACTTTAGACTCTTTTAAACAGCAGAAATGAATTTATTGTCAAAAACATAAATATATAAATTATAATTGTTGCTGTCAAATTGGATCAAAAAAAAAAAGTAGTTAAGTCACTGTTGTAGCATTTATCAGACAGCTGCAAGTGTGGTCCCTCTTTCACTGAGAAAACTAAAACATGAGTGAAATGTGTTACGGTCCTAGCACCAGGTTCAAGTCCCAAGCCTATATCAAGTACAGCCTAAAAGAGTGGCAGCAGGAAGGCCATCTGGCTTAAAACATACAGATTATTAACATCTGCACATAGAGAGCCAATGTTTTGATGTAATAATAGAATAAAAAAGGTATATTAGCACCATAGTAGTCACAGATGCTTGTGGACAGTAGTTGAAAAAGCCAGTTCCTCATTTGACTTTTGCTTGACTCACTCTTAACCTGTTTTCGGAAAGGGCCCAGTTAGACATTCATCCGGAACTACAGGAAGTGATTGTTTGTTTCATTGGGGCATTAGTTCAAGTTGCACCTAAACACACACACATGTATGTACTATATCTGCTTGTATGGGTCTGCATAGGTGTGAGTTCCTTCAAAGGGCGGAGTGATCGGTGTTCTGTCAGAGCATGAGCTAAGACTGACTAAACAAGACACCCATTCATTCCACGCTCACTCATTCACTCTTTGAGTTCAGTGGAGGTGAACTTTGCTCTCCACGGGCACCGCATGTGTGGCGGCAAATCAGGGTGTGCGCCAATCTTTGTGATATGGAATGAATGGGCACGTCTTTGCATTCAGACGTGCATGCTGTGAATGGTTGCTCCAGTAAACCACAAGGGATACTATGTAGGGATAGTACAAGTTCTCCTGCCACAAGATCTCGCGAGACAAATTTACCACAAGATTGTGCACACAAGAAAGAGAAAAATGATCTTGTGAAATTTTTTTCCATGTGTTTACATTTGGATTGGACAAAAAACTGTTACGTGCTGGTGAATTACATCTCTTATAGTTCCAAAAAGCTGTGCTAGAATGGAAACAAAACTATGAAATCAAATTTTAAAAATGTGAGGCCAAAATTGTAAACTGAACCGTGAAATGTATATATTAGGAATTATGTTAAACTCTCGTGTTGTTTCGTTCTTGTGGACCCAATCTCGTATCTCGTCTCGTCCCATCCCTCGTACTATGTGTATGTATGTTTTAGGTGGAGGGTCAGAAACCTTCTCTTCTTCATGGGGATGTTGTTGCTTTGCCTGACATGTTCCACATGTTGGCATAAATCCTAGCAATCTCCATGGAGATAAACTCCACCAAAGCAAGCACTTTCGACAATAAAAACCGACAAATAAAAATCAGATATATAGGCCAACATCATACTGTGGAACCTCTCAGGCAAAGCAATAATATTTACATGAAAAAAGCAAGTGGTGAACCCCCCATCAGAAAAGTTGAACTGTGCCCCTTTAACCAGTGTGCATTGACTTATTTTTGGATTTGCATAATTTGTCAATGCTTTAAATGTGATCATGCATTTTGAAATTATTGCACCTGTCTCCCAATGTTCTTTAAAGACAAACGGCCAATGCACTAAACTGAACTATGACAAAAGAGAACAACTGTTTACAGATATTAGTAAGCATAATATATTTTATAACAAAAATAAAGCATCTTCCTGACACTCACATCTCTTACTTGTGTCACACATCCAAACCATTTACAACTCCGGACATCAATTCATCGCTCATTAGTGTAATATAATAAGAAACAGGATAAAAAAATGACACTTTTCAGATTGTGACATTGCAGAGAAGTAGAGCACACTGAAATTCATGCACGTCTCCAAAAATCTTACATCTCACTTTTTTGCTTGTACTGAAAGAGACAAAATACACATGTCCACACATATAAATAGTTTATAAGAAGCGGTGTATCTTCTGTTTTATTTTAGATTTAGCTGAACAGAGCACAAGAGACTATCAAAAGCTGCTGCTGTTTTTAGGAAATGTTTAGTGCTCCACAGAGAGTCTTTAAAACAAAACATCTCTCCCACAGTTCTCTTGTTATATTCTTTTGTTCTGTTCAAGTCTTTAAAACAGCACTTTTATGTTGCCCAGTTGGAGGTTGTCCACCACTGTGTCCCAATCCAAGCAACACATTCCCACATTTTCCTCTTGATCCACTGTCTTGTTCAAAAGAAGTCTGTCAAAAATGACCAGACATTCTCATTCTGTGTTCAGCTCACAGCTCCTCTCTCTCTTGCTTCCGTCGGCGCAGCTGACTGTAACAGTGGCCCATAGCACAAGGAAGTCCTCATCATAGTTTTTGTTATTAAAAAAGCACCTTTGGCATCTTCTGGATTTCTATTTCATAGTCTCTTGGCTTTACAGGATTTGAAGCAGAGGTGGCACGGTGGTACGGGAGAAGACACATGCTCTCCCATCCTCTTCTCAGAAGCGCACCAATGCCAAAGCTTCTCTTTCTGATTGGTCTCACCTCACGTCCTCTGTTGAGAAAAATAAATAAATAAATAAATTGCCACTAACAATATCAAAGAAAAAAAATGTGTAATGTGCCACAATTTCAATCATGCATTAGAGTACCACTTTGTATTAAATACACTTAATAGCCTTTATAAAGCATGAACTTAATTCATAATGAACAAATAGTTTATTCAGATTGATTCAGGCTTAGTAACTGAATGTAATTAGTGTCAGGTTATAAATGTTTTATTATTTAGAAAAGGGACAGTACATGTAAACTGTCCCTTTGTGTAAGCTTCAAACATGACAGTATTTGCAAATGAACTCTTCATATTATCAAGGCTGAATCATTCTTAATAAACTATTTGTTCATGCCTTATTTTATGTATTTATTATAAAGTGTTACCAAGAAAATTCAATTATATATATATATATATATATATATATATATATATATATATATATATATATATATATATATATATATATATATATATATATATATATATATATTTTTTTTTTTTTTTTTTTATTTATTTATTTATTTATTTTTACAAATTGGATTTAAAACCAGTGCAGTGGGGATTTCCGTTCATGCAGTTTTATCAGTGACAAAATTGGCACAAACCCCCCAAATAATCGTGCCCACTGGGTTAAGCAGTGATCAAACAGGTCTCATGCAGCAATGCCTCCTCTCACACTGATTTGGCTGTGATTGGTGATTGGTCTTATTGTCCTGTGCCCTGATTGGTTCAAATTAACAAGTGCCAAAGGTGAAAGGTTGCCGCCGTGTTTAGTAGCCATACCTGTTCCCCTTACAGCACTCCAGTGGACTTTGGGCAACAACTTTAATTACGTTGCGAATAAGTCCTTGCTGGCCTTTAGTTTTTTATTTTTCCTCTTTTTACTCTTAACCCTAAGAGCGCCTGGAAACAAGGGAAAAGGGGGAGTAAGAATGTAGTTACAAGTCAAGAGCCAGGGTTTATGGAGCAGAAATGGAACAAAAGCGCAGAGATAGCACACATAATAAATACTTAAGCCTTATCTGCTGGCAGCTAAGGTCTTATCAGCTCAGTGTGAGAGAGAAGGGCTGGAGATCAAATAGCCTGCTGTCATGCCAAGCAGCCTTTGGACACCCAGCCATAAGTGAAACGCACTCTCAGACACATTTGCACCTCACACACAAGCACACACACACACACACGTATACACGCACACAAGCACAGATATGTACACAAGAAGGAAGACAGAGCGGCAAAAACACAAGCACTGAGGCAGTTACAGGTAGAGGTCAACAGGTGCAATAGGCCAGACAGGAGGGGAGATGGCTCAGGTAATAAAGGGGCGCTGTGGCTCGTAGCATGAGAGAGGTGACAACTGGTACTAGAACTGTATCAAAAGTTTAATCAAAGGACTATTTTTCCTTAGATATGTATTTGGCTGAATGGTACGGCACCTGCTTTTCTCCATAGAGAATTTATGGTATCACCTGGAATGTTCCACAGTGTTGCATTGAAATATCTACTTAGTATTTTTCAATCTGGTGTTAAATACACTAAACTGAAGTTTAATTACATAGTGTGGAACATTCTAAGGAAAACATTATCTCCATGGAGGCAGATGGCAGACCTTCCAGAAGAAAAGTTACATAGTGCACCTTTAAGTGTTAATATATGAGCTGTTTCTATGTCTTTTTGATTAGATGAGCAGGCTGTCAGATAGTTAATAACTGCCAAGCAAAGCTGAAAAAAGAGACAGACAGTTAACTACTCTGGCTATATGAGGTGCACTCTACCAGTTGAACCACTGAAATGTATAACACATATTCATTATACTTCCACAGTTGTGTTCATCCAGTGCTACTGAAATGACATTCACCTGTTTCTGCTTCTGAGTGTTCCATGACGTGATGCTGTGACGTGCACACACACTCCAAGTGGTCTTCTAACCGGACAAAGACCTCTTTCAGTTTGGGTCTTCTCCTCACGTACTCCACTTTGGCCACCTGGGGAACAAAGGAGATGTTAGCTACATACATATACCACACACTTATTGTTGATACAAAGATCTCCAAAGGGCATGGCACTGTGACTGGTTACACCTTCTTGAATGGATTCAGAGAAATGTGATTTGGTGCTTGTGTGGCTGGAATACATAATAATATATATTGTAAATCATACCTCACAATCAGTTGTGTATCATTGAAATATGCAGTACAAACTAAATAATAGAAAAAAAAAACAATTTTAGTGTAAACTGGGGGGTTAGCTGACACTTACTTTATTAATTGTATTACCTTTTTATAGACTAAAACAATTGTACTCTACAAAATGTGCTTTTTGCTTTTTCCATGTTATATACTTGGACAGTCACATAATGCAATTTTTTTTTCTCCACTCCCATTCCCTTAAAAATAAGATAACAGCTGAAATGAATCAGGATTTCCTACCTGCTGTACCCCACCAAACCCTTCAAATTTAACACAATAAACCCAACTTCCAGTAGCATGTATAAACTAGCAGGTGTGATTCCCCTGCATTATGTTGATTAAAGCTAGCCCAAAAGCTGAACAGAAAAGGTTGCTTGGAGGTTAAAATGATTTTGTTACATAATGCAGGTGCTCTATACATTTCGTTCTCTGATCTTGGTGTCAAGAGGTATCTAACATCTTCTACCCTGCTTAGCAAACCCCCGAGGCCTTCCAGAAACAATATCGCCGGCTTCTCCTAACGTCAAGAGAAAGGATATTGGCCCACAATCTCCCAGAGCTGTCTGATGTTACGAACAACACTTTTTTGTCAACATGCAAAGAACCAAAAAGCCAGAGTTTATGGGCGGCATTTCTTTGCTCTATCCTTAGGTGGAGCACTGCCAACACTTGGAGAGCAAATTAGTCATGCCCAAAGAACGAACATACCAATCTCAGTCTGATAAAACAAAGTGGGATCTGCCTCGTGTCAAAAACAGAGACATTGACCTGTGCTTCAAAACACTTCCGAAGAGGACACAGGGCAGAGAGGAAAGATGGACGAACGTAGGGTAAGCAAGAGGAGGTATGCCGTGAGCAAACAGATGACAATAGTGTCTGCTGGTTCTTATCGCTCCAGGACACTCGGAGTGAGAGAGGGGGAAAGGGTCCCGGGGCAGGAAGGTGGAGGGCCTCATTAAATAGTGTGTGTGTGTGTGTGTGTGTGTGTGTGCATGCGTGTGCGTGTGTGTGTGTGTGTGCGATGGTGCAAACACAGGGGACTTTTTAGGATCAGGAGGACAGAGCATCGACTACTTATTAACATTAACACGCATGGTTACCTATTGGGGAGATTTGTTACACTAATGCTGACAAGACAGATAAAGATAGATAAAAGACAAATGTGTAGTTTATTGTTTCTTATCAAGAGTATTCATGTAAATAACAACATAATTTTGGCAGTTCCACTACAGTGTTTTTGAAAACATAACCACATTAGCCTATAACATGGTTTAAAGCTCCAAAAATTATGTTACACTGGATTGTTATTTATTTATTTTACGTATATTTAGTATATCTTGACATCATCATCAATTTAATAAAATGTGTTGCGGAAAAAAAATACTATTCCGCTTAAAATACCGAAACACGTAGTCTAGTAAAAATCCACACAAATATAATCTTGTTGTTTTTGTCCAAAGTTATGGATGTCTGTATGAAAATATGAAAGGGTCTTGACTATTATCATAATTGCTTGGCTTTCACTTCCATTGTAGTTAGATTGAGAAGCCATCCATCTTACTGTTACATTCTAAAACCGGATGCTATGCTATCCCTGCAAGCTATTATGAGTCAAATGAGTCTTTGTGGCTCTTTAATGATCTGACAAACAAACAGTGACAGCAAGATCAATGTGGTGGGGCTCCTTGACGAGAGGCCCAGCATTCCCTCCTTTAAATTCAATAGCATTAAAAAAAACACGCACTTCCTGCATTGGTTCCATACTCAGTTTACTCATAAAACAATCCAGTACTTCCTATCCCACAATTTCATATAAACAACTTTCTCTATTCCTGTTTTAAACAACAACATTTTGAAGTAGTCATTATGGATGTGTAGTCATCGACTTATCGCATACATATGAAAGAGACTCCATGCAAAGTCTTTGTATAAATCACTTGAACAAATGTAAAAGATGGTGCTTGAGTCCCGGAGTGGAGGGGCCAAGTGGGGGTCCGGGTCGGGAGGTGCTAACTTCCCTTTTTTAAGTTGGGGTCAGACTAATTGGGAATTCCCTTTTGCTCAGATGATGAGAGCATGATGGAACGGGAACATGTGACGTCCAAGGAAATAGGAATGGGGGAAGTGAAAGCCAATACGCAGCAAGTTTGTGTTTTAGAAGAAAGGAGAATTGAAAGACAGTTGATTTACATGTTGATTGGGTTAACAATCTGTTTTATCTTCTTATAAGCATAAAAACTGCACCTGTGTTTAAGCATAAAGATCCCTTAACAACTGAATTGAAAAGAAAGCTTTCCATAATGACAGACTTGGAGTTATTGAGAGTAAATTGCAGAGGCTGACACTGATGTGAAATTAAAGAGTGGGAGAAGCAAGTGTAGCAGAAAAATGAGGATCTTGTAAAAAACATTTCACAAAACAGACAATAAGACTCCAGGTAACCAAACTTAGTAATGAAGTCAGAAGAGAGTGGAGAAGGAATTGATAATAATGGGCTATTTTATGGAAGACAATTTGTTCCATCAGATTTTGAATTTTAAATCCCACTGAATTTCTCACTTTGAATTTTTTAACTGTGAAAAAAGATGTTTGAATTATTTTTATTCTGAATTTTAGTTGCTGAAATTTTAAGAATACTTTTTCAATATGTTCCAAACTCCAAATAAAAATTTTACCTTTTAAATATTTTCAAGTTCTCAAATTCAACAGTCAAAAGATCCCAGACGCCAAGGCAAAAGCAATCGATCCTGTGTGAGTGAGGAGGACAGAGTCTGTTTCCTATTAGCCTCTCTCATTTGTGGGCGAGGTTTATACTTAAGAAATAAAAGAGATGAGGTTTTGATGAGGCTAATTCTGACCAATCAGAATTGTTCACTACACCATTTCCTGCTCATTACTAAGTTAGGATCGGATCACTTTGGATCGATTCCTTAGGCCTTGGCATCTTAGATCTTTGCTGCAATTTTTTTTCACTGCGAATTTGCAAACATGTTGAATTCAGAATAAAAATAATTCAAACGTGTTTTTTCAGAATTAAAAAATTCAAAGTGAGAAATTCAACAGCATTTAAAATTTAAAATCATCATCAGTCATCAAAAATTATCTTCCATACTGTTCAACCAAAAAGTGTTTTCTTAGTTGTTCAGATGTGAATGCAGAGAAACTTGCTGAAGATATCTTAATTTTTTATGAGATGTGATGTGCAGTGAAATAGTGTTGTCACGCACGATACTAAAATTAGACTTTGATTGTACAAAAAGAAAAAACAGATCCTAGCAGAAAGGAAATAGATAAACAATTCAGAAAAGGTTTTCTCCCAGTATCAATGCTTGTTTCAGTATGTAGTAATAGTATTTTTAATTTCATGTAAACACCATAATGCGAAAGTTAAACTGTAATGAAAATGTATTTAATTTGATAAAATGTGCTGATTATTACATTTTGCATTTAAAGATGCACTGTGTAATTTTTCTGGTGGAGGATCTGTCAAATTATTTTCTTCATGGAAATGTTATTGCTTTGTCTGGAATGTTTCACAGTATGGTATTATGCCTTTCTAGCTTCATGGAGACCAAACCAGACCAAGTTATAGGCCAGATCTGGGGAGAAACAACTCCTCTCACAGTCAGAATGCCTGTTTTTTTTATTTTTGAGAAAAAAAAACCCCACCTGTAATTGGACAAATGGAGCTGTTTAATGTCATGCTGTGGAACATTCCAAGCAGAGCAATGACATATCCATAAAGACAAGCGGGTGATGGACCCTCCACCAGAAAAGTTACACAAAGCACCTTTAAACTCAAAACAGTGTCCAAACTTTTCTGGTCTGGCGTTGCACTGATACATTCCAGCGGGTGTTGCAGTAGCTCAAACTGCTATTTTTTGTATTTTTTTCATAGAGCCGCTCCCATGGTCCTCTGTGACCTGCCCAGCCAACCCCTGCCATGTGAATCCCTTCTTCATCTAACAGTTAGAAGAGAAGAGAATCAAAGAGAAAATAATTCACAGCTGCAATAAGAGCGACTTCAAACAAGCAAGGCCTCCAAGTTCCCATGTACCCCCCTACTCCAAAACCCCACCCCGCTTTACCCCCCTTTACCCCATGTAATCCATAGACCATGAATTACATTCACTGTATCATCGTCACACCGTCTTCGTATTTATGAAACACCCCTTAAGTCACAAGCCCACCAAAACCACAGTCTTGAAGGGACTGGGGGGGGTTATGAAAGAGGGGCTATAGGGTGTGAGCTATTACTTTCGGGGATGAGAAAACACCAATAAAAAACGTGGCTGTGTCCGTCTGGTCTCACTCACTCTCCTCCTGCTTTGATCCAGAAAGCATCAGCACTTCATTTATCAGTGTCCACCAATTGCCACTGACCTGTCGTGGGTAAACTATGTCCATTTATAGTTGCTACAAAAGAGCCTTCAAAACAAGCCTCTATCAAATAACTGGGCAACCGAGCAAAAAGTATTGAAGCTAATTGAAATTTATGTGCACTGATTAAATTGGGACAGTTCGCTGAAGTGGGTTTCTCTAGCTGAAAAATGTTGGGGAAAAACTACAGGACAATTGCCATACTACGAGGCATCACATTATCACAAAATCTTATAATATCTTACTTAATTTTAATCAGTATATTTAAGTAGGTTTCCTCAAATATTTACACTGCATAGTTAGGGGCTTTAAAACAAAATTGTTCTTCTGCATCTCCCTGTACTAAAAAAAATAACGAACAATATTGTTTACTGCTTGTCCACTGATCAAAACAAGTTGTAGATTTCTCTTGCGCTACAAACACTAATAGTAGTAGCATTATAAATAGGCTAGTGCGCGAGTTTAAAAAGTAGTGGAGCAACTTAGCATGATGTACGCAGCAAGTAAGTGAACAAGTAAATCCCTAATAATGAAGTGTTTTGACAGGGATTATCTTATACCAATCTAATGTTAAATATCTGGTATCTATTTGCAATTCACTGAATGGCGGAAGCTTTAATGGCTTAATGAGTATAAGGATAAATGACAGCTCCATTCTTTGCCTGTGTCACGGCATGTTTACTCAGCCCCATTGGAAGAGCAAACATTTCAGCTTCAGTTTCAACATGCATAAATGAAAAACAATAATACTTCAGGTAAATGCAAAAACAATATGAATTTTGGGGGGTCTTCGGAGAGTAGTTAAATACCCCGTTTACACTAGCATAACCCTGGAAGTGCTCAAAATGTTCTGCCAGACGTGCGCGATAAAAAGCCAGATTTTTTTAATACCGTAATGAGAAGAAATGTCAAGGAAGTATTTTGATGGAGAGGGGAGAGCTGAGATGCTGTGATCTGGGGAGTGAATTTGGAGTCACACAGAGTGCAAGCGGAGGTGGTGTGTGTGTGTGTGTGTGTGTGTGTATGTGTGTGTGTGTGTGTGTGTGTGTGTGTGTTTGTAGGAGAGGAGGAGGAGGAGGGGGTGTAAGGGGCAATCGGGACGGGTGGGGGGAGGAGGGAGGAGCCAAAGGAATGCTGTGATGAGAGAGTCCCAGAATTCAATCATCTGGTCTAATCTGTTTTCAACTTTTCTGACAGCATATTTTTATCAACCAATTTAATTTGGCTTGCTTTCTACCCTACTGGCATAACTCCTCAAAAATATCTCACTTAATCTGCTTGCAAACAAAATGGCTTAAATAAAAAGAAATAAGGTAAGCGAGGGAAACAAAAGAGATTGGCTTTTGAGATTTGCTCAGCTACTCCCTAAGGCCAGTCCTACTTTAAGTTGCCATTTTATTGCCCTGCCACTGAACAGCAGGGCAGGCTACTACAGTAACACATCCTGCACCAACTTGCCTCATTTTCAGTCTGCAGCAATACACTGGAGAAAAGGTGAAAAAAGTGAATGATGCTGTCTGTATGTGTGGACAAATGCTCAGTGGCACGAGCTGGAAAGACACACAACCAAAGCTTTCTTTCCCATCCCTTGGCCAGCACAAGCAAAACAAGACTGTCTCGGGGCAAGGCGGCGACATTTTTAGCCTTTTAATAAACAGAAGTGCAAACTGGAGCTCTATTCAGTCTGGCTCCTCTGAGGAACACTTGGCATCGCACAATGTTTCACTCTCACAATGTCTGACCCAAGCACAGCTCTAGCTAACAGATGACCCTTATTCAACAGATTCTGGGCCCTTAGCCTGCGAGTGCAACCACACGAACAAGACACAACAACACACACAAAACACAATCCAGCCCATCCCGGGATGCCTTAAGGTCCATGTCAAGTCTGAGCTTTTTGCCCTCCAAGCATCATAAAAAGGGGGACACTGATGAGTCACATGGAACGATGGCATTCCAGAAATAGCTGAATCTGGGTTTACTGTCTCCAACTGTGCTGCCTGTACAGATGACAGAGGTCTTATTGATGGCAGTGGGTGGCGTTTGTAAGCACTTAGTCTATTTTATATCAGTGTTCCTTGTATTTGTCTGTGCTGTCCGGCAGTGTCATTATGGAATAGTGGACACTGTGTAATCCAAAGTGCTCTTTTTATATAGAGCGTGTGATACTGTAGATAAGAGCTTTATTGCTGTTGTTTGTTCAAGTCAAAATAACTTGGGCATTGCGTGCGGCATGTTGAGATTGTGTACTATGTGAGGCCAAAGCAAAACAAGTAGGTTTACATCAGATGCCCTTCCAAATGTAACTTTTTCCCTTTACACAGGCTTGGGACTAGCACTGAGATCATAAGGGCTTTCTTGTACCAGTATAAAAGATTAAAGGTGCACTATGTACCTTTTCTTGATGGGGGTCTGCCAAATACTTGTTTCCATGGAAATGTTTTCACTTTGCCTTGAATATTCCACATTTATTGCAGTTAAGGTGTAGAGGTCTAAAAATCCCACAGACCTGTAACTTGGCCTGAACTTGGCATCACTTGCTTGTCTCCATGGAGATAGATATGTTTTATGATGTACTGTGGAATATTCTAAGCAAAGAGATCTCCAAGGTAAAAAGCAGGCAATGGACCCTTGTTAGAGTGCCTTAAATTAAGCATTAAGTCAAATATTCACATTAAACAACTGCTTGTTAAGAAGAACAATTAATATGGAATGTCGCTGTTTATGTAACAACAGCAAGAACAGGAAACAAAATCCAATGCTGGACAAACAGCAGTCACCAGTGCTGCCATTTAGTGTTATGAAGGGAAGCAGGCTGCCTTGTTTATGGCTTAGTTGCCCGTTCCAAACACAGACATACACACACTGGCAGGCACTTGTGTAAATACAGCTAAAATATTGTTCGCTGTGATCCAGAGCAGAGGGACATGTTTTGGAGTTACCAGCACATCAATTTTTGGCGTCCATCTTTTTCTGAAAATAGTCACTGAGCTAAGCAAACACTGAAGAAGAAATGCCTGGGCATTAAGTACCAAGTGACAATCAGACCTACTCGAGATACAGGAGACACCTTCTCTCAGGCCCTACTTAGTGGCCTGGCTGGACTACCCCCTCTCATGGGTCCCATGGACCCCTCAGCAAATGTCCCAGATGAGGGTGCCAACAATCTCTTCCTCCCCTGTGCTCCTCTTTCTCCTGCTGGCACAGCTTGAGTCCTGGCCTGCAGCCCAACGTGGGATAGAGTGATGAAGAGAGAGGGTGCTGATTGGCTGTAATGGAAGGAGAGGCAGAAGGGGGCAGCGGCAGAGGTGCGGCGGCCACTATTTGGGTCCGTTCCAAGGAGGGGCCGAGTTGCAGCCCAGTGGACAGAAATAATGTTCCTATTGGGTGTCGTGAGGTTGTGTTTTGGTTCCCATAGTGACCAGGCTGACCTTAACTAAGTGCTGACCATGTATAAACTAAAAAACACGCAGATTGCTTCAAAAATGTAGATAACAGTCAATGCACCACTATTTTGTGTGAGTACAAACTATTTATGTGCTTCAGTAACATAAAGTTTGATGTACTATTTTGAGAATTGTACACCCTTAAAAACTGAATACTTTGTCATTGTTAAAGGTGCCCAATGTACCTTTTCTGCTGTAGTGTCCACCACCTGCTTGCCCCCAATGGAGAGGCTATTGCTTTGCTTGTAATGTACAAGAATATGGTAAACAATTGATATGTATTGCAATTATTCAATTACAGATTTCATAGCCTTGAAACAGGCATTCTTACTGTGACGGGACTTGGGTCTTCACATATCTAACCTGTAACTTGGTCCAGTGTTTCTACAGCGATTTTAATGTCACATTCTCTGCAACATTCTCTGTGGACACAAGTAACTTGTGTCCCCCAAGTGGGCATAATGTAAAAGTAAGAAATCAAAATAATAAAACTGACAGAACAAGCATATGCACACCTTTTTAAATAAATCTGATCTGTTTTTGAGTTCTGAAGAACCAATGAAACTCGTAATAAATGCTTAACTGTAGCCACCCTTTTACTGCTGACTTGCTGCTGTGTTTTAGACAGGTGCGAAGAAAATGAGACGCAGGGAGGGACAGGAGGCAGACACATTGACCCAGCCTTGACTTGTGATTTACTTACCTGCTCAGACTGACAGTACTGGACGCCACTAACGCTGTGAGTGAGTAATCTATCTAGACTAGAGCTATAGCCGGGTATGTGTGAGGTCTGCATGCTTGGTCCTCCACCAACCATCCCATTATATAGTCAGTCAAAAACATTACAACTTCATGACGTAACTGACATTCCAAATACAGCATAAGGATAGTGATAAACAGCTACTAACAAATAACAATTTTATCATAGTAATTGCTAATATAGTATCATTCATTAAGTATCATTCTGAAACCCATATTTTTGGATTGTTGCATGTTAATGTTGAAAAACTTAAAGGTGCACTGTGTAACTTTTCAGGTAGAGGGCCCGCCAGTTACTTGTCTCCATGGAGATGTTATTGCTTTACCTTTAATATTTCAGGGTATGGCATTAAACTTTTCAGTATCCATAGAAACAAGCAGGAGATGCTAACAGGCCAATTTACAGGTGAGATCTCTGAAGGGGTGAACCCACTCACAGTAAGAATGTATATTTTTAAAGGTATTTTTGAACAATAAAAACACCCATAACTGAATAAATGCATCTTATATAAGTTTAATACCATATTGTGGAATATTACAAGCAAAGGAATAGCATCTTCATGGTAGCACACCCCCAACCTGAAAAGTTACGCAGCGCACCTTTAAATAAGAAACTCAGCCAATGTCCAAATACGAAATAGGTAATGAAAGATAAAGAAATAATTCAGTCAGTGATAGGATTTTTAAGTGATTCGTGGGCTTCAGCTTCCTGTTATATGTGACATTTTGAAGATATAATAAAAAAGATATAATATTTTGGTTCAAATTGTTAATAGCGATGGTCAGTCTAATTTTCCATCATTCTAAAACTTATGGATAAAAGAATTACTTTCTCAGATTCTTATTCGAGCATACAGCCTATATTGATATTTTGTAGTTGTATCTCTATGTAATGCTATATGTCTTACCTTTACTGTGCGGTGGTGCTTGCGTGAGGGATGGCAGCGCATATTACTGGTGTTGCAGCAGCCCGTGCACCTCTTCACCTCCACGCAGGGGGGCCAGATCAGGAAGTTGGCCGCTGTGGGGTCCACCTGGCTCCTGGGGATTTCATAGATAACTGTCCGGGTTTTACACACTGCCGGAACTGCCTCCTCAACTATAACAAGACAACAAATAAATAAATAAATAAATAAATAAATAAATAAAATGTTTATAATTATTGTGGTGTAGCTTCTTCCACCCCCTTATGCATTCCTGTACTGATTAATTTTGTTCTTACCTCAAATCACACCCTATCTCCCTGGGCTGCAAAGAGGCTCTAGAAAAACGTTGATTCCATATCAGCTAAGGAGCTCAGGGATCAACTTAGTCAGCTAGCGAAAGACTTGTCCTTTGTTTGGAGCTTTCAGCGAGGTTAATGCAGCGTGACTAGACCAGAGAACCTTCACTATGTCGGCCTGTGGGAAATCTAATGACGCCCTTTGACCCCTGTGGATATAGTGCAAAGCGAAGGGGGTGGACATGCTACATATATATATATAAATATATAAATATATAAATATATATATATATATATATATATATATATATATATATATATATATATATATATATATATATATATATATATTTATATATTTTATGTTTTATGTTTTTATCATTACAAAAACACATAGAGTAATCCTGCACTGACTATGAGTGATGTCTGCTAACATGCTACAATCAGATATCACATGGCGCTGAGTTTTATGAAGAAATTTGCTGCTGAGGCCGTGACACGCTGCAACTTGAACTCTTGAATGCCTGGAATTTCCACGCTCAAGGATATAGTTCTCCCCTGACGCGTGTCTAAGATCTAAAAGCCTTTGGGCCAATTAAAAAGCTTTATGTCAGACGTCCTCATCAACCTCATGCAACAGGTCTCGGGGCTGTTCGGGGAGCTATAAAAACTGAATGGGTGTCTTCATTACAGTCGCTTTTATCCGCATAAAAGCTAAACACAAGCCGCAAACTATTAGCCTAGCTTGAAATTAGTGTGAAATGATCAGTTTCATCTCATGGGGGGATATTTAAGAAGAGTAGCTATTTTAAGCCTATTATGTCACTGTGTTGAAATATACAGTTATAATGATTATGCTGCAGTTTTTTAATACTTACCGATGCTCCTTTTGCGTCGACTGTGAAGCTGGGAGCTCTTCAGGTCGTTGTAGTAACCATGGTGATGGGAATAATTTTTATGATGAATGAAATGTTGCTTATGACGCTTGGGCTCCTCGATGACATCATTTCCCGTACCTCACCAAAACAGAAGGCAGCCATGTTAATAATGTCACAAATGCAATAAACGCAGACAGACTATATTTAATTTGACCTATAAATCTGAGACTGTGTTCAAATGACTCTGTGGGCGGGTTGCCAGGCCTCACCAGACAGCATATGATCCCCCTATTGATGTTTTATGCAGCTTCTCAAAGTACTGTTGGTTACACTAATGAGACACACACTTCCTCCCATGTTGTAACACATGCTTTGATTCCCCAAGGACCCAATGGTGGCCTTTTAGCTCCCCATGTAAAAGAAACTGCTGATGATGTCACAGGCTGGGGTAAACAGTTCAGAGCACTCACTGCATAATTGTAAGCTTTGTGTGTCTCACTTATTTGGGTGCACCTCCAGGTGAGTCAGGCGTTTAGAAATACAGCTAGCCCTTACAGACACACAAATAACTAGCGTGACTATTTAGCAGGTGGTGCTCGACCATCATCATCCCCATGCTTAATTAGCGGTTGTGCGTCTCTCATTTTAGATCCAAATGTTTACCCTTTTGGAAATTGTTCAATAGCTCAGAAAGGGTGTTTTGTTACGCACAGTGCAAGTCTCTTTAAGTCCTAACTCAAATACAGCCAGCTCAGCTTTAACACAGTCATGGTCATCTGATAACAGTTGTTTTGATCCACGCCCAGAATATTACATGAAAAGAGTGCCAGTGCAGCAATAAAACGATAAACTTGTTCTCTGAGGATACTGCCCTTTCCCTAAGAGCAGAGTCGAGAGTATTTGCTAAGTGGGTGGATCTACCTTGTCTGTCGGTAGAGCCATACCCGCCCATACGTCTGCACAACCTGGTGCACTTGACATAAACAGTGCACTCGCTGCTATGCAAACTCCTCTCATTATCTTCCATAACAGAGCAAAACCTTATGTACACCACACAACAAAGAGTGGTCGTAGGCAAACACATTCCACTCCGACTGCTCCTTTGTGCCCTTACCAAAGTCATCTGAAGGGATTTCCTCTACCTATACATGCTTCCACTCAAGGATAGGTTGTTTATTTACTTTATGTGGCATTTTTTTCCAGGTCGAGTAGGGCTCAGAGCTCTTGATTTGCTACTTTAGTGAGAGTTAGGGAGAAATCCTTTGTAGCCTGCAGCCCGGAGACAGCCACTGAACCAGAAAGCAAAGGCAGCACAGGGGAAGTGTTAACTGCATTCGAAGGAAGGAGTAGAAAAAACCCAGGCTATCACTCTTTCAGCCAGATAGATCCTATATCTAAAGACAGTATTAATTCACACACTTCTCCCATTTCTATGTGACATTTACATGCACCTACAAACTTACAGTGCAACGGTACTATGCAGTGGCAGCTGTCTCATTTCTCTATATCCAGTAACCCTTAAACTTCACCTTAATCTTCTCAACTGGTCTACAAATGAGCACCCAGCAACAGCTTGTGTTATATAGCTGACAGAAGAAAAGAACAAGGACATAAAGACAGCCTTTATAGACTCCCCTGTTCTGTCACAGCACCATAAAAGAACCTTTATGTTGTTGTTTTGCTTCCTTAGAGCACACAAAATAAGGAGAGACAGCAATCAGGGTGATTAGGAGGAGAGGTGTAGGGAAAATATAGGTAAGACTCAAGGAAAGGAAAAACGTTTGAATTCAGGGTTTTCCTCCCCTGTCACGTCCAGATGACTAAAGCACAGAAACATGTCTGGGGTGTCGTCAGGCTGGGACAGGAGAGAAACGCAGGGGAGACAGTTCATGAATCAGGCCTTCATGACGAGTGGATGACTAGCTCTTTCTGTTAGCCGACTGACCTCTGCTGCCCCTTTACACCTACTTTTCTTCTTCCAATAACCAGAACAAAGTGGTCATCCAAATGCACACATTGATTAAACGTCTGTTCCATTTTTGGTTTGATCCAGTCATATCTTAAAGGTTACTTATTACTCCTAACACTGAAGTTCATTGATGTTTGTTTTTGATTAGTCTAGACTAGAGATTTGTAGAGAGATTGCTGGTAGTAGAACTTGAAATTAATTGTTCAAGAGCATTATGTTACCATTGCAAGATGGGATCAATGCCAGGTTCAGGTTCTTTTAGATTCCTGGATGTGGAAATTAGTAATGTTTCAAGAGAAAATTTATTGCAGTTTGTTGACAAGATTTGAAAGTTATCCCATGATTCACCAACAATGGTGACAAGTCAGATTATTACACAGACATTAGGCAATATACGCCAATGTAATATCCAAAGTGAGTTGCAAAACAGCTTTTATTTTTTGTAGGGTAAAATGTAACAGGACCACAGAATCAGCAAGCGCCCTCCTCCACCTCTCAGACCCATACCAAGAGTCAGGTTCCCTTTTCTGTCAAAGTCCTTCACTGAGAGAGATAAGAGCAGGCGGGCGGGCGGGGGGTTCCTGAGGTGGGAGACAGCCAGAGAGAAGACGAAAGTCAAGAAGAGGAGCACCCCAGGGGCCAGACAACCATCTGCGTACTTCAGCGGGGTCATCTCATCTGTCATCCCAGCTAGCCAAGTCCATACACACACAGCGCACAAGCTAGAAGTGTAACCACAATCCTTTATAATTGGCCTTTTTCTTTCACCTGGTCTGCTTTTCTACACTGGTAGCTTTACTGTCCTGGCCATCTCCAACAAAAGCTCTGAAAATACCCTTTGAGCTGGCGTCAAAAGCCTTTTAACAGGCTAGTCTGACTTGGGCCTCAGACAGATTTATGCCCTCATAATAATAATCAGCCTACTACTGTTACACTGTAAAACATACACCATGTTTGAAGAGAGACATGTTAATTCAATTATAAACACCTCATCTCCTGCTAGAGACACAACTGGGTTGTGGGTGAATAATACCATAACATTTGATTTTAGAATGACAATAAAATATTATAACCAATAATCAGCCAGTTATAACTGTGTAAAGGGATAGTGCATAGGCCTAATATAGAACGTAACTGAATTTTCTTAATGCACAGAAAATTTTAACATTTTAACAATTGTGGATTCTATTTGGAAGATAACTTCAAAACATGTGACATACTGCCACAGCCTGTGTAAATAAAAGCTCATATGAATGCAAACAGCTTCCACCAGCACACCCCTGTAACTTAATCTAATGTAGTCTGACACAAACAGGCTCTTGAGCATGGCATACAGTATAGTACGATCAAGAACTGAACTCTAAGAAAATGCAACTTTGCATACTATAACTGTATCTGTTTACATGGAATAGTAGTTATCATTGTGATCACTGAAGCCACACAAACCTCAGCAGCAGCTGAAACAATATGCATTAAAATGTGATCCTATATGCGGCAACAAACAGGTTTAAGACAAACGCACATTTACATAAAGTGATTTATTTGCATAGTGATTTAGTATTTAGCAATAGGCTACTGGGGTGACATGATCATACCTTGATTGCGTTAGATTTTACCAAGCACCATGATGATATTGTGAGACAATTGTTTCATCTTTTACTTTCTCGTCTACGTTAAAAAGCACGTGGTTTTGTAAAGTTTAGTAAAAAGTATCAAGAGGCAGAATTTACCTACGGAGTCAATGTCCAGTAGCCGCTGGAGGTCGCTGATGCTGTGGATTTCGCTGTTGGCCAGTCTGTCGATCAGCTCCTGGGGAAACTGCACTTCCTTCAAAAGGAGCGGGGGGTGACGGGAAATCAAACAGAGCGAGGTGGTTAGACATGTGTCAGGTGAGTGGCGAGCGAATGGCTGCGTGTTTGTGCGTAAACACTGAAGATCAGTGAGTTAACAGCACAGCAGGCATGCGCCAATTACTTCTCAGCACACGGTGAGGGTGCACTGAGTTTGACTTTGTATGAGAAATGTCCCTTTGTGATTGCTTAATACACAAAATTATAGGTGACACCATTTCTTGTTGCCTTTGGCTCCGTTTTTAAGTTGTAGCAGAAACGTTAAACCAACAGTTGGCCAGTCACACTAAATCCCTTTAAAATAGGCTATGCTGTCATGTGTGTATGTTGCTTATACAAGTGTTTATAGTGTGAAAGTATGAAAGAAAAAAGAAACAGATGCGAGCTATGACGCGTTCGATTGAACACGTCTCACTGCACTTGTTGCAGTCTCTTGTCCCGACCACCTCAGCAACACCGGACCGTGGGACCCTGCAGGAATTACTTTCTATTTATAATTCGCCGTAGCGGTTCCCATGAAAGTGCTTACCAAAACGTTTGCACAGTGCTTGGGAGCTACAAACAATTTTGGCACAAAAGCCAAAAATAACTTGGCGATGCGTGCGCAACACACAAGCTGGTGCTCCAAGAGCGCGCAGCACTGGCCCTGGTAACTGGATCTCAAATGCTACTCATTCTTGAAAAATGAATACTAATAGATTTACGCTGTCCACATGGATACTAAAATACACTAACTTAAAATAGGAGTGGCATTAAAACTAATTTTACGACTAAGATAAATCTAATTTACGACTACGAATGTGACAGGCAATACAGTTGGATATGCACAACACTGCAACGCCAATAAACCTGAACAAATAGAGCTAAAGGGCAATGCCACGGTCCTAACTTTACCTCAGCTCCGGCCAGCAGCAGGTACGTGGTCCACACAAGGAAACAACAAATTGCGGCTCTCATCTCCCTTTAATTTGGATGTAACCACGAACAAGAGAACGGCGCTGATGTGTAGGAGCCGAAGAGTTGCTCCTCGCTCCAGAGGATCCACAACCATCCCCTCAGGGAGAGAAAGCTGTGTGTCAGAGCGCCAGAGGCTCGCGCTGCACGGCTCCTCTGTGCACTTGCTTAAGTCTCAAAATGAAGTGGCTTGAAGTCTGAGGCAAAAATTCACATCGAGCTTCCCTTGAAAGCTCTTAGCTCCTCGGACAAGTGGGACAATCCCTGAAGAGAGCTTGGAAGCGCATTGCACTTGTCCTTCACCTTCGAAAAAAGGATATTTGAACAAGTAAAACAGCCGCAGTTGCCCTTCTTTAATTGTATAATCCAAAAGAGCAGGATCCTTTGAAAAGCAGGCCGAGTGTGCAGAAAAGTTGTCCGTGCTGGGATATCCTCCTGCAGCAGTAGTCACAGGTCGTGTGCCGCCGTGAGTGCTCTGGTGTGAATGAGGAGCGAGCGCCTCACAGCCACTGAATATAGACGGCAGCTCCGCGGCCGTTGCGCCTCCCCTCGCTGCTCCGTGTTCTTGCATCTATTCAGTGAGCAAGGGAATCTGGTTGGCTGCTTAGATGACTTAAGACTCATGTTCCCATCCCCCTTTTAGTCAGGATGTGTGTGTCTGTCAGGAGGAATCCCATTCAGGCTTTTGGGTAGAAAGATGCTGATGGAAATAGATTTCAAATATTTGAAAAGAAAATATTTGTAATCATTGTAGGAGGCTGTGTGATGGGACTTTGCCCTGTATTTGAATTTGAAAGATGAACTATTATTAGTCATATATAAAAACCTGCATTCATTTAAGATGACTCATATTTGCCTATCTTGTAGATCAGTGTTTCGCTGAGCGATAAAAGCAAGCTCCATCATTAAGAACCTAGTAGGTAGAAATATGCTCTAATTGATTCATACCTAGAATCTTTCCTCTGGAGTTTTAGTTATATAAGTATTTAGCACCTACAGCTTGGAGACGACTTGAGGCCACAGGAAGCCACTAGTTAACAGCAGGTTAACTATCCGCCTGCCCTGGCTTGTCCTGAGGTCTCTGGAGGCTTGTGCGGCACTTCTGTCCTCTGGGAGGTCCTCAGCAGAGCCCCAGGGCCTGATAAAGGAGAAGTACCCGAGGAGTAGAGACTCAGACAGGCCAGCCAGGCGCGCGGCCATACACACACACACACACACACACACACACACACACACACACACACACACACACACACACACACACAGAGGTGAGCCGCAGGAAGCCATAGGTCAGCCTACCAGGTGGTCCGAACTCCACCTTGTCCTTTACACTGGGCTGTTTATAGCACAACGCCAGGCCCCAGGCTTTGTAGATGGAAACAGAGAAGAATATGGAGAATCAGTGTAAAAGCTGTTAGTAAGAAGATGATAAGGCTGGATTAGCATCTGTTTTAACAAAGGACAATTCACTTGATGCAATGTCATGATTACTTCTCTAGTAGAATGAACAGCAACTATGTGACAGTACCAAGCTTTTGTAGAGCCAATAGAACCCAACTTTTTTTTTTTTTACTTAAAAAAAACAGGAATTGCATACAATCAGACTATGCCATTATTCCTGGAAACTAGGTTTACAGTCTTCCAGGTCCAGGCATCTCTCTGTAAACTTGACTTTTCAGTTTCTCCATAGAAGTATTAATCACTTTCCACTGACTTACCTGCTGCTTCCATAAAACATGAGGCAGTGGCAGAATGAGTGAGCCGTCTGGGATGTGCAGATGCATCATTGGCCCCCAGTGGTGTCAGCGTTGTTATGGTTATATCACAGGTCTGTGTCCTTATGATGTAATTGCCTCTCACTGAAACAAATGATTCATCTTCTTGTTATGGTGGGAAAAGAGTCAATGGAAACCGTGGCCATATAGGGCAAGGTGTAAATATAACTATGGCAATGACTCTTAATTTATCTTTTTGTTATGCGACAATTAGGCAGCATGTTTACTGGCAACTGGGCTGTGTGTAGCTACCAACACAATCCTTGTTAAATGCGTTTATGGACGCATTGTAAAAATAAGCTATAAAGTCAGAGTACAGAAGAGGGTGTATGAGCAAGGTATTCCCTGTACACCCACACATATGCCTGCCAAACTGGGGGGAAAATGTGCAAAAATGAGGAAGATATTAGTTGTTTTGTCTTAACGGTAGCATGACTTGGACTTTTATTAGGTCAAAAGCAGATGTACATTCTGTTACATTTACTTGGACACATTTTATTGTTATGGCAACACGTTTTTTGTTGATACCAATATCTGTTATATGTCTTACTGTTGTGATTGATAAACAATTTTCAGATATAAATATGGCAAAACCCCAAATGCAGTTTTAGTAAAGTTTAGCAATTACCTTTTCAATAGTGGAAATATTTTCTATGATATAATATAATTTGATGTACTATTTATGATGATCATGTAAACATACAGTTACCATTGTAGCTTCATTGCTAATTCATCTATTAGAAATACAAAAAAAATCATTGGAAAAATATTGGCTAGATTTATCAGGGAATTTTCCCAATACAGATATATGGGTGGAAATTCTCTAATTTCCCAGTGCTAATATTTGGTCTAGTCATACACATTTTATGTCTATTTGAGTTTTAGTTTTGCGTGACAACTCTACCTATCTAAAGTCAGTTATTCACTACGTCATTAATGACTGAATTACATTTAGCACATTGATAACATCATCATAGGCCAAATGTATTTATTAGTATTACATTATACTTGTTATCATTAGGTAAGCACATAGTAAACTCAATAAACCTGTTACTTAGCTACACATCTTAAGATGTCATTGTAGTTGTTGGGGATCCCCTTTGTGTTGCATCTCATAAAACGCAGATAAATCTTGGGATTGTGTTGTATCTAAGAAACAAACAACAATCTCCCACAAATCCCACCCAGCCGTATCATGCATGAGTCACAGATAGAAGCCCTTTGTAGACTACTGAACATTCTCCTCCCCTCTCCTCAGGCAAGTATTAGGGTTCACCAACTTAAAGGCCTAAAGTAGTCTGAACTAGCTCATCAGAAGCTATAATGACAAAGTTGATACCATTAGTGGCTTGTCTCCCTGTGTGATTTGATAGCTGTCTTGTAATCAGCCTATTAGAAATCACTTTTATGACTGGAGAGTGAATCAGGTGCAAATTTCCCAGGAGCAAAGGTGCGCACATTCCTGAGGCCGGTGGTATGGGGATATGGATTGGACTTAACCAGAGCAGAGTGCATATCCAGGGCAACCTTGCACGTAAACAACTTGAACACACTCGCGCTGAAGATCTGAAAACCCTTGCGGCGTGTCTCACCTGAATTTTAAGTAGTGGATGGGGGCCAAGTACAGCAGCCACACTTTGAACTGATCCTATGGGCAGCTGCACTTTTATAGGCTTGATTACTGGCAGTCATTTACAGGCCCCCATCTCTCTCTAACATGCATAGCAACCTGAATGAAGTGCACTGTGGGACCCCTCCGGACTTACAGCTCTAAGCCAATGAGAACTATGTTAGGATTTACAAGGCACAATGCCTAAATGCTTTTTCATAAGCCTCGACTGTATAGTGAAGTTCAGGTTTAGGGATCAAACAGTATACTACGTGCACACTTAAAGTTGTGGTAAGTGAAATTTAAAGCAAACTGCAGCTGGACAAGCCTTTTGCATTAAAAAGAAGCAATGCACTTGTTAAGGGACAGCAGACCCTTTATATTTTCTCCAGAACTGTCAAGATGCGGTTGGTCTTTGTAACCTATTTTTAATATCCTGCACTCATAGTCTGAGTCGAGTTCTTCTACACATTATCATTATGGAATTGCTCTCACTGAACGGTATCGGGACAAGATGGAACAATCTTTCAAATGCTTCAAGCTGATTGTGCGAATCTTCTGCTGATCAAGCAAATAAAATGGATAAATATCTTTCTCAGTGACAAACGCACAGTGCTTCCCTCTGATTTTTAACCCAAAAATGAAATAGACCATATTTCTGTTAAAATCATTAATAGCCCTTGTATGTCCATTGTGATTCACTGGTGCTCTTCACTTTTCAAGCGTCTTTGAGCGTCATGAAAAGCACTATACAAGTGTTATATATTTTATTTTATTATTATTATTATTATTATTATTATTATTATTATTATTATTATTATTATTATTATTACTTTTGGCTTCTGTGCAAACTGCAATGCTAATTGGTCCAATCAGATCTACCAATTTGAGGTTACAAATATCACAAGAATTGATCTTTGTGTGCAAAGTGTTTGTGCATGTGTAGCCTTAAGGGGTCTGTGTAATAAGGTAGTGTTCTGGTGCCAAACCTGGATAAATTGTGAATCAAGGTAATTTGTAAAAAAAAAAAAAACAGAATGGCAACACCTAATGCAGCATTTTAATGGGAAAAATAAAATGGATAAATGTACACTCAAATATGAGATCTCAGTGGTCAGAGGTTGTGTGTGATTTGATCATTAAAAGTCTCTTAACGTGTATGTGTGGAGATTGAACATGCAGGCAGCCTCATGTGCTCTCTCACTCCTACACTCACACCTGCACTCTTTCATCTACAGTACATTCTCCATTTCCACCAATGGAGCGACAGACTGACGAGAAGCAATCCAGGCACAAGTCTTTACACGCTGCTCCCTATTCCCCCTTGTCCTAACTCCCTTTCTTCCCCCTTCTAAAACACTGCCTCTTTATTCTCTATGAACTCAAGAAAAACATTCAATCTCTCACTGAAAAAAAAGAAAAAATGGGGACTTCCAGGCACTGAGGAATAGCAGAGTAATTGCTGGTGCTCTGTTGTCTATCAAGATCTTGACCTTTCTAACATGTGCGGCGTGCTTTGGGAGCTGTGGGAACCAACCCGTGTATGTATATTGGGGGATGCCGAGGGTCTCCCCCGAGCTCTGCGGTGGTCTGACCCAAAATACCCCCAACTTTTCCAGTCGAACTCAAGGCAAGGAACTCCCACTGAGTCCCCGTGTTCTGTATGTTCTGTGGCTGTAGGGAACGGAGGACCGGCTTCACCCACAAATCAGCGTTTTGGCAGCAGGACATGAAAGTACAAGGAGTCGGACCATGTGGAAGGATGGGGGGAAGACAGAGGAGCCCTGTTTCAGTGCAGTCCTATGGGGATGGAACAAACTCTAAAGGCCTACAGTATAAGCCTGGACGTTATAGCCATGTTTTACGTCGCTGCCTGTCGGGGCCTAAATTATTAATGTTGTCTTTCATTAAACCTAGACTTGGAAGAAGAAGGAATGATAAAGTTATTTAGGAAAACTGACAAATGTTAGAATCAAATTTGTAGGGGAAAAACTGACAAAATCCTATAGAAACTTATCTTACATTAAAAAGAGATGATGCAATGGACAGCTTTGCCTTGTTCTATAAAATTATACAAACATATTTAAATCTAATCATTTTTAAACATAAAAGTGTCAAAAATCCTATAAAGATTATCAGCAGTGACGCTGGGATGATAATCATTTTGCCACTATAAGCACTGTATATTCTCACCTTAAAGTCTAGCTTAAAAACAAGTCAGCCATGAGCCTTCAATGACAGACGAGCTCAAATCTCAACAGGGACACACAAAGCTGTCCTCAAAATGGCATTAGGGTTCTTTAAGCCTATAATTACACCAAATGGCATGTCATATGTGGCTTTCACTTATCCTGCCTTCTTTCACTAGCCAGAAGTTGAGGGACAGAAACTGGAGCAGTGGTGATGATGTGAGGCAGATTTGATGATGTCTAGTGATGGGCATTTGGATTTCCCTGTGTTTTTAGTTTGTGTCATACATATATGTGAAATTAAAAAAAAGATCTGCCAAAATATGTTTAAAAAGTTTTGCGTGTGAACGATGAAGTCCTCTGGTTGATTCGCATTCAGCAAGCTCAAAATTTGTGATCCTGTGTGACTGAATTCTAATTACTAGTAAAATTTAATTATAATGTTTCCTTTTTAGACCAAAAAGCAGAAAAGAACTCATAACTACTGACCTTAACCTTTCAGATTTGAACTTAATACAAAGTTGTGTGTGATTGGAGGTAGTAAGGTAGCCCTTAGGTGTAGATTGGCAGCCACTCTTCTGTCAGTCAACCTTATAGCAGTTTTGGATACAGATATTCCACCACTGAGTACGGGTAGTGAATAATAAATAAAACCTGTATATTGGAAAGCAACTTTGATCTATAACAGGCATTATTACTTTGGTCAGGCCTTGAAAGAATAATTTACTTACAGCTCCACCATGACCTTGCCCTGGGTTCATATGAAGTGGTATGCTGCAACACACTTGAAGCCTTGAATGGTACTTTGAGATTTTCCCCAGCACTGCTCCATTTCCATAGCAACCGCACCTAACCGAGCTATAAAGGCATTTTACCTCCAGGAGAGAAGCCCTACCCACTTTATAGGCCCTGGTGCGATGCTGTTTCGCACGCATGGTGGTAACGATTAACAGTGGTTAGGAGCCCCCTGCCATAGAGAGAACTCAGCTTGATCTCAGTACAGTATAGAGGCTTAATTGCTTTTAAAATGATAATTACAACCACTTTTGATGTTGCTGTTAATTCTTTGAGTCATGAAAAAGTAAACTTGGGTCCTGTGAATGATGATGAAAATGATAAAAAACTGTATAAAAAATACAACTATATTTAGATTTTTTAATCTATTGAGTGACGATGGCAGATGGTTGTAGGTTTCATTCCTGCTCTGTAAGCTATTGAGCAAGACACTGTGGCTCTGTGCATCTGTGCAGAGCTGTCACTTGTAACCTTGCTAATTTCTTCAGGAGGGCCCTTATAGTTAATAATAATAAGAAGAAATTGCATATCCCTTACATTACCCACAACTTTGTCACAAACTGTAGCAACTCCAATACTGTATTTTGTAAAATACTGTTTAATTAAATACTGTAAGAAATAGACACACTACTTGATCTATTGTAAGAGAATGCCATTCTTTGAGCATCATTTTATTGGTTACATATTTTTCTGAACAAGCAGGAGGACACAAAGTACATTTATTATTCACATTGTCTTATTTCTCATTGGTTGATAATAAACTACTAAAATACTTCTGAACTCGCTCCTGAATTACAAAAGTCACCGCAGATATGACAAGTGCTCTGTGAGGATGCTCTGGGGCGCTAGCTTGTTTAACACAACACAGTCTACTGTAAGAGTGACAAAGTGGCCACTAATTGCATGCATAGAGGTTAGCTCCAGGATCTAAGACTCCAGTTAGATTTGGTCTTTAAGGGCAAACCATACTATCATTATGGTGTGCAGACCAGAACTATAATAGCACCTTCCTCCACCTCCTCGTCATCCTTCCCTATAGGACTAGAAAGTGTAAAAACCTGAAGCATCCCTAGATCACAACAAACTGATTATCAACAGAAAGTGGCTCCATTATGGGCTTAGGGATGGGCAAGAGTGCTCTTGGGTTACAGCTCTCAGTCAAATCCATACATTCCTATAGGGTTTAGGGAGAGCCTGCACCCCTTTGGACTGCCCTCCCCAGCCCTCCCTATATGCCCCGGGGCGCTGCCTGGGGTACAGCTACGCCCCTCTTAAGGTCTCTTCATGAGGGCCTGAGTGGACATCCAGGATACACACTTGACAGCTGGGGCCTTGTGACTTTGAACACCTGCATTGAGAGAGCAGGGGGTGAAGTCCCTGAGACGCCATGGTAGACTTGAAGGTAGAAGAAATGTGCTCTTTTTTTGGATTTCTGCCAAGCATCCAGAATATATGGTGATGTGTCAAGTCCATTTTTTTCAAGCTGACAACCTGTCATTGAGCTGAGAGGTGATTTGAGCTGAAGGAATAATCTTTATGAGCTTGAGGGAAACCAACCATCAAACTGGCTAAAAGCAATAACAGATATTAACATTATCGCACTGAGCTTCTGGGACCATTTATAAACAGGCGGACAGTTGGGAGTCAGCGTTCCTTTCTCTGCCTAATGTGATTGGTACAAAATTTGAGCACTTTTATGATCCACACTCACGGCGCTAATGACTCCTCGGAGAGTAAGAAGCAACAAAAACAAGGAACAATTCAGTCAAGTGGTGCACTCTCTTCCCAAGGGAGCAAACCAGGGCCCAAAAGAAGAGATGGATAGTCCCTAGACAGGATGGCCATGGGTGGAGCTGGACCATACTCTCTTTTCTCTGATAAAGTACAGTGTTGTAGCAAAGTATAATGTGAACAACTGTAGCTTTTCTGATGGAGGATACACCACCTGCTTGTCTTCATGAAGATGATCTAAAATGCTTGGTCTGAAATGTTCCACAGTATGGCATTTATCTTCACAAAGACAAGCAGGTGATGCTTCTAGGCCACATTACAGGTCAGATCTGTGGAGAGGGAAGTCCGTTCAAAGTAAGAATGCTTGTTTTTCGAGGTATGCTTTTCTTTTTATAATAACAGCACAATGTAATTTAATAAATGCATATGTTTAATGCCATATTGTGGAACATTTCAAGGAAGAAAGCTGTTCCTTGGGGGAGGTTTAAATTATGTTCCAGAATGTATTATATTTTTTCTTCAGCTTTGTGCATTGATACATTTTGTACAGCTCTGCATTTTGTTTGTTTATTTTTGTGGCAGTTTGGACGTCAGTTTCAGAAGTCTCCTTGCTTTGGGAACAGCTTTGAAAAAGGAGCCAAATATTCAGTGAGGGAGGCCTAGTGGCAGTGTAAGTGCATGTATACATGTGAATTATTTACTTGTTGTCCAGCAGGAAATGAGGAACGATAACAAGCTTGGGAAAGAAAAGTAGAAAAAGCAAACAGATGCTATCGCCTCCCAGCGTTCATATTGGTGTTCTGTCTTTCTTTTCTTCGAGACAGACATTTTCTACTGGGATTTTGAAATACAAGAAATGCCACCCAATAAACACATAATATACGCTGTTAATGTTTTAGTATGATTCTTAAATTGTGGGTCAAATGGAGCTGACACCGTCCATTGTATTGTGTTTGAAACCGCAACAATATCACAGAAAATGATGAGATACTATTCGTTTCATTCATGAGTTTTTGTCTTGGGAAGTTTTACTTGGCATGCAACAATGTGTAAATCTCACAGTGTAAAATTGATTGCGATACTGTGAGGAGGCCAAGAGTAATGTAGAACGTGTACTTTCCCATGACAAGCCTTATATTTCAAAGGATTAAGATTGGGAGTTTATTTTTATATAAAAAGAGTTGTGTTTTAAATGAAATCAATATTCAGTCATTTCTAATCTTCAGTGATCAACTTGGGTCTTTTTAATCGAGAGGTCTGCCGCCACTCTTCTGTCAGTAAAAGCATGTGGTTTGGAAAAGAGTTGAGTGTTTGAAGGAAGCACATTGACCATACTTTGTGTTAAATTGCATTTAATTGCATATTAAAAGTGTGTATTGTTATGTTCAGGAAATTAACTTTGGAAACTATATTTATTTGTTTTAATAAGAAGAATAAAATCGTGATCCATCACTTTGAGGATAGGTAATTCATTTTTTGTTGCCTAAAGTCCTAAACTGAAATATGATCCTGATAATAGTTTCATCATTTTCCTGTACTTCGTATATATCTTAGAATTTGCCGTATTTGCAGTGTTTCCTCACACATGTGCTATACGCAGTCTGGGCACCATAAAAGACTGAGCTGGACCTTGTGACCCTCATTTTGCCTTTTTCTTTTCTTTCCACTCCTCACGTCACAATCCCATCAGCCTAACCACTGTTTAGTCACCTGTGACCAGGACTGGGCATGCCCTTTGACCCCAGGAGGTCATGATAAGAGTGGACCATCGCAGTATTACCAGCAGGACCAGGCCAAGCTGTGATGCCCCTCCCTGGAATAAGTAGCTTAAACCCAATGGACCATTCACACCAAATATATCCAGCACCAGGAAATACTAAGAATTTAGGCATTTTAACAAGGCTGTATTTCCGAAACAAAAATTAGGCTGAATGGTCGTTAAGGGAATACAGACATAGAAGGTTTTGTTGGGGGTCACACATCTTTGCTTTAGAGGCCGGAGAAGGGAATAAAAGATATTCTCATGAGATCACCACTGCTTGTGTCTAACTGCAAATCAATCCCAGACTTGTCTTGTAAAATGCCCTAACTGATTATCCACCAAGTGGAATTTGGTGGAATGCACAAGTTGCCAAAACAGAAATTTCCCATCATGAAAAAATCTTCCCACATTGGAATTTTGTTTAGGGTTGAATTTCTGTATATCAGGCAATTTCACTGCAAACATTAATACTTTTGCAATGAATTGTGGGGAAGTTGCTCATTGCCACTCTTGTTTTTAGGTAATTTTTCTAACTTTACCATTATTGGTTAAGTCATACATCTCACAGTCTCGTGGGAATGGCTCTACTCAATAATGCTGAGGTCTGACTTTACCATAAAAAGCACATTGACATAAGTGTCCTAGGCTATTGACACTTTGTTCATCACTCACATTCACTTGTATCTTCTGGTTTAAATGTAACTTAATTTACACATAAAATCTTCATGCTAAAATATTATTGGTTAAATTAATAGATAAATTGGCACTGCATTTTCACTGTTTCGAGATAGGGCCATATCGGACTTACTATAAGATATCTTCTGTTCAATTCAAGTTTGGGCCTTGATGGTGCTCTATATATAAATAGTTATGACTTCCATTTTGAGTGCCACATGAACATTGAATGACCTATGAGCACTAAAAAGGGTTGAAATGGAAAAGTGCGTGAGCTCATTTGAAAATTGTGTGAAAGTATGTGTTTGGTTGAGATTGCTTATCCTCATATTGGCCCTGTGCCACTTCTGTTAATGCTTTACCTTAGCGCCCATTAGCACTATTGCCAAGTAATGTCCTGAAGGAGCCCACCCAGGCAGACTCTTCAACTGCCACAACACTCCAGTCACTTCAATTAAAATTAAGAAAAATACATCTGATTTTCCTGATCTTTCGTTAGTTTTGAATTTAAAGTGTACGTGCATGTTCGTAAGTGCGGAGGGGGCACCAGTGGGCCCACTATCTGTGCTGGGGCCACATTCTTCACTTGATTTAGTGGGCATTAAGATTGGGAGGAATGTGTCAAATCTGGTCAGGGTATTTAGTTTGCTGTGTTGTAAAACGGGCAGGGAGGAGCGCTGAGGATTTCTGACAGCGCAGTCTGAAGGATGACTGACACTTGGCTTAATGTAAAAAGAGCTGGAGAGCAGAGGTGGAGTGGTAAAGGGCAGCCAGGGCGGAGGGAGGGCACAGGAGAGATGGGAAGGAAGTGCGAGAAAGATGAGGCTACATCATCAAAGCAGCTCTATTTGTTGTTGTTTTTTTAATTAAAATGTGTGTTTTCAGTGTTCACATTAACAATCTGTTCCAATTTAAATGGCCCATATTACGCTATTTTCTGATATCTGTTATGTTGTTTCCTTGTCATAAACATACCTGGAAATTTGTTTTGTTTCATTCACACATTTAACACACACTGCACATTTAGCCTCAGTTCTTGTCGCAAACAGAAAACACTCTGTTTCACCTTATGTCACGTGATGATAAAGGAAGTGCTCCACTGTGTTTTTAAACTCCATACACCTTCACTAGAATCATCCAAATGAACTAAAGGTAAAAGGTAGCTGTTAACTTAAATGTTAACCTTTAACCTTTACTGTATTATGTCCATTGACCAATCATGCTAACGCGTATGAATAGCCAAATTGGTAAAACCAGCCTCATGCAATTGAATATGACAGACTCCAGCCCGGTATTGGTGAACAGCCTGCATCTTTGTAAAAAAAAAAAAAAATAGACTTATTATTCTTTTTTGTCGATTTATAAAAGCATGAGACTATTATTTCACAAGCTTATCTTTATTTGCTCAAGATGATTTTTATAGTTGAAAGACACACAGACAAGATACAGAAAGAGGTCACTTGTGGAGCCTCAGACGTGATACAGCAAATCAAAGAAAAGCAACACAGGTAAATACAGTACATTATATCTATTTCAACTCCTTACTTTTAATGTGAAGAATAATAAGTCTTAAAAATGATAGATCAATGCTACAAAGTGGAGTAAAAAGGTCCATCTAGGCAGAAATAAAATCAGCATTAAAAAGCATTTGAGTTTTGGAGAGTCCTGAGACATTGGAGGTGTATACATTAAAATAAATAAAAAATTGTACTGTTATTTAATAGTACTGTGTGTGCGTGCACTGGGCTGGTAAAAGTTACTCCACAGGGCAAATTGACAATTAGAAAGTTTCAAAAAGCTTTTGCCACAACAAAACATTGCCACTTCAAACATACACCTGCCTCTAAGCGGCAACAGAAGCGTAAATAATAAAAGCCAATAATGTATCTAAATATATTGGTAGAAGAATGTGCAGTGACCTACAAATGGCACCACCACACAGAAGTGAAAAAGGCAAAAGCTGTACATAAACATAACTTACTTATGTCCTGAATCCATCCTTAGACCATCAAAGTGCAAGCTCCATTTAGACAGATAGAAGCATGCATCATGTACAGTCAACACGCTGTATGCATGACACATTTACATGAGATACATGACATCTCACCCCTCAGATTTTTACATCCTCTTTCTGACATAAAGCTATGTGACAGCACAGGCCAAGTCAAAGTGCACAAGATCAAACAAAATAGAAAAAAAGGCAGGAAATGAGCACTCTTCTTTGTAAACCCGCTCTGGTCGAACTGACGTGATGCTGATGTGGGTGCTCCCAGCAGGTAGTGGTGGGGCAGAGGCGTCACACGGTCAGGGAGATGAAGCTGTTGTATCTCTGGATGTTCCTCTTGAGGATCTCCGAGCAGGGCCCCAGCACGCGCTCGAACCTGGGCCGGTCCAGCTTCACACACTTGAGTGGACCTCGGGCCACTACAGTAGCAGCTCTGGGACGGTTCAACAGCAGCGCAATCTCACCTGATGACGACAAGACAACCAGGTAAGACAGGTGTTATATGTTTGAGAAATAACTACCTCAGCATACATGGATGTAATCAAAAAATGCATCAAAGGATTAAACTGCAGGAGCACATTCAACCAGTTTTATTTGCCTTTTACAAACTTTCTATTTCTTCATATTACATATAATTGACACATTGTATACTTCATGCTTCACACTGGTGACTCCGCCTTATACTTACAACTACATGGGTAATGCACCTGGCATTATTGAAGGATGAGTGAAATGCAAACAACAAATAAACAATCTTGGATAATGACAGGACATCTGGTGCACAGATTGGGCCTAGGCCTTCTAATTGAAAATCACTGAACTAGAGCTATGTTACCTCTAACTGAACATCCGAATATGTGTGTAGTACCCAGTAAGTAAAAATGCCAAATGTGTACATTATACGCACCAAAATAGTCTGATGGCCCCAGGCGTCCAACCTCCACATACTCCTCATTGTCCGACCTGCGCTGCAGAACTGAGGCTATTCCCTGGAAACAAAGGAGAGACAGAGAGGAAGAGTTAATGAGGAGATGAATGTGGAGTGGGAGGGGTCAAAGAGGGGTATTCCAAAAGACTCTGAAAATCATCAGGAGGATTAAGGCCAAGGCAAAATTCCTCTGCTTCATAAGAACGCAGGTGCACAGGATTTAGCTGCTTTCCATCCAACAAACACCTGTTTTGTGACATCAGAAACACAACACAGTCAAATATTCCAGTGTGGTGTGGGAACTAAAACTAAATCTTTGGCTTCAACCAACATAATGTCATTGAACTGGAGTGGGATTTCGGAAATACAAAATCTACTTGTATAACTTTGCCAGAATTTAAAACATCTCAAAATAATGACCCAGATTAATGCTTCAATACTAATAAAATATGTACAGAAGTCAAGCTGATTGTGAAGTTAATTTACAGTGTACAATAGAAACCTCTCAGTCCAAAACCCAAGGCCATCAATACATGAACCAAGTTTGATAATCTTTTGACAGTAGATAATTTTGTAATCAATATGCAATAAATAATTTGTAATGTACTGTGTCAGTAATAGAAGCAGATAAACAAGGTAAAAGGTAAAAAGAAGAGCTTGATTCAAATGGCACTAAAAATACTTCACTTTTTGCCTTCCCTCCTTTTCACTGTTAATCCTTCTTTGGCTCCATTTTCTGTGTGCTGACCAAACCAATAATACAACTTGGACATAATCAGTCTTAATGGGCACAAAACGCAGTCTTATACAGTGAGATTTACTTTGATGATGGCAAATATGGATTCAAGTAAAGTTCAATTTTTTTTTTTTTTTAAGATGAAAAAGATCTTTCTTTTCTAATCTAAAATGTGGGTAAACCTGGGAATTTTTTAAATGTTGAATGTATGTACATACAATATGTTATTTAAGAAATGTAACAGCTGATGCAGAAATAACCCTTAAATGGAAACTGGAGGGGCTCCAAGGAGATGTTATTACTCTGCCTGGAAAGTTACACAGTATGGCATTGATTTTTTTTCAATTACAGGCATTTGTTGCTCAGAAGTACTTTGAAATATTTGTAACTTGGCATGGTGGAGTCATTGTTTGCATGGAAATAGTCAAGTTTAATGCCATACTTTGGAACATTCCAGGAAACAATCTCCAATGGAAACAGGTGACAAGCCTGACACCAGAAAAATTACATAGTGCACTTTAAATTGAATAGTGATATAGAGACTCTTGAATGGAGGAGATAGGAGAGGGCAGTGCAGTAGATCTCTTGGGTGTACAACTTTCCATTCAAGTCCAAACAAAGAGGTTGAGACAGTGCAGCTCTGTCAGGTACAGTACAGAGGCCTCATCCGGTGTGGTCCAGATAACCATCAGACTGTGCCATCCCACAGGCAGCACTCACACATCTCCTACATAAACACTGGGGATCCTCCTCTCTACACAGAGCAATCTAGACCAGAATTATCTCTCTGCAAAAATAGGAGATAAGTATGAATGAAAGACATTACAAGATAACTAAAATTAGGTGTGTTTAACTAATCAATATGCAAGCCATCATATTTTTTTTACTTATTTTAGAAGTACAGAATTGTGCTAATCCAACTAGCACATTGAGACTGGAATGAATTCTGAGGTATGGTCTTTCTTGGTGGAGCGTACATGTTTCCACCATGTTTGAGAAAATTAGCCCAATCATCTCCAAATGTGCTCTACAGGCTAATCCTCTACCTAGACACTACTGACCAACAGCAATATCCTAGTTAAACATCAGGAGATGGGTCCCTGGGTGCTGCGCTTATATGAACCATTTGACAAGTTCTCCAGAAGAGCAGTTTAAAGGATGGAGATGCAGAGAGAGAAATGCAGAGGAGAAACATCACTACAGGTACGATAAAGTCCTCATAATTATAAAGAATATGGGTTAGGGCGGATGCATTGGGACAAACTGTGATTTAGAAAGGAAAAAAACACTGAATCAACAACAGATAAAGAGAAGCAGAGCGAGAGGGAGAGTAAGTGAGAAAGCTCGCAAGAGATAGAGTGAGAGAAAGAGAACAAGAGAGAAAGAGAGCAAAAGAAAGAGAGTTAGAGACAAAGAGAGCAAGAAAGAAAAAGAGAGAAAGAGAGCGAGAGACAGAGAGAGGGAGACAGAGAGAGGGAGAAAAAGAGAGCAAAAGAGAAAAAAGAAATAAAGAAAGAGAGAAATAGAGCAAGAGCCAGAGAAAGAGACAGAAAGAAAGAGAGGGAGAGATAGAGCGACAGACAGAGTGAGTGAGAGAGAGAAAAAGAGCAAGAGAAAGAGAATGAGTGATAGAGATGGAGAGAGAGGAAAAGAGAGGAAGAGAGAAAGAGAGAGAGAAAGAGAGAGGCAGAGTAAGGTGATATCTGTTCACAAGGCCACCCAGCACCGGCAGTGTCTGCACCTTGTCACTCACACACACAAAGACTGTGCTTATAGAAAACACTAAAGACAACAGGAACTTTCTCATCTCTCACTACACGCTACGGATTTGGGGATTCTCCGGAGACAACATAGCGACACAGCATGAAAATGTGTTAATCCATACTATAATTTATGACCAGCCTCTAAAAGAGTGACTGTAAAATTCTGCTAAATCTGTAAAACCTTAAAGCTACATTAACTAAATTACAAATGCCAAAAAGAAAGCATAAAAAACACAAGCCAAACAGATTTCAAATTTTACATTTCCCAAATGACCTTTTAGTTTAGTGACCTTGGGGTTCAAAGGTCAAATGTGAAAAAAGATATATTGATGTTTTAATTATCTCCTTCCTGTTTCTTTTGGGCTTTTTCCTGCAAAGATCACCACAACAAACACGTAGCTCGGATGTAGCATGATATAATAAAATAATCTGTGAGAAACTTTAATACTGAAAAACACACACTCGTTTTCTTTTCATGCTTTTCAGAATATACGATTTTAGTGGTTGCTGAGTGCATAACAGTATAATCTTTTGCATCTGTACACCGAATGAATAAAATGTAAACATGTCACTTTTCATTAGCGCCATGGGTGTCAAAGTACCTGCTTAGTAGTAGTAGTAGTTGTAGTAGTAGGAGCAATTTTTACAACAGTTGCTATTACTTCATCCACAATTATTTTATTGTAATATCAAGAAACAAAATCTTAAATAAACTGAAATGCTGCAAGTTCTATTTCTGTCATTACTAAAACAACATCTACTTACTGCTACAGCTACAACAACTGATCTACCACAACATATCCGGGAACAAAAAATACATTCTCGAACAATTAAAGGTGCACTGTGTAACTTTTTGGTTGGGTCACCTGCTTGTTTCTATGGATATGCCATTTCTCTGCCTGTAATGTTCAACAGTATGCCATTAAACAGCTCTACCTTACACTTATTCAATTACAGGTGGTTTTATAGCTCAAAAAACCTACAAAAACATTCTGACTGTGAGCAGGGTTGCCTCTCCACAGATCTGACTTGTAACTTGGTCTGGTCTTCATGAAGATAGAAAGGATTAATGCCATACCGTGAAACATTCCACACAAAGCAATAACACTGACGGACCCTCCACCAGAAAAGTTACACAATGCCCCTTTAAGTTTCCAATACATATACTCAATACTGTATTTAAAAAGGAAGTAATTATTATGCACATTAATCAAATTATCAAACAATATGCAGTATTCAGTATCCAAGTATATTTTAAATACTGTACGAATGCTCATCTAGATTTCTTCTACCACCACGAAAACAGCACTGGCACTGTTCACTAATCTTTTTGCATACATCTTAATTGCAGTTTTTGACATGGAGAAGATTATGAGGCTCGGATGTGGTGCTAAAACTCCCCAAATCTCCTCCTCTCTCCCATCATGCTTTGCTGCTGGCCTGTGACTCATCCCTGCTCAGCCTCGGCCTCCCGGGGGGCTGGCTCTCTCGACCCCATGTGAAAGTGGCCGACACACATTCCACCATCTTCCCGGGCGCTCTGGGAAAGTCGGGCCCTGCTGCCGCCCTGACACCGACACAGACTGGAGCTCAGGGGGAGTTTGGGCTGGAAAATCACATGGTTCAGCAGAAATAGTTTGGATGTCCTTAAGATGTGGTATGTTTGATAGTACCATCTAAGCAAATAAAGATACAAAATATAGTCTCCAGAGTATGACCATATCATAGCTTGGTATGTAACAGGAATTAAAGCAGGCCTAAACTCTAGGACTATACCGTTTCACAGAAGTTCGAAAAAAGGACTAGGGTGAGAAAAAAGTGGATATTTAAGTTACCACCACTAGGGGTATATGCACTACAGAGAGCCACTAGTGCATATAAATGATAGTGATGGTCCGATAACAGTCTTTTCGAGCATGAGACCTACATATGCCATAAACCTAAATCTGATGATTTGACTTAAGGAAGTTCAGTATTGTTTACTTAGTTGTAATTGTGATTTGTCACAATATTGATATGTTTTCTGTCTGTACACATCATATATATGTTATAAATGCAGCTTTAAGGGACACTGTGCAACATTTCTAGTGGAGGGGCCAAATTAACAATAAATCATCTGTAACTATATAAATGAAATATAGATAGTAGATAAGTGCACCTTTAAAGTCAATTTAAGTAAACCAATTTCTTATCTATTCTTTTGTTACGTTATAAGCTTCATATTTCCATGTAAAAAATAAAGAAATGAGAGCTATTTCAGTCTGGTATTGGTAGATCTGTCACCATAATTACAATATTGAGTTATCGTTCAATAAATGAAAGCTGGAACAATATATTTTTGGGGTCAATATTTATTGTGGGTACATTTTCTTTGCACTACTGGGAAATTTGTGGTTATTTTTGGCTATACAATAAGATTTAGGCCTTAAACAATTGAATTAATAACTTCTATGACTCATTACAGATGTTAACTAAGTGTTTCATTCTGCTGTTTATTTATTGCAGCTCAATGTTCTTTAACAATATTGCAGATTTAGAATAGTTTCTGTTTTTTAAAATCTGCTCTTGGGTTATTGTGTCAGCGGCATAAATTAGTTTCAGTGTTATCATTTTTCGTCTATATTTACTTGAGCAATATATCATGAAACACTGGATTAGTGCATCATTGTATTAAATTCCAATGATGATGACTCATGTATTACTGCTCTAACTGCTCTATTTGAGCTCTAAATCCTGTGGGGTTTATTTTCTGCACAGACAAACTGGCTTTCAAGGGATTTCTGCCGCCACCAGGGAGGTTGACTGAAGCTTCAAATTTAGCCCTGCTGGTCAATGTGAGATATTTTCAGTATAGTCTATAAATATTTGAGGAATGTTTAAGTATGTCAGCACATTCAGTTATGATATTCTGTGGTTTGGGAAATCCTTAGCTGCTGCAAAGACCTTTTGACAGTATTAGATTGGCCATAAATACAGACAATGGGAAAACCAAAAGCTGACCTTGAAGTCTGGGAAAAAAGGAACAAAACAAAAGTTAACTTGACCTCCATGTTAACTTGACATTGAAAGATGTGTTAGTGTGGGGTTAATCAAAAGTATGTAAGGATGGTAGACAGGGGGGCTTTGTGAGGAGGAGGCAAATAGAGAAGCATGTCTGAGAATATAAACAGGGAAGTCATTAAACTGGAAGAAATTATTATGTTACACGGACTATTATTTATAGTAGTTCCCTTGCTGATTCACTGTATTCAAAGCTTCTTGTGTGTATGTGTTTACAAGGATGGTAAAGACACTGCAGTTGTCTTTTAGCTGGTTATTTTAATACATGTAGTAAGTATCATTCCCCAGTTTGTCGCAATAAGCAAAATTTCACAAAATATTTGGCCTTAATGCAAAAAAAAAAAAATGTTGTAGAGACTAAACTGTACTGGCCCAAGAGTTGAAGACAAGAGCTGGGGTTCTAACAGAGGAGACGTTTATTTACCATGAGTACAGGACCCAGCACCCGGAGACATGAACCCTCAAGGCATGATAGTGTTGTCCATTCCAGTCTAGTGCAGTCCAGTCTGACTATGCTTCTGTTGTGGGGAGTATTATACCTCTAAAGACATAGGCTAAGATAACAGGGAATGAGCTGGTAGTGACAGGCCTCAGTACAGCACAGAAATTGAATCTCTCTAACAGTGAGCACAAATTAATTGGGACAACTCAAATAATCACAACTAAACCAGAAGTTATTAAGGACTAAACCACCTGTAAGCAAGGACTATATCAGTTTTAAATCTTGGTTTAGACCAGGCCAATATTACCAGTACTAGTAATCTATCTTGATAATGCCAACAGCAAATATTTAGAGTATCCTATTGAAGATCTACGCATGGATAAAGGTCTGGTGGCTCTTTCAAACTTGTTATAAATGCACATGCTCCGCTTCTTCTGTGTTTTGATATGTAGCCCCTGATGAAAAAAGTTTGGACACCCATGGTTTAGACCCAACTAGAACAAAAATAACCTCATTCAGAACAATTAAAACAAGGCTACAAAATGCAAGACCACTGGAAGCAAATACTATCGATTGACAACCATAACATTACATACAAATAAAAAATGCAAATCTGACTATATTTTCTGGTAAAACATTTTAGACTAAGGTCCATAGATCCCCCTTACCTCAGTTATAATAAAGAAGTCATCTCCAGGCTCTCCTTGCACCACAATCTTCTCTCCGTCCTCAAACTGAACTGGCTCCAGTGCATCAGCTACAGTTAGGCGCTCCCACTTATCCAGAGATTCTGCAAATCAAACAAAAAGAGTTTTCAACATTTTTTTAATTCTCACTCTTTATTGCTTTATATTTTTCAACTGACTGGAGCAGAAAATGTTCAAATCACTACTGTGTCTTTGGAATACTTGATGGATGGCGAGTCCAGTAAGATGCTGGTGGTATGGTAATTCCCACCTTAGTGTAATCCAGTCATTCATCAGGGCCTGAAATCTCGGACAAGTCCATCTTCACAAGGAGATGAACCCCCCAAAAATAAGCTCTAAATTTGAAAGCCCACACAATCGGTTCTGACTTTTGGTGAAAGCTAACACCATAGAGTGTATTGTGGATTGTAGTAAATATTCATGCATTCATTCATGTTCACACAATTTTTCCAAATAAAACATTTTTAAAATTATTTTTGTTTTTTTCCTTTTGAACTGATTCTGAATCTTATTTTTATGTAAATACATATCAAATTATAAAAGCCTAACATTCATTTAAATAAACCAGTAATGCAAACCAATGATTTTTTTTGGGTGCAAATGCAAGAGAAAGTGAATTTTCTGATCTAACATTAATTCAGAAATTACAACCATATCAGTAAAACAGTCCTGAAGTAACGTTAAATAAAGTTTAAAAAGGTAGTCTGTGTTTTCAATCTGTCTTTAGTCAGATTTTACAGTGTGGTATGGTTATATGTGATTACAAGAAGTGATTTCCAATGATGCATACTTTAGCTGCGCTTGCGGAGACAGCTGTCTTTCCAGCCGGCCGACCACATGTACAGTGACGTGGTTTAAGTCTCAGATATTTCTAGAAGCTGTTGGTATTCGCGCTGAGACCAAAAACACAGACAGCCACACATCTTCACTGTGCATAAAGTTCCAACCCACAGAAACCTTTGAACATTTGAAGTATTGGTATTTTATTTATGGTTAGGGGGATTTATATTGAAGATAGCCACACAGAAGTCCTCATAAGCTCTCTGTCTCCTCGTACTCCTGAGCTTTGTCTAGTCCGCAATTCAATGTTTTGATTTGACTGAGACGCAAGCGCCTTTAAAATCTCTTGTATTGTCTCCGGAAGTGCTCAGTAACCGATCTGAGAGTGTGTCTTTATGTGTTTTAGGATTAAATAAAGTGAAGCGTGGTGGTGCAGAGGTGTCTAGTGTCCGGTCCCAGTGGGGCCGGAGTGTCTGCCAGACCCCCCCAATAGATGTCCTCTGTCTTGCTAAAGGCTGGCTCCCATTGAGGTGATCCTGAGCGGAGAGCCAGGTAACATGAGATGTGCTTATGTGCTGGGGAAAGAAAAAAAAAAAAAAAAAAATATATATATATATATATATATATATATATATATATATATATATATATATATATATATATATATATATATATATATATATATAAAAATGTGTTCCTCACCTTCCACGTGGTTGGTCTCTCTCACCCAGCTCGGGCCCTCTACCAGAGGCCTGGGAGCTTGAGAGTTCTGCGCAGTATCTTTGCTGTTCCTAGTACTGCACTCACAACTATATATATATATATATATATATATATACACACACACACACACACGCACACACACACACACACACACACACACATATATATATATATATTTCAAATGTCCTTTATGCCCTTTCGATTCTCAACCCTTAAGCATGTTGTTTCCTCTCCTTCACAACACCAACATCAAGGCCTTGTACCCTATTTCATGCTTATCTCAAAAATCAAAGGCAAACAAAATGCAACACCCCGCCCCAAACCTTCTTCCCCTGAGAACGAAGGAGAGTGACAGAAAGAAAAATGAGTTGGAGCGCTGCTAAGAGGAGTTCTCAATGCAGGCCTTGACAAGGTTTTCAGAAAAGAGGAAAGAAGAATAAAAAGAGACCAGGCCCTGCTAAGACCTCAATTGAGTGTATGTGTTTACTCATCCAGCTAATAACTCTGTACAGGGGGCACGGCCTGATTCTATGCACCACACACAAACCATCAAGTGGAAGGGGACGGCGTGTCAGCTCTAATTGCAACTGGTTTGAAAGTTGCATTCACCACCAGCGCTAACAAAGTGAATAGCTTGTATAGGTTTGCCATTATCCAAATTCCAGGAGAGAAAGATTAACTTAGCCCCCTTATGTTTGAGTTGGAGTGACAGTGCAAAGTATGACCAGTTGGGTATGAAGCGTTTTTGAGCAGATTAGGACTTGACCAGACCGCTGACCTGGTAAAACAACGTGGGCCACTGTTTATGTGGGCTAATCTACAGTATATGCGGCGATTTGTCTGCACTCTGAACTCCTTGACCCGCTGGTTAGCATACACGTGCAAAGCCGCTCATGCTACAGCTAATTTGTGAATAATGTATGACGGCTTACCCAAGATGGAGACCTTGCTGAGGAACTCTTCGTACATCTTTCTCTTTCTGAGTGTGCTTCCCTAAAAGACACAATGGTACAAAACAGTGGATGTTATAACAAGGCTGTCAAAAGATTCAGTTTTACTGTATTGTCAATGACTTCAACAAATATGCTCTATTATTAAATTAACAATATAATGTTTATTCTATGTCTATATCAGATTTTTGTTTTGTTTCTTTATAGAAGAAATGGTCTGGACAGTGCATTTTAATGAACATACATGATATACAGGCATTTAAATTTGATGGATTGTAGTATATGTGCTATATGAGCTAATTTCCATTAATTGTCCTGCATTCACTTTCACATACACACTCTCATGCATCAGCACACATGGACACTGAAGGGTGGATGAAGTGTCTTGCCCAAGGATACAAAAACTGTACACTGTGCAGTGCACTGCAGCCATCCAAGTACTAACTGGGCCATACCCTGATCAGCTTCTGAGATCAGATGAGATCGGGCATTCAAACTTAAAGGACTGTGTAAAGTGAATGAATAATGCACAAAACTGGAATAGTGTCTGGAAAAGTGCTATAGGCAAGTTATCTATTTTTGAATCTTTTTTTTTTAAATTGTCTTGAGGCAAAATAGTTAATTGTCTAATTTTGGTACTGTCACACCATATTTACACATCATTTGCAACCTTGGATACCATGTTATTAGCGAAGTTCATGGGGTCATCCTTGTCTGTGTAAGCCATGTGTAAGTAGTACAGAGGATGTGAGTGCGTGTGGCCCGTCCCACCCACCAGGCGGGACTTTCCCTCTGCTCCTCTGTCAGGACCATCAGGTGCTTCATGACAAGTCTAAACCCCCCGGACCTCCTTTTGCAACGCTATTCTTTTTCAGACCCACTTTTGCCGCGGCAACATAAAAAGAGAAAGAGAAAGAGGAGAACAGAAGGAGAGCGGCAGCACCGATTTCATCTGCAGACGAGCGCGTTGCATATGGAAATGATATACCGAGGCTTGGGGTGTCTTTACTGCATAAGTGCCTGCTGCTGCCTCTAATTTCATATAATTTCACATTTTGTCTTAAAACAGGAGAAAAAGTTCCCAAGTGAGCCAATGTCAATCTTGAAATCGTAAACAACTTGATTAAAGGAACTCTAGTGTGCATTGCCTCCCTCCTCCTGGGTAAATGCCTTTTTGTCTATACAGCAGTGTGTGGAATCTGTTTTGAGTTACTTAAGTTTCACTGCTGTTTCTACGGAGACAAACCCTAATACCCATTAAGACTGCAAACACAAACTCACACATGTATGTTCAACTTCTGTACAAGCGCACTTTCCCATTTACCTCCCCATAGGGCTCCTTAGATAGGCTCTCTGGACTTAAGGGCTTACTACACCTTACATTACACAGCAGGTAAGATTTATGCTGCTGGATTAGGATAGTATGTGACGGACACAGCAAAATGGGTGTTTGCAAAAATTCCGAAATTCCCTGTGATTTTTCCCCAACACTTTGTTTCTTTTGCATCTGTCTTTTGTTAGTCGACATAGGAGGGCTTGATATTGCTTATGTCTGAACCTCCCCTACTCCTGTCCTCCCGTGGTTAAGGATGAACCAGCCTCTTTGTCTGATGCTTGTCTTTGAGGTAAGATCATCAAAGGGGCTTGAGGTGTGGAACGAAGCCAGGCTAAACCAACCGCATCTCACGGCCCATCTACACCGCCTTCATCTCGGGCCAATGGCGGGTACACACACCTCTAACATCCCGCCGCGTTTTGGGTATCATTTTGTCTCATCTTCCTTCATTGAATGCGGTCTGTCACCTTGTTAATAGCTTAGCCGTATGTTTAGATACCAACATGACATAACAATGCAGGTATTGTACAAGTGATGGCCGCACAGTGAATTAAAGTAATCCCATGTACTTTTAGGAAGATTAGAAGAGGGGGTAGAGGAAGGTAAGGTTTTACACAATGTCAAAACGCATGAGACCTTATCTTTCTATTGTTACAGTACCCAAGTGTGGATGCTATCATAAAGCAGCCATTGTGGGCACGTGTGATAGTTTGGATAAAGGAAGCCCACTGTTGCATGCCCACAAGAAATCCAATCTTTTTTTCTGAATGAATGAATTACTGTTTCAAAGTGTGTCCATTAACTAATCATTTGTCATTCCAGTCACGAGCGCTGTACAGCAGTAGCTCACTGCTCCTGACAAGTTGCTCCAGCTGGACTCGTTGAAGGATGGGTCAAATGCAGAGGATGAATTTACCTCAGGAGGAATCAATAAAGTATAATCTTATTAATCTTAATAGCAGCTTTACACAGGGTTCTCTTCCAATCCCATCCACTTCACTAGGCTTAAGGTGGCCATCTCAAAAAGTAGTAAAAGTAGGACATTTAGTTGGACATTGAGGGATAAACTTTAGAAGAAGCTTAAAAATGTACCAACTTTACATTAGGCAGTTTAGATTCCATTCAGCTACATGGAATTTACTTTAAGTTATAAGTGTGACTCTCATAACATGCTCTCTCTAATACAAGGACAAGGCCTAGTGTTCTGTTTGACACTTTTGAATAAAAATGAAAAAGAAGAATCATTCTTTTAATTCATAACTGGAATAAATTGTGCAGAATGATAAAAAGAGGGACAGGTGGCCACCTCATCAGGACAGGACCCTAAATGGTCTATTCTTGGTATGGAACGCTTCAGCAGTGCACCTTCCATCCTTGTCTTTAACCAGCAGCAGACCCAGTCACTGTGCATAATTGGACTGGGGAGAGACTCATATACTTAGACACAGACTGCTTGTTATGTTGGCCGGCGCTGCTGCCAGAATACCACACATTATAAAAACAGCTTTACAAATCATTGACAGCAATAATTAAATACAGCTTGACATAATTGAATTCCACTTCGCCCTGTCTCCCTGCCTGCCGCTGCTGATTCTGGAAGGAGCAAACGCCATGTGAGTGAAACTGGAACACAGGCAGTCCTTCACAAAGACAGGTTACCGGGGAACTCCTAAACTATGCGCAGCGACACGAGCTGGGAGAAGCAGTGCCAACTTCCACACTTGACATAGGGCAGACATTTTCTCTGCTAAGTAACCACATGTATGCAGCCAGATTAATGTAAGCTTATATTATATATGGCATAAGCTGTAAAGAGCATTAAGAGGAAGTATTTGGTTAGCTATGGAGACCTCCAAAGAGCAACACAGCCAGTAATAAGTTACTCCTACAGCAGCAAAGATGTGTGTTGTGAAAAAGGATGACAGCCAGGGCAGAGAACCTTGTGTTTCCAGTTTAAACATTTAGACATTCCACAAAGATAAGCTCCCAGTGCTGCAAGTGTGAGTGGAGATAGTTGAGGCTGACCCGATGCCTCCCAACTCGCTCCCAACTCGCTCCCTCCATCGCTCTCTGACTCCCTGTATTTAGAATTATACTGGGAGTAAGCACTAAGGATGCTTCAGTGCTATTAAGCATTTAAAGAGTCCTAAGTGGTGGTGTGGGAGAAAATATTAAGGCTAAGTGATAAGAATGAAGTAGTGCACTAAAAATATTTTTATTATGCTTTCTAGTAATATTTTTATTATGAGACAGTAGAAAGTAAAGCTACTGATGGCTAAATATCATCTGCTCTATAAGATAATATATGTGGACCTCAACCCATATTAGGTTACATAAGTTGACATTTTTGTCAATATGCCCACAAAACAGGGAAGTTACATTAAAATAGTACTGGAAGTATCCAAAAGTATAACATTGAGTGTTTTGTCTATAATAGTGAACCTATAATAGGCTGCAAAAAGAGCTGAAAAGAAAATAATAATATATAATAATATATAGGTAATTGTGTCAATGTGAATATGGGTGTTAACAGAACAGAAAATAATGAACAAGCAAAATATATGTGATGACCTATGCAGATCAGACAGAGGCCAACATGATTTGGTTTGTCATATGAAGTACTTTTAAAATGAATGTATTTGTACCATGAGTATGCGCCGGTAGCTGTCTCTGTCAATCCCCCACAGTTTCAGATCTGTCTTGGCTTTCACCGTGGCTGCTCTGGGAGTCCCATAGATCAGTGCCAGCTCTCCGAAACTTCCTCCTTCTCCAATATTGGTCACCCACTCTCCATTGACATACACCTGGACAAAAACACATCACAAAAACATCAAGACAACCCTATTGTCTCCTCAGATACTTTGTTAAACCACTTCAGCTTCCGGCCTGTTTGATTTCCTCAGCAGGGCTTTTGTAATAAGCATTTGATCCAAGTTAAGCCTTTAAGTAAGACCCTTTAAAAGCACTCTATCCCCCTCGCCTCCACACCCATCTCTTTTATTTCAGTTGTCCTGTCTTGTTAGTGCACTCCCTTTGATTTTGACTGGTGGCTGGCTCTTAAAAGCGATTGGGGCCAGATACAATGGTCTTTAGGCCATTTACTCCCTCGTACTTGCTGGTAATGTCTCCTGGGCTGTCACAATTTCACCTGGTGACACACTATCCATTTACTGTGACTTAATAACAGTGAAAGAAAAAGAGCGGAGAGGAAGGGTTGGTCCCACTGGTGACTCTTGGCAGGATTTGGCTTTATATTAGGCGCACTTTATATTGGCTTCAAAGAGATGAGGCCATCCCAATTACATCATCCTTGCAAGTGTTTACCTGGATCATTTTACACGAGACAGTAGTATTTTGTATCGTGCTTTGGAATTAGTTTGATTCCCATAAAACTTGTAACGGCATGATTGGTTTATATTGTGCAGAGCGTAAAGTGAGAGGTGCAGGGTACTGAGAAATAAAAAAAATCGCTTCCTTTTAATTGAGTTGCATTTCATTGTTAGACTGATTTCAAATTTTATATATATATATATATATATATATATATATATATATAATCATCATCATCTTACATGATGATGATGATCTAGCAGCCACAAAAAGAAAGGTACCTCTAGTTTCATATGGTATAACCTGGTATGAAAAGGTTGATTATTTAACGCACTGGTGGAGGCCTGTGCACTTTGAGTAGGACTTTATATATGACTTAAAATAAAAGATTTAAAACACTTTTCTAAATGCACAATTAAAGGTCCCATATAAAGCTATTTTTGATCTATGTTATAATGTTCTTTTCCTTATCAAAAACATGTTTTCGATGAGGAAACAAAGTTCACAAAGTAACAAAAGAACTTTAATATGTATGTAACGGTTTTTTGTGGGGATCAAAAGCAACAAATCCGATGTACATTATTCTGTGTATTAACTGTCTGACTCCATAAACCATCGCACATATCAGTGTTGTCTGTCAGTAAAGACAGTTGTTTACATCAGTGGCGGTGCTGTCAGCTCTCAGCCTCTTTATGGGCTTGCAGCAGATTTACAGCAGGTCTAATGAGAGACATCTCCACACTTTAATAAGCTCCGCACTGGGCTTGGAGTAGTTTAGTGTCTGTGCTGTGACTGAGAGGCAGCTGATGTCTGTGTGAGATTTACCGACCAACAGTACTAAGGCATTCAGATCATTGGAATACACTGTAGTACAAGCTATAATGGAGTTGTTTGTATTTTAATGGGAGTCATGGAAGTCAAGATGCAAGTTTTAAAATATTCACTTTCCAATTTCAAAAAATACAATGTTTCAGCATTGACAATATTTTTATAGTATTATATTTTACTTGGAAAAACAAATCTGCATATTTATTTCGCTGTCTTATTTGAGGTATTTTGCTATCTTTGCTACATTCATTATTCTGTTAATATTTATTTTTTGCTATTTGTTATGATTTTGTATTGTGTGAGCTCATTTCCCTTGTGGATCAAATAAGTTTGTCTGGAAAAAGTTTTTGTTTTTGCTGAATATGTGTGTTTTTAGTGTATTTGTTAAGTTAATGCAAAGTAAAGGTTCAGCTTAAGCTAAATTTAACAGGACAATCTCTGCAGCCAGGACCTCTCCACTTCCCCTCACTTGGCTGTGGTGGGCAGACTGTATCAGCGTGGCACTGCTCCGTCTGTGCCCAGTGCCTGTGTGCCAGCCTCTGTAAGATGATAAGGCCACTTCCTGTTTAACTTTCTGTCAGCTCCTCTTTTATCTTCCCACTTAAACTCTATCCCTCGCTTTTAGGCACACTAAGACAAAGGACATCCTCGCTCTGACTCGCCCCGCCGAGAGCTGAACCCTATACGCTCTTGTTGAGATTGTCATCGGACTGGAACTGAACTGTGTTACGAACAAAACATAAGGCCAAGGAAATACAACCTGTGCATTGTCGGAGGGAGTTATCTCAGTTTGAATTTAAAATCATTTCCCATAACACAGAGGATTAATCTGAACCAAAATTTATTTAATCTCCTAGTCCTTTAGTACTGGTCAGGTCCAGGTTTAGTCTTGGTCCTGGTTTAGTCCCAATTTTTATATGTAAGTGTTGTAAGTTATAGAAACCACTTACATCCACTTCTCCTTGATCAATCACGTAAAAGTTGTCTCCTTCATCGCCTGAAAGATAAAAAATAATAATTTAGTTGCAGAGACATAAGAGTTCTGGTTTCTCATAGACACTCCTTGCACCCGCTCTAGGTACTCATCTATTGGCAATACGGTTTCAGAATACCCCACCTTTTGCCCTTAGTTGTTTGAGTTTGAGTATACGCAGCCTCCTTCAAATGATGCCTGACAGAGCATGATGAATGAGGCAGACTAAAATGTATTTAAGATTTGGGAGTACAATAGTGAACTTTTCCAGCATATTTGTACCACATTGTGTCCGGGGCTGTTCTTGTGTGGCTTTACTTGAGGGGTTGAAAGGAGTAGAGCACACTGAGAGTCGAGTTCACAGGAGTTCACACGGCTAATTAATAGTGAGCAAAGAGTGGCCATCCATCATAGTGCTCTATTTGTCACTGTGATGCTCCCTGCGTCTGCTGTGTCCCAGTCACAGCAGACTCTGCAGCAGCCCGGCCTTGCTTCTCTCTCTCTTTCCCTCTTTCATCTCTTCTATCTCTCCTCCAGATCCCTCTCGCTCTGCCTCTTCTCTTCTGCTCTTCCTGTCTTTTATCACGTATGTATTCAGGCCTTTGTTTGGCACCACTCTAGCCCCCCTGCGCCTGAGAGTGAAGGCAAATATTTGGCTAGAACATCCATACACAGTGACATGTGCATTTGTTTCAACACAGCATAATTGGGCTCTATTGATGTTTTTGGCTACTTTCTCAAAGCTGCATCTAGAAGGCTTTTACCCACAAAATTATAGTTGTATTATGGAATTGTGTTTAAAATGACGTTGGCCCGGTCAAACAATACTGATAATAGGCCTCGACTTCTAGTGCAAGTTGCTTTTTTTTAACTGGTTATCCAATGTGGGCCTTGACTCTTGAAGGCAAGGTAAGGTTTTATTAACCCCCCTTCAATTTCAATATAATTTGAAACTAAATTTGTATAACATGGTCATATATCTAAATTGTGAGATTAGTTTTTGTTTTTTAAACAGAGCTGCATTAAAGGTGCACTAACTTTTTGACTGGGGTTCGTCACCAGCTTGTTTCTATGGATATGTCATTGCTCTGCCTGGAATGTTCCACAGCATGACATTGAACAGCTATACCTTACATTTTTTCAAATACAGGTAGCTCAAAAAATACCTAGGCATTCTGACTGTGAGCAGGGTTGCTTCTCCACAGATCTGGCCTGTAACTTTGTCTGGTTTGGCCTCCATGAAGATTGAAAGATTTAATACCATACTGTGAAACATTCCAGACAAAGCAATAACATCTCTATGGAGAAAAGCATTTGACAGACCCTCCACCAGAAAAGTTACACAATGCACCTTTAAACAAAGAATCATTAAATGGTCCAGTCTTACTTTCAGTTTCAATGTATTTAATTAAAAGCATTTGCGCTCAACAGCTTAAAAATGGTATGTAGATTGCGTGGGATGAGAGCTGGTATTCTGAAGCATTACAGTAGCCTCCTAAGAATGACACTACGCCATCCTCCACTGTATACTGTATATACCACTGTTCTGTATATAACAATGGGTGGCTTCAGATCCGGACCTGCTAAAGTCAGACTAACACCAAATTAGGACTGATATCAGTGTCTTTAGGGGCAGTGGGCGTGGTCTACGGGGGGTACAAGCCTGCACTTATGGGCTATGTGAATCTATGCAGTTGTAAAGGCAGTGTTATCTGTACTAGGGTGTAATTCTTTGTGCGAATGTGTGTTTGACTGTTTACATTGTGTCTGTTTGATAGCGCTTTGAGTGGGTTGCGTGGGGGCACTGGAAAAATACAATCTTCTCCCGGCGATCTGGACTCCTTCAAAGTCCCATATGACTAGTTTGAGCTACGTATAAGAAAGAGGCACAAGAAAGCACAGTTATATATGTGAGAAAGAAGAGAAGTGTGGGGCGGAATACATGTAAAATGGACACTTTATATGCTGAAAGGGAGGGATACACTTAAAGGGCCTATATTATGCTAAACTGACTCTTGTGAAATTTGAGCCATGTTATAATGCTGCTACCTCATCAGAAATATACCTGGAGTTGTGTTTTGTTTCATTCACACATGTTTGAGTAATCCTGCATTATTGGGCTCCAAAGCTCAAATTGCCCTGTTCTACCTTGTGATATTGAGAAGCGGTAGTTTTCAAGTTAACTTTTACCTTTTGTTCAGTATAGATTCCAGGGCTAAAATTGTCCAAATGATCCTAGTAAAGGCATATGGAGTTTAAAAACACAGTGGAGCACTTCCTGTATTACCACATGACATCACAAGAGTGTTTTTAGTTTGAGAGAAAAACCTCAATATGCAGGATTTGTGTGTTAAACTTGTGTGAATGAAACAAGGAGGGTGACAACATTATAACATAGATCAGAGAATAGCGTAATAGGATCCCTTTAAGAAAAAATAGCATAATATTACTCCATTTGCAGAGTGAGGAACTACCCTGAAACTATTTTTTTTTAAGGTTATGCTGATTTAATGACAATTTGAATTACTCAATTTCACAAAAGAAGAAGTGGCACAGTTTCCTAAATATAAAATTCTCAAATAGCAACAGTAGATAGGGAAAAAAAAGACAACTTTAGTATGCATTCATAAACTCGATCACATGTTTATATAAGATACCATATTTATTAACATAATTTGTCAACAATATAAGCAAGTAATATTAACATTATGCAACATTTGAATGGTGGATTGACAACTATGCCCTCCCCTCACAGACACAACCCTCTGCATTTGTATAAAAAATACATAAAATAAATTACATCGAGTTGCGTTAGATTTATACTGTATATTGAATTTATACTGTATATTAAATACAAACCTTGTTGGATGACAGTTTCCCCAGCGATGTGCGTTACAGGGAACATGGCATCAAATATGTCACTGGAATAGAAACAGACACAAAAAGACATTAATTAAAAAGCTCTATTTTCTTTTAAGTTGTGCTATTTTGCATTTAGATGTATAACTGCGTAACAGATAAAAGCCTGCATAATCAGTAAAAAAAGTCTGTCATCTCGGGCCATTATTCATTGCCAAGCAGGTAGCGGAGCCAAAGAGACAGCGCCGGGAACTCTGGATGACCCCCAAAACACACACACCAAACAGCCACCAGAATGTGAGCAGAAATTTCATCATTATTGTACTCATGAAAAAAAACATTAAAGCAAGTGTCTGAAGTCTGTATACTCTACTGCGCAAGCTCTTAAGTAGAGTTTAAACCAAAAAACAATTACTTCAAAAGTAGATGATGGAAATTTTAAAAACTTGGATGGCATAGACCTGTGAAAATGTTGCGAAGCTAGAAGTTGTCAAGTTCCAGTTGTCAATAAAATGCTATCATTTATACATCTTCTTTGGACTACAACAACATAGTAAAGATAGGCGCCATTTTGGCCCCTTGAAAGCCCCCACTGACAATATGAAATGAAGTAACAGCGACAACAAACAGAAAAGCACCACCTTAAGCACTTAATTGGAGCTTTTAGAGAAAGTGCCAGTTTGGCTGTTTCTAATCGGAACATTTAAATGCATGAAGCCCTCTCAGATTAACATGGGGATGTGTCAGGACAGGAGAAAACCTTATATGCTTCCTTTCCTCCTCCCTACCCCATTTCTAACCTTGAGGGTGTATTTGTCTATCTAATCTGCAGCATACCAGTTGTCTTAGAGAATTATAGGCGCATATCTATAAAAGAGGGTCGCCATATCAAAGACTTTATACCCTCCGACTGGAAACGAACAGGTTGAGGGGCCATGAGCATGGATTCTTTTATGAAAACACACAAGTTTGTACAAAATGGCGCACTTGCTAATCTGCGGTGAACAGATGTTGTGAGAGACATCTGAGAAGATTGTTCAGGTGGTTGGATCGGTTTGAAACAGCTTCTTGTGGTATTTGTTTATGTGACAGTGAATAAGCACAAGACTTAAAATGGTGGATTCTAGCCAAGAGTGCCCCTACAGCTGGACCCTGACTCATTCGTACAACAACAGCCACTACCCACAGCTCACACATCTGTGGAGAAAATAGAAAACACTCCGGCTTTGAAGTGCAATGCTAAGCTCAGAGTTAGCTACAGCGCTCTGGGCCCGTGCACATTAATTATCTGATATGCATGCAAACTAACAATAATATAGTCAAGCAAAAGGACGGGCATTCAGATTCAACAGCACGAATATTAGGTCACTTTGTTGGTGATTAGTCAAACTAACATCTGCAAGGTGACTCTATCCAGCCCAGCTGCACTTTTATTTGGAGACATTGATGAACTTGGTGGATAAATAAGTGCATAGTTAATTAAAACATTAAAAACAGAAAACTTTAATTGTCACCAGTCACCACAACACTATACAAAACAGTTGTGCAGATTTCTACAACCAGATTTGCAAAAAAAAAAAAAAAAAGGCAATAGTTTAAGGTGCTCTGTGTAACTTGTAGAGCATGTAGAGGGTTTGCCATCTGCTTGATACTACTGAGATGTAATTGCCACCAGACCCCACCAGACAAGTTGCAGATAAGCTCAGTGGAGAGGCGAGCATACAACAACGGAAATGAGCTTTTGGAATGGAAATTATTTTTTACAATTTTCTGATCAATAAAACACCTGTAACAGAATGTCAGATAGACTATTTCAATAATGTAGAACATACTGGGCAAAGCAATAAAATATCCATGAGACCCCGTTGAAAAATACTTGGGGCACCGTTAAGATTGGTTGCTTAGTTTAACACATAGACTGTATAAAGAAGTGGACTAAGCAAGTGTGACCCATAGCGTTCAGCTCCAGTCAAATGAAGCTCATGAAGCGAGCAGTTATAGGAGCAAACATAGCGAATAGGAATAAGAGTTTATTTATGACAAAATAACAAAATAAAAACACCAGGATCATGTAAAGCGGGTTAATACAAACATTTTAAGACCAAAATGACGAGGCTCACTGTAGCAGTTACAAAGAGAAGGGTGACGCTTTTTCAGTGTAAAGTCATCGATTGGAGTCGATGAAGCCGGAATGAAGCCCTATGTTCACTTCCTATTTGGAATGCGGTGGCTAGCAGATTAGCTATGTCCATTTACATATACAGTCTATGATATACACATGTTGCAATCAAAAAAGAAACATGTAGATTCAGTTGCAAATGCAACACAAATGAACACAATGTTTTTTTTTAATCAATTTAATTCCAAAGCCGAGTTAGAAACTTGAGCTGGAAGTCTATCATTTCTGTCTGACCCGGAAGCCTTGTGCAGAGCCTGTGACACTGACAGTGATAATGATGCATTAGATGAGAGCGCGCCACACGGCCATCCAAGACACAGCCCAGGTAATTACCCTTGACTGCCTTTCTTATTGCACGGGCCACCACTCTGCGACCTGCTCTGAACGCACCGCTGAGCACAACAAAGACGCTCATGCACATAATTACTTCCCCCTGTCTTTACCTGTCTCTCTTTCCCTTTTCTTCATTCCCAACTTCCTCCATCACTTTTTCTCTCTCTCAATTACCCCTTTCTTCCATCGACTTATCCGCCCGATCCTCCCATCTCCCGGTCCGTCGCCCCTCCCGCCTGTCAAAGATGGGGCGATTAATCTTAACCTTGTGCTACCTGTAGTCTTCCTGACCTTATAAAAGCCCTGAGCCCCCTCACAATGGGAGTGCTGTTCTTTGACAGAGACAGCCAGAGATGCTGTGAGTCTGGGAAATACAAGACAAAGCTCCTGTCATCAGATGGGCTGAGATACGACATAATGCACACACTCCTAATTCAAAAAACGCAAACATACAAAAATATAGCAGCTGTTTACCTTCTTTCGTCTGAGCAATGTTGACATAATTTTGATTTCTTTTGAAGTTTTACAATGCATCCAGGTCAAATGATGTCATAGTGAATGCATGTAATCTGTTTCCTTAGCGATCAAAGGGAAAATGTAAAAACATCAAGGATTAGACACGAAAATTACAGTGAATGTACGCCCATCACGTTTGTAGGTGCCAGATTATAAATGTTCTTAATTGTGTTTTTGTCTAACACTGCCTCTCCTTTTTCATGACTCTCTATGCATCAGTAGAATACACATCTACAAGAGGGAACCTGTTACACCACTCAGTCAAAAGATCCATAAAAGTGGTTTGAATTTTTTAGCAATCAAGCAATCAAGTTAAACTGATGAAGTTTTGAAACTTCGTCAGTATTAATCACTGTTGGTGGTAATGCATTTTTTTATAATGAGTCAGAAAGCCCTTGCATAAGCATATCACAAGTTGCAATCAAAACAGACTAGATGCTTCTGAATAGCAGGAGTCTAATTAACAGCATTGTGTGGAGTGCAATTATATAAGAATTTCAAACTGGCCAAGCAAGCTATAGACTTCAATAGGCCATAACAGACATTTCTGAGGCATACTTTTTGACATATTATAACCTTGTTTATAGAATATTGACTTACACAAGCATTTAATTCATCCGGTATACTGTCTGAGTGGAACAAGTTTTGCAATAACAGCAGAGGGAACTTCCCAGCTCTCTTTGCCTCGGCTTGGCAGCTCGATGCTACTGGTTTGGCTGGCACACTGCTCAAACCATAAGTGCTTGAAGGATTAATTTTCACTACCACAGCTTCAGCAGTCATTTAGACAACTGCTCCTGGCAAATAAACAATAGTCTTTGTTACATAATTACGTCGAAATGCTATATACATAAACATGATTAAAATGCAGACTAAATCAACACATTGTTAGAAAGTTGGCTGGGACGTAAAGATAAACTTATTATCAGTCATAAAACTTTTGAAAAATGCAGACTTTAACCAGTCACAATAGCAATGACAGTACTACAAAAATTAAGTAAAGGTAAAAATATTAGTTACTTTAAAGGTGTGCTTTGTCACTTTTCAGGTGGAGAGTCCAGCACCTGTCTCAATGGAACTCTTATTGTTTTGTCTGGAATGTTCCACAGTATCTAATCTATCTCCATGCTGACAAGCATGACAAGGAGATGACTCCATCAGGCCAAGTTACAGGTCAGATCTGTGGAGAGGCGAGTCCACTCACAGTAAAAATGCTATTCAAAGAACTTTTGAGAAATGTAAACATCTGTAATTGAATACATGCCAAACAGACAAGTCCATGTCATTCTGTGCAACATCAAGCAGGTGATGGAACCCCCACCAGAAAAGTACACCTTTAACGAAATAAATAAATAAATAATAATTACATTTTAATTCTTGATTTCCACCTTGATCCAATATTGACTCCATGTCATACTCCACTGCTGTGTTCTGTACATTCATAGATTATTTATTTCAACAACAACTTTATGGAAAAGTGATGAAAGCTGCTTGTTGTTTGTGGGAAACTATTAATCTGGCATCTAATATGCTTAAGCCACACCAGTCCATATAAATAAAGCCAAATGATGAACCTCAAATTCCACTCTTGCCTGTTTATACAGGTTTATACAGCAACTTACTGTTAACAGCGAGATAAGATTAAAACCAAAGGGGCTTTAGTCTGCATTCCTCACCAACCTATTATTACCATCTTCTGCACATTCCCAGCGACTGTACCAGCAGGCTGCCGGACTATATGATTTGTTTCTGTTTTGTCAGCGACGCATGTGTTAAAACTACTCATGATGGTGGCAAGTACAACTGTTTACAAGACTATTGTGCGAGTGCTTATAAGCGTAATATCACAGTGCTATGGAAAGGGCTTTTATGGGGAACACTAAGTGGCTTACAGTTTAATGTCCATAGTTAAAGCAGCTATGGAAAAACAAACCCACCCCAGTGTATGCTGTCTAATTACATCAAGCGAGCAGAGACCCAGTGACTGACAGGGCTGACAATGGGCAGCTGTGTGAGAGTGTGTGAGAAAAAATGGAGATGAAGGAGCAATAATTATAAAGCATTGAAGCATTGGAGGAGGATATTTATGACATGAAAGCTCTTGGCACGCGCCTCGTCTTTCCTCCGAGCTGTAGAAAATGTGAGGGACAGGGCCATGCCAGCTGCAGCCTGCTCGTCGCTTGGTTCTTCCAGTCCAAAAGGCTGAGTAAATAATACCATGGGGTTGGGGAGAAGAAGAAGAGAAGGACCATTTCATAAGACTTGCATAGTTAAATCAACCACAAACCATAAAAATATTAATACGGTAAATGATACACTAAAGTAATGCATATTTTATTTGGTTAAAAAAGGCAAAACAAAACAAAGGTCTTTATTAGTACAGATGTTGGAGAAGTTTATATTTTTTTTTGCAGTAGTGAAAATAGTGCCTGTTAACTAGATCTCAAATCATACTTCAGTAAGAAATGATTATTCCATTAACCTACAAAGCCCTTAAAATAAAATAAATAAAAAATCAATCTATGTAATAACACCTTTTTTGGATCTCTTGTGATTGTAAATATTTGGCCCTATCTCGCAATTGTGCATCAACTATTTCCAGCGTGTCATCAAAATCCGACAGCAGCAAAACAGAACCTCCTGAGCAGAGGTAACTATAGAACAAATGACGTAATAGGTTAGTCCTTCATAATACTTTCTTATGTTCAACTACGTGGGATGTGGCAAAACACAGAAGGAAGCTGGGCTAGGGAAACGACTATTTTCACTTCCTTTTTCTCAAAAATTCCAAGATGGCTTCTAGCACATGGACTGAAAACATGATGATAATGCTGCATGGTGGTCAAGGTGATTATTTGTTGCAAGTTGTTCTTTAAACCAAAGGCAGAGAAGCGCACTGTGTTAAGGCCTGACACCTGGATCTACTGGGGTTTATAAGGAAGTAAATGCGCATCCTGTTGCCTCGAAGTATGCATGTGTCTTCAGTTATTTGCGAACTGCAGCCTCAAAGCACCTGTGCAGAGGAGGCCATCACAGTAAAGAGCATGCCGCTGTATTCTGGGACCACCTCTGAGAAGGCAGATTTTTATCAGGCTGAATTATTCTCAGAAGAGGCATTGCTCAATGAGGTTACAAGCCTTGAAATGATTACTGTCACTTGCTGTAAGACAAAAAATGTTGGACAATAAGCGTGGTTACCGTGGAGACTAAATCAGAAGACAATGCAATCCTTCAATAAATCCCTGAGCAATGTCAAGTGCAAGCAACAGAGTTTTATAATACCTGCACTAGCTGTATTTCATATCTGCAGCACAAGCTTTATATAGTCAGGTTTTATGCCACTCAATGACCAAAATATTACATAAAAAAATACTTGAAATATTACTTGAAAAAAAAAAATCTTGTTCTTTCAATTATTGTGACCTGAATAACCTGGTTTATCAAATAACCAAATAATCTTGACATCCCTAATCTGTAACAGAGGAAGTTTTTCTCTTTACACTTTATAATGACACAATGATAATAATTACACTAATAATGTCCTTGTAACCTTGCAACTAATAAAGTTGCTGATAAAATGTAAACGCCTTTGTGCTCAGTGTCAACTCTGGGACCGTTACATTGTCTCAGCTTCCTCTGTAATCAGGGCTGTACAGAACACTAGGCTGAAATCACACCAAACTGACCAATATCAGCTTCATGAGAGGGCAATCAGCCTCTCTCACCCACACACTATACACAGTTTTTAGCCTTGGTGCCTTCTTCACACTGGCATGGCACTGGCCTGGCAAAAGGAAGGCCCAAAATAGGAGAGAGGAGGTGGGACGCCAAAACCACTTGAGTGGAGTTCCATGGAGACGACACAGTGCTGGTAAGTTGCACCTACATGAGGATGACCATGAGACCAGGTTAGACAAACGGACACCTTCTCACTCACACACACAAACGCATCAAATCGGACCCAGCGCTGGCACCCACTGTATGCTAATCTTAGGTGGGTGTGGGTTCACTGTGGTCACCTCCTGGAAAGCATGCACTGTAGAACTGGAAACTGGACATACAGGCACTAGTCTTCCATTTTGGTTCATTTGGGATAAGTCTAATCACAAAACATTAGGCAAAAGTGAAATCTTAATATAATGTATTGATTTAAAGCAAAGGTGTACTCTGATACTGATAAAATGCTAATTGGTTGCAGCTTTAATAACTAGTGATCTGTCGCCAACAGATCAGACCTACAGTCAGACTGAACTGACTGCATGTGAGAAGACAACTTCACCAGCATACCTGAGAATCCAACACCAATCACAAGCTGATATGCTCTCAGCAGACATGAGGTCAGCTCATACTGAAAACTTTACAAATATGTAGCTTACTCTTCTGTCGCACCACACGTCAGTCAGGTCAGGTATAGTGAATATAGCAGTGCTTATATAGTCTTTTACCTATTGCTTGATCATGTTTATGATGTCCCTCACTATGACATTGTCATGCATTTTCACACATCGCGAATGCCCTCTTTGTTGTTTGTTCTGGGGAATAAAGCAGTGGGCTCCTTCCTCCACTTGGAGGTAAAAATGGTCTGTTTGAATAAGGTGTTGACAAGACTTAAGCCTCTGCCGCTCTGAAGTGTCTGCCACTGGAATGAGACAGGGAAAGGCCAGGCCGGATTGAGTTTCAGGGCATTCCAAGTAGTTACAAATGTATTATCTGCAACATAAAACAAGACAATATGTTGTGGACAAGTACCAGCGCTAGTTCCTCAATTACCCAGCCCTAAGACTTATCTCCTAGTCTATCTCACACTACATATCCTGACACGTCCATAAACATCACAGGAGCACGCCGCTCTCCTGGGGGCTTGTCTTTTCCTCTCCTCACTGAACATGACCGTTAAACTGCTATAGAATTATTGCCTTTTGGAAAAAAAACTTATCATAAGCCTCGCTGTATAGAGCTTGGGATAGAATGTCAAAAAACTGACATTATTGGCATACTTTCCTGACCACATTACAAAAAGTCAATTGAAATGCATTAACTAAAAGAGTGCTAAATGTTATGAGTCACTGAAGGTAAATAGATTCATCACTATAGTATCAAAAGACAAATGACAAGTTATTAACAATAAGAATAGTTTACTTCTGCCATCTAAATTTTCAGGTTTTAAGTTATACTCTTAATATGATCCAACATTTTTGTCACTAGTGTTACGCTCGACATGGGGCACAGCCGGTCTTTTGTTGCGGTTAAAACTGAGAGGTGTTTACACAGCATAGCACATTATACCTGCGCCTTAATCTGAGACGAGGAAAAAAAATGCCTCCGAGGCCTGAAGAAACGGAAAGAGTGAGCAGTAGATTAGCAGATGGAGAGAACTGAACCAGAAGAATCCAGCGCTAGAGGCTACGACATTGCAATCCTATGTGTACGCAGTGTTTGTGTGCATGTCTGAACCTTAGTCTCCGTACACACCTCTTACCTCGCTGTTCAATAGCAGAAGTCTGACTGACAAGAAGACTTCCCAGCTGTGAAGGGGCAGGACTTTGGAGACACGCAGCCTGCAGATCTGGACTTTGTTGAGCAACGCACTGGCACCTTGTGTATAAAAGTATGGAATGCACTCATGCCAGTAATACGTAGCCGAACGATGTGCTCATTTGACTAATATCTGCCGCTCTGAAATCTACTTTTATGGACTTAAAAGGTGCCCTGTGTAACTTTTCTGGAGGAGGGTCCACCACCTGCTTTTCTTTTTGGTATTTGCTTTACCTGTAATGTTCCACACTATAGCATTAAGCCTTATCTATCTCCAGTAATGTTTTTCCCATTTCATATATTATACTTCATTATACTTCATACAAAAGGCTAAAGGTGAATTCAGAAGAATACAGTTTTGTGAAATTTCAAATCATGTGAGTTTAATGAACGTAGAATTTATAGCTTTTCTCTGTTATGATTGGGTACTTTATCTTTACATTGTGAGATAGGGTCAGTGCCTTAGGTTAGTGCCATGTAAATGCCTCTACAAACACACAGTATAATTTGCCTGTGCATTTTGGCTCTGGGCAAACCAATATATAAAATTATAGCTTTCTCACTCCGACTTGACAAGCCCTTCTCCTGACCATGAGAGGAAAATTAGTGCCAGAAACTCAACTGGAGTGATACCCACAAACCACCAAGGAGGTCATGGGAGAATTAACACGCTGTAACTAGGCTGTTGTCCATGGCCGTGTGCTGGAACCTATCACAGTAGCATAGACAAACGGGCTGGATGTATACAATAGTGAGTGGGCCAGTGCAGGCTGGGCTAATGTGAGGTGGTGGGTGCGTAGGCTGGACTTCAGGGTGAACTATATAGCCACTGAAGGGTTGCAGGGACGTGCTGTTCTCGCAGTCAGGGGCATGCACTGGTCACTGACAGCGTTACTGTTCTGAGCTCTCACATGTTTAGCCTATAACATCATCCACATGAAATCGAATGTGACACACTTCATAATGTCGCCCCTGGCAACCCAGCAAACAATGCATAATTACAGATAACTTACCATATAGGGCTTATTTTCTATTAATTGCACATCTCTTACTGTGCACATTTTATGAACTAAATAAAAAAATGTACACAGATATTATATATGGAATCCAGAATATAACCTAAAATATCTTCTATGCATTTCTTGATGTTTCATAAAAAGGTTTTGTGTTCAATGTTTACAAAACATTACATTTGGGCAGCTTCATTTAAATTTTTGAAGAGAAAGCAAAATTTAAGAAATCACTATAGGACAACCTACTCTTGTGTATGACTCAAGAAAAAAAAATCAAAATGTGATATGTTTGAGAATGTCCAAAAATACATTTCCATGTATTTTATAATGAATATAAGGTGACAAAGTTCTCCTGATTGCGGGGGAGGGTCGCTGATGTCTGAGTGGATGATGGCGATGCATCCAGGCCTACAGCTCTCCTGCGGTGAATGACCTCATCGCCTGGCCCCTGGCATTGTGGCCACGGCACAAAGCCACGCGGGGGACACAAGGAGGCTGCACACCATCGTGGGGGAGGGCGCGGGTGCGAGGTGGGACGTAGATGTGAATATGAGCAATAGAAGAAGAAACACAGGAAGAGAGAAATAAGGGGAGACCACCAAGTTGTCAGGAAGAACTGCAACTAGAACACACAGTGAGTCAATGAGCGCGACAGGAAGCTAACGCGCACACAAACAAGCAGAGTAAACAATACACAACGCAAAGCTCTAATTTGTTAATGCTGCTGTTATTACATGGCCCACCATAAAATACAAATCATGGCCAGACAGACACCTGAACACACAAGAGCTCCACAAGAGGACGGGAAAGTGCACTACAGGGCAGGCTGCAGGGAGCCTCCTATATACTGTACATAATGAATGAGAAAACAATCATGTACCGCCATTCACTTCTATTACATCCTGTTCCGTGCAATCTCAGGAAGAAGTGTTGATAGAGTCACTAAACAGGAAGCAAATAATGGTTAAGCAACACTACAGTCTGGGATGTGTAGTTGTCCATAAGCAAGTGTTTAGTGCAGTGGTTTTTAGATTTCACTTTTCAAACCACATGAAGTTTCAGAGTATTCTAAATTTAGGGAGTATCATTTTGGGAAAAAAGTGATCTTAACGTAGACAAAACAGAAACTTTTGATGAGACAAGTCTAAACAGGACTAAACGAGATTATACACCTGCAGTAAGTATCTAAATCGCAAAAGTTACAGCAAGTTAGGGGATATATAGTACATAGACAGATATAAACATTCAAACAACATCATGTTTCCATAGTTTTTGTCATATCATTTCTAAAACCTAACCCTGTAGTATTGACCTCTACAAACATGTTCTGAACTCAAGTTTATCTTTCAGATTTCTGTCAAACTTTAATGCTAAAGGATTTCAAATGGATAAAGAAATTTAAAAAATCACCCGCAAGTGAACTGAAAAAAACTCACCTTTGTTAAAAAATTCCTTACTGCAGAGTTTGTCTATTGTATTAATGCATAATATACAATTATTCTTTGTGTTGCTAACCCTAACCCTTGGGATGGCTATATACAGCAATATAAGCACTATTATTTGTGTGTCTGACAAAATATTGCGTTATAAAATTGATAAATGGCCATTCTGTGTCACCCTACACGATCTCTGCAGTGATGGGGTGTAATAAGGTAATTTAATTGAGTAAGTCACCAGATAGCATCACAGGACACGTATCTATCTGTCTCTGGTTGCAGCCTCTTTGTTGTTTTGCTCTTTCACACCGATCTTAAATAAACTCTAGTGGGAACATGAGAAGCGGCGCTCCTCTCCCGGGCTGGTTAAGTGTCTCCGCTCTGCTACTGTGTTGATATAAGCTACCTTTATTTATTATTCTTGTACAAATCCAGACACAACCCAATGCAGGGAGTTTGTACACTAGAAACAAAAAGGATGGTCCGTGTCCATCGACAGATTCCAGCAGGGGTAGGTGAAGAGGTCAGGGCTCAGGGGGCAAAGGTCAACTAATCTGTCACTTCATCAACTCATTACTTTAGCTGTTAATGAGAGGATTAAAACGGGCAGGATAAAGTACTGCCACCCCTGCGACAAATCCCATTCTCACTTGCAACATAGATTTTATTTAAGGACAAAACGTTAAAGAACATATTGTGCTAAGTGCAAGGCTGAGCAGCTGCGTTATTCTGAACTGCCATTAGAGACCGTAATGTATAAGAAAGCTATTATTGAGTAGGGCTGGGTATCATTAAGAAGTTGCCGTTACGACACATACCTAGATACATAGGCCACAATACATATCTCAATACAGTGAATTTTCTATTTGATACGATTCTATATGATGTATTTCAAATCAATTTGATACGGTTCAGTAAAAAGTTAAATCATACCTGTGATGCTAAAAGTCTTTGTTAAACCAGTGCCTGTGCAAAAATATGAAATAGACCCATTTTAAACATCAAAACAGTGAATATGTCAAATTGCATAAACAAGTTTTCTTCCTCTAAACAAGCAACAAAATTGCAGAGCTGTAAACTATACCAAAAACTACGCTTGCCGATATATCGACACACCAGCCCATGATATAGATGTATATCATCAAATTAAACTATACAATATATCGATACAACAATAAACTATACATTCATTCAATCATAATCATCAAAATTCATGAGTTTCAAGCTATGGCAAACGTCCACAGTGGTCATAGTAGCTAAGCAATTCAAATCAAAATATTATATCTTTTGAATGTGGAAAGGTCCTCACAACGTCTTTCAAATCAGGAAGGATTTGTTTGTCTGAAACCCATCAAGAGGGCAATAGCTTTCAAACTTTTCATACCAAGTACCACCTCAGTTATTTGGCTTTCAAAGTACCACCAGATCTAAACCAACCAACACTATAACAGTCTAAACAAGGACTAAAACAGGTCTAAAAGAAGATAAAATAATGGCTTAAATCGCTATAAATATGCACTATCACTAATCAGGACACAAGAACTGCCCACGTACAGGTAGATCAGGTACCACAGTTTGAGAAGCACTAGACCTTTTTGAAAATGACCCTAGATGTTGATTCCCATGCAATTTATTGGCATATAGGAAGGACATTTATCAGCTTTATGAAAAAATGACAGATATCAAGCATGGGGTGAGTATATGGACAAAACAGTATCAATAAATTATAAATGTATAGTTATGCTTGAACAATCTACTACACACACAAGTTAGAGACAGACTGTTTTAGAGTACACCTCCCAGAAGGGCATTAAAGGAATGAGGGCATTAAGATGTGGTGAGGTCAACACATTATGAGCCCATATATTATTTATACATTCCCATTTGTGTGTACTTTCTGAATATCAAGGGAAAGCAAATGTGTGCTAAAATGAATTAGCGCATCATCTGAATTCTCCAGAGGATTCCACTCCAGACAATAACTGATATCATTTACTCAAGCTGCTACTGTAGCTTCTTGTATATTTTTTGTGATATTTAGACGGGCACTCTAAGGTCAGTTTACCCAGGTGTGCCAACAGTCTTGCAGAAATAAGCCAAAATAAACACATATGCGGTTTACGCTTATCAGAAATCACAGCTCGGGGAAGTGAGATAAGCAAGACTAATGAAGTATGTGTGCTGAAACAGCCCATGACGCTGGATGATAAAATGTCTTTGATGAAAGGGTCGGATAAATCAAGTTGATATGATTTCTGAATTTCTTTCAAGGAAATTCTAATTGAAAATGGTAGCAACAGCCTGATGTGTAAATAGTAAAATGAGATAATAGTTTCAGTGCAGGTTACAGTGTTGAGACAGGTGGCTGTGAGGCTGACTTGGGTGTTACCATTGTAAGCTTAACACAATGTGAAATCAAACACCTGCTGCCACCTTATCACGTATATGTGTGTGTGTATGTGTGTAGCGGGAAAATCATACAGTAATGAGGTCATTATGCGAGTTAATGGGCAGTAAACAGAAAGGTCCGCCCCTTGGCCTGCTGGGAGCGACTCCATGGCATAGGTTCAGGATTCTTTTTAAAAAAGAGCCAAGGTCGAACAGATACAGCGGTGTAATGATCTATGCACCAAGTTCTGCTCTGCAATTGTGAAGGTGCATTATAGGGCTGAGCAATTTTGAAGGAATATTTAATTAGTGTTGAACAATACTATTACATGTACAATTGCACTTTTATAATAAAGATTAACTTTACAGGGCTGATGTAAATGATTGTTAACATTGGATAAATCAAATACAAACAAATGCACTAATCACATGAGTTTTAAAGTGGTATGAACAACAAGGTTAGCATGTTTTTGGTTTATATTACCTGAATGATTGCTGCCTTTTAGATTTGCTATCTGGGACAATTCTGTTCAGACAATTCAATTACAAATAGTCTTGCAGGTGAAAAGGTGAGGAAAAAAAAATACATTAAACAAGCTTTATGTAATAATTTTTGAGTAATTAAAGAAACTTAATTCACATTTAATTGATCTACATATTCTTGTTATTATTATTGTCATTCATCATTATGTCTTGCTGTCATAATGATGAATTTAATGTTAATGTCTTGTGTATATGCTGTGCTTACATACAAATGTTCAAAGTTGTGAAACTGCTACTCCTTTTTTTTCAAGGGGACAACTACAACTCTATTCTACTCTATTTCTATTTTTGTAAATTCTTAAATTAATAATATATTTTTAAAATGTTCTATTTATTTATTCATTTTCATTGGTGATTTAGAGTCCATGCTCATCTAGTCCTTATAGTACCAACTTGAGCCAGAAGGGGGCAGATTATAGCTTGTGCCAGTTCCAAACCTGAATAAATAGACCATAACAAACATTAATGTATAGTTGATAGAAACAATAATAAATCTTCCACATATTCAGACACACGATGGTGGTGCTCAGAAACCTTATCCATAAACTTTGACACATGTACTGATGTGTTAATGAAAGCCTTACCCAGTGGAGCAGGATATACGCTGCTTTCAGTGTCTGACAAGGGGAGCACCGATGAGCTTAGTGTTTTGGGGGATAATGAAATTTCTGTCTGCCTTTGTAGTGTGGGCTGTGTGCATTTTAGCTTGTGCATGTGTGTTTGTGTTATAAAATGAAAGGATCACACCAAGGGGAAAAGAGGCCAGTGAAGACAAAAGTACAGAGAGTGGAAAGTAAGCCAGGGGAGAGCCCGCAGAAACAAAAAGGCCTCCATTGTTGCTCTGTCTCTCTCATTATGAAAGGGGATGATAGAATAATATAGTGCTAATGGGGGAACAAATTGTGTGGCGTTCGGCTTACATAACCGCTGACTGACTAATCACACATGATGTTTCCATGAAACACAGAGATCTGGCTTCTGGCCTGGCTTTTCTATACACTTTATCAACAGGCACATTCATATTTGATTCACTATGGTTCTAAAAACAACACTTAGATACTAATCAATACTGAAATTAGTATCAAACTGAAAAAATTACACAGGAAAAAAAGTTGTATCAGCAATAATGTTTCTATAATCATAGGGTTATATTGGGTATAATTGATATTGAGTATTGAGCATTTCCCTTGCTGATTGAGTTTGAAATTTGAAATAGTAAGGGTAAGGGTTATAACAAATGCCTAAAACACAGACTTTATTTGAGAATAAGTAGTGTAAAATGAGGGGTGGAAAGTATGGGGATGGCCATTCAGCCGAGAATTGAAACCTATTAAGTGTACAGAGTTACTCTCATATATTTAACATAATGAGCAGAGTAACATGTACAGCCAAAATGCCCAATGTAGTGTCAATGCCAGAAAGAACATTTGCAGAGCTGTAAGAAACCTAACAACCAATAGCCCACAAACACTGCCAGTTTGTGGAAAGAGAAAAAAACAATGGAATGAATGAGAAAAAGACAGATGATCATTTGAGTCAGACTTCATCTGTTATTATAGATCACTGTTTGACAGCTTAAACTGTGTTTTTGTACTAATCACTCATATATTTATTAAAATTTTGTTTTGTTTTTTGTGCTCCATTTTGTGTGTTATAAGGACCACCAAGTTACCATGGGATAATATTTTTAAAATAATATGTTGCAAGATTTCTGTAAAAGTTCACATTCTTGAACTGAATTATGTTTTAATTTCAGATGGAGGGCAGTGGCCTATATAACTCAATGGGAGATTGATGTTTTTTAAAGAATAGTCAGAAAATAGACAACAAATACATTTGTTGAATCATATTATTTGTTAGGAACGCAATCATGCCATATGTTATGACAACAAACACATCTTTGGAGTTGAATAATTAAGCTTTTTGTATCAAAAAATATTTCACTTTTGTTGAATTATGCTGACAGAGGAGGCACAGAACTTTGTGCAAGTTTTTGCATCATGTGGACAGGCCCAAGTAGTTCTTAGTCATGAACCAGAATGTACAATCTGATGGAAAGTTTACCGGCAAATTCTACTATAGAATTGTGACCTGCCCTCAATTATAAACTTGTGTCACATGAACGCATTCTGTTTGAAAAGCCTTTAACATTCCAAGACAATGTCATAATCAACAACATGCACAGTTGCAGAATGCTGACGACACTACATTACATTGCATGGCAGGACACTCCAATTGGATTAGATTCTTGTATTTCTAATTTATTGTGGCTAAAAGTCACCTAATCAGCCACGTCAACCACCCAAGTGTACAGGCCCTCCTCTGTCCTGATACATCACTGCTGCTCGCCACTCGGGACCGTTCAGACACATGCAATCAGGGGCCCGCCGCTTGTGCCAGGGGACCGTGGTGAATTGTCAGCTGACGAAAGACTGGAAAGAGCGTGTTTTGGGTTTGGTCCATCAAGGCTTTAGCCGACAGGAAAGCTCCGCTGTTTCCTCCCCACACGGCATAATGGATTCTCCCCGCCAATGAAACCCTATTCCCAGTGGCAGACGGGATCAGCAGACACCTGAGACATTCCCACTGCACCCCCTCCTGTGTCAGAGCCAGACCAGACATGACCAAAGACGACATAGTTTAAGAGAAAGAAGAGGCAAGAGATGATGCACAGGACCATAAAATCAATTTCAGTCCATCTATGAAAGCATATGATGCACCACTCTTATCTCGCTGTCAGATTACCAAGGCAACAGTCACACAACATGCATAAAGAGCGACTTGCCCCCATCCACACGGACCCGGACTCCTGCCACCTCTGTCCCGCTTCTGAACCTCCCTCCAGACGTCTGTGTGAAGCCGAAGAAGGCAACACTGGCACTCAGTGGTCACAAGAGCAACACTCCCACGGAACTAAAGACAGACTCACATGAGTCTGGTCCAGGACCAGGGCTTAAATACTGTTTCCCATGATTTCTAAAACATAATGACACCACAGCAATTTATTCTTTCTCTAAAATAAAATAAATAAATAAATAAATAAAAAAGTATAGACTTAAAACAGGATAAAATACTTAACACAGTGTTTATGTTGCCAACATGAAGAACTTGCATTTCAATTCTTTAATTAAAAAATCACAACCAAATGATGGAATAAAGTATCTAATTTGAAATGGAATAGTATAATTTTTACCCCCATAGACCTTAAACAGGTGGGAATGCCCATAGCGTTGTAAAAGATTGTAAAAGACAGTTTTTTTCTGTTACTTCCTATTTGTTTGTAATGTGTCACTGAGAGTCCAGAAAAGCACTATACAAGTCTGATGTATTATAATAATTATTATGGATAATACAGATGCACAAATTACCTCCTCTCGTTGTCATCCAGATGAGCAAACAGCACATTCTTGGAAATGGCCTTAGCCAGGGCAGTCATGGTTTTGTAGTCCTTGGGGATCACCTGAGCAGACAAAGCAGTAATATCCATTATAGTAATATAGACTCACATTACTAAGCCAAGTGCAGGTGGATACATGAAACAAACCAGCATAAACACATTATAAGGCTGACTTCAAAAGAGCCCTAAAATGAGTAATTAGAGAGCAGAGTATTGGCAAAGTCTGAAAGAAATATTGTGCACGTGTGTTGGTATTTTTGGGAAAAGCCATCTGTTCAGGGATTACGCTCAAAATGTCACACAGCTCTTAAAATTCACTGCAGCCTGGACTCATTCATAAAACATGCATTTTCATGTAGCCAGTGCACTGCACTGTGTGTGCGCAAGAAGCCACAACAAAGCCACAGAAGTCTGAGCAGAGGCTCATCTAACTCCCATTACTGTAATATAAGAAAGGCATTAAATCCTGGAGGCAGACACAGACAGCAGTAGTCTTGTAAAATATTTTCACAGAGATGTATAAATGGACTAGTAACCATGTGGGCAGATGAGGAGAAATAAAACGCAAAAGTGAGAAGTAGATGAGTAGATGTGTAGATGTGTTATGTGTTATGTGTTGAAAGAAGAGGAGTGGTCGCCCTGTAATAAACTCACACAACAGATGTCTCCACATGAAGAGAACCACATGGCTCTATGTACAACATCCTACAAATAGAGTACACCAGGCACCACCATATCAGCACTGAAGCACTCCAGCACAAAGAAGACAGTGACCTGGAATCATGAATTTGGAGGACAGGCCTATCCTGGGAATACATTTTTTGGATTACCTCTAAATTCTTTATCATTCCTGACAAAATGCACCTACTGGGAACACAAAGTTGAAATCAGGACAGATTTGCTGTAGCTTTGATAAAGAACTAAGCAAAACTGCAGGTAAATGGTTGTGGATGTGGCTATTAATAGAATACACTTAATGGTGTCTCTGCACCATTCTTATTAAACATAGGGTGACCAGATGAGATTGGCTGAAATTCAGGATGGTGTTGGCTGAAATTTGGGATGGGGGGAAGGGAGAGGCAAAGTGTAGGCTCAGAATTGTTTATGCATTACGTTAACTAATAAAAACAATGAGTTTTACTAAATTATTTTGTTTACACACAAAACTGAAGAAAAAAATAAAAATGTAAACAACAAATCGGGATCTTGAACCCAGAGTGTCCACACTAAAGGCAAGAAACTTAACATATTGAGCTAAACTACATTATGTAGGGGAAAGCTTGGTTGTGGCAGTGCCTCATCTGCCTCCCCTGACTGCACATCACTGGTACTCCACCTCGCTGTCTCCCCTCTGCTCTCCACTCGGCTTCAAACGCGGCGGCATTAGCGTACTGTCTGCCTGCACATTCAGTCATGCAGTCGGCTCAACCTCTCTACGAACAGTTTTTAATGTTTATCAGAAAATAACTACTCAGTATTCTGTTTGAGTGTAATTTTCGGGACATTTAGGGCCAAATTCGGGATTCGGGACAACAGCTTAGATTTTGGGACTGTCCCGAATTTTTCGGGACGTCTGGTCACCCTAACTAAACGTAATTATAAAAGGTCACTTCTGGATTAAAAAAGAATCACTTGTACTGAGTAAGTTGTAATTGTAGTGTAGATTTTGTTCAAAGTCATATACTTGAGTAAGAAATGCATGGAAAATATTTCACCAAGGCAGTCAAGCAGGCGCCATAAACTATGGTCCTTTACTGAAGCCATGTGGTTGTATCTTTGTGGAAACTTGTCTCTATCTCACAATGTTAGAACAACTGAAAATTAAATTAAAATGAATTTTAAAAAGGTGATGAATTATTAACCTACAACATTAACAGCACCTACACTGCTGGATAACGGTCAAATCAATACAGTGTACAAGTCTGTAGGAATTGACAAAAGTGCTGATTTGAACCTTTACAGTAAAGGCATTTCAGTCAAATTAGAAATTTGGTTATTTGATTCTTTGAAAAGTAGCTTTAGATCTCACAATGTTAAAACTGAAACTGATACTGAAATCTTAATTTATATCATAATTAACTTCAAGTATACATTATGATCAAACATAAATCTTGTCTAAATTAGATCTTTCCATTTGTTTTATATTACAGTTTCTGTCTGTATTTATATGAAGGACTGAGGCTATGCCATCTTATCACACATACCTTATGCTCCAGTGGTCACAGATTACAGTGTGGTGACAGTGGGCTTCAAGTAGCCATGTCATTACCACCTTGCAATTAATACTGCCACATTCAACTAAATATAACATTGTAATCATATGACATAACAATGTTTATGCTTGTGCAATACTTGCTTTTATTATCCTATGTTTAATTTGAAATAAAATGCTACTTTCTCTTTCTTCTACCTTTTTTCTTGTTTTCTTCTTGTGGTTAATACATTTTGTAAAGCCACTATAGGGTCATAATCAAGCTTACATTTGCAATCAGTCACAAGTTATAATCTTCCCTGTAGCTCAAGAGGATGTGCTTTTGAATAGCCATTAAGAGCTTTCTGCTTGGCTAATCAGTGCGCCTGACATTTGATGGAAGTCTGTTATGGATTTGTCATATTCATCATTCTATTAGTTCTTTCAAATAAGACACGACTGTCGAAATGGGCTTTTAGTGTGTGTACTTTGAGGATCTGGCTTTCTTCAACAAATAATGAATATTGTAAAAGTGCTGTATTTGGAAACAGAACAGTGGTGCTACAGGCCTATGGTCCGAAATGCATTTTATTTGAGTGAATACGATATCCGATATTTGTCTTGTTACCCAATAATTTAGAATATTGATATTTTAAAATCTTAAGCAAAACCCACAAATGTCACAAAATAACGTTTCTGAAAAACTATATTCAATGTCTTCTTTTGCTGCCCCCTTGTGGCAAGATTTATTATATCTGACCGTATCATGCAACTAGTCAATATTTTCTTTCTTGGCCAAGCATTCTTCAGATATTTTTGGATGGTAGATACAAGATAGTTAACCTGTGTGTGTTTATTGCATGCATTACAGTGAAAAATTGCATCCATCTTGCCATATTGACCTTGCGCACATAGCTGACCGCGTCCTCTTCGGTGTAGACCTCGGCACTGACCCCTCCCCTGCGGCGGCGAGCCTTGACGACTGGGTTGGGAGGTGGGGGGGAAACTTCATCATCATGTGAGTCCGACTGGCTGTTAGATTTCTGCCGTGCCATGATCTGCTTGCATTCTTCCTGTAAAAGGGCAGATGAAAAACATAGCTTTAGGCGAGCAGTCATCTGAGACCATTCAATAATCCTTCTGCCTCTGAAATAATCACATGCAAATGGACTGACTCTTTTACTCCCCCCACAGCAGGTCAGGTAACAATGCTCCTAGTTTCAAGTTTAGCAAGGATGAATGTCCAATTGCCATAGGATGATGGGGGACATCAAATATTAATAAATGAGAGTTGAACATGCAGTAAAAAGACAACACAAGCACTCTCCATGAGCACCTACTAAATAAGAACACTGCAGCAAATGAATTATTAAGTTGAGCCTTGATTAAGACATTACCATAATGAAGCAATAACATCACTGTAGGCTTGTTTACACTGTGGAGTGAAACATGGGGACCAAATAGCACTGTGTATAAGGTTGTTCAATTGGCTATGTTTGGATGTTCACAAAACCTAACATCCAAGAACTAGGGCTGAGCAATTAATCGGATTTGAATCAATATTGACGAGACAAAAAATTTAACTAACATACTAACAAGCCCTACCAAGAACACAATGCATACTAAACTACTGACATGTGTACACTGTTGAGAATTGCTCTTTTCCTAACAATTAACAACACCATAAAGTTTTATTTCTAAATGGGATCAGGAGGGACGAAACAAGAGACTTGGAAATCCTACTTAAACATTCAAACCCATTTTACTCTGGTGTCAGACAAAATAACCTAGTTATTACTGTAATTACAAAATGCCTCAAGCAAGAAGAGGGAACATTGGTTGCTAACTCCTCTCATCCAACTGCTGGCACCAAAATGGAGAGAGAGAGAGAGACCAAGCAGAGCCATAGAGCTGTGTGAAATAATTAAAAGCTTTAACTTCACAAATTGCTAAACTTCTAGCGAGAACTTAAACACACGGAACAAGGTAAAAGGACTTCTTAACTCTTAGCACAAACATACTTTGGCGTTTTCTCTTGCCCTAGTTAAAAAAGACTATAGTAAAGCAGACCCCACACAAAAAGCAGGGATAGTCAGGACACACACATCCACGATGTGCTTATACGCAGAGTCACTGCTACAGGGAACACAGCCAGCAGCAGCAGGACGGGATGAGGGAAGGTTGAACCTGGCAGCACTGCCACATTTGTACACACTCGCACAGCCTCTCAGACACACTGCAGGATAAAGAGGTGTTTATATATGCTCTCGCCTTGATGAAAGCGCACTGACTGTGGCTAACAATAAAAGATCTTTTCAATACAATTGTGCTTCCATAAAAGACAATTCTATTCTCAAAAAAAACAAAACAAACAAACAACATAAACAAGCATAGAACTCGGTAAACTGCCAACAAAGCTTGAATATATCTACTTACTTAATACTTAAGGATATGGTTATAGGATTATATTTTGTTTATATTTACCATTGCATGAAGGACCTCTATCCAGGCCTGCTGTCACTTTGATATACAGGCATCAACACTTCACAATGTCAGCACGCATGGACCCTTCTCAAAGACACGTGCCCCCCATGCTAGAGAGCCTCAGCATCGTCCGAATCCCATCAGCTATTACAGTGACCAAACAGCTCAAAACCTCCAAACAAACGAACTCAAGAACTGGGACAAAAACCCTGTGTCTCCATCGCTCCTGCGCAACTCTCTGCTTGTTTGTCACCCTCTCCCTCTCCTCCTCGCTCGCACTTGCAATCAGGTGGCGCAACGAGCAGACAGCCTCCTCTCGCTTCCCCTCAGTCTCTATGACAACCGTGGACTGGGAGCATCCTGAATAGTTGATGGAGAGAGCGCACTAATGTGTCTCACACACCTACAGTGGTGACGCCTGTTGACAGATTGTCTTTCGCCACGGTGACTCAGATGACAGGATGGACGGCGTCACTGTCTTTTGGTACATGGACTCAGGACAAGGGCATCTGCTTCGGACAAGCACGCAATGTGGAACAAATGTTGATAGAAATAGTCAAAAATACTTTAGTTACAAGTGGCCATTAAAGGAGACGGTTCTCAATGGTTTGCTAGACAGACACTTTACTCTTCATCTAAAAGGTTTTGCTTGAGCACTATAACTACTTTTCACAGGTCACATGCAATACTGATAATGTACTGTAGAGTTTTTTAGTTCTTTAGGAAACTGCATCAAACTTTTGAAAAGTCAAGTGTCACAGTTTTGACCATAACATAAAGCTGTAGTGCACCATCAGTATTTTTATCCTTTTCTCTCCATTTCAAAATATACAAAATAGCGCTGGAGACTCCTTTGACGTTACCTCATCAGTGTCCTCATCTTGACCATGTGCCCTCTATGTCTGGGTGCTAGACACTGTTTTGTACCACAGAGAGCTCCACCCCCACCCACTGCAAGAGCATCACTGTGGACTTTGTTAAAATTCTCTCAACATTGAGCCATAACCACAAGACAATATGCAGGCAAAGTCTTGTGAGTGCAGCTTAGGTCAGATACATAAAGATAGTTTTGAGAGTTTTTTTACTGACCCCTTTTAGTTGTTCATATACACTAACATATTGTGTCTAACAATAGTACAAATACTGACAATACATGACAATAACTTTTCTGGTGGAGGGTCTGGTTGACTGATCTTACCCACCAGGCCAATTTACAGGTTAGGGTGGTGGAAAGACACAGTTAGAAGGCCTGTTATTCAATGTATGTTTTTAGCAATAAAAACAATACATGCAAAACGTATAGATTTAATGTCATGCTGTGTAAAATTCAAGACATTGAAGGCTTCATGGAGAAAAGCAGGAGGCACACCCACCAGAGAAGTTCTTCATGAACTTCTAATTATGGAATTCCTTTCCCTGGAATTTTCATATTGCAAAATGTTGTATTTAGAAGCCTTTTCTTAATAGCATTTACTAACATTTTGTACACTGCACTATACACTTAAGGAAGGGTAAAATGCACTCCTGCCTCACCTCCTACTTAGTTATTGTTATTGTATTTAACAGTTTTTCTTTGTGCTCTTGCTCTGTGTTGGTCTGTTGGAGTCTGTTCTTTTCCTGCGTCATCACAAAGGGCTAGGTGCCAAAATGAGAGAACAGGAGACACATACATTGTAAAAATAAGCTATTCATTGGAAGAACACTGCGCACACAAATATAGCCACAAAAGAGCTCACGTGGATCCAAGCAAAGGCATGCATCTCCAATTTCTGTTCAAATGATTTTAAATGTGTCATTCTTATTTTTGGATTAATAATAATAATCAAGCACACAGACTCTGTAACGACTGAATACAAGCTCTGAATGTCAGTATGTAAAATATGTTTCCAAATTTATCGCAAAAACTATCACTGACCTTTGCGGATATACCATAAAATCTTAAGAAATTAATCTTCAAATTCAACTAATAACCTAATCAAATGAAAACCACAAAGTTCCACACATTTGCAGAAGAATAAATACGAATCATTTATAGACTATTACCTGTCATGCCAGGCTGGAGACAACACTTTCCCATTCCAGCTCCACTGACAAAAACATGTAAGTGAACCAGAAACAACAGGGCGCTCCACGGGCACACACAATACAGGACACACGTTAAAGCACACACTGGTAATGAAGCATAAAGCGCAGATCCACCGGCCCAGCTAACAGTCCTCTCCTCACTGTGTTCCACACCATTACAGAACCACAATAGACACTGCGGCAACACAACTGGGACATAAAAACTGAATGATGCATTATAGTATAGTCTGCTGTCATTCCATGCTGATTTGGAATTGGGCAGTTACTTCGTTGAATGCAAATTTTGTCCATTGTCCATAGGATTACTTACTTAGACACTAAATTATGGGCATAGTTAAAAAAATACAATTGAAAAACAAATGGTCCCTCAATGAAAAAAATAAATTTCTTTACATCCACTTTGAGGGTATGCATGAGAAAGCTGGCATTAGGATTTGTGTACTGATTTGTTGGGGTGAGTGGTCTACAGATACTAACATCAAATACAAGTGCTCTGAAAAACAACTTTAATGTTTTATTTTTTATGAGCATTTACTCAAAATCTAATCTCAAAAGCAAATCTAAAAGGTCTCCAATTAGAATATTGGTCTACTAACTTGCAATAGAGAAATTGTCAAGAATTCCTCATAACCAGTGGTCACATTCATCACAGTGACAGGAAAATGCATACAGCTTTATGAAGGCAACTATGTGAGCTAAATGTGTTTGGTTTATTATCAGGGATTGAATACGATGAGATAACTAAGATAACCAAGAAGGACCACCAGAAGGACCACCAGGGAGTCGTGTGTTGCTGGTCTGATTAACCTAAAGGGGCCCGAGGTGAGCTGAGGAGTGCTGCGCTAGGTCCGGGTCTCTGCCTAGACCCCTGCCTGACTTTGACAAAATACTTAGAGCACAGTCTTAAAAAACACGGCTACTGTCATTATACAAGACATAAGATAAATAAGGGTACAGGCTGAGGATAGAGGTGGAGGTGAAGACTACTACTACTACTACTACTACTACTACTACAGACAGTACTTCACTTCAGAAAACTGTCAATCACAGGGAGAGGAGGAGTGACCAAATTTGTTATGATGTGTGTGATGGCAGCTGAAAAGTGTCTCATCTTACACGGGCAGGGGATAATGGCAGCTGATTGACGAGGAATTCTCCCACAGTACAGTGTGATGGGGCCATGCTAATACAGTCAGGCTCATACTTGTGTACTTTTGAATCTGACAAAAACATCTTGCTTCGTGGCATCCATGTGCAATTGTATGGTCTTTATACACAATATGCACCCACAAAACATCTTATTATTCCAAATAGTACTTTGACTAAAATATGTCAACCCTGAAACAAACAACCCTGGTTTAAGGGGATAAATAAAATATATCACCAAAAATGATTAAAGGAGTTACCAGTAGTTATAACTTGTACCACAGTTTTGATGTAGCAAATGATTACGACTACAAACTTCTTTTGGCAGAATTGCAAACACATTATGTTTTATTTAATCATCAACAGGAACCAAAGCCAGCAGCAGCAAAAATGTGATGCCAGAAACAGTGAGGTGAGAATGGGCCCTCTATTCATCTAAACATGTGCACTGGCAGCTGCCATTTGGGCATTTCCACAATTTACATTTTGACAGATTTAGCTGATGTTGGGTGTGAATCTGTGACAGGGATTTTATTTTGTGAAACACTTCAAGAATCTTCTAATACTAATTCATTAAAAAATAAAAAGTGGAAAACTGATGTTTTCAAATGAATATGTATTGTCTCAACACTCCTGTGAACCTGGCAAAGCTAAAGCTGAGGGCAGCAGTTTGAAGTGGTGTGGAGGAGATCAAAAGCATCATTACCATGCATAAATACACAGGATAAAAGCGAGCAGGCGCCTGTCATTTTCCCATTGACTCAAAGACATGCTATTACATTCAAACAAAAGCCAGATAAACAGGTGATTGTGCATGTTTCCATCTGCTTATGGCTAACATCACAGCAGACACTTGAAAAGATTTTAAGGCACTGATTAAAAAAAAAAAGATGTTGCACAGAAACAAAGACTGTGAGATTCCAAAAAGATGGTGTGATCCAGAGCAGACATGAAATTGGGTTAGGCAAAGGAGGGGGCAGGGCTCTACTGCTTTTTGGCACAACAACAAACAAGCAGAGAAGATCTGGTGGACGATACTTTAACAAAGCATTGTATTGCTATAATCATTTAACTTTTTTTTTTTTTTTTTTTTTTTACAGTGGACAACACTATTTTATATCATATCAAACACATACAGAAATTATCAACTATTAAAGAGTTACCAGTAAAAATACAGCTAGAGGGTTACGCATCAGCTTGTATCCCAAGACTTAGAATATACATCTGTTACCAAGAGAAACTGTGGAGTGTGTGAATAATACATGATAATATAATGCAACTTTTAGTGTTATTTACAATAGTGCTATCAGTGAATTATTATTGTCTTAGTAAACCAATGGAACATGCAACCATGCAGATTCTGTAATACAATATATGAAGTAGTACATTCACAACCATTCAACAGTTTTGTTATTGACTCTATCCTTATTAGTATTCCGACAGCCTCACTTTGCAGCATAACGCTCTCCTGTAACAACAGCAGTAGATGTCCTATATCTCTGCAGCACTGCTCAAAGCTTGTTCCAATGATCTGTCTCTTTGGCAACAGAAATGAGACCCTTCATTCACAGCAAAGAGCTGACTCAAGTGTCATCAACAGAGCACTCTTACCTTCAGCATACACCCTGTTGTAATAACATAGACTAGCAATACAAAGCGTCACTGAGGAGCATCCAGGCGCGAGGATAAGAACCACTATAGGCCCAGCCCCAAATGCTTAATAAAAGAATGAGTATATGAATGACAAAGCACGGATTGTGTTTTATTTCTGAGATGTGTGAAAATGAAACTTATGACTCTCACATGTCCATACACATACGCAGCAACATAAATACAACTCCTGAAGGCAAAAGGCTGATAGACTAGAGCCTCAATATAATACTGGTGCTTTGACAATTGCAGCTTCTGTTCTTGTAACTAGCCGAAAGCTCCATGCAGTACACCTTTGTGGACCATTTGAGATCATGGTGAATGAGAATATATTAATGTTCAGTCAAATAAATCTCATGATCTGCTCAGAAGCCAACTAGCTCTGTAAAACCTTAAAGCAATATTAACACATAATTTTACTGTAATAATTTAGAAAGAAAATATGTATTTTTCTGTGTAAAAATGTCTACATCAAGATAGTCCCATCTCTTGTAGACAATAACTTGTAACTAATACATTGTTATATAATTTATTAGGTTTTTACCTGAGCCATGGGTGACTGAAGGATTCATTTCCAGTCAATGGCAGGACAAATACTTTTTATACCTTTACTTTTTGGAAAAGAGTAAAGCTGCCAAAACTGAAGAACTCAATTAGTATAACATGCTTAAGTGCAAAACAAAAGTCTTAAGCTAACAAACTTAAGGTAATTTTATACCGAAAGAGTCCAAGCATTTAAGATTTCGGAACAAGAGGACCAACCTTCTCCAGCTTTTCAAAATGCTCTCGCAGAAACTTCATAGGACGCTCAGGCTTAGCGATGCAGAGGTTCACAATACACTCTTTGAGGATCTGCTGGATGTTGTGCTTTTGCACGAAAATCTCACAGCCCTTCAAACTCTCGTCTTCTTCCAGAGTGGAGGAGGAGGTGGCCATCTTATTGTATATCTGTGTGGCAGTAGGAGAAAACAGGGAGGACCATGAGAAGAGGGGTGGAACAGAGACAGTGTCAGAATGGGGGAACTTGGGGACACAAAGGACAGTCAGAGGACTGGAAAGATGAGGAAAGGAACTCTAAATGGATACTTTTTTTGAAAGACCTTGACTTTCTGCTGCATTATTGGATGTAATGTATTCATGGGATTCAACTTCATGTTACATGCAACATTTTAAGGACTATTGAAAAGATATAATAATTTGTTTTACTTGTTAATCCCCTAATATGATTAGAAAAACAAAACGCAATATACAATACTATGTACACTTTAATGCATTAATGATTTAGAACTGCTATATCATTGTGATAACTACGATTTATTTTTCATTGTTCAGTATATGATAGAGAAATACTTTCTCGTGAGGATGACGATAAACACTGCTGCAGAGTGAATTATGTAACATTGCAACATTATGAATGTGCTGCTAGTAAAAAAAAATATGTCTAAAAGAGAAACAAGTGCACTGCAGGTGCAGATGTCAGATGAGATAGGCTACCCTACTCTACTTCCTTAAAAGCAAGCAAGCTAACATATGACATTGTAGTTGCATATTAATGCAATCCTGTTGTGTCAGAAGGCATCCCACAAATGTAGCTTTGATCGTCTAATACTTAATATGTATGGTCCAATGTAGGGATGAAAGGTAATAAACTCTTAAAACATAAGGATGCAGTTATACACTAGCTAAGACTAGCCTTGCTAACCTTACACTAACAACATCCAAATCACAGCGAGTGTGCACGCTACGACTAGCGCGACACAAACTCGATGTGCACACATGTATAAGACGACTTAAATGTATCCTTAAACAGGTGTTGTCCCTACCGTTTGTGTTGACTAGAGGATGCTCAAAGCGCAAACCCGTGGCTGTAGTCAGAGACGAGATGCCCTGATCCTGATGCTGCTGCTGCTGCTGCTCTGTCTTTGCTCTGCCTCTGCGTCAGTCCCAATGACGTCAGTCTGTCATCCTCCCGCATCCTCCCGATCGACCACAAAGGCTCTCCGGGGACCGCAAGGGCCCCACAAAAGAGCGCACATAGTCCAAATGTCCAACAGCAAAACACAAGAAAATCATTTGACGGAATGTATTTCTGAATCTCACAGTCAAGTGCTGCTACTCAAACTATTAACTATAGGGAGAAAATGTAAAGGTCCAAGAGGCAACAGAAACATTTAGCGGAAAAATACAATAATATTATAAACGGTACCTATAGACATATAGATAGATAAATGACATAGGGGGTTGATAGAACTAGTTGTTCAATGTTGTTGTAAGTAAAGTTTGAGTTTTTGAACTGGAGCTACCGTAAAGCAGTCGTTTGTTTGTCGTACAACTAGTGGTTACTACAGCAACACAGGGCAGCGATGGCGGCAGGAGAGGACCACGCTTCTTCTGAAGTTGTTTTAAGAGGTCTAACTCGGCACTTAAACTGTCTAAATGAAGACAGCAAGGCGACACGGAAGCGTGCTATTGAACAAATCAAAAAGGAGACTATTGACAAAAATCTTTCCAGCAACGTGTTACAGGAAGTGTTTACTGTCCTGCTAAAGCCTCTGCTCAAATGTCTGTCTGATCCCATGGAGAGATGCAGAGAAACGGCTATTACGATGTTATTCGAGTTTATTCGTTGTGTTCCAAAGCCGGAGGAATCGTTACCTTATCTAATGCCGTGTTTGGCTCAGCGGTTTGGGGAGAAAAACATTCTGGAGCCCTCAGAGGAGCTTCGGCTATCGGCTCTAGAGATGTTGACTCTGATCGTTGAGGTGTGCGGCAAACACCTTGCACCTTATTTGAACGAAATGATCAGTATACTACAAAGAAGCATCGTCGATCCTTTCCCGGATGTAAAAAGAGAAGGCTGCAAATGTATCATACATTTAGCTAAATGTGTGCCAGGTTGGTCATTGTTGACATTATCTGTTGCTATGGTTTCAGGGGTACTCTCAAACCTCTTTTGGGGTAAGGTGGGAGGGTTGGGGGGGCATGGGGACAGTGGTAACTTAAACACACACACACACGCACACACGCACACACGCACACACACACACACACACACACACACACACACACACACACACACACACACAGAGCCACATACAGACCCTCACAAACTGTGACTGTATACCAAAGTTTTCTCTTCTCCTGCAGAGCACTTCCACATGCAGGCGGAGAGTTTGGTGAAGCCTTTAATGCAGACAATATCTCATCAGCACTCGAAAGTGCGAGTGTCTGTTATTGAGGCCACAGGAGCAGTCATTCAATATGGCACAGGCAAAAATGTAAACGATGTAGTTTCTCATCTGGCACAGAGACTTTTTGATGACTCTTCCCAGGTAATTTTGATTTTGTGTAGAACTATTATGTTATCACAACTGTCTATAACAACTTAACTTTTTGTTACAGGTAAGAAAAGCTGTGACTGCTGTAGTAAGTGACTGGCTTCTTCACCTGCCAGATAGATACTCGTACTTTCACACCCTTATCCCACTCCTTCTTACAAACATCAGTGATGAGATACCTGAAATTAGGTAAGATTATGTATGTATTTATGTATGTATGTATGTATTTATTTTTTATTACAATCAGATTTGGTCAGGTTTGGTACACTATTATGCATGATGTGTAGGAAATCAACATATTTATGATTAAATAAAATATACCTTGCATTCAATCATGGCACTGTTTGTGATGTGCACTTCTGTAACTCAGACTTCTAGCAGCTAATCGTTGGAGTCAAGTTGGTGCTCAGTGGGAAAGGGAGAATGAGGAAGATATAAAAGACAAGATAGACTTCCTCCTGACTCCACCGCCTTTCTATCCATCAGAAGGTATGTATACCTATGGAAAATGTATCATCCAGTACAGCTTGAGTGAACTATATTTAGTTTACTATTTGTTTGGAAGGTTATGGAAAGACTAATGAGCAGGTATAACCCCATGCATAAACGTCTAATGTTGAAGCGGCACGTAACCTTAATTCATAATAAACTGTTGAACTGAGCTTTAATTTCCAAGAACTTGATCAAACCTCTGTCAGTGCAGACATACATTTAAACAGTATAACTGTAGTTGCTTTACTTGCTAAACATACTGCAGTAAATTATCTGTATTTTATTGCTGCTCTCGTTTCAATGTACAGCAGCCCATGTTATATACTTATTTTGACAGGCTAGTATTCAGTGCAGGGACTGGTTTGGAGAGATTGATTGTCTGCCCCGGGGCCCTGAAAGTGAATGAACTCTTAACAGGTTCACTACTGTAGGCTAGTACAAAAAGGCTAAATTCATCTGTGAGTTGAGTTTTTATGTTCTCCAACCCTCCTTTTCTACGCATGTAACGCTACTTATTACAGCTTTGCCTAGGGACAGAAAAAGAAAGAAATCTGACTTATTTTTTACTTCACTCGTAAATTTGCTGGCCCTCCCAATGTGAATAGGTCACTATCAGCAATGAGAAACGACCAGCAAGAAGCTTGTTTTGTCTTGTCCTGTTTTGTTTCTTTGATTTATCTCTTTCCTTTTCTACTTTCAAACTTCCCTGTTTTCTTTTCATTATCTCTATAAGAAAAAAAAGTCCAGAGGGTATATAGTACCAAAATTAATTGTACAATAATTACTTTTTGAGCTTTCTGCCACATTATAAATTGTTTCTTCATCACAAAGACTGCACAGCAATGTTTAATTTATAATCTCATTTCTGCTGATCTCTGTATGTACATTTAAATTGTTTTGTTGATACATCAACCTATCTGTCTCTTAATCTAGTCTGCTCTTTTTTATCAAATAAAGTGAATACAAATTGATCAATTAAATTACTTGGTTCTAAAAACCCCTTCAAGTTTAAATTGTACTTTATGTATGATACAGATCGAAATGTTTTATGTTGCAGTGGAGCGTCCTGGACTAGGCTGTAGAGAGCTTGTTGTTAGAAACCTTGGTAGACTGGTACCTGCAATCACCCACGACGTCACTGATTGGTTGGTTGCTACTCGGGTTCGAACATCACAGCTGCTGTCTGTGCTGCTCCTGCACGCAGAAGACCACTGCACACAGCACCTCCAACCTTTGCTGGCCACACTTTATAGAGCATGCACAGACACAGAAAAAGATGTAATCAGCAATGTAAGTAAATTATATTATATATAATATATATTTTTTGTCTCTGTGACATTGGTAATAACATCTCATCTGAACTCACTCTACCTCGTCTCTGACTACTGCTAAACTGATTTCAGGACACATCTGTTGAGCTTCGTGTCAGCATAATTGCTGACACACGAGACTGTTCTCATTTTACTAAGGGTCAAACACAGCCCAAGGACCATGGATGGACCTGTTTATACTGGTTCTTTTATAGAAGTGCCAGGTTAAAACATTGTGTCCTGTTACTTATATCCTTTTGCTATCTCTTTTTTTCTTTCTGCCCACATATACTGTAGTGTCTGGCAGCTGCAAAACTACTGGGAACCTTTGTGCCTCCTGCCGTCTTTCTCAAGTTGATGCTGGGTCACGTGACATCCGCCTCATCTGTCTCTCATCCTTGGGCTCCCCTCATGGTTCTTGCTGCAGTATTAGGAGGCTGCCCCAAGCCCCTCCTTAAACCACATCTTGAAGAGGTGACCAACACCCTAGCTCAACCCGACGTCTGCCAGGAGTATCAGCAGGTCAGAAGAAGAGATTTTAGTTTGGGAAATGGATAATGACAGTTTTAGTACTACACACGCAAGCCCACCACATTACAGACGGTAAAGTAATTTTCATAGAGTAAGGAGAACTTCTGATTAAAAAAAAATGGTGGTTTCAAAAGACTGATTGGTAATCCTCAATATTAATAATAATTATTCATTACAGTGCAAGTAAATCTCTATATAACAGAGCTTTACTAGTTACTTTACATCTTTACGCAGTAATCATTCAATAATTAATGATTCAATACTCTTTGTGGTGAAACACCTCTGGTAGCCACAGTTGCCTTGGGGCAGACTAAACAGACTGAGTTTGTGGCTCTTGCAACTTCCAGAACAACAACTGTATACACCTGCTTTTAGCTGGAACAAAACCATCAACATTCAAGTTTGTGGGCAAATGCTCTACCACTCACAATTAGTTTAACTTAAAAAGTTAAAAAGTTAAATAGCATTTTTACACCAGGGCTAAAATCAGAATGAAATAAGAGTGCATTTGTTTTAAGTAGAAGAAATCCAAACATATAGTAATTGCTACAGTACCATCAGTGCCTGTAACACAGAACTTATGTCTGTGCTTAAAAAGCAACCTATATGATCTGTATGTTACATAAATCTCAATTTATATTGACCATGTTTCTGCTTGTAAGTATTAAGCAAGTTTCTTGATCATTTTGATGTGGAGTTTCCTTTTCAATAGTACCTCTGTGAGCAGTAAGTTCAGCGAGTTTGCTCTGGAGTAGATGCTAAGTTGGCTAAAATGACACTTTGCAAACTGTGTTCAAAACCTCTCTTCCCACGTGTGCTGCTCCCGTAAGACTGCATAGTACTCCAGCAGAAATAACTAAGATGCCTTCTTTAAAAACACTGGAAAATATCACTAACATCCTCTTCGCGATTCTATTTTCCTAAAACATGTTTCCCTACACAAAATATTTTCAGAATTGCCCGCCACTAACTCACCTACACCACTCACCCCACATCCCTTACTGTGGGGTTTTCAAGAATTTCCCCTCAGAGATAATAATAACATAAATCCTCTAATACCATGTGACCTCAGCATGGCTTTGGTGACCTCTGTGAATAGACAAGGCAACACAGTGTCTGTTTTTATAGTTCTATGTAAGGCGCACAAAAAAGACCAGAGTTCACCACCTTTTTTTTCTTCCTGTTTCACTGCCAAGCCCTTAAAACAATCCTTGAAATTTCAAAGCCTGTCTGCTCGAGCCCATGTGATAAATGGGAAAGGAAACCGACCCGCTCTTCTGTTCTCTTGTTCCAGTTTTGCAGGGGTCATCCACAGTGGGGAATAACAGGACAGGATGGTTACACATTGTCACGCAGATGGAGGCAGACCTCTGTTTCCTCTCTCTTGATCGGTTGTGCTGTCCATTAAGGGCTGTTGTGTCTTTTATGGCTGGTTATAGGTTTAGGGGCACATTCTAAAATGCACCTGCAGCGTCGTTGATAACAAGTTCATGGAAGGTAGTTGGGTCAGACACTTAGAGACATCTGTTTAATGTTACTGTGTTACTCACCTAATTCACCACATAGAACATTAATTGGACTATACCTGATTATTTTTTGTGTGTGTGTGTGTATAAAATATACTATTTTGTCTTGCCCCAGTACAAATGTATTGTAAAAGCAGCTCTTAAGATAAAGATGAGACTGATGTGTGCTGTCTAATCTAATTATAAAGCATTTTATTGTCCTTTAACCAGGAAGTAATGCTGATGCGCCCTGACCTCAGTGTTATGGTGAATAATTAGTACAGTGCATCATTATTACCCCCAGTGGCCATGAGCAAAACAATATCATTCATTTAGTCCTGTTTTCATTAAAAATTATTATACCTGAGGGCAAATTCATACAGAAGTCATATGATCATGGCAATATTGAACAAGAAGACTATAACTATACTATACTATATAGTAAATATTGTGAAGCCCTAACCCCAGAACACTGTACACTTGTTTGGCAAGTGCAAACCTATTTATCCATTTATGATAATAATTGTATTGGTCTAGATACTTCACCTGTTGTCCCACAAAAGACAGATGTAAAAAATGTAAAATGCCCATGTTTTATATCAGTTGTTTTCTTTTAATAAGGAATAAGGAACTTAAAATATGTGCACTCTGATCCAGCTTTAGAGAGCTATGTACCTTATGAACCAGAGGCAATGAGAAATAAAAAGCAAGGTTTGACTTGGATAAGATGAAGCCTGTTAAGAAATGAAATATAAATAATCTTCAAAGTGTACAGAGATGGGGGCGGGACTGCAAGGTCCTGTGGGGAGTTTGGGGAACAAGCCAAAACACAAGTTGTATTTAGAACATGATATGCTGCAACATCACATATGTCTTTCATGTGGCTGTTACTATTTTTACGTGGGGAAAGTGATGATCTAAAACAATAAAACAGTAAATAACAGATGCTTGTTGACAATTTTAAGAATGTAAGGTAGAATAAGAGGAGAGGCAGTGGTCAGACTGGGTTCAGCCATAGCCAGATTAGTGCAAAATGGTTATTTACTTTTCACTGATGGCTAGATGTTACAGGAATGATTACAAAGCGGATAAGCAAACATGAAACCAATACACCTTACTTAGCGGTGTGCAAGGTTTGTGTAAAAAGGTTAAAAATATAGGCTGTACGAAGGAACCAGGTCATGGAAACGGGGAGGACGGTAAATGACCAGGTATTTGTACAACCACATTTATGCAGTTCACAAAGTACCAAGGTGATTTATTGTAAAAATAAATAGTTGCCCATAAGATTTCTGCAATGATTACCTTTTCATCCTGTAAAGCTAAATATATCCCAGAATTATTTGTACTTCTCAATATGTAAACATTTAAGTTCATACATGGGTGTGCTGACATGCCTGGGCTTTATCGGCAGTGACAAGTGCATATGCCTCCTTTATTGACTGAGCGACAGATAGAGAAAGGGGAAGAAAGGCAGGTCAGCAAACATTACCTGACGACAAATGGCTGACTGTTTGTTTCCCTGTTACCATGGCAGCCGTAACTGAGGAGTGGGCTTGGATAGCTACTCATGCTACTACTTTTACTACTGCAACTGCTGCTACTACTATTGCATATCACTACCATTGCATACTACTTCTCATGCTAAAACTGTTGCTAATAATAGTTTTGGTTTAAGATTCTAAAACTTGGAGTAAAGATTATATTTTCTACTAGATTGAATTATTTAGGAAACAAAGGTCTAATTTGCAATTTTGTATATGTTTTTTATGTTTTTAAATAAAAATTAAGTCCACACAGTGCAGGTGCATTAACACTGGAAACCACACAACTCAATTGTAGCCAATGAGAGTTGCTGCCTGTGATCATTCAACTTCATTTCAAAAATAAAAGTACGTTATTATAATGATGCAAGTGCTGAAAATGCCCTTGGGTAGATTACTCCACCAAAGTATGCAGTTACATTCCCCCCCTGGAAGTGCCATGTGTGTACAGGTAATTGATGTATGCTATGAATGGTGGACACACTTTGTAACAAGCTGGAGGAGCGTGCCCAGACCAATGAAACCAGGTGTATGTTGCCTTGCTCCAGGTGTCCACCTAGTCATTACACTGTAACACTTTTTCCGTTCTCCCTTTTTCTCCCTGGACCAGCCCTAATGATTGTTTTCCAAGTGTTTGTAATATGCATGTGTACCACTACTACATTATGTCTGCATGTTCACGTCTGCCCCTGTATTTCCACTATTGGCTACCAAAATGTTCACATCACAAGCTCAGATTTCCCTCATCAATGGTGGCTACTGCATTTATGTGTACACAGTAACTTTAAACATATTGTATTTCTTGATTCAATATCCTATAATAGATTTAATGTATATAGATCTTTTGGAATTTATTAAGAATGTTACTGGAATGTTCCTGGAAATTTAAAACATTTGCAAGTCCTGCCATTCCCTTCCAGACAAATGCCAAACTTCACTGAACAAACTTGAGAAACATGAATAGTGCCCCCTAGTGTTGCATAGTTTCCAGTGACTGTGTGAATGTTTATTGAATGGCCCTCCAAAACCAATTCCTCATCACCAAATACCTGGAGGTGTTTTACTCTAACCCCCTCCATTATAAATACACACACAGTCCCCTGCCCACGTTTACCTTCTAACTACAACCTTCCATCCCCTCTCCTCCAAACAGCCTTAATAACAGGCCAGACGAAAACCGGAAAAGGGGCCACGATCCCAGTAATGGCATGGAAATTAGCCCGAGCCTTAGGTCTTTGTCTAAACATGAGCTCACTACAACATCACAATACTGGCTAACAAGTGGCAGCACTAGACTAGCACGTTCTTCTGAGGTAGAAAGTTTGAAATTTGTATTCTCTTTTTAAATTGCTATTCTTAAATGTAATAATGGCCCAAACTAATAAAAAGACCACAGACCTCCATTAAGGCACCGACACTACCATATTTATCCAGTATTGTTAAAGTCATATAGCGCAGAAAAGGTCAAATTCTCTATTATTTATGTAATTTTTTTGTCAGTATCAATAATTGTTCAAATGAGTCTCGTTGTGATACTAGTTTCAGTATCAGTTAGTTGGGATAATGTTTTGACAACTATGCTCACAATTATCAACATAATACAGCTGTACTGTTTTTAATAATAATTCTTTTACCTTATTTTGTTACAGGCTGCGTACTTGGAGCAGCTGTTGGCCTGCGTGGACGTCCTGTTGCATCAGTGTGATTCTGAGTGCAGTTCTGTCAGTCTGCAGCTCCTAAAAGTGCTGGTCACAGTGCAGTGCCTCTCCACAGAACCAGAACTCACTGAAAAGGTACAGAAATCCAAATCATAAGTTGGATATAACTGTATTGTTTACTGTTTCATATTTATTACTGTTCCCATTTATTAGCTGTACTCGAGTGCCAGTTATAACCTGCTGGGGTTCTTATAAAATACTTAACAATTTACACACATCTAAAAGCTGCACTATGTAACTTTTTGGTGGGGGTCCGTCACCTGCTTGTTTCTATGGATATGGTATTGCTTTGGCTGGAATGTTCCACAGTACGACATTAAACAGCTCTACCTTACATTTATTCAATTATAGGTAGTTTTATAGCTCAAATATACCTAGAAAAACAGGCATTCTGACTGGGAGTGGGGTCGCCTCTCCACAGAACTGACCTGTAACTTGGTCTGGTTTGGCCTCCACGAAGATAGAAAGTATTAATAGCATACTGTGAAACATTCCTGATAAAACAATAACAACTCCATGGAGAAAAATATTTGACAGACCCTCCACCAGAAAAGTTACATAATGCACCTTTAACAGCAATATAAATAGTACTCTCTATTTACAACATTTGTTTACCATAAGTGGTACCAAACCTTATTTCTACCTTAACCTTATTTATTTTTCAAAACCATTTTATTAGGCAGTCGAATGTGAGGTCATGCAATTCCTCCTTTGCCGTTCCCATTTTAAATCTGGTGCAGTGTGAAATGGGGTCAGGGATAAGGCAGAGTTGGCCGCAGACAAAATAGTAGAAAATAGTTGATAGTGACTAACAGACTGCTTTCCAGAGCAGGTGTGCGTCATCAGACAAGTTGTATTTGTAGTTTGTTGGGTCAGACTGCGCACACAAATGACCTCATAGACAGCAGGTAAATAGTTCACCAAAGCACTGTCAACTATATTGAATTTAACCACTCCCAAAGTGCCATCTCACTTCTCAACTCTGTGGGAGGTTAATGACAGGAAAAGTCATTGGAAGTTTGGCCCAGATTTTACCCAGACGCTGCTTGGGTTACCACTGTTCGTTTTCGCCTGTAATGAGTGTATGTTGTGATACCATGCCGGAGAAGAGGAAGAATAAATTAAAACCACCACAAGGCTGAGAATGGCCTTGGGCAGTCCCTGGACGCAAAGGAAAAAAGCAGAATATGTTTTCCCAAAATAAAGAGGACAGTCTTTCCCATCAGCCGACAAGTCATGGTTGTCTAGCTCTCTTTAGACCCACAATTGACCCAAATGTCTGATTCAGCCTTTGTTTAGGTCCCTGATCATCCCTGAGGGACCATGAAGGAACTATAAAGTGCCCTGACAGGTCACTTTCCTCCCCTGAAGAGTTGGCTAATTATTTACTCCCCTATCTCTCATTCCTGCTCCTTCCTCTCAACTTTATTAGTGCGTGTCTATGTGACTGTGTGTGGCTCACTCAGTTCCTGTGACTTTCTGACATCCTGTCTTCATTTTTTTTGTTACGGAGTTGTTTTATGTTTAAGACTGTGGTACTTTTCCCATGGTTTCACATTATGGTTTATCCCCCATTTTTTTTTATCTATTTAAGCTTTTTGAGCTTTAATATTTCATCTGAATATAAAAGTGAAAAGACAATATTGCCAGGTGCATGCTTTTCACAAAGTATTGAGTAAAAAAATATTGGCCATGGGATTGTTATTTTCCATGTAGAATTAGCTCATTTTAGAATAATCCTAATGAAAGTCCTGAATTTCTGGGACAAATTTTCATATCCAACTCAGTCAGGGCTCTTTGTAGCTTTTTTGTGTGTGAGAAAGGAGGGGGCAGATCTGTGTCATCAAAGCAGTTTTTTTCAGACACTCTTGTGGGGGTTTGGTTGCTGAAGCCTGGCAACCCTGGAATCAGATTACACATCACATCAGTGTTTGTTACATTTGTTAAAGTCATGGCTTCATAATGCAGACTGTCAGACTGTAGCCTCAGATAAAAGGAAGGTGATCCATATGATGCTGATACTGATACTTTGCAGCTGATTTTATAAACACTCCCTGGGGGTGTGATGCTAACTGAGGGTACTATTCATTCTGAAGATCTTTTACTCAAATTGGACTGAGGATCTGAGCTTTGATTTAACACAATCTGACCTAAAAGATCAGATTTTAATTTAATTTAATACAACAGGTGAGCTGTTTATGCTGTTCTCACACGTGAAACAGTCACAAGTTAGCTAGCATTAGCCAAACTGGACCTAACTGGACCTAAACTGGACCATGAATATTGATCACAGGCTCTTGAAAATGTGTAGTTTAAATCCATTTTGTATTTTTTCTCTTCTATCTTAAAACTTTTTTGCTAGTTATAGCTAATGTGTACATTGTGTTATTATGCTAACTACTGAACAATCCACCACAGAGATACATGTAGAACCCCTCCGCAGTGTGATCATTGCAAAGTATCAATAGTTGCTCTTACTTTGCCATTATACATGTTGTGCATATTGCTCCATTCTCTTCCATCATTTCATACTTCACTGTTGTGTTCTTGCCCTTCTCATCCTCAGGCAGTGGACAGTATACATTTGCTGTGTAAGGTGCAGGGCCTGGACTCCCCACAGCAGCTCTATAGACTCCACATGGAGCAGCTGATGGACTGGCTCTGTGCCTCTGTCAACAGCTGGTCCAGTTATTCCCCGGAGAGGCTCCAGCTACATATCATAGTCACACAATCAGGTGAGAACTGCAGTTTAAACATGCAGAGGGCCAAGTTAAACCACAGGTGCTGAAGAGACACAAACAGAACATGCAAAAGTGTTTTAGTAGCATGTGTGTAATAACTGGCTCTTGATATTACCACATAATTTTGTTGTCTTTTATAAGCTAGTTTATCTAAATGTGTTATCAAATGGGTATCAAATGTGATATGATGGTTTGTGGACATATTCTTACAGAGCTTGTCAAGACATAACTTTGTCCTGTTCGTACAAGAATCTAATAAGTCAACCTATCCACCTGTAGTTTTAGTATTTCAATTAGTAGTTTCAGAATGTCAACACAATAAAATGATAAAAAAAAAAGTTTAAATCTTTCATTCTGAATAGTGGGGTTTGAAATTAAAGGTCATAAAAAGCAAACAAAATTTAATAAAACATAATATTGTATTTGATTTACATAGGGGAGAGACATTTGGCAGTCCCTGTATGTTCCTGAATTTATCTGTCAGCTAGTGTCACCCTTGTCCAAAGCTTGTGTGAGTCTGCATGTGTGTACAAATGTATGACCCCATGTTTCATACTGGGGACCTTCTATTATCTCCCTCCAAAACATATAATCCTTTGTGATCAGTGCCTCCCATACACACACTTTCATCTTTGTTTTTCTTGCTTCATGCGCTGCCTCATTCTAATTGACTGGGCTGCAGGGGACCAGTCTAATCCTCATACACACACAGCGCACACTTGATGGGCTAACTAGTCTGTCCATTCCACTGCTGGTCACTACTTCAAAAAGCACAATAGGGCTCTGCTTTTGACCCTTCTCTAGATCAAGGTCGCTTTGAAGCTAAAGCCTGTGTCTGTGTGTCTAGGTGTGTGTCTGCCTCACAACTATTACTTGTTTTGAACAGTGTACTAATCACCCTTTTGGGCAATAGTGGGACTTCTGCCGTTGATGGTGCATAGTTCAAGGAAATGAACCGCTGCTGAACAAGTGACAGATTTCACTTCTAAAGAATTGGTCATTCTGCTTCATCATGCTCCTTTAAAACTGTCTCATGCCATTGTTTATTTTATCTTTACTTTATACTTTGTGTTGTGTCCCGGTCTGCTCTTTATCTAGTGTCACCTTTGGCCAGCCACAGGATTTCCTATGTCTCACAGTGCACACCTATCACTCATTACACACAACTATTTATACCTCTGTAAACATGCTGTTAGACTGTGTGGGTGTGTGTAAGCATGACCTGAAGTAGGACGGGAATGTATTGTATTGTGTTTTATTACTTAAATTCTCACTGGTATAGTCACTGTTAGGCAAAAATCTCTTTATGTGTCCTTCTGTGTCACTGTCGCCTTGGTCCTTAAGTTATAGTAACGTTTACAAATTAACTTTTCACTTAACACACATAATAACAACATGCATTTATCTGGAGTATAAAATAATTTGGTGCATGATTGTTTAAACATACAGCCGTATTTTTAATTTAATTGCTCTTCTGTTTACATTTTTAGTCTTTAGTTTGTTCAAAGAGACAAATCCGATCATTTGAGGACAAACTGGGAATGACATATGGGCACACACAGATTGCAGCAATGGAGAAAGAATATCAGTGCCAAATATGAGCTAACAATAACACATCTTTACTGTCAATTGCATAAGTCCTCTGATTTGCCCATGCACAAAAAACAAATGAACAGCACATAACGCTGTATTTGCAAAAAATATTTTAGATTGTTACTAAATAATTGATTGATTTTTTTGTTGTTGAAGGTCCAGTAATTGGTGAGTTTGTGAGCCATTTGATGCAGATACTGCTGAACTGTCTTCAACCAGAGAAAGATCCAGAGATGAAGATGAGCATCCTCACCATGATGGCCAAATTACTGTTGGAGGCACCGCACACATTGGATTCTAAAGGGTGAGAGTATACCCCTTGGCACCTTTGGATATAACATTAACTTTAACCTTGTTTTAGCAATTGGAATAGGAATACACACAAATTTTCTTAACTTTGTGGAGCAATTTATGGGGTGTTTATGGGATCCATCCTTTATGTCTGACTTGCCCTCTGAGGTCCTCCTCAGCTGTGGGTTCCTCAGCACAGGCTCAAAGCTTAATCTCAGGGAATGTGTTCAGCCTGCAGCCCATCCCGAAGTGATGACAACAGCTGCTCTTGTCCGTCAGAATTGAAAACATTGTCCACAGCGTTACCGTGGTGACATTTTTGATGCTTGTAACATATTAACTGCATTTATATGGAGGTTAATATGTGAGATTTCTAACTCAAATTACACTAAAATATAATAATAATAATTATAATAATCAGACTTGTATAGCACTTTTTTTTGAAACTCTAAGACGCTGTACAAACAAATAGGAAGCAGCAGGAAGAAAAAGACTGAAAACAGTGGTGGAAATTGTGGGGGGAATGCTAGGTTGAACAGGTAAGTTTTTAGTAGTGAAAAAAGAAAAGTACAACCACTGCAACAAAATGTTTCTCTTCCAAAGACACATCAACAAAATTTGACAAACTCACAAATGCTTTTGCCATTAAAAGCATTATAACAAGCACATGAAACTCATCACTTTCTTCTTGCTTTGAGAGGCCATAAGAACCTAGTTGTAAGAGAATACAGAAATAAACATGGATACTTTACTACAGTGTCGCACACATTTTTGTCCATCATTTCTGTTTTTATGCATCTGTGAACTGACTGAGGTATCTCAATTTAGGTTACATTTTTATTGTTCTGACTTCAAAAATTATGGATGTAGCTCTTTTAAGATTTTTATCACTTTATATATGTTTGGAACGTCCATGTGACAAAATGCCATCTGACAAAGAAAATCTTGCAATGCTTGAGCTGTATTTCATTTTTAAGTATGAACAAATAATAAATTGACTAAACTGGGGTTTAATAGCGTTATTTAAACAAAAAGATGGTACCTAGGATAAATGAGTTTTCAGTCCTGGAACTGACCACAGCATCAGAGTCAGGCTCTGTTGTGAGCACTGTTTCGCAGCACAAAAGCCTCTCTGTGTAGCCTTCTCTTGTACAGTCAGACTTCCCTGGCAGTGGTGCATGTGTGACAAGTCCTGCTCATCTTTTCTTTGGAAGTCCATAATGTGGAAATATGCTTTTGCTTCAATAAAGAACTTTAAATTTCAACACTTCACATTCAGGAAGATGCTGATTGAACACAATTCTTAGTTCAGCTCATGTTGTAATGTTGTAATGGTAAAGCGTCACATACTATATGTTGCTAACATGGTGCATTGGCTTTTAAACTGTTAATGCCTAGAATTCTTATTTATGCAGTTTTCTTCTTTTCCACAGCCTTTTCCAGGAACATTCAGAGAAGTTTCTCTGTGACATCTTGCTTCCTAACCTGGTGTGGCGAGCTGGGAGGACTGCAGCTGCTGTGCGCACAGCAGCCATCAGCTGTGTCCTGGCCCTGCTGCACGGAGGAGCCATCACACCTGCACAGGTGACTTTCATCTGTGCATCTCAGACGTGCACCGACCTTTTCATCAACACAGTGACGACGCTGAAGGCTTTGCTGACTGAAAGGAGAAAGATTCCCCTTTTTTTAACCATCAAGAGTTTAGCTCAGCGTTTCTGTTTAGATCATTTGCTTCAAATAAATGTCCCACTTGGTCATTCAGGGAAATAAATTATCCTCTGTCATATTGTGTTGGCTAGCGGCTGGTAGCAGGTGCACACGAGGTCAGGCAGGTTCACATAACTTTGTCCCGGAGGAACAATACTTTCACTTGTTTAAAGCAGCGCCTTTTAGCAGGACATGGCCTTGTGGACCTGCCCGTTCACACGTATGCCCAATAACTCTGTGTGTTCAAACAGGCCTCTTCTCCAAAGTGACTAGGCAAAACTGACTTGCACACCTTTGTGAGCTGTAGACACAGAAACGTACAGGAGCCTTTGAAGTGCCGATTAGCATGAATGATATAACACAGTCTACACCAGATCTGTTTTCTAAACTTTCACAAAGACATTTAATTAACTGGAAAATTTCCCCGGAACTCTGAGCTAATCCAATTCCACTTGTCATCTTTACATTATCACTGATCTCATTCCTAAGAGCCAATGCCAGAATTCTCTTTTCACTTTTTAACAGCCGTTTTAGATTGTTTTGTTACAGTAGAGTCAGATGTTTTTTCTATCACACCCTGACCAGTGGCCAATGCATTCACTTGTGCCTTGTTTATCAATTTCCTGTCAGTTTGATAAAGACATTTGGACCTAGGTTATATTGTAGCTTAGGTGATACTTCGTTTTACTACAGAATATTACACAATAATTTGGTAAAGACTCCTGGCTTCTATAAATTGTATTAAAGCTCTTATCCATGTCATTCTTACTCTAAACCTAATAGGTGCTTTGTGTTGAGGAGAAATTGACCCTTCAGGTGTTGTCGGCTCTAGAAGAGGACACTCAGATGGCCAGACTTTTAGCTTGTCGTTCTGTGTCCGTAATACTCAGACTTGTGGGATCAAATCTGCACCCTGAAGCGCTGAACAAGATTTATCCTGGTAAGTAAGACCTGTAGACAAATCACTTATGATGAATCCCACTCTTGAGTAAATTATGTGAGTGTGTTTTTTTGTTGTGCAGAGCTGCTGAAACGTCTAGATGACAGCAGTGAGGATGTGCGCGCTGTGGCCTTAGAGGCTCTGGGCCTGTGGATGTGCAGTCTGAGTAAAGACTACAACCCAGAGCTGTGCTCTTCTCATCTGCAGCTCCTCTTTCAGCAACTGCTCCTCCATCTGGACGACCCCGACAACACGGTGCAGGACCATGTATTGGGTGAGACTGACCTCAGAGATCTCCTGCCAATAAGTGAAAGTGCCCCAGCCAACCGGAAATTTGTATTAAATAGGAAAAGTATTCATACTAATATTTTAAAAGAAGAAGATTGTGGAATTTGATGAAAGTTGAGTTAGTCTGAGGTTGATTTAATGATTTGCAGACCTTCTTGCTGTACTGAAGACATTTGCAGGAGGTTGTGATTTCTCGGGTATCCTCTATCAAACGCGAGATTATTGCTCTGGCATGCTGTCAGCAGATTCCCCTCTCTTTTATTTCAAACACTTGCTAAACCATTTGTCACAAAGAACAGCTTGAACAAGTCATCTGTCAAATGTGAGATCTGTTCATAAAACCATTTAGGGATTCACAGTTTACATATTATGGAAAATATTATTCCATACCAGTGATATATGATGCTGAATGTTTATTTGGGTTGTATCTCATCCAATCCATCCATTCACCTGAGACAACTCAGTTTGGGGAAGTCAAACGCATTTGTAATGGCCATGTTTTAATCACCACCATATGAGGTCTTCGCAAGTTACATTTTCCCCTCTGTCTCACACAACTAAATCCAACCATCTTTTTTTCTATCAACAGTCTTCCTCCACCTTATACCAAATGGCCTGTTCTTGAGCTTAACTGTGTTTTAGGGATGTCTCAATGGAAAGTTTGAGTGGCGTTTCCTGAAGAGTGTAACAGGCTCGAGCAGCTCTGCTCTCCCACTCACTGCTCTGTTAGCTGTCATTACTTCTGACAGGCTGCAGGTGAGCGCTGATGCCTCTGCCAGGGGTCCTAACTCATCTTCATAGCATCTCCTCATGGAATTTACAGCCAATACAGGCCTTTAATAAATTTATACTCTTGATGCAGGTTCCAAGCCCAGGTGAACGGAGTTAATTTCAACATCAGGCTGACCTTGCAAAATTAATATTCCTGAAGGAGGACTGTTGACAAAATACTTACTCTTTTGCGTCAACAAAAGACCTTTCAGTTTGCAATAAGATCTTGTACTACAGCTTTGTTTTATAATACACTTGTTTGGCTTCTTTGTTTTTGCAAAGAAAGATCGACCCATAGCCGAATACTCTTTTTAGTGTATTTATGTACTGTATCCAGTTAAATGCCTCTTTATGAAACCAGAGAATGTCAAGTCTTGCTGAGTGATCATGTGTATCTGACATTGCTACCAACCACTGGGCCACAAACATGGAAAAAAACTACTGTCTTTTGCTTTGTTCTTCCTTAAAGTTAACCCCTTTCTCTGACTTCTTGGATTTCAAACACATATGTGTGAAATTGTTTGATTTTTACAGTCTTTCGGCAGGCTGACACACAATCCTTTTTATTCCAACCAGTACAAGACATCTAGTACAAGAATCTTATCTACCAAGTTAGGCACTCGATTCAAAATGTTGTCCAGCAATGCCCCCTGCTGTCAATGTACTGAACAGGTTAAGTGAAATTCAAAGCAAGTGTAATTGCAAGATAACAAAAAATGTACTATTAACTATGTATGGAGAATACGTACTTCTTAAAAACGTCAGGTACAGAGCTATTTAAAAAACTTCAATTATAATGTTTTTGATTGAAAATAATCTTCATCTAACTCCTCCTGGCTCAGTTCAAGTAGTATATTTTTATATTACTATAAAACTTTACTATAACCAACCAAATCTTATTAGAACTCAAAATGAGTTCATAGTATATTTTCCCCTAATTTTACCAGTGAGTTTGTTTGTTTCCGTTTTCAGATATATTGAAGAAAGGTTGCTTTGTGAACCCGTCCCTCCTCAAGACTGAGACTGAGGCAGTAAGAGACAAACAGAGGAGTCCACTCTACTGTGACCGCCTGCTCCAGCACATCCACTCTGTGACCACTCAGCAGCCAGCCCCCTCCAACGAGTAAAACGTAAAACTACTACTAGTAATATTAGTGAGCCGCCTTATTTATGCTATAGGAAGCAGTGATCCCATCCAGGAAAACAAAAGGGACATTAATTGGATTTGAAAATGAATGTTGTTTGTTATGTTTTAATACTGGGTAAATTTATGAATTCCTTTTATCTTTTTGCCATCCATTTTTATTCAATGTTTTGAATTTTGGGATTGTTTTTTTTATCTGTTATCTTGACTGTGACTAAATGATAAAGAGTTATTTCAATAATAACAAGCCAATGAAACTGGAAAGTTTGTACTGATATTCAAAATAGATTTGCCTATTCTTCATAGTATTAACGAAATTAGTTTATTTCTAGCGCTTCTACGCTCTAACCTTTCTAGCCTCTAGATGGAGCCAAACCATTAAAAGAGCAATGTTGTCGCTTCAAAATAAATCCTATTTTTCCCATTTTAAGTCTGTTACAGAGTATTCTTAGTTTTAAAATTAGCCTTACATATATGATCATAAATATGTCGTGTTTGGATGCTGATACACTTAACTCAAAATACGCTGATTCTGTGCGCTGTCCGTGGTGCTCTCTGGCACATGTTCACGTAATGCACACTGTACCTATATGGCTTGACATTTAACCAAAATATCTCTGGATTTTTGTCCATAATGCAACAAATGGAAGAAGACTTGATGTGCTACTCGTCGCTGTTTTTGTTGGTCTTGTTGGTGACCAGGAGCGCGTCCGTAGCCTCTGTGTTCACTGTCTCCATGTTCGTCTTCATAACGATGTTCCGGTTCGCCCCATTACCAGCGGAGCAGGCCGGGAGAGTGCTGCGGCCGCGGGCTTCCGTCGGCGGGGTCCTGGTGGTGGCGCATCGCGGGGGCAGTCACGACGCTCCGGAGAACACGCTAGCTGCCATCAGAGAGGTCGCAAACTCAGTTAATGTTGTGGATTCCTTCTAGTTTAACGACAGTGTGTCATATTTTACGCTAACGCATTGCCTGCTGCTCAATGTGTTTAGAGATGCAGAGGAATAAGGTTTTATTTTCTGGATTAGTTCATCCAGTGTTATTCCTGTTTTTACTGCATGGGTAGATCAAACTACCAAAACTCAAAATGTTAAGCCCATGCTACCATAGATTCCTTTTGTAGGCCTATAAGCATAATGTCAGAGTGCCTATCAACCATTTGAAGCCATAGTTATTGTAGAAAGTTGAATTTTAAATACATTGTTGTCTTGCTCAGTCACACCATTGACATTTGGATGTGTTAGCGCCACATATTGAAGTTTTACAACTCTTTCTTTTGACATTAAAGATGGCAGCTGCTGTGATTTAAATGGCTCACGCTGTGTATGTGTTTATTCTGTGACATATTTTGACTTGATCTTGGTGCAGGCCAGCAGAAACGGGGCTGGTGCTGTACAGCTGGACCTGAGTTTCACTGCTGATGGAGTGGCTGTTCTGATGCATGATGAAACTGTGGACCGTACCACCAATGGCTCTGGTCCACTCAGCAAACTGCGCTTGGCTCAGATAAGAACTCTGGATGCTGCTGCACGCCATAGGCTCAAGTAAGTATTAACTCACACTTATGCAGGGCCCACTGTGTGTGAACAGTTTACTTAGTTTGATGAATTAACACAATATTGTTCTTTCTCTACAGAGACAAGTTCAGTGTGGAGACAGTGCCCACTCTCCAGGAGGCAGTGGAGGAATGTTTAAGACACCAGCTTACAATTTTCTTTGGCGTTAGAGGTGACCCAGAAAAGGTAATTTTCTTTGTCTTATATTTAAATGGTGAGCATATATATTGGGTATAACGTTTACAACTTTCTTTATATTGATTATAATGCTACTAGCCATCTTTAGCTGTCTATTGTGATAAATTGAACCTAAGCACACACATTTGATCGAGTGGCTCAGCTATTAGACATCAAATCATCATGCTTCTTTTCTAATCTAGTTTCAAAAATGTAGCAGCTATATACCTCTAACTGGGATCAAACCATCAGGTTACATTTAAACATATTTTCCAGGCTGCATCAGCTCTGCATCACTTGTATAAGAAGTACCCCGGTCTTCACAATTCGAGCATTGTTTCCTCATTTGAACCCAAAGTCATTTACAAGGTAATAAAAGGCAAAAGTGTAAAACTAACACTAGGTTCAAGATCAAGCGTGCCTCTTTCTCTTGTTGCAGATGCGCCAGACTAACCCGAGTGTGGTGACGGCTCTTTCACACCAGCCCTGGAGACTCAGTCAAGTTGAAAATGGCACTGATCAGAATGGGTCCAGATGGGGACAGATATGGTCGGCCATTTTGGATGTTTTGTTGGACTGGGCCCACCATCATGTCCTGTGGAGACTCTGTGGAATCTCTGCTATACTTGTACATAAGGACTCTATATCACTGTGAGTTACATGTACTTTTATCATTTGACACCATTTTCTTTTTTCTATTTACTCATTTGATGTATGTCTTTTGTCAGGGATTATGTGCAGTTTTGGGCACAACGCGATGTGGAGGTGGTGGGCTGGACTGTCAACTCTGCTGTAGAGAAAGATTTTTATCAAAACGTATTGAAAATAGGATACTTAACTGAATGTTTGCTAGAGGATTGTTAGCATCATTACTAGGAAATCATTTCAAGTAAGTAAGTAATAATACATTTAGAAGTTGAAGGACTCCGATTTATGAAAAAGACTCATAAAAGTTGATTTAAATAATGCCCCTTTTAAAGCAATAAATTCACCTCACCAAATGTTTTGATCCTAGACAAAATCTTTAATTAAATTTTTCGTTCTATGGTGTGTTGGTATACGTTTAAAGGCTTTTTATTCAAGGTCCAAATCAAGGGTCCTGGAGATTTGTTTTCATTAATTCTTTGTTGTTGAATAATTCTGCATGTTTACCCAATCAGGTTTGGGAATTTATGCCTATTTAGACTCTATCTCTATCTTGGTCTTCATTTCAAGATAATTTACAGTTTTGTTTACTTCAGCTTCTTTTCCATGTAGGCTACATACGTCTTTTTAAATATTATGAAATGCCAATAGCGAAAGTATATGCTAACAATAAAGGTGATTGTTTAAAAATCCATGTGCCCATGTTTGCTGTATTTTATTGCGCTCTCAGGTTTTCCGTCTTTAATGCACTGTCCCTTTAAGTCGTAGGGGGAGGCGTGGTAGGGACGTTTATGACCCGTTTATGACAGCTGCTGCTCCTGTGCGCTCTATGACTTTGTCCCGTCACAGTACCCATGTGTTTCTTGGTTGGTTACGAAGCTCTTATTCAATGCTATGCTCTAAGTCTCGTTTTACCAAGATTTGTCTGTGCGAATTCTTCCGTTTACAAAAGTGCCTTATAAACAGGTCTGCGCCTCTGCATGATCCGTGCGCCATCTGGACTTAGCCAAAGTTTACAGGTGACTTTGCCAGCGCATTATGTACACTATTACCAGAGGTCCCAGCAAATTGGTCACTCAGCGACGCACCGGTAATACAGGTAGCCTACCTACATACTTTCAGTAGCTTCACATTGCACTTTATGCTTTAATAATTGTCAAATATATAGTCTTATAGATGTTCTCTGTCTCTCACTAGGGCCTACACAGCAACTGGACAATAAAATAAACGATTTTAAGCACAAGCAGACTTCATGGAGCATGCCTGAGTGAGTAGTTAAGCTGCTATTACGCTTTGATTTAACAATATGGTGTTGAAGTGTTGGAATAATGGATAAAGTATATCTTCCAGACTAAGACAGCATGCGTCAAAATCTTAAACATATATAAGTTGAGGCTTCTCTCAAGGCTAGCTCTGCCTTCTGTGCTGTTTCCATGTGACCTTGTAAAGCCAAGGTGGCCCATGGACCTTCATTCAGCTGTTGCAATGGTACATAAACAGCTTTGCACAACTTCATTAAACTTTGTCTTTTACACGTTGTTCTCAGCCTTCCTGCACCCAAGATCGTTTTCAACCGCCTGAATGGAAAGAAGTACCAGCACCCTGCTCCAGCCCTCAATACTGACAACCACCAGAAGGAGAGTTTCACCCCTGCACATGAGGACAACGTTAGATTTGTTTATGAAGGTAAGACAATAAAATAGCAACAGTTGTAGTAATAGTAGTAGGACTGGAAATGCCAAGAAAGAGGTGCCGGTCCGCCCTCCCAGTCTGCCAGGCCTCACCCAACACAGCTGCTACTACACTGATAGCCAGGCACCAAGCAAAGAGCTCCATTCACACTCACATTCAGTATCACATGAGGAGGACATGTGGCAAAATAAACAGGATTTGGGAGCTATGAGAAAGAAGCAGTCTGTTGTCTGTTTTTGGAAAAGGAACAAAACAGTTAAGAGAGTATCAACAGTTTAATCTGGTGAGTGACCCGATTTTCCAGTCTCTTCTTTTCAGAGTTGTCCTTTGTTACTTTTTACTCAAAGAAGCGACATTATTTCTAACTCCAGGGACCTTGTGTACAAGGACACAGACAGGACATTAGACACCCACTGGGTAAATATTTATCAGTTCATGAACATATTTAATCCTATTTGTTTATATACTTAAGTCATATTTGCTTTAAAACTAGTGCAAATGGCTAGCTTAACCATACTGCATATGCAATGTTTGGTTTACCACATTCCCACAAGTATTTTATCGTCATAATCTTAGTTTTTTTTTCCAAAAAATACTTAGTTTGGTTGAGTCACTTGTTTTGTCCCCATGGAAATTTTATGCCTCTGTTGAATATTCCAGGAAAAAACACATGCTTTCTTCTCATGATACTGAATGAGCGCTGAACTTAAATGTTTCAAATCAGACCTTCTTTTTCCCTCCTTTAGCCTGGCAAGAGGTGGTGGATAACTCCTCAACTCAAGCATCAGAGGGAACCCAGAAGCCAATCCAATATGAGGAGGAAACTCCAAGTCCACACATGAAGAGTAAGAAATGTTTTGACCCAAATCACTATCACATGTGCATGTAGCAGGTGATTAGCAATAAACAGGACAATGATTTAAAATGTTGTACATAACAGTGCAGTGAACTCTAAATCACTAGGGAGTTCTCAAACAGGAGTCATTTACTAACTTGTATGTAACTACTTGAAAGTGAAAGGGAGTTAGAGAATTGACAATATACAACACTTACCAAATGTAACTTATATTTTCTGGAATATGCTATGATTAAGATAATTTAGTTGTGTTTTGTGATATCATTTTTTCTTTATCTTTTTCCAGACTTTGTCCCTATTGACCTTGATGAGTGGTGGGCACAGCGTTTCCTAGCTAACATAGACAAGCTCTCCTGACACTGTTATGGCAGCTGCAAAAACAATGAAGTTCATGTTGTGTGCCTTTGCCAGGAGGGACCACAGATCTGAATGGCCTTATGTGGATCAGATGTATGGACAGTGCTGGGTCACTGACCATGGGACTGGCCAAAGCCTTTCAAGGATCAGTTCATAATGTTTAAGCTGCTACTGATGATACGCAGCACACCCCTTCAGGTCATTTTTGTGTTGGAAGTAAAATGCAGTAAAACATGTTTTTACAAAAAGCTTTGTAGTGGTTTATTCATGTTTAAGCGCATTGGAATTTTTACTGTTTATTTTGTATTAGAATCGTATTATTTATTCTAAGTTAAGTCACCAAGTCTGTGTAGTCTTTATGCCATAATGGTGAGGAGCTGAGGACAATAAAATGAATTTCAAATTATTGTTGAGAGGCAGAATTTTGCTGTGGTGACCTCAACTAGAAAAAAAGAAATAAAAAACATCAGACAGAATACATGGGGTTATATTATTCACCAAGTATAACCCTAAGACTCGTGTTTGGTACAACTACAGTCCCTGACAAAAGTCTTGTCGCTTATCCATTTTGTAGAAACAAAAGCTTATAACCTGACTTTAAATTAATCGATTGGTTTTAGAAATGTCTCATATGAAAGCTAAAACCCTCCCAAATTATGCTCAATATACTAAAATAAATTTGCTTCACTGAAGAAAGATTGATCATTTAATGAACACAGAAAGGTCAGATTTTGGCAAGACAAAAGTCTTGTCGCCTTGTCATATGATGCACCCAATCCTAGATTACAGCCTCACCTGTGATCAGTTACTGATCAATCAATTAGTGGGTGTGTATAAAAAGAACCCCAGCACACCAGACCTTCACATCAACTGCAACTTGACCTCTGACAACATGCCTAAGATCCACCCTGAGACCAAAGCGTTAATTATCAAGAGGCTGAAGACCAGATCCACTGCTGAGGTGGCTGACACCTTCAATGTGTCTCAGCGTCAAGTACAAAGAATAAGAAAAAGATCTGAAAAGACTGGAGATGTTTTTGACAAGCCCAGGTCCGGCAGACCCCGCAAGACAACTGCTCGGGAGGACCGTTTGTTGATTCGAAAATCCAAGGCCAGCCCCTTTTCCACTGCAGCAGAGCTCCACCAGGCCTGGTCACCTCAAGTCCCTGTGTCAACCAGAACAGTTTGTAGAATTCTGTCTCGAAATGGCCTCCATGGTCGAATCAGTGCACAGAAACCAGCACTAAACAAAAGGCAATTAAAAAACCGTGTGGCATTTGCCAAGGCCCACAGCCTGCTAAAAGGATGGACACTGGAAAAGTGGCAGAAGGTGGATTTCTCAGATGAATCCTCGGTTGAATTACATCACAGCCGCCGCAAATATTGCAGGAGACCTACTGGAGATTCACCCAGAAAACAGTTAAGTTTGGTGGCGGAAAAATCATGGTCTGGGGTTACATCCAGTATGGGGGTGTGCGAGACATTTGCAGGGTGGAAGGCAATATCAATAGCCTAAAATATCAAGAAGTATTAGCTACCTCTTACATTCCCAACCATAAAAGGGGTCAAATTTTGCAGCAGGATGGTGCTCCATCGCATACTTCTATCTCTACATCAAAGTTCCTCAAGGCGAAGAAGATCAAGGTGCTCCAGGACTGGCCAGCCCAGTCACCAGACATGAACATCATTGAGCATGTCTGGGGTAGAATGAAAGAGGAAGCATGGAAGGCAAAACCAAAGAATCTTGATGAACTCTGGGAGGCATGTAAGACTGCTTTCTTTGCTATTCCTGATGACTTCATCAACAAATTGTATGAATCATTGTCGAACCGCATGGATGCAGTCCTTCAAGCTCATGGAGGTCATACAAGATATTAAATATGGATCTCACAGCACCACTACTTAATTCACTGACGTTATGCAACATATTTTTGTATTTGAAGTAAATTATTTGTTACATTTTCTGTAGGCGACAAGACTTTTGTCTTGCCAAAATCTGACCTTTCTGTGTTCATTAAATGATCAATCTTTCTTCAGTGAAGCAAATTTATTTTAGTATATTGAGCATAATTTGGGAGGGTTTTAGCTTTCATATGAGACATTTCTAAAACCAATCGATTAATTTAAAGTCAGGTTATAAGCTTTTGTTTCTACAAAATGGATAAGCGACAAGACTTTTGTCAGGGACTGTATATAAAATGTATTCAAGTTGCATTATATTAAGGCTATTAAATTTACACGGCACTTACATTAACAAAAGAAGGAACGAGGTGGACAGCGTAATCTCCTTAGTATTATTTCATAAATTATTGACTTTACAATCCGACTTTGAAAGTAGAGGCAAGTGTCATTTCTAGAAGCAAAGATACCTCTTTACTCAACATGACCTTATAATAGGAAAAACGACAATTTGAAAAGTATACATTAAAATTGAGCGGTACTACCACCTCCAGTTTCAAACATTAACAGACTTTTTTTACTTCAGTATTGCTTCCTTATGGCCACAATGACTAAATCCAACAGAAGTAGGACAGCTTCCATTTGAAGGTCATCCTTTGGCCTTTGAGAGAACAGGTCACATCTTCAGATGTACATTCTCAGTCCATGTGCCACTGTCCTCAAAGCGACTGATGATAATAAACCTATAATAATAAAACACTAATAAAGCAGAGTCTGTATGTAAAGTGCCTCAATGCTTCTCCAGAGCTTTAGTTAGCAGCTCATTGAGGCGGGAAATCATCGGCCTGGGATCGTCATTCAGGCCTGCTGCAATCATCGCATTGTCATAGATCTGCAAAGCACAAAAGAATGTGTTTTATACATGCGTGTACGTGTAAAATACATGCATCTAGTAAGTACAGAGTACATTATTTTTAAAGTTTAATTTAGTTTGAATTTAATGACAATTATTTAACTGTAAACCATTCCAAATGTTATTAAATTTTTTTTTTTAAATTACATTATATTACATTTTCTGATCAAAAAAAAAAAAAAAATACACTACAATACATTATTATAATTTAAGGAAAATTAGGAAAGCCTATGCCTGGTCATATTTACCTGTTCTAGTAACAGTCCAGCCAAATCAGAGTTTGAATCCTTCAGTTCATGTAATTTCTTTATGAGGTCATGTCTGGAAAAAAACATAATTATAAGTCAATTAATTAAACATATCTAAACAATATTTAAAAAAGCTCAGAAGTAAAATTACCCTGCATTGATTTCTAAGGTGGGCTGCAGTATTTGGGCCCTCTCCTCAACACTGCGAGCCAACTGTTGTGTCCGCAAGAAGTGTCGGGCGGCTCCCATTTCCAGCACTGTGATCATGGCTGGATGGGTGTCCAGGCGGGGAGTGACCTAGAACACCAAAAATATGTATTCGTACAATTGTAGAAATGTTACTTTAGAATTAAATTACAAAAAATATGTATTATTTACTTTAATGTTGGTGACTCGAGGGCCAAGAATATTTCTCATCCAAGCCATCAGGTCATCAGCCTGCTCCTGTGTGAGGCGCTCGGATTCTGAGTTGTGAGGAAAATGAGGAAAATTAATTTTCAGTAGTATTCCTGTCACTTATCTTTCAATACATCTATATAAAGTAATATATCACACTTCAAATGTGTTTGTGACAATTAAGGAATAAGTAAATAGAAACAGACCAGGTTTGGTGTCCTGGAATTTTTCCTCCTTGTAATGATCCACCACGATGTCTGTCTCCACCGAGATCAACTTTTTCTTATCAAATTCCCTAAGATGGAGCAGTGTCAGCTCATCAAACTGTTCATAGCAAAACAGCACCTGTCCAAAAAATATATATGCAAAATTACTAAAGGGATCATGGTACAAAAAAGCAGCAAAGAGTTGGTGTGATCTGTGTACTGTAGCTCTCACCTCCATGTCCTTTTGCTTCATGGCCTCGTAGTAGGGCGAGTGTTCTGCCAGGTGACGATTGGGGGCACACAGGTAGTAGATGTTGCGTGTGCCAGCCTTCATACGGGAGGCATATTCCATGAGGTTAGTCTGCTGACCAGCTGGCAGAGCAGATGACTCGAATCTCAACAGCTTTGCAATGTCCTCCTATTGAATCAAAATGAACAGTCATTCATTTTTTAGTTTTTTAAACTCGACTGAACAACTGAACCTCTCCCATCTTTTTGCTCTGCAGAGATCAGGGGGAGAAAGAAACATGAGAGAGAAAGAGATGGTAGAAACTAGTTACTAATACTCAAATGACTAAAATGAGAAGTCATAGACTACGTTCAACTAGTACAGAATACTTTCTTTAGTCATATATACCCTATTATTAAAGTTTGTTTCTCCCGACAGGATCCATGGTGAGGAATTGAACCTTCACCCCAGGTTTATGAGAGAATTGCTCTGCCCCCCTGTGTTAGACACCCAGGACACTGCAGTCTGGGTGGACAAAAAAGGGGCCAACCTTATGTTCTCACGACATCACAAGATTTTAAACTGCCTGGAGTATAACATTTAGGTCAATCAAAATTTTAAAAGCGTGCCAAATTAGTTTTTATGTAGAAGGTCTGAAATCTTTTAATTTTCACCATGGAGATGTTTTGTCGAGAATGTTTCACAAAATGCCATTAAATGACATATTTCTTCAAAAACAGTGCAACGCCCACCCTTGAACGCCATCTATTCCCTGAGTTACAAACCAATCGTTTACCTTTTTTAAATTAATTCTCAATTCAGAAAAATGCAAGTGATTGACATTACATTGGTCACAAGTACAAGGTAACTGTGGTACAGGGGGTCTAAGTTTTTTTTCTTCCCACTCCCATTCGAACTCAATTTACCATTGCATTCTAAATATGTAGCGGATCTGCCCCTCTCTCACCTTGACATCTTGTTCCTGGGTGGTGACGATGCCCTCTCTCATGAAAAGGCCGTAATCCTCAAAGAACTTGTTGTACTTCTCTGGCTCCTTCTTGCTCTGATCCAGGAGGAAACGAATGACTCTCTGCTGGAGCACATCACGCAGTTTTCTGAAGAAAAGCCAGAGTTTACCAAGCATATGTAAATAGCTGGGTTTCAAATAACATAATATATAGAGATGGTGACATGCATAATAATGGCTACTGTTAATATGCATAATTGTGTTGTTATAAAGTTATATAGAGTTAAGTTATAACGTTAAACTGCACAGACGCAAATTAAATTGAGCAGTTTCAGAGTCTGTCAATTTTCCTTATGGATATTTGCTACAATAACACGAAGAATACGGGAAAAAAAGGCTCTTGAAATTATTACATTATAGAATTACAGCTGCCAAAAACACAAACAAAAATATTCTACCTTTTGAATGGTGGAAAGTACTCAAAATGGCGCCTATCAAGAAACTAAAAACAACAAATGGCATTCTATGAACTTGTGTACCTAATGAGTGCACTCTCCTGAAGAAGTTCTCTGCTCAGATTCAGGGGGATGTCCTCACTGTCCACCACTCCTGCACGTTCATACCAACAGAATGTTAAACTTGACGTGCATTGATCTTTGAGTGAATATTTGTCACCACACACACCTCTCAGGAAGCGCAGCCACTTTGGTAAGATGTCTGCGGCTTTCGTCTGGATCAAGACCTTTCTGCTGTACAGAGCCACACTAGAGCCCATTTCCCTGCTCACATCAAACATGCTGGGTTTCTGTTGAGGACACACAGGTTATGTCTACATGTACACCAAAAATTTGATCATTACCCCATTTCTGGAGTTATCAAATTACTGAAATGCCATCTGATATGACTAATCAGTTTTTTCTGAGGTTTTGAAAAGGAAAATTGTGCAAAGCAGGGCAAACTAATGTGGCAAAGACAAAAATGAAAGAAAAAACATTTGAGGTTGCAGTTACTCTTGAAATGCATTGTTAAGCTGACACCAGGTGTTTTTAAGGATTAGATTTCAAGTCGTCTCATGTTTTCTGGCCATGTAATGTAATGTATATATATGTTTTATTTCTCACCGCCTCTGGGACATAAAAGATGCTTCTGATGTTGAGTGGGGCGTCAGCGCGGTAGTGCAGAGTGTAACGTGGTTTATCATATGCTTGGGCGACATAGCGGTAAAACTCCTCATGCTGCCACTCGCTGATTTCCTTTGGTTCCATCATCCACAGTGCCTAAAATAAAGAGAGATAAACCAGTGTTAACCATGTTTCGTACACCTTTTGATTCTAGTTATTACATTGGAAGAGCTAAGTAGGATTACCAACCTGCAGTGTATTCAGCCTTCTTCCATTCAGGAAAATTGGGAAACTCACAAAGTTACTGTACTTTGTCACAACCTCTGAAGAAAATCACGTTTAAACAATGTTAAGTTCAATGCAAACAGGTCTGACCAACTAATCACAGTCCAGAATGTCACCTTTAACTCTATCCTCATGAGAAAACTCTTTGCAGTCGTCTTTAAGGTGAAGCACAATTTTGGTGCCTTGTTGAACCCCACTGGCTTCAGCAATCTCAAAAACACCTGAGCTGCAAAACGACAAGATAAAATGCTGACATCTAGTGATTAAGTTCCCCAGCTTTATTTTTCACTTGTGTCTCACCCATCAGAGGACCACTTGTATCCTGGTGAGTCGGGGTCTGCAGCCCGGGAATAGACATCCACGCGGTCCGCTACCATGAAGGCAGAGTAAAAGCCCACCCCAAACTGACCGATAATGGTGCTGCTGGCCTCTGCCTGGTTTTGAAGGGCATCTAAGAAAGCCTACAGAGAATAATGTTTGTGTTAGAAACTTCTGACATTTTCTTACACATACACTGAAATATATATTGAATATTAAATACCTTTGAGCCAGAACGAGCAATAGTTCCCAAGTTCTCCAACAGCTCTGCTTGGTTCATGCCAACCCCTGTGTCCTGTATCAGAAAAAATGCTTTAAAATAACCTAACAAAAGAAGGTTGAATTTTGCCAACTGTATACATTTTTAAAATACATTTCACCACTCATTCAAGTAGCTTCTTTAGTTCTGCTCTGGTAAGGGACTGACTTTTCCCAAGACTGTCTTTCCTGACAAACATAGCCTCTTAGTCTCTCAAACCCTCTCCTCTCCTTTGCCAAGATCTGTACGTCATAGTCTTCAGAGGAGTGGTTATTGGCTTTGAGATGAAGATGAACAGCAGACAGGGTACAGCAATGTTGGTATATTGTCCAATGGAGTAGCTGCTTTGTAAGGAATTGTTACATCTTCCTCTTGGTCTCCATCTGGAATGTTTTTGTTTCTCCCAACAGGATCCACGGCGAGGACTTGAACCTTCACCCCAGGTTTTTGAGAGAATTGCTCTGCCCCCGTGTTAGACACCCAGGATACTGGAGTCTGGGTGGGGAAAAAAAAATTACACCTAAATTCTAAAACTCCCTGCATTTAGGTCAAGATTCTTTAGTAGAATCCAAATTTTTAAGGCGCACCATATTCATTTTTGGGCAAAGGGTTGAAACCTGTGTTTTAGTTTTTGCCATGGGGATGTTTTGTTGGGAATGTCTCACAAAATGCCATTAAACTCCAATCTCCATGGAGACAAAAAGAAGGTGACTCCACCAAACCATCATCGTAAACCTTCTTCGTAGTCTCCATCCTGTTTTTAAGCTTTCTTAGGTTTACTGAAAACCAGATAACTATGTGTGAAGTGGGTTTTAAAATAGCTTAACAACACTACCTCAACCATTTCATGTGTTGGACTCATGAACTGTAATTAACCTACTTGCATGGGTGTTCTGCCCTACTATTTTATGTCAAAAGCAATTTTTACCTCATTTTTTATTTTATTATTCTTTGTTTAATGTTGGGCCAGAACACCAAAGCCATTTCCTAGTTTGCGAGTTTTGGTCACTGACAATGGCAAAAACTCATCTTTTTGTATTCTGTGTTTGTAATCTCTAATAATCTTAAAATGCTGTGTATTTTAGTTCCATTTACATACAACTTCAAATGGCACATATGACTACGGGACAAACCTGGATGGTGAAAGTGCCTTGATTGGCATCAGTCTTCAGATGGATCTCCATTGGTGCAGTCTCTCCACCTGCAGTCATAAGCTTGTGCCGTAGTTTTTCCAGAGCATCGCTTCCATTAGAGATCAACTCCCGAATAAAAACCTAGAATATTTACGATGGGTTAGTGAAGCTGCTTAGATATGACACAACTATATTTCCATTTTAAACTCACTTCTTTTTCTGAGTACAAAGATCTTGCAACAATGTCCAGCAACTTCTTGGTCTCTGCTTGAAATTCGTGTTTTGAAAATGAACCTGGAGAAAAGAAAATGTATTCCTAAATGTTAAATGGAATGAATACTGATTTTGTATTGAGGTTGTACCTTGGACGGCCTCTGTGTCACTGATTATGGTGTGTAGGGGCTCTTCCTCGGGCTCCTGCTCTGCTTGCTGAGTGCTGTAATAAGTCTTTGGGCTGATGGAGAGGCATTCGCTCCACATTTTGGGTCGACTGCTCCATTTCTGCAGTTGTGTCCGATGATGACCTTATTGGAGGGGAGTGGACAGTCCTGTCACTCTACGCATATTACTGTTAGCATAATTTATATTGGTCTGTATACAAAGAAACCAGCAGCGACACAAACGCTTTTGACGTTTGTGTCGTCTTGGTTCACATGTGAGCCAAGCAGTTGTTTTCACATTTTGTAACGTAAAATGTACAAGATTGTATGTATGCATGTAGTCAGATGTCCCTTCTTGTAGCTCTAACAGATTGCATCACACCAACTGGGGCTTGCTTACCTCCGGAGCGCGAGAGCTGCTGCTGGATGGCCCATGTGCCCAGCCCTCGAGCCAAACACGGTACATTCCCAGATTTGGTCCTGGAGAGTCCGAGAGTGACCCGGGCCAGCGACAGACAGCGGGACATGTTTGAAAACCGGAGAGCGACGCACAAGAGGTCGATTGGATGTACAGGGGACACACGCTGATGAAGCACAGGACCTCTGGATGCGCATGTGGATGACGTCACATAGGTGCCCAAATTTCGCCTGACAAAACACGTCTTGGTCTTGCGTTTGGAGAAAGAACTATCTCAATCAATGCATCCGCGGTTTGATCATTGACTGTATGAAGCACACAAGGGTGATACTACCACCACAAAGCAGCGACACATTCAGTGGCACACAGGTTTATTTAACAATATGGTAAATAAGTACGAAATGAGACATTAGTGACTTTGTACAGTGATTCTTTCTTATTTTCATCATATTTACAGTACTGTCTAGCTGCATAATTTACATTTGAGAACAGTTCATTATCAATTCAAGTTTAATGCAAGAGAAAAAGGCAAAAAACGGAAAGAAATCAGCAGTCAAACAGGTAATTCCCACCACAGGCAAAAGCTTTTTGAAAAAAACACAGCCATTTACTATTTCAAGACAAATACTGGGAAGGACCAGTAGAAAAACAACATTCGGGCACCTGTGAACATCAAGTTTCAGTGCAGAAGAGCACCTGCACATTGAGTTTGTGTGTGCAATAATTGTTAAATCTGTACAAATATGTTAATAATCTCCCATAGACTTTGCAACAGGAAAGAAATTAAGGCTTTCCCAAAGGCAGTCTTCATGAAAATGGCATATCGGAATAAATTAGCCAGGAAGGAAAGTGAGGAAAAGCTGAAGCCTGGCAAAACCTTTTGAACAAATAACTTTACAGTTTTCTCAACAAAAAATAAGATACAATTAAAAAAACACACTAAAATGATTTTTGGTGCAAGTTTTGATACATGTCCATAGCGTAAACTAAACAAAAATTTAAAACACAAAATTCTTTCAGAACCAAAAATGTGTCTTTGTTGTCTTATTTTTAACAGCATCAATTAATCACTCCGGAAGTAAAGCATTATTTGATGGAAGGAAACGTTCACAGTCTCGAGGCCTCTGATTAATTAATTGCTTGCAATTTGCAACTTGAGCAAATACAAAATATTTCAGTTGAAAACAGAACAAGGCCCATCTTCTGTCTCCAGATGCTACAACCCTTCAATAAATTTCTCTAGAGTGTCACCCGTGGTGTCTCCCCCTAAACTCATGTCATTACTCAAGCCCCTGTTTGGTGTGTTGAGCTGTGGGAGCATGGCACTCTGCTCCTGCGTGCTGAGGTGGCCCGGCTCCATAGTGCCCGACATGGGTCCGGCCAGGCTGGGGTGGGGGGAACTGGAGTGAAGGGTACCATGTTGTGGTGAGGGCTGGGGTTGCATTCGTGGAGACGGACTTGAGTGCGGTGGCTGCTGTGAGGGCGGTCGAGGTGACTGAACCGGGGCCGGGGAGCGTACTTGATTTCCAAGGGCCATATTCTGACTGGATAAGTGAGCTCCGGGGGGCTGTCCTGGGAGCATGTGGGGCTGTGGGCTCATGGCGCTATTCTGGGCAGGAGAGCCCATCTGCTGCTTCAGCATTTGTTGCTGTTGCTGCTGCTGAAGCATGCGCTGCTGGAGGAGGTTCTGGTGGGAGTCCATAGCCATGCCAGCCTGACCCATGCCTGGCTGACCCATGCCTGGCTGACCCATGCCAGGCTGACCCATTTGGGATGTAGTTGGCAGTTGGCCCATGGGCCCCCCTCCTCCTTGCATAGCCATTTGCTGCTGCATACGAAGCTGAGTATAGTTGGGCCCTGGCTGCTGTTGAGGAAACTGACCATGAGCCTGGTGCATGCCCCCCTGCTGCTGCTGCATCTGCTGCATGCGGAGCATCTGCTGGCGATACATTTGAGGGTTGCCATTCTGATGAGCATTCATCATTTGTCCTTGTGGGCCCATGGGCAGCATGCCCTGAGGCCCGGGGAGCTGCTGTGGAGGGGGCTGTTGAGGGGGCACTCCTGGCTGTTGCACTTGGGTGGCCATGGGCTGCATTCCTACCTGGGCTCCCATCATGGCCTGAGGGCTCTGCTGAGGAGCCTGCTGCTGGGCCTGGTACTTGAGAGTCCTCTGTTTGATGAAAGCAGCCATGAGTTGGGGGTTGGATTTAAGGATACTAAGGACCTGACGCTGCTGCTGGGGTGATGTGGGAGATTTGAGAGTGCGCAATAAATCCTGCAGGGCACTTGGAGCAAAGTTCCCAGGCATGCCTCGAGGCATGTTCTGCTGCTGTGGAGTCATTCCCTGTGAAGGCCCCTGAGGGTTCATGACTGCAGGCATTTGGAGCCCCTGCTGCATCATGGCCCTCTGCATCAAAGGACCCTGTGGGGCCATCTGACCTCCCGGAGCCTGCTGTGCACCCATGGGACCCTGTGGACCAGGCACCTGGGTCTGAACACCCTGGCCTCCTTGCATGGGGCTCTGCATTCCCCACTGCCCCTGCTGCATGTTCTGCATCACATGAGGACCACGTGGGCCTTGCATCACCTGCATTTGGCCCTGCATTTGGCCCTGCATTTGACCCTGCATTTGGCTCTGCATTTGGCTCTGCATTTGACCCTGCATTTGACCCTGCATTTGGCCCTGCATTTGGCCCTGCATTTGGCCCTGCATTTGGCCCTGCATTGCTCCCATCATTCGAGGGTGGTTCATAGGTATTCCATTCATGCCATAATTCTGCCTCGCTTTAGCGACCATCTCGATCTCCTTGGCGACCTTCAGCGCTGCCAGCAGAGGCGGCTGCTGCTGTGGTGGTGGCTGCTGTTGGTGTGACATGTTGGGCAGAGGAGACTGCTGCTGATGCAAGGGAGAGGAGCCAGGTTTTCCATGGGACACAGGTGTGGAGGGCTGACTCATGCGTCCATTGTTGGGAAAGCCTTGGACCATGTTTGCAGCGTGTTGTGGCTGCGGTTGTGAGGGCTGGTTGGGCATGGACTGTTGTGGTTGTGGTGTGATCGGCTGCTGTCCAGAGCTGGGGGCCTCAGAGACAGCTGAGGTAGGTGGTGAAGGCATGGGCATGCCTCGTCCAGTCATGGTGGCCATTCTGCGCCGCATCAGCTGTGCTTGCTGGAACCTCTGCTGCATCTGTTGTTGAAAGATTTTTTGCTTGATGTTCAGACAGAAAGGCACAGGACATTTGTTCTCCTGACAATGCTTGGCATGGTAGCAACATAAAGCAATTAGCTGCTTGCACACAGGACAGCCACCGTTGGTCTTGCGCTTGCAGCCCTTGGTGTGCTGAACAACCCTCTTCATCTTTTGGCAGGATGGCAGAGAGCAGTTGGCATTGCGGCACTGGCAGGCATGGACCAGAGACTGGATGCAGCGCTGGATACTGAGACGACGGCTCTCCTGTGGACTCTTTGAGGCCTCATTACTCTGGCTGTTTCCGTCATCATCTAATCCAAGACCCCACTTGACCATCTTGTGCTCATGTTTGGTAGTGTTATAGCAGTTAATGCATAGGTCATAGTCCTAATGGAATAAAGGGTAAAAGAACATGTTAGAAAACAATTAAACAATAAAAAAACTAAAATATTGAGAAAGTTTTGCTTTTGGATCTGAAAACCCACCTCACAAACAGTGCAGTGCCAGCGAGTCTCAACATGGTGCTTGCACTCGTTGCAGGTGTAAACAAAGCGGTCCTGGCCCTGGTTGTGCAGCTCCACCAACATGCACATGGTGCTCCACTTTGTCCTCCGCAGAGAACTGAACTCCCAGTGTTTGTCTCGGGCCAGTGTCAGAAAGGCATCACGACCATCCATCAGGTCACAGGACATCAGAGGGTCCGGGTCCGAGATTGGGGGCAGAGTGTTAATCACTGGCCCAGCATGAAGGTGAATCACAAAAAACACCTAATGGGGACAAAAAGAGCAGAACATTTTTACATTTAACCTAATAAAAGGCTTCTGCGACGTGGAGACTAAAGTCATTACAAATGTCAGTACTTCTCTTACCTCTTTATGTTTTTCCATTGTGGCATATAGCTTTTGGGACAGATCGTTTGCTACATTTGGCATTCCAGGTTTTTTCTTGTTGGCCCTGCTGACACTGCTCTTGTTTTTGTTTGTTTTTTTATTGTTTTTCTTTTTACCGTTTTTGCTGTCAGTGTGAGCTCCCTAAAATTACATTGAAAAAAACTTTGTGAATTGCTGTTTTTGGTGTTAAAACATGATACTCATTTCTTTTTCTTACCTCTATGGTCTCAGAGGAGGCAGTGTTCTCCTCCTTTTTCCTCTCCTCTTCCTCCTGCTCCAGCTCTTTAATGCTTTCCTCCAAAACATTAGGCCAAAAGTCGCCCTCAAAATACGGCAACTCATTGGCACTTGTCAGCCTATCTTCAGTGGCCTGTTTGAAAATATCCTGAAGACACAAATCAGTCTTCTTATCAATCATTGCCATTTTTTTCCGAAATATCTTGCACATCATTGATGGAAATATCCATATAGGCAGTGCCATTGTTAATTGGTCATTTGTTTACATTAAGCCATAACACTAGGGACAGAAGTACCTTATAATCATGAAGAATCCTCTCTGCAAAAGCTTTGTCCAGCATTTTTCTGTACCACTCTTGTAACCTCTTGGGTTTGGGGATCTTCTGATCAGGAGGATGGCAGTGAAAGATGTAGTCATCACCTTCACTGGGCGGACACGCCCAGATGTGACCCATGACATACCTATAAACACAAACATTTTAACACCACACACTGCCAGAAACGGACGCACAATAGTTAGTATACAAAAACTTACCCTAGTTTCTTCACATACTCCAGGTAACCTATCAGGATTTCATGGTACACCGCAGTTCTTAACATGCGCGGTTTGAAGAAGTGAATACTATCAAGGTATGAAATGTAAACCCGCCTACGGCAAAAGGATTCGTAAGTCCTGAGTCAAACACATTTTGCCTTGATTAACTTGTTGAACAGTCCTACCTCGTGTTTGGAAAAGGACATTCAGAGCCATACTCTTGAACGTGCATACCAAAGAAACAAACATCAACACCGTCTATTTCTTCAAATGCAAATAGTGCTTTGGTTCTGTAAGGAAAACTTTCAACCATTTCACCTGAGTCTACAAACCTGCAAAAGAAAAGAGTTATTGCAGTACACATTTCTACTACCCATGTACTGAAAATACCACAACTAATGAGTTGTAAAAAATGATACACAATCAATACTTTACCTAGACTTCATGCCAGGCTTAACGTCAACCGTTTTATCAGAACTGGCCACCACTCGCACGAAAACCTCTCCAGCTTCTGGATGGTTTTGTCTTTTTAGGTATTTATTGACTCTGTCTTCAATATAAGTACCTAATCTTGTAGACGGCAGTCCTTGAGAAAAAAAGATCCACAAATTCACAATAGCCTAATTTCACAGAAAAAGTTACAATAGAGTTACATACTTTTGGCAGAAAATTTATTATCCTTTCTCGTCTTTCCAGACTTCTTGAGACAGTTGTCACAGATAAATCTAGAAATATACAATTTGTACATATGTTTACAGAATGTGTATTTAATTTTTTTCAAAATTGTTCTTTACAAACAAAATACCAACCCTGTGGGCCAAATGACATCATAATGCAGCACACAAATCTGATGCATCTTCCGACCACAGTCTTTACATTCAAGAAAACTGCAAGTAAAATATATGAATAGGTTAATAGTGACAAAAAAGTACTGTTAATAGGACAGATGGAAAGAATAACTCACGGTTCAGCGTCTAAAGTGTCATTTTTCTTCTTTTCAAATTGATCTTTTGCAATCATACTGTAGAAAAGAAACATTAATCATCACATTTTTGTCCAGCCTAAACAATAAATCAAAGTGAAGATGCGACCCCTTACGTCTGGGGTTGTGCCGGGTCATCCCCCAGGGTCACACTATTGCCCTGGATCTCATTGAAGCACTTTTCGCAGAAGTGATACCTGTCGGCGATAAGGCCATATTTGGGTGAACTGCGGGCGGCACACACAGTAGTAGCAGCACAGGGGGCACAATGCAGTGAATGGAGAACACAGCAACAACCCACGGAGCATGGACAGCAAACAGCACAGGCACAGGTTAGTCACAAATTATGGCCACATTCAAACAGGAGAGGATATGGAGGTACATGCTACGCGCTTTATTGCTTTACCAGAGGTGGAAAGGCTAAAGGAAAAGTAGGGTGCCCAATGCAACTTTTTGGGTAGAGGGTCTGTCATTTGCTTATCTCCATGGAGACAAGCTAAAGACACGCTCTTCATCAGGAACAAATTCTGGTCTGATACATTACTCAAAAACTATAGATAGAATCGTGTGTTTGTGATTAATATAACTTCCACCTCTGTATTACACATCAATTATACACAAGGACTGCCCATCATGATTTTGTCACATGCATGGAGATGAAAGTAATGATAGCTACAAGGTAATGCCATGCAAAAAGACATCAATCAAATAAAATGCACATTTGACAGATGAGGCAGTGATACTATTTAACAGTGTGTTAAGGAAAATAGGAACCATCCACATCAAAATAACCTTTAAGAAATATATATATAGTTTACAATACAATGTGGATGTTGTGAAAATAAATGCTTTAGGACACCAATTTGACATTCTGGTGACAACTGGTCCTGTATACACCAAAATGCAGTAACAAGTTTTACACAGCAGGGGGAGAACTGATCTGGATATTGTATGTGCACTTTGTAAATATACTTAAGTGTGTGAAAAATCTTAAGCTCAACATCAGAAATCACTCAAGACTAAAACTGGTGACATTACCTGTTTTGGTAGCTGTAGTAAGTTCCATCCCTGGAAATGGTACACAATTGTTTGCCGTAGCAACACAATGTCTGAGGTGAAAACTCGTACTGCGGAACATGTTACATTTACAGGTCAACAACAATTTGATTTGATTAGATTTTGAAAAATAATAAAATTTTATTTTCTTACCTTGCGCCCACAGCAGTAGCCCAAGCTCTGCATGACGGGATCAATCTCCAACTCAAACACTTCTGCCAGTTTAGTGCAGTATTTATAAACTCGAGAGGTCTTACGGTTGTACAGCCATGCATTATTGAACATGAGCCATACGTCGTCCACATACTGCCAAGGCTCCTGGTACTGACCCGTGTCCAGTTTACGCTTAATGGTTGACAAGTCAATTGGATTCTTTATTATGTCAAAATAGTCCTAAAATAATAGAAATATTTGATGTTATTAAAATTCAAACACTTGACTTTTGCGAAATTGAATGACATTATATAGACATACAGGAATGCCCAGGAGCATTGGGTCTACAGGTTGTCGAAAAGGTAAAGACTCTGGGTCTTGTCTGTACAGAGCCTCCAGGGTTGGCATCAGAGTTTGTCTTAGCTCCTCTGGCTTGAAAACTGAACACAAACAAACAGACAATAACTGTGATAATCACATTGTTAGATTACCCAAAAGCTATCAAATGGTTGTACATACCTTTTTTACGGTTAGCTGTGGCTGCTGACGTTCCACTAGCCTCATTTTCCTCTTCTTCTTTGGGTTCTTTCTTTACCTCTGGCTTTTTCTCCTCACTTTCCATTGGTTCTGGCTTTGGCTCTTTTGTCTCTGGTTCTTCTTTTTTCACAGAGAGAGGCTTGGTTTCCTCCTGCTTTAGAAGGAGTTGTTTATTAATATAGTTAAGTAGAATCATGGCTCAAATCAAATCATCAGAGATAATTCACATACTTCAGTTTTTATGTTGATCTCCTTGGAGGTGGTGTCGCTCTCTTCATGTTTTACTTCAGGTTTGGGTTCAGTACTGCTTATCTCAGGTAAGGCCTGTTGGGATGACAGTTCAGCCAGAGAGCCGGGAGTGGGGACTCTGTCTACACTTGCAGCTGCCTGGGACATCTGATTGTGAAAGAATGATTTTAATATAGAGTTGAACCAATGTATGCAGTGTTTTTGAGTGTATATGATCTCACCGGTGTGCTTGGGTGCTGTGCCTGGGCTGAATGTGGCTGCTGTAGTTGGGTGGGTGGGTCAGGGGGTGGATGAAGTGGAGTGAGCGGCTGGACTGGCTCAGAGGGTGTCCCTGCTGCAGACAGAGGCCCAGACAGGTGGTTTGGGATGTGGGTTGGAGTAGAAGATGGCCCCCCCGTGGAGGCTGGTGTGGAGGGCTGAGGAGGAATCTGAGCCGATGTTGATGCTGGAGGGTGATGTTGCATCTGCTGTTGAGGCTGCAGTCCGGCAGAACCGTTAGGAGGTGGGGTGTTACCGAGGCTGGACTGGGCTGTTGGACCACCAGGCAGCGAGGTCCCATAGGTACCCATTGCATTTATGGGAAGGTTAGAGTTTTGTACCTGAAAAAGCAGATGTAGTTAGTACACAAACCATATACAACCAACCACATTAGTGTCAATATGTGTAGTATGACAGTGTCTGTTAACTCACCTGTGAGATGGGAGCCTTTGCCATTGTTTGACCCAGGCTTGCATTCATTGATCCTCCTTGTGCTGTAGGGAACTGGCCTTGTTGGGGCATAAACTGTCCCTGGTTGGCTTGCTGCCCAATCATATTGTTAGGATGATTACCCATGATTCCATGAGGTTGAGTCATTCTTGGAGACATGTTCATCTGAAAATAACCAAAAAGAGATAGAAACTCTTTAGAACAATACCTAACTAAAAATAAAAAATAATAATAAAAATAATAAAAATCACCAAGGAATAAAAAAGAATGACAGTTCTTACCATTGGGACGGAATTCACGTTCATTTGCTGTGGATGGTTCATAGAAGGAACGTGTCCTCCCTGAGACATCTGTGCACTTGGATTTGCCATAGAATTTAACTGGTTCATTCCTGTGGGGTTAAGCACAAAAAATGTGAATACACAGGTTGTATGAGTTTCAATTCATCATAAATATTATTTATAATAAAATAAATAAATCCCATGTAGCATGGGCAATGTGACAAAACGCATGTTCCTTTCTGCCAAATACAACACAGTGATGTTCATCTACGCTTAATCAAAGAAGAGTTATTAAGCATGAAGCCAAAGATTCTCCTAGCACTGTATGTGCCATGGTTGTTGTTGTGTCACACATTCTTGTACATTTAAAACTACTTTAGCTATATACGCGGACATGAGAAAACGTATACTGTAATTTTGACAATAAAAAAATAAATTAAAAAAAATGGCATTAGCCAACTCTGCGCTGAGGCAAGACATTGAAAATTAAAAATGTTTTTCAATGAAATAGACAATCAGGCCATGATTTACCCAAGGCTCATTTGAAAAATAAAAAGGTCTCATGTCTTAGTCTCACCTTGAGGTCCTTGCATCCGGTTCATCATTGGGTTTGGCATGTTGGGCATGGGCACAGGCCCATCTGAGGGAAAAACAGACAACAATGACCATTCATTGCCACAACTGAAAAGTTAAATGAAATCTTTAGATGTGTACTAACTGGGAGCACGGACGGCCTGCCCCTGACCCATGCCGTTAGGCTGAGTAAGTCCAGGATGCTGAGGGCCAGCAGGACCAGCCATACCGGGCTGTTTCTGGAACCTCAAACGCTTCTTTTCTTCCAGTTCCTTTTGGATTTTGTAGATTTTTTCAGCAAGAAAGTGGTAATACTCATCCTTCAGAAACAGAGCAGTCAAAATGTTACGAGAAGCTTCCATTTTTTCAATATTTTTAATAACTAATTGTTACCCTGCTATTTGCCGTTTCATACATATCCCCTTCCACTTTTCTTGCATATGTCACAAGGTTATCCATCCGTCTGTCTCTCAGCGTTTGTGGGTCTGGGGTCGGGAAGATGGCATGCACACTGCACAGAGGAAGCAGACTTAGAGAGAGCAGCTCACATGTAGTTTTTGGTTATTTTCTCACAGCTCTTACAGTTTGTGCACCAGGTGGGTGCGCAGGTCCTGAGTGACATGCTCATGCCAAGGTTTTCTAACCCCAGATGTCGCAAGGGGCGTGGCAGCAGGCAAGTTTCCCAAACTTCCTACTACAGATCCATCTGGCATCAGCTGACTACAGAGAGAAAAATGCATCAAGACCAGATATAAACTATTAATTGTTGGATTTTAAACAGGGTTAAAGGGACTTACTTGAGTGGTAGAGAGGAGTCTTGGAGTAAGCCAGACTGCTCTGAAGATCCACCCATGCCTCCTCCCATTTTATTCATCTGATTAGCACCTGAGATACAGAGAGGATGGCTAGTGTAAGTTTAATGATAAACGCATTACAACAAATCTACTTGTCTTAGACATATACCTATGGAGTTCACATTGTGATGCTGGGGAGCTTGGGGGTTATGCGACCCCTGGGCTTGGCTTTGGCCCTGAACCTGAGCAGGCGACTGGTTTCCATAGGTCAGACCTAGAGCGTCAAAAGCCTTCTGCATGGAGCTGTGATCCATATGTGAGGAGGCGCTGTTGATGGCTGTGGCATTGGGCTGACCAGGGCCCACACTGTTGACAGCATTTTGCAAACCCGCTCCAGGTGAGTTAAGCAGAGCTACAGAGAAGAAAAGAAACACCTAACTCAGCAGGATGAAGCTTGAAGACTGAAAGGTCTTAATTGCCCCATGGTCTTGTTATCGTCTTGTTTAGCTAACTATAAAAAGGTCATGCGTCTGATTTTTCCCATTATTGGAACAAAATACACTGAATAAACAACTTGAGAGCAAAATAAGTGCACTGCATGTTGTCTGTATCTAATTAGAAAGTATTTTATTGTCCAATAGTCAGGAAGTGCACTTTGGCATGCTAGTTGTTGTTAGATTTTGCACCAGATAAAAACTCTACACTGGTCTCTGAAAGTTTTAAAAAGAAATTATGAACTCATCAAGGTGAATAATTAGGATGCTTAGGATGCATAAGGTAAGTGTGAAATAATTATGGCTGCAAAAATTAAACTTGTTAGGTTTTTCACATTTTAGAAGTTCAATGTTAAAAATAATTTGCTCACTGGTCACTGGCTTACAATATGAAATCAGCAGTGCAATAATTTCATTTCTTTCATTTGAATTTCTGGCATAAATTGCCAATATTAAAATATCCTTTTTTTTTTTTTTCAAACAACAACTCTCAAAAAGAATAAATAAGTCTCAAAGCAATGCACCATTATCTCCTGTGTTTACTGCAGTTCACTGGGAGCATGCTACCTCAATGAGGGATTTAAATCTGTCATTGAGCATTTGACCAATCAGAAACAAGCGTGTATAAAGGCCCAGCCCACTGATAGTAGAGCCACAACGCCCCTCCCCCAGTGTCAAATTACAGGCCCAGCCTTTGTGAAGGAATCCTCTGCTGCTGGAGCTCATGTCACGAACTAGCCCGCACTGCCTGCAGATGGCTCCATATTGTTGAAGAAAAAAATGCATACTCCATTTTAACCAATCCATTTGTAATTACTATAGAATATGTGCTACTAACCCTGTTGACTTCTTTTGTCACTAGCATTTTTCAGAGGTAAACACACAGGGCAGTCCTGTCGTGTACAGTTCTTCCAGTGGGAGATAATCTGTCTGGAGGATGCACAGTGAGCCACTGGAAAGAAAAAACATAATGACATACTTAAGGATCAATAGATAAAAAAAAAAACAAAAAAAAAAAAAAACAAAACACATTTATACATTAAATACATGATCATTTCCAAGGATTCCTAAATGTGAACTATATTAGATCAGTATATATTATATTGTTATAGATTCATAACATAAACAAATAAAATATAAATGCAGTAATAGCTGTGACAAAATGCATAAAATAATTAACATAATATTTAATTGATAAATATTACGGATGCATCGATCCAGCTTTTTCAATTCGATACTGATTCCCATAATATAGCTGCCAATGCCCAATATTAAAAGAAATCAGTGCAAAGACTGAAAATAGTATTTATTTCTTTTAAACAAAAATAAAATAAGACAAAACTGATCCAAATGTGTTATCGAGCTGTTATGCAGCTACAGAAAAACTTTGTATAAATAAAAGTTCAAACATTATGAGACTTTCTGGGCCTACTACATCCAGTAAATTGTCAGATTACATCACTTTATATTTCCAAACAGGATATCAGCTAAACCAATATTAGGAAGTCAATGTCTAATCCAAATTTTTCAGTAACGGCATGATATCCGAAACCAGTATCGGATCGGTGCATCCGTAATAAATACCATAAATAAAAAGCATCCACAGCTACAGTAGGAGAGGCTGCCAATCTGCATCATTGGACCTGCTTTCACAAATATATCTAGGGCTGAGTACTGTTTGATTTTTTTTCCCCAATACCAGTACTTTAATGATACCTGCTTTTCAATAGCGGTTCCTGAACATTTTTTTTGGTGCCTGTATTTTTTTTTTATGTAAATCAGGAGTCTCAAACTCTCAGCCCGTGGAATTATATTTTGTGGCCCCCTACTTGATGTCAGAGTTTGGTGCCAGTGCAGCCCGCAGTAGGGGGACACACTGACAGACAAAGCTGCAGAGCAGCACACACAGATTCAGAACAGTAGATTTGCGCACCTTACATTCCAAACTCAACTTTCAGCAGTTGTGAAGCTATGAGTCCAGGTGGATCCGTTTAGGGTTACAAGAATCCCTCATTCATAAGGACGGGATATTTGGGGGGCTGATAAATAAGAAACACTCATGGCCTTTTTACCTGCTCAATGCAGCCTTCTTCTCTGCGCTCTGTGCTTCTAATTGGCTGGCAACGCGAAGAACATGCTCCTTTGAGCAAAAATCCAACTACCTCGTGAGCATAATGACGTGCACTGCGGGGCAGGCATAGAGGCACACACATTGTGTTTTCGTGCGCTGTCCGGATGCCCTCCCACACACTCGCTCCCCGCTGCAGAGCGTAGCCTTCCCCTCGTCATAGGGAGCAGGAGACATGAGGAGTGAGCAGGAGACACGAGGAGTGAGCGGGAGAATCAAGGAGCGAATGGGAGAATCGAGGAGCGAGCGGGAGACAAGAGGAACGAGCGGGAGACACGAGAAGTGAACGGGAGACACAGGGAGCGAGCAACACAAGGCGTAGGAGACATGGGGAGCGAGCAGGAGACATGAGGAGCGGGAGACACGGGGAGCAAGCGGGAGACAAGAAGAGTGAGTGGAAGACAGGAGGAACAAGCGGGAGACAGGAGGAACAAACGGGAGACAAGAGAAGTGAGCAGGAGACACGGGGAGCGAGCGGGAGACACGGGGAGTGAGCGGGAGACACGAGGAGTGAGCGGGAGACACGAGGAGTGAGCGGGAGACATGAGGAGTGAGCGGGAGACACGAGGAGTGAGCGGGAGACTTGAGGAGCGAGCGGGAGACACAAGGAGCAAGTGGGAGACTCAGGAGCGAACGGGAGAGACAGGAAGCTGGAGACATGGGAAACGGGAGACAGAGGGACAGTGGCGCCGAGTCAGGCCCGTGCTTTGATTAGCATCTCAGAAGCTTTTTTCCACCATGAACTTTAATAAGTCAAAGTACAGGTCCAAACTCACTGATTAACGTCTTCAAGCTATACTGAGGATCTCCTCCTTCAAACCAAGTATGTCTCAGCAAGAAGGAGTGTAGCCAGGTCGCAAGAAGTAAAAGACGTAGTAGAAGTAGTAGTAGTTTAAGATAAGATAATCCTTTATTTGTCCCACAATGGGGAAATTGCAGTGTCACAATGCAAGTTTCAGAAACAGTAGGAAAATAAGAGCATGCATCAAAATCAAGATAAATAATAAGAAGTATTTACAATCAACTAAAAACACAACACTGTAAAGCTAAAAAGCAAAGGAACGTTGCACAATAAGTGTCTTTGATTCTGAGCAGTGAACAAACAGCAGTTAAAGTGACTTAAACTTATATTCTTAAAAAATGTTCATGTTCTGAACTGTTATTATTAAAGGTTGAGAAGATTGGACTGTTGTGATTTTTTTATTTCTTTTTTGGAATACTTGAAATCCTATTTTGTTGAATAGCCTACTTGATGCAACCTGCCTCACCCAGACTACCTCCAGTGGCCTCCAGGTAATTTTAGTATGAGACCCCTGATGTAAATGAATGACCAATATCATTAAGAACGTACTTTTCAATCCTTGTATTACTTTATAACTACGTCAATTCATATTTTAAAACGGAATAGGATACTATACAATGTTCAGTTATAACTCCAAACAAATGCGCATGTAAACGAACCAGTACACACAGCTGATCCTCACATGGGTTTGAGTCTCGCTTTGTTTTCTTCATTTACAGCAGTGAACGAAGCACGTGCTCTTTGTTTTGACAAACAACTTTACTATTGGAGAAGTATTATAGAGAACTTTACAAGGACTTAAAGGCTGCATCCAGAGTGGATACATTTACTACACCACATTTACTTCTGACTTATGCTTTCACCGGGACTGAGGAAGATTTTGGCGGAGTTTTGGCTGATATCATCCATTTGGTTTCAATTTTACGGGTTTAAACTTAGACAAACTTTATTGATCCACAAGGGAATTTATTTGGACAAAGTAGCTCGCACATCACAATATATTATAATAACAAAGAGTAAAAATATAAATGGTAATAATAAATTCTAAATAAGTAGCAAAAAAGATAGCAAGAGACAGGTGTCAAATAAGGCATAATTATATACACCGCAATTCATATTATTATGCAAATTATATTTTTCTGATTTTGCCAAACTGTCAATATAAATGACAGTCATTATAGTTTAAGTCATCAACCTTTAGAGTGTTCAATAGCATTTGAATTGTAAACCTCCCAATTATTTTTTTCAAAAATAAAAACTTAAAATGCATTGTTGTAAAGAACTGAAAATGGCCATAATGTTTATTTTTCAATTAGAAGCATTAGCATATTACTGAAAACAAAAGCTATTTCAATCAAAACATCTTAACAGGTAAAGTTACATTTTAACATAGGGCCCCTTATTTGACAGGAGCTTCACAATTCTTGCATCCATTGAACTTGTGAGTTTGTCGAGATTTTCTGCTTAAATTTCTTGCAGGATGTCAGAATAGCCTCCCAGAGCTGCTGTTTGGATGTGCACTGCCTCCTGCCCTCATAGATCTTTCACTTGAGGAGCTCCAGAGGTTCTCAATAGGGTTGAGGTCAGGGGAGGATGGGGGCCACACTGTGAGTTTCTCTTCTTTTATGCCCATAACAGCCAATGATGCAGAGGTACTCCTTGCAGCATGAGATGGTTCATTGTCTTGCATGAAGATGATTTTGCTATAGAAAGCACGGTTCTTCTTTTTGTACTATGAAAGAAATTGAGCAGTCAGAAACTCCACACACTTTACAGAGGTCATTTTCACACCTTCAGGTACCCTAAAGGGGCTGACCAGCTTTCTCCCCATGATGCCGGCCCAAAACATGTCTCCACCACCTCCTTGCTGCCGTCGCAGCCCTCTTGGGACATGGTGGCCGTTCACCAACCATCCACCATTCCATCCATCTGGACCATCCAGGGTTGCACGGCTCTCATCAGTGAACAAGACTGTTTGAAAATTAGTCTTGTATGCAAGTATTTCTGGGCCCACAATGCTTGTGTGCATTGTTTAAGGATGGCCGAATAGAAGGTTTATGCATAACTGCAAAGCCTCTGGAGGATCCTACACCTTGATGTTCGCAGGACTCCAGAGGTACAAGCTTCAAATACCTGTTTGCTGCTTTGTAATGGCATTTGAGCAGCTGCTCTCTAAATCCAATGTATTTGTCTGGCAGAAACCTTCCTCATGGTGCCTTTATCTGCATGAATCCATGTGTGCTCTGAATTAGCTACAAATCTCTTAATAGTACAATGATCACACTTAAGTTTTCGTGAAATATCTAAGGTTTTCATACCTCGTCCAAGGTATTCATCTGTATGTCACGCATTTCGGCACTAGAGATCCTTTTACTATTCCATATTGCTTGAAAATGGTGGTCTGCTTAATAATGTGGAACATCCTTAAGTAGTTTTTCCTTTAATTGGACTTACCTGGCAAACTAATTGGCACAGGTGTCTGAGCGGAGCTGTAGGAGCCTGTTGGAGAATGAGCTCCTCTGTCCCTCTATACTCTGGTGCAGTGAGTGAGCAGAAGTGTCCATGATGGAGAGCAGTTTGTCCAATGTCCTCCTGTCCCTCACTGTGACAAATGTCTCCAGCTCACAGCCAATCATGTGACCAGCTTTACGGATTAGTTTATCAATCTACCCAATGCCTCTTACTGGTGCTGCTCTCCCAGCAGACCACAGGCGCTAGCCACCACAGACTGGTAGCCACCACAGACTGGTAGAAGATCTCCAGTAACTTGCTGCAAACATTGAAAGACCTGAGCTTTCTCAGGAAGTAGAGTCTACTCATGCCCCTCTTGTTCACAGCATTACAGTTGTCCCTCCAGTAAAGCCTGTTCACATGGACGTGAAGTTACTTGTAGCAGTCCACCATTTCCACGTCATGGCCCTGGATGGTAATGGGCTCCACTGGTGTCCTCTTCCTCACTCACCAGTTCCTTGGTCTTGTCCATGTTTAGATGGAGATGGTTTGCTATGGTTTTGGTAAGCTATTCCTCATTTAATGTGCACTTTATTTTCTTATTTTATTCACATTATTTAGGTCTTTTGTTTATATGCCTTAGGCAGCCTTACGTATGTTTTAGGATTATGTTACACACACACAGGCACACCTATATATCACAAAGACTCAAGTTTTCAATAAAGAAAAGTAAAGATCCATCCGGCCTAATCCTTGCATTCTGACCAATGCACACTCCACGATCACAACTCTACTGAACCAGACAGCAGTAGTGACCCCTCCATAACAGGTCTAACTATTGAGCCGTTATAGCTCCAAATACAAATATACACTTTCACCCTCCATTGGTCAAATCAACTTTAAACTGGTTAAAGACAAAGATAGATATTCAAAAACTACAGAGCCTTACCTTGGCAGGTTTTGCCTGCCTGGCAGTGAGTCATGTGGTTGAGGACGTTCTTCATGGTGCGGCAGTGGGGCAGACTGCAGGCCCTCATGTCCCCATTGGCCTGTTCTCGTCGCTGGCACTTGTGGGCATGAAGCAGCAGAACCAGCTGCTGCTGGATAAGTTTGCGTTTCTCTGGGTCTGCTGTTGGCCCTGCCCCCGGGGCTCCAGCCCCCGCTGGAGCCTGCGGCTGTGTCTGTGAAGGCAACATACGCAAAATAAACTAACGTTAAGACAAGCACCAGTTAGATTCAGCAGTAAAAAATGCCATGTGACTCACCATGTTCGGTGCATTAGAAGTTCCCTTTAGGTCTCCAGAAAACTGGCTGAGGTTGTTTGACAGAGCCACTTTGTTTTGTAGCTGTTGGGAATTGACTCCTGTAGGGGCCATATGCTGAAGCCCAGTTTGTCCATACTGCTGGCCAAAGAGACTTCCAGACATCCCCATCTACAGACAGCAGAAGTTACAGCTCTATTGTCTATGTAGCAGCAACATTTGTTTTTCATTCCAACAATCTGATTGTCAATAAATTATTCTGTATGTAGAAAAAGGGGCTGAAGTCTTTGTAATGCCAACCAAAAAACTGAACAACAAAAACAGCAACTGTGTTAGATACATGCCAGGTGGCAAAATTAAAGCCAGCAATTTCTACAGGTTTGGAGAAGTTTAAAGAAGTTATTCTGAAGTGCAGAGCCAACAAAAGGAAACAGCTGATAAAAGACATCTATTTAACATACAAAGTACATGTAAATGTAAAATGTCTAGGCGTTCGTATTTAGACGAGCGCCTAGACGAGCATCTGAAAAGCTGACCTTCATGTTTCAAGCGTCTGCCCTCCAATGTAAGAGTACACAACTAGGACAGTTAGACCCACAGAACAAACGCAGAATGAGTGTTGCCCACTTAAAAGGCGCAACATCTTCATTAAGGCCTAAACACACACAAGCAATGCTCCTGCATTGAACAGAAAGTAGGAGCTGGCTCACCGGGTAACGCAATAGCTGAATATTTCTGACGCATTTATCTACTGAATGACTTTCTGCACATGCGCCCAGAGGGCCATTTATTGCTTTCAGCATGGCCCTCTGGCTGCATATATATTCTACTTTAATAAATAGTTTTATTAAGTTAAGATAAAGAATATGGCTGTACCAGAAGACCACAATGTACACTTGCTAATAATGTCAAATGCAATTAACAGGACAATGGGTAAATTCCACCAGCTTTATTTTGCCTTTTTCCCCCATGTGTTAAGACAATGCAATAAAAATATTTTCGTAATATTTGTGAGTTTACAAACTGTCGAGAATCCATCTGAGAGTGTTTTTGCACATTTTACCAAATTATTTTGTGACAGTAGGGCTGTGCCAAAAATCGAAAGAGCCGTAGATCGCAACCTCTACTTTGGTCGATGCTCAATGATGAGGCAGGTGCATTTAAATCGACAGGTCCACAGCCATTGTGTGGCAGTCAGAGCGCATGGAGCTGACAAGGATTTACGTTCTTGTTTTGGAAAAAGCAGCCTGAGCCACAGCGTGCCCTGTTGTCTCCTCACGTGTTCACAAGTTTTGACTTAAATCTGCACAATTTAACTAAAAGTTCAGTGTCTCTCTCCCCATCTCTGTGTGTGTGCTGTCTGCCCGCTCCTCCTCCCTCTCTGATCCATCCAGCCACAGCTCCTTACCTTTTCTCCTCTCCTTCCCTTCTCTGGTGCTTCTTATCATTATAACTGAAGTCAGGGAAAGTAAACGACTAATTTCTCACCGTTTATGAGTGAAATTTAAGACCTCATTTAGAGCACAGACTTCGCATGTGTTTCTATTGATAGCACTAGCCCATATGTGCACGTTTATGCCGCTAATGGTAACAGCGCATGCTTTTAAGTTTAATATATTTTACAAACTCAATCCAACCTTTAAATGTGAATTATTATTATTATTATTCTCCTGAATTATTTGTCCCATCGACACAAAATAAAAACTGAAGTGACTGACATCCTGCCCTTTATGCCGGAAGTCCATGTCTGCTTTTAATAAAATGAAAAAAGATCGAATCGAAAATCGATCAATTAAAATGGGGGAAAAAAATTGGACGGAGATTAGTTTATGGAACACATTTTAAATATTGAGTTTTGATTACTGAAATAGTTGTATTTTATTATTCATTATATTAATGTTGCACAGTATGACAGTTATGATTTAGTTTTTCTGTTTGAGCATTTAGAGCAGGTAAACTGCAGATGTCCATTTGTACAAGTAAATGCTGAGCTTGTATTATGGATGAATAAGCAATGACCAATGCGAAAGTTTCATGTATTCAAGTAACATGAACATGAACATAAAGGGCGCATTTATCTTCAATAAAAGGTAGATAAATGCATCACTAAAGGTGCATTGTGTAACTTTTCTAGTGGAGGGTCCATCAGATGCTTTTGTTCATGGGGAGAAAATGTTACATGTTACTGCTTTGTCTGTAATGTTTCACACTATGATATTTTCCATCTTCTTGGTGACCAAACCAGACTAAGTTACAGGTCAGATTTGTGTACAGGCATCCCTGCTCAGTCAGAATGGTTTTTCAAGGTATTTTTGAGCCTTACAAACATATGTAATTGGATAAATGTAAGGTAAAGCTTGTTAATGGCATACTGTGGAACTTTTTTGTGTGTGAAAATGGGGTTCATCACTACTGATCACCATTAATTGATCATTAAGTAATGGCCGAAAGCCTTTATTTTTTTCTGAACCTCGAATCAAAAGTCTGTCGTGGTTCTGGGGGTTAGCACTTTTAACATATAAAAACAAGGGCTGCCTTCTGTGGCACCCTTTATTCCGCCAAAGTACAAAGTGCTGTTTTGTGAATTAGTACTGAGAAGTAACTTCATAATGTAACTTTTGGACTCCCTAGTACATTCATGCACAGTTTTGTACAAAACATGTGAAATTTGTTTGTGTATTTTTGTCACTCAGCCAGAATGGTGCATATTGGGATAGTTTTCACTTGCCAAAGCACTGGTAGCAATCCATGAACAATGTGAATTGTTTAATTGAATTTAAAAAAACACTTTAAAAATATTAAAGTCAGGAGTAAAATTGATCAATCATCAATTTTACAAAATCACAATTATTAAAAACACAAATTAACTAAGTTAATTTGATTGATTGCCTAGACCTTCTATGAGATGACGCTACATACTCCATTGTCCATGTAGCAAAATGTGTCTTCTGCATATTTGTCACATCTGTCAGTTCCACTAGGTCAATCTGTGAGGAGCAGTGGATGACCACAGTACAGCAGTCAGGAGTCAGTTTCCAGCTCTTGAGCTAGGGTTGCAACTATCTGGCTAGAGGACATGTTCTTGGGGGTTGGTTCACAGGAGATGCACACAAAGGCCCCATCTGATTCTGAAATTGAAACCAGGACCTTCTGGTTGTAAGGCTAAAAACCTAGCTACTCAGCCACTGTGTTACTTCCAAAGATTCAGAGGTGACTACTGCAATCACAGTCAGATATTCAGACCAACTTATGAAGTCCAAATTTGTACGTGGTGTAAGGCTGGGCAAACCTGCCAACATTATTCTCCATTCTTATCAGTGTCCTCTGCATTTGACCCATCCTTCACTGCCTCTCAGGCAACCCGTCAGGCTAGGTTTGTGTATGTTTAATATAGCATTTTTTAAAATTAAACCAATTGGGGAATACTTGCAAACTCTGCACAAAAAGACCCCATGCCACATGGGAGTCAAAACATGGACCTTCTTGCTGTGAAGCATGAGTGCTAGCTATTTAGACATTTTAAACATCAAAGTGAGACGTAATATCAGCACTTCTGCTGAGTATGAATAAATGAAGAGTTAACAGCTCAACCATGATTTCCATGATGATCTCTTAAAAAAAATTCTTTCTAGTCATTAGTTGCATTACGATCCATTTAATGCATAAAAAATAAAGGAGACATATATGCCACTGCCTGATATATAGTAGTGCTGCCGCGATTATTCGACGTAGTCGACGTAATCGAATATGAAAATTAGTCGAACACAATTTTTGTGGTCGAATATTCGCCTAGGGCTGAACGATCTATCGTTTTAGACCGAAAATCGTGATCTCAGACAACACGATTTTTGGATCGTTAAAGCCACGGTTTTTTGCAGCGCTCCTAACTGACCCAGGTTTTGTTTCGTCAACTATTTCACACATGTACGTCACCTCCCTGCCGCGCTGCTGAGCTCACCAATCAGAAGCGGCAGCACAAATCACGTGTTCTCGACTCCAATCAGTGTAGCTGGTCATCAGTTTCAGAAATGGCTTTAGCGGGACCAGAATTGGAGTCTGGGGTTTTGAACCCAAAGAAAAACAGCACGGCGGTCATTTGGCAGTATTTCGGGTTTGAGGCTGCAGACGAACATCAGAAACAGGTGCTGTGCAAAACACGTCGTGCTAAAGTTGCCATATCCAGTGGAAACACGACCAATTTATACCGCCATACGCGCATTTGCGTGACGAGTGCACGGCGAGAAAGTCCAGTGAAACGTCTAGTGCAGGGGTCGGCAACTCCACTACAGCTCTTAACGCAAGTCTTAAGAGAATTATTTACACCTTTCAGTCTTTTCATCACAACAGTAGCAACATAAATAAAGTGCATGAGTGAAATAAAGAACTGCGCTGCACACGTATGACCTGCACACGTATAATCTCTGAAAAGTTTAACATGAACCATCTCCAACGTGATAGAAGCACAGAACAGACTCACCAGAGGCAGAACATCCCTCAGTCACAGAAAGAACACGCATATTCCACTGAGTCCTGCCCTTTAGTCCGACAGAAGCTGACCGCATCAGCGGCACAAGGAGCAAGCTGTTTTTTCAGCACTTATAGTTTATGCAAATTAGCCATGTGGTTTTAAGTTTCGCTTCTGTATAACGTAAACAAATGTGCAAAGCTGCATTAAACACATTATTATTTGAGTCCTCCTCGTAGGAAATAAAAAGCCAAACTTAAATTATCCACCCGCAGAACCAAAAATGCGTCTGTTTCTGTGTTCTGTCATCATTTTATCGCGTGTACATTGTGTACCAGTCTCGGCTTTGACGCATGTTTTGAGCGACAAAAATATTAAAAACGTTTTATTTAAATGTTACAAGATTACCATTATCTACAATTTTAGATTTACATTTAAAAACAAACAAACTAAAATAAAAATACAATGTAATTAAATACTCATTATTATTTTCCAAAGTCACAGGGAGCCACGACAGAACGATGAAAGAGCCACATGCGTTTTCATTCTTGCATTACAGTTATGGAATTTAGTGTTTGAATGGTATGATGTAAGTTTCTCTGATGCTTGCGAATGTTCATGTGCACTGAAAAAAATCGTGGATAAAATTGAAATCGCAATTTTTGCCAGAAAAATCGCAATTCAATTTTTTCTTAAAATCGTTCAGCCCTATATTCGCCTATTTATTTTTGGTCTCAAACGGCAACCTTAAATACTCAAAAAGCCATTTGGACCGTCTCCCACAGAAAAGAAAACACCCAGAGCCACAAAACCCTTTTGACATGTAAACCAGTGCTAACCAGGGGAACTACAGGCAAAACTACAACTCCCAGAAAACGGACTACAACAAGGGCATGATCCTCCACTACAGCTCATAAGCACGAGTCTTAAGAGAATTATTTACACCTTTCAGTCTTTTCATCACAACAGTAGCAACATAAATAAAGTGCATGAGTGAAATGAAGAACTGCGCTGCACACATACGACTTGCACACGTATAATCTCTGAAAAGTTTAACATGAACCATCTCCAAAGTGATAGAAGCACAGAACAGACTCACCAGAGGCAGAACATCCCTCAGTCACAGAAAGAACACGCATATTCCACTGAGTCCTGCCCTTTAGTCCGACAGAAGCTGACCGCATCAGCGGCACAAGGAGCGAGCTGTTTTTTCAGCGCTTCTAGTTTATGCAAATGAGCCATGTGGTTTTAAGTTTCGCTTCTGTATAACGTAAACAAATGTGGGCAAAGCTGCATTAAACACATTATTGTTTGAGTCCTCCTCGTAGGAAATAAAAATCCAAACTTAAATTATCCACCCGCAGCGAACCAAAAATGCATCTGCGTCTGTGTTCCGTCATCATTTTATCGCGTGTACCGCGTGTACCAGTCTCATCAGCCGCGAAAGCAAATGAATCTGCCCACGCAGCATTAAGCGTTACGCCTACATAGTAAAAATGAAAAAAATAAAATAAAATGAACACATGAAAATTGCAACCGCTTGTTTTTTTTTTTTGTTTTTTTTTTAATTAGTCGTTTAGATTAGTCGACTAATCGAAAAATTAGTCGAGAGATTAATCGTTAGAAAATTAGTCGTTAGTGGCAGCACTAATATATAGTTATAATTTATGACCCCCATGGGTCATTATATTTTGGACATTGTATGCAATATTGATCTAAAATTACAAATAAACAAGTTTATTCTGGTTGAAACTGCGGCGCTGATTTTCGCCTGCCTCTTTAGTATGTCACTGTAAACCTTATTTCGACAGTGCACTGCCAAACTACACTGATGGCTGTAACACTATTGAATCCTACATGTATCACTGTTATAGAAAGGAGAAGGAGTATAAAGATTATTCACATATGCATGAATCACTCTAAATACAATTGAATGGGTAAATGAGTTAAACACGGTAATTTGTCTTCTTTCAGCTGCATTTGACCTCAAAGACTGTTCCTAATTTTGATACTTCCTGAAATATTTTTGGGCTTCAAGCATCATGTTTGACTTTTAGCAGATATAGACTGGGCACCATTTAAATCAATCTTGAATCTTACCTTGTTCATGTTTCCTGCTTGCTGTGAGTTCATTGCAGTATGGGGGCCCAAGTGCAGTCCTCCTGCTGTCAGAGGCTCAGGCAGAGCACTGCTTCCCACAGCCGCTGTTGCATGAGTCCCTTGGCCTTGGTACTGCATCCCAGGTCCCGGTCGCCCTCGGCCTGCAGGGCCTAGAGCCCCGTTCAGTACCTGCCCCGATTGGCCCATCACTCCATGGCCTTGTCCACTGTTCATTAATGCTTGGTTAAAGCCACTGCCTTGTCCTGTTGCAGAAGGACCTTTCTGTGGTTGAGGAGACTGATGGTTTGGAGACCCATGTCCAAGAGGACTTTTACCCAGAACAGGTCCGAGCTGGTTGCCTCCCATGCTCCCCTGTTGTGTTGATCCCAGAATGGATGAGCTTCCTGGTCGCAGTAGTTCAGACAGCTGTTTGTGTTTGGCTGCTGCGTCAGGGATGGCAGAGTTGAGGGCAGGAGCCCCAGCACCTCCTGGGCCACTGGAGGGGAACCCCATGTGAGACAAGTCTCCATTTGGAATGAGTTCATCTGGAAGGTCATTTTCCAAGTCAAACAGTGAAACAAGATCTGGGGAAAAAAAAAAAAAAAAAGGTCAAATGGTGCAAAACATAAACATTATGTTGATTTAAAGAAACGTCTCTGGCGGAATAAACATCAAACATGACCGAAATTCTAGTTAAGAATATAAATAAAATATATATAAAATATTTCAAAATGAAGTGAAAGAATTAGGAGTGACCATGTCCAATTATATAAATAAATATAATTAATATAACCCATGGTGAGTATGTATCTTTCAAAAATATTATCTGTTTTTTTTTTACCCAGGCATTAGAGGTCAACTAAGTCAGAATCAATACATTTGGCCAACATGTGTCAATTTTAATATTTTTAACCACTTACTAAAGAATACTAAGGATGTCCAGTCTAACCCAAAACGGCAGTGAAACCACATTCAGTGGAGTAGAAGTTCCTTGTGGTGGAAGAGGCTACGGAGATAGTAGCCTACTTTACTTAGAGAGCCACCAACAAAGTAATTCAACAAGGGCCTTGACTTGACTCTATTCTGACCATTATATAGTGTTTAACATTAGCAAACACATCACTGGAATGTGTTCCCTGTCCATATTAAAAGAAAATTGACGTCTAGATAGATTTTTTATCAAAAGCAATGGACGTTACAGAAACGGATGCACTGCATTTTAACATCTTACCATCTTACTGACTCTATTCAACTGATAAACTGAATGTGTCGTTTAAAATCACGTTTAATTCGTTTATTAAATAATAAAAACTAACATTTTGCAAACCATCTGTGTCCTCAGATGACACTCTAGTCTAGACTCAGACATCCAGAGCCGCTGTGTATTCATTCAATCTGAAGGCAGGCCACATAGAATAAGGTGAGGAATCATATGGACAATACAGAGTTCAAAGTAATCTTTTCAAAACTTAGAAAGACTGCAGGATAATAATACATCATACTTCTTTGAGCAAAAACAAAATGTGAGGCAAACCTGCAGCAGTGGTCAACCAGTCAGGGTGCGAGATATGTCAACATCCTTACCTGGGCCATCTGATCCCGAGAGGGGCGAGTTAAGCTTGGGTCGTTTTGCAGTAGGAGGTCCAACATCCAGCAGATTATCAGCCATCCTGGTTGTCAGTGATCAGTAGTAAAGCTGGAAAAAAACACTTTGCGGTCGCAGAAAAACAGCCTTGCAAAGACTGTCAACTTTTATTATGGTTTCACACTGAGGCTGAAAAAAGCTTGGAAGACTGGCGGATTGCTGCCCGGCGAGAAACGAATCAAAAGAAAGGCAACAGCGCCACGCTTCGCCACCGAAGATCAACCCATGATAATCCAACACCCAACACCCACATAATTATCCCCAATAATTACGTTCAAAAAATATTTTAGATTAAGATGGATGCATTAAAAAATCAATCATAAAATATTACAAGAAGCGTGAGTGAATCCCTTTCTTTGTAAACAGTCGGCTTCGCGACCGCCCGGAATCATCTTTTTTGTCGTAAAAAAAAAGCAACAATAAATTATGCCTTTGTAATAAATAAAAAGAACAAAATTCAAAAAATATTTTCTATGAGGTGAATCATTTTTATAACCGCTGTCTCCCCGGTAAACGAGCGTCTCGGCACAGGGATACAGCGAGCAGCGGCGCTCTCTAAAAGGGAAATCAAATATACAGTGAGCATTCGAGACGACAAAAGCCTATTTCACCCTCGCGTTTGTCTAAAGACCCGTTGGATTGACTAACGCTACGATTTTCTGCGACAAAAAGCCATTTGTGTCCGGTCTGGATTGCTCCGGTAGGTTTTCAAAATTAATGCTCCCCCCGAAATCCCGATTCTGAGCCGCGTCAAGATGGCGGCTGTTGATTCCTCCGATACAAAAAAGTTTTTTTCTTCCCAGTGAGACCGTAGGGGAGGAGGGGGAGGCGTGCAGTGTGACGCCCTGACGTAAAACCTGTGTCCCACCGTGCGTCATTTGCACGTACGCAAGGTAGCCTCTCTGGGAGTGGTTGGCTACAGAAAACAGCTAATATTTGGGGCATTTGAACCCAAAATATGGAAAATTAAGTTACAAAAATGAAAAGAAAAACATAAAAAAATTATATATATATATATATATATATATATATATATATATATATATATATATATATATATATATATAATAACACTTTTATCTTATTAACTTGCAGTGTACAGTACAGTATCAATTAAGTTAGACAACACTTCCAGCAGCTAAGTTTATTTAATTTACCCTTCATTTCCACACTTAACGTGCAATATTCAAACATTTTTTAAAGACAGCAAATTTCACCAATTTATTAAAATATGGCTTTAGCAAATAATAACATCAGGACAAAATCCAGATATCTTTGCCCTGTTTAATTAATAGGCAACAGACAGTAAAGTGATCAGATTTGAGTATTTCTACAGTTTTATGTAATTTTAAGAGTGTAAAATTTGTCAAAATGAGTAACATCACATTTGTTGAAATGGTACAAACATTCTTTCTAAATACATTCTCACAATTCAACCATCATACATACATTTACACACATGCAAAACACCAACAATACAGAACACTATAATACATGCATTTACAAATAAAAAAGGCTACTCAAGTACGACACAATACAAAGGTAGGCTAAGAAAGTGAGTGCTTTGTGCAATAGTCTTGTAATTGTAAAATGAAAATGTTACTTGAACTAATCAGAACAGCATAAATCTATGATATTGCACTCTTTGGCATCATATGCATCAATTGTGCAATTGCTCTGGTTCAGGGACATTTAAACAAAAATAAATACAAGTTGTGTACACAACTTACACACGTCTTAAATTATCATCAGATTAACTTTGGACACAATGTGGACCATTAATCTTTAAAACAATGAATGAGCAAAACAAATGCAGCCTGTGTGCTTTAGCTGATGCTTGCGGTAAATAGTAGGCCCACTGCAGATTGTTATTACCTCAGACCCCCCACAGTACACCACAATACAATGTTTTGCAATATTGTTAGTAGAAGGATTGTGTGATCATAAGCAAAGAACAAAAAAAGAGCATTTCATAGCATTCATTCAATACTGAATAAAATCAGAAAACAATATGGCCCTAATACATGGATAGTTTTTATTATTGTGTTATCAAGGCACTGATTTATTTAACCTTATAATTGCAATTCAATTAAAAGCCTAGACGATTAAAGGCACAAGCTAATACTGCTTTATACAGTGCATTTGGAGATGTTTACCTTGCTGTCCATGAGTGCTGTCCATAATAACTACATCTTGGTTTAATATATAATGCACATAATGATGATATTTTGCTAGTGAACCCACAATCCTTTGATAACTCATATGAAACATGTAGGGTGTAATCAGAAATAACATGAGATTCTCTGCTTGTGTGCTATGAAATTAGAAATATGCACACAAATACAAAACTACAGCTCAAACTGTGGCCAAGCCCTACTTCATTGTGAGGCTATAGAAATCAAGAAATAAAGCTCATGTACCAGAAAGCATATCTTTCTTTTTTCTATGACTGACTGCTGAGTTATTATTTCAGTCAAGTAGGTTAGGTAGTCTCCTAGTTTAACACCAAATCATTCTACTTTTGCAAACTGAGCAAACACAGTTAGAATGCACACTTCAAGTTTACCTGCACTACTTAATTCTATTCTGATTTATCTCTGATTTAACAAATCAGAAATAATTTCCCATAGCAGAGAAAGTAAATTCCCTTTGTAATTCTTTAAGAATGTTAGCACTTTTTATACAAAAGGTCACCTTTCGGAAATTGCAGTGATGTATAGCAAAAGACATACAGCATATACTGTAAAAGTAAAACAGAAATAAAAGACTTTTCAAAATGTTTCCCTTTAGTCACTGTTTTAAAAAGGCTTAAATCTACACATTGAACTATTAATCTAAGGCACTTAAAATGCATACAAAAGTATTAATACTATTCAAAGGGATTAGGATTATTTGATTAATGCAAGACATTGAGATCTGTATAGCAGGCAAAAGAAGGTCAAGAATTATATACTACATCTGAAACCATCTTTTTCATGTTACTGCTTGTCAAAAATGTCATAAAGCTTCCTGACACAGCAAACACATCAGTTCTTAAAAATATTGACAAATAAACCTGCAGTGTGCGTAGATATTAAAGGGTAGAGGCGTAATGAGAAAGGCAGTTTTATAGTCTAGTTAACGTTCCAGTTTTAGCTGTATGTTCTTTGTCAACCTTTTTGGTGTCTTTTGAAAAAGGATGGCTGGCTGAAGTTTGTAAAGCAGATGTAATGAAGTGCTGTTTAACAGTTTTAGACATAGATGGCTCCACCACATTGATTACAGATGCTAGACCGCTGTGAGACACAGACCTCCTGGTTAAAGACACCTCTGGAGATGTTCTCTTTTCACCTGTAGCCCGATGTCCTAAATCTTTCATGAAAGAAAGCCCTGTAGTGGCTGAAGAGCCTGCACTAGCACTGGGAACCATAGTAGTAGTGCTGCATGTATTTACGTTAGAGTTGGGCACCATGCTGGCAATTTCATCTGTAGGAGATCGTCCAATGCTACCATCCACTTGTGCCCTGATCTCTGGGGATACAGACAGTTGATATTGGGGCACAGGACCACTGTCACTGCTCTTAGGGTAAAGGAAGGTCTTCATTTGACCTTTCCCTTTAACATTTACTGTGCCCCTGTAGTCAAACTCATAATCCATGCTACTGAGCACACAGAAGCTCTCCTCACTGACCTGAACACGACACTCCACCCCTGTGGTGTCCATGCGACTGGCAATGTTGACTGTATCCCCCCAGATGTCATAAAGAAGCTTGGTGGTGCCAATCACACCGGCTGTTAGAGGGCCATGATTGAATCCAATGCGAAGCTTGAAGCCAAAGCCCAGCATGTTTTTGTTAAAGTCATCCACCACCTGCATCATTTCCAGAGCAAATTCAAACAGAGCTCGGAGATGTGCGTGAGGGTGAGCAGCATCTGCGCACTGCTGTGTATTTAGCCCAGAGGCTGCCATATATGTAGCTCCAATGGTCTTGATTTTTTCAATGTTTGAAAAAGCAGGTCTTCTTAAGAGCTCATCAAAGTCTCCAATGAGCTCATTGAGGACACGATAGCACTCCTTTCCTCCTTCGTAGCTTTCTTCATAAAACTCACTGAAGTTAACTATACTTGCAAAAATGACACCAACATTGTTGTGGTTTTTAGAATAGCTTTGTGTAACCTTTAGTTGCTCTGCCACATGAATGGGGATGATGTTACGTAGCAGCCAGTCAGCCTGATCCCTCATGTTCTGAATCTTGATCCGGTGTTGGTCAGCCTCTACATTTCCGTGATAATGCAGACGGTAACTGACCTCAAATTCACGATTGAGGAACCAGACCAAGAGGAGGAGCAGGAAAAACGCCACACAGGCCTCAGGTCCAAGCAGTTTGTGGGAGTTTAGCCGCACATCTGCATCTCCTGGTCCTTCTGACATCACCAGAGTGCTGTTGCTGTCATTGAGGTAGCCTTGTGACCTTATTAAAAAGGAAACCATAAATTAACAATACCATACTTTTTGTAAAGTATTTCAGCACATGTTAAGTTCAATGACTTACCTGTACTAATGATCACTGTAAGTTAAAAGAACAAGACTTACCATATTGCATTTCCAAGATGTTTAGAGACCCTGCAAAATGTAACAATGTAATAACAAATTTACATTTTTGTTCAATTAATACACTTAGCCTAAGCTGGCACCTACCGGCATGGCGAAATAAAGAGCAGGCCAAGTAATGCCAGACCAACCAATGTTGCCAGACTTGAACGCATCCAGTAGCAGAGTTGGCAAAAGTTACAATACTGAATGATGGCTATGATGACAGCATAGCAGATAAACATGGTGAACTGTAAATAAAGTTAGATGTTTTTTCAGAGAATGCTACAAAATGCAGCAATGTATGTTCATAATGCAACTTGCTGACTAAAAGACATACCTGGATTGACATATGCATTTCGCAGGTAACATTTGAAAAGACAGCCACAGCAGGTAGAGACACCAATACAGCCCCTGCTAAGTGACGGGGTATCCAGCCTGATATGACCCTCATCAGGGTTTTTGTGCAGGGCAGGGCTCTTTCCACATAGAAGGCCATACTGATGCAGAAGAAGACAGATTATTCACAATCTTTTCACAGTACTAAATGTACAAACTCTATCTGATGAGGATATAACCATGTGGTCTAGTAGTTCTAGTAGTTCTGATACAGATGTTAAACCTTTCAGGAAAGGGCCAACTCTGTTTTTCAGTTAATACTTGTTGAAATGGATCTTGACACTAGCTGAGTTTTAGTTTTAGTATCACCAGGTGTATGGGTACAGCAATGCCACTTAGAGTAAAAGTGTTAAAGCATTGCCCTTCAGTTCATAATACACAGAGCACCTGTATGTTCCCATTCAATGTACCCATTTACTGCAACTATATCTTTATTTATAACACACCAAAGGATAATATTAAAATGATTTTAACAATATTAAAATGATTTTAATCAAATATATAACACCAGATGAATAATCATAGTCATCCCTTAGAACTAGTTGTGCAATAAATTAAACTTTAATTGAAATTGAGAGTCAGTTTAATTGAGGTCCACAGTAAACCCTCCGTCAGTAAAAGCTGAAATGAGATGAGAAAAGCTCAGACTTCGGAGAAAGAATATAGTCTCCTTTTGTGTTAGATCATAAAAGATTAAATGTCTAGGTACTGTTTATGTTCAGGAAATTAATCTTCAAAGCATTTCTGATTAACTTTTAAAAAGACAAAATAAAATTGAATCTGTCATCTCGTCCAAGCCCAGACCTAGTTACACTTTTTGTTTTGTCTTACCGTATGGCAAATAACAATGCCAGCAATTCCAGGAGGGCAGCCACAACTGTAATAGTGAGAGGTGATATGGGCAAACTCTGTTGGGTGATGATGGGTTCAAAGAAACACGCTAAAGAGAGTGCAAAGAACACCAAACAACACAGCAGCATGTCCAAGAATGAGCTGAAAGTCGGGGTGGCAAAGGTCTGTACTGCGGTCTGGGTGTCCACCTTAAATGCAAAAGGATAGATTAATAAGATGAATATTAATAAGAGGAAAAATTACTATTGCTATTTTCTAAAATCAGTAAATGACTGAATGAAACTGAATTTATTAACAAAGCTACATTTGTCTTTTCAAAGTGTACTTATTTATACCAGCAGGGGGCACCATAGTGTCATAAAAATCTATACTCAAGTTTCTGCATTGGTTTGCTGCAGTCCAGGGTGGTTGGTCAAAACTCAAGACTTTCTAGGTAGACTTGCAAAGAAAGTAATATTTTCTTAACTATTTTTCTCTTTACAGACAATATGTGACAAGACATATAAGCCAATAAAAATAAATAAAAGCTAAAGCAAATTTTGAAGAGTGCAAGAAAGGTTTTGAAAATGATTTAGATCATTTACATTAGATGATAAACTAATTCTTCTTTAAATGGAAATGCAAATATTACAAGCACAAATTAACACATACACACATACCTCCTCCTGGTAGCTTATCCGGTAAGCAGACTCCAGGTTCTGTTCCAGGAAGGTGAGGCTCAGCTTGTTTATGGGAGGTTTGTAAAAATAGTCCTTCATGAGACTGGAATGGACAAAAGAGACTTCAGCTCAACAGTTTGTTTTAAGTTTTAAGCATTTTTACACATCTTAAAAAAAAAAAAAAAGTGAAATCAATATTGAAGTTGCACTGTTCAACTTTTCTGGTGGAGGTGTCTGCTGCCTGCGTGTTTTTTAGGATTGCCAAGAATGTTACACAGTATTGCATTAAACTTAATTATCTTGCATTTAATGAACTACTGGTGTTTTTATTGCTAAACATACCCTGAAACGTAGCCTGGTGGTTTCACTTGCTTATCTCCATCAAGGTTGAATAATAAGGTTTAATAGGCACTATGTAGACTTTTGTGGATATCCAAAACTCTATTCCACAAAATAGCATAAAACATAGCAATCTTCATGGAGGAAGATTTTAAAGTTTATACTATACTGTGGAACATAGTACACCTTTAAAATGTGTTAGTTGATGTGCAAAGACCAGTCTCACCTGTCCTCTTTGATAACATCCACAAAGTGGGCATCACTCCTCTCTCTAAAGTTCTTGGAGCGCAGTGGGATGAGTGCAGAGTGGTCCATACCCATCGCCCCACCGCCCCACGTCTTCTTCTCCTTCTCCTGTAACATCTCACACAGAGACGTCTGGCTGTTGTTCAAGGCCTCCAGGCGAGGACTCAGCAGACCATTTAGAGCCTTAGGGCCCATTCCCATAGAAACCACAGGTGGACACTCCAGACTAGAAGAGTCCTAGGCAAGTCCACAAGTATGCTCAATTAACAATCAGCATGCCCAGGGACTGCAGGTGGAAATTAGCACTAGCACAAACTGGTAAAATGCATCTCTCCTGCTAAGGTTAATGTATATTGTGCACTGTGCATTGTCCCTGTCTCATTAAATATATTAAACTAAACTAAACTAAACTAAACCAGAATTCTAGTATATGGTCGTCCCCTCCCACAAACCTTGACGCTGTTAGCCTTGAGGTCATCATGACAGTTGTGAACCAGAACTTCTTCTGGAACCTGACTTTCTCCAGGAATCAAGGTGGCACCACAAGACAAACAGGGGGACTGGAGAAAATAATGAGAAGAAACTAACATTATCTTATCATTATCTGGAGATTTTGTTTTGACATGTATCTCTCTACTAGTGAGTTTAAAGAGGAGATATTATGCAAAATATTTTTTTAGCTTTCTACCATGTTATAATGTTCCCTCGTCAAAAACATGCCTGAAGAGGTTTTATATGTCATCTATGTATGTTTCAGTAATTTAGGGGCCCTATCTGAACCCTCCTTGGTAAGCACTATGATCCTATCCAAACCCAGCCCACAAGCTTACATCTGGAATGCCAATTGGAAAGCACTAAAAGAGTCAAAAACAAAACAGAAACTTATGTTAATATGTTGTTTTCGGTGAATATAGCATTTTAAAAAGAATAAAAGGTAACACAGTGCTATAAATATGTTATGTGTAAGCAGATAATACCCCATAGTAATATCTTTATTTCAAAAATAAAATAAAATCAAATCAAATAAAATATAGAGGATCAACAAAAAAGAGAAAACATTACTTAGCTTGATGAAGCAAGAGAAGCTCACCTTAACACTGTGAGAGGAGCTATGGACGCTGTCAGGGGAGTGCACTCTTTGGTCTAAATGTTCTGACCCCATAGACCCCAACTGTGTGCAGCTGCACTGAGATAGAAGCTCCACCTTTCTGCCAGAAATCAGGAAGGTTTTCAATCCTGTAAAAATACAGAAAAGCATACCTAAATCAGTTGACAAAATCCAAGTACAGAACACTATGTTCCATAAATCTTTTAACAAAGTGGTCTAATTGTTAAGTCAAAGTAATCTGTAAACAGAATGACGAACCATGAATATCAAATTATGCCTGTTTAAAGGTTATCTATAAATACTGCCTTGGAGTGGGTATACAAAATGTTGAACATAAAAACTGTAATGAACAGCTATTTTAAAGAAATAAATTACAGTGGTAGGTTGACAGAACATTTCTTCTTGCGTCCTTGTTGTTTGTCTTATCTTGTCTCTTGTCTCTCATTTTTTATGTATGCATGCTCTTGATTATAATTAAAGCAAAAAATATGTAGTTCTGTGAAAGATGTGAAATGTTTTTCAACTTGCTGAATGTTGCGGTGACCATGAGATAGCTTTGAGTTCAGACATAACAGGCCAAGGTCAAATATTTGAACACCTGCGTCGGTCCTCATCTATCGCCACGTTTCCATTTCTATCACCCACTCCCAGAATGTGCTCATGAGTGTGTGCAACTTCTGGTTCAAAAGTCACTATTCAAACAAAAACAAGAAACTGTCCACTGCAGCATTTGTGGCTGTGCTCAAACAAAAGTACAACTTTACTGTGAGGAATTCCTCTTAGATAATGAAATGGAAATGTTTTGATTCATTTAAAAGGAGCTCTGCCTTACAAAATGGACACTGAAATGTTGTCCATTAAAACAGTTCTGGAGGCAATGTCCAAAGAGGCAGATGAGCTGACTCAAAGACTGTGGGGGCGATTGTCTCAAAGCTTCCCGAATCACAGGAGTCCATAGAGAAGAAAGATGAGGATTTGTTGGTCAGAGACTGTCCAACAAGGAGAGAAGAGGACCGTACCTGCACGATAAACTACTCCCCATACCCTTTCATTAAAGCAAAATAAGAATAATAATAATGCATCAGGTTTATATAGCACTTTTCTGGACACTCAAAGACCCTTTACAGAGCATTATTCATTCACACCATACCCAGTGGTGGTTGTAGCCTCAATTGCCCTCGGGCAGACTGATGGAAGCGAGGCTGCCAATCTGCGCCATCTGCCTCTCCGACCACCACCGTCACTTACGCACACACCACTTTCATACTAGGCAATGTGGGTGAAGTGCCTTGCCTAAGGACACAGCAACAGTTTTTGTGACTGGCGCCCCACTGTGGCACCTGATTTTTCCAGAGGTCTCCCATCCAAGTACTAACCAGGCCTGGCCTTGCTGAGCTTCTGAGATCAGGCTTTGACAAGCTGGTATGGCCAAGTTACTATAGAATTTATAAGTGTAAATCATTTTACACGGCTGCAGTCCTACATTATGCAAAATTCACTCTTGTGAGCTTTGAGACATGCTTTAATGTTGTTACCTCCTTAATTATTAGTCTGTCTACACCTCCAAAGTTGAAACTCTGTTCCATCTTGTGATGTCATGAAGCAGTCATTTTTAAGCTATCAGCTACCTCTTACCCTTTGTCCAGAAGATTGTCAATTCCAAATCCATTCCATTTATCCAAATTATTTTAGAGGAGGTGTATGGAGTTTAAAAACACAGTGGAGCACTTCTTGAATTACCACATGACTCTTAAATATGCAAATATGCAATTTATGTGTGAATGAAACAAAACACAACTCCCGGTATATTTTTGATGAGGAAACATTGTATAATAGATCAAAAATAGCATAATGCTTTTTGCAATTATTTTGTATTAATTTATAATAGACTTCTACCATCATCTGTGGATAATGCACAATAGTCAGGAAGTGTACACACTTCACAGTTCTGTTAAGATTCTCACGACTGAGAGATGTGAGCCATGTTCACAAAACAGCCATATGTATATAAATAAAGATGACTTAAGAAAAAAGGTACTACAGAATCTCTCCACTGCATACGCCTCCGCAGAGCCAAAGCCAACACAGGCGGAGGTGTAGATAGATGTGCATACTGTTCGGGGGTCATTTGCAAGGTGGCTTTAGGAGCTGCAAAATGAAGGCAGTAAACAGCAGTAACAAAGAAGTCATTCTGTGCACCAGTGATCCAGAATGGAGCAGTCATCAGCAGGACACCCAAGGGAGACAGAGAAGTGGGAGGGTGTGTATCAAGCAGATAGCCAGGGACAAGGCTGATTTTATTAGCTCTATAATCAAATTTCATGTGATCTGCCAGGCCACACCACTCCTGCTTATGCATCAACAAGGTTATGCTTCTCCTGTGTTTTTATGGCATACAATAAATCAAGGGGTAGAGGGTTTAACCGCTTTGACTACTAATTTAATTACACTTACAAAATGTTTTTTTCTATCTACAAATGAGGAGTATTTTTGCAGATGTGAGTAATGAGTAATACCAACAAACAGAACATCACAAGGCTCAGTATGAAAATGCAGTAGTAGCAACATCATGCACAGTAGCAATGCATCAGTTAAAGTAGTGGTAGTAGTAATAATCATGTAGTGAAGTATTTGCAAGAAAAAAACAAACAAACAGTAGAACAAGCACATAGTGATAGACATAGTAATATGTAGTAATACTAGAAGAAGCTATATAGGAGTTGTAGCTACCACGGTAAATTCTACTTTTAGTCAGTGGCATTTTTAGTTTTTAGGTAATCGTGCTTGTACTCAGATTTGGGTATTCATAATACTGTACCTACAAATATCATCTAGAAATCTCACAAGTGTACAAAACAACCAATACATCTCAGTTTCATTTTGTACATTTTCTGAGTGTGGCTGCTTACGATTACAGGCCAGATTGCCGGCACTTGAGTCAGAGGCACCTCTGTTGATTTCCAACACCAAACAACGGGAGCATTTGAGTCACAATGTTTCTAAGTGCATTTATTAATATGTTCAGTCATGATGAATGCAAATCCTATATATCTGCAGCAGAACCAATGATGCATGCAGAGTAATAACTGCATTGAATTAGGAGTCAAGATTGGTAAACCGAAAGCGCTGGACCATTTAACATCATTCCATGCCCATGTAACAGCTTATTAAAGATAATGAAGCATTTTGTCCCAGATAAAATGTGCTCCATCCCATTACTGTAGAAAATTGCCTGGCATGAAAAAAATTTAAAAAGCTGGGACTGTTTGATCAGCAATGTAAAAATGAATTTAAATGTGTGAGCATAAGGAATGAGCATAAACGAGAACGTGAAATGCTCATTGTTGTAAAATAAGTGCAATGTAAGATCAACCGATATGGGATTTTTCATGGCAGATGCCGATTGTTTATAATCCAGAGAAACCGATTTGAATTATTTTATCAAAATTATGTAATATGCATTTACTACAAACTCACTCACAGTCCTTATAAGAGCGCCGAGTAGTCTTGTTTTGTGCCGTTATCTCCTTGTTCTAAAGTGTTCAAGTAAAATGTGTATTTATATAAAATTGTGTATTTTTAGGCAGCAGATCAATCAAAAACAAATACTGGCCAGTGTTGGAGATTTAAAGCCGATGCGCAAAAATGTCCAAATATCAACTTGATCGGCCAACCAGTATAACAGTCTATCTGTAATTATTATAGTACAGACATTTATCCTGTATTTGATCTGGTAATATGCTAATTGAGAGCTAAAGACCATAAAATAGCCATAGTTGTGATTTAACCTGTTCACCACTTTGAATTTGTAATAACAAAATTCCAGACCATTTTCAGATGCTATTATCCTGATTTGAAGAGTGCACAGATGGTTATGTTAGTGACTTTTTCTCTCTTAACAGTTTGTGTTCATGATCTTGCAAGGCAGACAGCTCAGATTGTCTTGTTACAAGGCAGTAAATGATCTCTCACTCCTCTTTTTTTGACAGGACTTAGCACCATTAGAATACAGCTGTGCTTCAACAGGGAGAAAGGTCACCATATATCACACTGTGTGTTCCCAATCATGTTCTTAGTTGCTAACCTGCTGCAGGCAAATGACTGTAAATTGCTCTTTCTGGTGGTTTGGTCAATTCTATTAATGATATACTATAGGGAGAAGAAAAGGACGACCATACAATTGTTGTAGAAAAGCATGGGTCGTCTCCCACTTCTCCTATTGATTTTCACCTCATTTCAGTTATATAATGTGAATAAGTAATCAGTGATTTTTACACTTTGATATTCGTCGTCTTGACTTTTTTTTTTGTCTCCCCTCCTTGAACCGCCACCATAACGTGGTGGAGAGGTTTGAGTGCCCGAATGATCCCGTGAGCTATGTTGGCAAACAGGTCCTGTCAGATGCCCCCATGATGAGAAACACAGTAAGGCCAGTTATGTCAGATTGGCGTTACCGGAGCCCTTCCCTGGAGCCAGGCCTGGGGTGGGTGCTCGACAGCGAGCGTTTGGTAGCCGGGCCTTCCCCCACGGGGCTCGGCTAGGAACATGGAGTCTGAGTGGGCTTTGTTCTCGGCCTCTAATTGTCGATGCGGGCGCTCCTAGCTGTGATCATAAGGTCTGTGGTACCTGTTGCGGCAACAATCCCCGAACCTGGTGGTGGACACCGGAAGTAAGGGATGCCGTCAGGCTCCGAAAGGAGTCTTATAGGGCCTTGTTGGCTCGTGGAACTCTTGAGGCAGCTGACAGGTACCGGTGGGCCAAGCATGCTGCAGCCCGGGCAGTTGCAGAGGCAAAAACTCAGGGTTGGGCGGAGTTAGGAGAGGACTATTGGACGGCCTCAAAGAAATTCTGGTAAACCGTCCGACTGGACCAGCTCTGTACTCTCCATCAGGTGCTTGAGGGTTCATGGGAGTTTGCGCAACCAGTCCACATGTGCTTTGTGGATCTGGAGAAGGCATTTGACCGCGTCCCTCGTGGGGTCCTGTGGAGAGTGCTCTGGGATTATGGAGTCCAGGGCTCTTTGCTATCAATCAATCAATCAATCAATCAATCAATCAAACTTTATTCATAAAGCGCTTTTCATACAAAAATGTAACACAAAGTGCTTTACAGTGATTAAAAACAACCCCACATTTCCTTCCACCCATCCAACCAGTCCCCACAGCTGCCCGACCCCACACAGCCAAGCAACCCAAACAGTAACACACACATACACATACATGCAGACGCACCACCCGAGGAGCCATCTACACCAGGACCAGAGAGACGTCCTCCGCCGCCAGGAACCGCCACAGGGCCCTGGAGAGATGAGGCCCAAGCACCATCCCTCCACCAGGAGCCCACAGGACAGACCCCGGCAGCCGCGGCCGACCACTGCTCCCGGTGAAGAGGGCAATAAAAGGCCAAGCTAAACAGGTGGGTCTTGAGCCTACTCTTAAAAACATGAACGTTCTCTGCAGCCCTGAGGTCCTCCGGCAGACTGTTTCATAGACGAGGGCCATAGTGCTGGAAGGACGCCTCTCCGTGAGTGTGTGTCCTGACTTTGGGAATGACCAGGAGCCTGCTGCCGGAGGAGCGCAAGGTCCGTGAGGGTTCGTAAGGTAAAAGCAGTTCTGAAAGATAAGAAGGCCCAAGACCATTAAGACATTTAAAAACCAGTAAAAGAACTTTAAAATCGATCCTGAAACTCACAGGGAGCCAATGTAGTGATTTTAAAACCGGTGTAATGTGGTCCCGCCCTCTGGTCCTAGTCAGGACACGTGCTGCTGAATTTTGTAATAATTGTAAACCTGAAATACTCTTTTTGGGAAGACCAGAGAGCAGGGCATTACAGTAGTCTATTCGACTGGTGATAAAAGCATGCATCAGTGTCTCCGTGTTGGCCTGAGAGAGAATGGGGCGGACTCTGGCTATGTTTTTTAGGTGATAGAAACCTATTTTTGTGATGTTCCTAATGTGTGGGATAAAAGTCAGCTCAGAGTCAAAAATGACGCCCAGGTTTTTCACTTGAGGAGATGGGTTAAAAGACTGTGCTTGTAATTTGGGTAAAAGTTTCTCTCTTTGGGCCTCAGGCCCAATGACTAAAACCTCAGTTTTGTCCTGGTTAAGCTGGAGAAAGTTTTCTGCCATCCAGGATTTGATATCTAGAATGCAGTTAAAAAGAGCATCCATTGGCCTGGTGTCATCAGGAGACATGGAGATGTAAAGCTGCGTATCATCTGCATAACTGTGGAAGTTGATTCCATGTTTCCTGATGACACCACCAAGAGGGAGCATGTACAAGTTAAAAAGCACAGGGCCTAAAATGGAACCCAGGGGTACACTACATGTGATTTTATGGACCTTGGAGGAGCATGTGTCTACACTCACCATAAATGTTCTGTCTGTGAGATAGGATGTGAACCATTTGTGAACAGCACCGGAGAGGCCGAGATGTTTTAGGCGAGTTAAAAGAATAGTGTGGTCTACTGTGTCAAAGGCAGCACTCAGATCCAGTAGAACCAACACAGTCACATTTTGTGAATCGTAATTTATTCTAAAATCATTTAAAATCTTTGCCAAGGCAGTCTCGGTGCTGTGTTTCACCCTAAAACCAGATTGAAATTTTTCCAAAATGTTGTGATCATCTAAAAAATCATTTAGTTGGATAAAAACAAGTTTTTCTAAAATTTTGCTTAAAAATGGTAAGTTAGACACTGGTCGGTAGTTGTTAAAATCATTAAAATCTAAATTGCTCTTCTTCAGCAGGGGCCTCATCACTGCCGCTTTGAAGGCAGTGGGAAAGACCCCTGTTTGAAGAGAGCAATTCATCATGATTAAAAGCTCATCCCTAAAAGATCCATAAAATGACTTAAAAAATGGGGTGGGAATTGGATCTAAAAGACACGTGGTGGGCCTCACTGAGGAGAAAACTTTGTCAAGCATCTCAGCATTAACCAGGATAAAATTGTCCAGTGTTTCCTCTGGTGCAGACAAACACTCAGATGTGCTAAGGACTGTCCAGTCCCTGTATGACCGGAGCAGGAGCTGTGTTCTCATTGCCAGCAGTAAGTCGGACCTGTTTCCGAGGCTGCCCTTTGTCACCGGTTCTGTTTATTTTATTTATGGACAGAATTTCTAGGCGCAATCAGGAGCCGGAGGGGATCCGGTTTGGGGACCACAGGATCTCACCTCTGCTGTTTGCAGATGATGTTGTCCTGATGCACTGGAGTGGTTTGCAGCCGGGTGTGAAGCAGCTAAGATGAGGATCAGCTCCTCCAAATCCGAGGCCATGGTTCTTGACCAGAAAAAGGTGGCTTGCCCTCTCCGGGTGGGTGGGGAGCCCTTGCCTCAAGTGGAGGAGTTCAAGTATCCCGGGGTCTTGTTCATGAGTGAGGAGAGGATGGAGCATGAGATTGACAGGCGGATCGGTGCAGCATCAACAGTGATGTGGTCGCTGTATCGGACCGTTGTGGTGAAGGAGGAGCTGAGCCAAAAGGCAAAGCTCTCGATTTACCGGTCAATCTACGTTCCTACCCTCACCTATGGTCATGCGCTTTGGGTAATGACCGAAAGGACGAGATCTATATCTATAATCTATATATATATATCTATATATATATATCTATATATCTATATATATATCTATATATATATATATATATCTCTATCTATCTATATATCTATATCTATATCTATCTATATATCTATATCTATATCTATCTATATATCTATCTATATATCTATCTATATATCTATATCTATATCTATCTATATATCTATATCTATATATCTATCTATCTATATATCTATATATCTATCTATCTATATATCTATCTATCTATCTATCTATCTATCTATCTATCTATCTATCTATCTATCTATCTATATATCTATCTATCTATCTATCTATCTATCTATCTATCTATCTATCTATCTATCTATCTATCTATCTATATATATATATATATATATATATATATATATATATATAAAATAATGTGTTCCTCACCTTCCACGGTGGTTGGTCTCTCTCACCCTCATCCAGCTCGGGCCCTCTACCGGAGGCCTGGGAGCTTGAGAGTTCCGCGCAGTATTTTTGCTGTTCGTAGTACTGCGCTTTTCTGGACTGAGATGTCTGATGTTTTTCCTGGTATCTGCTTTAGCCACTCTTCCAGTTTGGGGGTTACAGCCCCGAGTGCTCCGATTACCACGGGGACCACTGATGCCTTCACCTCACCTTCTCCAGCTCTTCCTTGAGCCCCTGGTATTTCTCTAGTTTCTCAGGTTCCTTTTTCCGGATATTACCATCACTTGGTATTGCAATGTCCACCACCACGGCTTTGTTCTGTTGCTTATCCACCACCACTATGTCTGGTTGGTTTGCCATCAGCATTCTGTCAGTCTGTATCTGGAAGTCCCACAGGATCTTGGCTCGCTCATTCTCCACAACCTTCGGGGGGGTTCCCCACCTTGACCTTGGGGTCTCCAGCCCGTACTCTGCACAGATGTTTCTGTACACTATGCCCGCCACTTGGTTATGTCGCTCCATGTATGCTTTCCCTGCCAGCATCTTACACCCTGCAGTTATGTGCTGGACTGTCTCAGGAGCCTCTTTGCACAACCTACACCTTGGGTCTTGTCTGGTGTGGTAGATCTGGGCCTCTATTGCTCAGGTGCTCAAGGCCTGCTCCTGTGCAGCCAGGATGAGGGCCTCTGTGAGTCATTCAGACCAGCCCTCTCCAGCCATTGGTAGGATTTCTTGATATCAGCCACTTCAGTTATGTTTCAGTGGTATGCCCCATGTAGGGGCTTGTCCTGCCATGATGGTCCCTCCAGCACCTCTTCCTCTGAGCTCCACTGTCTGAGGCATTCCCTAAGTACATCATCTATTTGGGCCTTGTCCTTGATGTACTTATGGATTTTGGATGTTTCATCCTGGACAGTGGTTCCCACACTCACTAGTCCTCGGCCTCCTTCCTTCCGACTCGCATACAGTCTCAGGGTGCTGGATTTGGGATGGAACCCTCCATGCATGGTCAGGAGCTTCCGTGTCTTAACGTCTGTGGTCTGTATCTCCTCCTTTGGCCAGCTTATGATTCCTGCTGGGTATCTGATCACTGGCAGGGCGTAGCTGTTTATTGCCTGTGCCTTATTCTTGCCATTGAGCTGGCTTCTTAGGACTTGCCTTACTCGTTGCAGGTATTTGGCCGTAGCCGCTTTCCTTGTTGCCTCTTCAAGGTTGCCATTTGCTTGTGGGATACCAAGGTACTTGTAACTGTCCTCAATGTCTGCTATTGTTCCCTCTGGGAGTGAGACCCCCCTCTGTGTGGACTACCTTCCCTCTCTTTGTCACCATCCTACTACATTTCTCAAGCCCGAATGACATTCCAATGTCTGTGCTGTAGATCCTGGTGGTGTGGATCAGTAAGTCAATGTCTCGCTCACTCTTAGCGTACAGCTTGATGTCATCCATGTAGAGGAGGTGGCTGATGGTGGCCCCGCTTCTGAGTCGGTATCCATAGCCAGTGCGGTCAATGATTTGGCTGAGGGGGTTCAGACCTATGCAGAACAGCAGTGGTGACAGTGCATCTCCTTGGTATATTCCACATTTGATAGACACTTGTGCAAGTGGCTTGCCATTGATTTCAAGGATGGTTTTCCACAACCGCATTGAGTTTGCAATGAACACCCTTAAGAGTCCGATTGATATTGTACAACTCCAAGCACTCAGTGATCCATGTGTGTGGCACTGAGTCATAGGCTTTCTTGTAATCAATCCAGGCAGTGCACAGGTTGGTCTGGCGAGTTCTGCAGTCATGGGCGACTGTTCGGTCAACCAGGAGTTGGTGTTTGTCTCCTCTGGTGTTTTTGCCGATGCCCTTCTGTGCTGTGCTCATGTATTGATCCATGTGCCCGCTTATCTTAGCCGCAGTGATGCCTGACATGAGCTTCCATGTTGCGGAGAGACAGGTTATTGGCCGATAGTTGGATGTTGATACTGATACTGATACTACTAAATGTGTTTTATAACTACAGAACAGCTTTGTAAAAATACAAGCGCAATATTATAAGACGTTGGCCAGTAAATTGTCTTGTTACACCAATTTATAGACCAGAATGGGATATCGGCTGAACCAATATCTTTAAATGTGACAATAAAGAGAAATTGAATTTAATTGAATTGAATAAAGCCGGTATACAATCCACCAACATTTTCAATATTGGCGCCAATATCCAATACCAGTATCATAATGGTGCATCCCTATTATCTAGGTCCAGGACAGAACTTTAACAAAAACTCTCAGATGCTTTTAGATCCTATAGGTTACAAATACATTCTAATCAAAATGATTGATTGTCAGTGTATGTCATATTGCCAGTGCACACTCTCTGTCTCTAATAACTCAGTCTTATTGATGGGCATTGTTAGTGACAGCCATTGGGATTTATGGGACTTGACGTGTCCTGTTCCATCCCATCAGCTGTCATGGAAGAGTAGATAACCTTTTGCTCTGAGTGCTAGCGTGCATTATCTCCCTCTCTAAACGCTCTCGTCCTGAACATAGGAGAGATACATGAGAAAAGCACTTTGAAAAGAGAAAAAAATGGCCCACTCCATAACACAGGCAGGGGCCCTTTGGGGACAATGAACCCCTTCTTTTCACAAGGCCGAGAGGGGCTCCGGTCAGACACGCAGCAAAACAAACATTTCAGTGGAGTGGTGATGAACCACAGCGATTGAAAATAAATGCATTGTCCTTGTGCCACAGGAGCAGTTAGTAGTTACAAAAGCAACCATTTCATAATTATAATATTCTACAAAAGACACTTAAACAGGACAAAGACATAAATCCAGCTCTGATACTTTGGGGTTACACAAAAAGACACAACAAAGTGTAAATCAATGATAGAATTTGTGGTTCTAGGTGTTAATAATTTGTTAGAGTAACAGTACATTGTGGCAAACTGGCAAACAGGGAAGCTCAGAGAATATGCATTTGGTTGGATTTAAAGTCTGTATCAAAAATGAATTCCCTGCCTAGAACCATGGCTCATGTCTCAAAAAAATAAGCATTTCACCCAGACATATTTATACAATGTCAGAATTGGTTTGTGTGAGTGGTTACTCCAGTGGTTAGCAATAATAGCATTTTTAAAATCAGCACTGGTTTGACATAATGTCAACTGAGAATGAGGTGTAAGTGAATCTACACAATCCAAATCTGTATTAGCAATATAGAACTAGGGCTGAGAATCACAGGGTTCCTCACGATTCAATACGATACACAATGGCTCATGATACATGATATGATCACAAGATGCCGATATATGTGATAATTGATATATTGCACATGATAGTTTGTGATATATTGCTGTTTCAGCATTTTAGCAACAATATTTCTTTGTTAAACCACTTCTTGTGCAAAGTTAATATGAAATACATCTATTTTAATCATCAAAACAGTGACTAAGTCCAGAGTATTGCATAAACAAGTTTCCTTCCACTAAATAAGCAACATAATGGTTGTGAAGTCACAGAAAAAGTTCCTAAAAGTTACCAAAAAATACCCTTGGCAATATATACCGATACAGCTGCCCTTGATAATGATATTGTATCACTAAATGTAGTCTCACAATATATTGATATTTTTATATTTTTGCACACCCCTAATATAGACTATATGAAATTTTGGAACTTTTCCATACTTGTAGATTTCTTTTGCTCTTTGACAATCATTAGTCCTGGACTGTTTTCCAAAACCAAGATATTACAGTGGGCAGTGTGGAGGTAGACCTGTTACGATAATTACTATATTGACTTATGGTTCACTATATGAAAGCTGAAACCATGTATTTTGGGGCTCAGTATTTATCGTGTATAAGATTTCTTTGTAAAAAGTGGGGAGATTTGGGGTGTTTTTGTTTTATTACAATAACTTGTATGACAAATTATTGGTTCATTCTGCTATTTATTTGTTACGGCTCATGCCACTTAATGATAATGTCTATTTAAAAATACTTTACTGGTATTATCTTGCAATATTGTTATTGTGCCAGTGGCATAAAGTAGTTTCAATATTATCATTTACCACAGTATATCTCTGTAGCAATATATATCATGCTTTAAAATGTCATGTCATATCACGACAGGCCTACATGGAGGTACATGCACACACCAAACAGCTGTGAAGTCCTCATTGTGACAGGTCTGCCTTTGGGTACCAGATCACAGAGCAGGGGGCCAGTGGAGCAGGTGGCACTGGGACACAGGGGCCTCGCTAAACCAGCCAGCAGGCCATGCCAGTCTGGAAGCTAGCCCATACCCACCCTCCTTCTTTCCCTGCCCTTATACTGGGAAATACTCCATGTCCTCTCCATAAATAAGAAGCCAGAAAGAACAACAACACATACTTAAACTTAGGGGGGAGAAATTAAAGATGGCAGAATAATTCTACTTTTCACTTCTCACTTTTGTTGTTTTGGAGATATGTGAAATTAGGTGTATACTATCTAGAAACCACTAAAATAGACTGCAAAAAGAGAAGATTAAAAGTAATGGTTTAAAGTGTTGTTTATGACATTCTGTAATTCATTTCACATGTTTAATCTAGAGCCAATCATTTCATTGATCAATTTGGGGCTTTGTCAATCAAGTGGACTACAGGTAAAAGGAGAAATTCAATTTGTCAACTGGACAAAAGTTTATTTGGTCGAATACGTTTCTCAGCTCATCCAAGCTGCTTCTTCAGTTCTGGTCAGACGCTGGTGGACACTGCCTTATATCTGCCTGAAGCGTATCCGAAATGTATTCAACCTAATAAACTTTTGTCCAGTTGACAAATTGAATTTCTCCTTTTACCATGGATTCTACCTGGACGACTGAGGGATTCTACACACAAGTGGACTACAGTTAATTCCCTGTTAGCATGTGGTTTAGAGCAGAGTTCAAACTTTAAAGAATGGTTTAATTGTTGTTTTAATTGTTGGATGTTTCATTGAATATGAATCCATGTTTGAATTTAATGATATTTCTATATCTAGTGTACCCTTTTTATTGTTATATGTGATAGTGCAAAAATAAATAAATAAAAAACAATTAATTGCAAAAGTCTGTTTTAAATGTTTATAAGATTTCTTTATTATTACGAAACATTAAAAAGGAATTTAAACTAATGATAGATCAATACAAGGGAAAAATGTGATAACTGATTTACCTTATTGCCAAGTGACAGTCTTAATCTCTATATCACACATTCTGATCTAAAGCTGTACAATGTAGCTGTGGAACTGTCGCATTCAGCCCATGCCATCATAAAGTATAAAAGACATGCATTTTTCATTAGGAATCACTAAGAACACTGTTGCATATCTAACAGTAGAGTGGCCTTATGTGTGATTCCTATGAAAATTTATAAGTCTGAAGTTTGACCTTGCTCTGCTACCAAAGACATATCAGACTACTTCTTAAAGATTCACAACGCCACAGCAGGCAGTATTTCTAACAGTCCAATTACAGAAATATGTTACCACAGGGAAGACACAGGGGCGTATGTTTGTTCTGGATTGTTTCTGAATTATGCATGGGAGTTCACACTAACAAACAACGGCTGTAAATATGTAATGGGACATGAAGAGAAAGCAGTCTTGGGGATGGAGTATTTAAGGCATTTAAGTGATGCATTGTGGCAGTTACACAGGAGAGAGCATTTAATTCTAGATATGAGATATAATAAAGATGTTTTATTCCTATAAAAGTATAGAACTCATCCAAATCAGGTCAACCGGCAAGGTGGATCAAATGCAACACTTAAAGGCGCACTGTGTAACTTCACCATCTGCTTGTCTCCATGGAGATGTTGTTGCTTTGTCTGGAATGTCCTGGTGTGGCATTAAACATATCCATCTTGCAGTTACTCAATAACATGGGTTTGTATTGACTTAAAAACTTGCATTTTTACTGTGAGTGGGCTCGCTTCTCCACAGATCTCACAAGGAACCTGGACCTATGGTGTCACCTGTTGTCTCTGTAGAGATAAATAAGTGCAATGCCATATTGTGGAACATTCCCAGCTCCATGGAGAGAAGCTGGTAGAAAACATGAAATGTCTTTTGTACCTCTTTGATTGTTTTATTCTTAAACCGTTTTAAACTTGTATTTTATTGTTTGTTTATTTATTTATTTTTGTGTATATATAGTTAGAATGCTAGCTTTGTTTGGAATGTTTTCTTTTTCTGATGTTGTGACGCAATTCAGTATTAGCATGTAATGTTGTCTCCTTCCAAGTCACTAAATCGTGCCTAACCTAATTTTTCTGTGAAACTACATGATGTTTTACACTTTCTCCAAAGCTGATAATAAGATATCTTAATGTTCCCCTGACAAATCTTACAATAAAACAAACTTTCATCATTTTAACTTTTAGTATGACTCTGAAGTAGGGTTGAGTAATATAGCAGAAATGAATCATGATTTTTTTCCCTGTATTGATCAAAATACATGTATTGATGAATATGATATTTGCTTTTTAAACACAACAACTGACTGTGGTCTGGGTCGATTAAGACCCATGAAGATCATTGACAATAACAATTAGAACTGACTGTATCTCTGTTAGGTCTGTCATGATAATTACTATATCGACTTAGCATTCAATATTTGAAAACTGGAACAATACATTTTGGGCTCAATATTTGTTGTGTGTACAATTTCTTTAAAATAGTGGGGACATTTTGGGTATTGTTGATGTAACACAAAAAGATTTGAGCTGTACAGGATTGAAAAAGTAACTTCCATGGCTAATTAAGGGATTATCCTATTTTATTGTTTTTGTGTCAGGGGCTTAAAGTAGTTTCAATATTATTGTTTATTGCACTATATCTCTGTAGCAATATATTGTGCTTCAAAATGTGTTATCACGATAGCTGATCACATGCTCAGCTGTGAGGTAGAGACTGTGTCCATTTGTGAGGGACAGAAGGACACTGGACAAACTGCTCTCCATCATGGACACTCTTGCTCACCCACTGCACCAGACTATAGAGGGACAGAGAAGCTCATTCTCCAACAGGCTCCTACAGCTCCGCTCAAACAGTGAGAGATACAGGACTACATTCATACCATACTCCATACAAATGTACAATAACTCACCCTCATGTAATAGATAACCCTATGTCATGTCAATCATTATTTCATCTTTGCAGTGTTTGTCCTTACGACCTCTTGTATATAGATGAGAGATACATTTGCTATTATATTATATTTTTTGCTATTATTACCATTTGTATATTTGCTCTTTGTTATTATTGTAATATATTGTGGATCAATAAAGTTTATCTAAGTCTAAGGCTTAATTTCTATCTGGATATAAGTTTGATTCATTGCACAACCCTACTCTGAATCTATTAATGTCTCCTCTACTTGCTACCAGTACATACACTACATTCCTCTCATTCACTTCTGTCTCAGGTTTTGACATAGGAGCCTGCCTTGAACAACTTGAAGAGATTGCGTTGCCTGACATCATCCTTAAAATACAGACTGCATCTCCTTATAATCTCTTTACACCATCTTCTCTCCTCTGCCAAATAAAAAGCCTCCTGTACCGCATAGTCCCCTGAATACTGATGGGGCCAGGCCTTTTCATCTCTCCCACTGAGGTGCCCATATGGCTTCATTCTCTATTCAGCACATCTGCCCATGCTGCAAGATCAACTCACTCACTGTTTATTACAAAAATGCAAGGATATGCACAGGTAGCCATTATTCAGCACTTTAGAGTTATAGCTGCTTATAAAGTAATTTGCAATTGGACCTACTAATATACCATACTGTACAGAAGAGTATGAGCAATGGTAGACAAAAGAGATTTAATTTGTTAAGATGATTTATAAACCTGGTCCATGGTGAATTTAATTTTACAACTCTCCCTGTCTGTTTGTATTATGTATGAAACACATACATTTGAATGTCACTATACACAATAAGAATAAGATTAGATACATAGTTTTTAGATTTAACCACATCTTTCTCATCTTAAAATGGCACGTTTCTGTAAAAATAGCACCATTATTAGATCATAAACACAGTGACCTCAAGTTGACGTCTTGAGCGACAGTTTCCACCGATCTTAGGGGACAGGATGACTGGGACACGCTTCCTTCCTGCAAGAGCTGAGTGCACAATATCAGTGTTAACAACATGTATAGTTGCTATGGCATGGTGCAAATAAACACAATGGTTTCAAGTTAATGTCTCTTTTGTTTTTGTAGGTAATCTTTCAATTAATACTGACATACAATAAAGTCTAGCCTATTGTGCGATACTAAAACGTGTTGCTTTGAGTTTTGTTGTTGTCTAGCCAGGCCTGTCACGATAATTACAATATAAACTTATCGTTCAATATATGAAGGCTGGAATATATTTTGGGGCTCAGTATTTATCATGTTTGCAATTTCTCTGTAAATTTTTATGTAAGGTCATGCCTTTTAATGATCTGCCTGGAATGTTCCACAGTAAGATATTTAACAGCTCTACCGTACATTTATTCAATTACAGGTGGTTTTATAACTCAAAAATATCTAGAAAAACAGGCCTTCTGACTGTGAGCGGGGTTGCCTCTCCACAGATCTGACCTCTACCATACTGTGAAATATTCCAGACACAGAAATAACATTTCCATGGAGAAAAGCATTTGATAGACCTTTCATCAGAAAAGTTACACAATGGGGTTATCTTTGTGTTAATGGCATGAGGTAGATTCAGTATTATTGTGTATCACCACATTTCTCTGTAGCAATATATCATGCTTCAAATGTTGTTATCATAACAGACATATATCTAGCTATTAAATAGATTAATTGTTTATTTGTCTACATTTCTAAGCAACCAAGACACCTGCTGGTGCACTCCATATAGTCCATTAAACTTAAACTCACTAAAGAAACCCATTATTTGTGATTTATGTTTGGTTAACACAAGAATAAGGCACATTTTTCATCAACTAAATTCATTTCTGTCCATTCAATACTTAATTATCTGGACCTGAGATGCTATTGACCTGAAAGTGTATGAGCAGTGCTGTGCTATTGATCCCAGTGTTTCTATCATGACTCTTTCTAAATGATCCAAGGCGGCCAAGCCCATACACACTGTTCATGCTTCACCTCTCCAGCCCGCTCTCATAACACAAGAGCTGCTTACTCCACACTTTGAGTAATGGCATCTTCACAGGGGGCTGATGATGACAATGTCTTGGGACCACTGCTGCAAATGACTCCTTATCTGTAATAGGCCTATGACACAGCAAAAGCAATGTTAACTATAAGTGTATGTATCTATCTAAGTAGATGGAGACAACACTATGATGAATTTTGTTGTTTACATCGTTGTCCAGTTCAGACACACTATAGGCTGAGGTTTTAGTATGAATAACAACATGGTTTGACAAATAATTCATATCCTGCATGTTGTATACAATGAAGGAGGTATTTGCAAAGATGTTGTAACTACACAAAAATGTCAAACTCAATTACTGAAAAGACCACATTAATAATATGATATATATATATGGTCCTATTTATGTAGCTTCTTTCAGGATTTGTACTTCAAGTTCAAATTATTGTATTACTGTATTTATTTTAATTAATTTTCAACACATATTCCATAATCATATTAATGCACTTTTATTTAGCCTTTCACTAGTATAAATAGACTAACTTTAACAACAACATTTTAACTTTTTTAAAAATGTATTTCTTTGACGTGATTGTAGCAGTGAGTTGGATTTCAGTTTCAGGCCAAGTCCCTTACGCTCTATACTCCTTTACTCTTTCCTGGAAATAACAAAAGAGGAATGTTTAAAAATATGTAGATCTCCTCAACTGCAAGACAAAGTGATACGGATGATGAATTTGAATTTGAAAAAGCCCAGGCAAACTAAGAAGAACACTATTTGAAAGATGGGAGTGGGTGAATCAGCAGCTAAGTGCTAAAAGCTGTAGGTTAGCTCTCTCTAAGGAACAGCTAAACACACACACGCACACGCATACACACGTACACACACACACATTATAGTCAGTGACCTTCTGAGTGACAGCTAAAGAGATTCCTGGAGCGTGTCAGAAAGTAGCCGCAGACAGCCGGAGCATAGGAGAGCCATAAGGAAGGCCCCAGGCTTTGACATGAGACAGAGACCAGGCATACCAGCTATACACAAGGGCCCTGACATAATAGATACATGCAAGCAGCTAATCACAGTATTGATACACATGTCAGCCTCAGCAGTGAAAGCGATACAGGGAACTGAGACAGTACTGCCAATAAAACCGCAAGATTAGCTTAACCTGGTAATATGAATTCATTACAACTGTAGAGAGACGTTTTCATCAACATCAGTGTTTAAATTTGTTGAAAAAGAAAAAGACTGAAAGAAAACATTCATATAATGCAAATGATAAAACAAGTGTGAATGTATTACACAGTGAAATATGCAGAGTAAATTTATGTATGGTGAACTATATGCAGCAAGCTATACAGTGGGCCGACTTCCTGTCATCTCTCATCATTCATAATTTACAAAGCCATTTATCACATGCACAAACCAAAGTATGGATTCCAAAACGCTAGAATAACCCTCAAACAGGAGCTGAGTATTTTCTGAGTAAAAAATACACAGCGAGCTGCATGGGCGGAGGGCGTTACTGCGCTGCCTTAAAACTGAGCTATCCATCAGTGTCAGTGGTAGTGCAGTCTGGAGCGAGGAGGAGGAGTGCTGGCATTTTCTGTACCCTTGATCACAAAGGAGAAGAGCTAAGGATGCATCAATGAGTCATAATGGCTATTTATCACCCGAGCATCTGCATGGCCTTGAGGACAGTGTGTGGTCCCATCCACTGCTTAAGTCACATGGTACCAAAGGGGACTTTCTGAAGCTTTTGTATTGATTACTTTGTTGATAACACTCCATTTAGGAAAAAGTCTGTCACAGTGTATGGCTGATCCCATTTCCAAGAGCACATAAATATGCCAAATAAATATGCTGATTTATAAAGACTAGGATATTGGAAGACGGCTGCAGATTGACTTGAACTTTACTGTTTAGGATTTCCATTGCCATAGTTTGTTTCTATTCAGTTGATGATACAATGAAAAGACTAAATTGTGAGTAAACACCATCATTTTTGCCATATCACCTTCAGTCTTATAGTTGGGTTACAAAGTGGAAAAATTATGACTAACCAAAAAATATCAATTGCTTAAGCCCCAGACCACTTTTCCCTCCTTTCTTGAGTCTCAGCACGACTCTCTAAAACAGGCCTGCAGTTTCCAGCTGACCCTCATCCTGTTTCTACAGCCTGTTGCCATGGCAATTAGCCTTGGCAGCCCCGGACTGTGGAGTGTGTGTGTGTGTTTCTGCGACTGCAGATGGGAAATGTCACTGGTGTGTGTGCAGGGCTTAGGCTCGTGTTATGACTGTGAGCCATGTGGAGGGGCACCAAACACTCAGCACCAGCAGCCTCTTGGGACATTCAGCTTATTATCTCCATCTTATTTGTCCATGCCTCTTTTTGGTTTTTCACTTAGGAAAGATAGACTACCACTATAGTTTGGCTGCCCACAAATGACAAGATTAAAAACTAGGGTTCTCAACTTTCTTAACGTAATTAGGGGTGAGCAATATCAACAACAAAGAATATCATCTCTGTAGAACTATTCAGAGAATGCATCAGGAATGTGCTCCATGTGCCTGTAAAGGTCTTGGTTGAGGTTCAGTTGAAGCCAAAAAGGTGAATGGACCATACATTTAACCACAAAAGGGCAGAAATATTGTTTATTTGGGGGATTACACTAGACGTTTAATTTTTTAAAATAATTTTGGATAGTTTTATTTATGGAGGATATACTTTTGCATACTTACTGTCCATTACGCCTCTGGAGTGTGGGGCAGCAACGCAGTCTCTCAATCTATAATTTCAAATTGCTGTGCGGCGTCTGCAACTAATCATAAAGCATTTATTAATCAGCAACATAGAAGAAAGAGTGATAGTTTAAAACTCAAGTACCCCAGCTTTAATACAGTTTCAGTTTTTCACTTGCACCTCTCCTGTTTAATGGTGGTTAATGGGCTAAGTGCAGGCTGACATAAATAATTCGTAGGCTGCTGTTGCTGGCTGCTGGTCTGAAATGTTCAACTGATTTCTTATATACAAAATGAAGAGACTGTTGTTTACACGCACATATACGATAAAGTATGTATGGCAATACCACAATGCATTCATTTGTCATAGCACTGAAATGACATCTTGTTAAGGTATGCAGTCCAACTACAGTTTCTCTCTTTATGTGTAAATGTCTAAAGCAATGACCCTTAAACCTAAGCTTGTACGGATTCTTATCAAACACAGTTGATATGGGCCTCTCCAGCTCCCCTCGCCTTAGGTCAGCCATGCCAGAGCAGATACACACATCAGACTAGAGCCAGTAGGACAGCGACCTCCCCCAGGGACCCTTGCCCAGCCATACAGTCTTCTAGCACTTCAGATGTAAGCTATCAAATGGATAACATGGAGAAAACTCCCACACTATCAGATCAAAAGAAAGCTTATGGACCATGCAAGATAGGATTATGTGCAAGTGCGAGTGAAGTTCTTTATCCTAAAACTCATTACGCCTCCTGTAAACAAATCTTTCATTCGTTGGTGTGTAACGCGCTGTGCTGACGGCAGTATGTATAGGTAGCATAAACCTGCAGCTCAATAACCCTGATGCACAATAGCACAAACTTTACAAAGTGTGACAAGGGGCTTATACTGTGCAGGCTTGTTTAGGATGTGAGAGACAGTAAAGACTGCATGGATGCGGCTAAGCTTTCAAAGCACAAAATATAACATGCAGCCAAGGGCACTTTAGGTCAATGCACAAAAATCATTAAGCATTTGGTATAAATAACTACAACAGAATATATAAAGCGGTCCCTCAGAGTTGAAGATGATGTGAAATGTACAACAGTCCAGTATGCTGTGTAATGGTGTTCCAGGGAACTCCAGTGATTAGTGGAGGGTTTCATACACAGCTGTAACAGCTGTCGACAGCCCAGCCACATCCAGTGTGCGCACCTCTTTACACAGTCAGCCACTTGAGTACTCTCCTTTTCAGCACTGATCCCCCTGACTTTGCACAGTATGGTTCAATGCTATAAGTGAATACTGATACAGAGTCTAGACAAAAATACAGTTGGTATTTAATTTCTCCCCAAAACAGCTGTATACAAAATAGGGCTGGGCCATCTGAAATCTCTTATGGTATATCATTATATTTTTCTGGAACAACAAAATTTGACTATCACAGTATGCATAGTGCTCAGTGCAGCTGAATGCCAGGAGGCTCTGCAAGTTGCTACAAAGACTAATCAAGACAGAATTTGTGGTGTGAAACTATAGACATAAATAGCCTACAACACAGTGTCACTAGCAACTAGACATAGTTACCCTATTCTATATATTCTTAGACTAGTATAACAAATGTTGTAATCCACTGCCAGTTTATAAAAACAGCGCCTTCTGTTGTTTTTAGTCATTTGATAATTACCACATTATTACACTTATAGGTCCTATTAAACTTAAAATAAATTAAAATTGGAAAACTCAATACTGAGTATGCTAAAACAGATCCAGAAAAAAAATTCTGTCTTAACTCCTCATTTTCTAACACTATGCACAGGGAATATGGACTGCTGTTTTGAAGAACTATAAGGCATCTGAGCAACTCACCACAGCCCTAGGCAGCATCTGTACAGTGTGTTGACGGGCAGCACATTTGAGCTGCTACAGCTCATGCAGAGCAGTGAAAGGCAAGTGTAAATATTAATGGAGATGTTGGTGTGAGTCACCTACAGCGGATGTTACACCCCCCGCAGTGCACGAAGAAGAAAAAAAGCATGAGCAAAACGCACACTTCATGAATCACACACTTAAGAATCTAATCAATGTAAAAACTGTTGATCAATAATTATAAAGTGAAGAGGGATAATGAGAAATCGATTACATGAATGATAGCTACCACAAGCGTCTGCTATAGTTTTCTGGGTTTTCTCATGTGAAACTCTTTTGTTGCCTCATTAAAAATATACAATGCCATGACAGACAGATTATGGGTAATCAATATTATTTGCAGTGATAAAAACAGTTGGTTGGCAGCAGACTGCAGCAGGAGTCTGGTGATGTTCAAAATGAGACCAGGCCGAGATGGGAAGATGTGATGATAGAATTATTAATAACATTTATCATTTCAGTTCAGGAGATTAGCAGGATCTGCTTAATTGGTATGTTCCACAAAGCACTGGGGGGGTCAGAATATACTACACACCTAGCCTTCATCTTCTCAGCTGTTAACTATGAAAAGGTCATGAGGTGAAATCTGAAGGGAAGCTTCAAGATTGTAAAGACTGCACATTTCAATCAAAATATAAGACATTAAAGCAAACCGTGTAGTTTTTTGCAGTACAGTTTTTCATGCAAGTTTAATAAAACAGGCCTACCAGTTTTATTACTCTTTAACAATGCAGAAGCTAATGTTAGTGCCTATCACATCCTTTAGCACACATCAGCATGCAAACAGCTTTTATGATCCACTGTAATAAAAGCCATTTGTTGTTTTAAAAGTGAATGGGATCTGTCCCGGCTGCCTCTTTGTGATTCTGTCAGGATTAGTTGGATAATAGTGCCTCCTCTGAAGAGATCACCGCGTGCAGGTGCCATTATTTTGAGCAGCACAAAAGAAAGACACATCTTTCCCGGGAAACTGTGCCAAAAATAGCAGCTTTGGAGTGAGAAAAAACACAGATAAACAGACATTTGACCTCACATGTTGCCATAAGAACCGCCTGAAGAGGGCTGTCACAGTTACTTGGAGTTTGAGTAATGAACAACTGCAATGCAATCACTAGCTTGTGGTCAGTCTTTAGTAGCAATCTGGATACAATGGTAAGCTGACAGCACTGTGCAATCAGTGGTCTCATTCACAAAAAAATGGTCATTTATGTACTTTAATATAGATGCCCATTAAGTAGGACATCTATGTAAAACGAAATAAGAATCACACATCTCTTCTTTTTCCCTGCAGAATCATAAACCAATAAAACCTAAATGAACACTGAAAATGCCACACAAATAGAAGAAAGACTCATTCACCAATAAGAGGCATACTGGACTAAACTGAAGTGAAATTATAACAACCCCAGCCAAAATCCATGGATGTTACCCAAGTGATTTACACAGTTTGAGTTGAGACAGTAGAGGTATTTTCATGGCACTAGAGAACAACTCTCCTGACAGCCAGCTCCTTCAGCCGATGCCAAATCCACTAGGACAGGATGAATCTCAGAGAAGTCAATGCGTCAGAGGAAGAAAAGGAGGATAAAAGTTTAACTAGGCTCAATTTGTCTTCCTCATGAAAAAAGATGCTTGTGCAGGAGTACCTCATTAATCTAAAATGGTGAGAAATGCCAGTCCATAAATCATAAGTTGTTGGAATGTAAACAAAATGCATGTTTAGTTACTGCATCGTTTTCCAGGACAAAATCTTGTAAACTGGAGCAAACGCAGACTGCCTCCCAAACTGTTGTGGATTACTTCACAAGTGAACACACAAAATGTACTGTATACATGTTAGGACAGTGATACCAGAACTAAGGTTGGGTGACTTTTTTAGAGCCAAGATATATGATTCTTGCAGTTAGTATATTTATACTAGTTTATAAGTGCTTTTCAGAACTCTGTGACCAGTGTGAAATTTTGCCGTGACTAGCATGCTAACATACTTCCTGATTATCAGACAATAAAATATTCTGTAATTGATGCAGACAGCACACACCGGATACATTAAATTCAATTAAACAGAAAAGTACTGAGTCAAGAAATGACAATATCACTAAAATGCATATCATCACAGAGCTCAGATCACGATTCCATTTTATTGCCATGTCTCCTGGCTCAATGCCATTTAAAAGGCAAGAAAACAAGAGAGAGATCTATAACCTTTAGACATGATAAACATTAACACAGAAAAATAGAACATACAGATTTAAAACAGGGGTCTAGGGGTCTGGACTGACCCAGAACAAAACCAGGCTAATCAAAGACTAAATCAAGTTTAATCAGTTGGCACAATTATCAAGGTCTATCTGGAGCAGGTGTCAGAAAGAGGAATATAAAAGTGTAGGCAAATGTCTGTTAGAGAAAGGAGCACTTCTATTAAATTGTATGGCAATTCTCTCAGGTTCAGTACAAGGTTAAAAGAAGGGGACACACACTCTGCAAAGCTCTGCGACTGAATGAAGCAACAAAGAACACAGATAAAGCCACATACTACAAGTGTAAGAGCATATTGTTTAATTCATAACGTATTTAAAGCAGTCAACATTCTTGATCATTTCTAATATAATGCTTAAAGTCCCGGTGTTGACCTTGGCCAATGGAAATGTCCCTCTCTTTAGAGACACACCAGGGACAATGACTATGCTATATAGAAAATATTCTGTGGGATAGCAGATGCACATAAAATGCTGTTTATGATTCAGATAATGCCACTGTTGTTATATGCAATCCCTACTAACCTTGACATTGTAATTATAGATTAGGGCTGCACAAAATATTGCAAATTGAAAGGTGTGAGTAGATGTTATCTGTTTCACTAGAAACTATATTTCTGTATTCTTTGTTCTGTATTTTAATGCTTTGTGCTGCTGCAAAATGAATTATGGACAGATTTAAGAAGGCAGATGAACTGATACTTGGCATTCTGATTCTTTAACCTGTAGCAGTTTGTTACTCCATCTGGTTATATGGGCTGTTCTGGATCAGCTGCATTGTTCGTTTTGCTATATTCAAGCAGAAACACTGTGCTAATTACTTACTACTTAAAACTGTAGCAAGAACAGTTTTAAAAGACACATTGTTTAGTGAAAGCACCTTTAAAGGTGCACTATGTCACTTCGGTGGATGGTGTGCGATCTGCTTTCTCCATGAATATGTTAATGATTTACCCAGAATGTTCCACAGCATGGCATTAAGCTTGTCTGTCTCTATGGGGCCACATTACCTTCAGGTCTGTGAAGAGGTGAGTCCCCCAACAGGAAGAATGCATGTTTTTCAAAGCATTTTTATTTTTAAATGCAAGGTGGATATGTTTGACGCTATACTGTGGAACATTCCAGACAAAACAATATAATCTCCATGGAGACAAGCAGGTGGCAGATCCTCAACCAGAAAAGTTGCATAGTGAACCTTTAAATTGTCCTTTAAAGTCCTACAGGCAATAGCTTTAACTACACAGCCAGGTTTAAAAATAATTTAGGCCTACCTTTAAGCTGATCTGCCACCACACTTTGACCCAGCCTCTCTATGACATGCCCATCTTCACACTGATAACGATCATCCAGGAAGTTTGCAGTGGCTTGAGACAGGTGAACTTTCCCAGCTACACCCAGTTGCTCCATCAGATTGGCCAAGTTAACGTCATTGGACCAAACATCAAACTTGAAGCGTTTCATGCCGAGAATACCGCACAGAACAGTTCCTGTGTGAACGCCCACCCTCATGTTAACCATCTCCTTCTTTTCTTGGCAAAACTGCTCAATGGCTTGGATCATGCCAAGCCCCATTTCTACACAACAGTAGGCATGATCTGGTCTAGGCTCAGGACACCCAGCTACACAGTAGTAACAGTCCCCCAGAGTACTTATCTTTTCACAGCCAGTCAGTTCGCAAAGCCGATCGAAACGCCCAAATAAGTCATTTAATAGTCCCACCAGGGCGTGTGCAGACTTGTTGGCAGACATTTTGGTAAAGCCAACAATATCTGCAAAAAGAATACTGACAGGTTCCATTCGTTTCATGTTAAAAGGCCTGAATATGATTTGACCACGGGGGATAGAGGTCTTTTTGTGTTTGTAGTTCTTCGGACTTGATAGAGCTGCTGCTGCACCACTGGTTGAGTACCGTTTCACTGAATGGTCACCAATTTCTTCATCGCCTTGTTTCATTAGTTCATCAGCCACAATCCTGGGCATAACAGAGTGGATCATCCTCTCCTTTAAGGCTTTCTCCACCTCCAGATCTTTCCCATGCATGATTGCCTGTCCCACCTTGAGGAATGTGCTGCGTGAGCGCACTTCTGACATGATGAACAAATGGATGCCTATTGCATGAGCACAGAGATGGAGCAGGGCTTTGGCAGGCCCTAGCCATCGTAACGTGTCCCAGTCTGAAGAAGAGGACAGGCTCCAGGACCCCCCTGTTTGGGTGAGGTGAAACCAGCCCAAACTCTCAAACATAACAGAGTAGAGTAAGCCTAGCATGAGAGAGGCATAAAGGCGGACGTGGAGAACGCTGTAGAGCAGAAGGAGCACTTCAATGCACAGTGAAAATGTACCAACAGGAGAGAGGCAAGGTGACCAGCTGTCCTCCCCTAACTGCTTTTCATATGACACATTGTACACAGGGCCCATACCACTTTGCTCGTCTTGTTCTAATGTGCCAGTGGGAGTTTCTGGGTCCCTAAAACCTGCTGTCTGGCTCTGCGGCACCAAGGTGAGGATGAACGTGACAAAAATGAGTAGGAGAGAGGCCTGATTGTAGCAGCGATTATAGAGCTTGGTGAATGTTAGAAGGAAAAGGAGCAGGCAGAAAAAGAGAAATGATGCAGTAGGAAGGAGAAAGGCAGCTCTATTACAGCGGGATGGCTGAACAGCAAAGTACACTCCCCAGAGGACAGTGGCAGACATCAGGTAAAAGAGCACATAACGAAATCTCCTTTTGGTCTGAGGGAAGCACCGCTCACGACAGGCCTCCTCCAGAATAGAGGAGTCAAATTTAGGGTTCCAGAATTGTCCTGCAGATCGCTCAAAAAGCTGAGGCATTTTCTTCGGCACACGAAAGTTCTTGGCTGCAGGTCTTCTGGCCCCCGACTCCCCCGAGCTGCAGCTGGAGGAGATGCTGTATTTACAGTGTTTGGACCCCCCCATAAAGCCCCCTGCAAAGGATCCCAGTGGCCCGCCTCCGTGCTTGTGTCTGATACTGCTGCCAATTCGCACTGAGATTCCTCCATCTCCACTCGAGTCACAACACACTTCTGTGTTGTGAGGCAGCAGCTGCTGATGTTGGGGGGAAGCCATATTGACTTCAATTGACAGTTTTTTCTCTTAAAGGGAGAGTAAAGAAGAAGAAAAAAAAAAACAGTGTAATAAAAAATAATAACTTAGAAGTAGCTATTATGGTGTGGCTGAGGTAATTTTCCAAAAACGTGAGTTGTTCATTACTGCCTCAGGTGACGTCAGTCCTGCATTCTTTTAGGTTTTTAGGTTCTTGGCTTTTTTGACGCACTTAAGATGGTAAAGTTCACTCTGTGTCTGCACAGTCTCTGTCCTCAGTTGCACACCAGTGGTTCCACTCATTGTTAGACATTGCATAAAGCCAGCATTAGGAAACGGTTTGTTGGTTCCAAAATGCCAATGTCAGCCAATAAAATATGTCCAGTGTAAACGAGGTTTAAGTCTGTTCTCCAAATTAAAACTTCTTGTGTCAAACAGGGTGGGTGTATGACCTATGACTGTACATTTTCATTTTCTCACTTTACAGTTGCTCACCACGACACCAGAATCGCAATTTAGACCCTCAGGGGCGTAAAATTCTGTAGCTGATACCAGTAAACACGCTCACCTATGATTACGCTCCATCCTTAAAGCTTTGGTATCAACAAGCATTAAAATAGCCCCTATTGATAATCCAAGTATCCACATCATGACTGCTCCTGGCAGCAGGAGCAATCTTCAAAAAAATAAACTAGGGTCCGGCCCGTGTTGTCCAAGGAAGTAAAGTTTCCCCACAGCAGCTTGGTCCCTCTGGAAATGTCAGTCGTCGAAAAGCCAATGGAGAGAATGGCTAATTAAAACAGTTTCTCTGCTGCGCTTCCAGAACACAGTCCGCTGCTCGAAACGGTGCTTTTCAGTCAGGATCTCTCTCAGTTCAAGATTTTGAAATACAGCATACAAACGCAATAAACTGCATACTTTGAATGACAAAAAATAAGTCGCTACTTGTTTTCATTCCGTGCACGGTCCACGTTAAGAAAATATGTAATTTTTCCTAATCAGCGCAAGATTCGCGTGTTGCATGTATATTTCTTGCTTGAAGGTAGTGGACCCCTATCCGATACGGGCGCGGCGGATATCGCAGTCTGCCGCCGCCACCATCTTCTGTGTTTTCTGATGGGCACCCAGCCGCGTGAAATGAGCGTGTGCCTGTGAGGTGGGGATGATTTATGTCAAGAGCGACGTGGTACCAAGCGCATCCTGGATGTGTCAAAATAAAAGTCATGCAGGGAATAGCCGAATCCATCTGTGTGCTCAGCGCGCACCAAATTGTTTAAAAAGGCAAATCTATAGCCTATGCTTTCAATTTCTTTTACGTAGTCTACTTGGCTCTAGTAAGCCAACCAATGTGAAAGCGTGACCAATTAATCCATGTGATTGTTGTCTGTCACCAGCTCAAAATCAAGACTCCTTTGTCAAGATTCTAAAATGGCTCGAATAACTTGACTTAACTTGACGCAATATCAGCTAAACCATTATAAAACATGTAGGCCTAGGTCGAATTAGCGAAATAGCGAGTATATTAATACAAATAGACCCGGATCAGCAGACTAGAAATTTTTAGGCTATGGATTGAACTGTGCTGCACGCACTCAACACAAAATCAATAACCATCAATAAAATTTCATGTCAATCAGCAATCTTTATTCGGAAATCTTTTTCAAGCTTCAAAAATAATAATTTAAGTGTTATTTTACAACCAATTCACATAAAATTTAAAAAGCATCTAAAATATACCAACATGGCAACCACCCCGAAAAACCTGGACCATCACATACAAATGATAAAACAGTATTTATTAGGGTCCATGTACGGCCCCATTGGAGTTAGTTTTCTGTTCATCTTGCACTTTTACACAGCACTCTCTAGTGGCCAACATTTGTATAGAAGCACCACGTGGAGCACACACATTCAGACAATAACAGTGAGCAGGCTTGAATTTGTTGAAAAGGGCGACTCTCAGCAAGGGGATAAGGAAGGTAATTTCTACCTACCCGTTAATATTATCTTATCGATAATGTCCACATGCCATGTCATGATTCTGCTGAATATTTTGAGGTAGGTTTAAAAAGCCATAGGCATATAGCATCTGCATCAGGTGGAGTAAGGTCAGCGTTTATCCTCTCGCCACAGAGGTCAGGGGCCAACTCCAAAATCCACAAGAGGGATCATTTAACAAATTTAAAAAAGATTGGAATAATACACATTTTCTTCTCTGCTTAAGTACAAAATTAAGCTTTACATGTGCAATTTAACAAATAAACACAGACACATTCTTCCATGTTATTTATGTGGTCATTCAGCTTTCAGAAAGCTTAAGGCAATGAAAAAAATAACACAGTACTGAATGGAAGTAGTAGACAAAAACAGTAACAACAGATGAAGCAGAACAAGCCCTCAGATTAAGCCTTGGCCCCTGACCTCTGCTTACAACAATGTGAAGAATGTCAACAATCCATTAGCGTCATTATATATATATATATATATATATATATATATATATATATATATATATATATATATATATATATATATATATATATATAAAATTTGTGTGTGTGTGTGTGTGTGTGTGTGTGAAATAGAACGATAGCACAGTCAATGGTGCTCACCAGTAATCTTATTTACTGAAATGTTCCTAACAAAATATCTGCTTTAGTGCAGTTGTCACATATTTCAACAACCACTTTTCCTGCTTAATTCACATAAAAGGGAACTGGTATCACTCAAATTCCATTTATCTGTTTTCTATTTTGCTATTCTATTTTTCCCAAACCCGGGTCGTGAACAGTCCAGTCCAGTTGAGTTTTTTTAAATTATTATTATTTTTTATTCAGTGGTGTTCCATTTCTTGTCAGCACTTGTGCCCTTAAGCTGCCTTTTCACTCCTCCTACTGTCTAACTCCATTCGTACTCTATTGTATATTCTCATTCATAAAAACACAAATCCATTCTTTGTCCCCTTAAGCACTCAGGTATCCTAAAAAGACCAGGCTTATAGTAGCACCCCTTTCTTCAACTCACTTCCCACTCACACTCATCAGTTTTCCTCAGTTTTTTCGATAGCGGTTCTTTGGCTTTTCTCCACAGCCTGTAGCTTCACAGGAGGATAGGCCAGGCTGCTTGCCAGAGTTAATGCTGCTCAGAAGAGCAGGTAGCTCATTGGTGATGGCCTTCTCTATTTTGTCCAGCAAACAGCCCCCGATGTAGGAGCATTGAGTGGACAAAGGCTTAAAGCTGGCAATGGGGTTGATACCAAAGAAGTCACGATACGCATCACGGTTCGGCAGGTCAAACTTGCTGACATTGGTCTTGGCTAATATGGACTTGAAAATGAAGAATTTGTCAGGGTCATCCACAATCTCCTGAAAGACTAGCTCAGGGTCACTGAAGAAGCTCATCTTGTCTTTAAAGGTTTGAACATATCGGTCAACCAACAGACTGTGGATGCGCACTCGAATGGCATGTTGGCGGATGAAGGCAATTTTGTTCTCCAAGCGGTTCTCGATGACCTGGTTGAGGTCCTCGAGGAGGGAGATCTCCTCCCGCTTAAAGAGGTCTCTGCTGGTGTCAGGAGCATAGTCGTATGGCCAGAAGGAGCTGACGTAGACACGAGGAGGTTCAGTCACATTGATGAGGGGTGCCAAGCTCCAAAAGAGTGCTCCATAGACCCTCATCAGATCCTGGGTGGCCAGGTGGTCAGCCTTGTTCAGGATGATGCGAATCTGAGACTCACGTCCCTTCAGCTGCCTAAAAAGCATCTCCAACTCCAGGCCCACGTCCAGTTTAGTGGGGTCAAACACCACAAAAATCAGATCAGCACGGTCAATGAACCACTGGCAGACATCGTTGAAAGGGTAGCCTGAATGGGAAAAGTAAATTAATTTCTTGTTTAAAATTAATGGATTTTTCCTTATTGCACAAGCAATATCTCACCTCTTTCCTGCTGCTTGCGGTTCTCAATGATTCCTGGTGTGTCCACAAAAGTCACACGCTCTAGCAGTTTGTGGGGCATCTCAATACCAATGAGTTTCTCCAGGAAATTCTGCCCAAACTTCTCAAGGGGGGAGAAGGAGCGGGAGCTGTCTGCAGCCATCACAATACCCTCCACTGACCGGATCTTCTCTCCATGCATAATGACAGTAAACTCAGATGTAGTGGGCTCGGCTCCTATCAAGATAAATGAGGGGACATCTTCAGACATTCTGCAGACCCTTTGGTACCTGAGTTAAATAAGGTGACTAAGCTGAACACATTGTACCTGTGTAGAGCTGATACTGGCTTTCATGTAAACCCAGGAGGTAGTTGATCATGGAGGACTTTCCTACACTCCAGGGTCCCAGGAACAGCACCATTGGCTTGGATGTAATCTCTCCATCTGCACAGGCAAAACAAAAAGTACATTTTTGTGTTGTATTGGCCTGTTGACTTTAAACTCATTTATTAACAACAAACCACAAAGAGATGAAGCAGCCAGGCACATTTAATCAAAGTGTAATCTCAAAGCATCCAGGCATAAAGAGAGACTGTGACTCTTGAAAGCAAGCAGATGGGTGCTGGCTGGCATTAGAGCTTTATGAGCTTTTTGTACATGGCAGAGATAGTTTCTCAAAAAGCAATGAACAAAACACATAAAAATACATAGGATAGACCCGGTAATGCAGTGCTTGTTTTTGCTAGAGTCAGAAAAGCACATGCTCCCCACTCTATACAGTAATTATTTGTACAATCATTTCTTCCCTTTATTTCATTCAGAGCTCTTTCTATTGTGACCTGATTTCTATATAAAATTAATGGATGTTGAGAGTAAAGAGTAGTGCGTTTGCAGGGACATGATGTATTAAGACAAATGAAGGGGGAAGGAAAAGACAGAGCATTCCCAGCTTTGCCATGCACAAAGGGAAGCCCACACCCACCTGTGGCCTGGTCGCCTAGGGTTCGTCCAGGATAGGCTGTTAGATGAGGGGAACAGTTTGTGAAGGACAGGGATGACCACAGTGACAGTGCAACGTGAAGGGTGCTATCACAAAGTGTATGAAAGAATTCCATATTTGACCCCACATATCAAACATGGACGAGTGAATGTGTGAAAGCCATTGTGATGGTGGGGAGCACAATTAATACAGAAATGTGTCAAATATAGAAAAATATATTTACTGGGTGACTGTACTTAGTTTAGTGTAAGTGCTATTTTAAAACAAAGTAAGTGTATTAATAAACTGATAAACTAATACATTGATAAACCAGATTACTTATAGTATATAGTATCTTCAAACATCATCAAGCTTGACTTTCAAAATACTAGTGACAATATTTTGATGTCATCAATACATTGATGAATTGTTTTGGATCTTACTTTTGAGATAATAAAGGGAGAGAAATTGTTCAAATGAAAATATGCTTGCTTGCACATGAACTTCTTCACAAAGCATCCCACACAGATATAACTGCTCAGCAGACGTCTGTGAGCACATCGGTCATACCTGAGATCTCATGCTGCCTCAGCTCGTTGTACTTGTAGGCCTGCTCCATGGGTTTGATGGAAGTGTGGTAGATCTTTCTCAACTGTTGTAGAGCCGCTGCAATTGCAATGACAATAGAAGGTTAGGTTTGGCATTGAGACAATACAATGCTTATGTGTTTGTAGACATAAGTTGAAAATAATGTGACTTTTTCACCTGCATAGTCTTTTGCTTTCTCCTCAGTTGCAAGTCTGAGTGTTTCATCTATGTGAGATCTGTCCCTGAGAGGCTCAGTGGTGACGTCCTCCCCTTCTGAAAACAAAGGTAAAAATACATTTACTACTTTACACATGTGTAGTACATACTGTAGTTTTAGCACTCTGAGCAGTTGTCAGTCACATTTAAATGTATGAGCTGCACAAAGTGTGGTGATTACTCTAATAAGAGTGTCATGGACAAATATGAAAGTATCATATTACTTCAGTCACAGCTGTTAATGCTGTCACTCTTTATTTAGAAAGACAGGGACAAAAATAAATACACACAGAGCTGTGTTTGGCCTCACCATGGCTCTGATAACAGATGAAAGCCACAGGGACTTCCCTGCTGCAGTACAGTATGGATGCAAAGCTGGACTCATTGTTCCCAACACTAATGCACACGGCCAGTGTACAATCCTCTGTCTTTACTCCTCTATATTTACTCCATTATCACAGAGGTATTCCATGGTGCGACTTGTCCACATGTCCCCCAGGCCCAGCTCCAACCAAAAGCGTAACTGCCTCAGACCTGAGCAGAGCAGTGAGGTGAAAATAAAGGCTGTGTCCACACTTCCAGCCCTGCTGTAGCTTCTGCTGGCACATGTCCAAAGTTTTAACTGATCATGTTTACTAAAAACAATAGCTCTGTAGTTTTATATTTTGTGTTAATTGATGTTTTTTTTATCATTTAAAGTAAACTGGATGAAATAATTATGTTATTTCTCTGACCATGTGCACAGTTATCTCATATTTCATCAAATAACGTTTAGAGTGTAAGTTTATCATTATCAAGTTCACTATGAGCCTATAGGAATCTACTTGGGCAAGTGTCTCATTGTATACATTTTGCTCCTCAGAGATATTTGTCATGGGACTTAATATGAAATGTTGAACAAAGTCACACAACTTAAAGCAATACTTTAGACTTTACATTGAGCTAGACTAGATACAGCAATATACAATACAGCACCTTGTTCCCTGATGGTGTAATCAGATTCAAGCTTCTGAGATTTCTCAGAGTGGAGCTGAGTCTTTTAAACACTGCCCACATGAGCGGCCCTAAGTGTTGTTAACTTGTTAACACCCTCTGGTGCGCTGGGCAGCACACCACAGGAATCACAGCTTGTTTTGCCTACACAAGGCGTGTCTTGCATCAACACTCAAAATTAACCCTGCAGGCGCCAGGAGAGTTGAACCCATGACATCTGAGGCTTGGACCATGTATCCACAAAGTCCGTTGCCCCACAACACTAGTTGGTTCAAAGAAACACTCCGCTTATAAACTACATCCAGTGTGAATGAGGGAGATTTGAGTAGAGCAGGCCTCAGTGTCTGGGCTGTGTAGTATCAACATCCAACTCCAGTGGTTCATGATGACATCACAGCTGAAGGAGGATATATAATCATAGTACCTTACAACATAGAGGTTACAAATGTTGTACCCTTTGTACTGTGTTTTATATTATAAGTGTTCTTTATTCTGTGAGCTCACAGTGTACACTTGAGTGTGCTAGATCATGTTCTGTTGTCAGCACTGGAAGGTGATTGAATTAAAGCGAACATGAGGAGAGGAGAGGGAAGCCCCAGGATATTAGTTGAGCTTTGTGTCAAACTTAGGGGTTCCTCTGGAAGGCTTCGTAAAGGGCATCACATATTATTTTAGCTGCACAAGATATTTTGATAAACTCAAATATTTTCACAGTTTTGACAACTTACTAAAATATTTCCATTGGTCATTAATGTTAATTATCATATCATTGCGCTTCATCATCCTTACTCCACCATAATAAAGTCAAGTCAAGTTTTTTTTAGCAATAATAAAAGCTTTAAAGACAGATTTCACCTGTTATTGCCATGTGTTGTTGATGGTTTACCTAGCAAAAACCCAAAAGAAGTCAATGCACTTGTGATACAAGTCAACCAAAAGCGGCGACAACAGGAGAGCAGTGGAATGTGTGTTTTCTGTCACAAATAGAGGTGTGAGGCGGGTGTGGTGCACAGATGGCAACAGGTGGAGCTGCTGTAGAGTTGCCCCCATCCTCACAAATATACCCCCATGGCTCATGCACCCGAGCAGGAGGCACAGTGGCTGCATCCTATTTTAAGGATCTGACCAATACCCTAACAGTTTAACATTTAGCCTAAATCATTGGGATATGAGTATATTCTTCTGTTCAAACTGCTATTAAATTTAGACTTGAAGCCTTGTAACTGTGGTCTATTTTTGCTCTGAGTAACTGCTGGCAATGAGTTGACAAAAGTGAAAGAAGACAAATAGAATGGAGTAGTTTAAAGCTTTTCACAGAGGTGTTGATCTCTGCCTCCCATCGGAAGCATGTGAAGGACATGCTGTGCCCTTGGTCCAAGTCTCATGAGGAGATGGAGCCATTCTCCCCCTTCAGGATAGGGACCCCTGCACATGTTATGTGATGCCAGAGGAAATCACATGGGGCTGTATGTCGAATTCCAAATAGTTTAGGAAAACAATATGAGGCTAAAATCCTAAACATGGACATTCCTGAACATTGCCACTGTTGTTTAATTCCTAGGCCACCCGACAGCTAAAAATGTTTACATTTTCTAGTCTGCTCATTGCAAACAATGAAGAATTGTTTATTTACTTTGACTTTATATTCTCACTTCCATATAACCTGAAATTTACATTGGGCAAGCTATTACAATGGCCTGGCTTCAACATTGGGGGCAAGCATGTCCCTATAAGGCCAACTGCTGGGAATAAATTGTGTTTGTGACAGTGCAGAGTGACAGCAGCTGTGCAGCATATCAAAAGCCTGGTGAGGGGAGAGCGGGAGAGAGGGTGAGGGACGACTAGAGCTGCACTGGACAGTGTAGGGTTTCAGAAGGCCTTCCAATCTTAGACATCTGACTGGGCCTGGACTGCATAGGCCTGTGCTGGGCGGAAGGGCTGAACCCCAAGGACAGGCAGGGGTGAGAGGCAAGGGTAAAGCACTGAACAAGGGCGGATCCATATGCATTATCTTAAATGGAGGAAATCTGGAGGGGCAGAAGTCACTACAACAAAATTAAATTTTGACTCAAAGTGATATTGCATTTATTAAAATATTTTAATTACATTTAGTTGAGCCACCTGCATCAATACAATCATTGTTAACTTTGAGCACTGTTATCTATAGTGTAAATGGGACACCATGGAAGTCAAAAGTGAATCTAAAACAAAAAGCTTCCAAAGCCTCTTGAGCCTCATCGGACAAAAACTTTCCATTGGCCAATGCCATTTGAAAGCATGTCTGACCACTGCTGAAACTCTACAATGGTCATATCTAAACGCTTTGACTACAAAAAAACTACAAAAGATGAACGGTGATAGTCAAAGGCATACTATTCTACACAGTGACTTCTTCAGTAATAAAGTAGGACAGTTTTTAAATAGACGAAGTTTAAAAAGGTTATAAATATATGTCTAACCTCGCTTGGTATTTCATTCTGTCCCCATGTACACCTACACTGTAGAAGTTAGTATGGGTTACATATATCAACAATAATCTACTGACAAAACATAAGAGCCATGAAAATACAAAATATTGAATTCAAAAGTTTTGAAACCTAAAATTATGAATGACAATGATACATTTTCCAACCAGCCCTACTTGGCACATGAAACACAGTAAGTCTAAAGTTTGCACTGACATAGAAAGCCAACATAAAAATTTATGTAATTATTGTAATTCTTACCTGCAGCAGCCTGCAAGAGTAGCAGAGAGAGCAGACAGCAGATTGAGAGCATACCCTTCATGATGGCTGCCAGGAGAACTCTGATAGTTTCACATACTATATATACCGCAGGCAGGAAGGTCAAAGGGCGCGGAGAGAGGAGAGGCGGGCACTGAGGCCAGCTGCTGGTGGGGCCATGTGTAAGAGGTGTGAGAGAATACCACTCCAAATGTGCCACCAGCTGATTGTCCTATTCAGAGTTCACCACCTGGTTGCCAATCTCTGCAATAAATGTTGAGCAGTTTACATCTGAATTTAAATAATACATTCCCAATGGTCTTAACAACAGTAAAACATATGCAGTTTCAGAAACAACCCAATGTCAATGAGATTTAGAAAAACTTTAATAGTTCTACATGATGGGTTGATGCTTGTGACAAATGACAAATGTTTATACAAGTGTTTGAACTGTCAGAAAAAACTGCAGCCCATAATCCAAAAGTAAGATCCAAGTTGCTGGTTTAACTGCTTTAGTTCAAGACATAGTTGGCAAATGGGGCTATTAAATTACTTAGTTTAGATCAGTAGTTGCCAATAGAGATGTGCTCAAACCCATTTTCACAAATTGTAATAGTTTCAATATTGAGAGTATTTAACCCTAATCATTATGTATCAGTTTCAGTTTCAGTGTTAAAAAGTGCAGATTTGCCAATCCACTGTACTCCGACAAAATGTGTAAAATACATTTTATGTACTTAAATATGGACATTCCAACATTATTCAGGAACATATTTCTGTGAGTTCTGTGAGTGTTATAGTGTGATGGGAAGTATTAAAGCGAATAAGGACATGCCTTGAACATGGACCCAAGTTTAAATCCCTAACTCGGCTAAATGCAAGATGGATTAGGGCTTTATCACACTCCAGCAGACACTGTGCACACATAATCTTAATTCCAATTAAATCTCAATGGTACAATAATCCAGAAATGTGCCTGGAGTTGCATACGAAATTATGTTTGCTCTGTAAGACTTTTAACACACCACACACAAGTATTTAGCAAGAACCTTGCTTGACAGGACTTTTTAAATCACCTCACAGCTTGTTTGTGGTATTAAAATATAATACAAATATATTTTGAAATGTGGTGTATTGCAACACAATATACTACAATAAACAATGAAGACCTCCAAACAGCACCGGTATTACCAGTAAACTCTGAAATAATTTTAATTATTCAACTCTATAGGTGAAACGTTAAGAGAGAGTTTTTGTTGGTTAAAATACTGTTTGTCTCAAATTTTGACCAGTAGGTTAATATTGTAATTGTGATATTAGTGCAAAAATATAAAATAAAACACTCAAAGCCCAAAAAGTAAAAAACAAGGTACAAACTTTATTATTCTGTCTTTACAAAGGCACAGGCCTCTTTTCCCCAAAACATTTCCTCTTAAAAAAAATAGCTTCTTGATGACTGTATACATTGACAGGTCAAAAAAAAAAAAAAAAAAAACGAAAAAAAAAAACAACAAATATATGAAAATGTGACCAACTTCATAACAACAAAAACTTGAAAGCATGAATGTTGGCAAAATCATAAAAAAGTGTTTCATGGGGGAGAAAAGGACAAAATATATACACGGCTGTAAAGTTTTTGCTTTTACCTCAAGTAGGAACCGTACAGAAAGCTTTCTTTGTGTAATATAATACAAAAGATCTCCGCTTGTCTAGTACAGTAAGTGCTTAATAGTTTTTGTTCTGCCAGGCCTACTATATTCTGATATGTCCATGCTTTTGACAAAAAAAAGACTAAAGTAAATTTATGAGACGCACAAGGAATACGCAAATGTAAGGCATACCTCGATATTCCGGAAAATTCCCTCTTTCAGTGATAGAGTAAGTGCCCCTTTGTTTTGTTTAACAGACTACAGTGCAGCTGACATCAATATATTTAAAGGGCAATTCTATGATAGATGCAATGTGTTGAACCCGAACACATTCTCTGTCCAGCAGCTCCATCTATGCATGTACAGAACAAAGACTTTGAAGAAATGCACATTTCACTTAAGAGTTCATGAGTCAAGAGCTGCATTCATAATCTCTGATGTACCAGGTATGGCTTTCCCATGTCTCACCTGGCTTCAATGTGCAGGGCAGATATGACTGAATGGAATGTTTACACGCACTGCACCAGTGCACAACAAGTGCAAATCCAGATCTAGATGACACTGTGCGCTCTATTTGGAGAGAGTGCTTATATAAAGATAATATACCAGCAACAAGTATGCTTATAATAAATGAAAGAACACAAGTAGCTTAAGCCTACATACGTCAGCATGTATTATAACACCCCCGAGGTGTGAGACCCTCTCATGGGAACTGTGAGGTTAAAAACTATAGGGAGACGTACAACAGGTGTGTACATACTATAGTCTATTAGAGCCCAGTGGCTGTGTTAAGGCTGGCTCCACAGTGCCTCCCTGTACCAGAGGAAGGCTGTACACCTCTTCTCCATCTGGGTCTTAACTTTCCACCCCAAAAATGATCATAAAATGAACACAAAAAAGGAAAGAAAATATAGCATACAAGGTAAACAAACAAGACAAGTGATATAGATATGTCAGAAAATGCATAGAGCAACTATGGGCTGCCCATTACCTAATCAAACTTCAAACATCCATGGTTTAGGAAGAAGCTCTTTAAAGTCATCAAAAAGGATGATTGTACGTCAGTTTTGTTTCAATGTATGAGGTGGATACAAGGCAGACGAGGTGCCACTCTCTGCACCCACACCATCCAGACCACCTCTTAGACCCTGCTGATTACTTTGACTTTGACTTCTTATCATGAGAGTGCCATCATCAAAGCACTGTATTCACTGCAGATAGGCAATGACTGAAACAAACATGTAACAACATATGGGATTACTGGGAACCCAGCCCAGTAAAACAAAAAAGGCAAAAAGACAAAGTAGCAATGAACCATTAAGTGCACTCCTAAATCATGCTTGATTTTCTGTTAGCACCAAAAAGTCATGAAAACCGTTTTGTCAACACGATGCTTATATCCACTACATTTTCTTTGAAATTCTAGCTTAGAGAATCCGAAGCATACAAAATATTATCTCTCAGAGGGAACTAAAGATAAACAAATTCAAGATCCCAAAAGCCGTTCTAGGGACAGGAAAAGTAAATAGCTGCAATGATTAGCAATTCTGCATGATGTGTCTATAGAAAAATGGATGCAGAGCTTTCTGAGGAAAACTTTTGAAAAAGGTTTCATTGAGTACTTGATAAAGTAATGTGATATAGATTAAATTTAGAGGGGGGGTGAAAACAAGGACTGCTAGAAAATTTAAACCAGTCTAAGATTCAGTCTATGCCTCTGGGCTGACAAAAAGTAGAGTGTTTATAAAAATCTTAAAGAGTGCTTTAGTCGGTCTATCAGCCTTATGAAGGTCCTCATAGTGCTGTTGAGCGTGTATGTGTGTGTGTATTTGTGTATGGCATGCAGAAGAAAGGAGTCCTTTTCAGGGCAGTGAGCAGTCATCTGGCCCATCACTGTTGGAGGCTGTGTCTGAGGCAACGGCTTCTGAAAGAAGACGTCCAGAAGTAACAATAACTGCTCTCCTCTGCTCCTCCTCACCTGCACTAGCTTTACCCTGGGTGCCTTCAATGTGCTGGATTGCCTGAAAGCATAATTTCACAAGTTAATTTGGCACCCTCTGGTGGCCATACTTTTGTTCACATTTTGGAGAAGCTCACTTGAACAATGGTGTCCAGATTCTGTCGCGATGTGGACACTGTGTTGATAACAGAGGCCGGACCCATAGTTACCACGGTGACGTGATGGGGCTGTGGAGGTTGGACAGGTGCGGGGACAATAACCGTAGCATGATGAGTGGGGGCAGGAGGCGTGCCTGGGGCAAGCACCTGAAAAAACCCATACAAGCACTTTTATACACTTCAGTGACAAGATTAGGTGGGAAGGTTTAATTTAACACTGGAATCAAATAAGTTTAGACAAAAAATAAAATTAAAAAGTTTGAGATGTGCAAATCAGAACCATTGTATTCTCAGTAAATGCAATGAAGCTGTTGTAAAGTACCGATCATTGTTTCTGTTGAGCTCAGGATTGCCAGATGAAGTGTTTTGTCTAGCAGGTCCTGCTGATCAATTCAGTGTCATGTTCAGTTAGGGTCAGCTGCAGAAACCAGATCCTGCCAGAGAGGCGCTTTACTCAATAAACAAACTTGAGTTGTTTACTCGTCTAACCAAAGACACTTTCGTTTCTTCTGATAGAAAGGAAAGATTACATGAAAGCAAGGGGACTATACCTTAAAGTGAGGATTGTTTTGGTGTGTCAAGAAGACATGAGCTTATTTAAAGGTGCACAGTGGCGGCTGGTCAATAGAGGGCACAAGTGTGCCGCACTCCCTAACTCGATCTAGATTAAAAAAAAATGTATAAAGTCGTTATTTTGTATTAGGCTATATGCTCATATTTTGTTTAAAATACAATGTGTATAGACATATTTTTATCATGTTAAATGTGCTCATATCACTTTATGTGGTTCATGTGTTTGCCCTGTGAACTCAATGGAGTTCTAGTTTTGAGAAAATTTGACGTCAGTATGTTACTTTACATTACAGCCCTGAAGTACGTCTTGGGGCTGCAGGGTGGGGGCGAACTCAAATCAAACTTCATAAACGTTTATGAAGATTGGTTTTCATAAACGTTTATCACACACCTGACCTATTGTGATTCAGCTGCTCTCTCCCGCCCAGCCCCAACTCTCCACTGGGCCATGTTACTACTATAGGCTAATGAATGGATAACCACAGTGCTATGTGCTATACAGTTATGGTGAGTTCAACTTCAAGTCAAACTGCGTCCGAGGAACAGTTTTTAGGGAGTAATATGTCTTCTCTTCAGCATGACCCTTCTGCCAAGCAAGAAAAAATCCAACAGGACAGCGGATAGAGGAAACGTTCTGCTTCAGTCAAGGTAAGATCCTTGTTTTCGTTAGTTTTGGGAAAATTCTGCCGTGTGCGTTGTAGGAGTGGCGCTGATGCCATGTGTTCGTGTTGTGACCGTAGACTCTTATTGTAGTTTTGCTGACGTTGTTGGGGCTGGTTATGAGCAGTGTCTCAGGTTGTGTCTTTGGGGCTGGTTGTTAGGGATGTTTGTGAGCAGTGTGTTACGCTGTGTTGTTGGGGCTGGTTATTGGGGGTGGCTGTGAGAGGTGGATCAGATTGGGGATGGCTGTTAGGGATGGTTGTTGGGGATGGCTGTGAGCAGTGGATCAGATTGGGGATGGCTGTTAGGGATGGTTGTTGGGGATGGCTGTGAGCAGTGGATCAGGTTGTGCTGCTGCGTAAACTTTGTGTTTGGCTGTGCGTTGTGTTCTAATTGTGATAACCAAACACAGTGCAAGTGTAGGACAAGAGGACTGATGAAATATGATACAAATTATTTATATTCATTCAAGATATAGTTTAGCCAATAGTGACCAAATGACTATTTGTCTCTGGCCACCAGTCGCCACTGAAGGTGCACTATGTGATTTTTTTACAGTGGGAAGTTAGTCAGCCGATCCAACTTGCATTCATTTAGTTATAGGTGTTTTTATCGGGAAGCACCTTGATAAGTGCAAGTGTAAACATTGAAAGCAAAGCATTAACATCTCCACACAGACAAGCAGGTGGGATACCCTCCACTGGAAGTTACATAGTGCACCTTTATCTGCAAAGTCCCACTGAGATTCAGAATCTCTTTCTCAGGAGAGTCCTGGCCCTAGAGGAGATCCTATTTTACATATGCATCTCTTTTCACCTGTGGGCTGTGCGCTGGAGTGAGGTCCCTCTCCAGCTGCTTCTGGTGCTGTAGTTGGACAAGGCTTTGTGTCTGCTGATCCTGCATGTGTAGGGCAAGAGCTTTCAGCTTCTCAGGATAAAACTGCGCATCCAGTGAACGCATCTGAAAGAGAGAACAATTGGCGAAATAAATTTTGATTGGCCAAAATAAATTTCTATTTCTTCAGTCCCAGTGTAACAATGACTTACCTGTTCTTCCAAGAGCATCCTGACAGAACGCTCCTTTTCTAGCTGCTGCCTCAGCTCAATAATCTCGCGTCTGAGGTCCTCTGTCTTCTCCTCCTCTAGAATGTCAGGAGACCCAATCCCTTCATCTTTTTCTTCTGCACGCCTTCTTTTAGGAGACGATCCACTTAGTTCCTGTTGAGCACAGAAAAGGTAAATGGACATAATCACTGAATTGCTTTATGGATCTGTAATGCTCTAGCCAAAAGTGATTATTTACTTGTATGATTCGTTTGAGCTGACTATTCTGTTGCAACAGCCGCGTCTTCTCCTGCTCTAGAGTAAAAATGTAGTCCGCAGTTTGTTGCAGGATAGCAGCCTGGTGAGATAAAGACAATGCATCATACATAAGGAACACAATTACATTTTTGAACCTGGAGGCTCTGGACATGCAACTTATTTTTTTAGCCAATCACTCTGGGACCCACCTTGCTGAGCTTCTCTCCATCACTGTGTGGGATGAGTGTTTTCAGTGACTGGAAACCAGCATTAATGCTTTGCATACGCCGACGCTCATTGCTGTTGGCAATCTCTCTGCGTATTCGTCTTTCCTGGTCCCGGGCTGTTTCGGGCGTTAGAGGAATGTTGGCCAAACTGCAGGACAATAGGTGCAGACGTGGTGAGTTTCCTTGTTAGTTTGCACTCAAACTCAAACAAATACTGTGGACTATGCCTGTTCACATACTATTTATTATTATTCATATATTTATACACTATGCATGTATCATCAAGAAGAACTTAAGTAACTAGAGAGAGAGACTGACAGACATATGCAGTCTAAAGCGCTGTTGTAGGCCGTTTACCAACACTAGTGTATGCCCATTAGCGTATTTACAGACATTGTAATTTTTTTCTCTAATTTCGAGCAGTTTTCATTCATCGTGTATTTGAACACTAGACTACATTTCCCAGAATACCGCGTCACCATCGAGCAGCTGTGCATGTATCCCTCCGCCTCCGTTCAACCCCGAGCTGCGGTCGACGTATCGAGGGCCTTCCGCGACAACACACCCCCTTATAAATTTTACACCATTTAAATTACCAGCTTTTTCGCATGGATAATGGGCCGAATTATCACATATATCGAAAAAGGCATATGTTTCGCTTTGTTAACAATGTAAGAGAGAGTCCTCATCATTGCGAGCCTTTTCAAAAACGCGTGCTCTAAGCACACTTTTCATGTCCTCCGCCATTACAACAATGCGGCAGGCAGCATGGCAGAGGTACGGGTTGAAAAGACGCAATGCGAGAGGCGCTTGAGTTACAATGTGGCCTTCTATTAAATCGGCTGTATGCATCAACCATTCTCAAAGCATTTTTAAATGACTGCCCCGGCTTTGAGCGATTGATTGTTAAACCATGACGCCACTCACATGAAAGAAGTCCAGACCCTTCGCTTTTAGCCCAAGCCACAAGCATGGCCGCACTACCCACAATAACTTCTGATCGGTCTGAGGTAAACGGTACCGTGTGACTGGAAAACAGACTATTCCACCAACTGTGACACCCGCAGCGAGAACCATACTCTTGTAATGCAAATCACCGCACATTAATGTGACACTTGAGAATAATTTAAGGATAAATAGACCGCGGACGCGCTCTAAAGCGGAGTAACAGCGTGGCGTGCAGTACCACGTGGTTTATGTTTGTTAGCTCTGAAATACATGATTTTTGCGTAAATGAGCGATTTAATTTGACGCGTTCATGTACCAGCCCGGAGCTGGTTATATTCTTGTAGTTGTGGTGTCATTATAAAAGCCCGCAGCTTCCCGTGAGTAGGTCGTGTACACAATAACATCTGATGAAGCATGTTGCCTCAGCGCGCCCTACTCTCAAACAGAGATGACTTCCACGCACCGCATCGCATATGCAGTGAACGCGTGTGTATACGTACCTACAGAGACCTCCAATGACTTCTTTCTCCGTTTTTCTGAAATGTTGCAAAGAGGGCACCTTCTGAGCTGGTACCATGAAATACTCCATGCTCACCACTCGCCAGTTTTGGTCCCCCCCTTCCCCAAAAAACACAAAACAAACGCTCTAGATTAGATAGAGGAAAGCGGCACCGTTGTACAAAGAAAACTGCCGTGATTCAACGCGAATTTCTCCTCAAATAATTTATAATCTCGTCTGTGTAAAGTGGTAGTTTGAGGCTGCTGAGAGTTGTAATGTTACTCGTCTTCCAGCTGATGGGGTTCCCTCGTTGTGTGTGGCGCTCTACCTCGCTCTCTCTCGCTCCCTCCCCTTCTCCCTCTGCATGGCCGTGTGTGTGTGTGTGTGTGTGTGTGTGTGTGTGTGTGTGTGTGTGTGTGTGTGTGTGTGTGTGTGTGTGTGTGTGCAGCTGATGGGATGGCTTTCAAGGCGGGAAACAGCTGGTAGGAGTCACACTACTGCTCTACCGAAAGCCTCCTTCCGCACAGACGGCAGCACTGCATGTAAACAAAGGACTATTTAGCGCGCCGATTAAACTGCGTAAAATCTTCCAGTGGACAATGGAGAAATAATATAGTAGCTTATTGCTTGATTAAAAATATATTGTGTCGTGTTTCACTATATTTCAGCTTCTCCTGAGCCCGCAAAATATGCATGGTTAATTGAAGGTGCAAAGTAAATGCTCTCTGTTGTTTTGCCCCTGGAGTGTTCCACAGTATGGCATTAAACTTATATTCATGTATTCAGTGACATTTTATTGCAATAAATACATAAATAATAGTTAATAGTAGTAAAAAAAATTGGCTCGCCCCCTACAGGCATAGTGCATCTTTAAAGCCGTGCATTTTAATTCTGTTCCAGTGTAATATCCTATAATTGGGCACGTTGAGCGTTGAAGTTGGCCTATTGGTCCAACAACAAGGGAATATCGATATCTTGACGCGGGTGGACGCTCAGCTGCGCGCAATGAACAGATCAGCTGACGAGTTGGCACGTTCAGCCACAGTGAGAGGGAGGGAGCGGTAAAAGCCTGGTGACAATTGTAAACTATCGGTCAATTAATTATCTATAGGCTTCTGTATGATTATATCTCCATGGAAACAACATGAAGAGACATCTTTTAATTCTCAAAATAGCCCAGTCAATACTGTCACTTTGCTCAAGCCCGTTTGTCTGCCCAGTGGATTAACATCCACACCTCAACACAAGACACAAAAAGACTGCAGTGCGCAAAACTATGTTAAAAGAATAGCTTAGATTAATTTTCTTGATGTAGCCTAATGTAGTTACACATTTGGAGGTGAGAATGCACATGATGCAGGTGAAGTCTAAATTTGCGGAAACAGTGGATTAGGCCCTGCTTGTCCATGCAGATGCCAATTTTACCCGGAATGTTTCCATTTTTCCATTTCCATGCAGACAGGCAGGTGACAGGTCAATTGACAGATCTGTGGAGAGGCGACTCTGCTCACAAGTATTTTTGAATCATAAAAACACCTGCTTTGCTTTGGAATGGAACATGCAGAAGTTACAGGTCTGATCCGTGGAGAGGTAAGCTTGCTCACTGTAAAAATGCATGTTTTTTCAAGACTCTTTTTAGTAACCAGTGAAGTTTTGTTTATTGAGAGATTTGATTAATCAGCGTTGTTCCAACAACTGATTTTGGTTTTCAGTCAAGAACATATCGCCTAGTAGCCTAAGTCAAATAGAAGTAAACACTTATTTACTCCCACCCCTTTTTACAATGCCGTTACAATAATAATCATGCTGCTGCGATACTCTTGTTAACTGACAGGTCACTTCACACCACAGAGTCTATCAGAAACGTTAATTAGAGCACCTTAGCCTAAACAATAGGAGGTGGGGAGCTGACATACCCAAGGCAATAGTGCCAAGAGAGAGCCAAGTAGACTAAATGCATGTCTTTCACCACTTGCCCACCTGACAGTTTTGTAATCAGACAAAGTAGGCCTATGGTACAGCATTCAAATGTAGGCCTATTTGCATGCATTTCTACAGTCCTATGGATAGAATAGGCCTTTATCGTTGTTTTGATTATCACCAACAAGTGTCATGTCCTAAAGTGTGCTTGTGATCTTATTGTTTTCTTGTCATTAAAATGATCCACATAGTGTCGCCCCTATAGGCTATAGTAAAAATGAATAGCTTGTGTGACTAATAAGACTATAAGAGTTCTATAACACAGCCCCTAGGCTAACACAAGACATGGCCGTGAAAACAGAGTGGGGCGAGTTTTGAGAGGACTGCCCCGCGGAGGGGCGGAGCAGTAAGCATGCGCTGAGCTGGCAGACTCTGGGCTTGTCCTGACGGGCTGGCTGGGCTCCGGGCGGCTGTCTGTGTGCTTCAGACACTCGTGGAGGAGACTGCCATCAACACTGTGTCTCCACGAGTGCTTAGAAAAGAGGAACCCTTTAGACACGGCCGTAACTGCGACCAAACATAACGAACAGCCCCACCGCGGCATCTGGAAAAGCACGACAGAAGAAGGGCGACCCTCCTTTATCACAGAACCAGGCTGCCCGCCCTGCCTAAAGATCACTGCTGCCATCCTTCAGGAGAACTACTCCCTTACCCCCCGAGGAGAGCCACGGTCACCCATTGGACCACTTCTTCACCGACAGTGCCATTAAATGATGCGCGTTAAACCAACGATAAAACCTATGCGTTTTTGATGTAACTAGAACCCTGGTCTCCGTTTTTTCTTAGCTTGGCAACAGTTACAGCAAGAAATTAGTGTGTTTACACTTTGTGACGGTTCGCGGTGGAGTGATAATATGCACAACGGAGAACTCCACGGTGACAAACAAGATTGTTATTACATTTTATGTTGATTTGACGCAGTTTGGCTGCGACAGTGTTTATGCTTGACAAGAAATAATTCTGACAATGGTCTGGCTACAGACCTCCTCTATAAACCTTTAATAATATAACAATACGTCACGTTGAGACCTTGTTTTAATTGTGGAAAACGCGAAAGAAAAAAAAATTAAGGAGTCACTAATCGGAGGAGACGCCTGAGCCGAAGGACTTGTGTGCAAAGTTTGCCCTGGCAGAAGGAGAGCCAAGTCGGAGACATCTCGGCCACATCCACGACATTTTCCTATAAGGTGAGACCTGTCATTGTATAGGAATTTATTGGAACATTTGTTTTGTGTGGTAAAACTCATAGTAGTGACCCACTTTATGTGGATCTCCAGCTATTATTTTATGCTCCCCATTACGGAGCGGTTCCGTGGAGGACACGGCATCTGAGCGTCTGTGTAGTTTGCAGACGTGTTGTCATGCTTAAATAAAACATGTGACACGTGACTGCCAGTCTTATCTCACATCCTTCTATTTCTACTAATTTGTGACAGCACCTTTTTAGAACTGTTCAAATCCTAGCCCACTTTGGGGTGTTCAGTGCTCCTGCTCCGCCAGCTGTTGTGCAAGAAGAGAGGGTTCAGCTCTTGTCACAACATCTGATAAAGAGTTCAACGTCTATAGACCACTGACTGTCACTTCAACCTCATGGATAAAGCAATGATAATGCATGACCCTCAACACAACTAGAAAGCAAATTATCATCTTGTAAAAGATGATTTTTTATTGTGTTCTGTAGCAATCAGTAGGAGTATAAACCTATTTAGTAACGGTGTTCTGCAATGTTTCAAATTAAGTGAAAATGGCGTTTGTGTTTTATTTTCTGCGCCACAAAATGCCAAAGTTGAGGCCATGTAGTGCAGGGGGCAATGATGAACCCAGGCCAGATAAAGAGCTATTTTCCTCCAATTAAGCCAGTGCGCTGTCCCTGAGCCTAATTGTACCATGGAGTTTGGGATGGACCGTCTTCTCATTGGCTGCTTCCTATGGGCCATTGTTCCAGAAGATGCCAGAGGAGAGAGCTGAGTCCTGCCAAGGCAGACCAAGCCTGTACTGAGGGGGAAAAGCTTCATTCTAAAGTGCACTGCCATGCACATTAAAGGAAAGTGTGTGGAATCTTTGTATATTTCCAAGATGAGAGATGAAGCATATTATGTGTTGAAGCATTTAAACTCTATGGTTCACTCAGATAGCCTGTTAGCCCAGTGGAGGTCTGGCCGCTGGCCCAGTGGACCCCCTCTAAAGTATGCAGGGAGAGAGGCCGCTTGGGTTTTCTGCTCTGAGGGACTCAGACTCCCTCCTCCAGGCCCCTGCTATTTAATCCATAACCCCTGTGTGAACTGTGCACGCAGGTGCTCCTCTCGTCCATTGCCTGCCACTCAATCAGCTGATCCTCAGTTGATCAGTTTTGAAGGATGGACTGTGTTCATATGTCATAACATATGGGTTTATGGGACTGGAATGAAATTGGAGGCATGTCCGTGGAAGAATTTCTTGTCAATACAAATAGATTATTGTAGTTTGTAAAAAGGATCCTAATGGGACTGTCAGGTCTTAAGCATGGACCAAGATATCATATGCTGATATCGAGTGTATCTCCTGTAATAGGAATTAATTAAAAGTTTAAAACCTAACAGCATAAACTTTCAAATAGGAGTATAAGGTGATTTGCAATTTTATAGTCCATTTATATTTTATGCGTTCCTGAAATCTCAACCAGCACGGTAACTGGCACATTTTGGCACATTTCAGATGGATTGCTATAATATTGTCTGAATATCAGCATCAAGACAGTAAAAAAGTTATTCATTTCTGTTACCACCTCTACTCCTTTGTCATTTAGAAGTTTTTAGTTAGGCAAGAACTCAAAGGCTTTCTGCATACTGCACTACAAAGCCAGATGTCCACTGGGTCCAGCTGTCCATCCCTGTGGTGGCATTCCTCTCTCACAGGATGTGTACTGGAGGCAGGCTTCTTTGCAGTGCATTTTCTCATCCTGCTTGGCTGCATTCTTCGCCACGTGTAGTAGTCACTTACAACATCTGCTTGAACAGTTTGCTTATACTTTTTATCTTACCCATGACCTGACCCTGTAAATGTGACAGACGATTGTGGGTGTGGCTGTTGTTGTCCTAATTTCTGTGACATCATACCACTGAGACACCAAGCAGTGAAAGTTGTGCTGTTTTATGATGGAAAAGGTGGATCCTTATGGCATGGTCCTGCGTCACAGAGTAACCACGAGACGTGCTGGAGCAATGCTGGGATGCCACAGCACTCTTATACTTAACATCTCAGACCAACTGATTAATATTTAGTGGTTTTATGAAGTGTATACTGATCTTTTGATTTATGCATGGAACAAAATAAAACAACCTGATTATTGATGGTCCTTAAACCCTATATAAATATCCTACCACTTATAAAACACATTGCACAAATGCCGTTGGCACAGTCTTTGTGGGTGAAAGTGAGTGTTTGAATTAACATCACAGCAGGGTTTCTGAGCAGCTGGGGATTATGGTCAAAGCTAAAAGGGAACTCGGCAGCAAGGGACAGAGGATTACAGTCGTCAGTGAATGAGGCACCATCCTGAGAAAAATAATGCACCCATACACTTGCATCTAGCATCAATAATGAATCTGAAATATTTATGACATAACTACCTGTTGATTGACTGGCGAGAGATTGGATTCAAGTCGTGTGTTCTTCACCAACTAACTGCTGAAAAAGTACCACTGATTGTCTTGCCTCCCGTGGGTGCCTCATTTTGCTAGAGACTGGAGTGGAGCATTGCTTGCACCAAATATTTTATCTGTAACTCTTTCCATATGTGCTGCAGAGGAGGTGACAGTGGGGCTGGGGCGAGTGGTGATGGGCCAGATTTCTGGACTCATTTGTTGAGAATAGACACAGCTACAGGATACAGAGGCTGACTCACACTGAGCGAGGAGTCGAAGGAGACTGGTGCATACCGCTCTGCTCCTTGGCTGGCTCCACTCACAGACCGTGCATTTTTCTGCAGTTAAACTGTAACCACTAATCACTTCACGGCCTCACTGTTTCCCTCCTGCTACAGACCATTCCTGGGTCCTTAGGGCAGGTTAAAAAGTGCTTTTGGGGTAAAAGTGCCCTAGCCTGGTCTAAATCACCTGCAAGAGGCATCCCAAAGTACCACACTGCTGTTGGTCCCTCAGTGACAATCTAACATGGTGAAATGTATGGGTCAGTTCCTCTGCTGCAAGTCTAAAGCCCAGCATTTCCAAAATAAACACAGACAACTCAGTGCCTCGCTCCAGCTACCCCACCCACCTCTTCTCATTCTCTTTAGTGCTCCTTCTGGGCTCCTCACTTGTATCGTGAGAGAATTTTAACTTCAGGCCTTGCAGACAATATGCAGACCATGTCTGGGTCTGGGCACACGGTACAGGAAAATTTAAGGAGAGAATATAGGACTAAAGCCAAGACATAAAAGAACACCAGCAATGTATGCAAGCTGGAGGAAATGGAGAGAACACTGTCCAGTTTCCATGTGTGATTGAACTGGTGATAGTTGGTGGAGGCTCTATAGTGCGTCTGCAGTATAGTTTGAATAGACACAGCTGGTTTGTATTATTATTTACTTGCTGGCCAACACCCTAGTACTCGGGATACTCTGTGGTGTTACAGCAGCTCAGAGGGGGCTGAGGTATGCATGTGTGTGTTTGCTTGTTTGAAGAGAAAGAGAGGAGGAGTCAGTGAGGGGGCTCTGACTGTAAGTACAACTCAGGAATAACAGAGGAAAGGGGCAAGCTTCTTACAAGGGGTTGCATGACGGAGACATGGGTGAGGCCTTTTAAAGACTCCAGTACAGCTCTCATGTCTGGGCCTGGTTGTGTGTCTGGGCACATCCAGTCCTGTCAGCCTTCAGACTTTGGCCCCTTCACCCCCACCACTACCCCCACACCACTGCCTCTCCCTAGCTCCTTCCATCATAGGAGCTGAAGTTGACAGGTCACAAAAATGTGTTCCCTGGTTCCCTGAAAATTAAGTTCTCTGTTACTATCATATAGTACTATAAATCATATGTATTGTTTCATTTTGAGAATTATCTAAACATGTTTCTGATTAGATTTAATGTTGTTTTGTGCAGCTATGGGCATAGCATTTACCCCTGAACTAAAAACACAATCCTAAACCCATATACACTCTATTTCACTGCATCTCATAGGTTTCATGTTTTGAAAAAAGTATGTCCCAAATTAACAAATGGTAAATAAACGAATCGTGCCTAATTAAAATCATACTCTGTCTCTTTTACAACACTCCTCTGTCTGTCGCCATCTCACCCCCCCTCCATCTGTCCCTCTGCATCTGCCTGTCCACTCTCTGTCCCCGTTTCTCTCGTTTTTGGATGAAGGCACATTAGATGAAAGCTGTAGTGTAGAGCTTGTCAGTCTGCACAGGACTATAGAAAGCAGCTAGTCTTGGAGATAAAGTGTAAAAGAAAAAGACATCATATTGACCTTGTCTTGTTGCCAGTTCGTTGTGGGAGGGGCCTGGGGTTGAGTCTGAAAGCAAAACAGGGGCTCGCTATGAAAGAAGCAAGGCACACATAAGGCAGTGGTTACGCTGGCACGGTCCGCCCTAGTGTAGAGTGTACATGTATATATGAGATCACTTGCTGGAACAGAAGGGGGGCATGCCAGGGCACCGTAATCAGCCTCTCAAATGCATACATACATCACATGGTCCGTTAATTGCTCTCTGCTGTTATGTATTTCTCCCTCTTCCTGTTTTCTTTCCTTTCCAATACGACTTGGTTTTGGAGTGCCTGTCTGGCTTCTACCAACTGTACGTAAACACTCTTTTGCACAATAGAGCTTGCATGATAGTCAGAGCACACTTACAACAAAAGAAAGTATTGTTTTTGTTTTTGATGTTTAAATTTTTTTCTGTGTCTTTATCTTTCCATCTTCCTCTTTAGGACTAATTGATTTGACAAAGTATGTGATTTTAAATCAAATGCTCTTCCACTTGTAGGCCCCCTGTGCATTTATACAGGCACGACAACAAAGTACAGCCCTCAGACTATAGATTTCTTTGACGCAAGCATTGTTGTCATAGTTCCCTGTAGATGTAGTGTTTTGTTCCCCTGCCTTTAGTCTGCTGTTAACAATAGTGTGTGACTTGTTGTGTCAAGGACATCAGGAGGAAAAATCTTTCACACTATCCATGGCCATACAAGAAGATAAAGTCTAAATGGTAGATGATATTGCTCTTCAGCTACTGAATATTTTAAGTGTATAAAACCTAACCAGCCATACCCTGTCCAGTCACACATCTGCTCAGTGTAGCCCCCACTTGTTGACTTTACTGGCTGCTCCACAGGTGTCACCCAGGCCTCTCTGCTGGGATGGGGCGGGACCTAAGATAGAAGAACTGTGCCTATGGGGAAGGGAACACCCCTGCCGCGCAGTGTCCAATAGTGCTGCACCAGTCTGAAGAGGACAGTCTGTTGCCCTCAGCCTCCTATTGCATAAAGCTGTTGTTGAGATCATGTTACCCCTGCTTTTGAATAAGAAGACCAGCTTCCCAGGGAGTTCACTGTGCGCCTCCATCTTATTGAGTTGCAAGTAGCCAGGGTCAGTCAGTGTGTGCGTGTACGGGCGAATAGGGGTTTGGTTCTCATGCGTGTGGTGCCATAATATCCCCGTCCAGGAAATGACTGTGAGACAGGCGCACCCCTCCCAAAAGCTTGGAGCTGTACCACAGAGCTTTGAACTGGCCTGAACTCCCCTGCACGTAGCATAAGGAGCTTCTCACGAGGGTCCCAGTATGTGTGGGGTTAGCATGCTCACGTGTTACACTATACATCTATACTTGTTATTGTCACCAGGGGACAGAGCGTTTTGGCACATTACCTGGTGCTGAAATATGGTCTGTGGTTTTGCTTGTGATACCATAGTTTCCATTTGCAGGGCTCATGCTGCAAATTCCTTTAATGTTGGGGAGAGAGAAGTTGCTTAAAGTTTTACTACAAAGATGGATAACTCTACATTCATTTCAATATTTAGACAAAAACTTAACCTTTAACTGTGATTAAGCGTTTGCTCGGAATTAATGTTACTTTCTTCTTCTTCTTTTTGGTTTCATTTGTCTATATGTAGTTGCTTCTTTTAGCTAATTTGTCTCCCACATTTCAGATGGACTTGATGGACAGGTGGATGAGCCAGTCAGACAAAACTTATGGCCCGTTCGTATCAAAACAACAAAGACAGCTTATTTATAAAAAAGAAAGGGGAAAAATAATGAGGATTGCTAAACATAGCATAGAGAACATAGAGAAACGGTGCAGACATCTGTTTAACCAGTGTGTGAAATGCTAAACTGTAAATCGGAGCTAAAAGAAGTTATGGATTTGTTCTGAATGCCACAAGTTATAGTGGATGTCTTCAGCAAATAATGTGATTGGATTGACCAAACTCTTTAGAGAAAAATCAGCACAGATATGTTTGCTGGGAGCCTACTCCCTGACCCTCCTGCATTCGAACATAAAGGAAGGGCCGACTCACTAAGCTACTATTTACTTAGATTTTAATGAAGATGATATCAATTCTTGTATTAGAATAGCATGCAGAATTCCCTGTGGAATCTTCTGAACAACTGAGCTGTGCAGTCATATGTTTTGGTCCCATTATTGTCTTAAACCTCCTGCTCATTAGTGTTGCCTTAGTGGAGGTCTGTGAGAGCCCGAAAATGTATCGGCCATGTGTGTGGTGTGTATAATCTCCATCTCTTCGTACCTCTTTGATAAACATCAGCCATTGCACAATGGCTTGCATGCCACCATTTTTTCCCTCCCACTGAAATGTTTTTGAGAGAATTCATTCTCAATGTTTTGTGAGAATGAAATAAATAAACACCTAAGACCGGTTTAAAAACATCTTACGCCTGCACCTGCAAAATATATATTGTTCCTGGCCCTTAAACAACTTAAAAATCTTTCAATTCTGATTCAAATGTGGTTGAGTGAATTTAGTATAATTGATCTATACAAAATGCCACTGTTCTTTTTGAGGCTGTAATAGCAAACTGGGCTGTCAGATTGCCAGTGAAGCTGTTAGAGATTGTTGGTACATGTGAGTCAGCTGGATGACAGTGTTTAGTGTGGGAGTAACAGAGAGGCGTCACTTCCGAAATCCAGACCTCATCCGAAAGAGCAGACACAGCTGGTTAGTGGGCTGGAGGGAGGACTGGGGCAGGAATGGAGGAAAAAGGTTGTCTTCTCATCCTCTGCAAACAAACTTGTGTATTACAAACTATGCAAATCATAAAATCATATGGCAAAAAAACTATAAAAACTGTCTAATTTCTATAATCCAAACATCTGTAAATGAAATTGGTCTGCCCAAGTAAATCTCGACATAGCTTATGTCAGCTAATAATAATAATAATAATGATAATAATAATAATACAAATCTTATTTAATCGAACATGTTGATTTTTCACTATTCCTGCTTGTAACCTTGTCTATTGATGAAGGTAACTGTGGCTAAACAAAAACTAGAAAGTCTCTTAACTAAAAAACAACAAATGTCTCATGTTTTCTTTTCTCTTGGATGAAATGATGTCTACTCTCAGAAGAAAGAAGTAAAAAGACTATTTCTCTTTTATTGCCAGCACCAACTCAGGGCTGTTTTTCTTCCTCAGTTCTGGCTCCATTTAGCCCCCACTCCTGCTCTCCTCCCTCTTTCCTCTCGTTGCTCCCCTGCCCAGTGCAGTATAGGCTTGGCTGCTGCTGAGCCCACTCCAGACCCTGTGATTGCGCGCAGGAGTCAGAGATTGCATCACCGCCTTGTGGGGAGAGGCCACAGGAATGGGCCCAGAGACAGGCGGAGAGAACAGCCGAGGAAGAAAGTATGAAAAGAGACGAGCGATGAGAGACGACGGGGCGAGGGAGCGCAGCAGACAGATCTTGTTTTTTGGGCAGGGTTTCTCTCTCTTCTATTAAATATTTTATTTACATTAGAAGTTTAGTACACTATTTTTGCTGTTGCCCTATTTTTTGTGTAGTCACTTGATTTAGCTCCTGGAGTGAATATAAAGTTATGAGTCCTTATTGTTGGTGAAGACAACGGTGTAGTGAAGCCAATAAATCTCAGTCCTCTGTATTGGTGAAGCTAAACACCGGCACAACTCATAACTCGCACTGCTCCAACCAAACATGCGTGCCCTGTGGCCCCTCCTCTGAGGCCTGGGGTTGGCTGCTGAGCTGTTACCTAAATTTTTGGGCTACCATAGTACCCTGTTTTTGCGGCAGTCACCTGAAGCTAATAAATCTCAGTCCTCTGCATTTGTGAAGCCAAACACCGGCGTGATCTGACCAAGACAAGGCTGAGAGCTCATAACTCAAGATGCACTTCACTGCCCTGTGACTCCTCCTCTGGGATGTGGGGATGGCTGCTGAGCTGTAGTTACCTTTTTTGGCCTGCAATAGTGCCATATTTTTACTGAAGTTACCTGAATTTTATTCTGTAGTACCCTATTTTTTGTGTAGTCACCCGATTTTAGCTCTTGGAGTAAATATAAAGCTGTGAGTCTGAGCACAGTCCACATTGTTGGTGAAGACTTCACTAATGGTGTAGAGAAGCTAATACATCTCAGTCCTCTACATTGGTAAAGCCAAACACTGGTGTGATATCACCAAGACAAGGCCAAGAGCACATAGCTCATATCTCACACTACACTAAAACCAAACACACGTGTGATCCCTCCACTGAGCTCTGGGGATGGCTGCTGAGCGAGGCTTCTTCAGAGCTGCTCTACGTCATTGGATTGAGCCGATCCTCGACTTCATACAGCGCCACTTTGAGCTGCGCCTGGATGAGGCCCACAGGCCCACACTCATCTTTCAGCTGGGCAACTTAGCGATCACTGTCAGAGCCACTCAGCAGCCTGTACAAGGCCAGGATACCCCCCTTGACTGCAGGAGAGCACAGCTCTGTGATGAATTATGAATAAATAAAGACAAATGCAACCCTTAATGCCTCACAGTTTATTACAAAAAGATTGTATATTTTCTAAAAAGTACTGTATTTATTTGAAAAGTAGTAAGTTTGCAATATAGCACCAACATGACTACCGCTGAAACCTCTTCTACAATGGTAAAAAAATGAGTTGACATATACAAGACGGTCTCTCTCCAAATGGCGTTTTCTTTGAAATATACAACTATAACTTGGGATCTGTAGTTTGTTCACAATCATACTGAAGTTAGTTGTGTAATATTATTTTAATACAAGAGAGAGAGCTGGGGTTGTGTAAAAGGACAGGAGACCAATAATGAGGAACAAGAGGGAAAAACTTTTTTGTAGTCTCTGGGAGGTACTGAGTTAGTGGGAGGTCAGAGCATAAGCCGGGGTGGGGATGTCTATCAAATCTACTGTGCAAAGACAAACACATTTTTTCTCTCGCGTGCGCGCTCTCTCTCTTGCTCTCTTTCTTTCTCTCTTTCTTTCTCTCTCTCTCTCTCCCTCCTGCTTTCCTCTTTTGTGGCATCCCATTGCCTTTTCATTGCTTCGTTCTGTGCTCAATCCAAAATCTTTTATGAAATGTCCCACAGTATTTTAATATTATTCATAACTTATAGAAAGTAGTGTCCCATTATTACTCTATCCTATATGTATCTCATTTGAACATTAAATAGAAGGTGGCGGGAGGAACTGACTGAAAACACATGTTGCAATGCGTGGATCCCTCAGTCCCATACTGTTTATGTCATATAGCAGCTACTAGGGAGGCTAATAAATTGCCTGGCTTGGGGGAAGTTTCCAAAGCTCATGCCAGTGTGTGCTGCTTGCTTTCCTCTCCCCTATACCTGCCCTCTCGCTTTTCATTTGTTCAGGCTAAATAGTTTGGCCCTGTACCATATTGCAAAACACTTCCTGAGTATATTGAGTTCTTCTAAGCACTAGAAGGTCTTTTGTGCTATAAAAATTTGAAGTGGCCCATAGGATCAGTATTATGGTAAATGTAAAAGTCTGATTCCTATTGACTTCAGTCACACCATATTAGAAGTTTTAAAGTTGTATTTAAAGAGAACAGTATGTTGTTGTGGTATTGCCCAACATGGGACATACAGTACATGATTATGTGATTACTGCCCGCCATTGCCTTCAAAGATGATGTCCTGACCTGTAGCAATAAGGAAGTTGAATTGATTCTTCGTGTACTCCTTTGTTGTGACTGTGGCTCAGTGATTAATTGGGAGTTTGCATGTTCTCTTTGTATATGGGTGGGTCCCTCAGCCGAAAACTAAAATGCAAAATGGTCCAAATTACCCTAACCATGAATCTATAGGTCAAAAGTTGCCTGTGTGGCATTAGGGGATGGGTCAAATGCAGGACAATTTTTCCACTGGGACTGGATACTACTTTCCTGGCCTGCCAGAACCACTCACTTTGACAAAACTTTACAAAGACGAGTGGATCTGGTGCTGTATCCTGTCTTCTCGATTTCAGAGGGCATGATTGACAGGAGCATTAACCAATCAGAGAGATGCATGCTCAGTTCATGTCAAAACTAAACATGGCTGCTTACACATAAAAAAAGGGAAAAAACAACACAGAGGACTGAGAAACAGTGCAGAGTTTTACAGAATCAAAAATCGAAGTACCAAACTATTATATATCTCAGGTAAAAGAATGATGAATGAATGATCTGAGAATTTTGGAGGGGAGATGTCTTCCCAGTCCCAGTCCCTTCGACTACATTGCACCAGTTGAGCCTTGTGCCCCTCTGCCCCTCTGTCCGGTCAGGTCAGGTCACTGTGTTGTGTGATAATCCCAGCTTTAGAAACCCATAAAGCTCACTGATACAATGTATGAAATCTCAGTCAGATGTCTTTTTCCCAGAGCAATGGGAGCCTAATCTCACTATATGGCATTTTAAATGACATTGTGAAGGCTTTTAAGAGCAAACCGTACTTACACTGATGCATTATATCATATACTTCTCTGACTGTTGTCTCATTCATTCATTTTCCTCTGGAGTATCAAATGTTATATGCATATTTTGTGATATATTGAAAGTTATCAATCAAGTGTAGGGCTAGACCTGTTACATGTCTATGTAGGGCAACATTGCAAATATGAATTTGTTTTGCCTGGTCAAGTAAAAGTTGGTCAAATACATGCTTTTATATTTATGTCAATGTAACCCTCACAACATTATTGGTATTTGTGAACCATGTATAGTGTATTGCTTTATTGTGCAGTGCAGTGTAAATGATATTGTTTTTTCCAGCTAGTTTTCTTTGTTTCTTCTCTCCCTCTCTCCCTGCTCTGCCCAGAATTCCTCAGTGTCTGAACTCTGTGACTGGAGGCATTCGGGAGCTTACTGACAACCTTCCTGTTTCAACTTTATCAAATAATTTACCTGCTGAAATGACTCGTTACATTTCTGTTTACTGTCTTTATCACCCTACACTATCTCTGTCTTTGATTTGCTGTCATTCGGGCTAGTGGTCCAGCTACAACCTGTTTCCCTGAGTAGTCCTTCCCATGTGCTCCCGTGCATGCTTCAGTTACATAATGTAGCAGAGGTGGAGCTAGATACATCTACAACAAGTCATTAAAGTGAGATTTCTTTAAGTAAAAAAAAGTACAGTACTTTGAGGAAATTTTTTTTATACTTTTGGTAGCATTAGAAGTATTTAAGTACAAGTTAAGCTTCCTGTGCTTTACTCATGTTGCCAGTGTGGCAAAATTAGATGTAAAAGTTAATAGATGATAGCAGCATCATTATTAGTTATGTGTCTCCCTTCACCGCCCTATTTGAAGATGCACTATGTAACTTTTCTGGAGAGACTCTTGCTTGTCACCATGGAGATGTTATTGCTTTGCCTCGTGCCATACTGTGGAATATTTCAGGCAAAACAATGAAATCTCAAAGAAGACAAGAATATGGTGTACCCTTCACCAGAAAATACTGCAGCAAGGTAACATTTTGTATTTATTTGGGGTAGTATTTTTATTCAAATAAGTAACTAAACTTATAGCATAATTTCATATCAACTTTAATTTCATATTTTAGCTTTGACCCTTTAAACCTAAACCTAGACATTTTATCTCCAACAACAATGTATGTGTGCGAGATGGACGTGGGAGCAAACAAAGTGAGAATGAAAGGATGCAGCGAAGAAGAGGGAGGACTGAGAGGCCCAGAGCAGGAGTGGAAAGTGAGGTTTCCTGTCTGAGGAGGCACAGAGTCTCAGGGCGGTGTGTGGACAAGGGCGAGAGAGGGGGAGAGGAGGGAGGGGGCTGTGGTCGGGTGGGTATGTGTCAGCCAAGGTGGGGTCACTTGTGGCTATTACCTCAACAAACGTCAGCACTGGGAACAGGGGGAGGCATGCACAGCGCCTGGTGGGTTCCTATTGCAAACGTACAGAAAGCTGCTCATATACTTTTATGTACGTTTGATCCAAGGAGTTTGATGAGGTATGTTTACTTTATATTTTTTTGCGACATATTTTTTCTTTTACTTGAGGAATATTTGAAGTACAACGCTCCCTGTATGCCATTTCAGATTTCATGGGTTTCAGTTTTTCGTTAGTTGGTGTCATTTTTAAGACTTTATATCATTCAAAAGATGTAATATTTTGTTTTGAATTATTGATTTCTATGACAAGAGTCCTGCTTTGACATTGCTTTGAAACCCATAAATTTGCTAATTAATGTGGTGTCAAAAAAATCCCAAATTGTTAGTCTATTTTAAAGTTTTCCCTTTTGCTTTCATTCTTTCATCAGAGGCATAGCTGTTTTGTTTGAGCATTTTTTCTTCTAAACATTGTTATTTTTCTGAATACACCTGCCCAAAAGAAGAATAAATGTATGTACAAACATCTCTTAACATCTTGACATCTCCTTGGGTAATTTTGGCTCCTCTGCCCACTGCTTTGAGCTTTTAAACAAACTCACCAAACATGTTTAGTCTGTTTTGTTTTGAAGCTATAGATATAGATGTAGAAGCCAAATGTTACAGGTCAAAGTTCACGGCACTCCACCCTTTACACTTGGGGCCACCTCTGACCCTTCTCTTTCACCTGGGGTATAAGGAAACCAGCAAGTCTGCACATGGCCAGAAGTGAAGCTGAACAACTTTTCAGCCTGAATCTGTGCCATTGTCACAAAATCCGCTATGACTCAAATTCTTCATTAATACTTATGAAATGTATATACTTTTTTACTTTTTACTTTTTTCTTATATATTTACTGCTTCCTACATTTGATATACATACATAAGTTTGGACACACTCTCATTCAATGTTTTTTTTATTTTTCTTAATACATTTTAGATACATACACATGACAACAAATATATGAAGCAAGATATATGGAATTTTTTAGTAAAGAAAAAAGCTAAATAAATCTACTAAATATTGTTTAACAAAGCAAAAGGTGGCTAATTTGAGGATTTGGTTATAATATATATATATATATATATATATATATATATATATATATATATATATATATATATATATATATATATATATATATATATATATATGTATATATATAAATACTAGAGACCAAACTTTTGACTGGTAATGTATATAACTGATATATTTCTGAGAAGTAAGTAAAGTGCTTATTAATTATGCATTTCATTCATCTAATTTTCATAAAACTTTGAGAGTTAGTTATATGGATGGAGCATAAAATCTTTTAAGGTCAAGAAATATAAATTGGAGAGCTCATTAAGTTTTGTTTCTATGACTCATATATGCCTCAGCGTTGAAGCTTGTTTAATTACCATACTCTGCAGACTGTTTTGGCCCTTATGTAAAACCAGAACCACCCATCTTGAACAACAGTTACTTCATTAAAAAGCATCAAATGTAATAGTTTCTTAATACTGTCTAAAAGTTTCAATATCACACACACAGTTGAAGCATTTAGTTTAACATATTTCCTTCCAACAAACCCATAATATTAATCCATGTTTTTAATTAATGTGGAACATTAATGATAAGAAGAAAAAAAGTAATATTTGTTATATTGACCCTAAAATTTGAATAATTAAAAGCAGCCAGATTATTGATACCTGACTCAGACTTTGAAAGTACCTCCACTACTAATAACTAGTTTTGCCATTTAACCACTTGTCAAAAAGCGCCCACTGCTTGTACACTGTCTCACTCAAGGTTTCCACTAAAATGCTAGACATCTCGAGTTGTCAAAGGCTGTGTTTTTCTTTTCTTTCCTGGTTCTCTTGTTCCCACTGTGTGTATGTGAGTTTGGGCGAGCTGAGAAAGAGCAAAGCACCCTGGGATGGTTCACCTCCTGCAGAGCACCTCCCAGGGTCACAGCGGGAGGCAGATAAAGTTACAGCCAGCTTCACAGCGCACACACAGACACACAGGCACACATACTTTCACTATATCTCATTTTTAGATACTTGTAAATCATAATTTCATGCATTTGTACACTGGATTTGTGAGTGTGCCATTTTCAGTGAGTTGTGGAAACATCACGTCTGTCAGTGTCATGTCATTCAGTTCAGGCCAGTCATTGCTGCAATTTAAGGTTGCAATGTTGATGTTGTTACCTCATCAAAAACATACCTGGAGTTCTGTTTTGTTTCATTCACAGATGTTTGAGAATTAATTTATTATTAGTATGTCCTGTATTACCACGTGACATCACAAGGTGGAACAGAGTGTTTTCTGTTTGAGAGAACAACTCATCCTAAATATGCAGGATTTGTGTGTTAAACATGCGTGAATGAAACAAAACACCAGTCCAGGCATGTTTTTGATGAGGAAACAACAGTATAGCATAACATCAGAAAATAGCATAATATGGGCCCTTAAAATATGCATTTTTTTAATAGTTTTTACTTAGAGTTCACTTTTGAGAGAGATATTTTGCCCTTGAAGTCGAAGCAGACACAATATAATTCTAACAACCAGTGAGAGGATGTATCCTATAGGCTTATTATGCTTATTTTTTTATATTTTGCTTTTTACAATGTGACAATGCTGTTTCCTCATCACAAATGTATCTGGAGATGCTTTTTGCTTAATTCAGTTATTAGTAATTTTGTGATTTTTGGAAGATTGTTATGTAACATCACAATATGTGCATATTTTGAGCCCACAGTAAAAAGTTTTTAGTTTGACAGTAGTTGCGGTAGCCAGAAAATTAGCATCATAATTGTAACATTTTGCCACAAAAGATGTGAGTACTTCATCTAACCTCTGCTGACAGGGTTAAAGGTCATAGGTCAAAAGTCGCTGCAAGCTTATAGGATCATGACGGTGCTGAAATGCTGTGTCTCTACTTTGATGAGACTGACCCCCAATGTCTCTCCATAACCTCTGACCCAACTGAAACATACCTGACTAATGGGGAGTGGTGGTTTTGCAGGGGAGGAACATGGATTACTTAAAGGATACACAAACCAGCTCTTTCAGACCCTGCTTCCTTGTGCACTTCCTTCTAACCTTCAGTTATCCTCCCTGTGGCCTCCTCAGTCATCTCCCCTGCAGCCCATTCCTGTCCAAAAGCCCCATAGCCACCACTATTTACTCTACAGAATGAGAGAGAGAGAGGGAGAGAGGGCAAGAGAAAAGGGACAATGCAGCCTTTGAGAGTCTGTCCACCCCACGGCACGGTGAGGAAGTCCACATGGGGGCAAGCCAACACCCCTTCCCCAAACTTCACAGCCACCCGCCACAGAATAGTCACACAGCACACAGGCAACTGGCCATCTTTCACGTACCATCAATCCAACTGCATTTTTTAGGTCAAATTATACTGTACAATTCAGCTTTTCTGTGTTTGTGTTCTTCTGTTGGTAATTAAGGTGGAAGTGTCTGGAGAGAGGGAAGTGTGAACATCAAGGCTTATATGCAGCAATATTTTATTCAGTTGCATCACATTAGGGGGTATGCAAATTATTATCAAAAGTTTCAGAGTGTATTTGAGTATAACAAGTTTGGGAACCACTAGTGAAATGTATTGCATGATTTGAATGTTAAACCATGTACCCGTATAAATAAAACTATTTCTGATTTGAGAAAATTACAAAAAATTATTGCTTGTAGCCTAGTACAATCACAATTACAAATGCTATACTTAAAGGTCCTATATTACACAAAACTGAGTCTTGTGAGCTTTAAACCATGTTATAGTAGTAATTATTATTATTATTATTATTATTATTATTATTATTATTATTAAAACATTGTAACAGATCAGAAAATAGTGCAATATGGGCCCTTTAAGCTGTATGAGTTCAACTTTTGACAATTGTGACAATTACCACCGCTATACTGTCAGTATTTCTACTGGTGTTCTCATGTATTAGCAATAGAGGAAATATGTGTATGCTCAAATATGTATTCAAAATAATTAGATTCATAGTAGTTGAGTAAAAAAAGGCCCCAAAGTAGAATTATCTACTTACCTCTCACCTCTGGCTCTGATTGCGTCTCCTGACTCAAACCACAATGCTCAAACTCTTGGCAGTGTGCGTGTGGTAGGAATTACAGTAAGTAAACAGAACCACCCAGTTCAGAGGATTTGAGTGAACCAGGGAGAAATGTGCAAGCAACCACAGCTTATAACAAACCAGGATCAGGTCTGCTCTGATCCCTGCGTGTTCATTTGCACTGCTAATGACACAGTTTGGCCTTATAACAAACTCCACAAAATCATTGCAGCCACAAACACTTATAGTCCTCCTTCATCATCCCATTTGGCCTTAGTCTAATCAGAGAAGTGCTGTAATGTGAGGTCGCTAATCAGTTAGTGGATGAAAAAAACCCACAAAACAGAAGTGAAAATATTGGAAATCGTAGTGAAGAAGACGGTCAGACAATACTTATTACAGAAAATGGCAGGGATGGACGCAATCTTGTGTCACAAGAGTTATTTTTTTTCTATAGAAAAGCACTGAATTGTGAAATAACAATCTTTACAAACTGGCAGATTGTCAATGGGTAAGATTCTAATTACAAATATTAATCATGACTTAACTAAAAAAATGTTAATCGTTAACTGGACTCTCTAGACTCCAAGAACCACCACCTTCACGTGGTGGAGGAGTTTGAGTGCCCAAATGATCCTAGGAGCTACAATGTCGGGGGCTTTATGCCCCTGGTACGGTCACCCAAGACAAACAGGTCCGGGGGGACGGGTCATAAGAGTGGTTCAAATGCCCCTTATGATGAGTTCAAGAACGAGGCCAGTTACGTCCCCCGGACTAGCGTCACTGGGGCCCTACCTTGGAGCCAGACCTAGGGTGGGCGCTTGATGGCAAGCGTCTGGTGGCCAGACCTCCCCCCACAGGGTCTGGCCGGGCACAGCCCAAACGAGTGACGTGTGACCGTCCTCCCATGGACCCTCCACAAAAAAAAACAAAACATGCTTTTTGTAAATATTCTCTGTCTAGAATCATTCAGTCAGCATATTTATGTTCTATATATCTGGTTATAATTGCATTTTATACACCTCTATATGTAAAGTTTGTCAGGACTCAAATTTTTTTCTACTACTACTTTCTATATTTGATATACATACAGATATATGAAAGATGTATGGAATTATGTAGCAAAGAAAAAAGTTAAATAACTCTAATAAATTTAAAATATATATATTTTATAACAAAGTCCTCAAAATAGCCAGTCTTGCTTTGTCAAAAAATATTTAGTAGAGTTATTTCACTTTTTTCATGATAATTCCATTTATGTTTGCTTCATATGTTTGATTTAGACTGGTATTGTATTTGTATAATATGTGTAAATGAAAAAATAATTCTTGACTAGTCAACTATTGAAATTATCGTTAGTTGCTGTCCTACCCATATTGCCCTGATTTGTCTCTGGCATTATTTTTTTACTTTCTCGTTGGCACCGTTCAGACCTTCACCCCCTATGCACAATATAATCAGTTACACATTGTAAGGATACATTGTCCATGATAACGTGAAACTCATCATCGTATAGACACATTCTGAGATGGAGCATTGTGCAATAGAGCGGTGCCCGTGCTCACAGTTTGTATGTCGTGTGTGTGGTCAGCAGAGCCCTCCTGGATGTGGGACAGTGAATGGTTGGTGGCCGTCCTGTGCTAGGTCGCTTGAACCTGCTGACCCCTCCCAGATACAAGGGTTTCATGTGGCCTGTGTCCAATGTACTCTCTCAAAGACCCCCTTTCACCGCTGCGTGTTTGAGCCAGGAAGGAAGAGAAGATTTGTGGAAATTACAGTTGCACTAATGATTTATGTACATCATTTTGTACATAGTTAAGACGTTTACTGCACTATTCCAAATTTCCATAGGGTGAAAACTGGTTTAGTTTAATAGGATAACAAGTCAGATATGACAATGTGTCTTTGATGTGTGATGTATGGTGAGGAGCAGTGAACCCTAACATTCATGAATAGAGACTCTGGCCATAAACCAGGAGTACAGTAGCAGCAGTGTATGAAAGAAAATGAAACATGGTGTTCAAACACTACGAGGAGGGAGAACTCAAAGACAGAGATTCACACAAGCTTTTTATCTATACCATGTTAAATTGTGTAGCTGAACCTGGTTTAAGGCAGGACTAATTGAGCAGTTTAAAATGAAAAACAAAATGATGTTTTTTAATTTGAGAGTTAACAATATTATAATAAACCATATAGTATGCTGAGTTAATATGTAAAAAAAACAAAAAAAAAAACTTGCCAAAACATGTTAGCCTTGTAATTGTTAATGTCCCTGTTAATGTCCCTGGACTTGTTTAAAATGTGAATTTATAATCCTATCCTATAATCCTTTACAGTATTATTAAAACTCCAAGTCTAATTGCTATCACAAAGCTTTTCAGAAACAAATGCTATTTCACATTTTTCCAAACTTGTCTAGCCCTTTATAAAGTACGATTTACACTTACATGTATTGGCTGGAGTAGTTGTAAATTTCCACTTTTGTACATTTTTAGTCGTGGAAGCTAAGTAAATATAATTGCAGTTGTAGAGCTGTTCAACTGCTAACGTAGAAAAAGGTGATGGTGCAGCATGAGGTCAGCGTTGCCTGCAAATGAACTCAGATGCCCTGCCTGAGCCTCGGGGCAGGTCTATGGGTCAGGTTGTGGAAGATGGAGGGGGTGCAGCTGGACCTTTACGTCCCCGGGGGCAATTCTGGGGGGGGTCCTAAAAGGTCTAAGGGGTCTAAAGGTGCACTCAAGGGGGGGCAGCAGCAGGCCGAGGGGGCACATGTGACCGGGTGCAAAAGTCCAGCCTGTGACCAGTGGGTGGAGCACTGCTGGTATGACTGACCATCTGGATTAGATTGTAGACATTCCTAGAGAAGATTGTGTGAGTAAAGGTCAGAATGGAAAAAGAGGAGGGGGTCACCAATCTCAGCGTGTGCATGTTTATTTTTCCCTTGCTGACTCTGTGTTGCAGTTTACGATTGTGGTCAGTTTACCATTGTTGGACAGTTCTTGGGAGGCAGAGGAATGCGGGGCTTACACAACGCTCACATGGGAAATATTGCAGGTGTAGGAATCCCCTGCTGAGCTCTTTTACATTCAACTGCAGTATTTCATAAGGAAACGCCGCTTCCAGGCCTGTCTGACTGTACCCCTCTGTGACTGTTGTTTGTGCAGGTGGGAGGTCCCTGGGCTGTGGTCATGCTGTCCCTGGATGAGCCCCTGGACTTGAAGCTGCCTCGACGGGCTGGTGGGAGGGACAGGGGTGCTAGGTCACCCCCCCTTTCTCCGATTCACCCCAAACGCGCCCGCCAACTGCACATGACTGATGACGGCACTGCTATCATTGAGCCTGCATCTCCACCTTCTCCACATAATGGTACTACAGTGTATGATCCTAAACTAGAGGTGGACTATAAATTGAAATATCCTTAATATTGTTAATGTTGTTTGTTTGGAATATTTGCAAAGTTGAAATACAGAATATATTGTTGTATATCGTATAATAGAAAAAAATCACAAAACAACAAGTTTCCAAATAAGGGCAATTTGGAGGTTTACACCATTTTTGTTGTTGTTTTGTAAAATGATATTTCTGCACTAGTCATTTCACATTTGTCTTGTCATTTGTCTTAAACCTCAACTAATACATTAAAATACATGCTTTAGCACATTTCTGTTGGACAGTCTAACAGGTTTAATATCGTTATTGCAATACTCCAAAAAATATTGAGGTTTTTTTTTTTATCAGTATCACCTCTATGCAAACCTGACTATGACACCAATCTATAATGTTGTTCCTGTTTTGAAAACATACAAGAATTCTTTGCCTGCATGTGGCCTACACTGGAATATGTTACAGCGATACGTTCTCTGTTTTTAAAAGTCCACACACCTTCACCAGATTCACTATGACGATTTAGTGCAATTTTTTTTTTTTTTTTTACTTTAGCTCCAATGACATTACTTTTCCTTTGTCTATAGTGTGCAAGCCTAATCTTTGTGCCCTCTGCTGGTGTTTAGTGCACAGATATTTTAAGATTGTACTTGTTACATACATAGCAAAGACTACATATCAAGACACAATATCAAACAAATGTGAATAACTGTAGTTTTAAAAGTCTGTGTAATGCATGATACAGGACCTTAAACATCCTTTCCCTCTGTCTAACCAGTGTGTTTGTGTGTTAGGTGTGCAGGTGGTACCTCAGGACCGGACAGAGACCCCCACCCCCCCTGCAGTGGACCTCAGCATGTCCCCCTCCTCACGCCACACCCCCAGCTCCCCAGAAACATCCAATGGCTACATCCCCTCAGGGGTAAGTACAAATAAGTTTCATGTACATTTGTACTTTGATATGTGCTAACACAGATCTGGCTTTCAAGTGGTGGGTGGGTAAGTGGTCAGAAGAAGATTGCACAATATCCAGCCATGATGCTATATGCCAAGCCAAGCCATCTGGTGATCTGTCCTACAAATTTGAATTCTCAGTGCCATTCCTATAGGAACCTAAAGGATGTTTTAGTCTTGTACAGTAGACCTAATTCCTTAATATAAATACATATTCCCTGCAGGTAAATGTAAATATAAAAAAAAAACTTTGGGAAAGCAGTGGCTGAGTGAACAAAGGATAATCTCAGCTCCAACTAGGAGGGTGGGCAATACTCATGAAAATGAATCTCAATATTTTTAGTATCCAGAGAACAATAATAGAAGATATTCTGGCAATCTGAAACATGCTTTCAAATGTGTATTAGAGTATCCGACAAATGTGAAAGGACTTACTCATTAAAGTTACTCATTAAAGTGCATATGTATGTATGTATGTATATATATATATATATATATATATATATATATATATATATATATATATATATATATATATTCATTCCCAAGTCGATATAGTAATTATTATGGCAAGCCTTTTACAGAATCATAAAGGACCTGTGTAAATATACAATGCTAATCTCATCAGCCCTGAAAAACAAAAGCATATTATTATACATTTATAGCACTGAAATGGCTGCACTCTCCATTTCAGTGTGTGACACCCTTTATGCGCAGTCTAACTTAGTGACGGGACCAGCAGATGAACAACAGCCATGTGTCTGTCTATGAGGAAATCAGACTATCCCATTAGCTTGTGACAGAGCAGGGTGTTGGGCCTCCTCTTATCAAACAACTCCTGTGTCTCCTGTGCATGTACTGTGCGGCCTCGCTGGCATGACGTGTGTGCGCTTCTCAGTGTGTACACGTGTAATCCGATTTGAGACAAGGTACAGCCATGCAGACCTCACGCTGCCTAATTCAATTCATTCCCAATTGAATTCAGTGGCCCTGGCTGGAACCATTCAGCGAACTTGGTGCCCCCCCAGCATATGCAAGACAATGGCCTGCACAGTTTTCATGTTATGTATGGAATGGGTAGAACTACTGCTATTATGTGGATCATCCAGCATTTCTTATAGTTACGGTAGACCTCACGTGTTTCTGTAGCCTAAAGCTGCTCACATAGTTTTGCATGCACAGACATAGCAGGGAATCGGTCTAATTTAAAGCAATTAGTTACATTCATGTTTTCTATCTTTCTATATACTCAACAGTGTATCTGAACCTATGAGGAGATAGCATGGGACTGTGGGCGTTCATTCTTTCATCTTATCCCATTGTTTTAGGATATGGTGTAGACATTAAACCACATTTCCTCATCTCATTTTCCCAGAATTCCCTCTCACAGGCCTTTCAGTTCTTCGTGCCAATCGGAGCTGGGACAGGGCTTCACCTGCCATCCTCCATGTTTATGAGCCAAAGTGACAAGAGAGCGTCTCCGGACCTCTCAGCAGACGAACAGCTGGCCTGCCGCTGGAAGAAGGTGTGTTACAATGATACACATGGAGAACCTAATATACTCTACTGGAATCATTATCATTATTTAAAGTTGTGCATCATCTTATCTTTGACAGTGCCATCACCTCTTTGACTCTCTGCAAGACCTGGTGGACCATGTGAACGACTTTCACGTCAAGCCTGAAAAGGATTCTGGGTATTGTTGCCACTGGGAGGGCTGTGCACGCAAAGGGAGAGGGTTCAATGCCAGGTGAGTAGCTAGACAGCTTGAGCATATTAATTTCAGTTTAGATTATAACAAACTAATATGACGAGGGTGTGTACTATTGTATACTGTAGGTAGACTTTTTAGCAACTACTGTAAACTAACAAGCATCTAAGCTCTTTATTGAGTTTTAAAAGATATTGAGATATTATTGCTGAAGTATATAGTATCTAACATAGTAAACTGTGAAGCCTAAAATCAGTCACTGTTAAGCTTTTTTTTTGTTTGCTTGTTTTTTTGTATACCTTAAAGTCCCTGTTTTTATTTGTATGGTTTAAGGTACAAGATGCTCATCCACATCCGCACTCACACAAATGAGAAGCCCCACCGCTGTCCCACCTGCAACAAGAGCTTTTCTCGTCTGGAGAACCTGAAGATCCACAACCGCTCCCACACAGGTCAGCAACAGTCCCCACTCACATGTTTTAGTGACAAGTATAATACTCAGTCTTAAACACTGTAGCACCAGGATGTTACAACAGTATGTTGTTACAAGAACTATTGAGCATTGTGGTTTTTAACCAAACTTGTTGTGTCCACAGGTGAGAAGCCGTATATTTGTCCGTACGAGGGCTGTAACAAGCGTTACTCAAACTCCAGCGACCGCTTCAAACACACACGCACTCACTATGTGGATAAGCCCTACTACTGCAAGATGGTGGGCTGCCTGAAGCGCTACACTGACCCCAGCTCCCTCCGCAAGCACATCAAAGCCCATGGCCACTTTGTGGCTCAGGAGCATGGCTCTCCAGGTGGGGTGGGCTCACTGCTAAAGGGTCCCCCTGCAGGGCTCACCAACGGAGGAGGCAAGGACTCAGAAATGTCCTATGTGAGTGGGGCCCACATCATCATTCCAAGTGCTGCAGCCGCTCTTTTGGGAAGCCACGCTCTGCAGAGTCTGGGGGGCTCTTTGCCTCTGTCCCCCCTCAGCCCCCGACCCCTGGACCTCAGCTCACTGGGATGCCCAGGGTCTCCACCAGGTTCCATTTTGTCTTTTAACAGCTCCCACCTGGGCCTGGCTAAGTCTCCTCTGCTCTCCTCGACTTTTCCCTCTGCCGCCCTGGGCCTGCCCATGATGCCAGTGCTGGGAGCCGCGTCTGAGCGCAGAATTCACTCCATCAAGAAGGGCCGCATGGAGGAAGTGGAGCCCGAGGTGACTGGGGGGGCCCTGAACCTCTCCACTGGAGGTTCTCATGATCCCCTGTCCTGGGTGGTCATACCCCCAGGCACTGTGGTGCTGAAGCCAGCTGTGGTTAACTGATACACTCACACATTCCTGAAGAGCTCAGGGGGTCTGGGGGGGAGGGAGGGGCACACAGCGACGAGGGTACGGGTGGTCAAAGGTGAAAGGGATCGGCTCGCACAATCAAACTTAAGCAATGCATTCAGAGGAGATGGGAACGGGAGACAAACTTCCTTCAATAACACTACACCTCACATGACATCAACGCAAGCCTCGTTTGGATGGGAATCTGAGGCCCAAGAACTGTCCAGTAACATGTACATCTGTATCACTGATACAGACTTCACTTATGTTATACATTCCTGTGTCTGTATTTTTCTTGTGCTCTGTGTTCTTCCAAAAGTCCAGTTTGATTGACACATATTTAAAGATTCACCTAATCAACATTGTGCCTATCACTTCACAGTGAGAAAGAGACATGAAACTGAATGACACACTCACTGTGAGGTTAAAGTGCATCCACCACAAACGTTCACAGCTAATTTATGAAGCTATGACCCATTTTCACAAGCTGATGTGATTAATGTAATTCAGACAGACTTGCTGTACAAGGCAAGTGAACTCAAACTGTCTCTGTGCGGGGTTTGTGCTGGATAAGCTGGATATGTCAGCTTTAGAGCAGAGCTCTTCTCAGAGACAGATCTGTTAAATACAGCACTTACTTGTATCATACGGTTATACTGTCGTACCGTAACCTCAGAACTGCTGCTAACCTCTCAGCTCCCTCAATGTATTTGTAGAGAGCATTTCTGACAATCTCACCCCATTCGGGGAAGCAAAAACAAGGACCAGCCCATTAGACCAGACTGTTGGACATGCAGACAATGGGCTTTTAGGACACAGAGCAGTATAAGTGACTTCAATAGACAAGTGGTGTTTCATCACCTGACACTGACCAATACTTTTAATTATGACATTTTTACAAAAATTAAACATAAAACATTGATGTATCTGGCTCCCCCTTCTGGTAAGGCACAGTGCACAACATCTTGCTAGCACACTGGCTGTTTGCAGTCAGATTGTCCAGCTGCTTTCTCGTAAATTGAATCAACACTGCCAGTTGGTCTATGAAAAGAGCACTGTGGCGATAAACACTGAAGTCGTGTGTTATGAAGTGAGCCGACCCAAAACCAGCTGTGCTAAACAGGTGGTGATCCAGTCAAGGCCAAACCAGCCTTTATTGGTGCAAATGGTGCCCCAGGTTCAACAAGTGCCACAATGAGGTTAGACCATCAGCAGCAGACAGGGCAGAGTGCCAGTGGAGAGGATACAGATAATGCCACACACAGCTGGACTGCCTTTGAAGCCACACTGTTTTAAACTGCCTCAATACACAGTGGCTTCTCTAAAAAGACTCTTTGACTTGTGGGAAAACTTTCTCATGATTCCATTTTGCAGTCGAATCGCACTTAACATAAACTATATCCTTTACATGTTATATGAAATATGTTACTGCCAACAGCCGCTATTTTTAGCTGCACTTAGCTACAGGGTTCAGTCTAAAATGGGTAAATTGGCCACACTGTTGACTGCTGCCTCAGTTGAGGAAGGCAGAGGGTGAGGATAGGATTTACGCAACAAAAGGAACATTCCTTAAAGTCTTCTGCTAACGCTCCTCACCTCTGCATCTCTGTTTGCCATACAGTCCTCAGTTATGGTTTCATGTTTGTCATTATTTTTTATTTAGTTCTGACGAGACATTTTTTCTTATGTTGAAGTTGCTTCTTGTCTGTAATGCAATGGCTGCTCTGCATTCAGCTTTCTGCTGCCACAGCTGAGTCTTAAAAGGGGTTGATGTGAGGCAGAAAAAACAAAACAAAACAAAAAACAAAGGATTTGGGTTTGCTTCTAGGGTCCTCATTCCCAATATGGGCTAGACTGAAATTTAGGTCACAACATGATGTGATAGAATAGGAAATGTGTACAGTTTACTGACATCAATTTATCATCTAGAGAGGTTCAGAATTTCAAAAGTATAAAATTGTAAAGGGTCTGTGTCATTATTATGTACCCGGTTTAAGATACTGTGTTCTAAAAAAACATTTCATCATCAATCTGTATTTTTTGCAAGGTTAGTATAAATAATATTTGTTATGTTCTGTAGTTCCCATTTAGTCAGTTTAGTAAAGTACGATTGCATATTGGAATTTCTTCTGATAAATGTTTGCTTGTTTTGCAATTGTTGTTGTGATACTACTGAACCGGTGGCTGTGCTACGAGTATATTAAGAAAATCCAGAATATACATTATAAGCCAACAAAGCAGTGCCAGACAACCTCCTCTTGTCTTTTCACCTCTGCAGCTCCAGTGGCCAGTAGAACATCCCCTTTCAGTCACACTAGCTTTTACAATATAATCTGTGCCACTGAACTCTGTCTGCCCTCTGTTTTAACCTTTTTATAGTTTAAGCCCAAAGAATCAACACATTTTGGCCACTAGGCTTTTAACACAGATGAGGAAAACAGACATCCACTAGCAAACAAATAACAAACACATTTGTAGGATGGTCAGAGTACCTCCTATCCTCATATAACAGCGAGAGGCTTCAGTTATTACGTATGTTAATTTTAAGCAGCTTGTATCATTAAAGATTTCTAGGTGGGATGTCATCAGACGTTGAAATGGTTACCATGGAAACCGTTCAGTCCCGATGCTGTGGACTTGATGGTGTCCTCTGCTGGACTAAGACTCAGTGAGGCAGTAGAAAGCTGACATTGACAAGGATCCGACCAGGGTCCATATTATTTCCATATTCAATAAGCTGTATCCTCTATTAACCCTTTGAGCTCGGTCTGTAATGAAACTGCACTTTTTCTCTTTTTAGCTATAGACAAGAGTATGCCGTTACATTATTTGGCAGCATACAGCCATCAATCATTTTAGGAACCAAGTGTATTTGTAACAATCAAAATTTGAAATTGTATTTGTAAATTGTAAAGTGGTACTTGCTTCTGGATAAGCTAATTTAATGCTATTAAAAGTTTCCAGGGCATAAATACGTTGCTATCAGAGGTGCCACAGTGTTGCACAAAGGGTTAATGTTAAGACAAAGGCCATGCAAGGCCTGTTTTGAGTTATGTTTTTGCACATTTGTGAGATATTATGTCAGTATTTTAATTTTTCAAAGTGCCTTTTTATTATTATAGGGTAAACTACCGAATACACTTTACAAAAATGATGTTAAAAATATATTTTTCCTTGGCATCATGTTCCATGGTTGAACATGCAGAATTTTAGAGTTGTAAAGTCTCCAATTGGTACAACATAGTGGTGTTCTCCTGTTTTAGAGGAATTTTATTACGATATTGATAATAATGTCAATGAAAAGAACAATCTTTAATAAAGTTGCATTTGATAAAATTTTTGTGTTTATTTTACATTGTCACTCCGGTTATTATATTATTATAAATAACTGAAATGAAGGCAAATTAAAGAAAAGGTAGGCTTTTTATTAGGACATAATTTACAGAGGAGGGGGAGAGGACAATTAGGGGAGGCTTCATTCATACTTCATGTTTCTGTGGTCTGCTGTGACTTCTGTGTTTGCTCAGACTGTATCCTTAATTCTTCATCTAGTCGCTCTTTAGCTCGAACCACCTCAAAACAAAGAAGAAAATTAGCACTTGCACGTACTTCCTACAGCTATGAACAAATAGCACTGATAGGTGTTACGTAATATTCAGCTGGTCATAAGACCATTATGTGGCCACAATAAACAGTATAGAAAAACAAACGTTAACAATATTAAATACTGAAAGCACAGAAAAGGTCAGTACTTACTTTTGACTGAAGGTAAAAAGAACCACCAACTGACTTGTCATTAACTTTAAAAAGGTGCTCATAATTCTGAAAAGGACAGTTACACATTTTAAAACAAACAAAAGCAATTAACTCTGAGTCAGGTGAGAATGCAAGTGCCCCCCACTACTATTGGCACCAAAGGCAAATTTCAGCAAAGTGGGCTGTTAAAAATTGTTCTTGTTGCTTTGTTCAAATAAGCAAACTGGCAAAAACTGCTATTTTAGCAAAAATATTGCATCATCTTATACACTTAACTTGTGCCACAAATATCACAATATTGGCACAACTATATAGGCTACAGTGTATTTACAGTGAATGTCAACATCTTTAAAACAATGCTTAGGGTCAGTGATCATTGCCTGACACCAAGTTCAAGTCGTGAGTCATTAGCAGGACAGCAAGTTCCTATTTTTGAGACCACACTTTGAAAACTCGTATGAATTTTGATAATGTCAGACTACCTTTAAACATAAACACAATACACAAAAAGCTTATTCATACCATATACAGAGATTTGGGTTCAGCGGGTTACACAAAAGTACCACCTACAGTGTAGAATGCAACACATGAACAAATAACAAAAATTACACCGAAATATGGATTTGAGTCAAGTTTCTGAGTCCAAAGGAAAATGTCTGTCCCAAAATCAGCAACTTCTGTAATCAGGACTTTCAAACATAATGACCATATAAGCCTGCAAAAGGATGTCTGCCTCATCCCAATCTGCACAAGACTAGTTTCACTGAGCACATAAGTTTAACACTACAACACAAATATCACTAAATCATAAATTTGACCAGGGCGCCAATAAGAATGTAGGGCAGGTGCATCGTTCATTGAGTGGTCTGCACCTTCTGGATCTCTTCAGGAGTCAGTGTGCTGATGTTGAGGATTTGCTGGGCCTCTTGTAGAGACATCCCTGTGATACTGGAGGCCGCTGCAGACTGTTGTCCTGCCGTGCCCCTGGCGCGTGCTGCTGCTTGACTGGCTGTAAGGCAAATAATTAAAAAAAAAAGATAAGCTTAAGACCAATTAATATTAACACCAAATCAATGCAACTATAAATTAATAATGAGGCGAAAGAGGGTACCAGCAAATTCTTGTTGTAAGGCACGGGCAAATGCGCGTCCTACTACCTGCACACCCATGACAATAATCTGTGCCAGGTACTTAGCCTGTAAAGAAAACAGTCATCTTTATTACGACAAATAACATCGGCAGTGCAGACAACACAGGCCCTGAACGTGATCTCCTTCCACTGACGATGATCCATCAGCAGGTCTTACGTACTGCGACCTTGGTACAGCCACTGATAACACTAACCCCAAACATCCAGCTTTATTTTAATCATTATGGTGTATCAAATAGCACAATAACTGATCAGACTATAGCCTACATAAGCCTACACCATACAAAATAGCAATGCGGAAATTAAGTGTGCTGCTCAAACTAGGTAGTATCCGGTCTTGGTAAATGTATAAGAACGACATCTCACTGAATGTAAATGTGAATATTCTTACCATATTTATGTCCCTGTACAGTTCTCACGAACTGTCCCGTGGATGTTTTCACATGTACGGGCTAGAAGGTGACTGAGAGGTCAAAGTTCAATGCAGATCTGAAATCAAGAAGAGCGCAGAGAGGAGAACTACGCGATACTGACTCCTAGCGGTAGGGAGGGTCCACTAGATTAAATTAATCTGTCAAGAAATTTAAAAAGTCTCATAATATAATAATGTGATTAAAATTAGTTTTATTGCAGTATAATAATGAAAAACAAGCACAAAATGATGTTAAACCACAAATTCCAGTTAAAATCCAATAAACACCACCATATTGCAATTTGGAATCACAAGCACAGACATCAAACATCCACCTGCACTTTGTGTAAACATGACGTGCATGATTTGCATGGCCACATGTGGTCAGTTTTACAGTACAATGCCATTTGGTTAATGCCTGGGATAGTGACATTAGGTGGAGTGTGGAATGGAGTCGTCATTGATACTGACCATCTACAAATACATTATAAAACCATAAAACTAAAATGATTCTACAGAAATGTTATCAAAGCATAACAAGTCACAATCATTTGCCCCTAAAGGCCTCTAAAACATTATTGTATTTCAATCTATATCAATTTGAATAGTAGAAAATATAAAAAAAGAGAAACACTGTAATGTATCTAAAAATGGCAGAAACATGTAAGTTTATAGCAGTTCATGGTAAAACATAAACAACCCTGTTGTATTCTCAGTGTAGTTTTTGCATTACAGCAGTTCAGGAGAGAGTGTGCCCTGTGTAACCGAACAGGAAGACCGATTTCATTATGTGTGTTATCCTCCCTCTACTGGCCTTTATGTACAGACGTTATTTCAAGACACATGTGGGTCATCAGGTAGCATGTGCAAAGGCCTGTCAAGACAATAGGCAAGTGATCCATGCAAGTCTCAAGGATTATAAAAGGCATACTCAAATGTAGTTTCCATGAGTCCTGATTTACAATGTATTGATAAAAAACATGTTTTTATAACACATACATACATAAGACACTCATTGTTTCATTACGTTGTTCAAAGTGTGAAAAATGATTTGTGCTTTCTTGATATGCAAAAGACAATGAACCACTAAAATTACAATTTACATAAAACAGATTTTTCCCAACTATCACAAATATTTCACCCAATGTATACTTCCAGTTTCATGCAATCTGACAAGGTAAACATTATTTTTCTCATATCAAAACATATGCACGATTACACCCAAAGGATCCCTGCTGTGATAGTGGAGATTCACATTTATAGTATCTTCCCATATGCAGGTATTTGACAGGTAATTGACATTTTGGTGGAACAGCCTTCTAGACAAGTGGCAACATTAGACTTGGCCTCTCCAATTGGCACCAATACAAAAAGGCAAAGACATTTCTCATCTAGTCATCCTAAAAGACAGAACAAAACAAATTGAATATTCAAGTATGGATGACCACCTCAATTTGTAGAAAAAAAGAGAGCCACATGTGGTGGTACATGGAGGGACGGACTCTGTAAATTTAAGCTCAAACATACACACATAACCAGTGATGGGAAGAATACTTGTATTTAGTTACAAAATACTGAATACCTGCATTATGTACTTGTAACTTATATACTTGTATGTATTAATTGCAAATGTATTTTGTAATATATTCCAATATATGGTTCAATCAGAGTACTGTATTATGAATACTCTGAATACTTTCACACAAGGTTGCATTTAAATCAGTGTAAAGACACAACAAAGGATTAAAACAGCGTTATATTGGTTTCACTGTTTATTATGCATTTATTTATCACTGATCAGAGAAGGAAAAATCACACTTGCACGCATCACAAGAGCAGTGTTTTATATTTTTCTCACTGATTATGTGCAGTTTGAAGCCTGTGCTGACTGATCAAGTACAGCCATGTATTCCTTTGATTTTTAGAAAAGTAACTATATTCTGAATACCACCAAATGAAAAAGTAACTGTACCAGAATACAGTTACTCAAAATTTGTATTCTGAATTCAGTACAGGAACAAGTGGTGGTCACCCTAATGATATGAGTCTATTCATAACAGTTCACTTACCCACTCATCATCATCAACGCCTTCGAAAGCTTCCTGGGGCAGAGGGTCGTCCAAGTTTCCGAGTTTAGCCACCATAGCACTAAGCAGCTAGTTTGTATGGAAATAATATAGTACACAAGTTTAATTAAGGTAAATGTTTAATAAAATACACAAACATACCTCCTCTTTCTTTTGCTCATCACTTTTCTCCTCCAGGTAATATGAAGAGGGCATGTATTTCCTCACCGGTGCCTCTTTGGGCACTTCACTCACTAAAGATTACATCATGAAAAGGCAGATATTATTTCAGATGTATGTGCAACAAAAGCAAGCAAGACATAGCATTAAATAGGAGGATTAATGCACTAAAGTAAGGGAAGGAAAAGTAGAAGAAGTAGTAGTAGTTGGTATGTATTTTATTAGTGTGAGTATGCATTTGTATAATCTTTTTCAGAATACCCAGTATATGTAGTTATTAGTAAGTAGTATTTAATTATTAGTAAGTAATATTTCATATATATTAAACTACATTAAAGCAACATTTATCATGTATATTTATCCACACATATGTAGATACTTTTATATTGTTTATTACAGCACCTGGAGTCATGTCTTTAGGCTTCAGGCTCATCCTCTTGTGTTGACCATTGATGCCAGAGAGCCAAGCAGAGCCTGTCAGAGCTGGTTCCCAACAAATAGCAGTATCTGGGTACACATCATCTTGGAAAAATTCTTTCTGCATGAACATCACAAACACAATTACAGATTAAAGACACGTACAAATGCAATATAATATCATCCAACAGGTGGCGCAACTGTTTCACCTTCACCCGTGGGACTTTGAAGGCAACAGGTTCTATGGTGGTTTTGGTGAGCATCATCGCCACTGCTATCTCCACCTCCTGGACACTGCATGCAGTCTTGGGCAAAAAAGCCAAGCCCTGTTCACAAAATACGTGGTCAGTTTTTATTGCTTCATCAAAAGGACACAAGAAGATAAGAAGGACAAGTAGTAGAAGTAGTAATAATAATAGCATTAGCAGCAACAGTAGTAGTAGTAGTAGTAGTAGTAGTAGTAGTAGTAGTAGTAGTAGTAGTAGTGGTAGTAGTAGTAGCAGCAGCAGTAGTAGTAACCTTGTGAGGCTCAGGAGTGTTGAAGCTGCTACACTCAATGAAATATGGACTTTCAGGAACAATCTCATAAATGTGAACTCGAGTGTCACCCTGAAGAATGAAAAAACAGTCATTATTTCCATTTATAAACCAAAACAAAAAATGGACAATAGTAAAATTCAGTTAAAAGACTGAAACGAGTGGCCTTACTTTTCCAGTGAGAATGACCACGCTGGTGTCGGGGTCATAAAATGGGATGAGAGTTGATGGAGCGACATCCACATTCACGTTACTCACAGCTCCAGATGACAGAGAATCAGCTGAGTACAAGTACAAGCCTCTCTCACTTTGACTGAAGAAAAACAAAATGGCTATCTAAAATAAATCAGCTCACATAGACAAGACTTAATATTAGGAATTATACTCACATGTTAAATCCAGACACCAGCAGGTACTTGCCCTCACACACCCACACAATACGAGCCCCTCTGTGCCCTTCAGGACCAGGACCCTCCTAAATAAACGTTGCATGAGTTTTGATAGCAGCATAAACAAGATAATTTCTACTTCTACTAGTTTATTTGAAAATCAAAGGATATGTTATACTTCTATACTTCTAATAAACCAGTGTGTGTGTGTATAGATATATATATATATATAGATAGATAGATAGATAGATAGAGAGAGAGAGAGAGAGAGAGAGAGAGAGAAATTACTCTACCAGCATTTGGCTACTTGGCTAGAGTAAATGTTGTGTTATATAGACCTGCACAGGTGTAGCTGACTTGCGGGGGTCATAGATTCTAACTTTCCCATCTTTACAAACTGTGGCCAGAAGCTTGCCATCTGGACTCCACGCCATGCCAAACACCTGGATGTAAAACACAGGAAGGTAGATTAATTATAAAATAAAGGATCAAAGGCAGACATGGTTAAAAACTCAGTGAGGTAAAGATTTACCCAAATGTATGATGTGTCACGGTAATATTCGGCACCCACCTGATCCTCGTGTCCAGACAGGACTTTGACTTCATCTCCACTTTCCAAGTTCCACAGTCTCACCGAGAGATCATAGGACGAGGACACCAGCAGCCCACTGGCCAGAGGGTGGAACTTGATGGAATAAATCTTCTCTGTGTGGCCTAACAAGAAAATAATAAAATCAAAATGAATTTATGGAAATCTATGATGTGACAGCAAAGCGGTTTCCAGGGCTTGCATCACTATTTTTGTTATACCTTGAAGAATGAGCTCAGGTTCAGTCAAGGTCTCAACAAGGCCCCCCTCTGGTACCTGCCACACACGGATTTTGGCATCTTCTCCAGCTGATGAAAAATATGTATTTGAATATGTTGTGAATTAATAAAAGACGTCTAAGTATATAAAGTCCAAACTGAACACAATGCCTCACCAACAGCCAGGAGATGTGTGTTGAAGGGGTCCCAGCAGAGGTCCGCCACATTCACAGAGTTCTGAATGGTGGGCACATTTGTGTCCGGCTGTCTGCCAGGCTTAGAACGCTGTGGCAGTAAAAATACACAGTATATTTCATAATTAGAATAATGTTACTTACTTAAATGTCATTTACTTATATATGGATTTCTATAAATGGTTTACCAGATAATACAATTTTAAAAAAGACCAATGGGTTTCTTTAAAAGCATTATAAATGAATCCATATTATTATTCACATACACTATTAATCTTTTAAATCTCATATTCACCGGGTATTAAATTTGTTATAGGATCCAAACGGGCATAAAACAAAGTGGCATAGTATTTGGACTGACCATGTAAACAGCTTACCTCAAAGACACCAATCTGCCCTCCAGAGGTGGCCAGAGGAACAGCCACGAGTTTGCTGTTAACGCAGAAGCCGTCGCACTCTCCGGGGGTGGTCAGGTTGAGTCCTTTGATGTTGGTGATGTGAGAGTCCCGGTGCATTACAGATCCCTGAATGTGACGGAATTTTGTACTGGGACCTGGACAAAGACCATTTAAAACAATGTCACGATTCAGAAATACTTGAATGACATTAATGAGCTGTTCATGCATACCAAGCAGGCTATGGATGGCCTTGGCGCTCTGGCTGGGACTAGGACTGGGGACAAAGCCAGAGGAGAGGCCTGAGGTGGAAGAGGGTGAGCGGGACGGGAGTGCGCTGCTACTGGGGGTGCTCAGAGGGCTACTGGAGGTGGAGCAACCACGGGCCAGATCCTGCCATTTAGTACAACAATAACTCCATATTTCATATTGGAAATTCTGTATAAACGGACTACAATGTGAATGTCTCTTACATCCTTGATTTTATTGCTGGCCCCTTCCTTCTTCGCTGCCATCTGATTGGATGTCTGAGTTTTAGGCCGTTTGTCTGGATTAAGGCTGACTTTTTCCACCTAATAAAAAATAGAACAATTAAGACATCTACTAACTAGACTAATTCACAACTTCCAGTATCAAAATGTTAGTGTACCTGCTTGTTTCCCCCTTGCCACCACTCATCAGCAGACATGGCAGCGGTTGTACCAACTGTATCTGGGTATAGATCTGAATGGAACTCATTGCCTGAATTCTGGAGCACAAATGACAAAACAATGAGAGTGGAAATTCACAGACTCATTCACTAGAGACCTTACATGCAATAGTTTCAGACCTTACGAGGGACTTGATAGCTGATTGGCACTATGTTATTGTCTGTAAGTTGAAGAACACGCATAACTTCACACGACATGACGTCCAGTTCAAGTTTGGGCACCATGCAAACGCCTCGAGTAGATGTATCGGTGAGGCAGTGGCTCACTACAAACAGTAAAAAAGTATAAACAAAACAGTGTCAACTGTAAAATCAGTTCAAAATGTCTCACTGAATGCTCATTACCTTGAGTAAGCACAGGCTCAGAGGTAGAAATTTCAAAGCAGTCAATCACAGTGTCTCCCTGCAAAGCAAAAAAAAAAAAAACAACATTAAAGTTTTAGTATTCAAAGAAGGTCTAAGCTTTAGTTACACCAAAAAGTCTATGATGCAATGACCTGAAATTAAACCCATATTTATGGAGAACAAAGAAATAAGAAAAAATAAAATAAAACTTTCAGAAGGGTCATAAATATTAAATGTACCATGCCAGCCAGAATGAGAAGTCCAGTGTCATCATCAAACAGTGGCATCAAAGTCCTGAAAGACAAAATTGAACAAAAGACAGGTCAGATAACAAGAAACAGTTGATCTTTGTGAAAAAGCCAGTGTGATTTAAGATTGCAGTTCAACCCTTGGGGCACTAGATGGCGCAATATAACCAGTCAAAGTGTGTCAGTGTGTTTCCATTTTAGAAACAAGTCAAGCATATACAGTTGCACACACACACATTTTGTATTTCTGAATTATTCCAATTCAAAGTCATACTTCTCTAACTAAGGGCATTCATAAGACAGAAAGGTTTTTTAGTGCACAGCTCAGTAAGGACTTCACCTCTGGTATTAAAAATGGTCAGCTGAATATTATTTACTTGTATTATATTCATAAACTAATTCAATGAATGTCCTTTTGACCGTTACAGTCACCTGCACTCTCTTACATTTTGAATAAGCAGATTAAGAATAAACTACTCTGGCTCTAGGGACAAAGTACAAGTGGATGTATTGAAGCCAACAGGAAATCATAGCTTAGCCTAATCCATGCAACTTTCTCTCATAATGTTACTATTATCAAAGTCTTCCATGTTTTTTTCTCTGTTATCATTCTACAGTTTTATTTTCCATGGCGAGAGAGGATGCCCAGTGTGGACAGGTCCCAGCCAGGGCAAACCACTTCACATCACAGACTGAAGATAGGCCCATTGAAGTGGGGAGTGATTGCCTTATGATAATGACTTTGGGTAAAGAGACTATCCTTAAAAAGGCAATATGAAGTGAGAGAGACAGACCAGTGAGGTAATGCTCCAAGTATGACACTCTAATGACAGGGCAAGGTAAGTGACTACATATGGTCACACAAAAAATAGAACAACTATGTCTAAAAATATTAAATTAACTAGTAGAATTTCACATCATGGACAGTGATATCTTGAGATGCATCAAAAAGTCACAGAAATATTTTAATATCAGTTCAGAGTCTTTTGTTGCATGGTTGGAAACTATTCGATGTCTTGGCAGCGTGCAGCGCTTTAAAATGCAACCAAATGCCAGTAACAGTACTGAGCTGTGAAATTTTTTGGTAAACAGGCTTGCCAAATGGAAACGATGTAGAAAATGAAAAGAATAAGAAAAAGAAAATAGGACGTTTTCTTAGAAGGTTTCGGTCAAACTGATGGCTTTGACAGAAAGCAGACATCGGTCAAAAGTGCATCCAAGTTATTGTGGAGTGTTTGTAAACTTTGTATTCTGGTCAATTAAACTGTGTGTTTTCCTATTCTCGAACTCAAGAAAAAAAAAATACTTGGTGACATAACACCATAGTGCATAGAGCTGTGGTTCTTTAGTCATTAAGTCAAAGGTACCACATTTTAACATTAGTCAAAAAGCCTTTTTAATAAGATTAAGATTCATATGCTCATTAGCAGAGAGGAGAAATCACGGGGTAGGTGGAGTTTTTACAATGACGGGACAGTTTAATCTGCCTTTTCACTTGTAAACATGCCATTTACTACTAGTGTTGTTGTTAATACAAAAATTTCAAATTCGATTTTGATACTAAGGAATAGACTTGGTACCAATTCCAATACCACAATGATAATAATAATTTCTTTAGACAATAGAATGTGATTTTCAACATTAAATCATAGTACCATCTTTTATATTGCATGCGGTCTTATGTCTGTGTAATCCCTCAGTCATCCATGTAGACTGCACAGTGGTCCATTAGCGTGTACTAGTCTATGTGCTCTGATGCTTGTTCTGATACAGCTCAAGATCATTCTAAAGCTATTCAGAAAAGGCTAATTTCTGTTCTGTGAATGTGACTTTTTGGTATCAATACCTGCTCAAATAAGTATATTGTTCTGATATTTTAGTTTTAGTATTGATTAGTATCTGATTTTTGATACTTTAGACAACCATGCCTACTAGTACTACTCTGTATATTAACTGCTTTTTACAATTCAAAAAAATGAGAGAACTTTTGTCAAAGCCATGCCCCCTTTATTTGACTAAGAATTTTAGTCGACTATAGCCCCAATAGACACAATACTAAATGTTTAAGCAACTATTAAGTTGGAGAAAAGATTATTATTATTTTGCAGATAGCCTTTGAGGTCATTCACTGATTCCATTCCATATTTTTTTTAAGTTAATGCGTGGAACAAATTTAGTTTGAGCTGCCCCTTGCCCAGGACACTGTCGAAAAAGAAATTCTTAAACAAAATGAGATTTTTTTTTAATGTATTGTTCAAAATTGTGAGATACAAGGTTCTTAGTTAACTACTGGAGCATTTACTCCTGAACTGAACCAAGTGTGTACTCTGAATCCTACCTACATCTGCGTACATTCATCCATTTTTATTTTCACTATTGGCTTGTAGACACCAACAAACTTGACCTTTTCTTGTTTAGTCTTTTCATCCACTTTTGACTGGAGCTTGTGGAGTCAGCGAAGGATGTCCATGCTTCATTAGGACCACTGTGTGTTCCCATGTCCTGGGCTGTCTGCAGGGAGTCCCTAAACATGTCCATTCCCACACTGCTCCTCCTTGTCCCTTTTCTATTCTCATTCACCACCTCTCTCTCTATTCCTCATTATTCCTCTAAATACACCCGGCTTCCTAAATGCCCTTATCTGTGCCTTTCTCACCGTAAATGAACAGCAAGTCAAACAGCCACATAATTGGACTGGGGGGCTTTAGCACTGATAATGACCCATGTTTACTATGGCGTTCACGCACCGCCGCGTCGCTCTCGATTTTCCCACAATGCAACCGTGTACATGTGTTAATAATGCGGCTTAATGGTGTGTATGCGGGAACAACAGCCCCTGGTCAGGCCCACACAGGGTTAAGTGGGAGCTAGGGTTTAATATGCAGAGCTGCAAAGTTTATGAATGAAATGGAAAAATGAGAACAAGGCTCGTTCAAAACCTACAAGTCCAATGCACACTTGTATTCATTAGTGTGTTGTGTTAGATTGGTCTGTCTGCCCCAATGTAATTTGCCGCAGATAACAAACAATAATGAATTACAATGATTGTTATTTGTATTTTAAAGTAAAATCACCATAGAGAATATATTTTCTTTAACACATGTAACGCTCAAAATGTAATTATTAATAATAATGCATTTGTCTTATTAGCACCTTTTCATATGCTTTCTTTATTCACACCCCATATTTGTGAATTCTGAGTTTTTAAATGTCTGGAAAACATCTATATTTCATTTATTTTAAACATCCTATATCAGGCGAAACTGAAAAATTTGACAAGTGACAAGTTTTGTCTCATTCACACCTTTTATTATTAGTCTGTGTACATCTCCCAAGCTCAAACTGCCATGAAGCTGTAGTTTTCAAGTTAATAGCTACCTTTTACCTTTAGTTCAGTAGAAATGGGCAATTCCAGTGTTGAAATTATCCAAACATCCAAATGATCTGTTTCTAGTGAAGGTGTATGGAGTGTAACAAGGTGGAATGTTTTCCGTTTGAGAGAAGAACTCAGCCTAAATATGCAGGGTTTGTATTTTCATGTTCATATGTGAATGAAACAAGACAGAACTCCAGGTATGTTTCTGATGAGGAAACAACATTATAACATCTGACAACAGCGTAATATGGGCCCTTTAAAGTCTATACTTTTCCAACTGAATACTGTTATTTACGGTGATAGACCCAAGTGCTAATTCTTGTATCACCTTCACCAATCCCATCATAATCCTATGAAATGGTCCTTCCTGGACTGACTCTGTCTCTAGTGATTCTCTGTATCTGAGGTTACACAAAGCAGAGCCACACCTCACATCTGCCCTCCATCAGCACGCACACATGCACGCACGCACCCACCACACACACACACACACACACACACACACACACACACACACACACACACACACACACACACACACACACACACACACACACACACACACACACACCTGGCTCATACACACATTCAGAACATCATGCACTGACCTTACAGCGGCTCTAACATAGCAACATTACTACAGTAGACATGCATGTTTGTCAGAGCCAGTCAGGATAAACTCTGTTGTTTTTGTACAGGATAAAAAGTAGTAAAATAATAGTAGAGTAAAAGGTTTCGTAATGCCTCCATTTAGTCCTAAAATAGTGTTGGACAATATTATTATATATTATATTTATATAGTTTGTGTGACCTACTGTGTCCAAATTATTTCCCTTGTGCAAAATAAAGTTATAATAAAGTTAAAAATAAAGTTTGTCTAAGTCTATACAATAAATCAAAATGTTGTCTCAATAATTAAAATTCTCTTCTTCAAAGTCTGAATATTGCTTTACTATTGCTTTACTGACAGGGAATTGGCTGTGGACCTCTCAATTAAACAGACCCAAGCAAATAATTGAAAATTAGAAATGACTAAATCACAACCTTTATTAAAACTGTATTAATTGCACTGATCTACTTAAAACCATTTTTATCAGTTACTATGAAAAGGTCATAACAGTTCAAGAAGCAAACAGTGTAGTTCTGATCCCAAGGAGATCTAATAATGAGATCCACATTTCTAACTTAATGGATAGAGCGTCTCAGAAACAGAAGATTCCGTGTTTGATAACTATATATTGCATGTTTAAAAGACACCAGGTTGAGGAAACTCCCATTTGGTTTTTACCTTACCATTAAAGATGATACAAGGACATTTTGAAAATCCATTCCACATGGTCAACTTGGACTAATTTGTGCTAAAAGCATGACAAAATATGAGCCTTGTGAGAGTGCATTATGGAGCACAGATAACATCAAACAGTGAAAGCAGCCTGCTAGGTATAAGGTTGTACTGTGGCAGCTATGACCTGGTCTGTATCAGTCAATGGGACCTTTCTTTGTCTCTGTCTTTGGTTCTAGTTCTAACAACACACTGCACTGCTCAATGGGATACAGTCAACATCTATAGCAGCAGCTAAAGACATGTTTAATACAGGACTGACATTCTGTGTTCAGATACTTTTTTAACATAAGATAGGTGATGTTTCAAATAAAAAAAAAAACTAAAAAAAACTTGCACAATGGAAATGGCAGTCTATACTCAAAGTTACATAAAAACTAGATGCTCATTTAATCAAACGCTTACAATAGGACAAATAGGACAAAATGGTTCTTTCCAGAATAGTCTTAGAACTGACTTGATCTATATTTAGTATAAACCTACTTGGTAAATCTATAGAATTATTATAATTATTATTATTTAGTACATTAAAAGAAAATGCATCTATCATTTAAAAAAAAAGTGTTTCAATGATCATTGAGTTATCGAAATCATTATGGCCTTTTCCTCAGAATCAAGTTTGAAATTTTATGTCAACACTTTACACTATAAAAATTGTTTTTAGAGACATAATAGACCCAGATAGGTCATTAATTCAGTATTCAAGAATTATCCTACTTATACCATACTTAACATTGTTTTAGTAGGTCTTTTGCTTCTTTGTTTTTCAAGCCTCATGATTTTTAAGTCAGCAAATATACTAAAATCTGTTCTTTAAATGTCAAATTATTGTACATCTTAACTCTCAGTTCCACTCCCCAGTATCTGTCTCCTGCTGTTGTGTCATTCCTATCAGCGGCAGAGAGTGTCGCCGTATTATCTTTGAAGGTGAAGGATCTGTTGAACTGTGAACTCTACACACTTGAGTATCAGTGGAGCCGGGAGTGTGCCTGCAGCCCAAACAGCTGTCCCAGCCAAATGCACTGTCCACCGCCCTGGGACACTAGAGCTGCACGTTACACTATCACACAGCAATGTAACGTAGAGGACACAGGGCAGTCTGAGGTCACCAATGCAGTGTTTACTCAAGATTTGGGAGTTTGCATGTGCACTTAAGGTCAGACCAGGATGTTTGTTTGAATGTAAGAAAAGTCTCAAATCATATATATGTTTTTCATAAAATGCTCACTGTTTAACTTGTACTGCTGAACAAAGTTTTGAGTTTTTGAGTATTATTAACATAGAATTTGCTAATGGGTCTTAAGAATTGTTCAATGAGATATTAACCAGGTCGTACAGATTGACTGATACATTTTTTTCGGAGCAATGGATAGCCGATAAGCTCTGCCGATATTTTTGGGGCGATATTTATTATTTTCCTCACGTTATGCAATTTAAATTTACTATAAACTCACCCACAAACAAGCAATGTACATTTTGTGCATCTCACTGAAGTGTTCAAATAAAACTTGTGTATTCTTTGGGCAATAGTTTGGCCAAAACCAAATATCGGCCTGTGCTGGAAATTGAAGGCCAATAGCTGATATGCTAAGAAGTGCAGATATCGGCCAGATATATCAGTTGACTGGGACTATATTTACATCTAGTCATAACTTCTTTGTATCTATGTAACAGAATTCAAGTATCTCGAACAATGGTTTTGCTACAGTCTGCAGTCTGCAGGTTCATTTTAAGTCAAAACTCTCTCTGCAGAGGAACACCCGTGCTGATGAGTGTAATTCCCTTGTGTGTGGACTTGGACACAGCTAACAGTTTTAAGCACACTTACACTGTGGGCCTGTGGCTGACACTACAATGGGAAGGACTGGTGTAGAATAATCCATTGCTGATTAAATTAGATTCAACAAAAAGCAGAGAAGGATCTTAGTGTCTCCAGGATGTTAAATCCTGGGTCAGTTTCAGCGCGCTGTAAGAATGTCAATAATAATATCAGATGGCTCCACTGCTCGCATAGTTGTGAGAGGCACTGTTCAGGCCTGTAACAAGTCCTGCATTGTATAACTCAATCACACCTTGTGCCATTACACAAAACAAGCGTCTCATTGAATTATACTAAATGAAATCAAGTAAAAATACTCCAAGAACAACTGCATCAAGACAAAATTAAAACTAAATTAGGACTACACCTTGATTCAAATATGAAAACTGTATTGAAAATGATTAAATCTGAATTATAATGCAGTAATATATAATATTTGTCCATGAACTATCCATTTAAATCAAGAAAGAGATTGAAGTTTATGAGTGCTCCCACAGGAGTTGAAATCAGATTACAAAAGACCCCACTGAGTTGTTCAATATTAACTCTAGACTTACTTTTTCATTGTGCTGACTGTGTGCTTAATAAAAAGTGCCGCCCAGCACCTCCAGTAGCCTGTTCATTAGAAGGGAATTAGAGGTGACGCGGTATGTTCCTGAGAGGAGAGAGGAGAAGAAAAGCCAGGATTGTTGGATGAGGGGCCAGCTGTGGCCCTGTCTGAGCCCCAGTGATGAGGCTCTCAGATGGGCTGCCAAGCTGCTGCACTGCCCTCTCTCCTTCACCAACATCCACCTCCAAGACACAAGAAAGACCCCAGGTTTCATTAAAGTGAGTCCCACCAGCCTGCGTCAGATGCACACTGGCCTTTTCAGCATCTGGACACGTATCCAGTATTTTAAACGGTCTCTTATTTGCAATGGTAATTCACACAGTAAGATAAGTTAACTACAAAGGGAATCTTCCGCAGTCTTCAGTGATTTATAGCAAATAAATGTTCTGTTGACGAAAGAAAATAACCAAATGTAAAGTGCAGATCTTTATATGGCCGGGTTAGGGGAGTGCACTTCCCTCTCCTATCACACACACATACACACACATACACGCACGCACATGCACACACACACCCACACGCACACACACACGCACACGCAAACTGGACTAAACTGGGGCTTAACCTAGAAGCAAACCAGGAATAGATTATAGACTGAACTAGGACTAGAAGAGGACTAGGGATGGGACAATAAACAATAATATTGTTTAACGTGATAAAAAGAGTAGACAATAATCGTTCGTGGGGCATTTTATATAACTGCCAAAAAAGATAATTACCATTGTATCACCAGAATGTGCAGAAAAAAAACTACTTATTCATGATGTTTTCTTCTAGATCATTGCTGTTTTATATCAAAATACATTACTTTAACAGGTGTTTAAATATGAAACCTATTCATAATATTAAAATGATAATTATTCATATCATAATTGATTTTGATGCATGCTCTTATTTTCCTACTGTTTCTGAAACTTGCGTTGTGACACTGCAATTTCCCCATTGTGGGACAAATAAAGGATTATCTTATCTTATAACATTTTTAAACGGTCCACAACTTTAATAATTATTGTGATATTATATTTAATCACAATTATTCTGGCCATGATAATGATGACACGAAATTTCAATCTAGTCCTATGCCTACAGAGAACCAAACAAAGACCAAACCGTGAGGTGTGTGAATGCAGCCATGAAATGAAGGCCAGGCATCTGAAATAAAACTCAGTGAAACATATTTTTAACATTTTGGCCTTGTGACCCTATACGTCTTGGTCATCATCTTTAAACAGCAGCAAATCACACAAGAAAAAACTATGCAAAATACCAAACATCTAGAAGTCATATTTGTCACAATATTAGCAATATATGAACCAGAAGCCAAGCTGTACAGGGATGCAGCAAAACTATTCCTAACAAGACAAGGCTCCAAACTGTCAGCATCAGCAGCCTTAGCACAGACCAGCCTACATAAGGACCATGTAAAAGTGTGGTAAAAGAGTCCAGACGGGGAGGCCTGTAAAGCTGTAAGGTCACAGGTCGTAAACTTGAGGAGCTTGGAGCGGCTGACGGCTCTGCTGTGGGGGGGTGTGGTTGTGTAGGCTCAGAGGGGACACTGTGAGGTGGGTGGGCATGAAGACGTCAGCCTGAAAAACTGTGTGAAACTGCACAGAAGATAAAGCAACAGAAGGAATCTTCACCTTTGGGTGTAATGAATGTCAAATATGTCATAATAATTTGTAAGGCCTGTATTAAACCTTTTCATTTTGAACAACAGGCACTTTTTTGTTCAAATATAGTTGTTGTAACCACTGTGGTTCTAAAATGTGCTTCACAGGTATGTAATGATGTTAAAGAACATTGATTGTTCTTGAGCCTGCTGTATAGTTATAATCTACAACACCCGTGGAACATTATGTTATAACTGTACCAAAATGATTGTGCAAAGCTGCCGAATCCTATGTGTATCACTGATTAAGAAGATAAAACTGAAGAACAAAGTAAGTACAGAGCAGTGGGCATATGCCAGTGGCAGTGAAAACAGGGATTGATCTTGAAAAGAATTATTTAAAAATTGCTCATGAATCACTCCAAATACAGCTTCGAGAGGGTAAATGAGAAGAAGAAAGAGATGGCAACTGTCTGATTATAACAATATCCATAAACAAAATTTTACCAATATCATATATGGGCTGCAGCAATTAAGTAGAATAACTGAATACTAGTAGTAATTGTACTTTGATCATTTTAATTGTTATCTGGACTAATACACATACCAAAAGGTGTATGACAAAGACACTGGCAATGTTAAATCAAAATGTCAAAAAAGATAGAATGCCCAAAATACACTTTAAGTGTAAATATTTTCTAACTAGAAGCTTTCACAATATTTCAGCCTTTATTTGGTGAAAAATGTATATATAAATCTATGTACAAATACTCTATAATCTATTATTCTAGGAGCACTTACTTAATAATCGATTGCTAAAATAATAGTAAATCGTAACAGCTCTGTATTTAAATTTGTTGTCCTCCTATTACCCAATAACAAAAATAGGAAAAATCATATTTAAAAGTCCTCACTGTAATATACCCTCTATATAGTGCTATGCTAGGCTCTGTTCTCCGCATGTATTTGTGTGCCCCCGTGTGTGAGGCATGACTGTGTTGACGGTCTGGCTCTTGAGGCTGCAGGAAGAGATGCGTTCCGCGTTAACCCCGAGGTCCATCATCAAGGCTGCCCTGGACGAGCATTAAATGACCTGACGATGGGGGCCTGGGAACCTCCGAGGAGAACCTGGCACCTCTCAGGATAGAGAGAGGGAGAGAGGGCAGGGGGTGAGAGAGAGAGAGAGAGAGAGAGAGAGAGAGAGAGAGAGAGAGAGAGAGAGAGAGAGAGAGAGAGAGAGAGAGAGAGAGAGAGAGGGTGAGAGAAAGGGAAAGTGAAAGAAAGGGATAGAGAGAGAGAGAGAGAGAGAGAGAGGGTGAGAGAGAAGAGAAGTAGACAGACATGGGAGGGTCATGACCAGACATACCCTGTTCCCTGTTAGGGCACCGGACACTTTTGGTCATGGCTGTTCTGGTCGGAAGGAAGTTAGGTAATTGTTTACTCGACTAAATGACAAGAGGAGGATGATGAAGTATGATGAGCTCGCCTGGCAGTTTAGGAGGTACTTGGTTGAAGTGAAGCAATACTTATTTTCTACCCTTAAGAGGTACTGAGACTGACAAAACATCTATCGGTGTTGGGGAGGATGGCACAAAACAATAAATACAGTAAAGTAGTGCCCAAGATGCAAAGTGTAAGGGGATTTTATACATTCAACCCACCAATCGATAAAGTTATTAACTAGTAAAAATAATAACAAAATAAGCTTTAATGTGTTTAGCTTTCAACAATTATACAAATTGATTATTATCTGACATTTTGAACAATAATATTGATCCCAGAAGGGGAGGGGTCTTTTCGGAATGGAAATTATTATGGAAAATGGCTACACAACCACTCAAAAATGCAATCAGAATACATCTTTGAGTAAGCTGTAATGGGGAAAGTGTTACAACATGGTTTAAAGTACATAAAAGTTGTTTCGTATAACATGTCCCCTTTAATAAATATCGCTGTATGTTTGAGTACAAATTAACTTTATTTATTCTATTACTTTTGTTTCCCACCATCATTGTGTGATGAATGTGATCTTATAAATTGTACATTTTTACTGAATGAATGGACTCTGCAAATGATTCAGCAATGTGTGTTTAACCTTGACTTTGTTTTCGGATTATCTTAAGTGAACAAAGCAAAGATAAACTCATTTTGAGACACACCCTTATCAACTACAGCACTACAGTTGTTCTACATTAGTTCCAGTCCAGTCATTGTCCAGTTATACAAGCTTTGAAAACTCAATAAAAGCATCAGTCCTATTGAATATTAAGCCACAGTGAGCTCAAAAACTGCAGTCCTTGACCCAGTCCCAAGACACACAAGCCCTGATCCAAACCAAGGCACACTCACTCCACTGTGCACGACCTTTCCTTTACTTACAGCCAACTCTGAATTATTGGAAATAGTCACCCATAAAACCCAGAGATTTATGGATAGAAAACATCTCTATTTAATATTTGTTTTTTCTGTCTGCAAATGAAAACACGGGTCAGCTCCAGCCAGAGAGAGGGAGAAACATAAAACACAACTTTTTCAAACTCCCCCAAAAAATCATGAGTTGTTTTTTTTAATCAACATTCTGGTGCCTGATTTGGCTCCGTGGTGTCCGGACGTTTTATCACAGTTGTTAACAGAGAAAAAGGACACTTATCTTCTCAGTTGGTGCCATGCGACTAATTTCTGGGTGACACACATTTTGTTAGTTGTGTCCAAACTTGTCCTATCTTCTCCATATAAAATGTCACTCTTGTATCTCCCTATCTTCAGATAAATGCTAAATTCTTTCCTCATTGAGTAAAGATTGACGACAATGTAAGAGTTAAACGTCTTTGGATAATATTATCTTTCTTATTTCATTTGCAGTTTTATCACCAGATTACTTCCATGATAAAAAGATTACTTTTTATAGGTCAAGGGAAGGAATTGTATTCACATTCACTGCTCACATAACCTTTATAAAACAACGAACTTTTGTATTGCTTTGCCTGGAATGTTCCACAGTATGACATTAAAGTTACATGAAGACAAGCAGGTGACAACACCAGGCCAGTTTACAGGTAGCGCGACAACCCCACTCACAGTAAGAATTAATGTGTTTTAGATTGCGACAATAATAATTATTATTAAATACCAACTGAACAAATACAAGATAGATAAGTGAATGTCTTGTGTATAGGTATATATTTAAGTGAGTGAACGTATACCTCTACAAATATGAAACATGAAAACACAGGTAAAATATTGCTATTGGTATCATTTCTCACTGGATTTTATCATTAACACAAAGAGTCCCACGCCGTGTGAAACAGCCCGGCCGTGGAATGAGTTATGTGTAAATTCATTCAAACTCTGATTGTTTTTCTCGCCATAACCTCACCTCTCCTCTTTTTGTCCTCAGTGGACTATCAACACATGAAGGCTTGTAATTTACTTTTCAGCACACCCACTCTAAATCTGCTGCTTTAATGACCAACGCTGGGATAAGGACTGTAGGAACCAATAAAAGCCTCACTGCACTGGGCAGATTTACGGATGCGATTATCCAACAAACCTGAGAATCAGAGGAGAGAGAGAAGTAGATAAGATGAGTATCATAGCAGGAGGGTAAATCATAACAACTATGTACTGCCTCTGCATGGGTCTGTAAGAGCGCTCTTTCACTGTTATCACAAAGCATCTGCAGAAGACATACTGTTGCTTAAACTTGAAAGGCCTTGTCAAGGTACATCTGCAAACTAACATGTACAGTGTTTTATATTTATAATTGTTGTGACTACATTATATAGCAGCCCTGGCAAGGTATCTATGCCTCACAGTTTACAATTTACAACATATTCAGATAACTATTGGGATAATAGTTTAAAGTCATAAACATACGACTATATTACTCCCCAGTTATGAAAAGTGATTAATAACAAAAAGTACCCTTAGCGTCCATTACCCCCGTATATCCTCTTATGAAAGAAGTTATTACATATTCAGTAAAACTTTCAATGCAAACCATAATCTTAAAAAACAAACACAAAAGTGTACGTTTTTATATTAATATTTGATATCTTGATCTTCATGATTAACTAGGTGTGGTACAAATATATGCAGTACTATGGCATTTACAAGTCTGCAGTAATTGTACTACACCAGAGCAATTTGTTAACAAAATACACAGATAGTTCCATTGTTACACTGAATTAAACTCAAATGGTATTTTGTCTGTAGACAGATTTTCTCACACGAGGCACCCCCTAACATGGATATCTTTATCCCCATGCTTTCTTAGCCTTTTCATTTCAATCAATCCTCCTGCTTTGACCCGTACTCCATGTCAAGGCCTTACATTCATCTTTTTGTGGACTAGTCTTCTTATCAGGGCTGGGAGAAGTAAGACTCACTATGTGACTCAAGCCACAGGGCTGTTGTGTTTGTTTAATTTAACCCTATATAGAACTAAACAGGTAAGAAAGAGAGACAAAGTAAAAAATGTCATCCTGATGTTGCTGTGTGCCATATAACATTTGATAACATGAGCCTAACTCTGTGATTTTTTTGTCAGTGAAAAGCATTATAAATAAAGCTTACATCCATAATTACACAACACACACATATTATCAAATCCGAGCTCACAAACCATTTGGTCTCTCTCTAATGAAGTTCCTGCAGCACTATTCTATAAAACAGTGCAGTCATAGTGATCATACTGTAGCTAAGCCTCTTCCTGCCCTAAACCACAAGCAGGGCGCTGTTACCCAATACCTGACATACCAGACTGCAGGGCGAGAATAACACTTGGGAGGTGGACACAGGAGGGGAGGCAATTGAGGATGGAGTGAATGAAAATAGGAAAAAAAAAGGCCAAAAACACAGAGGACGCTTGCTCAGAGTCGTAGTGTCAGTGGCGATCATGGGAAAATGCCACTATCCTTTGACCCGAAGAGTAACCAAGCAAAAAAAGCTCACCCACGTGGCCTTTAAGCTCAACCTTTCTGACTTAAGATGGCCCCTTTTCAACCCTCAATGCACTCTTCTATCATTCTTATCTGAGCGCCTGTGATAAGCAGAAAATCCATCGAATCACTGGATACAAGTGTGCATAAAACTAGACCACCACTGGTAATATGAAATCCAGATTTTAAAGGATGCCAGGCAGTGGATAACACAAAACATGCACACGCTAAATGAAAGATGTTCGAAATTAACATAATATATAATATATTTTGTAAAACCGAGAATTTATTCAGCCTAAAATTTTCAAGTTTTAGCAACAATGAAGAGGTGTTGTGTAACTAAAATACTTCTGTTGGAACAATTACAAAAAAAAAAGGATTATGAGATAAATATCATATGTGTACCAGTGAAGTACAAGCTGTATAGTAATGAGTTGCACAAGTAGTGTAGCATGAGTAGTGATGATAGCAGTAGGTTTATATTAGATATAGTGAAAATAGTGGAAATGGTCAGAGTAACGTTACCAATGGCAGTATCTGATATGAAGTGATTTGGATAAATATATATACGAATAGCAGTAGCAGTAGTAGTAGTAGGCTATAGGAGAAAGGATTGATGCAGTATATATAGTAGCTTGAGTTCTATGTAACTGTACTTATACTTGAGTAGATTGTTGTCTTGTTGTTTCACTTTTGTTGTCATGTTAACCTCTGGGTGTACTATAGTGTGACCACATGATTCTACTGCAAAAACAACCCCATGTTTCCACCAAAATATTAGATTCTTGTGGCTTATTTGATGGCATTGTAATACCATTAGAAGGATCTCAGAACCTTCAAAACAATAAAGCATCCACAAACAAACAAAATAATAAATAACATGACCAACAGCAGACAACATTTTCCCCATCTCGTGACTTGCTGCGTGTGTTCTCAAAAAGACCGAAGTGAGACAGAATAAGGGCAACATTTCTACACGATATTCAATTAGCTGCAACCATGTAAACAAGATAATAAAAGTATATATGTGAAAGGTTCCTTCTACCGGGGACAGTTTTATGAGGATTACATTGACTTATAATGGCCTGAGCCAGCAGGTGGGAAGAGTCAACATTTCACCTGTGTTTAGACAGCAATTTATATATGCACACACAAACTTCTGCTTTGGTTACATTTTTGGGTTCTCATGCTAGCAGCTTGTTTATCTTTATAGCTGTTCAGGGCTATGCAATGTACATGTAGAATTATTCAATAGACTCACAGATTTTTGTCAGTTTGTTAGAAAACGCCAGAGACAAAATAGAGTAAGCCAATGCAATACAGAGAAAATTCACTTTGGGCATTTCAGACATGGAAATAACTTGGGGGTAAAATGCGGGTAAAAAGCTGCAGAAGATGATTCCCAGGCTGCCCTAATGAGAAAGACATGCCCGTTTCCCAAAAGACTCCACCTACTCCCCATGAAACTTATTACACTGCTGCTGAATACTACATAATATTCCTACTACTCTATATTAGCATACTGCATGTGACCAAAGAAATACTCCAGAGTTTGACCACATGATGACAAATAAATGTGTGCAATTTTGTTCAAGAATACAGTTATTATGTGTTATGTATGACAAATCATAAAAAGATTAAATTGGGCTATACTATTTTAAGTTCACCTATTCTTGTTTTGCACCATTTTAAAATAAAGTCTTGTAAAGTGTCTCTTTTCCTGGCATGGTTTTGAATAGGACGATACAACTGACCTCAAACCAAAGGCATGTTTAGACCATTGAGCGGCTATCGTTTCAATGAGAATGCATTATTACAAAGTGCAATGGTACAACTGAATAACTATACCTTAATAAAAATTAAAAAAAAAAAAAAAAAAAAAGTCTCTGTTGAAACTTAAAGTGTAGTTATTATGTGTTACCTGTGTATTCAGAATGAAGTAAGGCAAGGGAAGGCAAGGCAAGACAAGTTTATTTGTATAGCACAATTCATACACAAAGTAATTCAAAGTGCTTTACAGAATAAGAAATACATTAAAATCACAATACAAACATATCAAAACATAAATAATCCTCATAAAATTAAAAAGAGAGCGAGACATTAAATGAGAGAGAAGAATGTGGAATGAAATCCTTTCAGTCATATGCACAGCTAAACAGAACTGGATTTAAACAATGTCAAAGTAGAGGGCTGTCTCACATGTTCAGGAAAAGTGTTCCAGGTTTTAGCTACATGAATATGAAACGCTGACTCCCCGTGTTTGGTCCTGACTCTGGGCACCAGCAGGTGCCTGTCCCTGAAGTGAGATGTACTTTGGTGCTAGGCCATGGAGAGGCTTGAACACAAGCAGAGCCGCTTTAAAGTCTATTCTCTGAGCCACAGGAAGCCAGTGCAGAGACCTGAGCACAGGACTTATGTCCTCGTACTTCCTGGTCCGAGTCAAGAACCAAGCTGCAGCGTTCTGGATGTACTGCAGCTGTTTCAGCCCGTTTGGAGAGGCCAGTGAGTAGGCATTTACAGTAGTCTAACCTACTGGAGGCAAATGCATGGATAAGTCTCTCCAAGTCTGCTTTAGACAGTATACCTTTGATTTTTGCTATGTTTTTTTAGATGTTAAAAGGCTGCAGATGTTATTGATTTGATGTGGCTGTTAAAGTTCAAGTCTGAGTCCATTATTTCTCCTAGATTTCTAGCCTGATTTGAAGGTTTTAGAGAGAGACTGGCGGTGACTGCTGACACTGTCTCTTTGTTTCTGTGGGCCAAAGACTATGACTTCTGTCTTGTCTGAGTTTAGCTGGAGAAAGTTGTTTTGCATCCACACACTGATCTGTTGGATTCAGTGGCAGAGTGAGTCCACTGGTCCATAGTCCCCTGCTGCCAGTGAGACATAGATCTGAGTGTCACCTGCATAGTTGTGGTAGGACACATTATTGCTGCGTATTAACTGGCCTAATGGCAGCATGTAGAGATTGAACAAAAGGGAGCCCAGGGTCGACCCTTGGGGTACCCCACAGGTCAGGGACATGTGATCTGAGACAGTTTCCAGTTTCAACAAAATATTTCCTGTCTTCTAGATGGGACTTGAATCAGTTTAGTGCAGTACCAGAGATGCTCACCCAGTCCTCTAGTCTCTGTAAGAGGATCCCATGATTGACAGTGTCAAAAGCAACACTCAGATCTAACAGGATCAAGACTGAGACTTTGCCTGCATCAGTGTTCAGGCGGATGTCATTTGTCACCTTGATAAGAGCAGTCTCAGTGCTGTGGTGGGCTCTAAAACCTGACTGGAAGACATCAAAGAAGTTGGTCATTTGGAGAAAGTTAGTAAGCTGTTGGTAAACAGCTTTTTTAAGGACTAAAAACGGCAAATTTGAGATGGGTCAGAAATTGTTCAGTACTGTGGTATCAAGACTGCTCTTCTTTAGGAGAGGCTTAATGACCGCAGTTTTCAAAGCTCCAGATTGAAGTGACATGTTGACTAATGTCTATAAGTAAATTATAGACAATATAGAATACATTATAGAAAATACATAATATAGATTTTAAAAGACACAATATTTACACTTTATTTATGGATGTAATTTTCAAATGCAGTCTGGTCTGAGGTCATCCAGAGTGTTATATACTGCGGTCACCTCCTCCGCTGCTCTCACACTTTTACTGGACCCCTGGGGCAGTGTTAGGCAGAGGCCTGGACACCTCTCTCCATCTTTTATTGGACAGGGTGATTAGCAACGCAGCAGGATGACAGCACATGTACCATAACACACTTACATTTGCCCAAGGCTAAGATTTACAGCAATCATAAGATAATTACCAACCACCCGAGAAGAGGAGTATAACTTAACAATATTACTCATGTCATTTTTATACAGTTTATACAATTTACAGCAAAGTAATAGCATGATATAGCATAAATGATAAGTAGACATTTTTCAATCCCGTTTCCATATATTTATCTATCTTTATATTACAAGGAAAATACAAATGGTTTCACAGTGGTTTTAATTTAATTATTCATTCTATTGCTATTATCATAAAAAGCTATTCAGGCAAAATGAAACACTTAAGAAAATTGAGTGTTTCAGTCTCAAAATCAATTTAAGGGCTTGGGACAAACACAAGTACACAAAACTATCATATCATAACTAATCACACCAATATTAGGAACACACCAAAGAACACAAGTCTATCAAAAGAAATAAGCTTCGACTGAATTAAGACCGAAGATTCCCTATTTCACCTGACCGCAAAGATACAGTGGAGGAAATGAGTATTTGATCCCTTGCTGATTTTGTAGGTTTGCCCACTGACAAAGAAATGAACAGTCTATAATTTTAATGGAAGGTTTATTTTAACATTGAGAGTTAAAATAAACCTTTTTATTTTAACTCTCAATGTTAAAATAAAAAATCCTTGTGAGCAGAGCAAAATCCTGCACTGCTCACAAGGTCCCCCTGCTTAAGAAGGCACATGTGCAGGCCCGCCTGAAGTTTGCCAATGAACACCTGAATGATTTAGAGAGTGACAGGGAGAAGGTGCTGTGGTCAAGCTCTTTGGCATTAACTCAACTCACCATGTTTGGAGGAAGAGAAATGCTGCCTATGACCCCAAGAACACCATCCCCACCGTCAAATATGGAGGTGGAAACATTCTGCTTTGGGGGTGTTTTTCTGCCAAGAGCACAGGGCAACTTGACTGCGTCAACGGGAGGATAGATGGAGCCATGTACATTAAGGTCATGGAGTGGCCCTATAGAAAACCTATGGAGGGAGCAGAAGCTCCGAGTTGCCAAGTGACAGCCACAAAACCTCAGTGATTTAGAGATGATCCACAAAGAAGAGTGGACCAAAATTCCTTCTGATATGTGCGCAAACCTGGTCATCAACTACAAGAAACGTCTGACCTCTGTGCTGCAAACAAGGATTGTGCCACCAAGTATAGTCTTTTTTTGGCTAGAGGGTTCAAATACTTATTTCACTCAATGAAATGCAAATCAGTTTATATATTTTCTTTAAAGTTATTTTCTGGATTTTCTTTTTCATATTCTATCTCTCAATGTTAAAATAAACCTACCGTTAAAATTATAGACTGTTCATTTCTTTGTCAGTGGGCAAACCTACAAAATCAGCAAGGGATCAAATACTTATTTCCTCCACTGTAAATAACTCTCCTTGCATGACCTCAGCTCTGTTTTAAGATGTTTGTTGAGTGCAACAAAGAATGAGTGATTTCTGAGCAGGCCATAGGTAAAGACTTACAGCCTCTTCTGTTTAAACACTGAGGAGCTGCATGTGCACCCTGTGGGACCTGCGTGAAATCACTCCTGTATTCCTGCAATTGGCCATAATGTCTTGCAGATGGTACTGTGCATGTGGAAGAGTACAGGGCAATAACTTCTACAGTAGGAGCAGTGGGACCAAGGAGTGAGTCACAACTGCACGGAGACAGCTATCAAAAAGTAAACCAGACCAAAGACACTCAACTACACCAAAGGGTGCCACTGAAATGTTTAAAGGTGGTATATTACACAAAATTCTTGTGAGCTTTAAGAAACAAAACACAACTCCAGGTATGTTTGTGATGAGGAAACAACATTATAATGTAGATCAAAAATAACAATATAGGCCCTTTAAGTTTAGTTCATAAGATGATAACAAAAACTATAAATTTGTGTTATGTTTAGTAATAACAAATGGATTATATGTAATATCCAATGTACAAGGAAGCCAGAAAGCAAACCAGGGCAAAGTGTGTAGTGGAATAACAGATGATTAGAGTCAAAACCAAAACAATAGCGCCAAACAAGACTGAACCATGATCCACCTAGGGCAACCATGAGTCAACTAAAGGACTTTATCCATAGCTAAACCCGGATTAAGGACACAATCAAGAGCTAGAGAAATTCAAACATCTAATGGTCCCACTCTACCTGATGTCCCACTTTACCTTAATTCACCCAAAACCAGGACTCAATCCAGAGATAAAGAAACAGGGAAAAAATATAAGGCAGAGCTAATACCAAATACAAAACAACCAAACATTAGCGTAATTTTAGACAACACTGTTACTGACTATAAATGCAGCTAAACTAAACCAAGTAGATTCCAGTAGATTTTTTTGACAAAAGCAGAAGAGTGCATCTGCTTAAAGGTGCATTGTGTAACTTTTCTGGTGGAGGATCCGTCATATGCTTTTCTTTATGGGGATGTTATTGCTTTGTCTGGAATGTTTCAAAGTATGGTATTAAACCTTTCTATCTGTATAGAGACCAAACCAGACCAAGTTACAGATCATATCTGTGGAGAAGCAACCCCACTCACAGTCAGAATGCCTGTTTTTCAAGGTATTTTTGAGCAATGAAACCACCTGTAATTTAATAAATGTAAGGTATAGCTGTTTAAAGTCATATTGTGGAACATTTCAAGCAGAGCAATGACATATCCATAGAAACAATCAGGGGACAGACCGCCAAAAAATTAAATAATGAACATTTAAGCAGTGCAAACCAAGTTATTGTTATTGTCCGGAGTTTAAGACACTATGAGGGACTTGAGACATGTCTGTTTGCCCTGTCTTTTCCTACCCCTGTCCAGCTTAAGGGTACATGACATCACCTTGCAAAGTGCTGGCCTGTTTTCAATTATTTTTACTATTTTTTTGTCAAGGAGGGGGAGCACAGAAGCAACAACAGCTCCAGTAGACTAAATAGAGTAGCGTTGTAAAGTGGAGGCGTCAGAGTCCTGCAGAAATGCGCGACGTGTGGCTGAGTGTACACACAGATCCTCTTACTGTCAGAGCTGGAGTCAGTGACAAACAGCCTGCCAGCTGCTGACTTATGCAGTCTTCAAGAACTTTCTCCAATGAAGAGAAGAGAAGATGAGTAAACCATATGTATTAACGAAGTAATGCCCAAGTCTATGCAAACATATACTCTTATAAATGAGTTATATCAGTTTGAAAAATGTAAATAAAATAGGTTATAGCATTTTTTTAATATCACACCTTGTCTGTTATAGTTTTAAAAGATAAATTTATCTTACAAACCCACAACCAAACTGTGGTTTTGTAAACAAGTTTTAACGATGGAGTGGGTTAAATTCACCCAAAAGGACTCAAGATCACTTAAACCAGTAATTGATCTTATATAGGCTACCTTGAGTTTTCTTTTGGACAAAACGCATCACTGCGCTAAAAAGTAGGCTAGTCCAGGAGCAGCGATAATCAGTTGAGTGAAACGCTACTCCGTCCACAGCCCAGTGAACTGAGAGCGCCTCGGTGCAAGGTGCCGCTGCGCCCTGCCTCTCGTCTCCGCGCGCCGCTTCGCCCCTCCCATTGCTCCGCTGTAACTTTCTTTGGGCTCTCTCCAATAAAGCGCTTTTTGTCCAGGAGGCAGCACTTGAGCGGATTCCTTGACGTGGAGGCTGTGTACCTCTCTTCAAGGATTTGATGAAGACCGATTATTGTGAGTTTTGCTTTGAGCGAGTGCGCACACGAGACAAAACGATTTAGAGAGCTGGATTAAACTTTGTTCACTACTTTACGATACGCCGGGATAAGGACGCAGGAGTGTGAGCGACTTTCTGCGCTCACAACTGCTGAGGCTGAAGTAAAGGTACGAATTCCATGCTTTCGTTTATGAAACAGGGTTACAACACAAAATAGCGACTTTGTGGAAGTCTATTTAGAACAAAAACAGTTTTACGCCAGATAAACGTCAGCTCCAATCAATCTACTAACGCGACCTCGTTGTTAAATACGCTTTTGCATCACCAACAAGAAAACGATGCATTAAAAGGTAGTTTTACTGGATCCAAACATATGATTATAAAACAAGGCTTGTGTTTTTTTCAAGACAGTGGCATTTCTGTAAAACTCAAATATAGAAAGTTGTGCTCTGGCGTAAACTGTTTACTACAAGACGCGTGCCAGACTGCGCGAGTTCCAAAAGTTTCACATCAGCACTTTTTGAGGGCACAATTCCTTAGTGTGAAATGTGTCCAGAAAAAAAGGCATGTGCGTAAAACTTGCAACCAGGACGATGCGGTGATGAAGGGGTCAGACAATGGACCACAGGACACACGACGCAGCGTCTGGACTTCACCGGGCACAAGCCAACACTTGGCTCTGCTGAAATTGGGGAAAACTTGCGCATAGACCTCAGATAACAATTTAAGTGATGGCTTTCCCAGTTTCCCCTAATAAGAAATATACTAAACCCCATCATTACAGCTTACATGTGTTTTTCCTGGCATGTGGACAGATTAAGTGATAAAGGGCTGAGGCTGAATTCCTGCAGATTAAATCTCTAAGTGACCCACACCAATAAAGATCCAATAAAGTGACGTGACTGGACACGTTTCAAGTCATCTCCATGTGTGAGCCAAAAAGAAACAAAGCACTGTCCCACTTCTGTTAATAATTTTGTTCCATATAATTATCTAACTGTGCTCATTTTAGGAGTGTCATGTGAGTACTGGGCATGCAAAAATAATTACAACAGAAGATAAACTTTATGTACTTAAGTTTTTTTTATGATACGTTTTTGAAATATTTATTATTGGACATGAATGGGTCAGAACTAATCTGGACATTTAAATCATTTTGATAGCAATATTTGTATCTAATAAAATACTTTTATGGTCAGTGCTTATGAATCCTTCCTTATACTTTAGCACTGTATTGTATTAAGATTAATCAACGTACGTCTTCTGACCTATACCACCTACTTTCAGACAGATTAACATCTTTTACACAACCCCCACAAACAGGCACAGAAAATCACCTAATCTGCCCCCAAGGGCTGAAGGCAGGCGGAGCAAACAGATTCAATCTCCTCGATGTTACTTCCTCCGCATGTGTTTCCTTTGCACGCTGTCATTACATTACAGGAGAAGAGACTTTGTCATTGACGGTTGTATATAATGGCCATAATTGGTTTGTATTAGACCTCCAGACTCGGCACAGCGGCCACAGGAGGGCAATTATCCAGCGCTAAAGTAAGGATGGCTACTGTTTAGCCCCAGTGTTTACTGTATGAGAGTACTGAGTGGGCAGTACAGTATGGCACAAGACTGCACGAGTTGAGAAGTGATTTGGTTTGGAGGTGATGGATAGAGAAATCAACAGGCCTACTTGATTTGCATAATATTTATTCTATAATATTGATATTGAACAACAGATATGTTCACTTTGTGCTATGTTCAGTTATTTATTTATGTATTTATTTGTCCATATTAGTTCATAGATACTAGAAGGGCTGGGAGATTGTCCTCGTATTGGCCAATCATGATTTTTGATTCAATTTTAATTTGTCTTATTAAAAACACAAAATGGTAGCTTGTAATCAATGCCATTTAACATATTTTCTTCTTCCTAAGTCTGAACTCTGCTCCAAACACATGCTTTTACTAACAGAGGATTAACTGTGTTGACTTCTCAATTAAAAAGGCCTAACCATATCACTGATGATTAAAATTTGAGTAAATGCACAGTCCTAATTACTGAGATATATATAAAAACATTGTAGTCATGAACAATGGGTTAATTCAATGACATTTAAGATTGATTTCTAACCATTATTCAAACTCCCCACACTTGTGACCTGTTCCACAAGTTGAGAACCCCTCCTGATGTTGTGTTAGCCTATCCAGTTGTTGACACTGAAGCTCTTGTCGCTGTTGAGAGAAGTGGATAAAGAGTTCAAAAAAGGAAAATGAGATAATAATAGAGCGCACAAAAATGCTAAAAATAGTGAAAGGCATATTGTTATGGATAAACATAAAAATATGAAACTGTGAATGTTGGTGCAACCACTAAATTACATGGACATATGTGCAGAGTATTATCACAATCCCCAGGGACTTTTTCTGCCCCAAACGTCTGTCTGCGGATGGGAAACATGACTGAAGCGTTTAGCTGACACTCATAAAAAACAATTAGATCCAATTAAACACATGCTCTGAGATCTATTTGAACCACACCATCTGGTTATTTGGATGGAATCAAATATGGCATTTCATTATCTCTGCTGTAATGACAAAATGTTGGTGGGAAAGAGTTTGCAAAGTTTCCAGAGCTCAATTTTTTACCAATTAGCAGATGGGCCGGCATCCTTTTGACCTATCCTTTGGGAGGATTAGAGGGTTAAAAGTCAGAGGCAGAAGCGAGGACTGAGTTTGTGTCCTGGGTAAAGGCAGAAGAGTGGGATAAGGGGTTAACAATAAGACAAGAACAGGGCACTCAAGCAGCGGGTGGACAGAGAGGAGGTGACGAGGCAGAATGCTGGGGAAAAGGGTGCAAAAATGAATTATGTGCAAAGCAAAACATCTACAAAAGTTAGAGAAGACATTTTAAATGATTTTTTATCTAGAACACAGAGGTATGAATATAAATGACATATGACGCCTTTGCATGTCACAACAAATCAGATTTAGACAATACATCCAATGTAAAATATTAACTGATGAATTGGAAAATTGGAAACCATGCTATGGTATTTAGTGGTTGTCTGATTGCTCCAACCATTCCTGAAATGGTAAACAGTATCTAGCCCAATGAAGTTAAAAGCTGTTTACCATGCTCATTTCCTAGCTCTTCTTGGCGGGGGTCCAGAGACACTGACAATAAGGACAATAAGTCCAAACCTTTATGTTCAAAGGTCTCAGCACACATCATTGCTGACCATAGGAGTATTTGTAGCCAACCCCAAAGCCCAGGCGCTTGCCAAGTTAAATTGAAGTATAGCTTGCCAATCCAGCCAAATGATGCGTTCAGAAAAACCACTTCAAAACCAAACATAAATACACATGCATATGGCTTACAGAGGCCTGTACTGACTAACTGGTCCCCAAACATGATCTGAAGTCACATGTACAAAACTCTTAAAGCAAATGACCTCATGATGTGATGGAAAGTATATTACAAAGATGGTCAAAAATAAGCCACTAGATTCCTTAAAAAGCTTCAGTGTCCCTTGAGAAAAGAGGAAAAAAGACATGGATGAGAGGGAGGATGCTCATCCCAGAAAGCCACCACAAATTGCTGCACAGTAGAGGCTGTAAAAAAAGAGAAATGGCTCTTAATCTTAGGTTGTAATTACCTCTGGCTATAGCACTGTAATTAGGAAATGAGCCCTTAACCAGATGGGCCAAACTAGAGCAAAAACATGCACTGAAATATATTCTAAAGGGCAAAAAACAAAGCATTAAGCAAAATATAAAAGCACTAAGTTGTTTTTAAATAGACAGCATGTTGAATCATTATCATCGTTATTATCATTATGTCAGATATCATTAAATACAATCAGTTATAATCCACACAAAAGCAGTTTGATATGGTTGTTTATCCCAGTTTTGCTACTATGGTTCTCACTTGTGCATGTGAACCAACAAATGTCGCCAACTGATGTCACTCAACAGGGCATTCATCAGTTAAAGACCGCTGCAGAGGAGCGGGTTACAACATGTCACAGTTATTTAGAATAAAAAGCCACAGTGTGTCATAAAATGTCTGAGGCACACCTGTGAAGAAAACAACTTATTTTGTTTCAGTGTGTGACCCCCGTTTACGCTCAGTAATCTGGACTCATTTTAGTCAGGTTGTAATGATGCCACCACTAAGATTTTGGATGTCAGCTGAGAAGAAGATGACATAGGTGGTATATTTAATTTTTTTTATATATATATATTAAAGTATCTGGTTTGATTAGCATGTCCTCTCAGCTCGATCTGGTCAAATGGGTTGAATTCTGTTGAACTTTTGGAGGCAAACTCGCGCTTCTTTGGAATTAAAAGCTTACTCTGCCTTCAAAAAATTGTGTCAAGAGAGCAGAGTGGTCTCAACAAGCTTATCAGTTACAGCATATACAGTAATTACTTTTAAAGATCCATCAACAAATCATAAAGACAGTTACTGGTATACTTGTTTTTTTCCTTTATTTTTTTCTGCAAACATCTGTCAACAAACGTAACATGTCAAACAGCTTGAGTTTCAGGTGTTACACAATCTATCTGTTCTACCATGCTTTGACAGTTGACTCACGGCTCAGGTATACCAAATATGAGCGCAAAAACAATACTTAGCGGAAATGCATACCGGACTAGTCAGTTCAAATGCAGTCTCTCTGTCTATATTTTTATTACTGTATAAGAACAAGGTTTGGACAAAGTCTCGTGCCATTTTGGGCCAGGCATTCTTCATTAAATGTGGCCGCTTCATCTTTTCCAACTAATTTTTATGACCCCTTAACCACACTAAGAAATAACCAATGAAAAACAATGAGGGCATTCATCTGAATACCTATAAATAATTTTGGGAGTTTGGGATTTTCCAAGAAGATGGGGTCTGCAAAGTTCAGCAAAAACAACAAGAAAGCGGTCGGAATTCTACTACAAAACTAAATCGCGCCATAAAAAGTACTGGTCATGCTATTTTGAGTGATACCAAGCTAACATCCAAGAGTAGTTGGCCTGCATTCTTTTATCTCTGTCGTCTGCAGCTCCTCAGGATGAAATAGTTCAACCAATAAGAATTTATAAAACGTCTTCTGCTATGAATGCCTGAAACATATTTATCTAATTGCTACTCTCTGCTATTTCCAGGGACAGAAGCACTGAGGAAAAGGTTGAGCAAAAGTAAAGAGAACTTCTCTATTGGGTAAGAGCAATTTTAATATTTTGGGCTGGAAAAAAAAAAAAAAAAAGCTAGAACACTCACTGTAGTAGCATACTCTTTGAATAGGCATTTAGAAAGCAAACCACACTGAGCTGGCGGTCGGTATTGTGTTAACAGTTTCCTCACAAGGGTCTTTTCACACACACATCGGAGCCTCTTAACAAGACTGGCACCACCACAACAGCAGCCCTTTACTTACACACACACGCACACGCACGCACGCACACGCACACACACTGCATTAGCCTATACAGTGCGCAGGCAGGCTAGGTTATTTACAAGTTCTTAACAGGATTATTATTTCACAAGGAATAATTTAAATTGCAATTTAGAGTAAATGTTGTAGAAAATGAGTGCACTGTTCAGTTTTTGGTGTAAAGTAACAGTTGCGAAAGAAAGTGTTTTTCTTATTCTGTCCAAATCTTTCCTTGGAGTGCAGACTGCTGCCAGTGCATTATTCCTAAACTTCAAACCAGACTTGAGTTTTCTTTTGCTAAGGGGAGGATCCTGTATAAAACACAATAACACCTGTAATTTGAAAAACTTATGATAGAAAAGTTAATTGGAACATTACAGGCAAGCTTAAGGCTGACCCTCTACCCGAAAAGTAACACAGTGGACCTTTAAAACATTTCATTCAGAAATGTACTCCTCTGCTTTGCCCATATCAATACAACTTATCTTGAACTCCTAACTCCGCAAACCCTATTTGACCTCTGCGCCTGTCCAGCCTCTGCTCCTGTGGTGCTGGCTGTCAATGAGCTGTGACAGTAACTGCAATGTACTTGTAAAGGCTTCCACACAGGAACAGCCTGCAGCCCAAGGCACTCGGACGCACTCGACTACTCGCGTTAATTGCCCTAACTACTCCTCCACCTTTTCTCTGCACAGTCCAATCTTTCTCTTGGGGGGAAAAAAGTTGTGTTAACTTTCAGTGGGCTTTTCAGTGTAACACATACATTCTTTGGAGCAGGAATGTGCGCATGGTGTGACTGCTAGTACTGCTGTAAATTATTTGCCAGGCAGACTCATGCTTCAATGTCAACATTCACACTAGCCCTTATTCGGCTGTAATCCTCCACTTTTAACATCAAAGCTCATAAACACTGTTTTGAATTACAGCCCCCATCTGACATATTGTTTGTATAGCTTTTTAATGTCTACCTAACATATAAACCTTTACTTAATGCATGGTATTTGAATTTAAAGTAAAATACGACTGTGCATAACTTATAAGTGTTCCCCGTCTGTGAGCCAAAAGTCTGTGTTTCCCATTTGAATGAGCTGTAGCTTCAAAAATCTCTGGAAATTTGAAAGTGAAGAAATGGAAGCGCTTTACCTATACACCTATACATACAACAAAGCATTTCTAAAGCTGTAAGCAAATATTTTAAAGTAAACAGGGGTGTTACGTGCTACACTTTGAAACTGCGAGCACATTACCTCAAAACCTGGAAACATAAACAAATTCTTCATAAAGGAGCACAGAAGAATCCGTAATAATAGTGACAGTTGATTATTGTTAACTATGTGACTGTTTGCAAATTAGTCATCTGTGCAAGAATAACAAGATTCATTATGTTGCTTCCTTGTTGACAATTCCCTCTACACCTCCAACTGGTAATGTTTTAATGTGTATTAGTCACAGTAGCATGTTTAATCCACTTAAAGCTAGAATATACTAATATCTTAGTTGTCAAAAAATTGCAAAAGTGAAATTATATTGTTTCCAGTATAAGTATGTATGTATAAATTGTGGCTTAAAGGAATATGGGTTTCAGGACCAAAGAATAATCCAAAGATTATTGCCATAGTGAATTTAAACCAAAATATTATATCTTTTGAATGAAAAAAAAGGCCTCAAAATTTAAAGAAGTTGAAACCCATGAATACTGACTTTAGGGCTGCATGATATTAAAAAAATTAAAAAATAATGTATTCCTCCAAAGTCTGAAGTCTGCTCCATGCTGAGAGAGGATTAGCTGTAAACCTCTTGATTAAAACTAAGAAGATTGACTACTTTAAACAACTGGCTCTTGATTTGATTAAAATTCTAATAAATTCATTGCATGTTTTGTCCTTCTTTGTCCATCTTTGCCCAAGAGCATTAGATACATCATCTGAATAATATAGTTTTTTCTCTGTCAGACATTCATTATTAGCTCCTGTCAGCTTGTTTATGTCCCAGTGGTAAATGTGCACCTGTCTCACTGTGGAGGAACTCTGATTATTAATAGAGTTGTGCTGATTGACGTCTTCACTCCGTAATCTTAGGACTAACCTGTGTAGCCAGCTGCCCCCACAGGTACAGAAGACAGCCTTTAATGAGCACATAGTGAGAGATATTTTAATAAAGCCAATAATAAAGTATATTTGTATTACATGATAAGGCAACATCTGCAGGGTCGCGCAGAAGTGAAAATAGATTCCAATTAGATGGAAACTAACGGTATATGTCGATTTACAGATAATACATAAAAAAATTGAATTGTTCCAACTGCGTAACAGAGAAGTATTATACACACACTACACGCTGTTTTTCTCAAGACAACCCAATTCATAGTTTTTTGTTCAGTGTGTACAGCTCCAGCTAGTCATAAAAGTGACAGGAGAAGATAGAATAGGTGAAATTGGACAGTCTGTTGGAATTTTGAAGCACATTATGACCCTAAATTCCCCCAAGGCACTAACTTTGAGACTAATATTTACTCAAGTCAAATGAAAGGTTTGTATCTGGAGCACTACAAGACAAAGACCTGCCTTTGTGCACCAGCCTGTCCCATACTTTGTTATTGGTTTACCTCACCCACCTCCTATAAGAGTTGGCACACTACCAGCACATGCACTTTTATTTCACAGTAAATTCCACAGTGACAACCTAATCAACACCAGTGATCTGCTTGTTACATATCTTTCTGTGTGTGGTGCGTGGCTAAGGTATTATTTTAAAAGGAAAAAGCCTGCAGGCTGGAATGACAAGAAAAATCAAACGGTAAACTAGAAAAGTAAAAAAAAAACAGGTAGAATAAGAGGTGAGCAAGGGCTTGAAAAACAGGCCACAAGAGACAGTGCAAAATGGATTCTTTACCATATAGAATAAAACATTATTAGAATTTCAGTAATTAGACAACTATATAACCAACATAATCACAGAACAGAAACAACTAGATTGTTTTACATCTCAAACATGTGGCAAAAACATATTAGGCTAAAAAAAAAAAAGACTTCTATGAAGAGTAATTGACATAACATAGTCATCTGTAGTGTTTTATTTTAAACATATTAAGAAATTTTTAACATACGTAACTGATCATAATGAAATTAAGAAATAAATAATAATTAAGAAATAAATTCATAAATGCCACTATCTTCAAAAGGAAGTATGAAGAACTAGCATTAATATAGAGAAATTAACTTTTTAAATTATTTTTAAAATTTTGAAATATTATATTGTTTTTTTACTTTTTTACGTTTTTACTAGTCCATGCCACTCTTTCACCTCATATGTTAACCATGTTGTCCACTAGCCCTGAGCTCTCATATGTTCCTCAGCCTAATGAAGAGCTTGACACCCGCTCCCTGCCACACGACCCCGCGGGGCTGTTGTGGCAGGTGCAGGAGATGTGCCTTCATCAGATTCCACTCATACTCCGAGTCGCTGCAAGAACTAACCTGAGAGGGGGCGGGGAAAAGGAGGGACTAATACAAGACTAATAGACTTTTTGGACTGAATACATGTGGGATGTGCCTAAAGCAACAGTATATTATGTGTGCATAGCTTTGCCACTAAGAGGAAGCACTGCTGAGGTGAGACAAATTTAGCTTCCTGGGTGCCACTTAGAAAGGTAACTGAATATTTTTAAAGAGCAACAGGACATTTGAGCCAAAGGGACAGGCCAAAGCAGACTCACTGATAATGTGTGCTAAGCTACTGAGAGGTATTTAGTCTACCAGGTTTTTAGGCAAGTAGTCAGTCAGTCGCCTGCATGCTGCCGGACACACCTCTGGTTTAGCAGCGCTCCATTCTGAGACATATGGTGTCTGCAATACAACTCCAGGTAAATTTTCTCATTTCTAATGCTTAAAATTTGTGACATGATGCTATAAATTATAAGAAGTGACAATATACCCACTTCTGATGCTTGGGCAATTTTGATTTAGAGGAGCTTGGGGACTTTATAGAAAAAAATCTAACTGGCAACCATAATGTAAATTACATCTTGCTGTTGAATATTTTTGACACACTATTGGACATTATTTTACATATTCATGGCGTTTTAAGTTTAGCAGTGACTACTTGCTACTTAACATTGTCCTTGGCGCCAAGTCACGGTGTACACTTTACTCTTGGCCTTGTGGCTTCACTGATAAAACTGGTCTGTCTAGATGCTTTCAGCTACACGCACACACTCCAGTGCAAACAATTCAGCACAGAGTCACACACTCGGAAGTATGCAACAAACTGTCAATGAAATTTTGGAGTTGGTCAAAAGTAATGTGATACAAAGATTTAGTACAAGGTTGTTTTGGGGGATTTATGTATTCAAGACTTCTGATACATATACAGATGTGCTCATGAAAACACAATTACCAACATATAATTAACTCTATGAAGACAGTAACTTTAATTAACTTTAATGAATACCAGCATTGCCACAATACTAAAATTTCAAATTCTTATTATTCAGCATTGATACTTCTTCAAATGAATGAATATATCTATCAATTAATATCACATCTTTATGCAAGCACAATCGCACATTATCAACCAGGTTCAAGATGGAGTTAAAACATTGGACCCAAACAAAGACTTTGTCCAGTAATCCAGGGCTAAACCAAGTCTCTTACACAGTTTCTCAAGCAGGAATATAATTGTCTCTTCATACAATGTGTAGCATCACTGGTGCTTGTTCGTCCCCTGGCCATGACTGGGGATCAGAAAAAACAGTAAACAGCGCAGAAGAGAAAGACTGACAAATGCAGAGTAGTGTTTGTGTTTTGCCACACATGCCATTCAGCTGTGACTGATGCAGGGCAGGTCAGCGACGGGCCCCGGCAGGAGGGGGCGAGGTCACAACCTCCAGGCGACAGTGCGCCACAAGATGCCGTTGTAGATTGCGAAGCTTGGTTCAAAACAGGAAAATCGATGAGAGCCTTGGTTTCAGTGAAGTGTGTGTCTGTAATGTGAGACGAGCTGCATCTCTGATAGATGTGCTTGATAGAAGAAGAACTCAGAGGTCAAAGGGCAGGGAATGCTGGTGAGGGATGGCTGTCAAAGGGAGACACTAGTTTAAAGACAAAAATAGTCTGAAATAGTGTTGAGTCTAATTTTGCCAGAGCAGTATCAATCATGTTCTGTGGCATTTAATAATTTAATTTGCCAGTATTATTTTATGATGTCCCACAAACCTTCTTATAAAAAAGGTAGCCTAACTCAAAAGGTTATTACCAGTTTATATAGTTACATAGATTGTCACCTTATGAAGAAATTAATGTTGGCCATGATACATACTTAATATGTTTATTGCAATTGCTTCTTGTAAGTCAAACAGAACACAAAATATTACTACTTTAAATGCAGATCTATTCAAAGAGAACAGATCTTATACAAATATGTACAAATTCCCCTTTTGTGCACTATACATTACATTTACTGACTTTTACTCTTAGCTTTTTTTTTTCTTTTTTTTTGTAATCTAAAAAACGGTTGCTGGTTCTCAAAATCCTCAACAAGTTTCTTCGAGAGCACAGTGTCCCATTCGCATTATTTACAGAGACACGCTCCAGCTAGTCTAGTGTTTCGCTTTACCCCGGAGGAACAGAGAAAGCACCTGCCATAGTCTCAGGTGTATACTGGTAACATTAGCCTTTTTTACTTTGGTGTTAAACAGGGCTGTTGTTGTAGCCCGGGCTAAGTTACATCACAGGACACAGAAGAGTGAACCGCAGTGGAAACACTAATCCCCACCATGACCCTTGACCTCCACAGTACAGGCCTCCACCATTGGCTTTGTTATACTTTAGAGCTGATGCTATCTAATCAGATGAGTGGCTTTCATCATGTTCTTCACTGATTTTGTATAACTTTTATTAACTAACAATGTGGGAAACTAGGGCTGCAAAAAAGATAAATAGCTCATTTTCTGTGTTTACGATTTGTGATTCTGTTTAAAAAGTAGGATTCTGTTTAGAGTGCACATTGTTAACTCCAGGAGGATTAACATTAGAGAGAACTGACATATGAACTGATAAACTAATACAAGAATCCCATGCATATCAGAACACATTTGTAAATGTCTAAACTTTGGATACAACAAGACTTTTCAATAAAAAGAGTAGAGGAGATTGTATTATCTAAATAATTTAAGCTTTTGTGATTTGATAATTGCGCTAACTCAAATTGCGATTTCAGTTTAATTGTGATATATTTTGCAGCCCTAATAAAAACTAAAGAGTATATTGTTGGATACTAAATCAAACTCCTTGTAATCATATTTTTTGGTAAAATTTACATTGCTCTCCTGCTAGCCTCGCACTCACCCCTGTCTTGTATATTATGTTCTCCTTTATGTCCGCAAGCTGCAGACTGTGGTCCTAATACTTCACACTGTCTATGTAAGCAAGTCTTTCGGAAACATAAATCCTGACTTGAAAGGGACCATCTTTTTTGAACTAGTACATACCATACCACTCAATTACAGACGTAATGCTTGTTAGCTCAAAGCTGTTTGTGTAGTGAGAGTGTAGACTATCTCATCTGTAGGATCTGGTGTGTGGTCGCACTGAAATGAGTTGAGAAGCTTTATTTGTGCAGGACATTGACTACGCCCCCTAATCCTCTTTTCAAGACCACTACAAAGAACAGTAAATGTGTTGACTACAGGATAAAGATTGGTACTGACAGACACTACTTAGCTAGAGATAGAGAGCCTTTTTGAGTACTTGACTAGCTTTTTGCTTAAAGGTGCACTATGTAACTTTTCTGGAGGGGGTCCGCAACCTGTCTCCATGGAGATGTTAATGCTTTGGTTTATATTGTTTACAGTATGGTATTAAACTAATCTATTTTTGCATTTATTCAGCTACAAGTGTTATTTATTGCTCAAAAAAATCTTGAATTCACATGAATTCTTACTTTAAGTGGGGTTGCCTCTCCCCAAATCTAACCTGTAATTTGTCTTGCAAGTTTTCATGGAGATTCTTCAATATATCGCCATACTGTGGAACATTCTAGGCACATCTTAATGCAGACAAGCAGGTGGCAGACCCTCCACTAGACAAATTACAATATAATGTAATAATAGTATTTCCTTGTTGTCATTTGGTCTTAACTTGTTCTGAAATGGGTCTAGACAATTGTAAAACTATCTGCGAAAAGGTTATTTTTTTCCTATTTTTATATTTTCAGTATTGATGCTCATCTTTATATCTCATTTTGATTGTTTTAGTACTGATTAGTATCAGAGTATGAAGACATTTGACTACAAGGTTTCATTTTGACTAGGTTCATGTTAAAACTATGCAATTTGTTTAGTTATAAATTCTAAAACTGTCTTCACCTTTCTGCTATTCGGCAGGTGAACAACAACAATGAAAAAACAACATTCAAGTACCATTACCTCATACAGATGCTACACATTCTTTCAGACAATCCAAACATTGCTCAGACGTTTGGCTAAATATATGTGTGGTGTCTCTCCTTCTGCTCCTCTCTAGTGCTACCATTTAAGTAATCTTTTCATCCTCTGATAGTCCACCCAAGTCCTGGTGCGCCTTTCCGATTCTCTCTTGACCCTTTTGTCATGTTGACGGATAACCCCTCAGGATTATGGGTAACATGGTCCAGCTGTTGCGTGGACAGTGCTGACAGTGGAAAAGAGATGGGGGGATAGTGAATGTTTGGAGTCATGGTTGAAGAAGAGGGCAAATGTAGCGGATAAAAAAGATTTGGGTAGACTTACTTGTGGATTGTGAATATAAGGATTTTGCATTCTTAAAAATGAAGAAGTACTACTGATAATGATTAACCTGGAGTTGTCTTTTGTTTCATTCACACAAATCCTGCATATTAAGGCCGATCTCTTTTCTCAAATGGTAAACACTCTGTTCCACCTTGTGATGTACTGTGGTAATACAGGAAGTGCTCGACTGTATTTATTTTTAATTTCCACCATGGAATTGTCAATCTCTACTGAACAAAAGGTAAAAAAGGCAGATGCTAACTTGAAAACTACCGCTTCAGTTAAACAAAACACAACTCTAGGTATGTTCTAACATTCTAACATGGCTTAAAGCTCACAAGAGTCCGTTTTTATAGGACCTTTAGTAAACAATGCTAGTAGGTAAATGTAATTTCAGAACCTGCTTACATAGCATGGCATTTATTTATTTATTTATTTATTTAATGTAAGACAACACATAAAAGCCAATTATTATAGGTTTCTTATTGATTATGCTCCCATATTGAAACCTGTTTTAATAGGTTAACTTCATCTAACTGAATCAGATCTATGCAATATCACTACCAAAATATCGACTTTTCAGACTCTGCTGTAGTGTCAAAGTTTACAGGTGCAGCTTATCTCAATCACTTGTATAAGGGTCTATTAGGGCATGTTTTGTTTTCAGCTTTACATTATTGCAAATGTTTCGTAGTTGGTGGGAACAGTCAGTGCCTTTTGTGTGTCTTGGCTCATGCCCCCTCTAGTCTTCCGGCTGCTGTTGGGAGTTCTCAGAGTTCATAGTAACCTGTGCCTCCTCCGTGTACTGGCCCCATAATTCTCAATTCCCCTCTGCTATCCTCCACAGCCTCTCGGTTTTGGCCTTGAGCGCTGAAGATAAGAGCTCTTGACGCTTGGCCTGCTGGGATTTAATTGCCGGAGCCCACATCACCCTCTCTAAACTGGGCCCTCATGCCCGATTGTGCTCCCCTCTACCTCCGCGATGCTTTTGTCCACATTTCCTTTTCATTTGTGCATTTTTGGATCTGATTTTTGAAATTCACTTTTATCACACCACTTCAGCCCATTTTCTAGGGTTGTGCAAGAACTTTCCCAGGACAGATTTTTCCTACCGTTTTTGGCCCTCGGGTGATTCTGCCATTTCAACTGTCAGTGCTTTTTACAAATCCAACAAAGAGGGAAGAAAAACACAGACGCAAAACTAATCAGAATATTTGTTCTAATTCTCATAAAAGCCATGTCATTCATCAAATCCATTTGGTCTTTGTAAAGCCCCCTGAAATGTTCTGCTAATCTCAATGAGACGTACAAGATGTTCAAACTCAGCTGCTGCCTGTCTGAGGAATGTCTCAACAAGTGTGCAAGGGAGAAAAAAGGAAATTACAAGTCAAATAACTGTGAGAGGTTAGGAGCATTTCAACAGGGCAGTCTACTGGCCAGCGTATGGATGCAAAAACTGTAAATCTAAAACTGTCAGCTGTTCAGTGGGGTGTGAAAACAGCTGATTAAATGTAGGATAAAGATGCAATCTGAACTCTTACAAAAATACCTAATTAGTCACAGCATTATGGGGTTTTATAGTTAGCTTGAAAGAGCAATAAGCTGTGAACTATTTGAACTATCTGAACTATAGTGAAATTTTGTCTCAGAAGTATCATGGCCAAAATGATTGCAATTATTGTTGTGATAATATACTCAAATGACTATCCACATACTTAAGTTTAAAGGGTATCAATAATTGTAGTTTGATAAAAAATTAAAACAACAATATAAGTGAAAACATAATGACTAAGTAGCTTTTTGGCACGGTCTGGTGCTATAATATCTGTTGATTGCATTTAGTGGCATTACTGTATATTGTCCTATCCCTATAGACCTTTTTGCAATGCAGGGCCAGATTTGTACATCCTTTTTTTCTTTTTGTACAATATTACCTACATATTGTAACTAATTTGTCCTTAAAAAACTTTACTATTACTGTACATAACCAAAGTTCCCTTACAGAAGAGTGGCACCCTTATCTTACACAGATAAGACAAAAACACACAAAAATGCTCTGTTTTATCTGTAACCTGGCAGCGCAGTCCCTCCCCCTCCCCATGCACCTCCAACACAGTTTCTCCTTCTGTGAGTTATCAGATGTGTCTGGCCCAGTTTGGAATGAGGCACACTCCAAATAAACACTCTGCCCCAGGGAGAGCCTTGCAGGACTCACCACTGACTTCACATTGTAGGAAAAATATTGTGGGTTTTAGCTCTCCTCTCACATGCCGCCTTGATGTTGTTGTGTATTCTGGCCCTAAACCCAAATCAAGTTTAGTTTCTGTGTCTCCTAAAAGAATGTGATTCAATATTCAGAGAAAAAAATGTATACTCCCTTATAAAAACACAAATTATATTCCAAATATTTTTTTCCCTGCAGTCACTTCTCTCTGCCTACTCAATCTCTTGTTTTTCTAACCAAAGCTGGTGTTTTCTTATGGCCTTTTCCTGTGTCACAATTTAGTCATAGTTTGTTTCCAGACCACTGAATACATTTACTCCAAAGAATTCAAAACTTTAAACTTTAAAAAAATGTAAAAGGTGAAATATGGTATCTAAGCAGTGCATTAAAAAAGGCTTTTGGGAAGTAAGACTAGGTTATGTTTACAGAAACTGGCCATTCCATTAACCCTCGTCTCCACTACTCTTTAAAAATAGATACTGGCTCCAATTTATTGTTATTTGAATCAACAGTGTGATTAACTTCAGAAATAATAAAGCGGGCTCTATGTTCTTTCTTTGTTCTACTTTCTCAAACTTATAAGTCTTTATTTTGGTGATCCCTTGTAGTAGTTGTTAGCTGTTTAAAACTGGTGCCCTTTCATATGGACTATTATGGTAAAAAAAAAAAAAAAAAACAGTGAACAGTGCCACTCAAAACAAGAAAAATTGTAAAGAAATAAAGATGTAGCCTATTCGATCCAAGGCCGTATCTCCAAATAACATAGGATGATAAATGGCTTTATTGACAAGCACAAACCTTATTTTCATCTTTATTCTGTCTTCTGCTTCCTACAAATTCTCTCCATTTTCCACTCACTTCAACTATGCAGGATTTTAGCCATAAGTACTTAGTGTCAGTGTGCGTAATAATGTTGAAAGTTCCCATTGTTTACATTATGGTCAGGGAAGAAACTTTAGGCTATCAGAGAAACCGCTCTTTAGCACCGCAAAGTAAATCAGCCGCAGATGCACAATGCATAGATAAACATTCGTACAAAGCTGGTACAGTTATTGCAACCTAAACACCACAATTGTGTTTACTCAAAATGCTTTTTAGGGTTTTAGAGGAGATTTAAGGGATGTGAAATGTACTAACAAAAAGATAAGCATAAAGCAGCAGTGTATCTGTTAGAAATGCTTTAATAAATAAAACTGAAAAATATTATTCAAACACAAATGTATAATTGAGTGGACTTCACTGAACACCACACATATTGCCACTTTGTAGAAAATACTTCAATATTTACTGTGTATGCTGCTCTTTCTCTCCATAGTTAGGTAAACTGATGGCTCTAAAATGTCTATATTAAATGAATGAAAAGTATTCTCTTGTCCTTGTATGTATATATATATATAGACCACACAATGTATTCAGCATAAGGGAGATTCACAGAGGGAATAATAATAAGTTGAATTCATTATTGACTTGATTATTGTGTTTGGACGTTTGTGTTTTGTAATTTCACTTTTTAATGACCATTTCTCTCATTTTCTCCTAGGCTGTGCAGGGAGGGACTGCACCATGAAGGGATTTCTCACTCCCCTGATGCCCGTTCTCCTTGTCCTGCTTCATCCTGACTCCAGCTTCTCCAACACCTGCCCCAAAGACTGCACATGCTCCCCTGCGGACTCCACCATGTGCTTCCTGAGACGCTCCTCTTCCATCCCCACTGGTGTCTCCCCACTGACAAAAAACCTCTACCTTTTCTCCAATGGCATTAAGAGTTTGAACACAGATGACTTTCATGGAATGGAGAAATTGGAGATGCTTGATCTCAGTCAAAACAAACTTACAGAACTTCCAGATAGAGTTTTCGAGCCTCTGTCCTCTTTAAAAAACCTTGACTTGTCGTCCAATCAGATATCCTACATTTCTGAGAGGTCTTTTCAAGGACTGGCCCTGCTGGAGCGTCTGTACATATATAATAATCACATAGAGGCCATCCACCCTGCCGCGTTTGATGGCATGGAGCACCTTCTGGAGTTAAAGCTACAGGGAAACGCATTAACATCCATTCCCATCCTTGCCATGCCACGATTACTTCTTCTGGACCTCAGCTTTAACCACTTGCCCACCCTTGGACCATCAGACATCCAGATGCCCAACCTTGAGTCTCTTAAACTTTCTGGAGTTGGACTCACAAAACTAGATGCGGAGTTGATAAGTAACCTGAAAAATCTTCATGAATTGGACCTGTCCAGGAACCAGCTTGAGACATTTCCTCCGGTGCTAAAAGAAACCCATAGACTGATCCATCTCAATCTAGCCAACAATCCCATGGGTCCTCTGAACATTCAAGATTTACAAAACCTTAATGAGCTGCAGGAGCTGGACATCAGCACCCTCAGTTTGCAAAGTCTCCCTGAGGAATTTTCTCAATATTTTCCTCATCTTAGAAAACTCAAAATTGCAGAGAACCCATTCAACTGTCTGTGCACACTGGCCTGGTTCCCAAGATGGCTGAGGGCCCAGAGTGTCCTGCTGGAGAGGACGGAGGAGACGCGCTGTCACTTCCCACCCATTATTGCCGGAAAGGTGTTAGAGAGGCTTGACCATCGTGACTTTGGTTGTCCTACCACAACTACAGTTACCACAAGTACAGTAAAAACAACTACTTCAAAGCCTGTTCCTGTCACCACGGCCTCCAGTACTACGAGGGCTGCACCACATCCTGGGGAGAGTGAAAAGCCAGATGTAAAGGAGAATGATGACACTCCCGTACCCCCAGTCATCCCCTCCCCTGGCACCAAGGAGGAGCCTGAGGAAGAGATGCACTTCTGCCCCTCCGATACCTGCCTGAATGGGGGGACCTGTCGCTTGGTTGGAATAGGACAGGTAGAGTGCATGTGTCCTCGTGGGTTTACGGGTTTGTATTGCGAGATCTATAACAAGCCTGCACCTCCACCTGAACGAGTAAAGCCCCAACCAACTGTAACTGTGGACACACCAGACATTAGCTCACATGAAGCTACTTCAACATCCATCCTGTTGGATCTGCATCGCTACTTTGAACTGAGGCCCAAAACGCGCGCCATTCGATTGACCTATAGCAACCTGTCAGGACCAGATCGCAGGCCAATGCAACTCAACTTGCCGGCGTCTCACCCAGAATATGTTCTCAGAGGTCTGAAACCCAACTCCACCTATGCAGTCTGTGCAAGTCCTCTCGGGGCACCTGCTGGTACAGATAAGGTGTGCATAGAGGCCCACACAACTCCTGAAAACAATTTCTACAAACATACAAACCCAGAAAAAGAACTTACCACTATGATAATTCCAGCTATTGCCATCTTGCTTTTTCTAGTGCTGGTGGCAGTTGCAGTGGGGGTCATGTGCTATCTAAGGAAGAAGAGAGCTAAGGGTCACTTAGAACTGGAGTGTGAGCCCTCTCAGCTTGAGTTGGATGGAGTGAAGGCTAGTGTGGACAATGGGGCACTACCTCAAAAACAGCCACAGATTATGATCCCTGAACCTGCTGTCCAGAATGGCAACGTGGAATATGAAGTGTTACTACTACAAGACCACTGTACATCAAATAACAATATGGCGTCACACAAGCCCTCCTACTTTTGACAAATGCTGGAACTACTCAGAGTATGAGGATTACAATATGTAAGCTACCTTTTCACACAAGGTGATAACAGTTCACCATCAACTGCTGTGAAAGACAAGTGTCTGAACTGTACACATTAAGGTATATATTTGTCTGAGCAGACATTAAATACTGTCAGCAGTTTACTTCTCCTCTCACAAATATGGACTGCTGTGGCATCAGCAGAGCTGAAGGGATACTGGGACAGATGAGTACTGCCAGTGGCTGTACTGAGTATGTAGGGACATAGATACTGTGGGTCCATGTCAAATGGAGTGCACTAAAGAGGGCTGTGCTGCCTTTTAATGAAAGCCCCAATTTAAGTACTATCAGCGTTACGCTGTGTTTTGAAACCGTTTAGTACTACCCTAAAGGGAGCAGTGCTTGCTGTGAATATAACACCAAATGAAGTCATGCAGAGAACATAATTGATGCTTGTGTTACTTTATTTGGATATGTTGTTTTTTTATATTGTTTATTGTTGTACAAAACTTAATGACTGTTAATTATTCCCATATACCCACTACCTTCTCTTAATGTAGCTAACAAATAAAGTGGCACACTAAAATCTTTGAGGATTAAAACTCATTTGGTATGAGTCAAAGGGCTTTGTACATAGAATATCAGACAGTTTAAGTCGATGTGTCTCGACACTCAAAATTAAATCTCTTTTTCACTCTCAAACTCAGTCCTTTGTTTGTACAATGTGCAGGAATGACTGAAGCTGACTGAACAACTATTATTCCTTTCATTTGAAAGCCTTTTCTTCTTATGCTTAATTTATTGAGGTGTAATTTCTCACTCTGCACTTACTGTGACTATGAATACTTCACTACATCTAACTTCAGACCAAGTTTTATTATAGAGGCAGGCTCCAGAGATCCAAGGATAAGGGCCAGAGCTCTACTCAAAGTAACCTTTTGTGTGTACATGACCTGTAGATACTCCATCTTCAGTGATAATGCACGTTCTATCTTGTGTATAGACCTGCAGACATCAGGTTACCATCAGCCCAGCCCCCACTGCCCCTTGTGCCCACATGCCTCAGAGTAAGATTAGACACATCAGAATGCCATGGATTTTGTCTTTCACACAAGCCTTAGAAATCCCAAATAAATAACTGACACGAGATTTTATTTTCTGTATACATACATTGAAGAACATTTTCAATGTGGCTGTTAATTTTCCCTATTACTTTTGGGAAGTATCTTACAATTAACTGTTTTTGTACTTATATTTTGTGACACTTTCTACAAAATGTGATATCATTAAATGAATATCATGATCAAAAATATTTCTGTGTTATATTTTTTCCATCTTCTTTCGTACACATTGGAATTGCCCACTCTTAAGTGAAATGTAGAACAGCAGCAACCAGCAAAGCAGATTACAACATTATGTAGGCAAAAAGGGAGACTTTAGTTCTTAATGTAGAAATTTGAACTATTTAAAAGGTTCATAGAGGTGTTGCATGCAGAGAACATGTCCTGAAACCCACATTTACAAGCTTGTACACAACCCATCTCTATAACAGAGTTTACAACAAATGTGAAATCAACACTGTGATAGGAAACATATGTGTAAAGGTAATAAGTGCATTTGTTCATTGTGGACAATTTAATAGTCTAATCCTAAGCCACACAATAAACTGACCACCCATGCGTTTTACAGGTAGGATGTTAGTAGGGGATTGAGCAGTATGCACGCACTCCTTTTCCACGCCCAAAAGCAAACATGCATAAACTGGCCTGAGGTGCAAAATGCTGTGTGTTGTTGATTGTGCTAGCAACACAAGCACATAAAACAGCAGACCCCATTAAGGAAAGCAGTTTCAGGACAGCCAACTTCCTAAAGGAAACAAGAACACAAAGCATTTTTAGGGCAACAATAGATTTTACAGCTGAAAGTGGACTCTAAATTGCACAGCCAGCAGATCCTATTGATTTGATTTATACTGTCTTATTTTTTTCAGAGATCCAAAGGTTTGTCATGACAAACTTTTGATAAAAGAATATTTGATGTGTAGAAATAAATAAAATGGCTTAGCTCCAACTTGTTTCTCATTTGTCCAATAAAAAACAAGAGATAGGATGTAATAGATGGACTTTAATTAGGAGCATGTGTGCCCGCTGGAGCAGCTCCAGGTAAAAAGAGCTATCAGATGCACACATGATGTCAGCTAGGAGTAATGCCTGGGACGTTAAAAAATCACATAAATGTTCCTGTCTTTGTCTGCAGCCAGCCATCTGCAAATGTTTGAGTATTGGAAGGGGTTAACTGTATGTGCGCTTTTCCTTCAATAAAACAGTCCTCCTTTTCTCTTTGTGGTTTTAAAAAGGAACCTGCTTCCTGAATCAGAGCCAGCTTTGACGCTAGTTAAAGCTACGTTGCTCAATACCTCATCATTGTAGTTCCAAAAGACATTTTTACAATCATCAAAAAAATGTATACCACGACTCAATATTTTTATCTGAACAAACAGTGTGTTCCAAATATAATATTATAGACGAGGCAGCCGAGGACACAGCACATCAGGCCCTGTGGCTAAGTGCAATTTTGTTATATGATTTGAACATTTTCTGCTTCTGCTGGCCCAGCTGACCCCTCCATCACCCCAACCGTCTTTCCAACCACAGTCAAGGATATTTACTGTAATCACTCAGGGTGCAGAATTAGCTACACAAAAGACAAAGCCTCAGAATAATGAGGATATAATGGCACACTTTAAATGTGTCCAAAATAGAAAACGAGACCATGCAATAAGATTGGGTTTGTAGCGATACATTTCAACATTCTTACATGGACCAGGCCAGGCACCAGTTTCTACACCACAAGGAAGTAATATCAGAAACAAAGGCCTGGTTATGCCTCATTAGTGTACTAACAGTTATAGAGCAGGGATGCCGCAATATATATTTTATTTTTAGAGAATCTATATCCAAATAACAATGAAATCCTTCTGTAATACACACATTCCTCAAGAATCTGATTAGATTTTAAAAATTTAAATTTCTGAATGATAAAATAAGTTTATTAGACATAAACAAACAATATTTTTTGGACATTGCCACGATTTAATTGTGACCTGTGTAATAACGATGATTAATTAACCAAATAATGACGTCATCCCTACTACAGAGGCAGCATTATATTATACAGAAATACAGTGAGCCAGTCATTTTATTGTTTTATCAGTCAGAATCCTTCAGCAGCTTGATAGACTTTAGTAAAACTGAACAAACATGACAGCAGCGGTCTACAGAGGGCAAATCAAGCCTTGTTCAAATGCAAAGAGCAGAACATTCATCTTTGGAGTTGTCTTTGTACAAAACTCTTCAGAACATGTCAGTCACCACATTGTATATGGTATGATAAAAAAAAAAAAAGAGTTATTTTTATATGCCAGCCAAGGTCAGTCTCAGTTTGTGTGACATGTGCTGATATGAAGAAAATGAAATGATCTGATCTAACCAACTCGCATAAGATAAGAGTGGAGGAATGTTTTTAATTAAATTACTGATGTGGAGAGAAGGGCAGATGAAATGAGATTGGACATCATAAGATAAAAAGATATTTTCCTTGTTAAAAAGAAGGATGTATTTTATGTGGGAGTGCATGCTTTAAACAGCCAGCGGAGGAGTTAAAAATTACCTAAACAAAATGGACCTGTCAGCAACTAGAGGAAAACCAGCGTGTGCTTCTCATTTCAGGGGAATGAAGGGGTGGGTGGGACTTTTATGGAGAGAAAAAAAAATCATAAACAAATGACTAACCTGGTATTAATAAAGCAAAGCAAGACTGCAAGAGACATGGAAAAGGTCTTAAAAGGTAGAAGCTAGAGCTGCATGTAAAATACAAATAAACACGTCATCAGAGGTTTTCCGTAAGCAGAGCAAATGGGACTAAAAACTCTCCCTTATGTGGCTAGATCTTAATAACAGATAAATCCAAAAGCACCAAGCTATAACTTTTAACTTTAAAGGTGGACTATGCAACTTTTCTGAAGGGAGGCACGCCACTTGCTTGTCTCCATGGAAAGGCTATTGCTTAGCCTGGAATGTTACATAAGTTATGAATCTTGCATTTATTCAATTAAATATCAGCAAAACTTAAAAAACATGTAAAAAGGCTTGCATCTCCGCAGATCTTACACTGTCTCCATGAAGACAAATAGGTTTAATGCTATATATGGAACATTCCAGTAAAAGCAATAACATTAAGAGGCAAGCATATGGCAAATGTTGGAAGTTATTAAAAAAAAGGATTAAATTATTAAATTGAGGAAATCTTATTTAAAAGAAACTTTGATTTGACTTATGACAAAAGACAATTTATATCTTCAGTATCCTTAAATAAATATATGTACATTAGTGCTCATGTAAAACAGATTAAGAGTCTTAGTGGGACGTTCCTTGCTAAATAGAGGCATAAAAAGTGAACTATCAGATCCTGTAGGCTTAGTGGTGATAGCTAAGAGATCAGGCTAATCTGTCAGCTTGCTTACTTCATAAGTCTATGAGAAAACAGCTGTGACAAAGTGAGGACATCCTGAGCAGCTGTTTTGTGGAACTAGTGGTTAACATGTCCTGAAGACAGTGGACAGGGATCACATACCAAACTGTCACCCACGGTAACAGCAACCCCAAAAGAACGAGTGGGTGATTGTTTGTTTACTGAAATCCTTTTAAACCTTTAAATAATGTAAGTAATAGGACAAAATGAATGACAAACATGCAAGTTAAATCTTAATTCTTCCAAGTTTGTATAAAATTATTTGATAAAATTAGCAATTATATGATGCTGTAAAAAATTTTAAAATTCCCGATACAACCAGATGCAAAGATGTCAGCATAAAACACAACCTTCTCAGCAAGAGTCCAGATTATTGATGAAAAGAATAATGTGAGCCTAATTATTGCATTCAACCAGATCAGCAGAGCTACACTGAGAATACGCAGAGAAGAAATGAACTAACAAAATAAAGTTACACAAAGAATCCATAGAGAATTGTGAAGTGATAGCAAAATGCATTTAATCTGACTGTCCTGACTTGCTGTATGTTGCCAGTTATGCTGTGTAATTTATAAAGTGTAATTTAAAACTTTTAAGACAAGCATGGTATAAAAAGCAATGAGAGGTAATGCAAATTAATGAATGCACATATCAAGCTCTAATTTAGGTATGAGAAAGTAAGTTCAAATCAGACTTAACTAGATATAATTTTCATAGTTAGATGGCTGGCACAAATCATCCCAAAACAATAGCTCTGAGAAGTCCCAAGTTGCAGTGGTAGACAGCTAGTTTAGTATATCATCTGCAAAAAGACACAAGTTTAATTTCAAAATAATATTTTTATGTCACAACCCCCAGCTCAGTGACTTGCACTAATCAGTGAATTAAAACAAAAAATGTGTATCACTACATACAGAAATTCAACAACTAATTCTAATGTTGCATTTGTAGTCAATAATATATGATTAGCAGACTGACAAAGATCTGGACCGGCATAAGGGCAGGAGGTCAGGCCCTCTAGCCTCTGATGCATCCCCTTAAGCCTTCAACAACCATTCATCAAAGTGCAGTGTGCTTACTTCCTGAGTTTTGTTAACACAAAGCTAGCAGAAAGGGTATGCATGCACTATCTCCACTTTTGTTTATAACTACTGTTCAGGCCAATAAGAATCAACCATAAACTATATAACAGTGATGGGGATTGTAAGTTTTATTCAATTTGTAAAGAAGAAATTTCAAATATAAATTCAAGCGCATGACCACATGGTCGCAGATAACAAGATAGTCTTTGTGTTGCTGAGGCTCATGTGAGATAAATACTACTAATTTTACGAATGTCTCTTTGTCCCTCCTGGCCCTTCTTCCCCTATTTTCTTGCCTAGTCTTCTGTCTAATACAGCATACAAATAAAGAAATAGGAAAAATAAATTTAAAACAAAAATATATTCTGGTCTGGGACAATAAAATTCAGCGTGTCTGTAAAGGTGTTGCTGTAAGAGGAAGGTGGCGACAGGCACAGCTTAAGATATCATAATCCTCTTGTACTAGGTCCCCCCAAGTGTCTACGCTGTTATTGGCTGAAATCCGTATATCAGACAAAGCTGCACATTGTATGTAAGCTGCAGATAAACAAAGGGCTTAACCAGTTTTTAGACACTGAAACTGCGCATGCACGTGTTAATAGTGAGCCATCTTGTGTAAGGTCTGAACACAAAAAGCTTGTCTTCACATCAGTCAGTCTAATACCATCTGCTCTAAACAACCAAAACTAGCCTAAACACTAATGTTCTCTTGTAGCCTGTAATGACTGCTTCCAACTTCCTGCTGCCAAACGTCTGATTCCAACTGACCTTTGACCCTTGCCCGTGAGCCTTAACCCACAAGAACGGCCCGACAACTCCTGAACAACAAACACCTGCTTGTTCAGACTGGGGAGGGCCATGTATGAGTGGGAGTCATTAATGTCACACACGCAGCATGTTGATCTGCTAATCCTGCCATTCAGAGGCCTGTGCAGTCACACACGTCTGAGCACTGATTAGAGCAGACCTGTGGAGAAGCAGACCAGGATGAAGCTCATTTTGGAGAATGTCATAGAGGTAATAGCAAAGTGTTCTGGTTTATATATGATCTGTCAGGGATAGAGACCCTAAGGCAGATAGTAAATAGGAACACTACAAAGAGGTCAGAGGACTACTAAAGACCAAATCAAACCAAATCATATAAACTGGCTGTAGTTGACTAAAAGAAAAACCTGGTTAACTAATGTCTTTAATCAGCTAAAAGGGGGCACGACATCAGGCTGACAAAAGCTCTCAAAATGATAAAGATCTTGCACAACTATGGTTATGTATGCAGAGGAGTTCCAGTAAACAACATCTTGATATGTGCAAAGGCAGATTAAACTTTCAAGTCACACTATAAAACTCCAGCTAATTTACTCAGCGTCTTCTCTTTTCTGCTGTGGTTTATTTAAATCCTAATGAAATTTTGAGTAATTATATATATATATATATATATATATATATATATATATATATATAGGCTAAGACTCTATTGACTGATTACATGCTTAAAGGCATAGACCCTAATCATGGTTTATAATCCAAGTCAGATGTGTATTAAAATGGACAGTCAAACTGACATTGTTGTGAGTCAAATTCCCTCACTCCAATTTGCAAAATGACTGGCTGTCTGTTTTGCTGTTTTGAGTAAATATAATTTGTAAACCAAGAGCTGAAACCTTCAAAACCACCAGTCCTTTAAATATGGCCGAAGTTTTGGCCTGAATTATGTACCACAGCTGACCACTGTCCAGTGCAGATGCAGTGACAGAGTCCAAAAGCCACTTACATGCCACAACTGTCCGGGCCTTGGCACAGGCTGCAGAGGCTGATGTGCTGACTGGGTGGTGCTGCAGTTAGACTAAAACACAGGGGGAATAAGAGCGAGGCGCACAGGCAAACAGAAATACGTACAGCCACGGGCAGGCTGACGCCGCGTGCCTATGTGGGTGCCTGCCAGCCCGGACTGTGGCCTGGAGCTGTGGGTGCAGCGGTCAAGCACCACACTATAGGCACCCGAGTCGCAGAGTTCACCCCAGTGGAAAGTCCGCATCAGCACAGAGAAGTCTGCGGCTCTGAGATAGCGATTCAACAGACCCCCGACTAATGTAGCCATCACTTCCCTGGCAACCACAAGCTAAATGTATCCTCCATGCACAGCAGAAAAGAACATAACTGTGGGATAGAGGGGAAAAGAGGAAAAGGAGCCAGGAACTATAAGCGTTACTGTACTATGAGTAGTAGTAAAAAAAGTATAACATGTACAATTAATGTGGTGTGTCCATTATAAAAACAGGAAGAAATAAAACCAAAGATGCACAGTAAACTGAAGGAAGAAGAAGACTAACAAACACAGTCCTTTAAATAAAAAGTGCAAACCATGATGAGGAGGCAGGGGTCTCTCCACTTCAACCACCGCATAGTTTCCCCTTAGAGGGATATAATTTACACTAACCCACTTTGGGTCAGGAGCAGAACACAGTGCCAACTCCACTTCAGCAGCCAACTTAGACTTTTCATTATTTTCTTCCATTACAAATACTTCTGGATATTTAAGCTATTTGTTTTTTAAAAGCTTCCTATTGTAAAAATACAGTATGTTTTCAAGCTTGTGCAGTGGTATCCGGGCAGCAGGTTTGAAATTCCGTGCGACCTTTCAGAACAATAATTAAGACGGTATAGATCTTGTCCAACAAAGAGACTTGAGATTACACCAGTTCAAAAGTCTATATCATAAAATACTATTACTATAATAATACTGTGCTAGATGTATCTGATTTAAATGTATTGCCATTCCCCTCAGTGTCTTATTATGAGACAAAAAGAAATCATGCAATCACACATAAGCCACAGATCCTTACTTACACACTGCATGTTACTAATTATCCTTAACATTTCAAACCCAATTTAAAAAAGTTGTGATGCTTTGAAAAAATAAAACATATCCTAGATTACAATGTAATCTTTATCATCAGTTGCTAACCACATGAATGCTATTTTTTTATGAGTATTTCCATAAACTCTTAGTCAGCACGGCAAAGAAGAGTTTAAATCAACCCAAAATACATAGCCTGTCAGATTTTTCCCATCTCTATGGAAATGTTATGACAACAAAGCTCCTGCACCTGCACAGCCTCCCCTTTTCCCCTGCTTCTGTGCGCCTCCATATGAGTGCTCTTGGCCTAAGCAGATTAAATAAGTTTCATCAAAATGTAATTGGTGGGAGACTGGAGGAGGCGGTAGTAGCCAGGAAATAATTTGACCATTGTGCTGTCCAGGTTTGATAGAGAGAGTTGAAGAAAAGCAAGAAGGACCCTTGGGGGGGAACACCGGTTGGTCCATAGATGCAGCTCTCTTGAAGAAATCTCTATGGGCCCTCCTGCTTTAACTTCTATTGAAAACCTCTCAGTAAGAAGCCAGCTAACGTTATTGCACGGAGGTCAATTAGTCAGTCTGTTATTAAAAAGGGGCTTTGTGGCAAATTCAGGGGGCAAAGGGCTGAGGAGATGGGAAAAAAAGTTAAGTTACGTTGGAACTCCTGCAAAAGACAGGAGGTGATGGAGAGAGTTTGATATATCCAGACATCTTTGACAAGATTTTTAACACAGGATTTACTAATTAATGCTAAATGAGGGAAATACTTCAACCACTGCTACACCTGTTCACAATACTGGTATTACTACCTTTGTCTTAGATTGATGATTTCTATAAGGCTCAGCAATGTGGCAAAAACAAATCCTATTTCTTTTCCTTATATTGATGAATTATGATTTTCAATTCTATTTTAATCTATCTTATTAAAACCAAATAAATATGGCATTCAGAATAAATATAATTAACATCCAGAACACACATTTGAGATAGTTGTCCACTCATAGATTTGTATTTTGAATAATAATAATAATAATAATAATAATAATAATAATAATAATAATAATAATAATCAAAATGGTTTCCAGATGCTTAGTTAATTAAATATTTTACATAATACTCATTCTCCCCCTAATAACTTTTGTTAACTGTTATGATCTAAAACAAAAATGTCTTTTTTTTTCTTGTTATGGTATGGTATATATTTTTGTTACTTTCACCTCTGTCCTTAGTTGTTAACATAAAGAATAAGAATAGATAGACATCTGTTTATTTTTGAAGACTTCTAGTAATTCTAGGAGAGCCATTATCAGGAAGTAATTTTAAGTGTCCCACTTTTTGACTTTTAACTACTCTATGTGGGTCCTGGTGTCTTGTCTTTACAGATGCAGGTGTCTGTGCTGTAGCCGTGTAGCTGTGGGCAGGCGGTCACCCTGTGAACACTGGAGTTTTCATAGTACATGCCATGCCGTCATACTACGAAACGTGCCCAGACAGGTTTGCCATTCGTTTGCACAGACCATTGCCAAACGATATTCATCAAGTCTGGTCCTTTTTGACAGCTGAGTGACATGGTTTAATCACCCATGGTGCGCCTTACTTGTGCAGTGAAGGGTTACATTAGGGCATAAGATTTTTGTTTTATTTAAACCTACATTTAGTTCCATTGTTTAGATTCCACATATGGAGAATGGGATAAGCTCTATAACGTTTGGTGTTAACATACAACCCCAAAATCAGTTTATATCATAACTGATTTCCCCGTAAAAAAACACGTTGTAAACTTGTGCTGACTTCCTTCTGTGTTTACAGTACCCTGCTGTTTTTCTCTGCCATTGGGTTTTTACAGCACTGTGAATTGTACTTCCAGTGTTAAGGTGAAAGAGCAGTGCTTTGACAAGGCCGCTTAGACAAACATGTTTGTCCAAAAATCCAGCAGGAGAGATATTGAAACACTATTTTGGAAAAATATTTAAAGGGGCACTTGTTCATTTGTTCCAGAGAGTTGTTTGAGTTTTGACGCTGATCTGTGCGGATTGTTGGCCCTTTGAATGCCTCTGAACTAAAGAAAAATACAGGTTAGATTGATAAATGGTGGCAAATGCTCACAAACATGTTCTGTTCAATAGTGACGTGGTCTACATTTTGTTAACATCCTGGTCCATCCTGGGGCAGCACGCTCCACTGTGCACCTCCACTAGGCCTGCTGTGTTTTTTACCAACTAACTGTGCTGTTTGTTATGCGCAGTATGAACACACAATCATACTTTTCCTTTTCTTGCCCCCACCAAACCCTCAAAGCACTGATTCAAGACATTCTAATAATTTACACTCCTGTTTAATATTTACATTTTATACTGAAAGAAAAACAAAAATGTAAGAAAGTGAAAACATTTTACTTCACAGCACACCTCAACTACACTCTGATGTTCAGTTACGGTTTCAGTTTATTTGCCATTTGTCATATAAAAAAGGTGTGAGAAGCCCAGAGTGCAATGTATTCATCCATTCATTAAAAGCAAACAAATCCCATACAATGAATGAGAAAGCACACTAATTAAACATAATGGACATTCAATTCTGAACTTAAATAGAATCAATGGAGAAAATACTGAAAACAAGACTGAAACACAAGAGACTGTTTTTAAACCAATAAAAAGCACAACACCTCCTTTCAACAAGTCTGCAGCTATACTATCTGGGTGTGTTTAGACAAATCCGAGTTGACTGTCTACTAATCTGAGCAAGACATTTTACAAGGAATTCAAAACTCATAATTTCGGAAAAGCAGTCATTTCATATCCTCCCCCTGCATGTGCTGTATTGTCAGTGGCTTAACACAAAGAAAACTGGTGGTGAGCTGCAGCAAATGACTGTTTATGTTGCAAAAGCCAGACGTGAGTGGTCTCATGCCTCAGCACTTTACCCATTAAATAAGGCGTGCTGCGATTCTCCTGCTTCACTGGCGCTGACATGTCTCTACAGTGTGGCCAAACAAATAGGGCCCACATGAGAAGTGACATTACCCAGCATCCTCCGAGACCCACCTGCCATCGGCCAATCAGAATTCAGCATCTTTAATAAAGCCTCCCCTCCGCTTTCTTCTAAGCTTCTTAGACAGACGCTCTGCCAATAACCGTTCCTGGATCACTGGTTTCTATCATGGCAATGTGATCATGAAAGAGAAAACAATGAGCAGACAATCCACAGCATCTGTGATTTCTATTAGAGCAGAAAAATGTCGGCTTATTCAAAAAACAGAGAAAATCTGGGTTTTCTCAGTATTCCGATGGCCAAAATGACAGCACCACCGCTGATAGTAAATAGAATGTGATTACTATTGTAAGCATATGATATCATGAATGGAAATTGGATTGTTGTAATATAAATCCAACATTATATAACAAACTTCTCAGGAAATTTTTAAACTGTGAATTTCAAGGTCCCTTTGTCTGTGCAGGACTTCAGTAAAGTATGCATCTGCTCAAAGGTGATTACTGACATGAAGACGTTTACAAAGGCAACAGTGGAGTGTGCATTTCTATGGGGCATTTTGTCTTAGTGAATCTAGTTCCCAGCTCCTCTATCACTTCCCATATGCCTCTATTATACAGCCAATGAGGTGAGCAGTGACGGGCTGCCAATCTGCTGCGGTCTCACATATAGCGGTAAAAGAAGGAGGTGACTGGAGACGGGACAGAGGAAACGCTCCTCTAATGAGAAGCACACTTCTCTCCATTGGCTTTATTTAAAGCAGCAGAAGAATGGCACCGACCCAAACGCTCCAAAAATAAAGCATTGAAAACAGAAACGATGCAGTACTAGGATGATGCTAAACCAGATTAAAATTCTAAACAGTTAGTGGGGGGCAACGAGTCATGGTTTAATGGACTGTTTGTAAAGGCCCACCCACAGTTTTGACCCCATAGTGCTGTTGCTAGGTAAAACAAAACAGGCATAGTTGCCATTAAAATCAGGGTGAAGGGTTGTTTGTTGTTTGTTTGGACATTCTTTTCTTTTTATTGAATCTAATTTTTCTTATTGATTGAATCTAATTAGTCTAGTTTCAGAGGACCTTGTGCCATGCTCTTTTGTCCATAGGAGCACATGAAGTATGACAGTAATTACTATTTTCAAACTTACAATTTAACAGTAATTATGAGTGTCTGCATATAATATGATTATTGGTTACATCTTAGACTTAGACTTAGACAAACTTTATTGATCCACAAGGGAAATTATTTGACATCAAGTATTTTTTATTATCAAAAAAGTTAGGTTTGTCTGACATTGAAACTGCTACATTATGTGACATGTGGCTTAGGCGCTTCATAAAATATAACAAAAATGGATCAAAGTCTAGAGTAAACTTTTACATAGAGCTCTAGTTATGGATCAGGGTCAGCCCAGGGTCAGAACAAAGCTGCTCAAATTAAAAGCACATGCCAAACAATACAGTTTTTGTCTAATAGCGTATGATACCTAATATCAGTGTTTGTACCCCAGGAATTGCCTCCATGTGTTTTGATTCATGCCATGTGCCGTTTCCATTTCTCTCTGCCAGCCCGGCCTCCTCTACCTCTCTATCAGACAGCTACTGGATATCTGCCCTATCAAGCGGTGTTGAAATCATCCGGGGAGGGGGCAGAGTCGAGTGGAGTGCACAAATGTGATTGCCAGAGAATTTTTAATAAAAGGAAAAAGATATCTTTCCAGATGTTGGAAGGGACTAACCTATGCAGCTGCGAGCACAAAATGGAAAGTGAAGTCCGACATTGCCTCAAACTTTTTAAACCGAGACAGATTAAATCAAGCGCCTAGAAAAAGAATCCGCATTTTGAGTGCAATTACCTTAACAGCATTAAGATTTTCTCATCTGCTCCATAATGCAGAGCAGCTCCATCTGACAAATGATCTCAACAGTGCAGTCTGCATGAAATTAAAGTCCCGACCATGAAAGCAAAATAAAAGTGGATGGAACAAGAGAAGAGGAAAGGTTTAAAAGGAAGGACGCAGCTAAAGGCAGAAGAAGGGAAAGTTCTTATTTTATTATTTTTATTTTTTATTTTTTTCGTTTGTGGTTAGTTCATACAAAAGGTCCTTGGAGTAGCAAGCACATACCTGAGGGATGAAATCAAAAACCCTCTGCAAATTATATCAACTGCGTCCTGCCAAGCGCGCCTCAGAGTTCCATGTGTTTTTACCAGCACTGTAAAAATATCTATCAGGAATAGTTTTAACACACAACTAAATTTCAGTTGAATATACTACTGCTTCATTTTAAGGTAACCCAACATTGGCCATATACTGCATGTTCGACAGCCCAAAGGAAGCCGTGTCATTGTCACGTAAAGCAATAAAACGTTAAAATGCAAATTGTGAAAAAATAGGTCAGATTCATGTTAGCATGACAAGTTGTCATACTCACCCTTATGTAATAGATAGCCCTATGTCAATCATTATTTCAATCATTGTTTCTCCTAACGACCTTTTGCAAATAGCTGAGATATATTTGTATTACTATATTTCTGTATTTTATTTTGACTTGTACATATACATTTATATAATTATCCCTAATTTGACACCAGACTCTTGCTATTTTTGCTACTTCGAATTTATTATTACCATTTATATTTTTGCTCTTTGTTATTATAAAATAATGTCTTGTGTGAGCTATTGTGTCCAAATAATTTCCCTTGTGGATCAATAAAGTTTGTCTATGTCTATGTGTAACTCTAAATGAGTAGAAGTAAAAGTACTTATAAATGATCTACTTCAGGTATGAAAAAAGAAGAAAAGTACTAAAAACAATTTAACACATCCACAACTTTCTTATTGTGAGACCAACATATTATCACCCATTGCAACATCAAGATATTTAGCAGAATCCAAAACTAACTTAAGTTAAAGTGGAAGTATAACCCTTATGTGTATCCTAGTCTCCAAGTAAAATCCTCAAATGTCTAATGTAACCCTGACGCCATGTTTTAGCTGTCAGAGCCTATAGTTCAGGTTGTTTTGACAAAGTGTGTGCGGTCACATCTCTACCTTCCCCCATAGACAGAGAGGAATCCCTTGACTTGACCTTAGGATCATGTGAGGATTGGAGTTTTCTCTTAAACATGCCCCTCTAAGCGCTTCATGAACGGCCTCTAAGAAAGGAACAAGGTCAAATAATGGTTCGAGAATTCAGCGCAATTTACGTTTTTTTCTTGGTTTGGTTAGCCGTGCCACAGCTGCACCTAATCCCCACAGGAAAGTCCTTCATCTGGGACTGATTTTCTAGTGCCTGGGCTCTGGGTGAGAGAAAGGGGGGACTGTTCTTTGGCCTTTTCTAGGATGCAGGCCTCCATACTCCAGTCCGTCTGATTAAAGGGAGTTGGGCTCAATTACACCCCAATGCACAGTCGTCGCTCTCCAGTACGACCTTGGTTAAAAAACACACACAGAGGAATGCTGTCCAGAATCAACAGTGAGAGTGCGGAACCAATGTGCTCTCCACCTGCGGCACTCCCATCCGTCCACATGCTAACGCTATGGCTACAGGGTCTGTCAGCATAGTCTGCCTCAGAGGGATAGTTCTTTATGTAACCTGTGACTAGGTAGGAAAAACAGTAAGGCGAAATCTCCGGGGAACGGACTTATGTCTTTTCCAATAGCGTAAGAGTTGATAGCACTGGGCACCGGGTCACAGCCATCCTTTCTAATCAGCCTCATGCCAGAAAAAGTATACGCCACGAAGAAAAGTGTGCACATGGTTATGCATGTCCACTTGTGTGCTCCGAGGAAACCAGCAGGAGATTAGAAGTGACTCGAGACAATTAAGGGAGCCCAAACTTTCTCAGGGATTACATGATGCTGAAAACAGAAAAAAGTCACTGTCCAGTTGTTAAATACTGAACATATTAGGGTAGTCAAAAAAAATCATACCCCGAAATCAATCAAAACATCTATATTAACACTGGTATCAAAACTAGAGGTAGCAATTGTGGTGGAAAAAAAATATTTTTTTTATGAGGCAAAACTGGATCTTTCCTGAATTTGAATACATAGTAATTTTATAACTACTATAATACTAAAATAAGTCTAAATTGCCTTGTGGTAAGGAATTAGATCAGCCCTTTTCCTTTTGAAATTGAATTTGAAATTTTAGAATTGTGACAGCTCTACTACATATATTATTAGTCCAACTATTCCAGTAACAACTACATTTATAGTAGTCAGTTTCTAGTCTGTCACCCTAAAGCACTTACAGTAAGCTACTATAGCCACAAATGTCCTGAGGCAGACTGACACAGCCATACATTCCCTTCTGAACCTCTAATCCTGAACCAGAGTCATGTACGCTGTGAAGACAATGAAAACGTTTGAATTTAGTGTATTGAGCGCCACAACTGGCATAAAACTTAGAGCCAAGCTGGTTGCAATTGTGTCAGCTTGTAAAGTTCACTGCTTGCCACTGACTTAAGACCAATTAAAATCATTATGACAATTCCAGTTTATAGATGGAGGAGGATGAAGGAGCAACAGTTCTCCAAATGTCGACTTTGTGTGGAAAAGTCTACAGTAGTGAGCACCTCCACTTAGTTAAAAACACCCCTCACCCTCCTATCATCAACCACTTCTTCTGACTTCTCAATTTCAGGCCCAACAAAAAAAATAAACATCTGCCCTGTGTTATTATTCTTTTCCAAATCATATTCCACCCACAACTCAGTTTTACTCCCTCATGCTGCGGGGCCTTTTTATGTAGCGCGACGTTCCTAAAAAACAAAGCCAAACGATTGTAGAGCGCATGCTAACCTGCAAGCCAGCACACTGCTCCAATGACACACCAAATTTACTGTAAGCCTTTTAATTTAAAGCAGACTAGAATAGAGAAGGCTGATTTAAAGCTTTCTTAGCCCCTTGTGTATAGTTCCATGGTCCAACCTATCAAATGAAAAAGTCAGGATGTCAAAATTATTATTGGTGTCACGATAAGAACTACGTAACAAATATAATAAAATAAACAATAATTATGAGACTTTTAGAAGCAGAACTAAGTCACTTCAATTGAATCTATGCTATAAAAAAAATCTGGGTGTTTTATTTACATTAGCTTTACAGAAAGTGTGATTTTGTACACATAGAGGCATGGTAACATATTAGACAAAATATTTTATTATTGTTTAGTTGGTGTCAATAATCAAGAATAATTATGAAATCGTAACACTAACTTTTCATATTTTGACATCCCTCAGTGCGAGGAGGAACTAAAAGCTGACTGACCACTGGTTGTGCCATTTTGTCTTTTCTACGGAAGCTTTGTCACAGTCAAGTAGCATGCACTTAAACTGAAAAACAATTAGCTATAGTAATAATTAACCGTAAATGTACCTTCAAAAGCTGCCTTGAGGCCACTTGAGAACAGCAAAATCCAGGAAATATGCTAAATAATGGCTGTGACTAAACCCTTAAGAGAAAAGGGTTATTTCTCAAGTTCCTTTCCAAACCGTGATGTAAAATGATAATTCACACAGACCGATTTCAAAACAAAGCTCTAACAGTTTTTTAGGATGAGCATTATCGGTATTTGTGATATCAAATGTCTGGCCAAAACAAAACAAAACAAAACAAAACAAACTAGCTGTAAAATGGAAACGGTCATGATTAGTCACATGTTATTCCCATAGAACGTGTTTGTTCCTGACGACATTCTGGATGCCTCTTCTACTGAGAACATTAACACAAGGAAAAGCTCTGGGCCTTTAATGTTGCATTTAAAACTAAAATTAGAGGAATGCAGACATTCAAATTGTACAATGTGCAAAGTCTTTGTGAGAATAATTTACATTTTTAATTATGTTGTGATAAAAGTTTCAATATGTGGGTCAATGTCACCGATCCCCAAAGAGTTTTAAATACTTTTTGCAGATGCTCCATCATCAAATCAATGTGACAAAAGTATTTCGAGGTAAATGGAATAATTTTTTGGAAAAACTATGGTAATGTAGCATCGTTAAAAGATTTTTAGTTTCAAAGTCTGGTACAAAAACAAATTTAAGCCATTTCAAATCAAGATCATTGTTCTTATGTCTCAAACATCTGGAAAAGATGTGTCCTTCAGGGCTGATGCATGACGCACTTAGTTGTTATAGTTAATATGTGAATGATAGAGGTGATTTAATAATACAGATCAAGAAGCACCTCTTATATTATTATTTCAAGGTTATTGCATTCAGCGTACAGTTGACATATAGTACTTAGACTTGATATACAATGAGACATACATGCTGAGTTGTCACCAGACAGTTTTGCAGAAATCTTTCACCTTCCTGACACATTCTGTTGAACCTTCCATGAACCGCAAAACCGTAGCAACCTCCTAAATAAACTAAAGCAGTCATAGGAGAAAATCTCTAAAATAAAATGATGAAATATCACCAAAGTCATTTAAGAGTAACAATACCACATATAATAGCATCATGTGAGGAATATTTCTCGGCATGCTAAATAAAAGACACAGAGGAATGCCGTTTCAAGTATCCTCTATTTGCATGAAAAATGTGCTGGCACCATGCAAAGATGGATTCCAATGATACTCAAACAGGAAACTTTCAGCTCAATAACTGCTTTTAAAAAGTCACTCTCCAAATTCCCCAGAATGACAAAAACATAGTATGAAACAGTCATTAACAAGAAAAACCTCCACAAACCCTGCTATAAACAAATTCTGTCCATGTACTAGAGACGTTTTTAATAAAGATTTATTCAATGACTCAGCACAGTATGAAGCAAGCTCTGTCCAAACTGCGTGGAAATACTTGGCGGTACAGTTTGTTTATGAAAGCGCTAAAATGCAACACTTACACACAGAAGATCTCTTGCCCTCCTTTCTGGCTCAGGCCTTCATTAGATGTGTTTGCTCAAATACACAAAGATTGTTGATGCTGGACTCAGGATATGAGTTCAAGTGGTTAAAGGTGCATTGTGTAACTTTGGTGGAGGGTCAAATGCTTTTCTCCATGGAGATGTTATTGCTTTGTCTGGAATGTTTCACAGTATGGCATTATGGTCAGAGCTGTGGAGAGGCAACCCCGCTCACAGTCAGTGTGTTTTTTTCTAAATAAAACCACTTGCAATGGCATAAATGGTAAAAAGGAAGAGCTGTTTAATGTCATACTGTGGAAAATTCCAGGCAGAGCAGTGACATTTCCATAGAAACAAGCAGGTGACGGACTCGCAACCAAAAGATTACATAGTGGCCCTTTAATTCAATTATCGTTGCTCAGATGATGTCCATATGAGTGTGAAATATATTATAAAAGCGAGAACTGAGAAAGAAACTGTAGTCATCTTATGCCTACACCAGCTTGCTTAGGCACAGTCACACTGATGTACTCACCCATTGGATGTCCCAAGCGCCAAAGAGCTGATGGAGGAGGTCAGTTTACGGCTGTCCCAGAGTCTCACTTCACGGTTGCGCATCTATGGTCATTATACAAGACACAGCTGATTATTGAAGATGTATTTAATAGGCCTATCACAATGTATATTGCTTAATTAAAAATAAACAATAAGCCATAATATTAAAACAAATTTATGCCACTGACATGATAACCCTAAAGCAGGATTATTGTTATCCCTAAAACTATTCTAAACGTATAATATTGTTAAAATCTGCAATAAAGAAATGGCAGACGCTTTAGTAATTAGTTTGTATTTATACTTAATCCTAGAAGTTATGAATTCAACTTTCTACAGCTCAAATCTTATTGCATTGCCATAAAATAACAAAAGATTTCCCACTTGTGCAAAGAAAAAGTACACATGATAAATACTGACCCCAAAAAATGATTGTTCCATCTGTCATGTATTGAGTGATAAGTCGATATAGTAAATATCGTGACAGGCCTAGTATTTAAACCACTAAATGTTGTATACTAGAACAATTACCATATCAAAACCAGTGGTCAGCAGGAGATCTTCTTTGGTCCACAGAATCCGTGAGTCTTTGTTGTTCTGAAGTCCCTTAGTACTCTGAAAAACAAGATTGTAAAATGTCACACAATCTAGTAAAAATAAAATAAAAGGTCAATGGACACATTTAAAACCATTTGTGTTATAATTTTTAATAATTCAAGTATAAGGGGAATTGTTGGAGGTGCTTTAGCGGTGTAGATTCCTGTGCACCCTCCTCTACTCCTCCACTACGGTCACTCTTTTTGTGCATCACTGTGCCCTTTGGCCCTAGTTTTTTTTTTTTAAACAAAAACTTCAGGAGATGCAACTCTTCTTTTGGACAGCTCCTACAGCTTCCTGGACAGTTTCTCATTTTCTTTGTTGGTTAGATCTCCACCAACATCAATACAAGGGGTTTAATTGAGTGTTAATTATCCTATGGTCCTTTGAACATTTAAACTCTTTAAAAGGACTCAAGATATGTGTAAAATCCCTCAAACGGCTATTTGGACAACTGAGGGATTTTACACACGCCTTGAGAACAACTACGAACTGGATTCTACCTGGACGATGGACGGAATTTACACACATCTTTATAAAGGATTTGTTATTATTTATCTTTTAGAAATATCTATAGAAAAAAAGATTGGGAATTTTACTGTCGGAAACCATAAGTCTCCATTAAGGGCCATAACGACTGAACAATACTGGGGGTTGGGGAGACAGTCAGAAGTATTCCCCTGTGCATCTGACAGCTCCAGGACAAACCAGGACTTGTCCCATGAAAGAAGCACTTGTTATTGTTGATGTAACAGACAAGGTGACTTCTGCCCCGGGAGCAGCTTAAGTTACCACGACGATGATACTACACCGTCTTGTTTTTGCATTCACTCACCCAGAGACACAGTTGCATTGTCTCCACAGGGAATACACGTGTGGTTAAACAGCACTTTTTTGAAAGGTGGTCTTCAAAGTGGAATGGCATGTGTCAGAACTAATGGCTGACGACAACTAGGGGTGATGACGTGAAAGAATGCGGTTGCTTAAGTCAACGTTTTACAAAATAGACAAAGGATTTAAAAAGTGTGCCATTTTGTATTTTTTACTACTGTAGACTATTCACCAAGCGGACACTGTGTCTGTGCAACTGTGAAAATAAGAAAAGAAAAGGAGGATATGGCGGACCAATCCGGTGCCAATCATATACTTTACAGTGAGGAATGTACGTAAACAAGGACTTAAAAGCTTTCAAAGTATGCATTTAGCTTATTTCTCACATTGTTTTCTTGTAATATCTTAAATCCACTGTCACTTAGTCCATGTACTACTGTTAAAATAAGATATTAGGTTTCTTTGGCAAACAGCCCAACATGTCTTAACAGATTACAGCAGTGATTTTTATGGCAATGGCAACTTTTAGTAGCATGCATGTAAAACAAAGTCCAAGGCTGAGTTAAATTCCCTTGTGTCAGAAGTGTATTGCCTCATTTTCTTGTTAAATTTTACACATGATAAATTATAGAGAACCTGATCTGCCATGTTGCCACTAACAATTCTTCATGTTGGTTACAGTGACGTCAGCCATAAAAACAAAAAAACAAACAAACCTTGGTCTGTATAGCTTAAACCATTTAATTTTATTGAGACAAATTATAATTTTGAGAAGAACTGTGTGTGGAGCAAGCACATGATAAATACTATAACATATTTTTCTGTAGCTGAGAAATCTGATAAGTTGCCTCACCTCACATTGGGCTTGCTGCCATTTTAAATTATAATGCTTAAATATTAGCACGTACAATTACAAATACGTCAAGATTGGCCTTTTTTGACAAGCACTCTATAGGCTGCTAATGCTAATGCCTATATTACGCAATGTTGACTCTTGTGAGCTTTAAGTTTTGTTAAAATGCCGTTACATCATCAAAAACATACCTGGAGTTGTGTTTTGTTTGTCACACATGTTTGAGTAACCCTTTATTATGATGACATCTCCAAAGCTCAAAATGCTCCGTTCCACCTTGTGATGTCATTCAGTGGTAGTTTTAGTTAGTCAGTTAGTTTAGTTAGCAGCTACCTTTTACCTTTAGTTCAGGGGAAAGTGGCAGTTCCAGAGCTGAAATTATTCAAATGATTCTAGTGAAGGTGTATGGAGTTTAAAAATATAGTGGAGCACTTCCTGTAATAACACATGACATCACAAAGCAGAGTGTTTTTGGTTTGAGAGAAGAACTCTAAATATGCACAGTTTGTCTGTTAAAATGTGTGAATGAAACAAAACACAGCTCCAGGTAAGATGTTGATGGGGAAACAACATTATAACATAGATCAGAAAATGGCGTAATATGGGCCCTATAATACAGAGTGCTTAGGAATATGTAGCCTTGACATTTCTCCCTTAAATGTTAGTCAGTCGATAAATCCAACACATGCAGAGGAATAGGCCACACTTGTTGTGTATACCTATATTTCATTCCTTCTATATCTCACACTTTATTCCCACCAAAGAAATGACTGTGTTGATAATACATCTTGGAAGAAATAAACACCTAAGTAGTGAATCCAGATCATTTTTCACAAGCTGTACTTAAGGCAGGTACCTGAACTCATACTTGGCTTGTTCAGTCCTTTTATGTGAAGCAGTTGAATAGTAGCCCAGATGTATGGAAGATGTCCAGAGTAAACTAAAACATTTTAAATGCAATAGATCAAAAAGGCACAGAGAGAAGCACTAACTGGTGTAAACAGACATGAGGATAGCACGCTACTGTATCCTGTCCTTCCTGGGACAAGACAAAGTGAGGATGTCACTGTGACCAAACTAGGAGCACAAAAGTATCTGCAATGTTTATAACGCTTTTGGAAGTCTCCAATTATAACATAAAGTCGCATTCTGATTGCATTGTTTTACCATTTATAGGCCACTCATAAAATACATTTGAATATAGAGGGTAAAATGTTTAGAATATATTCTTACTATTCTAATTCATTCCACTGACCTGAAAAAACAAAAACAACTAAAATAAAATAACTTTTTGTTTGAAGAATGCATCATCGTACTTTAACACACTCTCAAAGTACTCCCACCTAAATGCAGTGATAAGTGCTATTTCAAGGGATTAATAAACAACCACTAAAACACATTCACCGTTCTGTGACCCAGCTGTTGAGTTGAAAGACTTATTTTTGCCATTACAACATCCCTGAGGCCTTTGAAAAGTGGAAGCCAGCCAGCTCCAAGGAAAACCCATTTTGAAGTCTTCCGTTTTTGCACAGCTATGCATGGTCCACAGCTCACACCGCCATGATGTCATTGTCCAACCGGAACTCAGATCACGTGAAGCAACACTGGTAGGGGCTGCAGAAGAAGTCGCCTAGCTGCTGTTCCACTGCTATTCCCAATAAACAGTTTCAAGTAAGATTTCTAATAACAGCAAGAGGGCAGCCAGCGGACACACCATCTGGACATTTGTGTATATATATTACTATTTCAAAACTCTATCTCTCCTCCACAGTCATAAATTCAACTCCCGTTCACCTGGAACCCCCCTACCACTCACAACTGATCCCCACATCACATAAATCAATCATGACACAAAAATGAAGGATCAGATTTTCTCGGGTTTCGGAGAGTTCTAGTTATTACTGCAGCACCACAGTAAATATTACTGCAACATTTTATGATGTCCTATAATAAGAAAAGCATCAAGAGGTAACAACCCATTGATGTTACACAAAGGTCTGAGAGGTTTGTAAAAGTATAATCAACAACAAAGATATTCAGTAGTTATTGGGATTTTTTAAGGTCTTATATTATACAAAATTGACTTTTGTGAGCTTTAAGCCATGTTAGAATATTGTTACCATTGTGGTCTACTCTCTGTAAGTAATTCATTGTTAAAAAATTATATAAAACTATTTAGGTATTTAGGTAATATTCTGTCAAATACAGTTTTATTTTTTGTTTTATTAGGTGGACATTTTCAGTGTTGATACTAGTTTTAGAATTGATACTACATAAGATAAGTCAGAAAATAGTGTTTTAATATGGCCCTTTAAATCAATACTATATCAATGCTAAAACTAGTATACAAACTGAAAATGTCCACTTAGTAAACCTAATAAAACTAAAAATAAAACTACATTTGGCAGATTAGTATCTGAATACCTGAATAATTGTATATGTTTTTTTTAACAATTCATTACTTACAGTGAGTAGACCATAATTCGGACACACCTCTCTTGAATAACATAAAGATTTCTTACTTCAGGCTTCAGGGGCAAAATATTGAATGTAAAATGGAGACAACTAAATATTTTCATTAACAAAGATTTCAAGGTCAAATATCTTGATCTTTTTCCTTTCTTTCTCAATCCATTTACTTTTTTTTGCCAGTTTTCCTTTGTTTATCTAATCTGTACATTGATTCATCTTTCTTTGCCCATCCTGTTTCTCAGACCTGTCTTGTACTTTCACAGCACTGTAAATATTACCCACTGTACGTGTCTCTCCTCCTCAGTCATAAATAATACTCCCGCTCACCTACCACTCCAGGCTGAACTCTTCTGACTTTACATAAATCAGTCTTGACACTGAGGAGCTGGCTGCAGTAGAACAGTGAGGACAGAAACACCTAGATTTTAGTTAGCAGTGGGAGAAAAGGCAAATCGACACAACAGCGGGGAAGAGGAGTGAATAGTATATGATTTGACCAAAAACATACAGAAGGTGTAGCGAATCATCTACACCCGCTAAAATGACATCTGGAAAAAGCATAACAGGTGTTTGCAGCAATCGTGGGAATATAGTCCAGCAAATAATTCAGGGATTTGGATATCAAAAATGGTGTCTTTTTTTTTTTTTTTTAATTTCTTTGTATGTTTTTTATTTAGAAATCATTAACCTTTTTGATAAACTAAGTTGACTGAGGCAACATAAAACCCAAGTCTGACTTTTTTTCCCCACCACTTAATGCAAATAATTGTTTTTGTTTCAGTTACTGTTTGCATTTTTCTAATCACTGTGTGTAAATCAGTGTTGAAAATATTTAGTAACAGAATAGAAATACCTGAATAAAAATGCATTTTTTTACATGGGCCAATCAGAGTACTGTATTCTGAACACTTTTACACCGAGCTGCATTATATTATGGTCTAAAAACATGACATATAATAACAAACAGCTTTATTTTTGTTGCACGGTTTGTTAAGCATTAATTTGTGTCTGATTGGAAAATGAAAAAATGCATGAACACACATTGCTCTGTGTTTTCTTTTTCTCTCACTAATACCGTGCAGTTCAAAGCCAAAATTGTGTGATCAAATACTGCAAGGTATTCCTTTGATTTTAAGAAAGTAACCAAATGAAAAAGTAACTGTACTGGAGTACAGTTACTCAAAATTACTATTCAGAATACATATTTTCAGTACATGCATACATTCGGTGTACATCCTAACACTGGGAGTATACTCAGAGTTGTACAGCTTTGATGATGGACATGCAAGTTGAGGTTGAGATCTCTAATCCAGAATAACACTTAACCAGGATTAAATTAAGATCTAATTACAATTACTGTGAGATAAGGATTCCTCTAGTATGAAACCAGCTTTATTAAATCAAACTTTTCTAAATGATAAACACAATTATTGATTAACCAAATAACCTTGTTTGATGTCCCTAAAATGCAATGCGCAAGTAATAACACAACTAATGCAGAACTAACACAGAAAATACAGCAATATAATCAGCAACCAATGAAGTGTAAATCTGTGAGTAAAAGAAACTGACACTAATGAATCTCACTGAGACCAAATGATTTAGGGATTTAGAGATAAGGAAGCAGACAAGAAAAGTACCACTCAGCACAGATAATTAGCTTTTATGGATCTATTAAATATCCTGTCCCAATATAAACAAAGAGGTATCACTCCATCTCATTCTGTCTTCTCCTCCTTTTCTCTATTCAACATGTGGACTACAACAGACGGTGTGCACATCTGTGACACTAACAGAGAATGTTGATTCACCCACCAGGACGAAGATCAGGTATCCATGCGCACATATGGGAACTATCACGCTCTCACTGTCTCACAGCGATACTGGGGGGGCACGAATTAAACAATGAGAACACTATTGGAGCAGGGATAGATAGGGCATGCTGGGAAAATGGCAGGTTTGTTTTCTTTATCCAAATAGACCTTGAGCTAAAGCTGTGCAATTATCAAACAATTTTCAAGGAATTTTAACGGAATTGTTGGATTTTTTTTTTTTTTTTTACTACATCGTCCTGTTTACTTGAGTACTTATTTGCAGGGTAATTTATACTCCCCCCAAAGTAGAACATTCTCATTTATTGCTTGTGAAACAAATTTGTGTCAACATTAAACTTCTTATATTACTATACTCCTCAAAACATGCCTAGAGTTGTGTTTTGTTTCATTCACACATGTTTGAGTAATCCTTTATTGTTAGTCTGACAACATCTCCAAAGCCAAAAATGCTCTGTGCCTCCTTGTGATGTCATGTAGAGGTAGTTTTCAAGTTGACAGCTACGTTTTACCTTTTGTTTAGAGAGTTGGAAATTCTAAGACTCAAATTAATTAGAGTGTTTTCTGTTTGAGAGAAGAACTGAGCCTAAATATGCAGGGTATGTGCATTAAACATGTGTGAGTGAAATGAAACACAACTCTAGGTATGTTTTGATGAGGAAACATTATAACATAGCTCAGAAAGTAGCGTAATATGGGCCCTTTAAAGCTGCACTATGTAACTTTTCTGGCAGAGGGACTCGGAGAGTGCTTGTGCATGGAGATACTGTTATTGTTTTGCCTCACATGTTCCACAAAATGGTGAAGCTGCTTGTTGACACATTGATTAGTATGCACAGTCCTAATTCAAATAAATGAATACATAAATGTCACTAAACTTACTACTTTTACTTACTGCATTTATTCATTTATGTTGTGTTCTAAATGCTCATAAATATCTGATCTGACCTGTAACTTGGTCTGCTGCTGATACCTGCTTGTCTTTCGGCCTAACACTGTAGGCAAAGCAATAACATAATCTGGAGACAGGCACTGTGAAACCAAAAAAGTTACACAGCGCAGTAAGCTAACATTTTGTGTGTATATAAAACCAAGATAAAACTAGTGCCTCAAACCCCATACATTTTTTTTTTCATATTATAGCTTTTGACGTAGACAGCATCAAAATACTCTCTTCTAAATCTGCTCCTAATTTACTCTCCCTCCAGTTTTTCCACTGTTCAGACTCATCTTTGCTTTTTTACTGCGATTTCCCATTCCCCCAATCAATAACTGTGGCTTTACTGCTTTCATCGCCCCAAACCAGATCCTTTCATTTCCATCTTTACATAATTAGGCTTTACAGCAATTACTGGCTTTACTTCATCCTGCTCTGGATTCACGGACCATTTCAGCTTGGGTGGAATTCAGTATCGTCAATGTCATTTTTGAAAGTTCAGAGCAGATTTGGGACTAAAAACACAAGGGCACAAACTGGAACAAACCAACCTTCTTATTGTTTAATTTACATCATTCCCCACAGCCAAATGTATTTTTTACTGTTAATCAAAACCACTTTAAAGACTTAGTAATTTCTTTGAAGTGATGTTGTATACTTCAGCCCCAAGTTTTAAGCCCACATTAAACTTCTCTTCATGGACACAAGTAAGTGATGGTCATATCTGTGGAAAGGCGAACCTGCTTCCAGAAGGAATGCCTTTTTGAACAATAAAAACACCTGTAATTTAAAGGGCTATTTTCTGATCTACAGCATGTTATAATGTTATTTCCTCATCAAAAACATACCCAGAGTTGTGTTTTGTTTCATTCACACATGTTTAACACACAAACCCTGCATATTTTGGCTTCTGAGTTCATCTCTCAAACTGAAAACACACTGTTCCAGCTTGTGATGTCATGTGGTAATACAGGAAGTGTTCCATAGTGTTTTCTACATACACCTCCACTAATCATTTGGATAATTTCACCACTGGAATTGCTAATCTATGATTACTGTTATTCAAACTAGTGACTTTTTGCGTCATGATTTACACTTCTATAAGTGTAAATCCCACATCATTTAAATTTAAAACACACTAATTAAAGTTCATAACACGCCAGGCATTGGACAGGAGCCCTCATAGCCTGCTATTGTCGTCATACCCTAAGCTTCTGCAGGCATTTGTTCATTTGTCTTAAATCTTTTATGTCAGTGAAATATGTTTTTACCCCTATGGGACAATACACTCAGATATGCTTTAACCACTAGACCTGACCTGCAGCCCCCTCTCAGGAGAATAGACTACACCAATATGCACTGTGTTTAAATATAGCATCCAGATACAATAGGACATGCAGAAGACTTCCAGATGTTTGGAGTACGTTCATCTTTTCTATCCTTTCTTCTCTCTTTCCTTGCCTGAGAGGATACAGTTGCACAAGAATAAGGCAAGGACACAGCACACTGGAGAAACAGCCTTACTTTTATGTACAAGGAAGATCAGTCTGTTAAGGATCAACTGTGGATTTCCTCAAATACATCATACATACACTTTGTAATCCCATATAATAGGTCACGGATCACAACCTTTTTTCTGACTTACAAAAATGCATTTTTATCATAGTGTAATGGCAGGTGCATGTCATTGCACTCGGAGAGAAGGGATGATCTAAAGTTACAACCTCTACAAAGTCAAGTTTTAGGGTCATAAATAAAGAAAGTACAAAATTTACAAAGAAGAAACTCCCTCAACTTTCAAGGCCTTCAGGTTCAGGGGAAAAGGCTAAAACAAATCATTTTGTTTAGAAAGTTTATCAAAATAAAACAGACCTCTGGAGTGTGTATTTTTACTCTTCAGCAGCCACAGATGTGCAACATTATTTGATGATAAAATCTGTAGACACAAATAAAACAGATTCATACAGATATAGGTAAAAGGAGGCCTTTTGTGGTTTTGTCTAGAGATTATATAAGATAGTTACAATCATTACACCCTTGGATATTTTATATTTTGGACTTTTTAAACTGAAACGGTGCTGCACTATCAGACAACTCCGCCTACAGATAGTCTAAGTTATAGTAATGGCACAATAACACAAATCTGACTCTAGTCTAGTGAGCTGTAAGTCATGTCATGTTACCTTCTCAAAAACATACCTGGAGTTGTGTTTTGTTTCATTCACACATGTTTGAATAACCCTTTATTATTAGTCTGTTTACATCTCCAAAGCTCAAAATGCTCTGTTCCACCTTGTGATGTCATGCAGTGTTAGTTTTAACAACTACCTTGAGTTCAGTAGAGATTGGCAATTCTATGGCAGAAATCATCAAAATGATTCTAGTAAATGTTTATGAAGTTTAAAAACACAGTGTAGCACTTCCTGTATTACCACATGACATCACAATGTGGAACAGAGTGTTTTCATTTGAGAGAAGAACACAGCCTAAATATGCAGGGTTTGTGTGTTAAACAAATGTCAAATCCAGAAAACAACAGAATAACATAGATCAGAAAATAGTATAATACGGGCTCTTTAATGTCAGAAAAAAAGATTCAGACATGCATACTTCACTGTAACACAACTTTGAGTGGGTACGTGAGAAAGGAAAACAATTACAACGTCTCCAAAACCCACTAAAACTGTGACCTGCATTCAAACCAACAATAAGACTTCTTGGACATTCAGAGCATTTCATGAAAAATCTAATTCAGTTTTACTTAAGCTCTACTGGTTAACATAAATCACACCTGTCTTGCAGTTTTTCCACAGTACTTCATAAAAGACGTTATTCACATGCCTCAGTATTTAATTAAGTGGATGAATATATAGGTCGGGGGCTGCACATAAATTTGACAGAGTTCACAGCACAAGACAGTCCACTGCCAACTGCCCGCCACAAAGACGCTACACAGTGTTTTTAAAGAGCAGAAAAAAAACACATGTTGCAGGAATCATTCTGCCCCATGGAAAAATAAATCATGAGGTGCAGAAGGTGGATGGAAAAGGTGGATGGAAAAGGGACCCTGAGCTGACGAGGCCCTGAATAAGAATAGTCTGGGCTTTTCAATGAATATTTGTACCATAAACTGTATAAAGAAGTGGATAAAGGGAGTGTGACGTCACCCATAGCGTTTGGCTCCACTCAAATGAAGCTCACGAGGCTTGCAGTTATAGGGGTGAATTTGGTGCTGTGTTCCATATTAGGAATAGGATATTTATTTCCGGACAAAATACCTAAATAAAAATACCATGATCATGTCGAGCAGGTTAACACAAATATTTTAAGACCAAAATGAGTGGGGTGACAATTTTTGAAAGTCAAGTCAATTGGAGCCAGAGTTGATGGAGCCAGAAGAGCACCCAGGCTCATTTCCTATTTGGAACGTGGCGGCTAGCAGTTAGCTATATCCATATAGAGTCTATAATTTGTACACAGATTTGCTGCTATAAGGTATTTTTTATTTCATTTGTGTAAACTGTAGCTGTCACTTTGCTAAAACTTATTTAGCACCATTTTGAACATTACACTACAGCTACTCTTTGTAATATAATTAATAAGCTGATGATGTTTAAAATTCTCACATTAATGTAAAAAGCTATAAATGTTAAGGAATATGAGAAAAAATGTTCTTTGTTCCCAAATCACTCATTTATTTGAACCTTTTGATTGCGTATACCATAGAAGTAGTAAGGATATGTATTGAAGACATGTAATCACTGAAAAGTACAAGTTTGAATGTTGTTTTTGGGGTCTATATTGAGAAATTTTAACAAAACCAAAATAATTAATGGTAGATGGATGAATCATAATAGTTCTTATAGTGTTACAGTTAGGCTCCAAGTTTAAAGGGCCCATATTATGCTATTTTCTGATCTATGTTATAATGTTGTTTCATCATCAAAAACATACCAGGAGTTCCACCTTGTGATGTCATGTGGTAATACAGGAAGTGCTCTACTGTGTTTTTAAACTCCATATATCTTCACTAGAATAATTTGCATAATTTCAACCCTAGAATTGCCAATCTCTAACTGAAGGTAAAAGGAAGCTGTTAACTTGAAAACTATTGCTTCATGACATCACAGGGTGGACCAGAGCATGTTGAGCTTTGGAGATGTAAATAGACTAAATACAAGTATTGTGGATGTGTGGATGTGTGAATGAAACTAAACACAACTGAGGTTGTCTTTGAGGAGGTAACAGCATTATAAAATTGCTTAAAACGCACAAGAATCTATTTTCCATAATATAGGGTCTTTATGGTTTGATGCAGTCGCATAGAATAAACCAAACTGCCTCAGTAAGTTAAATAAAACATAAGCGGTAACAGGGCCGTGATTACTGATAGGGCAGTGTGCTAATTGGGCAGTGGCTCCACAGTCTTATAGGTCAGGCTAGACAGTTCAAACTTCCTGGGGTCATGCCAGAAAAGCAAACATATCCACTCCCTCAAATCTGTGCTTAGTGCCCACCTAAAGCCTGATTTATTCAGTTCCTTGTAAAGAGATTACTGCATTGAATCGTTTGTCCTTTTTGTTATTTGAACATTCCTTTAAATAATACCAAACCAATGAGCAAATCATGCACACTGTGAGGTGAATGCCATGCTGTGACAACTCTAAAATAGATTAGAAAACAACAAATTCCTTGCCATATTATTAGGATTATTGATTGATATACCAACAAGTCTATATTCAAAGTCCTAGTCAGCAAGAAGCAGAGAGCCAGAGGAAGCACATGTCTGGTGATCTCCTGCTCCTCTTATGTGGTTTAGGGTTGGGGTGATGAATATTCTATGCTGCACTTGTGGCTTGGTTCCCTTAAATCCAAACAGAACTCCATGGGGCTAGCATACGGCCTGATAATGACAGAGGGAGAACTGAAGATGCTGACAAAAGCAGGAACTCATCAGGATCTGTGCACCAGACCTATTCCAGAAAGATAAAGAAGTCATTATTATATTCTTCCTGTATACCAGCTAAAGCATGTAGCACACAGCATAAAACTAGTTTTTAATTCCCTGTAGCTAGTCTTGACCCTACATTGACTGTTGTCACTTCCACATTTGCTTCATTGCAGCAATGGATACAGATGGCCGACTGTGTGTTCCCTGCCCTAAAACCACTTCATAGGACCCTCACATCTTCAAAGAGCCCCCACGCGTCTGTGTAGAAAAAAAAAAACAGCTCACTCAGAACATGTGTGCAATGCATAGCCAATTTATGGCCTTTGTGTGTAATAATAATAATAATAATAATAATAATAATAATAATAATAATAATAATAATTTACACTAATAAAGAAAAACATCATGACCACAGGTAAAGTGTATAATCAGTCTTATGGCATCTTTTACTTAAAACACTGTATTAGGCATGTATGATAAGGTTTTAGATTATATTATTTATGCCTAAAGTGGTCAGTTGAAATATTAAATGGACATTATATACTTGCAAACAACAAAATATCTCTTCTTTGTAGGGTTAGATACTTAGTATGCATTGTTGGGTTTCAGATCTCAACATCCAGATGTAGGGCAGCTAAAATTATTATTACATTTTTAAAATGCAGACGTTCTATGAAATAAGGTTAGTTCCAGCATCTAATCAGTAACAACAAAGATAAAGTTCAAAATTTGTGTATTTTCCTTCTAGAATCTTAAAACTATATTGGTGGATTTCATTTGACCTCACACCGTTCCATAGGCCAATATTATTTAATACAGATGGGGAGCAGCTAAAATTAATATTGTTAAAATGCAGATTGTTATTGTGATACAGTGAGTTCTTGGGTCTAGTCACAAATAAAAATGATAAGATTAACATAACATTCATGAATTTCGTGAATCAAAGACACTTATTGTGCAACGTTCCTGTGCCTTTTAGCTTTACAGTGTTGTGTTTTTTTAGTTGATTGTAAATACTTATTATTATTTATCTTGATTTTGATGCATGCTCTTATTTTCCTACTGTTTCTGAAACTTGCGTTGCGACACTGCAATTTCCCCATTGTGGGACAAATAAAGGATTATCTTATTTTATCTTATCTTAATTTAGCTCTTGGATATATCATGGCAATGTTATCAATAGGGAAAATATGTCTCTTGCCCCCCATCTGAGAGCATGACATCATCACATTGTATAATCTTAAAACTGTCTATGAAACCTGCTAGCCCTCCACAAACATGTTCTAAAAAGCATACCAGTCTCATGTTAGTTTAGAAGTTGAAATCTTAATACACCTGGACATACTTAAAATGTGCAGTGTAATTAGCAGCAGGAGGTTCCACTGCTGTGTCCGATCAGTGTAGAATCCTTGTAGAACGCTTCAATGGAGGTCACTCATCATCTGTTTCACATTTACGATCATCTATTTGTTTGCTATAATCAGAAAGTATTAATGGAGATCATTTTTGTGTTTATACACGTTTCGCCAATAAATATGTGAACATGCCATGCAATGACTATTTTGTAATGAAACATTTTAGCCCACGCCAAGACACAGTTTATACACCAGCATACTGTATATCCAACAGCACAGCACCAGGCAACTCACTGACAGCCTGATAAATGACCTCATTGGAGTAACACTAACAAATACCTCTATCTCCCACTACCACATCTCACCCTGGGTTTGCCACGACCAAGCACAGTGCTAACATTAGCCCAGCGCTTCCACTCTGCCATGAAACCACAAACTCTAGCAGAACCTGTTGTCCTAAGAGCTCAATTAGTAAAAGATGAACTGTGCTGGGTTTTGTTGGAGCGGAGAAGTGTTGTTTATAAGACATGTGTGAGCCAGATTTCAGTCTGTTTTCTCAACTATTTCCACTATTACAGTTTTGCAACATACTAGCTCGTCTGTATGTTAGGAACTGATGTGAAAGCTTTTGGCAATGATGCAAAATACCTGCAATAAATGTGGGTGTTAGTATAAGTTTTAGAGGGTATTTTCAATCAATCAATCAATTTTTATTTATAAAGCGCTTTTCATACAAAAATGTAACACAAAGTGCTTTACAGTGATTAAAAACAACCCCACAATTTCCTTCCACCCACCCAACCAGCCCCAGAGCTGCCTGACCCCACACAACCAAGCAACCCAAACAGTAAGACACACATACATGCATGCGCACACACACACACGCACACACACACACACACACACACACACACACACACACACACACACGCACACACACACTCTCTAACATGCTAAAATACATAAAACTACACATAGTAAAATGTGAGGCTGAATACAGGCGAACCAGCTGAGAAAGCACCACCAGAGGAGCCGTCTACACCAGGAGCAGAGAGTCGTCCACCTCCACCAGGAACCGCCACAGGGCCCCCGGAGAGAAGAGGCCCAAGCACCGTCCCTCCACCAGGAGTCCACGGGACAGACCCCGGCAGCCGCGGCCGACCACCGCTCCCGGTGAAGAGGGCTCCTACAGAGGAAACACTGGAAAACCTAAAAATGATAAAAGAATATGAGTTCAAGCTAAAAATAAATGAATAAAATATGAATAATAAAACAAGTAAAAGTATAAAATTTCAATCAAAGGCCAAGCTAAACAGGTGGGTCTTGAGCCTACTCTTAAAAACATGAACGTTCTCTGCAGCCCTGAGGTCCTCCGGCAGGCTGTTCCATAGACGAGGGCCATAGTGCTGGAAAGACGCCTCTCCGTGAGTGTGTGTCCTGACTTTGGGAATGACCAGGAGCCTGCTGCCGGAGGAGCGCAGGGTCCGCGAGGGTTCATAAGGTAAAAGCAGTTCTGAAAGATAAGAAGGCCCAAGACCATTAAGACATTTAAAGACCAGTAAAAGAACTTTAAAATCGATCCTGAAACTCACAGGGAGCCAATGCAGTGATTTTAAAACCGGTGTAATGTGGTCCCGACCTCTGGTCCTAGTCAGGACACGAGCTGCTGAATTTTGTAATAATTGTAAACCTGAAATACACTTTTTGGGAAGACCAGAGAGCAGGGCATTACAGTAGTCTATTCGACTGGTGATAAAAGCATGCATCAGTGTCTCCGTGTTGGCCCGAGAAAGAATGGGGCGGACTCTGGCTATGTTTTTTAGGTGATAGAAACCGATTTTTGTGATGTTTTTAATGTGTGGGATAAAAGTCAGCTCAGAGTCAAAAATGACGCCCAGGTTTTTCACTTGAGAAGATGGGTTAAAAGACTGTGCTTGTAATTTGGGTAAAAGTTTTACACTATCCAAGTTGCTTTGTCTAACAATGATTAAATTACAGTATAAAAATCTACATCTGGCAATGATCTGGCAATGTTTCACCAGGATTCTCTTATGCACTACATTTTTAAGAATACCATATAGTTATTATTATTAAAAGAAAACAAAAACTTTCTATCACATGGATTGATTATTGCGTCAGCTAATAATGCGATATCAATACTTTTGCAATATATTGTGCAGGTAGGTGATTTAGTAATAATTTAATGGAAACTACCATAACTGTGAAGTAGGCAGCAAACTGTGACCTGAAAGGGGGGGGTTGACTAATGAAGAACGAAGAATGAAGAACAGAGCCCCTTCCTCTTCCTCGACTGTAGCCTAATGTTAGCTGTTAGCCTTTTTGATGAGACTAGCATATGGAGAGCACTGGCTTCACTGAAACGGCACCAGAACTTGGTCAGTCTCAGGTCAGCTCACAGATGCACTTTAGTCTATGCAGCACTTCATTTCCCATGAGGCTTTGTGCAGCCGGCCTCCCCACTGTGTCCTGCCGTGTGGGCCCTGTGGTTCTGCCGTGACACTTTGACAGGCTGCCGCCGTCTGCTGCTTGGTATTTCAATTGCTGTCAAGATCATTTTACCAAAAGCATTTGAGAAGTAGACAGTTGCTTAAAACCCTGCCCTGTACTGTGAAATATACAGAACTATTATTACAAAATTACACAACAAAATGAACAAAAGAATGTCAATAAATTTACACCTTGATACACAAACCACAAAAGGTCTAACTTCAGCTTCCAGACAGCTAAGCAATTTCCTTTTTTAAAATCAAATCAGTGCCAATAATTAAAGCCAGACTCTTCAGAACAGTAAAGAGTGCAAACAGGGGTCACAGCACAAGGGAGCCGTGCACGGTGGAATTAACACTGATTTATTTCAAATACAAATCACCCAGCATTCCTCTCATATGAAAAGATGATGTAAAGTGTTTCGAAAGAATGCATCCATCTTAATATTTACTCAGTTTTTAATTTCAAGCTTACATTTCAGCGTCCGCAAATTACAGTAAAAATGTGAAAAGTGAAAAGTTGTGAATACATGATGTATGAAGACCCTCCCAAGGTGAAGCAGGAGAAGTAAAGTTAAATCATGTGCTTTTTAGGCTCCAGGTGTCTACCACATGTTAGGCTTAATTAGGTGGAAGCTAAGAGCCGTAACACTGCCACAGCACTAATGAGCGCACAATACACAACCGGCACACAACCGGCAAAACTTTAAATGTAGCGCCACCTTTTGAAACAAACTGACATCATATGTAGGGCTGGGCACACACAAAATACACTCTGTAGTACTGAAACTTTGCAGCTGATGTCATTAACATTCCCTGTGATGCTAACTGTAAGCACTGCTCTATCTGAGTTTTGTTAGACTTTGATCTGAGCTGTATTTTAACACATTCTGTCCATAATAAAAGTATAATAAAAGTATCACAAAATAAATAAATAAATAAATAAATAAATAAATATGACTTGCAGCTACAAGAGGTGAGCTGCCTCTCAAATAACATTACAGTCACAAGCTAGCTAGCATTTGCCAACAATTTTTCAGTTAGGTAGCCTCACCTTTTTGTTGAAACCTAAACAGGACCATGAATGCTTGTATTGATCCCAGGCTCCTGAAAATGTGTTGTTTAAATCCATTTTGTATTTTTTTTTTCTTGAGTTTTCAGAAACTTTATTTGTCAGTGACTGTTTTGACTGTATTGCTAGAACACCCCCAACGTGATGGCACTGCAAAATATCAATTGAAAAGACTAGTGATAATTATACCTCAAATATTTTATAATCTGACATTGGTTCTGAAAAAATCTTTGTTTAAGCCTGGTGGGTCTCGAGATAGCACTATCATTTAACAGGAAGTAGGACTTGGAATGTTTATCTTGTTTGCACTTTTTTGTTTTTTGTTGTTTGCACATTTTGGTTTGGTTTGGCACATTTAAATGTTTGCAATGTTTGCACTGAGGTGGGAGAGGACAGCAATTTCATCTGTGCTATATATTTTGTATGTATATGCACATGTGACAATAAAGAAATTGAATTGAATTGAATTGAATTGATATGGTGATACAAAATTGAATTGTTGGCTCATTGCTCTGGTGATCTGCGTTTTTGGTGAAATCGACACATAGTGCATCACTCATTTTCTAGTGAATGCAGCTTTATGCTTCAACACAGCATCCTCCATCCCTCCCCCTGACTGACTGATATTTGGATTTAACCAATGGCAATGAAGTATGAACTTTCAGAACTTAGATTTAGACTTAGACAAACTTTATTGATCCACAAGGGAAATTATTTGGATACAGTAGCTCAGACATCACAATATAATATAATAGAAGAAGCAGATGATTCAAGTTCAATTCTATATAAAGATACTAGGTTTACATGAATCATGATAAAAATCATGATATTAATTTCGCCCACTCCTAATAGGATGTCACAGCACACATAATCAATAAAAATAATACAGGTTTCACTGAATGACATAATTTGTGGAGTTTATAAACAAACTATAAATTATTCTGTTTGTGATTCAAGATACTAAAAAGGCAGAAACTTCTTTCATATATTAACAATTCCTTTTCTGTAATGCTTTGTAGAGTATTATAATTAGGTCTTGAGCATAGAGTAAACCTTGATCAACCAGAAAAAATGGCTATATATAAAATACTACTAGAATTGCTTAGACAGTACAGATTTGGCTTTGGCAAAGAAGGCAGTTTAAGGAACCAATAAATCAATTATACAATTATTCTAAAACAAATATTTGATTTAAACAGGTTTAATTCATATCTGTGAACACAGGCGTTTATGTTTATGAAACTACTACCTTTAACTATCTGCATCAGATCAATAAAGTGACTTTTTCAATAAGAGCGAATAACCACACAATTTTAATTCTGATTATGATATAGACCAGTTTCTTTGCCGGTGTTAACGTCACAAAAGATCATTAGCTGCTTGTAGAAAGTGCACTGATTGGAAACCTAAGATTTAATGCCACTGTTTTGCAGAGCTTTTCAAAGCACCAGTCACGCGTTAGGAAATATTCCCCAAGGCCCAGCCAAATTTTGATACTGGCCAACCTGGAGTCTTTATTCTCTGTATCCCAGTGAGCAAAGATGTGGTAGCTGGAAGATGGAGAAAAAGTGGAGAAAAACTAAGAGGAAAAGTAAAATGGTGCCAAAACATCTGGGCTTGGTTATACCTTGGCTGTTACCAGTTTCAGAGCACAGCAGGGTTAAATGGAGAAAGAAGCAGCTTCGAGGCACTTCGAGTAAGATGGTTGGATGTAACAACAGTACCATAGAGAAACTGATGTAAAATATAGGAATGTTCTCTGAGCTATAACTAAACAGTTTTATAGTGACACTGACAGTTACTAATCTTCGTAATACATTTGGGACATAACAAGCTATAATAATAAATAGTTTTAACCTGAATGCAAACAGTGTGTAAGGGCTATAACTTACACGCATAATCAGCTTATAAGGATATTACAACACACTGACCATTAGATAAACTTACTGGCAATGCATTGTACAAAGATATAGAAAAGGAGTAGCATTTTTGGTTTTACAGGCACAGCTTGTATCTGGAATTCAAAAGTCCAGTATTGAGTAAGACTGACACATTCTTGGACAGTGCTATGATCCTTTATAGACATTATGTTTCAAATTGCACAATGTTGACTGCATATCCCTGTGGTGTTAGTATTAGACGTTCTTGAAAACTTTAAACATTACTGCATGGCCAGGGCAAGTATTAAAAGCTCTGGCAAGAACTGTGACTTACTGAGGAAAAATAATTGCTAAGAAATGAGAATTGAATTTGGATATTTTTTTATGTTCAGATCAAGCATTAAGATTATTATAGGCATATTTGAGGAAAGCATTTATTATTGGATATGTTCTGTAGACCACAAGAATCTCTTGTTATTGTGGTATTTATTCTTATACAGTACGAACATAGAGAGGGTTCATGGGTTTGGATAACTTCAGTTTAAATGAAAGCATATCTTTGCTTACAAACTCAACAACACTGAAAAGACAACATTATGTACACAGCTATGAAAAAGAAATAAGCTTTGGAGTTATGAAATAACACTGCTATACTAATAAATGGTTGAATTACTTCAAGACAAGGCAGGCATTCAAACATTCAAGTGTTTATTTATCTATAATGTTAACCAAATGCATTATTATTTGTTTCTTGTAAACATTTATAATCAAATGCCATGTAAACTGTAAACATCTCAACTCTGGCATCAGAGCCAAAAGTACCTGTGAGTCCAATACTCAGAAAATTAGTTCTTTCCATTTCCTGCCACCTTGGTGAATGCTGCTCCTTCACGGCTGTCCCTCTGGGCTTATATCTGTGAGACAAACTAAACACTTGTGCCATGGTCAAAGAGCTTCATTGTGCTGCCTGCCAGAGTCCACACTGGTACTTTAAATACTGCCATGCCTGCTGCTGCTGCTGCTGCTGCTGCAGGTTTATTCTGCCTGTAATGAGAAATATGAGCGGGTACACCCAACTCACTGACCAAATACACACTTTTCCAATTAGAGTCCACAGGCGCATAGATAGCACAGAAGAATCCCTGTTGTATATTATGTCTGGACACTGAGACCAGTCGAATAAGGTTAAATTATAAAAGGTTGCCAAGGCAGGTGTGAGACACGAAAAAGAGCTTTAATATGGAATATGCTCATTGTCAGCAGGTTTTTCTTGCTATCTCACCTTATTTTGAATTGTTGTTATGAACTGCACTGTTTTATTTGATCTTTCATTAACTAAAACATCCCTGAGATTCAAAAGCTCTTTTACACGGGAGTCCATGATTTTATGATAAGGCGTAAGGATAATTAGTTGGAAAACTATGCAAAACTGTCTATGAAGTTTTGCGTATTATTTGTGTTTATTGACTGACCTTTGTCTTTGTTAAAAATAAGACATTGTGCAGTACTATCTTTGCTGGTAAGAAAACGTCTGTGCTTTCCCTGGCCCTGGCCAAAGCGTTCCCTCCTGATATCCAAACCATTCAAACCCAAGGTCCTCTCTAATTTCACCCGAAGCAGCAGAAGCTCGAGTTTGAAAAAGTCAAAATCTGGCCCCCAAGTCCAATGAAATATTCCCTTTTTCCTGTCTCCCCCCTCTGCTACTGACCACAGATCCTCGGCTGTAGGGCCAACGCGGGCCCAAAACTATGAGGAGTATTTTCAGCACTGTAATTTTAAGCACACACAAAATACAAAATTACATACACTCAGCAAAAAACAACACAGACATTAGGAATAGATGAAAAGGATGAGTTTGGAGGGGCAGATGACACAGTAAAGGCACGTGTCCCATACCCACAAAAACAACTTGTTCTTTGAGGAGTAGGTTAACCATGTGTGTTTTTCTACTGAATTGGAGTTATGTTATAAAGTACAGGAAAACGGTGGAGGCTGTAGGGGACTGGACTGCATAGAAATGTTAAAGATACTCATTTGACAACAAGAGGCCACTTTGGGGATGGTAATCCAGGAAAAAAAATACACACATATATGTATATATAAATATTCACTGGTATATTCTATACTGCTTATTTAGAGCATAGTTGTGTTAAGAGAAAGAGAAAACTACTTAGATTTGAAGTGGTATTTTACATCCAAATTGTATAGGCAATAGGCAAATAGTAGTGTAATAGTAGTAACAGTAATTGCAGTATTGGAAGTATCAATAGCAGTAATTGTAGAAATATCACTAGTATGTCAAAATGTTGTTTAATTTCTACAATAACATTTGTTAGAAGAGTACAGATTCTGATTTGATTCTAACTTGTTTGAGACAGTATCAAATGGCAGAAACATACAGTGGATGTTCTGTATTTATTTTAGTCAACACCGACTTTAAAAGACGACAGACAGACAAGGCAGATAGAAAAAAACAAATGTGATACTGTAGTGGGAGTAATGCACCCTCTCCTTATGTGAACCGCCTAAACAGAGCAGTCTGCATACACATACTTGTACTGATTACAGATGGAGAATTTTTCTGCTACTACTGTCCAAAGACCTCAATTATCCTGCACTCTTATTTCCCATAAATACAGAAAGGGAAGGCCTATAATCATAGGCTAAATTTACCCCACCTGGCTCAAGCAGGAGCCAGTACAGGGCTGCTCACATGGATGGGACAACCAGAACACAGAACACAGAAGAATGGAGAGAGACAACAGTGGACATGTGTCTGTTTGGTCAGAACCGAAGTAAAAGATCAAGGGAGCATCACATTCATTATTATTATTATTATTATTATTATTATTATTATTATTATTATTATAGTGACTATTGTCGACTATTAAAATAACTGTAGTCGTATCTTGATCACTGTAATTATTAACTGGATTATACAGGCTCTAAAAAACAAAAGACCTTGCATTGTGGAACTTTTCTGGTGGATTTCTGGTGCGTTGTGGAACTTTTCTGGTGGACGGCCCATCAAATGCTTTTCTCCATGGAGATGTTATTGCTTTGTCAGGAATGTTTCATGGACAAAACTAGACAAAACTAGACCAAGTTACAGGGCAGATCCATGAAGAGGCAACCCCGCTCAGAGTCAGAATGCTTGGTTTATTAGGTATTTTTGAGCTATAAAACCACCTGTAATTAAATAAATCTAAAATAAAGCTGTTTAATGTCATACTGTGGACCTTCCAGACAGAGCAATGACATATCCATAAAAACAAAGAGGTGACAGACTTGTAACCAAAAAGTTACAAAGTGCACCTTTAAAAATGTCAATAAAAGAATTAACCATTTACCACAATAATAACTGGTAAATATTCTCTACCTAGAAAGCTTCATTCACCATATTTTGATATGGTTAAAAAGTATTTAAAAAATCTCAGTGTACAGTAGAAGTAAAGGTCTGCCAAGTCGACTACTTAAATAATCGTTTGTTCCAGGCCTACACAGGTGCTTTGTTTGTTTGTTTTTTGTAAAATAGTATGACTTTTCACTTCATTGAAAAAAATAAAAATAAATGTGCTTTATTCTAATCCTCTGCAGCTCTTGGGACAACTTTTCCCAGAAACAATTTGAGAGGAAAATGTTGTAGTTTATCTTGATGAGCACAACTGGCTGACACTCAAGGTACAAGAAATTAACAGATCTACAAGCAAGGTTACAAATGTGAATAGTTGGGACACTTCTCTGCCTCTCTGTTTACCATGTGGCCACACTGGTCTTCCCCTGCCATTACGGCTCATATAGCAGTAAACTAGGGACGGTCGCACATTTTAAGTTAAACCACACTTCAACCAAAGGACAACCAAAGAAGGCCAAACCACTAAATTATGGCAGTGCGAGACAGTCCAAAAACAAACTAATACCAATATTTGCTTTAGATAGTTGATAAATTTACAGCATAGGCTTGTCAAAAGTATCAAAAATCAGATGGTAAAAAATTGTAAACCTAGTACTGAAACTTGATACTGATTTTAGTAGGTATCGATGCTAAAAAAGGTCACATTCACAGGACAGAACTTAACCTTTCCTGGATAGCTTTAGAATCTTGAACTGTATCAGAACACGTATAAGACCACATAGACTAATGTATGCACATGAAGTCACCAAAACCAATGCAATCCAAAACCATTTAACAACTTTGATGTTGTTTCAGTCTCTTGGGTTTTGAGGTGGTTGGGCTGAGTGTGCGGGGGCGGCCAGTGTGCTGATTCAGGCCTTGCTGGTCCAGATTTTTATGAGGATTAATGAAAGAGCAAGGAGGAGAGACAAATTCAGGGAGTTGCAAAGAAAACTTTAAAAAACATAAAAACTGCCTGTCCATCTTAATACCACCACAATATTTACTTCTAGATTATTGGCATGGACACCTGAATGAGAGTCTGCATGACACCAAAGACTAGGCATCAAAGACTAAACTGTTTGAAAGACATAGGCACTGGGACACCTGATGTAAACAGCCACTTCAAACAGAGCAGGCCAGTGGAATCAGGTTACTTAAGTCAACACAAACACACAGACAGATGTGTGGCAAGAGGGCACAGGGCTGTACATGTGGCACAGAGGGAACCATGAACACAATTTTGATGTTTCTGATCAAGTTTGACCTGGTTTAACAGTTTAAAAGTCAAACTGAACTAGTTGTAAAACAGGCACAGAGTAATACTTTGTACAGCCTTTCCAAATGGTTTAGTTAGTCTGAAAAATTCCTTTCTGAATTAAAATACGTTAAAAGTGCTTAAACCAAACTGTATGCATTTAAGGTTGTTAAAAATATAAAAAAAATCTGATTCTAATTAATACTAAACTAAACACTAATTTTGAGCAGCTATCGATACTAAAACTAATCACATTCACAAGACAGAAACTAACTATTCCTGAATAGTTTTAGAATAATCTTGAGCTGCATCGGAACAAGTATAAGAGCACACACTAGCATATGTCCATGGACCACTATGGAACCTACCTGGACGACTGAGGGATTACACAGATACAACATCAAATGGTAATATGGAAAGTACTATTATTCAGGAATAGTGACTGATCATCGGGTCTGTTCCTTAGTATTGAAAGCGAGTTTGAAATTTTAGCATCATGACAACACTATATGCATTATTAAATATTCAATTATTGTATGTTATTTAAACCCATAAGGCATGTCATTCATCTGTTTTAGAGACAATCTTATCTCAGTTATATGGATTTTAACTTTTACCATTTTTACAGGAAAGTGTGCTGCATTATATGTTAATATGCCATGAGTAATTAAACAAAAAATGTCCAAAAGAAAAAAAAAACAGATCTGCACTGTAGTTCTTTGGAGCTCCTAAATGTTATTTTAATGACACCACAATGTGACCATTCGGGGTTGTGGTGGTAAAATAAAAGTTTGGGAGCGTCAAAGAACTGCAGTGCAGATCTGTTTTTTTCTTAACTAATAATTATTGTTACTGAGAATCCCAAATGTTTATAATCATTACAAAAGAATTAAAATACTTTCTACCCTCCACTAAAATATCTAATTCGTAACTCTTAGATATAAATGCTTCTGCAATAACTTTTGATAGCCTTTATGAAGTTTTCATTTTGTCATAATCTTTGACAAAACTCATGTAAGGTAAGCTGAAAAAAATCACAGTATGGAAAACGCCCAGGGAGGTAAAATATAAAGTGTGAAGGTGGAGTCGAAATTTTGACCAAATAAACTTTGTACAGTTGACAAATTGAATTTCTCCTTTTGCCATGGATTCTACCTGGACGACTGAGGGATTCTACACACATATAAAGTGTGAAAATATTTGGTCGCTGGTCAGCCTTTGAAAACACACCCTCCCTTCATCTCTCTTTTACTATAAACAGACAAACACTGCTGCCATTGGTAGAGGTTCATGGTCGCAGTAGCTGTGCAGGACGGGTACTCGTGGGAAGAGAAGAGCAGCCACTACCTCTGTGCACACCCAGAAATCAATAGTGGATGAATCTCTACAGTGTGTAAAGCAACAGAAAAAGTGGAATGAGTTTCCCGTGTGGTATGCAGTCACTTTTTAAACCATCACAGTGGTTGTTTTGGAGAATATCAGGTATACAGTAAACAATAAAAATGGCTGGATAATAAACCTTTCAGTCATGCCCATCTGAAAACGGGGAGAGCAAACCGGTCGCCAGAATAAAATCTCCACAATACTTCAACCACAACCACAGCATTTACATGCACATTTTACCACAAGCCCAATGGATTGCGATTATATTGTCTGAATATTATCCTAACCAAATAAATAAAAGTGGTATAATTTTTCATCTATTCTTAAACAGAATACAGGCAGCACTGAGTGGCAAGCACTCTTGCCTCAGAGTGAGAAGGTTCTGGGTTCATTTTCTGTGCAGAGTTTCTCCCTGTGTCTGGCTGGGTTTCCTCCGGGCACTCCAGTTTCCCCCATCAACCCAAAACATGCACCATAGGTAATTCTCCAGCTAAGATAGTACTAACCAAGTCTAGTTCAAAATCTGGAGATAGTTCCCTGAGCGTTTTATTTGATCTTTGAATCATATTATGTTCAATATTGTATCCTTGATAGACATAAAAGGCATATATAGTTTTTGTTACAGTGGGCTTACCTGAACTGCGGTCAGCTGGGATCTGGGGTCAAATACTCTCAGCATTTTATCCTGGAATGGATAAGAAACAATTTTATTGTTATTTTTTTTTATTAGTTTTTGTTTAATAGATAATCCCTATTAGGGTTATTGAAATATTTTAGATAAAACCATGTTATCAAATCCATCTGACTCATCCTTAACAGATGTAATCCAGTGACTTCTCTGTGACCTTAAAATTTCAAACTCTGGCTAGTGCAAACATGAAGTACGCATCCATCAGGGCAGCCAATCAGAGCAGTTCCTGCGTGATTGAGAGGAAATGGGTCCTAATGGGATCAGTATGTGAACGGGACGTATGTGTCTGCAGCTATGTCACTCTATACGCCTGTGACTATGATCACACACAGGCTGATAGTGGATAACAGTTATAAAGCTTTAGACTATACCAGGATACACTTGCTGTACATATACATGTCAGGAGCGATCAGGAGGTCACATTGTCAAGCATTTATACAGGGAAGGGCTGTACATATAAATAAACCACACCGCTGTTTAGGGCCAATTATTAGCCTGGGCATTCCCTTTGCCAGAGCAAACTTAAGGTAAGCCACCCTCATGAGACAGATAATGTGTTTGTTTTACTTCCTAATACACTGGTGTGCTCCATATCGCTGTTCATTTGTGTCTATGTGAAGCCCACCCACAATTATACAGCTCAAGGCAATCATTTCAGGCCTCGCCGACCTGGGCTTAATCCAGAGGCTCAAGGACCACTCCAGGGAAAACAGACAAATGAAGGTGCTGCTAAATTATGGCAGGTTATTGTGTCCACAGTCCAGTATATTTAAGATAAATAGGTTTACCATTTTTGACTATAAGGCGTCTTGTTGAGACAAACAACCATATCTATATCCATATCTATATTAATGCAAGAGAGGAAACTATCAGGCTGAGCAAACACACAGCTGAGGGTCTACTCACAGAGACCTGCCTCCAGTCAATAAGCGCAAACAAAAAACACACTCACACACTTTTAGCCCCATGACAATAGCTCCTGTGAACACAAACACCTCATGTCATAAAGTTTGGGGGCTGCAGCGCCGAGAGCCTGATGTATGCTGAGGTGGCAGCTGTTTAATCACACCAGTGGAGCCTCATTCACAAGCTGCTCTTAATAAGTTTCACTGTTAGTCTGCAGCACACAGCTCTGCTCACAGACACACACAGGCGCTGGGAATGTCCATCCAAGAGGACAGCCTTCTTGACTTTTTTGACATAACAAGCTGCCGATGCCCTTTTCCCAGTATCCCACGGTTACTGAAGTCAAACACTGTTGAGACCGGCAGAATAGAAATAACACAAACACTTTCCATCCTCCAAATGTCAGATCATTTGGAAATTTTAAGTGGACTGCTGGGCACTAACAATCCAATAGCACATTTGGGTCCTCCTTAAAGTCATGCTACCTTTACATTCCCTTTCTACTTCTAAGTATGCCATAAATACACTTCTATTTGAGCCTGTCATATTCCTGCGCTATGGGGTGGTGGTCTTGCCTTCATCTCCTCCACCATGTCCCAGTGTTTATCCTAAGCAGAGGGTGGGGGAGCGGCAGGATTGAACCCACATGCTAGCAGGCCCTATTTGCTTTAACAAGGTGGATTGGAGAGATTGGAGGGGGTCTGCTAGGTTAAATGACACCAGCAGAGTTGGACAGGGCAAAGGCTGGAGTGGGCCCTAAAGCTATGAAGTTGGTTCAAATTTCCCCCCGCTGTCAGTCAGGTGCCTACCTCTCTCAAGCCTTAGTGGACTGATTGTTGGACTGGTAGTAATGTTGGCGATGATGATTATCCTGTCAACATAAGTACCACATCCTGAAAGCAGTCAGTGACGGGTGGCTGTACTAATTTGTTCCTTGTCAGCGCAAAAACAAACAAATGAAGCTGGCCGGACAGTTGTAACTAATAAGTGTGTGCAACTGGTTATTTTTCTGTCTGAATGTTTGTAGAACTTCAAGTTAAAGAAGGTCATTACGTGTTGCTATGGAAGTACACTATGTCGTAGCATATCCATCTAGATTTCTAGCTTTTAATTGTATAATAATCTCCCAGGACTCGATGTGCAATTTTATTATTAATGAATGTTATTATTGAAAGTTTAAATAAAAAATGTATAATGATAATGCATACTTCATATTCACAACGTTGCTTCACCATAAAAAGCTCATATCACTCTTTCATACAAAACCTTTATACAAGGCCAAGATGTGCAGATTATTAGGATTTGTAGATTATTAGGAGGCAGAATAGCACCTAAAATTAGCTGAAAAGTGTAGTTACATTTACTGTTTTTGTAACATATAAGCAGTATAAAAGGTACAACTAAATGGTAGAAAGCCATTACCAAGGCCAAGCTCTATAACATCATTATTCATGTGTTAAAACAAGCAGCCCATTATTCTTTTCATGTCAACAAGCGTTCAGTACTTTTTCCCTTATTACACAGCAAGTCCGTATTCAATTTGCGATTTGATCTCCACCCCTTTCATGATTATTAACCTATTTAATTCCTAATGAAATGATCTCCATGTGAACAAATAAACGGGTCCACTGGGAGAAGTCAACTATAACGGAGCCCTACAATGGAGCCTAAGCTGGTGCCGCCATCTAGTGGTGAATAAAGGTAAACAAACATGGCTCAAGAAATAAAGATGCAACTTGAAATATTAACTTGTAATGTTTAAATATACACACATTTGAATTTCCTTGCATTTAAATGTAAAGCATGTTATGTATTTAGACTGCAAAGTGAATGGTTGGTGATGGAGAAAATCTTTACTCCTGTAGTATTAATTAAAAAAGTTATTTTAAATTATATCTTATATCTTCTTTTATTATTATTATTATTATTATTATTATTCCTAAATTGCTCACCTTACAGGAAGAAGCCAGCAGCGAACCATCTTGTTTCCAGCTCAAGCTCTGCAACTGATCACTGTGATTCTCCAGAACTGTATAGAAATGTTTTCAGTTAACATGATGCATAAAACAAGTCAATGCATGCGGTTAAACATTAGGAATATACAGTATATAATATATTAGGAATATATAAATAACGTAAAACAAAATGAGTACAATATAACAGTGAGAGGGCAATTTAGGGTTAAAAAAGTGAAAAGGCGTGATGAAGCAGAGTTTAAACAAGGTATTCCCTCTGTAGGTGATGAAGATGAATGATGAATAGTACAACACATCCAAGGCCTTACTAGCATCATGTGCCCACAGCACAGTGAAATTGATATGAAAACACACATTAATAGAATGATGTAAAACCTTTTGTAACAAACACACACACACACACACACACAATCAGACAAAACACATAAGACATAAACACAAACATTTATAAGCCTTGATTATTGCTTCAATCTCACTCCTGATTGATGTAAAGAGATGGTAGTAAAGAGAGAGCGTGGAGGTTCAGATGTACTGTGAGCAGCAGCAGCCAGGCCAGCTCTTATGGGATGGGGTAAATGGGGCAGTGCTTGTGTGCAGGACGGGGGTGTCAGGCCAGAGGATAGTGGCTATATCCTGAAGCCAATTCAGGGAGACTGGAAGTAGGACTCAAACCAAAAACATTACCTCTGCTGCTCCGGCAATTAGACAGAGCCACAGGGCTGAAAAACGTAGGTAGCATAATTCAGACAGTTCTCCACAGTAAAAGAAGTAGTTTAAAAAAATGTTTTTAAGCTAGTCAAATATGTGGTTTTACAAGTTTATATAATATTTGACAGAGGAAAGTTGAATTAGTCTCTTGAGTCAGTGTAATTTATTTTTTGTAAATGTTTGGAAAAACATTTTGAGACTAAATTAATAACACACAGAGAGAAAACATAATGAAATTTCACACTGAAACATACATTCAGACAGTTTGTGATACAAGACACAAGTTTGATTTGTGATATGCATTAGTACCATGTTACAGCATGCAGTACCAGTGATTTGTACCTGCTAGAGGGGCATCTTGGCGGCTGATGTCCCAAAGGAGTGGTGAGTTGGTGGCCCCTAATGTCAAAAGCCCAGACGAGGTGGGATGAAACATCACCAGTTCCAGTTTGCCCTGTCCTGGATGTAAGGTTAGCTCTGTTTCAGAGGGCTGCTCCAACTCTGGATCACACAGACGCCACAGCTTTGCCTACGTGTAAACAAGTGTTACCTCAAAAGACTTTTCTACAGTTGGAGACAAAAGAAATATTTAGATAGGGTTATGTACTGTATATATGTATACTCTACTAATTATAATACTGGATTAAGGTGATTATTTTGCACTGTGAATATATGTATAATTACTAAGAATTATACATACTGTATTAAAAATGTATATAAATACTGAAATATGACTGATCTACTACAAAACATTAAGAACATGATATGTTCCATGATACTGCTATGAATTAATAGTCTTTAAAGCTTTCCTCACAAGAAACTATGAATGTTGAAAACTTTTAAATATGACCAAGTTGTAAAAGGTTGTGGGTTAGTATCCTTTCTGGAAAGAATCCACATATGTTCACACAGGCTGTGAGGCACACCAAAGTGGTAAAGTCTAAACATGCGGACTCAACATATTTCAACAAATGCCTGTGCTCTTTAGCCTGTGGGTGAGGCTAAAAGTGCTGAATTTGGAGAGTTTTAGAAGGGTTTGAATAACAAATGAAGCTACCAGCAACCTTAGTAAAAGAGCAAAAAGTTGACTCGCTTGAAGTGCAATGAGATATTCAAAAAAGAGAGGCCAAGATCTTACAGTATTATCTCCAGAGCATGTTGCGAGGAGGTATTCATCAAATGGGGAGAAATCCATATCAGACACCAATTCTGCAAAAGAAAAAATATAGGAAAATGTTTATACTGAAATTGCTATAAAGTTTTAAATTTAAACACCATATTTGAATTACCTGAATGACAGGATAAATGTGTCACTTTCCACTGGCCATCTGTCCCAGGTTTGACTGAAGACAAGCCCAACATACCTCCCCCTGAACACACATTTTATTTTTTTTAGTTTCATGAAACAGTAGACTTAGACTTAGACAAACTTTATTGATCCACAAGGGAAATTATTTGGATTATTATTTATTTTTTATTTATTATTATTTATTTGTTCTGATGTTCTATACTGGTGGCCAACTTTAGTGATAACAACACAGTTTAAATGCATGTGTTTTATTATACAAGAAATTATTGTGTTATTGTGTGATACAACTGTATAAAGTCTTATACAGTCATTATTTTGCATACACAGATAGGAAAACTTACCAGCCTGCTCTGTACTGAAAACCACCAGTTTGGAGCTTGCTTTGATGTGGTTCCCCTGACAGAAGATGGAGCCGCCATGAACATTGCTGATCCATTCCTAGGTGTGCAAAACCATTAATTAAAAAAAACAAAACAATATGCATATATAATTTTAATTTACAGTTAACTGTGTTTCATGTTATGCTTTAAAAAAATCGGTAGATCTTTACAATCAGCAGAACTAACAGTCGTCAGTGTAACAAACAGGAAGCATCTAGCTGTGTGTGTGAATAGAAGAGCTTCTTAGAGTGTTGAGGAAGTGGAAATCCTCTCTGTGTTGCATATAAAACAGCTTGCATTACTTCATAAAGCAAGACAGCAGACACACATGTCCAATATAGACCATTATTTAAAAAGAGCTGCTTTGTAACAAGACACAAGGCATTTTTTCTCCTAATAGTAAATTGCTCCTCTCCATGGGCATGTAAAACACAACTATATTAATAACTTAATTCTCCAGGTGCAAAGTTGTCTATGTCACGTGGTTTGCTGTACTAAATCTCTGGTGTTGGCTGAAGGAGCCATCTGACATGGGCTTCAGGGTGAGCATAGAATAGTCTCCCCCTGCTACACTGAATTGTCTGAGCATACCAGACATTTTACTGCTTCACTAAAGTACAGGCAGGGGGTTACATAATATCACTCCGCAGGAAAAGAGCTGCAAGGCAAAGCAAATGATAGTGGTCCCGTTTATACCTGTTATAAGTGACTTACAAGCATTTAGCAGGCGTACATAGCCTGACAATAACAATAAGAAAAACTCTGGTTGCATGCTGTGCTAGGCATTGTTAGCCTAGCGTTGTTGATTTCTGCAAGCATCAGGGACACTAAACTAATGCACGAGGAGTTTGATTTCTATGCTTCTATGTAGACTTCCAGATGCGATGCATCCTTTGAAGGCGTAACCCAAAACAGAAGAACAGCTCCTGTTAGCCAAGAATTTTAGCGATTCACCGAGAATAGGACATCTGAAAACACTCACCTCTTTCTTGGAGATCTTGGGAGTTGTATTTTTAAATTTGGATGTCCTAAAGCGATTCATGTTGTCTTCTTAAATTGACTTTGGTGCCTTCCGGGTGCCTGTGTGGAGCTGGTTGGTACTCGGTAGAAGGCTTGTACAGCAGCTGACAGCTCAGATTGCCCGTATGGAGGCTGGTGCACTTAACTATCTGCTCCGGAGAGTGGATCAGATATAAGTGTGTAAGAAAAAGATCCTTACTTAATTTGTCAAAGTTATATTAATTAAACCCTTAAGAATAGCTCTAATTAAATAATACGTCTCATGCTTTTATGTCATTTGCCACTATAAACCTCCACATAAAATGAGAATTTAAACTTCCTACTTGGAAAAAAAAAAACTCCAAAAGACTATATCATCTTGATTAATACATAATCTTTGGACGCAATGTAGGCGCGACGTCCTGCTAGCGCATGCGCAGTGTCTACTGTACGGGGAGTTGTGTGGGAATGATGGCGTCTTCTGTTGCTCGCAGATCCTCACGCTGGATTACTGTGATCGTGTCATCTGGATATGGCAATGCTACGGCCCCTAATGTTTGTAAAGCTATTGGAGCTGCCCGTAGTTTTTCTACGTTGGGTCCAGAAAAACTTTGGCGTGGAGGAACAGCCACATGTGCTGGACCAGGGAAAGGGTTGACATTGAGAGGGTTGTCGGGTAAGAGCGGCACTGGCCTCTGCTAAGCTAATGGTTTAGGTTTAGTTTTGGTTGGTTGACTATATTATTACTAACATAACATGTAAACGTCTGACAAGACAAGCAAGAAAGCCATATTACTTCTGTCGTGCTTTTTGGAGGATGATGCAATGTCTGTGTGGTGCTTCTATCGAACTTAAATGTCATTTGCAGTTTGTTTAAAGGTACACTACGTGTCTTTTGTCGTTGAGGGTCAGCGACCATCTTGTTTCTGTAAATATATTATTGCTGTGCTTTTTTGTTCAAAAATGCTTTTAAAGACATGCATCACTGTGAGCGGGCACACCTCTCCATAGATCTTACACATAAGAACATTAGAACATTCCAGACAAACCAAAACTATTCCCATGGAGATGAGGTAGATAGTGGACCCTCCACTAGAACATACTAAGTGCACTTTTAAAACATTTAATATTATATAATATTCAATATTATATTACAGATGTATGCAATGGTGAGTACATTTGTTCCCCATAAACTTACACACGATTTGATGCATTTCAGGATTAAAATTTCCTAATGCCGTGTACACACTGTCCTTCCACACAAGTGCCACCACCAGCAATAAGCAAGACTTCTATCAGGTCTTGGGTGTTCCTCGGACAGCTACCCAAAAGGAAATCAAGAAAGCCTACTATCAGGTATGCTTTGGCCTAACAGAACACTTTTGTTGACATCTGATGTTTCTTTGTATTGTATTACATGTTTATAATTGTATTTTCAACCATATCTACATTTTTTTTTTATATTTCAGATGGCCAAAAAGTACCATCCTGACACAAACAAAGATGACCCTCAAGCCAAGGAAAAGTTTGCACAGCTCGCTGAAGCTTATGAGGTATATTTATTTATCAGGTTTTTTTTTTCTTTTGTTATCCCAACTAATATTTAGGTTATCCTCAGGTGCTAAGTGATGAAGCCAAAAGAAAGCAGTATGATACATATGGGTCAGCAGGTTTTGATGCCAGCCAGGCTGGTGGAGGCCAGCGGTACTGGTCAGGCCAGACCAGTAATGTGGATCCAGAGGAACTTTTCCGCAAGATTTTTGGTGAATTTTCAGGTGGACGTGGCTTTGGCGACTTTAATGCTATATTTGATCAGCCACAAGAGGTTGGTAGCTGGAATTTGTAGTAATACTTGCGGTCTGTTCTAATGACTGTAAATTGCTCTGTTGGTTTTGTTGCAGTACATCATGGAGTTGACATTCAATCAAGCAGCAAAAGGTGTCAACAAAGAAATGTCAGTTAACATAGACGCTGCCTGTCAAAGGTGTGACGGCAAGGGGCATGAGCCTGGCACAAAGGTCCAGCACTGCCACTATTGTAACGGCTCTGGCATGGTATGTGTCCTACAAAAACATGTATTTAACATTATAATTAAATATGTTTTACTTACTTTACATTTTATTTGTAGGAGACTATAAATACAGGCCCATTTGTTATGCGGTCCACGTGTCGTCGCTGTGGGGGAAAAGGTAGCATTATCTCTACACCCTGTGGCATTTGTCGTGGAACAGGACAAACCAAACAGAGGAAGACAGTCATGGTTCCTGTTCCAGCAGGTGAGACCTTAATCTGAAATATTTCTTGGAATAATTAACAGTTTAAATAAGTCTATTATAGCCCTAACTACAAAACTATAAAAATCCATAATTTTTGTAGGGGTTGAAGATGGTCAGACAGTTAGAATGCCAGTGGGTAAAAAAGAGATCTTTATCACATTTAGGGTAAGTAAACTTCACATTCTCTATCTGTAAACTATAGATTTTAAATGGGATATGTTTAGTGTGTATACTAAATGAACTGCTTTGGCAACACGCTAGCTAGGTTTAGGGTGCTTTCACACTGACAGCATTTGGTGCGCACCAAATGGCCCATTCGAACCAAAAGTTCTTAGTTAGGTTCGTTTTCGTTAGTGTGAATGCAATCTCGGTACTTTGGTGCGCACCAAATCAACCGGTCCGAGACCGATAAAAAGGGGTGGTCTCGGATCGCTTTATCTGCCCTACTTTGGTACGGTTCATCTGGTGTGAAAGCAACCAAACCAAATTGGACGGAACCGAATGCATTATGGGTATCAGATCACTTCCTGTTTCTGTTTACTCGGTCGTGAGGGCACGTCTCTTCTCCCTGAAGAGGCGTGCAATGCGCCGTCGGCGAGTCGAATAACTTATAAGTTGTCTTTGGAGTCGCAGCCGCGAAACATGTTCGAAATTAAGTACGTGCAGAAAATTACCTACACGTACAAAATAATGTATGATGATCAGCGCCAGGAGCGCAAGGCAAAGCTGTTCCTCCATGGTGATCGAAAGTGGCGCGTTTTTTAGTCCGGTTCCGGTGACGATGGTCTTCACGGTCTATTTTGGTTCGTTTAGAACTATGCATATGTGAAAGCAAACCGTACCCACGTCCGTTTGCTACATTGTAACATTTTTCTGACTAGTGCGGACCAAAGCAATCGAACCATAGGTGTGAAAGCGCCCTTAGTCTTCATTTCTACTGCTGCCTTCATCGAGTCACATCACAGCTGGTTGTGTCTTTTCTCATCTGTATGGTTCTGTGCTAGTCTTTGGAAAAGTGAGTCGCAGGTCCCAGAAAGCTGGTCTGTTACTTGATCATATTTCCTAATTTTCCATGTGTGGGTTGACGTGATAAACAGATGTATTGGTTGGCTGATATATTAACCTGTACAATTGATAATGGTTTTCCAGGTCCAAAGAAGTCCAGTATTTAGAAGGGATGGAGCTGACATACACTCTGACCTTTTCATCTCTGTGGCACAAGCTATTCTTGGAGGAACAGCCAGAACACAGGGCCTATATGAAACTTTAAATCTATCAGTAAGTATATTTAGATTGCATATTATTGTGCTATATGAGCTATGATTTGTAAATGAGATGATAATGTTTTTAGATTCCTGCTGGTTGCCAGGCTGATCAGAAGATCCGTCTGGGAGGAAAGGGGATTGCCCGTGTCACTGGCTATGGTTTTGGTGACCACTATATCCACATTAAAATTAAAGTTCCTAAGTATGTCTACAACTCATACACAGATAATAAATTACTTATTTTGCATAAATGAAAAAAAATGGATGCCTGCATTCAAAATATTTGAGCTCAAAATATTTTAGCTTCATTTTCTGTTAAGAAATAGCCGTTTTGTACCACTTCCACACCCTTTTTGTGTTACAGGTCACTCACTGACAGACAGAGGACTCTTCTAATGAGCTATGCTGAGGATGAGACTGATGTTGAAGGAACTGTAAATGGTGTCACTGCAACCTCTACAGGTAAGATTTTTTATTGTATACACTTTACACGACAATTACTTCCCTTTGAGTGGAGGGAAAGGGTTTTTTTTTTTTTTTTTTTTACTCTAGTCAAAAAATTAGCTGATGTAGTATTAATTTGTGTCCAGGTGGGGGCAGTGCAAAACGGTCTGTCAATGAAAACAGACATGACGAGATGGAAGGAGAGTTGAAACAAGAGGGGGGAATCTTCTCTAAATTAAAGAAAATGTTTATGCCTAACTCCTGACAGCCACAAATCAGGTAGGATTTCCAATTAGTTTAAGGGGATTTTATGCAATGCAACACATAACTAGATATTTTTGGTTTGTGGCTGTCACAGTAACAACCAACAGCATACCACTTCAACATATTAGATGTGTATAGAGTTAGCCAGATGGTAGCATTTTGGTGTCCAGTTATTTGTTAAGAATTCTGATGATTCATTAGGCCCAACTCCCTTTTTTGTGTGTGTTTTAAGGTAAAAGGTCCTTTAACTGACCATCAGACGAAAATGCATTCAGTCTGAACGCCTGGAGGATGCACAGTCCACAGAGAAGATGAACAGATCTGTTTGAATGAGCCCGTCGATCCCTACAATGAAACAAGGGGAAACACATCTGCTCTGCAGTGTAACAGTTAAAAAGGCAGATGTCAGACTTTCATAAATGAATGAGCCATCAATGTGTTCATTAAATTGCTAGATTTTAATATAACTGAAAAACATTTATTTGTATGGCTTTAACTTTCCCTCACCAACTTCTCTGTTGATAGTCACTGTAAATAATGTTGTGAATTGTCAATTTACCAATAAAATATACTGTACATCTATAAACAAAGTGGTTTTCACAAACTGACTTCAAAACACATAAGGGAGACTTGATTGAAATGATGATTAATAAAAACACTTTGCCATCCATCAGCTGTTGCATAAAAAGGCATTTCTGCAATAAATGGAAAAGCAATTACAAGGAGGTTAAGTCAGATTTATTTCTTGATGCATAATTTATACAATACAATATTCTGCAGTAAAACACATCTGAAATGTAAAGGATGACTTACACATTTCTGCAATGTTATTGTTTTTTGGAAATTCTAAGGCAAAACATACAGTATATGGCTGAAAATGCATTTAATACTTAACCTATGTAAGATAAGACCTGTCCTGTGCAAAAATATAAGCCTTTTTAAACAATAAACCATATGTTTGGCATTTTCTTGATAACCTAATTTATCAGTAGTATACAGTCTGCCAAATTCCATGTTAAAATAAAATGTTAAAAGCAATCCCTGCATTGAAATTAAGTACAGTACTGTTTAAGATGCTATAATATTGCATTTAAGGTACTTTGTCAAATCCATTGCTCTATAATTGTACAAATGCCAAAATAAAACACAGTATCCTTTGCATATGCATTTACAATACTCCCCTCAGCTCAAAAAAGCACTGAATATAGTTGTTACTCATGATAACATTTGCCCCTAAATGTCAGGTTGGATTACACTAACACTTTTGTTTCAGTTGCATGTAATTCTAGCTAGGAGAGTTAAAAGTTAAGGGTTTAAAACGTTTTCTCGAGTGATAGTTCACAATCCTATCTTTGCAAGTTAGAGCAGCTGACATTTGCATCACATTAAATACCATGCAGCTAGCCCAGCCAAAGCAGCAAACCAAGTAGCAAAAAGGACTTGTCCAGTTGGGTGTCTGAGTACAGCCATGACAAGCTGACCGACATACGCTGTCCCACCTGAAGCCGCTATGATACAAACGGAGCTCATTTCAGATTTATCAAGAACAAAAGTGTGATTAAAAAGTTGAAGGGAATATTCACTTACCCATTTTAGCGGCATAATAAGGACATTTACTAATATCTCCTCCCATTGCTCCATGGTGGGACATGCCAGCATCAGACACTTCTCTTGGAATGTTTTTACCAATGTCATCTAATTCTTCAAATACCTGTTGGGAAAATGCTTCATATTGTTGGACTACACAAAGGTTTTGTTTTGGGGTATCATGGGAGTTAACAGAACCAACAGCATTTTTACTTGTTTACAAGATGAACCTTTATCCTCAGAAGAGTGTGTTTTTTACCTTTATGTTTAAGTGGAAGGCCTTAACAGCCTCAGCCACAAGCCTTTTCTTTGTATCCACATCCAACTCCAGCTCATTCATCCGACTCCGGTAAAGCTGTTTGAAAGCTTTGGGGCTATGAATGCCCTCAAAATGATAGAACTCCAGCCCCTCTCCTGTGGGAGGGAGCTTCAGAGCCCTCTGTGCAACCTTCTTTAAAACTTGGCCTCCAGATAAATCTCCCATGTAACGAGTGTAGGCATGAGCCACCAGCAACACTGGGTCCTCCTGTCCCACTTGATGAATGCGTTCTGCATATTGTTTTGTGGCTTCAGAGCAGTTGATCTGGCTTTTCCATTCAGGGCCATAAAAGAATTCAATGTCACGAGCTAAGGCTTCATGGCGGTGAAGCTCTGCAGGAAAATATAAAGGGGCAAAATTTGGATGGTCCTTATTCCTCTCAATTTCCTCCTCCAATGCAGTGTATGTGTAGTAAAGTGCCACTACACCAAGCTAGGAAAAGAGGAAGCAAATGTAAGCAAAATATAATACTAAGGATGCAAAATGTTTGGTTAGTTGGTTATAGGGCTGACCTTAAAAAGCTCTTTGCAAATGTTGCCCCTGAGAAAATCCTTTACAAATTGTGTATTCTCAGCCTTTTCATGAATTTCACGGGTCCCTGCTGCCAGCATCTCAGACAGATCTTCAGGCCTTAAGAAAAAGGTTTTTATTTTATTTTCTAATTCAAAACCAGGAATTATTTAGTGAGTTACACAGTACTGATTTTGATGTTTCACCTGAGATCCTCATCCTTGTCTTCATATCCACTCACCATACTTGTACCCGTCTCCATTTTTTCTGCTGACAACAAAAACAAAACACTTACTTAAAACGTACAGTTAATTACATTTGCTCGGTATTATCGAACAAAACCTCCACTTCTAACCATACACTGTGTTTCTAACCCTTTGCATAGTTAGTATTAGTCCAAGCTATTGATGTTTACGGAAATATTGTACAATGTTTGTGTTTGGGGTTTGGGAGAACATATAACTCTTTCTAAAGGCACATGAATTTAATTATAAATCGACTTTTAGCAAGATGTTAAATGGCTTTATTGACCGAAGTGTAGTGGGACAAAAACATACTCAATGACCTAAAGAACTGCCGCTGACAAGCAAAAACAGAACAATAACAAGCCACGGGCCTTCTGACTTTAACCGGAAAATGACAGCTTCATATAAACAATATGCTGAGATTCTTGGGACCATATTTTAAGGAGGATAATAAAATAACTAGTTAACGTGAAAGGCTTGGATGAATTGTCGCAATCATTATTGTTAAATCAGTTCATCACCCGAGAATGCGTTAGCTCTCAGATGCTATCACAAAGCTAGCATTTAAAACGACGCCACGTTAACTGGAGCAGCACAACACCAGCGCCAGTGTCACTAAAGACGATTGATCAAAATATGAGACTGTGAACAAACCTTAAAGTATGAATCGGACGGGACCTGTTACATAAATAAGTGAGACTGAACTTGAGAGAGAAATCAACTACGCAACCAGCCCCCCTCCAGCCGGTGTCACGTGACTACAGCCCCGCCCTAAGCGCGTGGATGTGGCGCGCGCCTCTGATTGGATAGTTCATTATCATAATGCACACTGCAGGAGGAGTAATGTTTATTTTAAAGATTATTACTATTATTTTTTTTAAATAATAGCTAGACAAGTTTATTTGTATAGTACAACTCATACACAAAGTAATTAAAAGTCTTCTACAGCATAAGAAATAGACTACATTCAAATAAACAAATAAAAAGATAAATTATTCTAATAAAATTAAATTTAAAGAGAAGAGTGCAGAATAAAAAGTCATATGCACAGGTAAATAGAACTGTTTTGAGCATGGATTTGAAAATTGTCAGAGCAGAGCATGGATCTGCAGAGGACTGTCTTCCATCTTCAGAAAGACATTCAGAAAGACCTGAAATGTTGATTCTCTGTGTTTAGTCCCGATTCTCGGCTAGGTAGGTAGATTATTCTAGACAAACTTTTCATTCCTTTTCCTTTGACAATAGTTTGCACTATTGGAATGAAAACACTACCCTTCATGTGGATTTATGGAGCTATTCTCAAGACACAAGCATGTAAAAATTGCAAAAGCTTTAACATTAAAATGTATCAAATAATAATATGATCAACAATATTATCATGTTTTTGGTGTGCAGTGCATTAATTCATGTGTGATAACACTTTTTGTGATTCACACATGCTGTTCATGGATTATACATGATGTAGCCTACCATGTGTCACCAAATGGAAACACTTGAATATGAAAATGCACATCCTCTGCTCTCAACACAATTTACATTCAGGGCATTGTAGAGAAAATACATTTCAAATACAGTTCTAATGTTTATTTAGTGGTATTGTTGCCTTCACATTTACAAGGATATGCCATAAAGGTAAAACCAGTGTTTTACCCAAAATGCCAAGAAAAAATACTAAAAAAGAGAACAAGATGTGCCTTTATTTCTATTATTAGGCCTGTTGTTTTGTTGGCTGAGACTCCCATAACAGATGCAGGATGGCAGGACAGCAGAGAATCTCCTCTCCACCTCACACTTCCACATACCCCCATACAGACACTAGGCCTGCTCATGAGCCCCAGAGGATGGAAGGTTAAAAGATGAGAGATGATTCACTTCCAAAGCAAGCTGGTGTTATTTTTCATGAAATAATAAAGGCTAAAGAGCTGGTTATTTGTGCATCCCTCCTTTTAATAATGATGAAATTACGGATTATTTATAGTTTAGGATACTTGCATGCTCCAACTACTGTATAAAAGAAAAACCATGGGGCCAAATACGTGCTGCTTATTAGTCTAGTTTTTATCTTTATCTCCAATATTTTTGATAGACCTGTGTACCCTAACCGTAGTGGTAATCACTGACTCTAGTAACAGATCCATGGGTAAACCCAAATGGCTAAAATGCAATACCAAAATCACGCGAGAAGGAACGTTATCACGATTGTTGTGGAAACGAAACAAGGCTTCACTTTCCAACAAACTTTACACGGTAGTTTAATCTGTGTTTTCATCTTCCTGATAGCACAATGGATCTTGTGACTTTAATTTGTTCTTAACAATCAAAGTATGTTGCTTTCTAAACACTGTTATGGAACCTTACTTCCTACTTCCTTTGAAAACGCGGTTATGATCTAAACAGCAGTGAGTGCTAAACGAATGGTGCCAAAATGCAAGTGTTCTTCATATCACACGTGCTTTAAAATATCTCTTTTGGTCTGTAGATTTTACTTGTATTTTTCTGCTGCATAAGTCAACGAAAGGATTCCGCGGCGCTCCGTGAAGATGGCGCTTTATATCGTCATTGAAGATAATCTAAAGTTATGTAAAGAGGAACAAGCCAGGATTCATCATTCAATTCAACTTTCTACCGAAATCATGCATGTTTTGTAAGTAATTTAGTCTTGTACCAGGTTACTTTAGTATACTTTCAAGAATACTTTTTACATGCATCGTCGTTCAGTGGCGCTGTGGCTTAGTTGGTTAAAGCGCCTGTCTAGTAAACAGGAGATCCTGGGTTCGAATCCCAGCAGTGCCTTTTTGTTTACGCAATAATTTAGACATTTTCAAATGATGGAATTGAAAAAACTAATGTGTGTGTGTGTGTGTGTGTGTGTGTATATGTGTATATATAACTAACAGGACATCTCAACAAAGATCATCCCCTGGGTTTCAGTCTGAATGTAATTTACCTACAGGTTTGTTATTATTATTTTTTTTAAATCCATATTTTCTAGCATACGAAGTAAAAAACGATTCACCGACTATTGTTTACTACAGATACATCACAAGTGGATGAAGAAGAAATACATCTTCTTGAAAAGGCTCTGGAAAAAGCACTGCGAGTCCGCTCTGGTTTAGACCCTGTCTCAGGACAGGGCATTGTCAAACCACCTCTAACTCAAAACAAACAAGGTAGTGCTGTGACAAAAGATTCAGTGAAATCATCTAAAGGGCAAACAAAAACTGATAAATTGATGTCCAAAACATTTAAACCAAAAGACCAAAGAAAATATCAGACAACAGGCCTTAGCAGTCTTTGCACGAAACCAGCAGATGGTTTAAAATGTGTGCAGACGAATGCCCCCAAAAAACTAATTACATTACAGGGACTGCCACATGATGGACAACATACACCTCCTTGTGGATCTAAAAAACAGATAATTAAAATGGGCCAGTTGAGTGGCATACATTCTAAAGAGTCTTTTACAAGCAACCCTGCCTCTTTTTCAAAAACAACAGAGTTAGGAGGAAATTGTCTGATTCAACAAGACATATTAAAATGGACACATCTCAAACACAAGGAAAAGAGGTACCAATTGTATACTAGTATATTTGTGTTTCAATTTACTACGCATTTTTATTTATTTTATTCTGTTCTTCAGGTTGTGGGACAAAATTCTAGCCCTGGAAAGGAAATCTTCAGTGTCTGGGAGGGATCAGTTCATGACAAGAATGAGGAACATGGTATGTTTTCTTGAGCAATTTACAAAACCATGCATGCATTTTTATTTTATGCACAGAAGATATGAGGAAGGTTTCAGTGTGCACATTTGACTTGATACTATATTATGACTCTGTGCTGTCTGTATACTCAGTTTGCAATCCTTGACCTTCTCCCCTCAGTTCCCCATGAGGTGGCCATGTGGTAGCCCAGAAAAGATTCAAGCTCTGGTGCACAGGCTGTTTCAACAAGGGAAGGATCCTACAGACGACAGACAGATGGGTGATCTAATGGCCTTGCAGACACCAGAAGATGACAAAAACCAAGGTTACAATCAGCACAAGAAATGAGGAATCATCAATGCATACTCAAAAGTTATTATTTATAATCTTCCATTTTTAGGTAATCTTAAATTAAAATCTGAAAGGCTGAAATTGACATCCCAAGAAATCCATAAATGTGCAGTCCAAGTGAAAAGAGGTAATGTAATTCACAAATCTGACACGTTCACATTTTTTTTTCCATTTTACATATTGACCAGTATCTCGGTCTATATGTAACATTCACTTGCAGCCTCCACAATTATCAAGAAGCTAAAAGGGATTTTCCATTTGTGCCACTCGTATGACTCGTATAACCTTCAGAGTTTTGTTTGTATATAGCCCTCCTGCACTTTTAGCATGTTAAGTTTTTATATCATAGTACTCAACAGTTGTCCATACATCCTGGATGAAGAATGACAGCTTAGTAAATAGCAAAGTTAGTAGCAAACATTTAAATGGATTCCACTATAAACCCATATAAACTGTTTTTAAAAAGCAACAAATGAGCAGTGCTAACGAGTTAATGCAACTTCTCTATTATGGTGCATGGAAAATGAAAACAGAGCTGCAGTGAGCACTCATTGCCAGAGCTGTACTTTCTTTGGCCTTGACAAACCCCCTCCTGGTGGTAGGGTTTTAAAGCTGTCTATCCTGACGAAGCGAGGCAAGGGCTTCGCTATTTAAAGCTGAGGGAGCAGCGGAGAAAAGGTTTTAGGGTACGGTTGCTCACCCTCACACTCTAAATATAACCATATTTTCCGTTAGAGTGGGAATCATGGGATCGATGGAGGCCAGAGTGGGGTTGTCTTTGCCCCAAGAGAGCAGAGGTTGAGAGGCATGAAGGGAGAACAGCACCCCTGCCCGTGACAGTTATGTATACAACAGACGGAGAGCTGACAAAGCTGGAGACGCTGAGGATGAGGGTAGCACTGCTGCAACAGGAGGTTTGTCTAGAAACGGTAAGGGCTGTTGTGCAGAAAAGTATTTTTTATGTAAACCTTGTATTAATGTACACTTCCTGACAGGCCTTGTCCGACACTTTGGCTCCACACCTTTCTTCAGCTGTGCAAAAACCTGTAAATCCCAGTCTTCTGAGAGACCTCTATTCTGTGCTGGGGGAAGGAGGGGAGCGGTTTCCTGCCATAGTAATTGACTCTGAACCTGACTCCTGAGACACATTGGACCCTGTAAGTATATTTCAGACTTCTGCAATGTTCAGTTCAGCAGTAACTAGAAAGAATTGTAGGTTTTATACTTTTTATACTATTTATATGTTCATTCAAAAATCACACGATTAAAGGAAAAACATTTGCTAATTTTAATTAGATTAAATTTTGTGTGATGATAATCTTTATGTTCTGTCTCAGAGGGAACAATCCTCTAGTAGATCATAAGAAGTGGCACGTTCTCACAGCAATGACGTTCTCATATTATACTATACATAATTGCTCACATTTCTGTGAGCAATTATGGAAAGATGGCAGGATAGAATGAATAATCCTTAAATGTTTCCGTCAGTTTCTTTGTTAGTTTAGGTCCTTAAACTCTGATCTGGCAAAGTTGTAACTGTCTGTTGCCCTCCATATTTGTGAGAGAGTGTTATAGAGTTGATTGGTGTGGTCTACAAAACTCATGCTCACAGATGACGTGTGGATGGCACGAGCTGCACCAGACTGGCCGACAGGTGTTGCTGGGTTCACACAGCAGGCCGTGGGTGTAGCAGCCCTCCTGAGCACTAGCAGAGTAGGGTGAGTCACAGGAGATGCACTCTGGGTGCCTGGTTCTAGCTTCATGCTAGAATACAAAATCAACATATAGACATTTACAATAAATTCTGTTCAAAGCATTGGCTGTTCTTGTTACACAGTTAATAAGTTGTTAAGCTTTATGTCATTAGGAGACTGAGAGACATGTGCTTCCGGTGATTCACAAACTTAAGCTGTTGCCTGTCACAAATAAAGCTAGTTGCATGACTATCACATGAATCTCCTTTATTTTTTTTGGGTTTTTTTTCAGATTTTCTTTTTTAAATACATAATTACTTTTGGTCTGGGGTTGCCACTACTTCTAAAAACATGTGAATGTACAAAATAAAAAATACACGCATGCATACTGTGCACAAATATAATGGTGGACAAACGTTAGACAGAGGGTTTATCATAACAAGGGTTTTCTTCTTTCAAGGAGAGCCTCCACTAGCAATATGTCTGAGTGGAAACAGAGGGGGACCTGTATGTGTGACTTTGTCACATGGACAAGCGCAAATAAACACAATAAAATAAAATAAAAATCATATTGTTTTTTCAATATAAGTGTTTTCATTTGTTGTTTGTTTTGGGTACTGAATCCAAAATGTCAGGGTAGGAAAATACAGACTTTTATATCAAGATTTGTAATACACTGTTTTAAGTATGTTTCTGTTCACCAAAGGCTCTTTCTCTAAGATTTAAGTGCAATTGAGATGCAGTGATGGGGAGACAAGAATATAGGCTGTTGTCCACCCCCTCCCCCTTTCTGTTCTCCCTCTTCAATCGTTGACGTAGTATAAAAGAGCACGTATCAGGGCACTCTGACTTGCCCATTTCTCTCATAAGCCCCTCCCCTTTCTACAAGCTTATATATCCTCCTTCTCTTCGTTCAGCATAGTGTACAATGTGCTGCCAGAGCACCAGCAGGCACCGTGCAGAAAAAGAGCCAAAGAGCAAAGCAGAGCAGGGAAAAGTGTGAGTGGATTTCTGCGCTGAATTAGAAGCCTTCTCTTGTGTCATTTAGACTCCAGTTATTTCTACAGTCTTCTCTTGTGTGTCTCCAGGTCAGAGCCGACCACAAGCCCAGCCCAGCAGTTGCTGATCGGTATCGGGATCTGCCAGCCCATAGGCTCAGCATGGGCTGTGCCACTGGCCACTTGGCTCTCCAAACCCAGCCACCAACCACCTTAGGGCATGAGGCTCATTCCCTGGAGGCAGGCGCAGCCAAAGTCCCAGAGGCACTTTCATCTCTGGAGCGTCTGTCCCAAGCAACTGGAGGCATGGAGAAATCTTGGTACCGCTGCATCTTTCCTTTTGGAATTATCTCCTTGGTGATTGGTGTAGCGGGAACAGGAGTAACTTACACTTACAATGACCTGCCTCAGACTAAGGTGGTATCTGTAGTGCTATTAGTGTTGGGGATTTTGCTCCTGCTGATGGCCACTGCTTGTTGGACTGTTCATAAGAAGAAAAGAAGGAAAAAGAAGGAAGCAGTTTCATTAAATTCTGAACCGTGCCAACTGTGAAGCTTACAAGGAAATGTGCAAAGCAAGTTGTCTAAACACCTGCCAAATCTAACTTTATTTTGTAATTGCAAAGTTTAACTGGGGTAAAACTAGTGGAAGATAAAGTGAATAGGTTTTCAGAATGCATACAAATATGTCTGTAGAGAAAAAGACAGCATGCCGCATGGATCTGTTTGTTCTGAAGAGTTTGAAATGAGTTGCACATGGAGACATCACAAACACTACTTTATCAGACAGGTATCCAGTGTCAAAACAAGCTCAGAGGAGACCCTTCACAAATATGTATTGCATACTGCACACATATTTACATGCACAGAAATGCGACCCTCATACTCCTCACCAGAGTTCGAAGTGTGTCTAAGATGATATGCAGAGCTGCTGCTGAAGCATGTGCTCGCGTCACAAGGGACGTCAATCACAGCATTCCTATTGCTGGGACAGGTGACCCTCCAAGAGGCCAGAAGTGGGCCAAAGACCGCAACTCGACACCCATCCAAATAAGCTGTGCAACCACGTCAACGGCCAGCGTCATTCACTCATCCTGTGACACCGCAGCAATGTGCAGGGGGGGCTTTTTACGCAATGGGACAGTGGAACTTGAGTTGTTGAAGATCTTGCTGGAATCTGCATGGAGGAAAACTTTGAGACCAACTTGTTATGAGAGTCTAAAAACAGATGAGGAGCTTTAAGTTTGCCAAAGATTTGCTCATTTGGTTTTGTCAAGAGAACATTTCATAGCTACTGCTCAAAGGACAGAATTGCTGGCATTCTGACAGTTTGCCCTTCTGGGAGTGTTCAAGCATGTCTACATGGAGCCCTCACATCAGGATGGGCAGACTGGGATTACTAAAGGGCATTGCCTTGGGTCCTGCCAGTACAGAGAAACTGTAACAGATACCCTTCTCTAAAGCACTTGTTTGTAAATGCCTCGCACTTAAGGAACAAGCCTGTCACATTCCCATTTTCAGATTTATTACTGACTCATATAGTTTTTTTCTTTAGTATTCACAAGCCTTAAAAATGGTGATTATCAATTTGAGATCTCAATTTTGTTGGGACATATACACTTATTATAATTTTTTTGTCAATACTTTAACCTTATTGTTGCATTGTTGAGTCTTGAATACGATATACCAGGATTTAAAAAACAACAACAAGAAAACGTGTAATCTGTTTTCCACAATTTTCTCCAGTCCACACACTCTCAACTTGCCACCCACATTTGGGTCCCAGGCCACAGCTGAGAATATTAGGCTCTGCAGCATCTTTATTGGCAGACATCACTGAGTGATGTATTACCTGCACTTAAAAGTGTGAGTGACTTATTAGTGATTCCTCCACTGTTGTCAAAATTAATGTAGCTGCAATGACTGAATCTCTCTAGGGCTCTAGGACTAATAATATAACATCTTTCATTCACTGTAAAACAAATGTGCATTGTGCAAAGAGTCTGAAACACAAACATCTGTCTAAAATGGATTACCAGTACTAACTTTTTAAACTGTTATTAATCACTCTTGCATTGATTTTGGCTACCAAATCCAAATTAGTGACACTTGCTGCTGAGCAAAATGTGCCTATGCATCCTTTGTAAGATGTTACAATAATGATGCCAAAGACTCTGAGGCAGGTCTTACTAATTGTCAAACTGCCAGTGGCAACCTATTTGATACAGAGGATCGCTTGGAGCATTTGAGCTCACTGTTGGTGAATGGTCACTTATATTTTTGAGGTGAGTTGAGCTAAAAGATGAGTGGTGGAAGGCAACCGTGAAAAGATTCAAAGGAGAAAATTGTTGGATGAAGTTTTGTGGGGTCCAAATGGGAACAATGGTCTTGATCAGACCTGGGGCATTAGCAGCACTAGTGGACAGATGACAATAAAACAAAGTCACAAAATAAGCTAAAACACTGCTTATTCCTCTCTATTGTGTGAACATGAAGTGTCAGAGGAGATGTGAATAATGATTATATTATTGTAATTATAATATTATTGTTTGATTTTACTAAAGTACAGAATAGATGGCGAGACTTATAGATTACACAACTGATTTTGAGAGCATTTGTATATGTCCAAAATTAAATGGAGGTAATTGCTTAGTTTATGTGATTATGGTTGAGAGCAAGAAAATGTTGTGAAAGTCCAATTTCCACACATACAGTACATTGTGGTTGCTTGCTTGACAGATATTTGTATGCCAGTCTGTGATGCCGTTGCCTGTTCTTGTTAGTAAAAGTCATTTACCTTCTGCCTTCACTTAAAGGGAACGTCTACCTCTATGCTGCAGGGGAACTATGCCCCTTCTCTCCTGGGTAGCCTTGCAGTCTGATGCTGTTGGTCACTGTACTCAGTGGTAGAGCTATTCTGTATAATATCTTTTATATTTGTACTAGTTTTCACTGAAATATATGTCAGTTGTATTCAATAAATGTAAATAAAAAATGTATAATGTATATAAAAAAATAAGTATTAAAACTAAGTATACTTTTAAATGGTTAAAAAATAGTAAATGTCACAATACTAACTTGCAAACTTAATATTGATACTAAAGAAAAGGCTTGAAACAATAAAACATTCACAGTGATTAAAACACTTGAGCTTTTTTAACTTTTATACAACTGAAGGAAGAAAATATGAGCCATTTCTAAATATAATCATGTGGCCTTATAATAGTTATAATAATGATAAAGATCTAAACTATTCTAAAACAATTAATAGGACAAAAGTTTTTCCTTCCTTTTTCGACAAATTTAATTTCTCCTTTGCCATGGATTCTACCTGGACGACTGAGGGATTCCACACACATCTTTCCTTAACACTTTTTCTCAGTATTAGCATCTGGGTATCCATTACCAGTCCATTACTTATTTATTTTTTAAAATAATCTCGGCTATAATGCCCTGATATGTCTTCTCTCTTGTGATCTTCAAATGTGACTGATAAATGGGCCTGCCTGTAGCCTGTAAGGAGGACATGATTTAATCATTCAAAAAGCACTCAAGAGGGCAGTATTCTGTATTTACATAATCTGTAGTTCTCAAACTTTTCATGCCAAATTGGCTACCACAAAAAATTGGTCTTTCGAGTACCACCAGATCTAAACCAGGGCTAAACTAAAAATCGGATTACATAATTGCTTTACTAGTTCTGAAAAATGACTAATCCAAAGGAAATACTATTGCGTTTACTGCGTGCCTGTCCCTTTAAACACGGACCTTTAAACAGTAGTACATTTAAAACTACACGGCCCACAATCCTCAGAAGGAGGCGTGATACTTGTGGGTTCTTTATATTTATTTTAACCAATTGCATTCTTCCATTGGCAAGCGCGTACTTCGAAATTGCGTTACGTTTTCCAATAACAATCGTTCTTTTTAGTGTTTATAAAGTGTAGCCAATCACTGCGCTCGTTGTTGAAGATAACCAATGAAATGCCGCCGTAGATGCGGGGAGGCGTATCCGTTTTGGTCCAATCAGATTGTCTTTAGTGTTTAAACAGTGTGCGCGGGCGGTCCTTCGGTGGGCTTTGGGGCGGGTCTAACAACCTAAGGACGCGTGCTGGAATTTGAAATCAGGAAAAGAGCTTTCTAACATTAAAATAGCATGACTCTGGTTTAGTCAGGACACTAGCTACCTTGATCTATACATTTTACAACTTCGCTGTATTTAGTTCTGCCAGATTTGCGTGAAATAGTTTATGACTGGGAGGTAAACCGCTGCTTACTGCTGTATCACTTACCGCTTACCATCGGAGGGAGAAGATACCACTTTTAAGATGAAAGGAGGCGGTAAGTTAAGAAAATCGTATCTTATCTCAAAATGTCAAGTGCCGCTATCAAAAGATTTTCCGTTTTCTGTAATTCCTTATTATTTGAGTGTATCATATCTGACTTGGCTTGATATTTCACATTGTGCATCGAAGCGGTCCACTAAAATAAGGTCCTGATTGTGATATAAATATTTATTTCTTAACTATGTAACGTCTGATTATTATTCCTTAAAGATTCATAATTCATAGTCTATTATATAAACATAACCGCACTTCAGCTGTGTTTGAATGGTAGCCTATGGGAGGGAAATTTGGGCGCTCCAAAATTGAATATATCATAAACTGGTTATGTTTTTAATACACACTGTATGTTGTATACCAAAGATAATTACATTTTAATTATTTTAATAACTTAATAACTCATAAGACGTTAGACATTGAACCTTGTAAAGTGAGAATAAATGATGAACTGCAAACATACTGAAAATGTGTATTACAAACTTGTGGTAGTTAGTTGGTCAGTTTCTCACTAACATGTGAAATGCTTTTTAAATGGTTAATTGGGTACAACTGATAGCAAAACAACAGTAATTCTAAAGTGTTTTATTTGCGTCTCCTTGCAGTGCTTCATTGCCATTGCTCAAAATGTTATTCTGTCCCGGTTCGGAAACGAGTGCGTAAGCGGACCCCATCTCTAACCTTGCTGTCTCTTCCTGAGGAGGTCTTGCTCTGTGTGCTCCAGTGCCTCTCTGCTGAAGACCTGCTTTCTGTCAGAGCTGTGAGTGAATCCTAGTGCACACTTGTACTCCAATATTTACCAAGCATTCTCATGTCACCTCCAGATTTTCTCTAAGCCACCATCTTGAGACCATCTGGTACCAATTGTATGCTTCTGTCATTTCATGCAGGTTCACTCTCAGCTACGAGACATTGTTGACAACCATTCCAGCGTTTGGGCCAGGATCAGTTTTAAAGATACCTGGCCTACTCCTACAACATTATGGCTTTTTGAAAGGTAAGCATCATATTGTGGCTTGAAATGTCAATTTGTGGAAATGATGTATAACTGATAACTTTTGTTTGGCAGAGCTGCTGAGAAAGGGAATTTTGAAGCTGCTGTGAAACTCGGAATTGCCTATTTATATAACGAAGGACGTAAGTTAAACTGTACTTAATAACACCATAATTTACTTCACAGCTGAATGAAAATGTATCTAATTGGATATTATTATTTTTCTGTTAGCATTATTAAGTGATGAGGGAAGAGCTGATGTGTGTGGCCGTAAGGCGTCCCACTACTTCAGTCTCGCAGAGGGCTTGCGAGCTCAGAGCGCTGATCCCTTTATATGGGTGTTCATCCGTCCTCCTTGGTCTCCTTCTGGTAGTTGCTGCAAAGCTGTAGTATATGACCATTTGAAGAATGAGTGTGACAGAAACAAGGTAATATCTATCTGAAGTTTATACCATCACGTCTTTACTGACTGTTTCTCATCTTAGTCTTCTGTATCCTGTATTTTAGGACAATCGAGGACCCTTATTACACTGTTTGGCCCGTGTTCTACAATTTTTTGAAGTAAGTGTGGGTAAAAATAAGAAGGATGTAACTTTTTGTATATTGTTTCTTTTACATAGTTTAAGCTGCAGCTGAATACATTTGAAGCAGGTGATCTTGCTCTCATACATACTTGCTCCTATGATTAAGCATTTTTGCAATAGAAACCTGTGGTCCAATGGTTGCTATCACCTAATTGTTAAGTAACACAAAGCCATGCTGTGCTTTATTTATTACAAAGAGCTGATCTCTTCCACACTATTATAACATGGCCTCACCTCATTTGCATGTGTTTAGACACTGGTCAGACATGGTTTCAAATGACATCTGGATCAGTGAGTTTAAGTTTTGTTTTTATATTTTCAAAGGAGGATGAAAAGCACTATGAAGCTATGGCCATGTTGGAGCAGTCTTCTCTGGCTGGTTGTCTTCAGAGTTCATACTCTTTATGGGAGATCAACCGGAAAACATCTGTGAGTATAAAAGGATACAGTAGTAGTAGTAGATTACAGTGTGAAAATATTAAAAATATTAAAAACCGATCATTGAAATTTGTTCTGTTTTAAAATGTAGAGTTGTGACCCAGGAAGGTATCTACAGTGTGTACGTACTCTCAGGGACTATGCTGCCAAAGGATGCTGGCAGGCACAGGTAAGAAACGACACTACAGTAAACTCTTTAACAAAATTACAAGTCATAGTCTTGTGCAACATTTGTGCTGCTGCACAAGACTAAGACTCCTTGTCTTTTATAATTATTTTGATCATTGGAGTAACTGACAATGCCTAATTGTTTGGTGTCAGAGGAGCTTGACAGCTGGAATAATGTGATTACTATTTGAAGGCTCCTCCAAACAACAAGCAGTCAGAAATTACTCGTTAGAATTTTTGTTTTAATCTGATGACATGACAGATGCCTCTGTGTCCCTTAATAATTATTTAATGTTTTTATTTTCTAGTTGACCCTGGCTAAATTGTGCAGTGTTGGAAATCCGCTGGGTTTAGAAACAAAGGCCTGTACTGATCTGGTGTCTCAACTTTTTAGTGTGTCTAACACATCAGCCAAATCTGACACTCCAGCCATCCTGAAACGAGGCATCAAGGACAGCATGAGGTAGATTTCTATTGTTGCCAGCTGTGATTGTGATCCTTCATAAACAGAATGATTGGTATATTATCATTTTAGTATGTTATATTATTGGCAAAAGGAGAAATTCAATTTGTGAACTGGATAAAAGTTTATTTGGTCGAATACGTTTCGCAGCTCATCCAAGCTGCTTCTTCAGTTCTGGTCAGATTCAAAACAAACAAAGAAAACAATAGGGCAGCCAAGTCAGGTCCAGAGGTGTGAAAACACCCATTATGGCCCTGAATGGATACGCTAACTACACCCCACTCCCACTCCATATTGAATAGGCCCACCTAACTAACAGAAACTAAACAAATACGTGTGTTAGTCTCAGAGTAATTTCATTGTAATTAGCTCCTTCCTTCAGGCAGATATAAAGCAGTGTCCACCAGCGTCGGACCAGAACTGAAGAAGCAGCTTGGATGAGCTGCGAAACCTATTCGACCAAATAAACTTTTGTCCAGTTGACAAATTGAATTTCTCCTTTTGCCATGGATTCTACCTGGACGACTGAGAGATTCTACACACATCATTATTATTATTATTATTATTATTATTATTATTATTTTATTTTCACCCATTTACTCATTAATGTAATAAATTATTCAGGTACATATTGGTGGACTGGCTTGTGGAAGTAACTACGATGAAGGACTTCTCCAGCCTGACATTGCATGTGACAGTGGGCTGTGTGGACCGATATCTGACCCAGCGTTCTGTTCCCAAAGCTTGCCTTCAGTTATTGGGAATAGCCTGCATGGTAGTTTGTACAAGGTAACAAATTCTCAGACAACTGTTGTAATTGTGCATGTTAAATATACATTTGCTACATTTTATTTCTTTATTTATTATTTTTACAGATATGTTAGTAAAGAAATTTTAACTATTCGTGAAGCTGTCTGGCTTACAGACAACACATACAAATATGAGGATTTGGTTCGAATGATGGGAGAAGTTGTTTCTGTGCTGCGAGGCAAAATCCGCGTAAGTAGCACCATATTCATGTAAATTTTTCCCTTGAAGTTTTGTATCTAAATACGAAAAAAACCTAACAAGTCAGTTATGCCGCACTCAGAGCCCCACCCTTCTGGACTATGGAGAGGTTCTGCTGTCTCTGTTGCCTTTGGAGAGGAGGACCACTCATTTGTTCAGTTACATCTGTGAACTGTCTCTGCTCTACTCTGCACTCGCCACACCTCCACCTGCCAAACTGGCCTGTGCTGTGCTGCTGCTGACACGAGCACTACATCACTATGGTAACAAAGAATTTTAACCCACATCATATTATTACTACTATTAACTCTACTTTAACCTACAACTGCTGTCTCTCCACAGCTCCTATCTGGCCCTGTCAGTTAGTTGACTACACAGGCTTTTCCAAAGATGATCTTGTTCCACTTTGTTTGCTGCTTTATGTGAAATGGTAAGGTCATGCTACTAGGAAAACATGTCTACCTAGTTACTGCTGCGATTAATTGTTTTTGTGTGTGAAATGTCAAATGTAAATGCATCAGTATATCACTTTTTTTTTTTTTTTTTTGGTATACATTTTTATATCAGTGCACTGGACAATACTTGATGTACTAAGTGACTCATTTGTGAGCCATTTGTGGTAATTGTTCCTTAATTTTCTTTTAACAGTTTCAGTCAGGATGTTCCCAAAGATTACAGGCATGTATCTCTTACTGGTGTGAAACAGCGTTTTGAAGATGAGGCCTACCGATGTATCAGCAAAGAAAAGGTATTTTTTTTGCATATATTTTTAGAGCAGAAACTAAATCATGCACAATTAAAGAAAAAGGAGCGATACAGAGCAGTGGGCATTAGAGTCTGGATCAGCCAGAATTTTTCTGTCCGAGCCCGGCCCGAGTCCGACAGAGCAGTGTTCGAATCCAACCCGAGCCCGATAGGCATTACGATATGTGTCCCAACCCGACACAATTAAAATCACACTATTTTTATAATACTTCATCATACTAATGACATGCATAGGTTATTGTTTGTGTGGCCTCTAACTGACACAGACGCAAAATACAAACTCGGGATATACCGAGAATAATGAGAAGACTTTATTACTCGCCTCTCATAAAGTGGTTAATTTAAAGTGCAGCATCTCATTCACATTATCCATAGAAAATGTCCTTCACAAATAATGACATCCAGTCCACAAAACTGCGCTGTTAATCCAGTTTGAGGTGTCATTTAAAAGTAAAAAGGCAAAAGTAGTTCACGTGTGTCTGTTTACATCCACACAGAACATAGATTGAGGTGAAGCTGCAGATTCGCGATAGTGACTCTACTTCCTGTGTACTTTACTGCCAATCTTTTATGCTTTAAAAATCATGTATCTGAAGTATTGCACCAAATTTCATAAATAACACAGTTCTGACTTGTATCTAAACTCAGAGTGTAGTGCTCTGATCTTTTGAACAGTTACGAGTGGTTTTACTGTAGACAGGAAACAGCTGATGTGATGTGATGTGAGTCCGACCCAAGCTCGTACATAAGTTCTAAATATTTGTTCGAACTGTCAGGTCCCGACGGACTTGGGTCGGGTTTACATGCCTTAGTGGGCATTGTACGTATGGTGGTAGACAAAAATGGGGAATTTACAAAGTAATGGCACCTCAATTGCAGGACAGTAAAGATCATTAAAATGCATGAATCACTGACGAAGTTAATGTTTCAAATAACATTTAAAAGCTTCTAAAAGTACATTTAGCATAATATGCACCCACACTCTTGCCAGGTGATGGATTCTAAAGAGCTGTGTCAGATGTTGGAGATCCCAGAAGAAAAGCCACAGATGGAACCACTCAGTCCCACAGCCACTGCAGAGGCTTGCACCTTCCTGGCCTCACCATCCAGCACCAGCAAAAGGTACACAGGGGCAACTGATTAGAAGAGGGCTCAGGAAAAAAAAAAAACATGACTTTGTTTAATCAGTTGTATTGTTGAAAAACATGAATTATATTAGACCATGAAATGGCCCCCTTAGTTTTTGCCTTTGTACAATAAAGCATCTTGTAGAGTGTCAGCGCCATCTGTCCGATTGTTGTCTGACTCAGCTCTGCCTTTCCCTGCACATTTTCAGAAGACGTGATGATGGTGTGCACAAAAATAGAGGCAGTTTCATGTCTACGCCCACAGCAGAGCTATCCAACCCGGAAGAAACACTGCTGGGAGATATCTTGGACTGGAGCTTGAACACTTCCTGTTCTGGATACGAGGGGGATCAGGAGGAGAGTGAAGGAGAAAAAGATGCTGAATGTGAGTAATCTGAGTGGCTCAGCGTTGTACAATCCCTGTTACAGCACTACATTTCTTAAAATACATCTGAACCATTGTGTTCATTATATAGTTTTATTGAATTAATTATTTAATTGTACTTAGTTGATATAATTTTTGTCCAACAGCCTCCATGATTTCTCTCAAACTACACCCAGTGACTGATGCGGACAGCAGACAGCTGCACTGCCGTGCTATGTCCAGTGATGAGGACAGCATCTGTGAGACTGACCAGGAGCTTGTGGAGACCACAGGCTCACCATGCATTTCATCATGTGCTAATATACAGAGTTCAGGATATTCAAGTGTGAGCCCATCTTCATCATGCTCCTCCTCATCTCTCATCCCCTGCACATTAAAAAATTTCACCTCTAATTTGGGCTCAACCTCTGCCAGTGCTCAGCATGGCTTCCGTCTTCTAGTGCCCATGCAGCGACCCAGAGGTACTTCGAGCAAGCAAGTTAAAAGAAAAAATAAAGCAGCTCACAGTGGAGGTGAGGTGGACAGAACAGACGAAGAAGATAATGGTGCTGGATTTCTCAGTTTATAGGAAAAGTGGTTGTGAGTGATACACTTGCAGATGGCATGGTCAGTTGTGTTTAAGCACTCTATACTAAATAATCATTGTCCAAAAGACTCTCAAGACAATACATGAATATTAACATATAGAGTATGTTATGTTTACTGGCAAAGTATACCTCAAAAGCCTTAACAATAAAACCAATGAATTGGTTACCTCTGAAACCACTGAAAGTTAAACTCCTCAGGGCCAATTTTGTAAACCTGTTGCTCAGCAATTTGTAATGCACTGATGTTTGTACAACTTGTACAGTGTTAATTTGCTGTTCATACATTTTATTTTTACTAATGGTACTGTAATGTCATTTAAATGCTATGTTATGAAGGGGCCATGAAAAACAACAAAAAACATCTGTTGCAATACATTTCTACATGCACACTGGAGCCAGTGCTGACAAATAACTCCTGTGAAACTTGGATTTAACACTTCCCTGATTGCACAATCAGTAAATATTAAAATATTGTAAAAGGGAAGTGAAAGAACAAACACTAAGTTTGATAACTAAGTTCATCCAAACCAAAAATATAAATTCTTCTGGCAATGAAATAATCTTTCAAGACTAGTCACATGTAGCCAGAGTATTATATGTAAGGATGTATACAATTTCACCATTGAACTTGTATATACGTAAATGTCAGCTTTTTATGAGGGGAAAGTATTTGTAATTTTTTGATTGTGCAGTCTCCTGTGTATTGTAAATAAATACAAATGTAAATAAATGCTTTCTTACAAATAAAACAAAAATGTCTACATTTTCTGGATATATTTAGTCTGATCGTCACCCATTTGAAGCAAAACGTGTATATGGAACTAATACTGGAAATGCTGTCCTCCTGACCTACTGATCTGAAAATATGACTTATGCAAAAGCTGAAGTCATGTGACCACTTCCCCACTGGACACGTGACGCGTTTTGTTGATCCTCGTCGTTTTTCTGATCGGGCTCATTTTTCTGCTGCTGCAATGTCACCGCGGCGCTAATATGCAGCTAATGAAAAGAAGGAAAGAAGGGCGAAAGGACATCACTGGGATCAGGTTAAACGTGCCCAATACTGACAAAGCCTGAATAAAACCAGTAAGGATATCGCCACCAAGATGCTTTAGCTGCCACATCCAGACAAAAGGAGGAATTGTTTTTTTGCCCCAACAGGAAGAAGAGGTGATCACAGCTTGAACAATCCATGTTGGAACCTGCGCTCATACAAAGGTGAGTGCCTTTCTGTTCACAGCAAAAAACAATATAACTCATGTATTTTATTTATTATTAGAGCTACAACTGGTGACTCAGCACATTATATAAGCCTTTTTTGTAAATTTATCCAGTCACCCTCAGGATCTCTCCGACTTCACACGTATTGAATAGCAGATACATTGTCCAATCAGAATTTACCTTGCATTCTTTGGACCAATGGAAAAGCTACAGTACTTTGTAACTCTGTTTTTTAGACAACCATAAAGCCATTAATAAACATGTTAAAATGGTCAGAGCATGTTCAGTGTGAAAAGCCCACAGATCTGGAACAACATACCTGCAGAACTGAAAACTCATAGATCTGAACCAGTTTAACTGCAAAGTGTAGCAGTGGTTGAAACCGTTGAAACAAAGCCTGTGAACACTAAATCCATTTTTAATGTGTGTTACTGTAAATATGTTGTACAGTGCTTCATGTTGTAAGGTTTTGTCTATTTTATACGAGGGACCAGGTCTGCACATTAGCCCTTGGCTATAGGTGGCCAAACCAGTTACTTATTTGCACTTGAATACACACAATAGTCTTGTACATAATCCCCATTAGTTTACAACATTAACAACATTACAAAACCAACTTCTCATTTTTTATTTTATAGTAAATTAAAAACCTGTCAACTAAAGCCAACTTTTATTTATGCACTTGTTTATTGTTAAATTTTTAAATCTTTGTTTTCAGCCAGTCTCACCAGCCTACTTTCTGATCCCCTTTGTGAGGAAAAATGGCGATCATCAGACAACTCAGGCTACTGGTGTGGAAAAACTATCTTCAGCAGGTATGTTTCCAGCTGTTGACATCTTATGTGTTGTCAGTATGTTTAGTCTATCTTGGCAGTATTTAAAATGTGTATGACTGAGGTGATATAAATATTATAGGCTTTAATTGTCTTTTCGTGAGGATGCTTTGGTCTGGACCCTGATGATGTTAGCCAGCCACTTGGATATGGTGTGTTTCTAGTAACAGTGTCATCAACATGTCTCACATATTCTTATTGTTATTATAATCCCATGGTAAAGTATGGTTTGTTGTGTTCTATTTAGACATCTAATATATATCAGGAGTGTTGTGCAAGCAAAATTTGACAAACTATTCAACCATACAATTAAAATGAACTAATCAATACTCTGAGTAATACTGTGAGTACTTTAGGCATTAACATGAATTTGGACTCTAATTCAAATATCTTTTGGGCTAGCTGAGCTGTATAACATTATTAATAACTATATAAATTAATGGATACATTATTTTATCTCTGAATGAGTAAAGTTATCATTTGAACATCTCAGCAAATAGGCCTAACAGACTCCATGCATGGGTATATTATTTTATTTGCTATTACTATCTTCAAGATATCTCCCGCAGACAGACTATAGTTGACTTTGGCTTAGTAGTTAATTATTTCACAACATTTGAAGACTGGGAATTGAAACTATTCCAGTTACCATATCATGGAGAGTGACTTTCTTGCATCAGTCCTTTTTGCTCTTACTTGTGTGGTCAAACTGATATGAAAGATCAGAAAAACTAAAGCAAATATCTTTTGTTATTTTATAAAAACAAGCTACAATTGTCTTTTATCTGTGAATAAAAGTGTTTATATTTCCTTTCAAAAATTGACGTCTTTCTGTTAATAATCTCTAAAACAGTCGACGTGGCACATAGATTTCATGGATTGTATGACTAAAGCACAATCTCCTCACTCATTTTGATTAAAAGCAGGACAGACGGGGCTCGATATTGGTGAAGCTCTTAAAATTGACCTTATCTGTCCTGGACTGTCTTTGTTGTTTTGTATTCCAATCACTCTAGCGTACCTAAGGCACAAGAAGCTGCTGTATTTAATTATTGTTCTCTAGTGTTGTCACAATAATACATTTGATGCTCAATAATGCTTTTTACAACACAGTTATAATAAAACACTAAACTACTGGTTCATGAATATTACTACATGGTCTGATACTGGTTTGGATACAGAGCTCATTCTAAAACTGTTCAGGTTAGTATCTGGGTATTGCATTTTCAATAACCCTAGCTAAAAAAGATGTACAAGTGTCTCTCTTTTTTTCCTCTACCTTGTTCATTTATTCACACACTGTTTGTCTGGCCTATATATAAATCAACGCAATGTATTCATTATTTTTTTGTTTTCAGAAACGTAAAATTCTGGTCACTGTAATTGAGATGCTCCTGCCACTGCTCTTCTCGGGGATTCTTATCGGCCTGCGTCAGAGGGTGCCAAACTCGACCTTCCCAAATGCCACTGTTTATGAGTCTTTTCAAGTGGACAGTTTGCCCCATGCCTGGCTCCATTTAATGCAGTTGGCCTATGTCCCCCACAACTCCAGTGTGGTGCGGCAGGTGGCAGAGGATGTGCGTGCCAATCTGAAACTCCCATCAGGTAAGGCAGATGAAAAAATATATTATGGTTTATTTTATGGAATGTCTTTTTCAGATAGCATCAACAACATTCTAATGGCCTTTCATATTTAATACACATGGGGGCAGGTATAATGGTTAAAATGCAAGTCTAGTCACTAATAGAAATATTTTTTTATATTTTAGATATTTCTTATGAAAATACAATGTAATCAATGGGCAACTGGCTCTTGGTCTCCATCTGGGAGTATGACATCATCCCATCCTAGAGTTTGAAAACCAATAATAAGATAATAACTGGTCATGGTCAAGTATGTCGGTCACGCATTGACACAGCAAAAGACATGCCAAAACTGCCGCTGTTGATGTGTCTTATGGGTGTTTTAAATACTGTGTTTATTTTTGGTTGCTTGCTATTGCTATTTTTATCTTATGGCATGAGAAGAACCTTTTATTGTTTTTAAGAGTAAATAATTTTTTCACGCGTAATCTTAGAGGAATAAGGGAATTTCTATTGGCTATTTTCACAGTTTGCCTATTTATTTGTGGCCCAATTACCTGTAACATACATAATTGGGTAACTGATACATATACAGACGTTTCAACTCACAGCTGACACACAAGTAATCTGCAGTCATTTGCTTATTTGTGGCTAGGTGATGTCGTGTGACCCAGCATTGACCTGGGAATACTCGTTTCTCAGGGAACACATGCTAGGAAACCGAAGCTGCCACACCCTCCTTCTTTGTTTGCCCGATGCAGGACTGATGCTTTTTACTATTCCTTTCCTTCAGGCTAGATACCAACTCCCCCTGCACTTTCACTGTCCATTTAAATGCATCTGATCTTTTGTTTTGTTGGGATCATTAAGGCTTGTCTTGACACATTTAAAGGCACTGTATTTGCTTTTCCTGTAGGCTATATAACTGTGTGACATCCAAGCCTGGTAATCATAAATAATTTCTGCTGACATAGACATAATCGCATCCATGGGATATTGTAAGGGGAGGTTTTATTTGATATTTCCAGTCCTAAAGCAAATATTGTTAAAAGTAGGCTATGTCAGACAGCTGTCATGTTACAGTAGTGAGTGACCCAGACTTTGGACTCACAGTCTTATTTGTTCAAGTTATGCAATGTCTAAATGTTTTTTGATAACAGATTAGATTTTATTTTTTTGTAAGTGAAAATGAGTCGTTTATCACCGACATAGTCATGGTCCCTTGGCTTTGGTCTTAGGGTGTATATTGTTTCATTGTGTAGGATAGATTATCAATCATCACTGTTTTTTTTTTGCATTGCCTTTTGCCACAATAAAGTCTAGCACTTAAGTCTTTGGACAGGTGTCAGAAGTTTTGTTAACTGCATGGACACATGGATCCCAGTGTAAGAGGATCCATTTTGAGAGAAAGCGCGAAGATTGCTTCTCCACAAAAGAAATTAATTAGATGAAGTCACATCCTGGTCTGTTAAACTAATGTGATATTGGGCCAGTGCCAATGCAGAGGTCTACACTCTCCACGTGCTTCAATATGCAAAACTTCAATCACTTCAAATGAACAAACTCTACATTTATGTCCTTTTTTCAGTGCGTGGCTTTGATACAGAAGATCAATTTGATGAGTTTGTCAGAAATGATCCACAGTCTCACCTGATACTGGCTGCAGTTGTTTTTCACCACTCTCTCCTCAATGATGAGCCCCTCCCCATTAAGGTACATGTCTGAATTTAGCAACAGTGAACAAAGGAATGTATCAGTTCTTCCTGCTCAGTTCTTGTGACACAGGTTTAGCCACATTAATGCTTTAACAAAAGATTATAATTCACCATTAACTACAGTATGGTCTTTGCTCAAGTAGAGCTGCATATTTATCCAAGTGTTACATTTATATACAGTGTAAGTTGTGTTCTAAATTAGTTTCTATTTATTCCTCTATTATAAATCTGTATAAAATTGTATCAAGTCTTTTATTTATTATGTTTGTTATGTTTTTACTTTTCCCCAGTTGTTGTGTATTGAAATATGCAATAAGAATACAATAAATTACAAAAAAAATGTAGAATATAATAATGACCAAGTGTTAATAATTAACAAGTTTGGTGTTTATTTGTTTTCTCTCTTTGATATTAGGTGAACTACAGCCTGCGATTCAGCTACACACCTCGCTTTGCACCTCTACCAGAACAAATGGAGTTCAACCCCAACAGTGACCTGGACTGGCATACGCGGAGCCTCTTCCCTCTGTTCCAGCTGCCTGGCCCCCGCGAGCAATATTCTAGGATGGGGGGTACTCCTGGTGAGCTTACCCCCTGTTTGTCAGTCACTGACCTTTCAATAATTTAACAATTTCTTACTTAACAATTAAACCATATGAAACTATGCAAAACAGTATTCTTGAAGTGTTAAGATATATATAGCATAAGTTTTGCAGTGTATATAATCTTAATCTTAATCATTATGTTGTCAGTCTGGTTTGATCATGTGAGTTCAGATGTGACTCAGTTTGAAGATGTTTGGGACAACAGCACTGATACTGATATAACTTGGTGGGTCACTTGGTGGGTCACTTGGTGGGTCACTTGGTGGACCAAGTCTATCTTCTCAGATTCCATGCTTGTTGACCTGGATGTCTAAAACATCCTTTTCATCAACCCTAGTGATCAATTTGACAATGACTTTTGATGCTCTCACTCTCTCAGCTGTGGATGTCAGAATGTATTTTCTAAAATTGTAATTCTTCTGCACATCACTTATTGTTGAGAGACAACCTTCCGAAGCGGCAATTCCCTGTTAATTCCCATGGACATTATTCACTACTAGATGCACATAAAAGTGCTCTCTAATACTGTATATGTACCTCAAATGCTCTATTGTTTTGGCTGAAAAGGTTGCAATAAGCGCGCTGACTGTTTTGCCTTGTCTGCTTTCTTGCTGTGTTTTTACCATTTGGGCATCATCTTTGAGTCTTCAGAAAAGTGCTTTATAAATAAAATGCATTATTGACTTATTCATTAATTTGTATTGTATTTATATTTAGGCTATTACAGAGAAGGCTATCTGGCTGTACAGCATGCCGTGGATCGAGCCATCATGCGTTCTCATAGTGGAGCAGCTTCTAACAGCCTGCTACAGAAGACCAGAGTCATCATGTCGAGGTTTCCCTATCCTCCCTTTATATATGACGTCTATATCCTGGTCATTCAGAACCAGCTGCCCTTACTACTGGTCCTCAGTTTCACCTACTCAGCCGTCAACCTTGTACGATTTGTCGTGCAGGAGAAGGAACGAAAGCTCAAAGTATGTTTTTGTTATGTTCTTGCAATTTAAGAAGTCATCAAACTCTGCTCATTGTTTTCTGTCTGTGCCCTTTTAGGAGTACATGAGGATGATGGGTCTCAGCAACTGGCTTCACTGGAGCGCCTGGTTCCTCATGTTTTTCCTTTTCTACTCAATTTCTGTCCTTTTGGTCACCGTATTGCTTTGTATTCAGGTACTTAAAGCAATTTTATCCATTCATTTTATATACAGTTTAGAATTCAAATACAGTAGGATTCAGTATAGAAATTGTCCATCCCTAACCCCTACTTTAACTACGATAATTAAATAAACTCCTTATAAAGTTAAAATAAAAACAAAACACAAAGTAGTAAACAATGCCATTTCCAAAGACCATAGTATATAATGCATCTTATATGCACTGCCATATTCAGATATGGAATTACTCTCATGCATTTAAAGAGTGCTATATTTATATTAAACCTTAAGTATATTAACCACATTTTTGTCTATGCAGGTGACCTCAAATGGAGCAGTGCTGACCTACAGTGACCCCAGCCTGGTATTTGTTTTCCTGCTGACATTCACTGCGGCTACAATTAATTTTGGTTTTTTGATCAGTGCCTTCTTCTCTAGAGGTATGTAGTGCTGTCCTCATGTGTCTAACCTACTCACAGTTAACAGCCCTCATTCAAATTCCCCGGCTTTATCATTTCAGTTAAAATTTCCAGTGTTGATGTTAGCGGTACATCGCAATATAACCTTGCTGTTTTTATGGATCTCATGCCCTATTTGTAATCATTACTGCATAGTTTTGCCGATAAATAAGACATATTAAGATGGTAACTGAAAAGTAATGCCATCAGGTTGGAGACTAGGAATTTCTAGTTCAGCTGCGAAACATGCATCTTATCTTCTAGGAACTAGAGACTAGAAATAAAAAAAAAAAAAACACTAAATACTAATTCTCTTTACTTATTATCTTTCTCACCAGCAAACTCGGCAGCAGCAGCGGGGGGCTTCCTCTATTTCTTGACTTACATGCCTTATTTATTCATATGGCCACGCTATGACTTACTGAGCCATCCCCAAAAGGTTTCCTCCTGCCTTATCTCCAATGTAGCTATGGCTATGGGTGCTCAGCTTATCGGGATGTTCGAAGGCAAAGGTGAGACTACACCCGATTAAATTAAATTAGTTTACAGTTCCAGAATACAAAATTTAGCGTTAACTCTAATTAACTCAAATTGATTTACCTTCTTAGGCACGGGGATCCAGTGGTCTAACTTATTTGACGCCGTAACAGTGGATGATGACTTCTCAATGGGGCAAGTGTTGGCTATGCTTCTGTTTGATGCGGTGCTGTACGGGCTGATGGCTTGTTATGTGGAGGCTGTGTTTCCAGGAGAGTATGGCTTACCTCTACCGCCATATTTCTTTCTATTGGTAAGTGTACCAGTAGCAGAGAGAAAATAAACGTCTTGAAAACAAGCTAAAAAAACAGAAGAACAACAGCAGTCAGGAGAACAAAAAAAAAACTCATACTATTTATCAAAATGAATTATTTTCATAACATGCCAGGAAAAGTTAAGTATTGTAGATTTTACCTACATTTTAATGACATTATATGAAATTAAAATACATGCTACATAGATTTCACAATAATGAAAATAAACAGGTTTATTTACTTTTTGAATAGATAAATAAACCAGTCTAGATTCTATTCACTTTATAGGCACTTTTAACAGTAAATTGTTAAAAGTGAAAGAGAGGCATGGGGATTTAATCTAGAGTTCACTAAATATCACCAATGGGGAAGGCATTAGGCAGAACAAAAAATGGAAAAACTTTGTTGTCAGTGTCAAGTGATGTTGTGATTTCCGTGTTATTTTAGAACAAATATGATGTTTAGAAACCTTGTTAAAAAAAATAAAATAAAAAAAAATCATGCAGCAACTGTATATTTTTGTGTGTCTTCTAAATGTTCTTACACATGGCCTGCCATTGTCTCCAAAGCCTTCATATTGGAAAGGCAAACCTATGCTAAATGAGAAGGAGGAAGAGGAGGACTCTGAAAAAGCACTGAAAGGAGAGTTTGTTGAACAGGAGCCTGGAGGACTTGTCGCTGGGATTAAAATAAAACGTCTTGCTAAGGTGAGGGATGGACTGTTACAATTAAAACTAATTATTTTTTATGTCAGTGATTTAACTGAAATCAAAATGTGTATGTCTGGCAGGAATTTAAAGTCGGCAATAAGACTCGTAAGGCTGTGCGGGATCTTACGCTAAACATGTTTGAAGGTCAGATCACGGTGCTGCTTGGACACAATGGTGCTGGAAAGACCACAACACTGTCCATGTTAACAGGTTAAATAATTAGCCTTAGTGAAAACATTTAACCAGCACGCAGCCTTAATGATGTACAACCAATGCTAATGCAAAGTGTTCATGCTCCAGGACTGTTCCCACCCACAAGTGGCCGGGCTTATATCAGTGGTTATGACATCTGCCAAGACATGGCCCTGATTCGACAGAGCCTGGGCCTGTGCCCACAACATGATGTCCTCTTTGATGACCTGACTGTCAAAGAACACTTGCTCTTCTATGCACAAGTAATCATTGCACTTGTTCTTTAGTTGGTAAATCCTGAAAATCAACTAACTATTCTGTGCTTTTTGCTAGCTAAAAGACTACTGCAAAGAAAAAATTCCAGAAGAAGTTGACCGAATTATCCGTATCTTAAAACTTGAGAACAAAGAATGTGCTCGAGCCAAGACTCTTTCTGGGGGAATGAAAAGAAAACTCTCTATTGGCATTGCTCTAATTGGAGACTCTAAGGTTGGATCAATTGTATGAAATTTCCCTTTTAGTCCATGTTTCTTTCAGTGTTAATAGTACCAACCCTCAGGTGGTGATGCTGGATGAGCCCACATCAGGTATGGACCCTTCAGCCAGACGCTCCACATGGGACCTGCTCCAAGGAGAGAAACATGGACGTACCATCTTACTTACCACACACTTCATGGACGAGGCTGATTTGCTGGGAGATCGGATTGCTATCATGGCCGGGGGAGAGTTGCAGTGCTGTGGATCTCCTCTGTTCTTAAAAAATAAATATGGTGAGAGAGAAAGAGTATATTTACACTGTTGGTACATGGATGAAGTGTTGCTCATTGGGACTTGTAATGGCCTGTGACTGACTGTTTTGTGCTTTTCACCAGGTGCTGGCTACCACATGGTCATAGTAAAAGATGCCCTTTGTAATGTGTCTGAGATCTCCCGCCTGGTGCATCTGTATGTTCCAAATGCCACTCTTGAGAGCAGCGCAGGGGCAGAGCTCTCTTACATCCTGCCCAAAGAAAACACCAGCAAGTGAGTCACTGAGGGCTTTGTCTAGCTTTAGGCAGACCCACTAACACACACTGAGAGGCTCTCAGCCTCAGCCCCAGCTACGGGAGAGAAATGATCCCAGCTGGACTAAATAGAATTTTTCTGACTGGGCTCAAATACTAGGACTGATGTTGCTATCCCTTTTCATATATTGCATTTGGAATAAATCAAAATGGAATTTAGCACATAGGTCACATTTTAATTAAAATGCCTTTTTACAATTTTATTATGTAATCTGAAATTTGACTTTATTTTACATCTCACTGATAAATTTTGCCTTTAAGCCGTACATTTCCTCTAAAGGTTTGAGCTGCTCTTTGCTGAGCTGGAGATGAACAGAGAAGAGCTGGGGATTGCCAGCTACGGAGCATCAGTGACCACCATGGAGGAGGTGTTTCTGAGGTAGGAGAAAGACATGGTGGGTGTGTGAGAAATGTTGTTTTTGTCTTTAAGTAATACATAAACTCCACTGGGACTGTGTGGGCTCACAAGAAATCTGTAATATTTTCAAATGTATAAAGTTTTTTTTTAATGTCAATGATTTGGTTTCATTAAAGTGATGCACGTGAATAAGAGCTGAGAGAAAATATACAATAACTTTTAATTCCTCACGAAATCCAGTATAATGAATTATAATTTTACTTGTTCAGAGTGGGAAAATTGGTGGATTCTAGTTTGGACATCCAGGCCATCCAACTGCCTGCACTGCAGTATCAGCATGAGAGGCGCTCCCATGACTGGACCGCAGACGATGCAAGTAGTATCAGTGGTATGACCGATGTGACTGATTTTACGGATAGTGGGACTCTAATCTCAGAGGACTGCTCAAATATCAAACTCAACACTGGGGTGAGTTAGAGAAGATTAAAACAAATAATAAATAAAACATGTACATAATATTTACTTACTTATTTTCCCACTAGATAAAGCTACACTTGCAGCAGTTCTATGCGATGTTCCTGAAAAGGGCTTTATACAGTTTTAGGAACTGGAAAGTCATGGTGGCTCAGTTCCTAGTGCCTTTAATCTTTACTGTCATAGCCCTGGTTGTGGCTCGGACTTTACCCGGTGGCCAGGATTCACCTTCACTCAACCTGGTTTTGAGTCACTATGGGCCTACTAAAGTCCCTGTAGCCGTACCCCCACGATCTGGCCCTTTGGCTGTGGCATTAGCAAAAACGTATATCTCCCAATTTCCTGAACAGCTGGCAGTATTTGTGAACACCACTGGTATGTTTCTACAATCAATAATGAACTGCTTTTTCTCTTAGTTAGATTTTGACATGTGCCACTTTCCATTTCCAGACTTCATTGATTACGTGCTTGTCAACGCTAAGGCAGAGGCAGGGGTTTTCAATGAGAAATGTGTGGTTGGTGCAGCTTTTCGAGGCAAGACCAGCCATTATACTGAAGCAACTGCATACTTCAACAATCAGGGCTACCACACTCCTGCCACTGCCCTGATGATGCTGGACAATGCACTGTTCAAGCTTGTAGCTGGCCCCAATGCCTCCATCCAAACTAACAACAACCCAATGCCACGCAACATGTCAGAAATGGCAAAGAGCAAGCTTAGAGAGTATGTATTTTCTGTATTATTCAAGCTACCATTACAATATCAGTGACATCAATTATACTTGGGTTGTCAAAAGTATCGAAAATCAGATACTAATCGATACCAAAGCTAGTATCGAAACATGATACTCATTTGAATAAAAAATATTACTTCAACAGTATAGTCTTATACTAACTTTATCAAAACTTGTATAAAATCACATGGTAATTATAATTTTGTGTTGAAAATTACATTCTATTGTCTAACAACAGGGCCTTATTATTATCATTGTGGTATCAAAATCTATATCAAGTATCAAACCAAATCCTTAAAATCAGAATCTAGTTTGAAATTTTAGTATTGTGACAACACTAAATTATACTATGCTTATTTTACAGAGGTCAAAGCTTCGCCATTGCAATAAACTTGATGTACGGTATGGCCTCTTTGTCGAGCACCTTTGCCCTTCTGCTAGTAACAGAATCAGCCATTAAGTCCAAACATGTCCAGAAAGTCAGCGGTGTGTATCTTTCGAACTTCTGGTTTTCAGCTTTATTGTGGGACCTGATCAACTTCCTTCTGCCATGTCTTCTCATTCTGGTCAGTATCACAGTATAATTTATATAGTTAAAGGTCCTAGTCCTATATTATGCAAAATTGTGAGTTTTAAGTCATTTTAGAATGTTGTTACCACATCAAAAATATAGCTGTAGTTGTGTTTTGTTTCATTCACACGTTTCAGTAATCCTTTATTATTGGTCTGTCTACATCTCCAAAAGTCAAAATGCTCTTGTTTCACCATATGATGGCATGTAGTAGTAGTTTTCAAGGACTGAAAGTATCCAAGTGATTCTAGTAAAGGTGTATGGAGTATAAAAACACAGTGGAGCACTTTCTGTATTTGCCACATGACATGACAAGGTGGAGTGTTTTCCATTTGAGAGAAGAACTTAACATAAATATGCAGGGTTTGTGTCTTAAACATGTATGAATGAAACACAACTCATAGATCAGAAAATAGCATAATTGGCTTTTAAACATAGCTAAGTTTATTGTTCCAACTTAACTTTTCACTCCTTTTTTTCCTCAGGTCATATTCAAGTGTTTTGGAGTCAAGGCATTTACAGTGCACTACCACCTTGTAGATGTATTGTTGATATTGCTGCTTTATGGCTGGGCTATAGTTCCTCTGATGTACCTGCTCAGTTTCTTTTTCTCGACCCCTGCTTCTGCTTACACCAGACTCACTATCTTCAATGTGATCACAGGGACGGCCACTTTTCTAGCTGTCATCATCTTGAACATTCCTCGTGAGTGTGTCTTATTGAACCTATAATTATTCTTGGCTACATACAGTTTTATTACTAATTCCTTTGCCCTTCTTCAGAATTGCAATTGCAGAACTTGTCCAAAATGCTCAGCAAGGTGTTCCTGATTTTTCCCAACTATTGTCTGGGCATGTCATTCAACCAGTTCTATCAAAACTATGAATTCATCTCATTTTGTACCACTAATGAGCACTGCGATGATTTGTGCAGAAAACTGAGTAAGTTATTTTTACTATAACATTATTTTATAAAGCTTGTTTGAAATGTGTCTAACTTGTTCATTTGTTTGTTTTATAGACATCACTTATCAAACAAACTACTTTTCCATGTCTTCGCCTGGTATTGGACGTTTCCTTGTGGCTTTATCCGTGCAGGGCCTTGTCTTTGTTCTTCTCCTGTTTGTCATTGAGTTGCAGATTGTCAAAACTTTCCATCGCCTTATCACCAAATTCTGCATGCAACGCCGTCAGGTAGATTTTACAATTAGCAAAACAATGCAATAAAAGTGTTGTGTTAGTTGGGTGTGTATCAAAAAATGTCACCCATATTGTAATCATTCATGTTTAAACTGTGTGTCCTTCTCAGTTTCCTTCACTGGTGAATGCTGCACTACTTCCAGAAGACAGCGATGTGGCTGATGAGAGGAAGAGGGTCTTTGAATGTCAACCAGTTATTGAGTCAATGATGGGTAGTCCTCTAATTTTACAGGAGCTCAGCAAGGTAAAAACAGATACACATGCATAGTATACATGGTATGTGTATGGAAATGAAGCATAAATTACACCCTAACCTATTTTTTCAGGTTTATTCTAGTGGGGGTAATCTCCTTGCAGTGGACAGGCTGTCATTGGCTGTGGGTAAAGGGGAGTGTTTTGGTCTTTTGGGCTTCAATGGTGCTGGCAAAACCACAACTTTTAAAATGCTGACAGGTGATGAGACAGTTACCTCTGGGGATGCCTACATTGATGGATACAGCATCCTGAGAGACATTAAGAAGGAAAGAGCTGACCTAAAGTATTCATAAGGCTTTAAATTACAAACATTTGTATTGTAAACATTAATCTTTGCTTTGCAGGTTCAGCAGCGAATTGGATACTGTCCCCAGTTTGATGCAGTGCTGGACCACATGACAGGAAGAGAAACCCTGTGCATGTATGCCAGGCTGAGAGGAATACCAGAGAAGTATGTCTCTGGCTGTGTGGAGAATGTGCTGAGGTCCCTGCTCCTGGAGCCTCATGCTGATAAACTTGTTCGTAGTTACAGGTTTGTACAATAAAGCATAAATAAATTGGACAGTTTATGTGTTTTTTTTCTGTTATCATTCAATTGTAAATATTCTACATAGTGGGGGGAACAAGAGGAAGTTAAGCGCAGGCATTGCTCTGATTGGTGGCCCCCCTGTTATCTTTCTGGATGAGCCTTCAACTGGAATGGACCCTGTTGCCAGACGGTTGCTATGGGACGCTGTCACACGCACACGAGAGTCTGGGAAAGCAGTAATTATAACATCACACAGGTACATACTTTAAGTGCATGTTTACTCAGTTACAGTTAATACCTTCAAATAATTACTCTTGTATTTCTTGCCAGTATGGAGGAGTGTGAGGCTCTCTGTACGAGGTTGGCTGTCATGGTCAATGGTCAGTTCAAGTGCCTTGGCAGTCCTCAACACCTGAAAAGCAAGTTTGGCAGTGGTTACACCTTGTTGGCTAAAGTCCATGTAGAAGCGGATTTGGAAGACACCGACCTCCTGCTATTCAAAAACTTCATTGAAAGCACCTTTCCAGGTATGACATTAGATTGTATTGCATTGTTAAGAGAGACAGAATGATCAAACAATTTACATTAACGTTTGTTTTTATTATATACCAAAAAAGGGAGTGAACTAAAGGATGAGCATCAAGGAATGGTACATTATCATCTGACTGACAAAACACTTACTTGGGCCCAGGTATACTCTTTTACAAATTGTACTACTTAATATGTTTTGTAACCTACAAAGTTTACTCGTGTGCTTTAGTGTGTCTCCCTCTAGTGGGCAAGACTAAAACTTATATTTGAGTAATGAATTGTTTACATCATTGCCTCCACTAAAATAATCTATGTTTTAGTTGGTGGATAAATACAGCTGTGTTTTCCATGTCCTTTATATTGTTTTTTTTTTCACTCCCCCACAGGTATTTGGCACTTTAGAATCAGCCAAAGAGAAATATCATATTGAAGATTATTGTGTGAGTCAGATTTCACTGGAGCAGGTGTTTCTTAGCTTTGCGCAGTTCCAACATTGCACACAAGGAGGGAAGTAATCCTTCCACTGATTGTATGTTTTTTTTACCATTTGCTTATGTGCCACTGTGTACATGAACTTTACTGACTCACAACCACACAATGTGTTTTTTAATTCACATTCTTTGTGGCACTTTTATTCTGTGTTACAGAAGATGTTTGAAGGCAGTGGGAGTTAAGAAAAAACTGCTTACTGCACTTTAACTACTTTTACTACTACTTTTACTAAGAGTTTACGTGTGTAGTTCTTGTCATTTGTTATTTATAATTTTATTACTTGATTTTGTTCTTTTTTGTTTGTATGACCAATCACCACAATTGTACGATCCACTCCATTTTATATTTAAAATATAAGACAAATCATTGCACACAGTTGCCTTATCAAACTTTTTTTTTTTATATCTACGTACATAAAATGGCTATAGTGTAATTACTTAATAGAAATGCAAAAAATCTGACCAACGTTGAAAAAGTATTAATCCATGTTTTGATTTGCTTTTGCAATTATCATTTTTTGTACAATGTTTTTAGTATTTGTACACTTGATATGGGTACCACATTATGTGAATGTAAGAGGTTAACCTTTAACTTTTAACATCTTCAGTTCATCAGTAGAAATTTCAAACTACTCAAACTACAAACAATTTATATATAATAAAATAATAATGAAATTGTCCTCATAGTCAGTATATGCGCTCACAGATCATTGACAGTAGCAAATGTATTTAGTAAATAACATTGTACAGCCCACCTAAAATCATACTTCATTCAGTGGCCCATGAAATGTGTACACTAAAGACAACACTAACATTCCCAAAGAATGGGGCTTACTGGATTTTTTTTAGTTTAGTGTGTGTAATGTATGTACAAAAAACAAATACAATGCAAAAGAATCCACTGATTTATTAAAATACATGAGTTGAAGCTGCTTTTATTGATAGGAACTGTCTACCAAAAGGGAATTTACAACATTTTATTTATTGCATATGCTGTAATGTACTATGGAACTGATATTGTACATGCTTTCTTTTTAATTAAACTATATGCTCTATGCAGTTGGGTGTATTTTTAGTTTCTTAATGATTAGTATACCAGAAAATTCATTTTTTGTCAAAACCTAATGCAACATGACACAAAACAAAGAGAATACAGAGTGTACATGGCTATGAGGACCTTATACCATAAAGGTCAAAAATGTACACACAATAAGTGAGGGTCCACAATTCTGTACTGAGGCCAATAAAGGTTGTATGAAATGAAAGATGGAGTCGTGTTGAGTTTTTTCAGTTTTGTTTTTTTTCCTTTTCCCCATTTATCTAAATTCTGTCTCCAACTTAATGAGTTATTGGGCCCTATCTTGCCCCCGATCTGAGCACTAGTGCGAGCGTTAAGGAGGGGGCGTGTCCAGGTTGGGCTGTACTTCGCTACTGGAAGCTTCGCCCATTGACTCAATGTTGACTATGACAAGTTAGTAAAAACAAATATTCATATCCCATGCCTATTTGGGATGGGATATGCATGGGTTGCTAGGATTGCTGTTCATGCTTCGCCCGGCGCGCCCCGCAAACGCTGCGCCTGCAAACGTCGCATCCTGAAAACGCCGTGCCCCACACTAACCCTAATAACCATAAACCTCAACCACAACTTTAACCCCTAGCCCAAGCCCTAACGCTAGGCCTAACCCTAAACGTAATCCTAACCTTAAACCTAACCATAACTCCTAATCTAACCCTGCCATTTTCCCAAACTTTTGCGCGTGTTGATTAAAAAAAAAAAAACATCCAAGACGACGGACTTCCGGTTTGGCTGCCCAGGCCAACACGTCCTCCACCAGAAAAATGACATAGTGCACCTTTAATTTTTTTTATTTTAGGAGTCTTTGCGCAGCAGGGGGCGCAGGGCAGCTGTGAAATGGGGACGTTCGCTTTCTTTCTCACGAAAGGTCTTTTTATTGGCTTGGAAAAAACCCCAAAAAAAAACCAAAACACGCGCACATAATTCCGTAAGTGGTAACTTGGTGATATATTTATTGTTCAGCCATACAAAACATTAAATAGCCCTAAATTTGAGTGCCCGTGTCAACTAAGTGTTGGGACAATTGAATTAATCCCCGACCAGCGACGCTGTCATACGGACAGAGGTCCGCAACAACAAAATCAACACATTTCTCCACGGTCTTTGCCTTTTGTGCATCTATCACTTTTGTGCTGTTCCCTCTGAACTCCAACACTTGTTGTCCTTTCAAGACAGAACATGGATGGCGATTCAGGCCTGATGTGCCTGATTTATGGCCATTATATGTCAGAACCTTTTGGCATTTATCAACACATGCAAAGGGCAGCTTGATTTCCCTCTGCGTCGTACACAAGCGAAAAAGACTTCCAAATGTCTGATTTCAGGTTTCTTGATTTTTTGACGATGAATGTACCACTCTTTAAAGAAGAACTTACTTCTGAAGCACTGTGAGATTCACTGGAGGTGCTCTGTTCTTCTGCCATGTCTTCGAGAAGCGGAAAGGAAGTGTCTTGTGCGCGAGATTAGACCGCTTCCACAAGTTTAGGCTGCTTTTATTAATGCCAAATAAAATATCAAGCTTAAATTATGTATGATAGACATAGATTAATCATTAGTATATTTTACTTTACACTCTTATTTAGTTTGCAGGACTGCAGTTTATCATGCCACCCGCCCGCTCCCGCATTGTGCAGTGCCGCTCCCACCCGCGCCCGCAATGACCTCCGCACGGCTCTAGTACAAATCCGATAATGTTTATGTTTCATGTCTATGCTAGGGGGCGCTATAGTGTACTTTTCATATGCTTCATATACAAAAACCTAAAAAACATGGACCAGGGACTACAAGAGGAAATTACCTGTAGTGCTACAACCTGACAACGTGGCACAGTGCATCTCTCCTGTTAAGGTTAATGTATATTGTGCACTGTCCCTGTCTCATAAATAAACCAAAAAAAAAAATAAAAAAAAAATTCAAAGATGGCAGACTTTGTAAATGACAAAGATGGCCGGTTTGTAAAGGGGTGTGGTCACTAGATACATTTTTGTTTTTATTGCCATGATGCATCAGGCTACCAGGTTTGGTTTGGCTACACCAACGACATTTTTGGCTTGTCACTATGGCAACAACATGTAAATGGGGTGTGAGCATTACTGAGTTTTTTGATCCCGGGCGGTGAAAATTGCTCGTGATGACCCCTCAAAGTGCCGTGGGCCGCACCGCTGAATGTTATGCCAGTTGCTTTGCGAGAATTCACGTGGTGCCCCCGCAAGCATTTGGTGCCCATGCTGTACGTAATGTGCTTAATGGGGAGCTATATACTGTTCCATACAAATTGTCTAGGGGGCACTATTGCACCCATTTTTGTATTTTCTTATATCAATCTGTTCAGGGTCGGGGTGTCCATCCACAATTAAATTTTTTATGAAATCAGACAAAGTTTGGCTGGCTATCATGGCTATCTTTTTTCAGTTGGTTAAACACATTTTATTTTATCTATGATCTCGTTACATTTCTTGATGATTTTCTTGACTTTCTCCAGTGTGCTGCTGGTTTTGAACTGCTTTATAAGTTTGGAGACAGCATCAACACCCACTCCCACAAATCCCAGCAGAGCCAGAGACACTCACCCAGTGAAGGAGGCACCTCCGATGGGAAGCACTGACCACTGGCCACTGTGCTGCTCACTGTCTCTGCGACATTACATTGTTCCCTCAGGGACTCCGGTTATCGGGCCAAGGCCCTCAGGTTAGCGCTACACTCTCCTGCCTCGTCCAGCCACTCATAGATGAGGCTCAACAGTTTGTCCGCAGCTTCCTCCATGGTCTATTGGAACCTTTAAATACATAAGAGTGAGTAGTTAGTGCAGGCAGTAACTTGATTTATTTAAAAAGACAGGGACAGTGCACAATAGACATTGTCCTTAACAGGAGAGATGCACTGTACAAGACTGTAGCACTAGTGCTGGTTGTTTTCCACCTGTCCCTGGGCAGGATGATGTCATAAAATCAAACATTTAATGAAAATGGCATTACAATGACCAGCAGACCGTCATAAAAGTTCTGTAACATTATTCAAGTCTCTCAGAGAATTCAATCCTGCTGTTTTGCCCCTCAAGGAACTGTCCTGTGTCTGCTCTTGTCCTCTCTGTACCTCTGATGTCCAGAACAGCTAAAGTTCTCTCTGCAGTTCTGAAACTGTACTTTTGACTTTTTAATATGCAAGGTTTGTGTGTTAAACATGTGTAAATGAAACAAAACACAACTTCAGATCTGTTTTTGATGTGGAAACATATAGATTTCATTACTCTTCAGATCACAACCACAAGACTAGCTTATCATATAGAAAAACTTAAACACAAAAACTCAAAAGCTTAAGGTGAACAGATGTCCCTATTTACCCAGGACAGTCCCAGTTTTGAGCCCTGCAGATTTATCTAAAATCATTGATTTGTCCCAATTTTAGACCAGTTTGATACCTGTCAACAGTAAGGTCACTCTACAAAAGCTGCTCAAACTACTGTTAAACGATAGATATGAGCTCTAAACACAGTAACACTTCAAAAAATACACACACAAGGATACGCACATAAGGGACGCACACTATTCTTTAGACTTTAAGAAGTCCCCCATCTGTATTAATTAATACTGACATAAAATTTGGGTCATCTGAAACCCAGCAATACTATACTAGACTAGACTATATTACTTTTAACTTTTACTAGTACTAGGACTATAAGATTCCATATCATGCTCCAAATTATTTCTAACAATCCAAAAAACTTTTACTTTTTTTGTCTTTTTTTAACTACTAACATATAATACAAATAGGGCCTAATGGTGATTTGGAGTCCTGGTAACATTTCATAATACAAATGTGTTTAAAATCGTTGGAAGTTCAGCAGTGAATAATTATTTAGAATGTAACTTGACATGTTTTCCTTTTAGCGACTGTTTTTTGTTTTTCGCCCTCTGTGGGTGCGCTTGGTAATGTTGACACGTGTAGAGAAGATACCACCAGTAAACTGATTAGGTTTATTAGTTGTGATTTATAATGTGATTTTGTAATATAGAATATACATATGTTAAAGGGTTCTAACATTTTGAAGTACAATATATTTTTGAAGAAAATAAAGACAATAAACAATAATACTTAAACAAATTTATGCCACGGACACAAGTTACACACAATTAAGTTACAAAAACACAAACTGCAATAAATAAAAAGCAGAATTAATTACTTTAGAAGTTAGTTTGTATCTATAATGATCCATAGAAGTGATTTATTCAATCCTCCTCATCTCAAATCTGATTGTAGTACAGAAAAATACCAAGTTCATCACTAGTGCAAAGAAAAAGGTGTACAGATGAATGGATTCCCCACTCCTTCCCCCCAACACACACACACACGCACGCACACACACAAATTTAATTAAATAAAACAAAAGCAAATGTTTTCTTACAGATTGAACAGCTGAATCCTCCTCTGTGTGTATGTGTGTATAGCCTGTATAAACAAGTTAATACAAACATTTTAAGACCAAAATGACGAGGCTCACAGCAGCAGTTACAGAGAGAGGGGTGACAATATTCCAACGTAAATCAGTGGGAGCCAGGGTCAGTAGGAGCCGGAAGAGCCCCCATGCAAACTTGCTCTTTGGAACGTGGCTATATGCAGTCTATGGTTTATCCTCATGTGTCTATTGAGAGTAGAACTGTCAGCAAACACTTTTTTACAGACCGAACACCTGAATGGTTTCTCCCGTGTGTGTCCTCATATGTATTTCAAGATGACCCTTTTGGGCAAAGGTTTTCTTACAGACTGAACAGCTGAATGGTTTCTCCCCTGTGTGTGTCCTCATATGTATTTCAAGATGATCCTTTCGGGTAAATGTTTTTTCACAAACTGAACAGCTGAATGGTTTCTCCCCTGTGTGTGTCCTCATATGTTTTTTGAGATTGCATTTTACAGCAAACATTTTTATACAGACTGAACATCTGAATGGTTTCTCCCCTGTGTGTGTCCTCATATGTATTTTGAGAGTAGAACTATCAGCAAACACTTTCTTACAGACTGAACAGATGAATGGTTCCTCTCCTGTATGAACTCTCCTGTGTTTTTGTAGTTTATATTTAGACCTAAATCTCTCTTTACAAACAGAGCACTTGTGTTTCCTGCTCTCAGCTCCTTCGCCAGTTTCTGACATGTCTCCATCGTTCACACTGGCTCTGGTCTCTGGTGCAGACTGGGGGGACAGACATGAGTTTTGTGCAGTGGTGCTTCTGGCTCTGATCTGGACTTGGTTGTGGTGGTCTCCATCAGCCCCTGTGTACATGTGTGCAAGTGAACAGCTGAGTGGAGCTCTCCAGTCTTCATCATCAGTGTCAAAAGAGTGCTCTGTGTCTCCCTCAGTCTCTGAGTGGACATGTGTCTCTGCTCTGATGTCCTCTCCCTGTGTGTCCTCTCTGTGGACATGTGTCTCTGCTCCTATATCCTTTCCCTGTGTGTCCTCTCTGTGGACATGTGGCTCTGCTCCTATGTCCTCTCCCTGTGTGTCCTCTCTGTGGACATGTGTCTCTGCTCCTATATCCTTTCCCTGTGTGTCCTCTCTGTGGACATGTGGCTCTGCTCCTATGTCCTCTCCCTGTGTGTCGTCTCTGTGGACATGTGTCTCTGCTCTGATGTCCTCCCCCTGTCTGTCCTCGCTCTGCACAGTCTCTCTTTGTTGAAGCAGTGAGGACTCTTCTGTCTTCACGCTCACAGCATTAAATTGTGCGACACATCTGAAAAAGATACATTTGTATATTTCAAACCCAATCTGAATATTTGTAACAGAAATGAATAAGAATGAATGAATAACAAAATAAAGAATTGCAGTTTAAAAGTGCCTGAGACTCACACGTGCAGCTGATCTTCCTCCTGTTTGATGCTGTGTTCTTCATTAATGTGTGGAGTCAGACCAAGACTCAGAGAGGGGAGCTGGACACCTGCAGGAGACAAGAGAATACACACTTACACATACACGTGCAGTCTTGTGATAAGAACACTCTGTGAACTTGTCTGTAGTCTTTAAAGGTGATGGGGGTCTTTTCTGTCCATCAAATTGTAAATGGGTCAGTAACGTTTTGCAGTTTTCAAATGCTCAAAAAATGAAAATATAATGGCATGCAAAATGTGTACATTTTGTGGTATATTTAAGTTTATATTTTATCATTTAGTATATGCCCCTTGAAACAAAACTTTGATAAAAAAACAAAAAACAAAAAAAAACATTTTTCTGCATTTAAATCGAGGGGCGTCTTTAAAATGTAATTTGGTGCAATGGACATATTGTTAAAATTTAATTTAATTTAAAATAACCTGAACTGAAAATTATGAAAAACACAAACTGAGAGCTACAAATAAACAGTAGGCCATTAAAAATGTTTTTTTTTTTTTTTTTTTTTTTTTTTTTTTTTTTTTACATAAAAAGAAGTAAAACACTTCTAAATTGGATAAAATTTAAGCATGTTAGCACTTTCCCTGTTTAAATTTAAGTTCTTATGTAAAAATATATATTTTTTTATGTCAAAATAAACTCTTTGACACATTTCAATGTAATATCAGCGTTTCACCGCATGACGGTTCAACTGAAATACAGAAAAATGGCCTTTATATAAACTCATCCAAATCACACTCATCTATGTAACTACCTTTAATATATTTATTGTGCAGTTGCATTTTGAATTATTACCAATTAATCTACCAAACCTAATTTACTTTATTTATGTGATTATTTTACATTTAAAATGAAAATTATTACTTTAATATAGTAGTAAATATAGTTAGTTAAATAATACAAATCAAATTAAAGAAAAGCTGATATTTTTTAAATGCTTTATGTTACCATCAACAGGCACAGGTCTGTTTTACCAAATAACAAATTCCGTTTCACTGAATGACACATTTTGTGTTACTGAATGACATTTTTCAGACATTTTCATTCTAAACTGGTTTATACTTTATCCATCAAAGAGAAACAAAAACATCAGTGTTGACTGCTCAAACCAAGCACTGATTTCAAATGTAATATATATTTTTTTTAATTATAAGTTTTAAACACATTTATGAACGTTGCACCAAGTGACATCCAAAACTGTGGTTTTTGCTGGCGTCACCAGCAAAAACTAAGAGGGCAAATCTGAATCTTGTTTCCACTTCAGAGTCCTGCGGGGTCCTCAGAGTGATGCCATCACATGAAACACGAGGAAAGACCTCAGATTATGGTTCAAATTGGCCCTTCAGCTTCGTTTTACCGAATGACATTGATAAAATAGGCTTTTGGCGACAACTTTATGTAAGACATTAAAAGTAGTTCTATTGTGTTAATTTTGAAAGTAGTTTTATATGTTCATGCCAAGGTTTGTAAAATAATGCCACAGATTAAAGTTTATGATTTTGTCAGTTGTTATAATTTGTGCAACCCCTTTCACCGAATGACATTTTGATACTTTCAAATTCGGGTTCTTCATCCAAATGCGTATTGATACAACTAAAGTGATATAAAACAAATACATGTAAACAGTTTAAACCTTTATATATTAATAACTAGAAAAGTTGTGGCTTCTGGACACCAAAATGCCTACGCCACGTCACTGACCCAAATACGTTTGAGTGAATATCTTAAGTGATTTGGAGTCATACAGGTTCTTTTGCCGTTATGGCCATGGCGGATGTTTCTAACGAGCTGGTTTCTACATCATATGTTTTTTTCATCCATAGACTACAAATAGGATCCATACGATCCATAAGACTTACCGGCTCCGATGAGCACGACTCTCGGGCTCAGAGCCCTCAGAGTCGAGTCCAAGAGCCGCTGGATCCTCTGGTTCTCGTGTTTGGAGTGGCGCAGCTCCTCCTCATAGTCCGCTATCGTGCGCTCCAACAGCGCACAGATGTCCTCAGCAGCCGCACTCAGCCGCTCCTTCACAAAACCTCTCCATCCTCTGGACATATTGAATTGTTTCGCCAGTTTGCCACGGCTCTGCTCTTTGTAAAAAGCGCTCTGTACCACGGTTAGTTCAAATCTGTGTTGCTAATTTAGTTCAGAAGTGCTTTGAACAGTCCCAAACTGTTCTTTTGACTGTTGTTTCAGTTCTTGTTTTGTTTGGATCTTTTAGCCTAATCTGACAAATCAGGTTATAGTAAATGTTCACAATAACATCGCAAAAAGGAGAAATTTAATTTGTCAACTGGACAGAGTTTATTTGGTCGAATACGTTTCGCAGCTTATCCAAGCTGCTTCCTCAGTTCTGGTCAGATGCAATATCACAATAAAATCACAATAACATCCTAAATAAAGTGAAAGAGTGATTCAAGCTGCTCCACACCACACTCCCGGGAGCACGGGGCGTATTGCTGCCATCCACTGGTCTTCCGTGGTACTGCAGTAGAGAGAAGCTTGGCTCACACTTTGAAATGGTGAGCCTTTGCATTTGAGTTCAGACGCCCCCGACGCCCGTCTTGGACGCTGTGGACAAACGGGAGAAAAATACTTGACGCGCGTCCAGGGCATCCGCTGCAGTCTGCGAGTGCCTTGTGTTCCCGGTCGAGTGTCTTTAGTGTATTTATTACATAAATCACATCAGCGGCGGCGATCGGCTGCGGCGTATATATATTTACACTCCGCTAATGGCACAGCGTAGATTTCTCGTTCTGCTGGTTGTGGCTCCCGGGCACAGAACTATAGATCCATGCTCCCGGGTCTTTCTCTCTCTTCTCCTTCTTCCAGATAACAACGTCGCATCCACTACGTCACTGGATAGTAATCCCTGATTGGTTGACGTGGCGCGTCTGACGCCAAATGTTCTATGACAAGCCATTTTAACATTTAAACGCTAAGATGGATATGTATTGCAGAGATCTCTTTCCCGCGCAGGTGCTAGTGTGAATATTATTTATTACAAAAACAGAGTATAAGCCAGTTACAGACAGAGGATCCGGGCGCCTCGAAGCTAATCAAAGGAGAACACCCCGAACAAAGGATTTGCCCACATATATATAGTTTTCTATAGGACATCCCACCGTAATCTGACAATTTCTATATGTCCAGATGTTCTTAAGTGAGGGCTCTCTCGGGCCATCATGACAGATTAGAATGCAGAGGCCTCCCATAACTCACTTAAAGGAGCTGTATGGTTCTCAAGGTTCAAATGGTAAAGCAGATACTACACTAGTCAAAAAGAAAATTTCAGATATCCTCTTTTTAAAAAATATTCAAATATACAATGTAATATACAATGGTATACTAAACAATAACATTGCTATAGGCTTAAAAATTCATATTCACAGGGCTCAGCATGTGTAATTTCTGCATTGTACATTATACATATGTAGAGAAATTATCAATATATTCACATTTTATATTTCAAATGCCGTACAAAGTGCTTTTGTTTTCATGGCTTTGGGATTTGTGCAATAATTTAGAGTTTATATAAGAGGACAGGAGGGACTGAAATACAACAAATTTGGGTTTCTGACTAGAAAATTTACAGCAATGGATACGAAATTTTGATAGGATTAGGAATAAATTCAACATTTTATTTTATTTTATTTTTTTTTTTGCAGGAATATCTTTCTCAAAGACACCAAAAAGTACATGTTTTACATTCAATTGTAGGTCTGTATCAAGCTTCCTATTCACAAACAAAAATATGTCATTTCAAAAGATTTGAGTGTATGAGCATTCCCAAAACACATGGGTGACTGTTTCTTCAATGCTGTGACAGAATGAGCTAAGATGATCTATGTTTAAGAGAAATTTTGAAATGACAGCGTTAACAGGGTAACATCTACGTAGGATTTTCAGGCATACCTCACAAGTCTTATTAGTTACAAAATATTTTCTAGGCAAAAGCCAACGTCATTCCAGTTAATGTCCATAAATGTATTGTTCCAAATAAAAACAGAAGCTGGTTTACTGATAGACTCTCTTGTAATGTTTCTCTTGTAAAGTGTTGTAAAGTTCTCTTATACATTTGTTATTTGTTTTAATGCTTAAAAACGGGTCAGAGTTACCAATAAGCAGCTCTGTCTTAGCTGGTCCATCAATTCATTTCCATTGAAATGTGTACGTAAGAAGACATCAGCAATTTCACACCAGAAGGGATGGTGTCAAAAACAATTGCATATTCTCTTGGCATAAATTGTAAACATTGAGAAATTCAATGGAGGAATAGGTGATGCCTTCATTGTCACTGTGAGCTTCTGTCACGAGTGAATTTCTCCTCTGTGAGATCAATAAAGTCTTATCTTATCTTATCTTATCTTATCTTATCTTATCTTATCTTATCTTATCTTATCTTATCTTAAACAGTTGGTGTACAAAGATGATACCCTGGTCAACCCATTTTTTTAGGAAAAGAGTTTTGTGCTTAAAGCATATGTCCTTGTTATTCCATATGAAAGCTAGAAAGTTTAATTGGAAGCCTATCGATGCTATAATTGCATCTCAGAATAAAGTTTAAGCCTCCTAATGATTCAAATACATGTATTGAAATGAAGTTCCATAAAGAATTTGGGTTCAATAATTATCTTTTGATCCATTTAATTTTGAAAGAGGAATGTAAAGTCTGAAAATCTAGTATGTTAAACCCACCATTACTTAATTTATTAATCATTACATTTTTCCTTATGAGGTGTGCTTTTCTCTTCCAGATGAAATCAAATAAGATTTTGTTTATTTGTGTGTTTATGTTCTTGGGTATGTCAAGGGCAGAGCTGGCATAAACTAGACTAGAAAGCCCTTCAGCTTTGGAGAGTAGGATTCTATCAGATATTGATAAGTCCCTTTGAAGCCACATATTAAATTTTGTTTGAATTCTATGCACAAGGGGGTTAAAGTTTTCACATTGTCTTCTGTCTTCTTCTTTTATAATAATAACACCCAAGTATTTCATATTTGTAAGGCATTACAAGATTTGATGGGGAATAATTCACATTTGGAAAGGTTTAATTTGAGTCCTGAAGCTACGGAAAATGAGGTTAACAGGTTAATAGCATGGTTTACTGGAGAACAGTCATTTAAAAAGAGAGCTGTGTTGTCAGTGAGCTGACTTAAACATATTTTTCTTTCTGCAATGGACATTCCTTTAAGATCGCTATTTTTAATATAATTGGCTAAAATTTGCATGGGTAACAAAAATAAGAAGACAGAAATTGGGCAACCTTGGCGTATTCCACGTTCTATATTGAATCTATGAGTTGTTCCATGGGGCAGTTTTATAGAGCTGTTCCCAGAAGCATACAGGGTGCGAATAAATCTTTTAAAATGCTTGCCAAAGTCAAATAAGTCAAGAGCTTTAAACAGAAACTGGTGTTCTACTGAGTCAAATGCTTTTTGAAAATCTAAAAATAGATTGGAATAGTCTAAAATGTCAAGGATGAGTCTAATATTGTCAATGATATATCTACCATTCATAAAGCCATTCTGTGATTCCTCATTTACACCATTTAGTATTTTCTTTAACTTGGTTGCCAGGCAGATAGCTAAGATTTTGTAATCGTTATTAAGTAGGATGATAGGCCGCCAATTATATAAAATTAAAACATCTTTTTGTGCTGTAAGTAAGTCTGCTGCACTGCTGCATATAATATATAGTTGTTGTCTATCAAATGATGAATTATTATTATTTAATTTTATTTATTTATTTATTTGGGGGGGGGGGGGGGGTATTTGCATTTGTAAATCTGATGCTAAAAGCGTTAGTGCCTCCCCAGCTGTCAACCTCACCGCACGTCACTGCTGTAAACACGGTGATCAAAGAGTCATTTAAAAGTTTCCTCCGCACGATGGATAAGAGGTATATGCTTCCGTCCCGCACATGCTTCAGTCAGGTTGCCATCCCACAGCTATACACAGAATGTAAAGAAAAGGTGGTGAAAGAGCTGGAAAATGTGGAGTATTATGCCACAACTACCGATCTGTGGTCAAGCAGAACGACTGAGCCATATTTCTTTGCTCTACTTAAGTTAAGCCATAGACGGCTCTTTTAGTTCTTCAGTTGTAATAACTGCTGTTGCTCAAGCACTCAGTGTACCCTATGTATAGCATGTTTCTTTTTAATAAATAAAACTACATTTGAAATAAATTCTTGACTTTAGTTTTCATTCTTGCATTGCAGTTATGGAATTTAGTGTTTGAATGGTATCATGTAAGTTTCTGTGATGCTTGCGAATGTTTATGTGCATTGAAAAAAATCGTGGATGAAATCGAAATCGCCATATCTGCCAGAAAAATCACAGTTCAATTTTTTCTTAAAATTGTTCAGCCCTAGTGGACAGGTATTAGACCTCTGATCTTCCATATGCAATTTGGGTTTAGTTAGGATTAGTCAGTCTAGTCAGAATAGAGGGAAATAGTGGCATGTTTCATCTTGGCACCCGAACAGGGACATGAAGCAGCTTAGTTGAAGAAACTAGGAAGGGCTTCGTGTCCGACAGTGAAAAGGAACCTAAGGCCTTTAGATTGACTAGAACTTAAACAAACGAGAACCCAAAGGTTATGGAGTGGTAAAGGAGACTGGCCACCTCCCTAATCCGCTGTATCCAAGGTCCCCACTGTTTGGTAGGGCTAGAGTTGGATTTACAGGGTCTTGCAGACCCCACGTGAGGGTCAGGACCCTAAAGAATAGGGGGTGATGCTTGGTACGAGCTACCCTTTGGTAGGTAAATTTTTTTAATTGAACCCTCCAGTTCCGTTGAGTGGTTTAAATAAAAAAACTTGTGGTGCGAGGAATAAGGGATATCTCCAGCAGAGATTCGGATCTCTATCCTGATATGGGTATATAGGAATAAACCGGTTCTTGTAGTATCAAGTTTTGAAAATACAAGAAGGAACGAGGCATTTGAGGATCATATCTCCATAGGAACGGTGGCTGCGGATACTGGGGCTGGGTCACAGATAGATGAGGACGAATTTCATACCCTACCGCAGGAAGACGATGATGAGTTAAAATGCGGTCCGTTTCCGGAACGACCAGTAAAACCTGCATATCCATCTGCACCAACTGGTTTATACCCCAATCTAGAAGGCCTCCAGGAACGTCCACCTCCATATGTGGGTCCAAGGCAGCCTCTTGTGATTCACTGTTTACAACAAAATTATACAGTAAATGGAAAATTGGAAGAGATAGACTGGTCTAGGGTAGAGCCAGGGGATAGAGTTTTGATTAACTCTGCAAAAGTAGATGACTATCATGGCTCAGGAATTGCTAGGCTGGTAGAGGAAGAATGGCCTGAAGAAGTAGGGAGACATAGAGAAAGTTTACAGTGTCCCCTTAAAATCCATATTATGACTTGGCATGAGGTAGGTCCAGGCAGGTCCATCATGCATGGGCGGCGGCCAATAGAGGCACCGACGCACAAGGACAGAAATGGCATTTATATGTCATATCAGTGTGTGGATGCAAAACAACTTTCTCCAGCTAAACTCAGACAATACAGAAGTCATATAGTCTTTGGCCCACAGAAACAAAGAGACAGTGTCAGCAGTCACCGCCAGTCTCTCTCTCTAAAACCTTCAAATCAGGCTAGAAATCTAGGAGAAATAATGGACTCAGACTTTAACTTTAACAGCCACATCAAATCAATAACATCTGCAGCCTTTTACCATCTATAAAACATAGCAAAAATCAAAGGTATACTGTCTAAAGCAGACGTGGAGAGACTTATACATGCGTTTGCCTCCAGTAGGTTAGACTACTGTAAATGCCTACTCACTGGCCTCTCCAAACGGGCTGAGACAGCTGCAGTACATCCAAAATGCTGCAGTACATCCAAAATGCTGCAGCTCGGTTCCTGACTCGAACCAGGAAGTACGAGCACATAAGTCCTGTGCTCAGGTCTCTGCACTGGCTTCCTGTGGCTCAGAGAATAGACTTTAACGTGGCTCTGCTTGTGTACAAGCCTCTCCATGGCCTAGCACAGGGGTCGGCAACCCAAAATGTTCAAAGAGCCATATCGGAGCCACAAAAAACTAAAAGCCTTATATAAGCCTTATATGAAGGGAACACAGGCTGTGAGTGTATATTAGCTTACTATCAAAATGACTAGGCTACAAATACATAATGAGCATTCCTGATTAAATGTTTATTTTCCCTGCAGCGTGCCCTGGAGAGATTGACGCACCACGTGACTACTCTGCTATACGATATTTGGTGCTTCAAGTTTAACTTCCATTACAATGTTAATGTATTAGTGTTAGTGTTTATTCCTTTATCATTTAAACACTTCAGCACAGCCTCACAGGTGTCTTGTCCCCGTGTTTGGCCTTTCAGTGGTATTAATTTGATCATTTCTTTTTGCGGCCCATCAGAGTTCACATACCTGCACAAGAGCGCTGCCTGTTCGATGTCGGTCCCATCACATGACTCATCACAGGCAATTGAGTCTGCTGGAGCTGAATTAATGTCCTTGATTTGCCAATTGGTAATGTTGCCTGCCATTTTAATGGCCCTTTCCTTCACTGTCTTTGCGGAGAGAGGCATGTCTTTAATTTTCTGTATTATCTCGGCTTTGTTTTTGAAGTCTGAAAATAGGTGCTCTGATATTTTGATGAATGAATCCTTCATGTACTCACCATCTGTGAACGGCTTTCCAGGCTTTATTATCTCCCGGGTTGCAACAAAACTAGCAGCAGTAGTGGAGTTTGGAGATGCAATCCACTTCTTAAATCTATCTTTGCGCTCCTCTAATGTCTCCAGAAGTGCTGCAATCGCACTTTTTCTCTCACTCCCACCTGGGTGGTCGGCTGCAAATTTAGCATGCCTTCCCTTGAAATGTCTTTCCAAATTACACTTTTTGTTATTTGACAGCTTCTCATTACAAAGCAAACATGCAGGCAATCCTTCCGCATTGGCAATGAAAGTAAATTATACGGTCCATTCTTCCTTGAATCCTCTGTTCTCATCAGCTATCTTTCGTTTTTTCTCTTTGGGATCCATGGCCCATGACATACCCACCGGTTTGTTTACAACAGCCACCTGCCTGGCACCGCGCCGAAATGTGTGTCACAAGCTATGACGCAAATCTTCGTTGACAGAAATGTTGAAATTTAATATTTATTTATAAACATTTTTACAGCATTTGAAAATGATAAGAATGTTTGTGTCATGTTTGTCCTCCTACAGAAATCACATAGAAAAAAAAAAAAAAAAAAAAAAAAAATATATATATATATATATATATATATATATATATATATATATATATATATATATATATATATATATATATATATATAGCCACCCCCCATCTTTTTCCATTTTCATACATTTTTGAAAAAACTCCAGGGAGCCACTAGGAAAGCGATAAAGAGCCGCGGGTTGCCAACCCCTGGCCTAGCACCAAAGTACATCTCTGACATGTTAGTTCCATATGAACTAACATGTCATGATTTCCAAATATGGAGCCTAGCTCCAAATTCACTCCTGTAACCGTTAGCATCAGGAGATTCATTTGAGTGGACCTGAGTGACATCACACTCGCTTAGTCCACTTCTTTTCCAAGACCAAACATGGCCGCCCATTCAAGTCAGTGGGCCGAGCTCAATGGCGCATGGCTCCAGATTAGCCTAGCCAGGCTAAGTACTTCCAGTGGGTCCCTGCCCCATCGTTATCCCATTAGGATAACATTGGTACTTTCGTGCATCACCATGGCAGCAGGGTTAAAAATACCATATGGTTTACATAGATTTTTTTGATTGATATGACCCAAAGTAATTTTCTGCCAAATTTTGTACATTTTTGAAAAAGTCAAATTTTGACCCTCCATGCAAAATTTTGCTGTGTTCTGTAGAGGGTGGTATTGCGCCATTTTTGTTTGTGTCACAGTTAGTAGGTTTTAGCCAGAAAGTTTTACAAGTGATTCAGATTTGAGTCAAATCCGAGTTTGTATGCATGAACGGGACAAAATTTTGACATTTGAAAATTTCAAAATGCGGCTTTGCCTCACGTAAAATGTGACAGTTATCAAAATTAATTGGCTAACTTCTGATGCCCCACTTCTCTAGATGATCCACCTTCAGAGGAGTTTGTTAAAATACGACGTGAGCAAAACTGCTGACTCAGCATTTTGAAAATTTAAATCCAAAATGGCTGACTTCGGGTTTGTTAGGGGGAGTGGCCATAATTATATATTTTGTTTGTCTTCACATGACGGACGTGTGTACCGAATTTACTGGCTCTACAACAAACTTTACGTCGCGACGGCTCCCATAGGCGCAATGTATTTTGACTTTTGTAGGTGGTGCTGTTGCGCCATGCCATTTTTTTTATATCCTGTTATGCAACACATATTTTATGAAATTTTCAGCACTTCTGAATTTTGGGCAAAATGTTGTGAGTCTTTGAATATGTTTAGGGGGTGAAATTAGAGCTCAAAGAGCATAATAATAATAATAATAATAATAATAATAATAATTATTATTATTATTATTATTATTATTATTATTATTATTATTAAAAATAATATTTTTAGCAAAAATAATATATCCGGTTACATAGGAACAGCATATTAAACATTTTTTGAAAGCTCTAGAACTTCCTCACGCTACCGATCACGTTGGGGTCGCCCGTTGACACCCCCTGTTTTCTATTGATTTTTAGCAGTATTTTTAGCAGTATCCAAACCTCCATGCCTTTGGCATGGAGGTTTGGATACTGCTAAAGCTGGATACAGCTTGATACAGCTTGATATTGCTTTGTGTTACTTTAATCAACATTGAGTGTCAATGTTAGCAAAAATAATTATGCATATCCTAGGATACTGATGTTTATGCAGGGGGCGACTGAAGGGAACGAAGCTGTACAACGTCCTCTCAAATACGCCCATGCACTCATCGTTGCCCATGTGCTCATTGTTACGAAAGCAATAGGCCCTAGGCCCTATTGGGGCTTGGTCCTAATAAAAAAAATTATATTTTTAGCAAAAACAAGATATCCTTTAACATGGGAACAGCAAATTATACAGTTTTTGAAAGCTCTCATGATTCTCCACGTCACGCTTAAGCGCTCGTCATTCACCATCTTGTCGGGGTCACCCATTGTCTCCCATTGATTTCCTTTCATTTATAGCAGTTATAAATATGGGCCATCCCTTTGGCATGGAGGCTTGGATACAGCTTGATGTCAGGAGTGTGTCTGGGGGACAGGAGCGCTTCACGCTACTTTTGTCAACATTGACCTTAATGTGCTACTTCTTGAGCCACTCCATTGTTGCCTTGGCTGTATGTTTTGGGTCATTGTCGTATTGGAAGACCCATCCACGACCCATTTTCAGTTTCCTGACAGAGGGAAGGAGGTTGTCACTCAGGATTTTAATGGTACATGGCTTTGTCCATCCTCCCGTTGACACGGTAAAGTTGTCCTGTGCCCTTAGCAGAAAAACACCCCCACAGCATAATGTTTCCACCTCCATGCTTGACGGTGAGAATGTTAGAGAGTTTGGAGTCTGATTGATTGACTGATTCATTGGACAGGTGTCGTTTATACAGGTGACCAGTTAAAACAGGAGTCTAATTCAGGTGACGAGTGTCTGGTCTGTGGGAGCCAAAACTCTTAATGGTAGGTAGGGGATCAAATACTTATTTCACACAATGAAATGCAAATCAATTAATATATTTTCTGATTTTCTGGATTTTTTTTTTTTTTTTTTATATTCAGTCTCTCAGTGTTAAAATAAATCTACCATTAAAATTATAGACTGTTAATTTCTTTGTCAGTGGGCAAACCTACAAAATCAGCAAGGGATCAAATACTTATTTCCTCCACTGTATCATCCTAATATATTTCCAAATAAAAGAAGTCTTGAGCATGTCACATGTTGCTTGTCAGTGGATTAGTTTTATTATTATTTATTTTTAAGATTCTGGCAATTCACTGAATGCACCACACCACGCCCTCAGTCTGTTCCACTCCACCCGATATTCAGGCACGGCACACCTTTTGTTTAGAGCTCCATGCCACACAGATGGGAGGCAAAATAGGGCCCATTGCCTTTCTTGATGGGTGTACAAAGGTATTCAAAAAGGCTTGAGGGTTATTATGTGAAAGTATAATCAAGGTACATTTAGTCCCCTCTTATTCCATATATATGACTCACCCTCTATTGTTGGGCCAGTCCCTCACTGGGATTAAAATTCCAGAAACCTTCTTGAACCCGTTTATCCCTCTTATTGCTTCAGCAGAGGGAGTTACACACTAACCGAACCTCTTATTCTCTACTCTAGACCACGCCAACTAAATGAAGCTTTAAAACCCCTCAGTCAGAGGACCAAAAGAAAGGGACACTTAATTGTTCTTATTTAATTTGGTTAATTTGGTAGCCTATTTCCTGGAAACAATTGCTATGCAACGACTTAGACAAACTGTATTGCTAAACAAGGGAAAATATTTGAAAAGATAAGCCAATCAAGGCAAATTATTGACTGGATCACAAAGGTTACTTCAGGCTGAGCATGTTTAGGATTCTTTTGATTTACAAAATAGCCTTGCAGCCTAAGCCTAAATACGTTATTTGCACAGACTGGGGAAAAAAAATTTAAGTGTATCTTTTTGTGCTCATTCACAACAATAATCAATATTAATGGAAAACCGTTTATATGTAGAGTACAGTTCAAAATGCATTTTTCCCCACTAAAAATAAGGCCTACTGGCTAAATTTTCCGAAAAGAAAAGTACATTTGGATTAGTCTGAAATTAGATTAAAAATAGTACCCAAAAGATTTGCAAAATTCTACTTTACACAAGAAATATGAGAGAAACAAATTGGGGTCAAAATGACATTAATTAAGTGATAGATCAAACTTGGATAAATCAAAAATAGAAATAATAGCCAAATATTGATTGATCTTGTTCGTAGTGTTATGATGTTATCAGCGAATAGTTGCACACAGCTCATGGGGTGATGTGGTGAGAGTGAAACCCACAGATGGGGTCAACAGTAAATCCTCCTCTCTAACTCCAGGTGCAGGGCTGAAGCGAAAGCGCTGGAGAAGGGTAGTGAAGATCAGGAACAACTCCATTTTAGCCAATCCCTCTCCCAAACACGCCCTACGACCTGCAACAGTTCCAGTTCATTGTATTTATTATGGTTGAAATTTGTCACCAAAAATAATGTCTTTGTTATTAACCTGCAGAAAAGGGCAGAAAAGCATCTCTCTTGGTGAATTTACCATCTTTGTCCAGGAAATGAGATGGGTTGAAAATGTATGGACTTTCCCATTCATTCTCGTCATACAGCACAGAAGCGAGGAGAGGAATTACAACTGTATCCTAGGGACAATCATTTTGTAAAGTATGACATTTTCTGGTGTTTTTGGTCATCACAATCACAAATAGAACACCTTTTTGATGACGTAGCCCTGAAAGGTAACATCTTTACTGGTTTTGTGAGGAAGGGACATTGGTAAAATGTTGGCGAATCTCTGCGTCTCATGTATGACTGCGGCAGTGTAGGGCAGGTTTTTCTGATCTTCAGCGCAGATTTGGCGACTTCCTACTTCTCTGTCGAGCTCCTGTTGGACCTGATCTGTAGACACATCACAACTGTATGGTGTAAAGGTACACTATGTAATTTCTGGTGGAGTGTCTACTACCTCCATGTCTCTATGGATGTTATTCCTTCATCTAGAATATCCCACATTATGGCATTAAACAACTCTATATTCTACTACACATTTTATTGCTCGAACCTTGTGGATAAAAAGATGTTCTGTGAGTGGGGTTGCATTTCTGCAGATCTGATCTGTAGCATGGTCTGGCAGTGCCACTTTGTCTCCATAAGCTTAATATCAGTATTAGACCAAGGAATAACATCTCCACAGAGACAAGCAGGAAGCATAAAGCATGAACTCAAACTCAAAGAGGCCCCTGGTTCTTACTTTGGATGTCTGGATATTTGGCCATAAATAGTAACCCCCATCTGATTGTAGCAGCAGTGGTGTCTGTGCCAGCTGCAAACAAGTTGGTTACTGAGTATGTTAGATTCTTCTCATGGTACAAAGTGTGTAAATCCTAATGCAATGTTGGAATAGAAAAGTGTTATATATCAAAATAAGTTAACAATGCAATATACATTTTTCCAGAAATGCTGTTACAACCTCTGTTTTTCTCTTTTGTATCAGAAAGCGGTCAACAAAGCCACGGCATAGCTCGGGGTTTAATGTCTCTTTCAAACTAGTGATCAAGTTTTGAACATCATTGATAGTTTCAGCGACATTTGTCAAAATCTTCTTCCGGTTGTTTACCCAGTAGCACAGCCTAGGAAACATGTTATACAACTGCAATGCAAAAAAAAAAGAGAGCGTGCTACTTGAAATATTTGACACCAATTAGAAGCACTAACTAATATAAGTATAACTAAAATGTTACGGGTTGGACAGAGTTACTAATTGACAATAGTGGTAGTAGGTATAAAGGAATAAATTACCTGGATTGATACAGAACCTGAAAGCCGAATGTTCTCATTGGCTCTTGCCACCATGTTTTTGAACCTTGGATCATTATATTCAAATCTGCTTCCATAAACAATTGATGAGATTATGTTAGATGTGGCGTGGTTCACTGGCCGTGTTGTATCAAATGGCTGTCCTGCAAGATCATAAATGGCACTTATGTTCACTATGGATAGTTGATGGGGGTAGAGAGTGAGTCTTAATACCCTTATGCTTTTCAAACTCCTCTATCAAGTAGTGGCACTCTTCAACAATTTTATTCTCTGCCAGTCTTTTGCCCATCCCAAAGTCTCTCAAAGTAGTAAGTGCAAACCTTCTCATCTCTTTCCATGTTTCTCCATTGGTAAAAATAATTCCTGAAAATAGCACATATTTAAATTAACTGAAAGAGGTTTAATGAAATAATACACAAAATGATTATGTATTTAGGAAAAGTTGTGTAAGTTCTACCATGACCATGGGTCATATCACTTAAGATTTTAGGGGTGTCTCTGTCACCAAACTCCTCTGCAAATCCAACTAAAGCCTCTTTGACCGTTTTAAATCCGGCCAGTACCACCACTTTGTTTGGTCCAAAGTAGACTGTGAAGATTCCCCCATATTTCTTTGACATCTAAGAAGACATAAAATTTCAGTAACACATTATCTGCAACATAAATGTTAAATTTACCTCATGAAGGGTAACAAATGGTCTCTTTAGATCAAGCTGCAACAGGTTGCCAAGCAGCGGCCAAGGCCTTGGTCCTGGTGGCTCTTTCCTCAATTCCCCACCTGTGAGACTGTTATTTATTATGTACAGAAGTAAGATCAGAGCTATAGTCCCCAACAGAGAGGTGGGACTGAACAAGTCTAAAGAATAATCCATCAGGATAGAGGCTTTCTCTGCTGCTGCTGCAGTTGCTGGTACTGGTATGGCTGCACTGTGAAAACAAATCCAGAATGACCCTGCAAGACCTGTCCACGCCCATTAGAATCTTGAACACAACAAAGACAGCCTAGGGAGCTGCATTGAGTCCCTGCAGGTACAAAGAGGAAACAGTGTTTATGACAGCAAACAACCAGGCAAACCAGTTTGAGTACCGTTGTGGCCAGCACTGTGCAAAGAGAACAGAAAACAATGCCGAATAGTCAGAAAACTATTCCACAATCTGTCCATTGCATGTTTCGCTTATGTTTCGTAAAGCCCATCGCTTACATTCTCAAATCTTGCTTGGAACAAATTGCTGTAGTTCCTACAGTTTTTTGTTTTTGTTTTTGTTTACAAATTGTTGCTTTCACATATTACATGTCATAACTGTAGATTGCAATGCATTGTGGGACAGAAAATCATGACAGTTAGTAGGAACTTTTTCTACAACAGCCTGCTGTAAATGACAGATAGTTTGTGCTTTACTGTAGATGGGAGGATATTCCATGTAACAGGAGGAGCAGTGAACACGTGAGGGAGTGAGGAGGAGCATATCATAAACCACATGCTCCTTACTAGAGCTGTAGCCTAAATCATGAAGCCAAAACTATAAACTCCTGGCTCATGTACGGACTACATTAAAGCAGTGGGCTAATGGGGTTATTTTATTGAAAAGTTTAGTTTTATTTAGCAAGTAATTTTTTAATTCACAAAGTTAAATGAAAAGTTGTTTATTTCTGAGATCTACAGTAGTAAAACACAGAACTCTATAGTGTATTATTCATGCAAATAAAAGTTGTGAGCATTAATAGCAATGATTTTATGTTTTAATTCAATGTTAATTGTATATTTAGAGTTTTAATGGAGTCCAAAATCAAAAATCCAATTGAATCGTGACTTAAGTGAACAGTCCCATCCCTAATAGAGTTACGCCTGCTCCAAGCTCTGGAGCTTTGCTTATATTTTGTGGAGGAGTCTTTTAGCTACAGCTACTCATAGAGACCCTGCTCCCCCACCAAGAATATGACAAAAGAAATGTATACTGCTACTCAGAACTGTATGCTCTAACTAATTTAACTAACAGCATGCTTCATTTTGTTTGCCCTTTTCCTGTTTAGATGATAAGAGAAAAAGATGGACAGATGAAGAAAAGGCGGCTGTGAAGAGACACCTCTGTAACTACATGAAAACGGGACAGATCCCGGGGAAAGAGGCCTGCACCAGAGCTCTACAGGCCGAAAAAGGCCTAAAGAGCCGATCCTGGCTCGACGTGAAAAAAATTGTGTACAAAACAATTGTTTCTCTAAAAAAAAGAGCTGCCACTAGGCAGTTACGAGCTTTTTATTTTATCAGTCGATCATTTTGTACATGTTCATCCAAACAGCATAAAATCTTGTGAGGAGGAGGCTTTTTGGGTGATGTTTAAAAAATGAAGCCGTCCATACACTGTGTTCATCAAATTGTTACATTCATATTGTTAAGTGTGTTAAATGTGCACAGCATTTGGACATCCAAGAAAATCTTTGTCCATTATTTTATTTTATTTTATTTTATTTTATTTTATTTTATTTTATTTTATTTTATTTTGGGAACGCAGGACTACAGGTTTAGAAGAAGCCTAAAGGACAATTTCTTTGTGTTTCCTTGAGAAAACAATGTCTCTAAATATCTGTCACATTCTTTTTTTTTTGTTTGTTATGTTTTACAACTGTAGAGATAAGGATTCATTCATCTTCTCCTTTTTTTCTAAAACATTTGAAGCTCAAGATATCACATGTGCAGAGCTGGCATAATAATATAGCAAAGAGTTTGGGACCAAAAAGCGTTGACCTTGTGCGGTGCCTATGGCAATTCAAGGTCAGCGCCCCGCCCACGCTAAGTGGGCGGGGCGCTGCGTGCAGATTTAAACTAGCACAGGATGGCAGCTACCATCCAGTGCAGACACAACTACCCCCAACACATCCATGATGCGTCTTGGACGGTGGGGCAAGCTCATGGTCTTTATTTGGACTGTGTGATTGAAGGGACTCTGTGTCATGCCCTAGTGGACACTGGGTCTACCATCTCCCTAATCAAGCCTGGTAGCTCCAGTGACAAGATCCATGAAGGTTGGACCACTGCCAAGCAAAACATTACAACAGTCACTGGTGATCAAGCCAAGATGCTGGGTACTAGGACACTACGGGTCTCTGTGGGCCACCTACAGGTATGGCATCAGTTCTGGTTAGCTAATATCCAAGATTCCTGTATTCCTGTATTACTGGAATGGGCCTGTTGTGTGAGTGGGGGGCTACGGTGAATGCGTCTGGAGCCACTCTTCATCTTGGCATCGAAACCATAGCTCTTCACAAGTCCTGTGAACTGAAGGCCTGTAGAGTTATGAGGCCAGTGCTGCAGATGGAGCTGCCAGCACCGCAGAGAGAGCCGCCATCATGGGTGCACCCGCCAGCGGTGCAGAGAGAGCCTCCATCGTGGGTACGACCTCCAGTGCCGCAGTGGGAGCATCCAGCTCTGCAGACAGAACCGCCATTATGGGTGCATCCACCAGCGCCACAGAGGGAGCAGCCAGTGCTGCAGACAAAGCCACCTTCCCCTGAGACAAGCCAAGCCATTGCTGACCTCTTTAAAAGAAGCTGTAAAGGACTGGATGCCGAACAACAACACCAACTAAAAACTTTGCTTGATGTGTTTGCTGCCAAAGATGAAGATTGCACCCACACTAATCTGGTCCTTCACAACATTGACACTGGAAAGGCCCTGTACGCCTCCGGCCATACCGGCTGCCCCTTACTAAAAGTTGCCAGCATCTGATGCCAGCAACATGGGTCTGGGTGCAGTGCTCTTTCAGGAGGGGGAATATGGTGAACAGGTAATTTCCTATTATAGTGGCTCTCTAAGCAAACCGGAGAGAAACTATTGTGTTACCCACCGGAAGCTGCTAGCAGTGGTCTTGGATCTTGGGTCGACATGGAGATGTTTGTTCACCAATGTGATAATACTGCACAGAAAGGCTGTCCCACACCCCACTGCAGCAAAACAGGTACATCCTTGTGGCTATGGATTATTTCACAAGTGGCCGGAGGTGTACGCGGTTCCCAGCCAGAGTGCAAACTGCTACCACTGCACAGAAGCTGGCTGACGAATTCTTCTTTTGGTTTAGAGTGCCAGAGGAACTCCATAGTAATCGGGGGCGGAACTTCGAGGCTAAGGTGTTCCAGGAGGTGTGCCAGCGTCTGGGAAAAAAGAAAACCAGGACCACCCCGTTGCACCCACAAATTAATGGTTTGGTTGAATGTTTTAACCAAATACTAACCACACAGCTTGCCAGGGCTAGCTAAGTGACAGGGAGTCATTTTTCTTTGTGTGTGTGTTCAGGCCATGAGTTAGGCACTGTTTTTTTTTTTTTTTTTGTCGTTTAAATATGAGGAAACCTGTTTCCACAAATTCTTCATGTATTGACTGTCACAATATATTAGTGAGGACCGCCTAGCCAAGGTTACATGTGTATATAGAATTTTCCTATTAGAATTATTAGATTGGTGATATGGTTTTAGGTCATTATTGTTGAGTTGTGAGTACGTAATTATGTCCTTAGTGGATTAATTAATATTGCAACCATAGTTATTGGATATGAATTGTGACACGTTTTTCCAGATGCTATTTGTAAATTGACAAGACCAGAACAGATAGAGGACATTTTCTATGTCTTGATTACAGAAGATTTTTTTCCAGTTTATTTAACGAATATGTGCATTCCAGAATGATTTCCCCCATGGCAGAATTTTATTATGGCTTGTTATAGATGAATTATTCATTTTAGGTCAGTACATTTTAATTGAAGCTATCATTAATTCAGGTATAATATTATTAGATTTTTGGTATTTCAGATGAGATTTTATTAACATGTGAATTCCCAGTATTTTATTATTAGGACACTAAGTTCTTTGTATTTGACAGGAATTGATTTATCTTTTAAATATGTTTCATAACTACATAGCCTTTGTTCATCATACATATCTGGTACATACATGATACCTCACTGATCCCAGTTTCTTTATATGGACTATGTTTTTTTATTGCGATGTTGCCATTATTCCAAATGATTTCTTTATGAGGAGAAAAATTGTGAGTATAACATAGCTTCCACACCAGTAGGGTCTATTGGTGAAATTTTGATAGTTTAATGGGAAGTTTAGATACAGTGTAATTACAACTAATAAGAAACTTTAGACCACCAACCTGCACAAAGATATTGTGCGGCATAAAGGTCCATAAAGATGAGAGTTTTTCTAGATACCGTTTTAACCATGACATTAAAAGTATGGTTTAAATAAAAAAAAAAAGTTGATCATTTCAAGTCCTCCATCTTCTTGAGGTAGCGATATGTAACCCAACAGGGGCCACTTAAAACATGGGTAAGAACTGCAGGTGGTGGGTAAAATGAGGAACTGAGACCAAATTTTAGCAAAATATATAACATTTATTACAATATCTATATACATATATAAATACACAAACACATATACCCTGAGGGTTATAGTTAAAACAGGCTACGACCAGGATTTAAATAGGCCTAGGGCTGGCTGGTCGCGGCCGCACCCGGTGTGGGCAGCAAACACAAGGAGGCAGAGCACCCACTGGAGCTTCGTGAAACACACACACACACACACACAACCTAATAAAACTAAGAAAAGGATAACCAAAACGTGCAAAGTGAGGACGTGCAAAATATACCACAAACACGAGGAGTGATGAGCCCAAAGCAGGAAACTCTGTCACCAACCCTCCACCAAATGGGGCGACCGCGCTGCACCAGGCCCTAGAAGAACACACAGTTTAAAACAAAGCACAGGGCAAAAGCTAGCCACACAGATACACTTGGGTCGCTACGTAGGGCTAGAACTAACTTATTTAACCCAAACAAACAGCAGTGGCCAACGGCGTCTAAAACAGAAGCTTGTCAGGGAGCATAGGAAGCACGCGACACAGGCGACAGGCTGTTAACAGCATCAGGCGGCTATCGTCTTAGTGCCAGGATGAAGCCAGGCAGCAGCTTACCTACACGCCCTACACCCTGCGTATAAATACTGTGAGTAATTTGCCCAAACGGAAGTGCGACAAAGGGGGGGCGTGCCCACTAGCGCCACTCCACTATGTTGGCTGGCAATGGTCCAATTATGTGCCGCTACATCCCACCCCAGGGCACATGAAATTGGCGTCCCGACAATTTAATAACCAGGGGTCACAGAATTGGGGGGGGGGGGGGACACACACCTACATACGGGAAGTTGCAGCCGCATCTGCCCTACTCCGTACGCTTGCTGGCAAATGGTATGGGTTAGAATGTTGGCCCGCTGTCTGGCGGGTTGAGCGTCTTGGCAGGGGTGAGTTGGAATCAGCTGGACTACCCTCCGAAGGAGTTTGTGACATAGCTGCTGGTATGACTTCAGCTCGTAGTTCTGTACTGGCCCGAGCTGGTAACTCAAGTTCATTAGGACCCTGGTGCACTACCCAGAGGCCATCTTCATGTGGGCTCCAGGTTTCAGACCCAGGGCTCCCAGTTTCAGATCCAGGGCTCCAGTTTCCCGGGACCAACCTGTCAGTAAGAGGGGGTATGGAACTGCAAGGTATTAGTTTAAACATATTCCTGTGTACATAGCGTACCTCTGTGGGCCTATCTTGACGAGCAACTGCATACACGGGCTGGCCAGGACCTGAGGTTCCCACCACAATGAATACCTCAGGGGCCCAGGCGTCTTGTATTTTGTTCCGGCCCCGGTGTGAGTGGTCGCGGAGGTAGACCTTTTGTCCTACTGGCACCACTTCTTCTTTGGCCCGTTTATCCGCTCTGTCCTTTCTCTGTGCTGCCGCTGTCACCATACGATCCCGAGCGTTATCAGCTGCCAATTTCAGCCTACGCTGATGTTCAGTTATCCAGTGACAGGCTTCACCCACAATGGGCTCTTCAATCCTGCCTAGGAGGAAATCTACTGGGAGTTGGGGGTCACGGCCAAACATAAGGAGGAAGGGTGAGTGTCCTGTGGTTTGATGTGGGGTGGTGTTATAGCTGAAAAGAACCTGGGGTAGGTACTCAGGCCAACGATGCTTCTGTTCTGGAGGTAAGGTCCGAAGGAGATCATGGAGAGTACGGTTAAAACGCTCACACTGGCCGTTTCCCTGGGGATGATATGGGGTAGTCCTGGACTTCCTGATTCCGTATAGGTCACATAGCTGTTGTATTAGAGCATTTTCGAAGCTACGGCCTTGGTCCGAGTGAAGTCTGGCAGGGACCCCATATTTGTAGAACCACTCTTTAACCAAGGTTTGAGCTACCGTGGTCGCTCGCTGGTCACGGGTGGGAATGACCTGGGTAAACTTTGAAAACACATCAGTCATTACCAGCACTAGTTCCCTCCCATCCCGAGCAGGTTCTAACAAAGAGAAATCAATTGCTAAAATCTCATTTGGTTTTGATGCCAACAAATGTTTCATGGGTGCACGTACCTGGGGTTGCGTGTCTTTAGCCAGGCAGCACCGTTCACACCTTAGACACCACTCCTTAATTATGCTTCCCATTCCCGGCCAATAACATCTCTCACGAATCAAGTCTGTTGTACGTTCCACCCCTTGATGACCATGAAATGTATGGAGCTGCTGGAACACCTCGTACCTAAGGCTCTCAGGCAATACCAATTGACTGAACTCCTCTCCACCATCCGGTCGTTTACATGTACGATATAGTAATCCTTCCTTTATTATTAAGTGGTCCCAGTCCCGGAGCAACTTTCTGGCAGAGGGGTTGAGTGCATTTCTCTCCATACGTCCTGGGGGGCGCTGTTGCTCTACCAAAATCACAACAGGTGCAATAGTTTGGTCTGCACGTTGCAGCACCCTCATGTCAGCCGTTGATCGCTCAGGGATGGCAGACATGGCAGATTGAGTACCCCTTGTGGAAGATCTTATGGCCAGCTGCACAACATTTGGAAGTGGGGTCCCAGGGCGTGTTGGTACAGAGGCATCATGAGATGGAGGTTGACGAGACAGGGCGTCTGCATTTTGGTTCGTCCGACCAGGGCGGTATTTAATTGTATAGTCGAAAACTGCAAGTTCTGCCACCCAACGTTGTTCCGTAGCCCCCAATTTAGCTGTATTCAGATGGCTAAGTGGGTTGTTATCAGTCCATACAGTGCATCTGTGGCCCAACAAATATTCACGAAATCGTTCTGCCATTGCCCACTTCATGGCTAGAAATTCAAGTTTCATGGAGCTGTAATTTCTCTCAGCTGGATTTAAGCTGCGGCTGGCATAAGCAATAGGCCGAACCCCTCCCTCCTGTTCTTGGGACAAGACCGCGCCCAGACCCTCGTGACTGGCATCCACTTCTAAAATGAAAGGAAGCTGAAAGTTAGCATAGGCCAAAACTGGGGATGCAACTAACCTTCTCTTTAGTGTTTGAAAGCTGTCTTCACACTCAGATGTCCAACTGTCCTTGAGGAGCTCCCGTCTACCCCGGTAGTTTTTCTTTCCAGCAAGTAGTGACACCAACTTGTGCAGCGGGGCCGCCAGCTGTGCAAAACCTTTAACAAAACGCCTGTAATAACTGGCAAAACCAAGGAATGATCGTAGTGCTGTCACTGTGTCTGGTCTGGCCCATTCTGCCACCGCAGCTATCTTGTTCGGGTCCGTAGCAACCCCAGCCGCAGACACTACATGTCCCAGATAGTTTACTTGTTGCTGGAGAAAGTGACACTTGCTCAGCTTTACCTTCAGAGACTCCCTGCTGAAACGGCTAAGGACAAGATCCAACCTGCTCACATGTTCTTCTACTGTAGATGAGAAAACAATTATGTCGTCCAGATACAGAAGCAAGGAGTAACAATTTTGGTCACCAAACATGCGCTCCATCAGCCTCTGAAATGTACTGGGGGCATTACACAAACCGAAGGGCATACGTTGGAACTCAAAAAGGCCGAAGGGGGTGCAGAACGCAGTTTTCATTTTATCCCGTTCTGTAACCGCCACTTGATGGTACCCACTTGCCAGATCGATTGTGGAAAACCACTTGGCCCCAGATAGGGCATCTAAAGTTTCCTCAACCCTTGGTAGGGGAAACGCATCTTTTCGTGTTTTGGCATTCAAAAGCCTATAGTCCACACACAATCGCAAACTACCATCTTTTTTCCGTACCAAAACAATAGGAGAGGCATATGGACTGCAACTTTCCCGTATGACCTGACTGTCCAGCAATTTCCTTATGTGGGCCCGAACCTCGTCATAGTCAGAGGGAGGTATGCGTCTATATCGCTGCCTGATGGGAACATCGTCATTGAGTGGGATGTCATGCGTGATGAGGCTAGTACAGCCCAAATCCAGGTCTGAAGTGGCAAATACCCTCTTATACTGTAACAGGAGGGCCCTAACTCTCTGTTGGTCTGATTCAGTCAATGTGGATAGGTCAAGGGAATTAATCTGTTCTGCGATAGAGTCAGCTGTAGCTGTCTGAGAGTTAATCATGACTGTGTTACTACTTGACTGTTTACCGCAAAGAGAAACACCATCTGGTAAACTAACAACTTCAGCTCGACTTACAACACCAATTGGCTGCCGTGGGTGCAGCACTACACTATCTGCCCCTACATTCACTACTGGGACATAGACTGTACCTTGGTATATGTTGACCATGGCAGGAGAAATCAGCAAGCCCTCCTGTAGTGACTGGCCTTCATCCAGGGGTTCAATCAAAACTGTACCTGAGGGCTGACAAAAATGAGACGAACAGGTAGCAGCAACCCACTTAATTTTACCCCCCGGTATTATGACTCGTCGCCTACCTCTCACTTTGACCACTCCCTTCTCTGGCTGTGGGGGCTGGGACTCAATTTGGTGGCAGTGCTGTAATGCCTGCTGCCAGGACTGGGGTGCCTGGCGTACCTCTGGTAGGTCAAAAAGATGAGTACCATGTTGGCTGAACAACTGGTAATAGCACTCTTTGATCACATTCATGCCTAGCACCCCCTTCACACCATCCAGACGCTGCTGACTAAAAGGGTCTTTAACCACCAGAATGCCACGTTGTGGTACCACTATTCCAAACACCGTTACATCTAACTCGACATAACCAATATACGGAATATCAAAGCCATTGGCTGCAGTCAGTTCAAGCCAATTACAGGGCCTAGGAGCAGTCTGAAAATTTTGATAAAAGAAACCCTCAAAAACAGTAGATACCATGGACCCTGTATCTAACAAAAAATTAGCCGTTACATCACCAAGTTTGACCATTACCTTAGGGCATGAAGCAATAAGGTTTGGGACCATCTGATCTGAGGCTGCCTGGATTGTCGAGCCGGTGCGCACCCCTCCTGATGTTTGGCTCCTCACATCAGGGGGGAAGAGTTTCCCGCCTCCTGTGCAGCCCCTACAGCTACCACTCGTTGGGGTCTAGGCTGGGAGGGCACACGTTCGTTATCACAATCTCTCGCATAGTGGCCAGGCTTTTGGCAACGCAAACAAATAACTGGGTTTGGTCGCGCTGTCCTACCCAAAGGGCGTGCTGTAGTCTGCAATGCAAAGAGCCCTTGTGTTAACTGATTGAGTTGTTCTTGCTGCTTCTCCAGCATTTGCCGCAACTCTTTAAACTCTGAGCTAGTAGTGGTACTGGGTGCGCGATTTGAATAGTGCACTGCACTAAATGAGGGGACGGAGTAACTTCGGCCTCGTTCTTCCGATCTGCCCTCCCGTTCCCATCGAATAGCCTCAGCCCTGACATCAAGCAATGTGTGCATAGGGTGTTCCCTGACTAGCTTTTTTAGTTCCCTGCGCAGGTTAACATCTAACACATGCTCCACAAACTGATCGCGAAGGAGATTAGAGAGATCAGGCATTGCTCGAGGAGCACTACGTTCAACTTTTTCCATAAGGCAACACAAAGCGTGAGAGAATTCCTGTAGCGACTCCCCCTCCTGTTGCCTCCTAGAGAAAAACGCCTGCTGTAGGGAAACATAGGATCTACAACACCCATACAAATCCTGCAAAATCTTAAACATTTTTTCTGGATCCTCCCTTTCTGCTCTAGGTCGGTACCTTATCTCATCCTTAGCCTCACCCTCAAGATGGTCATATATGAAATAGGCCTGATCGATAGGCTGCAGACGTCTGGTTCTTAGAGTAGCCTTCATTTCCTCGACCCAGTCCTCCACCGGGATTCCAGTAGTGCCCCTAAATAATGGACACTTCCTCTCCCTAGGGATATATAAAAAACGTTCGACAGGTGAGGGGTTAACAGAGTTCAATGAGCTAGCAGTAGCAGAGTCAGTAGAGGTGGAGGCACCAGAGTCTGAGGTTTGATGGGAGGCAAGCCGCTCCTGTAGTCGGTCATTTTCAGCTCTGAGCTGCAGGAGCTGGTCCCTCATTTCTTGTAATTCGGTGGCCATGACTAGACCACCAGGTATACAACAGGGTGGGCAAGGTGGCGATGAGTAGTTCAGATGAAGTAGATCCCTCGAAGAGCCCACTGCTGTTTGTTTGGGTGCAAACTAAAACCAATTTCAAACATTCATACCAAAACTCAGACCCCAATTAACCACCACTGCAGTAATCCTGCCAGCAACGCCAGAATATGTAACCCAACAGGGGCCACTTAAAACATGGGTAAGAACTGCAGGTGGTGGGTAAAATGAGGAACTGAGACCAAATTTTAGCAAAATATATAACATTTATTACAATATCTATATACATATATAAATACACAAACACATATACCCTGAGGGTTATAGTTAAAACAGGCTACGACCAGGATTTAAATAGGCCTAGGGCTGGCTGGTCGCGGCCGCACCCGGTGTGGGCAGCAAACACAAGGAGGCAGAGCACCCACTGGAGCTTCGTGAAACACACACACACACACACACACACAACCTAATAAAACTAAGAAAAGGATAACCAAAACGTGCAAAGTGAGGACGTGCAAAATATACCACAAACACGAGGAGTGATGAGCCCAAAGCAGGAAACTCTGTCACCAACCCTCCACCAAATGGGGCGACCGCGCTGCACCAGGCCCTAGAAGAACACACAGTTTAAAACAAAGCACAGGGCAAAAGCTAGCCACACAGATACACTTGGGTCGCTACGTAGGGCTAGAACTAACTTATTTAACCCAAACAAACAGCAGTGGCCAACGGCGTCTAAAACAGAAGCTTGTCAGGGAGCATAGGAAGCACGCGACACAGGCGACAGGCTGTTAACAGCATCAGGCGGCTATCGTCTTAGTGCCAGGATGAAGCCAGGCAGCAGCTTACCTACACGCCCTACACCCTGCGTATAAATACTGTGAGTAATTTGCCCAAACGGAAGTGCGACAAAGGGGGGGCGTGCCCACTAGCGCCACTCCACTATGTTGGCTGGCAATGGTCCAATTATGTGCCGCTACAGATACAACAACAAAATTAACAAAAGCATTATTTATGTCTTTGCAGTAAGTGTCATCAACATGAAGAGATAGTGTGGGATAAACAAATACTTACACTTTCATGAGTAATACTTGGCAATAAATGGACAGATCTCGCTGTAGCCACATATTGAGGATTTATTTAGTCAACTATAATTAAGGTGCAAAATTAAGCTGTTGCCTTTGAGCTGTGTCTCTGGATATATAGATATAGGGATAGGGATATTACAGAGTTCAGTTTCTACAGTGTCATACAAACATAATATTTGACAAAAATCTAGAAATAGCAAAAGGGCTTCAGAATTTATGTGATCAGAATAAACAATAAGGTTGAGCACCAATATCTGAACTTGTATGTCTGTTGGTCATAAAGCCATTTTAATTTTCAGTTGAGTCAGTTGGAAAGTATTTTAGCTAAAATGTTATAGTCTGTATTTAACAGGGAAATTGGTGTCTAGTTTTTGATTACTGATTTATCTTTACCAGGTTTTGGGATTAGTGATACAAGCCCCTGGTTCACTGTTGCTGACATTTCCTGCAGATTGATGCACTCATTCATTATAAGCAGTAATTGAAAAAAATATATATATAATTCTACAATTAGTCTGTTATTTCTACGCACCTTTGACTAAGTTTAGAAAGACTTAATCTAACTGCTCATTGCATATTTTCACTCACCTGTTGGATCAGGTTTGGATAATCTGTTTAATTAACTTGTTTTCTTTTTCGCTACCTTTTTTTTTTTTTTTTTTCCTACTGCAACTCTTAACTTTGTGTTTAAAAAATTTCCACTGGCTTAAACAGTCCATTTCATGTTTAGAGAATATACACTATACTGCCAAATTCACTCACCCATCCAAATAATGGAAATCAGATGTTCCAATCACTTCCATGGCCACAGGTGGATAAAATCAAGCACCTCGGCCTGCAGACTGTTTCTACAGACATTTGTGAAAGAATGGGTCGCTCTCAGGAGCTCAGTGAATTCCAGAGTGGTACTGTGATAGGATGCTACCTGTGCAACAAGTCCAGTCGTGAAATTTCCTCGCTCCTAAATATTCCACAGTCAACTGTCAGTGGTATTATAACAAAGTGGAAGCGATTGGGAATGACAACAACTCAGCCACGAAGTGGTAGGCCACGGGCAGGGTCAGCGGATGCTGTCAATCGCTACAGAACTTCAAACTTCATGTGGCCTTCAGATTAGCTCAAGAACAGTGCATAGAGAGCTTCATGGAATCTGTTTCCATGGCCGAGCAGCTGCATCCAAGCCATACATCACCAACTAGAATGCAAAGCATGCTGCCACTGGACTCTAGAGCAAAGGAGACGAGCTCTCTGCAGTGACGAATCGTGCTTCTCCATCTGGCAAGCTGAAGGACGAGTCTGGGTTTGACGGTTGCCAGGAGAACGGTACTTGTCCTACTGCATTGTGCCAAGTGTACAGGTTGGTGGAGGGGGATTATGGTGTGGAGTGGTTTTTCAGGAGCGGGGCTTGGCCCCTTAGTTCCTGTGAAAGGAACTCTGAACCTTCCTCTTCCAACATGACTGTGCAAAGTCCATAAAGACATGGATGAGAGAGTTTGGTGTGGATGAACTTGACTGGCCTGCACAGAGTCCTGACCTGAACCCGATAGAACACCTTTGGGATGAATTATAGCGGAGACTGAGAGCCAGGCCTTCTCGTTCAGTATCAGTGTGTGACCTCACAAATGCACCTCTGGAAGAGCGGTCAAAAATTCCCATAAACACACTCTTAAACCTTGTGAACAGCCTTCCCAGAAGAGTTGAAGCTGTTATAGTTACAAAGGGTGGACCGACGTCATATTAAACCCTATGGATTAAGAATGGGGTGTCACTTAAGTTCATATGCGAGTCGAGGCAGGTGAGCAAATACTTTTGGCAATATAGTGTATATATTTTACAAGACATTTAATGTTTTCCTTAAATACATTATCTTCTAAAAGTGCATTATTTAATTTCCAGTATCTTCTAGCCATACTTTTTTTTTCAATCCCCTAAGGTTTAATACGATTATTTTATGATCTGTTAACGGAGCAGGCATCAGAGCTACATCAGTTATAAATTATATGCTTCCCACTGACAGTAACCAGATATCTATCCTTGACAGCAAAGTTTGACTAGCTTTGGACCAGGTAAAGGCTATTGTGTCAGGGTTCTTAAATCTCCAAACATCTGAAAGTGATAGATTATTACAAAGATGAGAGGTGGGTTTAAACCTTTGTGAGGTTGATTGTTAGAATAATTGTGTATATATTTTATCCCATATTTGCTATAATCATTTATATATTATATCCCATTTGCTATAATCATATGTTAGATATTTGTGTGTTGTGAATAACCTCTTTGTGCTTTATATTATGTGCAGTACTTTGTGACCTTCGAAACAAGAAAGGTTCCCAGGCCGCAGAGTGCAGCTGCCTGATAATTGTATCAAACATGTCTGCGAAATATAAGTTCCCAGGCCGCAGAGTGCGGCTGTCTGAAAACTGTATCAAACATGTCTGCAAAATATGCGGTGTTGACGCTTTCCCTTCCCTTTAGAAACATTGTAACTAGGGACCATCCTAAATAAAATGGGGTAGACGGCTTTGAGTGGTCAGAGCGGGTTGGAGATTGTAACTGACACTCTCTGTCCGTTCTCCTCGCGAGTAAAACTTATTAATCTCTTGTCTTTCTTCTTGTATTTTACAATGTTTAGGTGGGTTTGAACCTGACATTGATCTAGGTGGTCGTCTGTCCAGATCATCACCAGGAGCATCGTTAAAATCTCCTCCAATAACAAGCATTGCATCAGTGTATTTACTTTTTAGTTGAGTCAATTTAAACAAAAGATTACACAACATAATTCTTGTTTCATAAATTTTGTTTGATCTATAGATATTATATATATAATAAAGACATTATGGACTTTCACTGTCAAAATAATCCATCTACCTTCAACTGAAAGATCAGTAACTATTATATCACCATTTAATTTATTTTGTAGTTTTGCCACGTCTGCAGAGTGATTGGTTCTGTGAGAAAAATAAATTGTAAATTATCACATTTTTATATAGCACTTTTCCACCTTCAAGGCACTCAAAGCGAACCGCCAACCTTCTGATCAGTAAACAAGCGCTCTTACCAACAAAATTTTTCATCCTCACTACTAGAGTGGGGTTCTTGTAAAAAGATTAGTCTTCTGTTCTGTTCTAATGAAAATAAAAAGTGCTTTCCTTTTTAAATTGTCTCGTTTTCCCCTTACATTTATTAAAGATGAATTTAAATAATCAAATTTGAACATAAAAAAATTTTTTTACTTGATGTCCAAAAGAAAGCAAAAAACCAAGCTTAAATTACTAGAAAAAATTGTAGCTTTTATATCTCTCAAAGTGATGAAATGCACAGTTATAGACATGTTACCAAATGAAATAAGATCCCTCTTAAACTCAAAGCCATATTAATAAATTAGGTACAATCAAAAGTAGTTTATATGAATAAGTAAAGGTTATACATGTTTTATAAGCATGAACTTGGTATGTGTTTTAAAATTTATGTTCTTATGTTTTATTTTTATTTAGTCTCCAGCCTGACTTCTTTAATGTTAATAATCTCTTTGGCTCCTCGCCTCCTCAATCTGAGGCCATGGCGCTCTGTGAGCCTCTTTGTGATAGGTTGTGAGGTCCTCTTCGAAGCAGAGTTTGTGATGTTTGAGGAACTCTAAATCCGTGGTGTTACACCAAGATAATTTGTTTCATCAGATTTTGATTTTGAAATGCCGTTGAATTTCTCACTTTGAATTTTTTTTAACTCTGAAAAAACATGTTTGAATTATTTTTATTCTGAATGACAGTTGACGAAATTTGAAATGTACATTTTCAAAAAATCATCTTTTAAATATTTTCACTCTCAAATTCAACAATCAAAATTCAGAGTGTAAAATTTGCAGTGAAAAAAAAATTGCAGGAAAGAGCCAAGATGCCAAGGCAAAAGCAATCGATCCAAAGTGATACAATCTAATTTAGTAACAAGCATAGACTGTAGGAAAGAAGCATGGATTTATTAAAATAACTGGATAGGGTATTGCTAGCTTGTAGATGTCTTGAGTTGACGTAGTGGCCACTCACTGATACTTCAGTGAAAAAATCGCTCCTGCCCAGAAAGGATTTTTCCCATAGAGCATAATGAAATCACAGACTGCTCGTGTTCGGGTGACAGGGCACCTACAGTTTTCAAAAACGTCGGATTTTGTTTACCTATTTTTAGATCATAAAGTTTTGTTTTTTTTTTAAATAGCTTTTTAATTGTTAGCTCCAGGTCTGCTCTAGCTCCTCTCACTCTGCTTGGTCAAAGTGGTCACATGATGCACAAGACCGCGGTCCTTGAGTGAGTTTGTGTGTATTCGCGTGTGTCCGCTTGAGAAAAGAGCACTACTGCACATGTTCAATAGGCAGGGACCCACCAGAAGTACTTAGCCTGTCTAGGCTAATCTGGAGACATGCGCCATTGAGCTCGACCCACTGACTTGAATGGGCGGCCATGATTATACTTGGAAAGAAGTGGACTAAGCGAGTGTGATGCCACTCAGGTCCACTCAAATGAATCTCCTGATGCTAACGGTTACAGGAGTGAATTTGGAGCCAGGCTCCATATTTGGAAATCCGACCACGAGTATCATAGCAACCACAAGAGCAAGAGCATGATCGGCAAGGCAAGGCAAGTTTATTTGTAAAGCACAATTCGTACACAAAGTAACTGAAAGTGCTTTACATAAGAAATACATTAAAATCATAATAAAACCAAATCAAAACATAAGTAACTAGAAAAGCACTCAGAGAGCGCAGACCTCCGCCAAGCAGCTCAGTTTTCAAAGTGATCCAGAATCCAGGATTTCTTCTGGATCATCACCAAAATTTAATCATCTGTTGGATTTACCATTAGGAACATTTCCTGAAAATTTCATCAAGATCCATCCATAACTTTTTTAGTTATCTTGCTAACAAACAAACAAACAAACAAACAAACAAACAAACAGACTCAGGCGAAAACATAACCTCCTTGACGGAGGTAATCTGTTAGGAAGGGAAGACTGGTGGACCCAAATATGCAGAGTTTAAAAAAAAGGAATTTATTAACACAAATAGGTTTCAGGGGCAAGTGGTTTCAGGGGTGGGACAAGACGGTTCCAGGTTGGCTGTAGACGGTGGAGGTGGGTGAAGGCTGGAGCTGACCGGAGGAACAGGACTGGTGGTAATGGGACGAAGCTGGCTCCGGAAGAAGAAACTGAAGGGCGGACAAAAATAGGTAAGTATACAAAAATCAGGGTTCACAAAAACAGAGAATAAGACTGAGCTTGATCACCACGAGACTGACGGAACGATCTGGCACTGGAGAGCAGGTCAGCAGCTCTTTTATGTGGCAGGAGGTGATTGCAGGATGAGGATCAGCAGTGGAGCTCAGCAGGTGAGTAGGATTAGGATCCGCCCAGGAAATGCCAAACAAGGTAATAACAGAGAGGGGGAACGGGAGCAGGAGAGGAGGGAGAGGAGCAGCAGGAGGAAGAAACCCTCACAGTAATCATCATAAATTAAAAAGAGAGAGAGAGAGAGAGAGAGAGAGACATTAAATGAGAGAGAAGAGTGCAGAATGAAAACCTTTCAGTCATATGCACAGATAAACACAGTGTAACTGTTTTAAGCCTGGATTTAAACAATGTCAAAGTAGAGGCCTGTCTCACATGTTCAGGAAAACTGTTCCAGGTTTTAGCTACATGAATATGAAACGCTGACTCCCCGTGTTTAGTCCTGACACTGGGCACCAGCAGGAGTCTGGTCCCTGAGGTCCTCAGAGTGCGAGATGGTTCTGTACATGTACATGTCAGAGATGTACTTTGGTGCTAGGCCATGGAGAGGCTTGTACACAAGCAGAGCCGCTTTAAAGTCTATTCTCTGAGCCACAGGAAGCCAGTGCAGAGACCTGAGCACAGGACTTATGTCCTCGTACTTCCTGGTTCGAGTCAAGAACCGAGCTGCAGCATTTTGGATGTACTGCAGCTGTCTCAGCCCGTTTGGAGAGGCCAGTGAGTAGGCATTTACAGTAGTCTAACCTACTGGAGGCAAACGCATGTATAAGTCTCTCCACGTCTGCTTTAGACAGTATACCTTTGATTTTTGCTATGTTTTTTAGATGTTAAAAGGCTGCAGACGTTATTGATTTGATGTGGCTGGTAAAGTTCAAGTCTGAGTCTGTCCATTATTTCTCCTGGATTTCTAGCCTGATTTGAAGGTTTTAGAGAGAGAGACTGGCGGTGACTGCTGGCACTGTCTCTTTGTTTCTGTGGGCCAAAGACTATGACTTCTGTCTTGTCTGAGTTTAGCTGGAGAAAGTTGTTTTGCATCCACACACTGATCTGCTGGATGCAGTGGCAGAGTGAGTCCACTGGTCCATAGTCCCCTGCTGCCAGTGAGACATAGATCTGAGTGTTGTCTGCATAGCTGTAGTTGGATGCCTGTATTGGACGCATATTAACTGGCCTAAAGGCCAATTGAACAAAAGGGGGCCCAGGGTTGACCCTTGGGGCATCCCACAGGTCAGGGCCATGTGATCTGAGACACAGTTTCCAATTTCACCAAAGTACTTTCTGTCTTCTAGATGGGCCTTGAACCGGTTTAGTGCAGTACCAGAGATGCCCACCCAGTCCTCTCGTCTGTGTAAGAGGATCCCATGATTAACAGTGTCAAAAGCAACTCTGATCTAACAAGATCAAGACTGAGACTTTGCCTGCATCAGTGTTCAGGCGGATGTCATTTGTCACCTTGATAAGAGCAGTCTCAGTGCTGTGATGGGCTCTAAAACCTGACTGGAAGACATCAAAGGAGTTGTTCATTTGGAGAAAGTTAGTAAGTGTCGGTAAACAGCTTTTTCAAGGACAAAAAACAGCAGATTTGAGATGGGTCGGAAATTGTTCAGTATTGCATTCTTTGTTAATCTGTTCACTGTTGCAAACAGGACACGAGAGTTGTTACTGCAATTTCCAATAATGTCCGAAAAGTATCTCTCTCTGTGCTACCCAAACTGTGATTGTACATATGCACTTTTTCTCTGTAAATCTCATAATGAACCTAAAGGTTTGACTTGAGCCATTTTCCGCTCGGCCCTCCGGCACTCCCTTTTCTGTGCCTTGACTGAGTTATCATTCTCCACAGAGCTTTTTGCTTATCTTTAACTATTCAAAACATTCAAAACACTCGGAAGTCACAGAGTTCAACAAATCATCAACATTAGAACATGAAGCATTTTCAAAGTGTATCATTTCCAGGAACAGTGCACCTGTGTTATCAGTTATGTGTCTCCTTCGAACAATCATCCACATTGACATTTGAAATATTTACACCCTTTGTAATGAGCAGGTCTACAGTGTGCCCTCTGTTGTGTGTGAGCTCACTGACATGCTGAGTCAGTGAGCTCACTAAGTCAGTTTCAAGGGCATTTTTGCTTTCCATGTACATGTACAGTGGCATGAAAAAGTATCTGAACCTTTTGGAATTTCTCACATTTCTGCCTAAAATCACCATCAAATGTGATCTGATCTTTGTCAAAATCACACAGATGAAAAAACTGAACTTATTTGTATGCCCTCATGATATCTTTGCTTAATTACATATGAACCCAGATAACCCCTGCAATATGAAATGTATTCTATGTGTTCTTTTTAAGTGTTTCTTATTAGCCCTTAGTGACCCGACTCAACAGCGCCGCCTAGAATTGGACCCCTATGGGAGTGGGGACAAGCAAAGTTTGTCCCAAGCAAACGAAATTTGGAACAGTGATAGTGCACAATGAGACAAGCCAAAAGATTAATTGGTGCATGCCTCTATGATTAACAGGAAGTTGGCCATACTGGATAAAAAATATGCCTCCGCTTTGACTGTGTGCTGGCAAAACGCATCTAGTCCCTCAAATGAGCTCAGATTTGACATGTCACATCTACAGACATAGGTTCACAATAATTATCCATTTTTGGGGGGATATTTCTTACGGTTTGTCCGTAGCACGCCGGCGAAAAACACCTTCATTTCCTGTTTCTTTGATAACTTCTCATGGCCACAGGCATTGGCCTAGACCTCAAATTTGGACCTGAATGTAATGAAATATGAACTCTAATAAAAGTGAACACTATAGCGCCCCCTGCCATAGACACAAAATGTCAACATTATCAGATTAGTACCAAATTCAGGGATTAAATTCAATGCATGATTAAGAGCAAAAAAATAAATAAAATAAAAATCTATCACAGACATGGGGCATTTTTCACGGTTGGCCAGCAGGGGCACAAAGATTGCCCAAAAAATATTTTAAAAAATATTACATGCACATGCTTAGTCCAATCGTGCTGAAATTTTAATCACTAATACGTGATCTCAGCTTGATTATAATACACTGTTAAGTATAAGAAAAGTGAACACTATAGCGCCCCCTACCATAGACATTAACGTCAACATTATCGGACTTATACCAAATTTAGGGATTAAATTCTATGCATGATTACAAGCAAAAAAATATATATTATGGACATGGGGCATTTTTCACCATTGGCTAGCAGAGGAGCAACGACTCCCCCCAAAAATATTAAAAAAATTATTACATGCACATGCTTAGTCCAATCGTGCTGACACTGATTCCATTGATATGTCCTACAGCGCCACCTATAGGAATGCACAAAATTTACTATGGGAATGGAAAAAAAAACAACTTTCACATTAATTCGTGAAACTTTGCAGAACATTCACTGACATGCTGATCATAATAGTCAATGAAACCTATGCCCTTGTTTTTATACTTTTCCCCCTAGAATCATTCCCTTTTTAGAATTTTAAAGGTGCACAGTGAAACTTTTCTGGTGGAGAAAACTGGACATCGGGGCTCTTCGAAGGTCTGTTGGCACAATTAAATGCCAAACAAGCCATGATGAACTGTAAATGAACCTATATCGCTATATTGTAAGACTGACAGAACAAATTAAAAAGTACAACAACCTGAAAAAAAAGCTAACAAGGTAAAGTTGTTTGATGCATTTCTTGACGAACAATCAGCCAACACAGTTAAATCCACAAACAAAATGGCTGATATCAAGAAATCCTACAATGGCTTGAGAGGGCTGGTCTGAAGGACAGCACAGAGGCCGTCATCCTGGCTGCACAGGAGCAGGCCTTGAGCACCCGAGCAATAGAAGCCCAGATCTACCACACCAGACAAGATCCAAGGTGTAGGCTGTGCAAAGAGGCTCCTGAGACAGTCCAGCACATAACTGCAGGGTGTAAGATGCTGGCCTAAGTGTTTCTATTCATGTGAATGGGTAAAAGGTAAAATTAAAAATGATAGCTAAAATGTTCAAGCTACAGAAAGTTCAGACTCAGGATGTTTTATATTGGATATTAACTGTTTGGTGTCAGTCCAAAGAGACAAAAAAGTGACTTTGGAGTGTTGGCAATGTTTTGGCAATGTGTTACCTTTTCATCACATGAAACTCTGACCTTGTCAAAGGTTTATTGGTGTAATAGTTAATGTGTGCAGGTGCCAGCACAAACTGGACTGAAGTTTACCAGATTTGGCACTTTTAAAAACATTTAATAAATAGGCAATAAGCAATTTGGAAATGTAGATCCAGTGCTATTTAAATATTAAAAGGCTCAAATTTTTACCAAAACCACATTAAGTACCAATGTGCTAAGGTTAAAAGCTAAAAGGCACAGTGTACACTAATAATAAATGTAATAATGTTTGTACTCCTCTTCCTTTGGCTTAACAACCACGACTAAATAATTCAAAAGAACAAATTAGTATTTAAGCACTCATGGCGAGAATCCCTGGTCACTGTGGGCATGTCACTTCACTTCACGTCACTACACAGTTAACTTGTGACCACTAGGAGCCTCACCTTGCAATATTAATAACCCTTAGCTTGGCGTGGATAGGTCTTATTTTGTTTTCACTCTGCAGCCATACCAGTAACAGCAACAGCAGCAGCAGCAGCAGCAGCAGCAGCAGAAAAAGCCTCTATCCTGATGGATTATTCTTTAGACTTGTTCAGTCCCACCTCTCTGTTGGGGACTATAGCTCTGATCTTACTTCTGTACATAATAAATAACAGTCTCACAGGTGGGGAATTGAGGAAAGAGCCACCAGGACCAAGGCCTTGGCCGCTGCTTGGCAACCTGTTGCAGCTTGATCTAAAGAGACCATTTGTTACCCTTCATGAGGTAAATTTTACATTTATGTTGCAGATAATGTGTTACTGAAATTTTATGTCTAATTAGATGTCAAGGAAATATGGAGGAATCTTCACAGTCTACTTTGGACCAAACAAAGTGGTGGTACTGGCCGGATTTAAAACGGTCAAAGAGGCTTTAGTTGGATTTGCAGAGGAGTTTGGTGACAGAGACATCCCTAAAATCTTCAATGATATGTTCCATTGTCATGGTAGAACTTACACAACTTTTCCTAAATACATAATCATTTTGTATATTATTTCATTAAACCTCTTTCAGTTAATTTAAATATGTGCTATTTTCAGGAATTATTTTTACCAATGGAGAAACATGGAAAGAGATGAGAAGGTTTGCACTTACTACTTTGAGAGACTTTGGGATGGGCAAAAGACTGGCAGAGGATAAAATTGTTGAAGAGTGCCACTACTTGATAGAGGAGTTTGAAAAGCATAAGGGTATTAAGACTCACTCTCTACCCCCATCGACTATCCATAGTGAACATAAGTGCCATTTATGATCTTGCAGGACAGCCATTTGATACAACACGGCCAGTGAACCACGCCACATCTAACATAATCTCATCAATTGTTTATGGAAGCAGATTTGAATATAATGATCCAAGGTTCAAAAACATGGTGGCAAGAGCCAATGAGAACATTCGGCTTACAGGTTCTGTATCAATCCAGGTAATTTATTCCTTTATACCTACTACCACTATTGTCAATTAGTAACTCTGTCCAACCCTTAACATTTTAGTTATACTTATATTAGTCAGTGCTTCTAATTGGTGTCAAATATTTCAAATACCAAGCTCTCTTTTTTTGCATTGCAGTTGTATAACATGTTTCCTAGGCTGTGCTACTGGGTAAACAACCGGAAGAAGATTTTGACAAATGTGGCTGAAACGGTCAATGATATTCAAAACTTGATCACTAGTTTGAAAGAGACATTAAACCCCGAGCTATGCCGTGGCTTTGTTGACCGCTTTCTGATACAAAAGAGAAAAAAGGAGGTTGTAACAGCATTTCTGGAAAAATGTATATTGCATTGTTAATTTATTTTAATATATAACACTTTTCTATTCCAACATTGCATTAGGATTTACACACTTTGTTCCATGAGAAGAATCTAACATACTCAGTAACCAACTTGTTTGCAGCTGGCACAGACACCACTGCTGCTACAGTCAGATGGGGGTTACTATTTATGGCCAAATATCCAGACATCCAAAGTAAGAACCAGGGGCCTCTTTGAGTTTGAGTTCATGCTTTATGCTTCCTGCTTGTCTCTGTGGAGATGTTATTCCTTGGTCTAATACTGATATTAAGCTTATGGAGACAAAGTGGCACTGCCAGACCATGCTACAGATCAGATCTGCAGAAATGCAACCCCACTCACAGAACATCTTTTTATCCACAAGGTTCGAGCAATAAAATGTGTAGTAGAATATAGAGTTGTTTAATGCCATAATGTGGGATATTCTAGACGAAGGAATAACATCCATAGAGACATGGAGGTAGTAGCCACTCCACCAGAAATTACATAGTGTACCTTTACACCATACAGTTGTGATGTGTCTACAGATCAGGTCCAACAGGAGCTCGACAGAGAAGTAGGACGTCGCCAAATCTGTGTTGAAGATCAGAAAAACCTGCCCTACACTGCCGCAGTCATACATGAGACGCAGAGATTCGCCAACATTTTACCAATGTCCCTTTCTCACAAAACCAGTAAAGATGTTACCTTTCAGGGCTACTTCATCAAAAAGGTGTTCTATTTGTGATTGTGATGATCAAAACCACCAGAAAATGTCATACTTTACAAAATGATTGTCTCTAGGATACAGTTGTAATTCCTCTCCTCGCTTCTGTGCTGTATGACGAGAATGAATGGGAAAGTCCATACATTTTCAACCCATCTCATTTCCTGGACAAAGATGGTAAATTCACCAAGAGAGATGCTTTTCTGCCCTTTTCTGCAGGTTAATAACAAAAACATTATTTTTGGTGACAAATTTCAACCATAATAAATACAATGAACTGGAACTGTTGCAGGTCGTAGGGCGTGTTTGGGAGAGGGATTGGCTAAAATGGAGTTGTTCCTGATCTTCACTACCCTTCTCCAGCGCTTTCGCTTCAGCCCTGCACCTGGAGTTAGAGAGGAGGATTTACTGTTGACCCCATCTGTGGGTTTGACTCTCACCACATCACCCCATGAGCTGTGTGCAACTATTCGCTGATAACAACACAACACTACGAACAAGATCAGTGTACTACAGTGTGGCTTGGCTATAACTTATATTTTTGATTTAGGAATTAATGAAGTTTGATCTTTCACTTGTCAGTTCTACACATTTTAATCAAACACAGGTCTTAGAGAGCTCTGAAGAACCCATTTTACATACTACTTAATAAATAGCAAAACATAAATTGATTTATTGACTAGCTTACATTTTGAAATATGTTATCATACTATAATAGCAATGTAACTTTTATTGCCATATTGTGTTATATAAAAGAAGTACAAAAGCCATATTTCTTTTTAAATACTAATAAAATTACATTGAGTACTTGCTTAACAACAAGGTCTATACTAAAAATGAAAGTATTTTTAACGGTTGCTACAGTTTATACGTCACTCAAACCTTTAATTTTCATCTTGACCTGGAATTTGCTAAGGGCCTTCCTCTTTTATACTATTTACTTGATCTTCAACAGAATTGCTCATGGGCAAAACCACTTCAGTAGAAATATTACAGTCCTGAACGGTTCTTACTGCACAGCTGTTTGAAAAATTTGCCAGTTTATTCTCTGAAAATGTGTGATTATTTGATGGGTTGTAAGCAGACACATAGTTTTGTGTGAATCCTGACATGTGGGCTTGGGCTTGAGTGTTTTGCTGTTGGTACAATGGTGAAGGGATAAGCGGAAGGCTCTCAGCACTGCTACATGCTGCAAAACCATTCATGCTGGTAGGACTAAATTCAGGAAGTTTAAAGGGTTCAACTGTTTCTAGAGCATCTATAGAGTTGAAGCTTGGTTGTGACTGGCTACACTGTGTATAAGTGCCTTGGCTACATGTAAAAGAGTCTAGGTTATAAGATAAGATATAAGATAAGATATGCCTTTATTAGTCCCACAGTGGGGAAATTCCAGTGTTGCAACACACAGTTCGAGAACAGCAGGAAAATGGTAACATGCAATAAATCAAGATAATAGATAATGGCTAAGAAATAATTTAAAAATAGACTTAAAAATAGACTCTAATGTAACACACTGTTTCGGTGGAGCAAAAATATAAAATACCAGAAAAACTATTATGTACAATAAAGTAACAGTGCAGCATATGAACAGAATAAATCTCAGTAAAGTGACTTCAGTATATTATAGGAGGTAGATTTCAATGCAGCAGGTGAGTGAGTTTTTTTTTTGCTGGTGAGCTGCGCTACAACATCCCATTTTGGAGGACATAGTCTGAAGAGTACTGAGGATTTGTTTCTGAATGTTTGTCTGCTGCACCTGCTCCTGCTCCAGGCGACACTGCTGCTCGACCAACATCTTTACCGCCATTCCCAGACTGTGCACTTCGGAGTTTAAGGTCTGGATTTGGTCCTGCAGAATTGCTTGCACTCTTGACTCCTGAACAGGATGTTGTGGACTAGAATTCCCCTCATTTTGGTTAGTTGATTGACTGCTAAGTGGGGTTGGCAGTCGCAAATTTGCAGATAATGACTTGGCCACTGACTGACTACTTGGAAGACGAATGCCAACACGAGGAGGAGGCTGAGGTGAGCGAACTGACACACTAGGTCTTTGAACAGAGTAATGCACAGCTGAGGTTCCTCCTAACCCTTCAGACTGATTTTCCATAGCAGCCTGTAAATACACAGATGTACAGATGTAAAATGTACACATTCGTATTTAATATATATAGTTAGTTCAAAGAGTAGTGTTGTAGGAATTGTAATGTCTCTCACCCTTTCATTTGAATTATAGGTGTGAGATGGTTGTTGAACAGGATTTCTTAAACCAGGTCCCTGCAAACTAGTTGGGTCTCTTCTTATCAGTGATGCCATCTGCTGGAAAGACTGAAAAGATACATAATGATTTATGATTAATAATATATTCAACATTTGTATTTGAAATAAAACAAATGAATATACCTTTATTCTGTGTGACAGAGCTTTGTCCAAAATCCTCTTACGTGCAGCCAACATTGAGTTTGTAGTAGGAGAAGGACTGACCCTTCTTCTTGCTATCGCTGCAGTAGTTGCTCCAGTGGAATATGCTACACTTGTTGCAGCTTTTGTTACAGGGCTCTGAACAATACTTTGGCTCGTCTGCGAAAGGGAAGTGACACTGACAATCTGAATGTCATTTTCTTCTTTAAGTCCTTGCCCTTGGCTACTGATGCTGCTACTTCTACTACTACTGCATTCCCCTGAGGATCCTGGGGGGGTTGTGCTACTTGGAGATTTTGTCATGAAATCAGAACGCTGTGACTGTTGAGAGGAAATCCGTATGAGGTTTTGAAGATGAATGCCACTCCATTTAGCTGGAGCTCCTTTGCCCCAGCTTGCAGCTGAGAGGTGAATGAGCCTCCGATGTCCGAAGGGCGAGCACGTCCCGGAGGCCTTCCCTGAAACTCTCTCAAGAACAGATAAATAGCCTGTGCCGAGACCTTGATGTTCTCTAACTCCAATTCTGCTTTAATTTTACGGAAACTCAGACCAGCCTTTCAGAGTTCCACAACTTTTTGTTTGGCTGCATCATCAAGCCGACCCATGGTTTCCTATAGAGCAATGAGAGTTAAATTAATATTTAAAACAAGGACCGGCGACAATTTGGCGATGTCTTGCATATTCTAGGTCTATTCTAATGTGATTTTAATGTACTCAATAATCAGTATTAACTGTGCAAGTGTGTCATGTTATGATTTTATGTGGCTTGCGTTACAAAATGAATTGGCTAACGATAATGGCTAAGAGTTGTTGATTTTAGAGAGGCTCTCACCGCAAAAAAGCTTTTCGCAGTCTTGGGCGTGTTTCTTATTTCGTAAAAATAGCTTGAATATAGTGAGACAACCCCAATTTGCCCAGGCAGTAAAGTCAAGAAAACAAATCTGTTGGGGTTGTATGTGGCGCTCTTGTGCCTACGCAACTTCCTGTGTGTCGTCATCACTGAGCGACGTTTTGACCACAAGTGTTTCCTTAAAAATCGATCGAAAGAAAGAACGATATGTAAGTGTAAAAATATACAGTGAGCGATCAAAGTCATTTTGTGTCCAAACTATAAGGTTTTCTTTCACATTTTATCCCTGAATCATTGCGCCGAACACATAGCACGCTTACGTTAATCCCAAGAGAAGTTTCTCTGAGGAGCGCTGAATGAATTCAGTCATTCGTTTGAACTTATTTGTATGTCTTCATGATATCTTTGCTTAATTACATATGAACCCAGATAACCCCTGCAATATGAAATGTATTCTATGTGTTCTTTTTAAGTGTTTCTTATTAGCCCTTGGTGACCCGACTCAACAGCGCCGCCTAGAATTGGACCCCTATGGGAGTGGGGACAAGCAAAGTTTGTCCCAAGCAAACAAAATTTGGAACAGTGATAGTGCACAATGAGACAAGCCAAAAGATTAATTGGTGCATGCCTCTATGATGAACAGGAAGTTGGCCATACTGGATAAAAAATATGCCTCCGCTTTGACTGTGTGTTGGCAAAACACATCTAGTCCCTCAAATGAGCTCAGATTTGACATGTCACATCTACAGACATAGGTTCACAATAATTATCCATTTTTGGGGGGATATTTCTTACGGTTTGTCCGTAGCACGCCGGCAAAAAACACCTTCAATTCCTGTTTCTTTGATAACTTCTCATGGCCACAGGCATTGGCCTAGACCTCAAATTTAAATCACAGTTGTGTGATCTGGACCTGAATGTAATGAAGTATGAACACTATAGCGCCCCCTGCCATAGACACGAAATGTCAACATTATCAGATTAGTACCAAATTCAGGGATTAAATTCAATTCATGATTCAGAGCAAAAAAAAAAAAAAATCTATTACAGACATGGGGCATTTTTCACGGTTGGCCAGCAGGGGCACAAAGATTGCCCAAAAAATATTACATGCACATGCTTAATCCAGTCGTGCTGAAATTGTAATCACTAATACGTGATCTCAGCTTGATTATAATACACTGTTACGTATAAGAAAAGTAAAAAGTAAAAGTGAACACTATAGCGCCCCCTACCATAGACATTAACGTCAACATTATCGGACTTATACCAAATTCGGGGATTAAATTCTATGCATGATTACAAGCAAAAAAATATATATTATGGACATGGGGCATTTTTCACCGTTGGCTAGCAGAGGAGCAACGACTCCCCCAAAAAATATTTTAAAAATTATTACATGCACATGCTTAGTCCAATCGTGCTGACCCTGATTCCATTGATATGTCCTACAGCGCCACCTATAGGAATGCACAAAATTTACTATGGGAATGGAAAAAAAAAATACTTTCACATTAATTCGTGAAACTTTGCAGAACATTCACTGACATGCTGATCATAATAGTCAATGAAACCTATGCCCTTGTTTTTATACTTTTCCCCCTAGAATCATTCCCTTTTTAGAATTTTAAAGGCGCACAGTGAAACTTTTCTGGTGGAGAGTCTGATTTCATGCACACTCTTAGTCTGACAGTGCCCTTGATCATAAAAGTCTCGTTTCTTTAATAGTGTACCTATTAAATTGGAATCATTCACATTTTCCAATTTAATAGGTACACTATGTAATAATAATAATAATAATAATAATAATAATAATAATAATAATGAAAAACAGCATTTAAAAAAAAGTAGTTTGGTTGTTGTTTTTTTCATGTGAACATGGATATGATAGTTACATTGGGCTATTATATTACTACACGTCTGTACAGGTTATTTAACTAATAAATCAGTTACAATTAGTTTATTTTATTTATTTTACTTACCGGAAAAACTGGACATCGGGGGTCTTCGAAGGTCTGTTAGCACAATTAAATGCCAAACAAGCCATGACGAACTGTAAATGAACCTATATCACTATATTTTAAGACTGACAGAACAAATTAAAAAGTACAACAACCTGAAAAAAAAGCTAACAAGGTAAAGTTGTTTGATGCATTTCTTGACGAACAATCAACCAACACAGTTAAATCCACAAACAAAATGGCTGATATCAAGAAATCCTACAATGGCTTGAGAGGGCTGGTCTGAAGGACAGCACAGAGGCCGTCATCCTGGCTGCACAGGAGCAGGCCTTGAGCACCCGAGCAATAGAAGCCCAGATCTACCACACCAGACAAGATCCAAGGTGTAGGCTGTGCAAAGAGGCTCCTGAGACAGTCCAGCACATAACTGCAGGGTGTAAGCTGCTGGCAGGTAAAGCATACATGGAGCGACACACCCAAGTGGTGGGCATAGTGTACAGAAACATCTGTGCAGAGTACGGGCTGGAGACCCCAAGGTCAAGGTGGGAAACAACCCCGAAGGTTGCAGAGAATGACAGAGCCAAGATCCTGTGGGACTTCCAGATACAGACTGAAAGAATGGTGATGGCGAACCAACCAGACATAGTGGTATTGGATAAGCAACAGAACAAAGCTGTGGTGGTAGACAAGTAAAAAATGGTGGCTGGTGGGCAAGTACTTTTAAATGCTTAATGTTGAGCCCTGCTAACAGAGAACACAGCCACCTAGAAAACTAGAAAACAAGAAAAATACAGGCCTAAGTGTTTCTATTCATGTCAATGGGTAAAAGGTAAAATTAAAAATGATAGCTAAAATGTTCAAGCTACAGAAATTTCAGACTCAGGAAGTTTTATATTGGATATTTACTGTTTGGTGTCAGTCCAAAGAGACAAAAAAGTGACTTTGGACTGTTTGTGGCAATGTTTTGGCAATGTGTTACCTTTTCATGACATGACACTGAGAGCACTCTGACCTTGTCAAGGGTTTTATAGGTGTAATAGTTAATGTGTGCAGGTGCCAGCACAAACTGGACTGAAGTTTACCAGATTTGGCACTTTTAACAACATTTAATAAATAGGCAATAAGCAATTTGGAAATGTAGATCCAGTGCTATTTAAATATTAAAAGGCTCAAATTTTTACCAAAACCATATTAAGTACCAATATGCTAAGGTTAAAAGCTAAAAGGCACAGTGTACATTAATAATAAATATAATAATGTTTGTACTCCTCTTTCTTTGGCTTAACAACCACGACTAAATAATTCAAAAGAACAAATTAGTATTTAAGCACTCATGGCGAGAATCCCTGGTCACTGTGGGCATGTCACTTCACTTCACGTCACTACACAGTTAACTTGTGACCACTAGGAACCTCACCTTGCAATATTAATAACCCTTAGCTTGGCGTGGGCAGGTCTTATTTTGTTTTCACTCTGCAGCCATACCAGTAACAGCAACAGCAGCAGCAGCAGCAGCAGCAGCAGCAGCAGCAGCAGCAGCAGAAAAAGCCTCTATCCTGATGGATTATTCTTTAGACTTGTTCAGTCCCACCTCCCTGTTGGGGACTATAGCTCTGATCTTACTTCTGTACATAATAAATAACAGTCTCACAGGTGGGGAACTGAGGAAAGAGCCACCAGGACCAAGGCCTTGGCCGCTGCTTGGCAACCTGTTGCAGCTTGATCTAAAGAGACCATTTATTACCCTTCATGAGGTAAATTTTACATTTATGTTGCAGATAATGTGTTACTGAAATTTTATGTCTAATTAGATGTCAAGGAAATATGGAGGAATCTTCACAGTCTACTTTGGACCAAACAAAGTGGTGGTACTGGCCGGATTTAAAACGGTCAAAGAGGCTTTAGTTGGATTTGCAGAGGAGTTTGGTGACAGAGACACCCCTAAAATCTTAAGTGATATGACCCACGGTCATGGTAGAACTTACACAACTTTTCCTAAATACATAATCATTTTGTATATTATTTCATTAAACTTCTTTCAGTTAATTTAAATATGTGCTATTTTCAGGAATTATTTTTACCAATGGAGAAACATGGAAAGAGATGAGAAGGTTTGCACTTACTACTTTGAGAGACTTTGGGATGGGCAAAAGACTGGCAGAGGATAAAATTGTTGAAGAGTGCCACTACTTGATAGAGGAGTTTGAAAAGCATAAGGGTATTAAGACTCACTCTCTACCCCCATCGACTATCCATAGTGAACATAAGTGCCATTTATGATCTTGCAGGACAGCCATTTGATACAACACGGCCAGTGAACCACGCCACATCTAACATAATCTCATCAATTGTTTATGGAAGCAGATTTGAATATAATGATCCAAGGTTCAAAAACATGGTGGCAAGAGCCAATGAGAACATTCGGCTTACAGGTTCTGTATCAATCCAGGTAATTTATTCCTTTATACCTACTACCACTATTGTCAATTAGTAACTCTGTCCAACCCTTAACATTTTAGTTATACTTATATTAGTTAGTGCTTCTAATTGGTGTCAAATATTTCAAGTACCAAGCTCTCTTTTTTTTGCATTGCAGTTGTATAACATGTTTCCTAGGCTGTGCTACTGGGTAAACAACCGGAAGAAGATTTTGACAAATGTGGCTGAAACGGTCAATGATGTTCAAAACTTGATCACTAGTTTGAAAGAGACATTAAACCCCGAGCTATGCCGTGGCTTTGTTGACCACTTTCTGATACAAAAGAGAAAAAACGGAGGTTGCAACAGCATTTCTGGAAAAATGTATATTGCATTGTTAACTTATTTTGATATATAACACTTTTCTATTCCAACATTGCATTAGGATTTACACACTTTGTACCATGAGAAGAATCTAACATACTCAGTAACCAACTTGTTTGCAGCTGGCACAGACACCACTGCTGCTACAATCAGATGGGGGTTACTATTTATGGCCAAATATCCAGACATCCAAAGTAAGAACCAGGGGCCTCTTTGAGTTTGAGTTCATGCTTTATGCTTCCTGCTTGTCTCTGTGGAGATGTTATTCCTTGGTCTAATACTGATATTAAGCTTATGGAGACAAAGTGGCACTGCCAGACCATGCTACAGATCAGATCTGCAGAAATGCAACCCCACTCACAGAACATCTTTTTATCCACAAGGTTCGAGCAATAAAATGTGTAGTAGAATATAGAGTTGTTTAATGCCATAATGTGGGATATTCTAGACGAAGGAATAACATCCATAGAGACATGGAGGTAGGAGACACTCCACCAGAAATTACATAGTGTACCTTTATACCATACAGTTGTGATGTGTCTACAGATCAGGTCCAACAGGAGCTCGACAGAGAAGTAGGAAGTCGCCAAATCTGCGTTGAAGATCAGAAAAACCTGCCCTACACTGCCGCAGTCATACATGAGACGCAGAGATTCGCCAACATTTTACCAATGTCCCTTTCTCATAAAACCAGTAAAGATGTTACCTTTCAGGGCTACTTCATCAAAAAGGTGTTCTATTTGTGATTGTGATGACCAAAACCACCAGAAAATGTCATACTTTACAAAATGTTTGTCCCTAGGATACAGTTGTAATTCCTCTCCTCGCTTCTGTGCTGTATGACGAGAATGAATGGGAAAGTCCATACATTTTCAACCCATCTCATTTCCTGGACAAAGATGGTAAATTCACCAAGAGAGATGCTTTTCTGCCCTTTTCTGCAGGTTAATAACAAAAACATTATTTTTGGTGACAAATTTCAACCATAATAAATACAATGAACTGGAACTGTTGCAGGTCGTAGGGCGTGTTTGGGAGAGGGATTGGCTAAAATGGAGTTGTTCCTGATCTTCACTACCCTTCTCCAGCGCTTTCGCTTCAGCCCTGCACCTGGAGTTAGAGAGGAGGATTTACTGTTGACCCCATCTGTGGGTTTGACTCTCACCACATCACCCCATGAGCTGTGTGCAACTATTCGCTGATAACAACACAACACTATGAACAAGATCAGTGTACTACAGTGTGGCTTGGCTATAACTTATATTTTTGATTTAGGAATTAATGAAGTTTGATCTTTCACTTGTCAGTTCTACACATTTTAATCAAACACAGGTCTTAGTGAGCTCTGAAGAACCCATTTTACATACTACTTAATAGCAAAACATAAATTGATTTATTGACTAGCTTACATTTTGAAATATGTTATCATACTATAATAGCAATGTAACTTTTATTGCCATATTGTGTGATATATAAAAGAAGTACGAAAGCCATATTTCTTTTTAAATACTAATAAAATTACATTGAGTACTTGCTTAACAACAAGGTCTATACTAAAAATGAAAGTATTTTTAACGGTTGCTACAGTTTATACGTCACTCAAACCTTTAATTTTCATCTTGGCCTGGAATTTGCTAAGGGCCTTCCTCTTTTATACTATTTACTTGATCTTCAACAGAATTGCTCATGGGCAAAACCACTTCAGTAGAAATATTACAGTCCTGAAAGGTTCTTACTGCACAGCTGTTTGAAAAATTTGCCAGTTTATTCTCTGAAAATGTGTGATTATTTGATGGGTTGTAAGCAGACACATAGTTTTGTGTGAATCCTGACATGTGGGCTTGGGCTTGAGTGTTTTGCTGTTGGTACAATGGTGAAGGGATAAGCGGAAGGCTCTCAGCACTGCTACATGCTGCAAAACCATTCATGCTGGTAGGACTAAGTTCAGGAAGTTTAAAGGGTTCAACTGTTTCTAGAGCATCTATAGAGTTGAAGCTTGGTTGTGACTGGCTACACTGTGTATAAGTGCCTTGGCTACATGTAAAAGAGTCTTGTTTATAGGAGGTAGATTTCAATGCAGAAGGTGAGTGAGGTTTTTTTTTGCTGGTGAGCTGCGCTACAACATCCCATTTTGGAGGACATAGTCTGAAGAGTACTGAGGATTTGTTTCTGAATGTTTGTCTGCTGCACCTGCTCCTGCTCCAGGCGACACTGCTGCTCGACCAACATCTTTACCGCCATTCCCAGACTGTGCACTTCGGAGTTTAAGGTCTGGATTTGGTCCTGCAGAATTGCTTGCACTCTTGACTCCTGAACAGGATGTTGTGGACTAGAATTCCCCTCATTTTGGTTAGTTGATTGACTGCTAAGTGGGGTTGGCAGTCGCAAATTTGCAGATAATGACTTGGCCACTGACTGACTACTTGGAAGACGAATGCCAACACGAGGAGGAGGCTGAGGTGAGCGAACTGACACACTAGGTCTTTGAACAGAGTAATGCACAGCTGAGGTTCCTCCTAACCCTTCAGACTGATTTTCCATAGCAGCCTGTAAATACACAGATGTACAGATGTAAAATGTACACATTCGTATTTAATATATATAGTTAGTTCAAAGAGTAGTGTTGTAGGAATTGTAATGTCTCTCACCCTTTCATTTGAATTATAGGTGTGAGATGGTTGTTGAACAGGATTTCTTAAACCAGGTCCCTGCAAACTAGTTGGGTCTCTTCTTATCAGTGATGCCATCTGCTGGAAAGACTGAAAAGATACATAATGATTTATGATTAATAATATATTCAACATTTGTATTTGAAATAAAACAAATGAATATACCTTTATTCTGTGTGACAGAGCTTTGTCCAAAATCCTCTTACGTGCAGCCAACATTGAGTTTGTAGTAGGAGAAGGACTGACCCTTCTTCTTGCTATCGCTGCAGTAGTTGCTCCAGTGGAATATGCTACACTTGTTGCAGCTTTTGTTACAGGGCTCTGAACAATACTTTGGCTCGTCTGCGAAAGGGAAGTGACACTGACAATCTGAATGTCATTTTCTTCTTTAAGTCCTTGCCCTTGGCTACTGATGCTGCTACTTCTACTACTACTGCATTCCCCTGAGGATCCTGGGGGGGTTGTGCTACTTGGAGATTTTGTCATGAAATCAGAACGCTGTGACTGTTGAGAGGAAATCCGTATGAGGTTTTGAAGATGAATGCCACTCCATTTAGCTGGAGCTCCTTTGCCCCTAGCTTGCAGCTGAGAGGTGAATGAGCCTCCGATATCCGAAGGGCGAGCACGTCCTGGAGGTCTTCCTTGAAACTCTGTCAAGAACAGATAAATAGCCTGTGCCGAGACCTTGATGTTCTCTAACTCCAATTCTGCTTTAATTTTACGGAAACTCAGACCAGCCTTTCGGAGTTCCACAACTTTTTGTTTGGCTGCATGATCAAGCCGACCCATGGTTTCCTATAGAGCAATGAGAGTTAAATTAATATTTAAAACAAGGACCGGCGACGATTTGGCGATGTCTTGCATATTCTAGGTCTATTCTAATGTGATTTTAATGTACTCAATAATCAGTATTAACTGTGCAAGTGTGTCATGTTATGATTTTATGTGGCTTGCGTTACAAAATGAATTGGCTAACGATAATGGCTAAGAGTTGTTGATTTTAGAGAGGCTTTCACCGCAAAAAAGCTTTTCGCAGTCTTGGGCGTGTTTCTTATTTCGTAAAAATAGCTTGAATATAGTGAGACAACCCCAATTTGCCCAGGCAGTAAAGTCAAGAAAACAAATCTGTTGGGGTTGTATGTGGCGCTCTTGTGCCTACGCAACTTCCTGTGTGTCGTCATCACTGAGCAACATTTTGACCACAAGTGTTTCCTTAAAAATCGATCAAAAGAAAGAACGATATGTAAGTGTAAAAATATACAGTGAGCGATCAAAGTCATTTTGTGTCCAAATTATAAGGTTTTCTTTCACATTTTATCCCTGAATCATTGCGCCGAACACATAGCACGCTTACGTTAATCCCAAGAGAAGTTTCTCTGAGGAGCGCTGAATGAATTCAGTCATTCGTTTGAACTTATTTGTATGTCTTCATGATATCTTTGCTTAATTACATATGAACCCAGATAACCCCTGCAATATGAAATGTATTCTATGTGTTCTTTTTAAGTGTTTCTTATTAGCCCTTGGTGACCCGACTCAACAGCGCCGCCTAGAATTGGACAAGCAAAGTTTGTCCCAAGCAAACAAAATTTGGAACAGTGATAGTGCACAATGAGACAAGCCAAAAGATTAATTGGTGCATGCCTCTATGATGAACAGGAAGTTGGCCATACTGGATAAAAAATATGCCTCCGCTTTGACTGTGTGTTGGCAAAACGCATCTAGTCCCTCAAATGAGCTCAGATTTGACATGTCACATCTACAGACATAGGTTCACAATAATTATCCATTTTTGGGGGGATATTTCTTACGGTTTGTCCGTAGCACGCCGGCAAAAAACACCTTCATTTCCTGTTTCTTTGATAACTTCTCATGGTCACAGGCATTGGCCTAGACCTCAAATTTAAATCACAATTGTGTGATCTGGACCTGAATGTAATGAAGTATGAACACTATAGCGCCCCCTGCCATAGACACGAAATGTCAACATTATCAGATTAGTAACAAATTCAGGGATTAAATTCAATTTATGATTCAGAGCAAAAAAAAAAAAAAAAATCTATTACAGACATGGGGCATTTTTCACGGTTGGCCAGCAGGGGCACAAAGATTGCCCAAAAAATATTTAAAAAAATATTACATGCACATGCTTAATCCAGTCGTGCTGAAATTGTAATCACTAATACGTGATCTCAGCTTGATTATAATACACTGTTACGTATAAGAAAAGTAAAAAGTAAAAGTGAACACTATAGCGCCCCCTACCATAGACATTAACGTCAACATTATCGGACTTATACCAAATTCAGGGATTAAATTCTATGCATGATTACAAGCAAAAAAATATATATTATGGACATGGGGCATTTTTCACCGTTGGCTAGCAGAGGAGCAACGACTCCCCCAAAAAATATTTAAAAAATTATTACATGCACATGCTTAGTCCAATCGTGCTGACCCTGATTCCATTGATATGTCCTACAGCGCCACCTATAGGAATGCACAAAATTTACTATGGGAATGGAAAAAAAAAATACTTTCACATTAATTCGTGAAACTTTGCAGAACATTCACTGACATGCTGATCATAATAGTCAATGAAACCTATGCCCTTGTTTTTATACTTTTCCCCCTAGAATCATTCCCTTTTTAGAATTTTAAAGGCGCACAGTGAAACTTTTCTGGTGGAGAGTCTGTTTTCATGCACACTCTTAGTCTGACAGTGCTCTTGATCATAAAAGTCTCGTTTCTTTAATAGTGTACCTATTAAATTGGAATCATTCACATTTTCCAATTTAATAGGTACACTATGTAATAATAATAATAATAATAATAATAATAATAATAATAATAATAATAAAAAACAGCATTTAAAAAAAAGTAGTTTGGTTGTTTTTTTTTTTCATCTGAACACGGATGTGATAGTTACATTGGGCTATTATATTACTACACATCTGTACAGGTTATTTAACTAATAAATCAATTACAATTAGTTTATTTTATTTATTTTACTTACCGGAAAAACTGGACATCGGGGATCTTCGAAGGTCTGTTAGCACAATTAAATGCCAAACAAGCCATGACGAACTGTAAATGAACCTATATCGCTATATTTTAAGACTGACAGAACAAATTAAAAAGTACAACAACCTGAAAAAAACGCTAACAAGGTAAAGTTGTTTGATGCATTTCTTGACGAACAATCAACCAATACAGTTAAATCCACAAACAAAATGGCTGATATCAAGAAATCCTACAATGACTTGAGAGGGCTGGTCTGAAGGACAACACAGAGGCCGTCATCCTGGCTGCACAGGAGCAGGCCTTGAGCACCCGAGCAATAGAAGCCCAGATCTACCACACCAGACAAGATCCAAGGTGTAGGCTGTGCAAAGAGGCTCCTGAGACAGTCCAGCACATAACTGCAGGGTGTAAGATGCTGGCAGGGAAAGCATACATGGAGCGACACACCCAAGTGGTGGGCATAGTGTACAGAAACATCTGTGCAGAGTACGGGCTGAAGACCCCAAAGGTCAAGGTGGGAAACACCCCCGAAGGTTGCGGAGAATGACAGAGCCAAGATCTTGTGGGACTTCCAGATACAGACTGACAGAATGGTGATGGCGAACCAACCAGACATAGTGGTATTGGATAAGCAACAGAACAAAGCTGTGGTGGTAGTAAAAATGGTGGCCGGTGGGCAAGTACTTTTAAATGCTTAATGTTGAGCCCTGCTAACAGAGAACACAGCCACCTAGAAAACTAGAAAACAAGACAAATACAGGCCTAAGTGTTTCTATTCATGTCAATGGGTAAAAGGTAAAATTAAAAATGATAGCTAAAATGTTCAAGCTACAGAAATTTCAGACTCAGGATGTTTTATATTGGATATTTACTGTTTGGTGTCAGTCCAAAGAGACAAAAAAGTGACTTTGGACTGTTTGTGGCAATGTTTTGGCAATGTGTTACCTTTTCATCACATGAAACTCTGACCTTGTCAAGGGTTTATTGGTGTAATAGTTAATGTGTGCAGGTGCCAGCACAAACTGGACTGAAGTTTACCAGATTTGGCACTTTTAAAAACATTTAATAAATAGGCAATAAGCAATTTTGGAAATGTAGATCCAGTGCTATTTAAATATTAAAAGGCTCAAATTTTTACCAAAACCATATTAAGTACCAATGTGCTAAGGTTAAAAGCTAAAAGGCACAGTGTACACTAATAATAAATGTAATAATGTTTGTACTCCTCTTCCTTTGGCTTAACAACCACGACTAAATAATTCAAAAGAACAAATTAGTATTTAAGCACTCATGGCAAGAATCCCTGGTCACTGTGGGCATGTCACTTCACTTCACGTCACTACACAGTTAACTTACGACCACTAGGAGCCTCACCTTGCAATATTAATAACCCTTAGCTTGGCGTGGGCAGGTCTTATTTTGTTTTCACTCTGCAGCCATACCAGTACCAGCAACAGCAGCAGCAGCAGCAGCAGCAGCAGCAGCAGAGAAAGCCTCTATCCTGATGGATTATTCTTTAGACTTGTTCAGTCCCACCTCCCTGTTGGGGACTATAGCTCTGATCTTACTTCTGTACATAACAAATAACAGTCTCACAGGTGGGGAATTGAGGAAAGAGCCACCAGGACCAAGGCCTTGGCCACTGCTTGGCAACCTGTTGCAGCTTGATCTAAAGAGACCATTTGTTACCCTTCATGAGGTAAATTTTACATTTATGTTGCAGATAATGTGTTACTCTCTTCATTAAGAATGAAATTTTATGTCTTAGATGTCAAGGAAATATGGGGGAATCTTCACAGTCTACTTTGGACCAAACAAAGTGGTGGTACTGGCCGGATTTAAAACGGTCAAAGAGGCTTTAGTTGGATTTGCAGAGGAGTTTGGTGACAGAGACACCCCTAAAATCTTCAGTGATATGATCCACGGTCATGGTAGAACTTACACAACTTTTCCTAAATACATGATCATTTTGTGTATTATTTCATTAAACCTCTTTCAGTTAATTTAAATATGTGCTATTTTCAGGAATTGCTTTTACCAATGGAGAAACATGGAAAGAGATGAGAAGGTTTGCACTTACTACATTGAGAGACTTTGGGATGGGCAAAAGACTGGCAGAGGATAAAATTGTTGAAGAGTGCCACTACTTGATAGAGGAGTTTGAAAAGCATAAGGGTATTAAGACTCACTCTCTACCCCCATCAACTATCCATAGTGAACATAAGTGCCATTTATGATCTTGCAGGACAGCCATTTGATACAACACGGCCAGTGAACCACGTTACATCTAACATAATCTCATCAATTGTTTATGGAAGCAGATTTGAATATAATGATCCAAGGTTCAAAAACATGGTGGCAAGAGCCAATGAGAACGTTCGGCTTTCAGGTTCTGTATCAATCCAGGTAAATTATTCCTTTATACCTACTACCACTATTGTCAATTAGTAACTCTGTCCAACCCTTAACATTTTAGTTATACAAGTACCAAGCTCTCTTTTTTTGCATTGCAGTTGTATAACATGTTTCCTAGGCTGTGCTACTGGGTAAACAACCGGAAGAAGATTTTGACAAATGTGGCTGAAACGGTCAATGATATTCAAAACTTGATCACTAGTTTGAAAGAGACATTAAACCCCGAGCTATGCCGTGGCTTTGTTGACCGATTTCTGATACAAAAGAGAAAAAAGGAGGTTGTAACAGCATTTCTGGAAAAATGTATATTGCATTGTTAACTTATTTTGATATATAACACTTTTCTATTCCAACATTGCATTAGGATTTACACACTTTGTACCATGAGAAGAATCTAACATACTCAGTAGCCAACTTGTTTGCAGCTGGCACAGACACCACTGCTGCTACAGTCAGATGGGGGTTACTATTTATGGCCAAATATCCAGACATCCAAAGTAAGAACCAGGGGCCTCTTTGAGTTTGAGTTCATGCTTTATGCTTCCTGCTTGTCTCTGTGGAGATGTTATTCCTTGGTCTAATACTGATATTAAGCTTATGGAGACAAAGTGGCACTGCCAGACCATGCTACAGATCAGATCTGCAGAAATGCAACCCCACTCACAGAACATCTTTTTATCCACAAGGTTCGAGCAATAAAATGTGTAGTAGAATATAGAGTTGTTTAATGCTATAATGTGGGATATTCTAGACGATGGAATAACATCCATAGAGACATGGCGGTAGTAGACACTCCATCAGAAATTACATAGTGTACCTTTACACCATACAGTTGTGATGTGTCTGCAGATCAGGTCCAACAGGAGCTCGACAGAGAAGTAGGACGTCGCCAAATCTGCTTTGAAGATCAGAAAAACCTGCCCTACACTGCCGCAGTCATACATGAGACGCAGAGATTCGCCAACATTTTACCAATGTCCCTTCCTCACAAAACCAGTAAAGATGTTACCTTTCAGGGCTACTTCATCAAAAAGGTGTTCTATTTGTGATTGTGATGGCCAAAACCACCAGAAAATGTCATACTTTACAAAATGTTTGTCCCTAGGATACAGTTGTAATTCCTCTCCTCGCTTCTGTGCTGTATGACGAGAATGAATGGGAAAGTCCATACATTTTCAACCCATCTCATTTCCTGGACAAAGATGGTAAATTCACCAAGAGAGATGCTTTTCTGCCCTTTTCTGCAGGTTAATAACAAAGACATTATTTTTGGTGACAAATTTCAACCATAATAAATACAATGAACTGGAACTGTTGCAGGTCGTAGGGCGTGTTTGGGAGAGGGATTGGCTAAAATGGAGTTGTTCCTGATCTTCACTACCCTTCTCCAGCGCTTTCGCTTCAGCCCTGCACCTGGAGTTAGAGAGGAGGATTTACTGTTGACCCCATCTGTGGGTTTCACTCTCACTACATCACCCCATGAGCTGTGTGCAACTATTCGCTGATAACAACACAACACTACGAACAAGATCAGTGTACTACAGTGTGGCTTGGCTAACTTATATTTTTGATTTAGGAATTAACGAAGTTTGATCTTTCACTTGTCAGTTCTACACATTTTAATCAAACACAGGTCTTAGTGAGCTCTGAAGAACCCATTTTACATACTACTTAATAGCAAAACATAAATTGATTTATTGACTAGCTTACATTTTGAAATATGTTATCATACTATAATAGCAATGTAACTTTTATTGCCATATTGTGTGATATATAAAAGAAGTACAAAAGCCATATTTCTTTTTAAATACTAATAAAATTACATTGAGTACTTGCTTAACAACAAGGTCTATACTAAAAATGAAAGTATTTTTAACGGTTGCTACAGTTTATATGTCACTCAAACCTTTAATTTTCATCTTGGCCTGGAATTTGCTAAGGGCCTTCTTCTTTTATACTATTTACTTGATCTTCAACAGAATTGTTCATGGGCAAAACCACTTCAGTAGAAATATTACAGTCCTGAAAGGTTCTTACTGCACAGCTGTTTGAAAAATTTGCCAGTTTATTCTCTGAAAATGTGTGATTATTTGATGGGTTGTAAGCAGACACATAGTTTTGTGTGAATCCTGACATGTGGGCTTGGGCTTGAGTGTTTTGCTGTTGGTACAATGGTGAAGGGATAAGCGGAAGGCTCTCAGCACTGCTACATGCTGCAAAACCATTCATGCTGGTAGGACTAAATTCAGGAAGTTTAAAGGGTTCAACTGTTTCTAGAGCATCTATAGAGTTGAAGCTTGTGTCACGGGGTGACTGGACTGGGCGTGTGTGGGTTGATTGGAAGGGAGGTGTGTGTGTGCGCGGGACTGACTCTGACCCTGCCCCCAAATCAGTACTAATAGGGCGCAGGTGTGTCAGTAAAAAGCGGAGAGCGGTGCGAGTGGCAGCACGACGGGGCTGAGCAGAGGAGACGGACGGTTTTGGGAGCTGGGTCGGGCGTCCGCGGTACCAGACATAGGGCCACGCTGAAGGAGCGCAGGAGGTGGGCAGAGGAAGCGGCGCACGACCTTGGCGCCCGAGCGACAGGACGCAACGTGGGAACAGAGGAGGGGGCGAGTGTGACAACCCCCCTCCTCCCAGCTAAGTGGCTTTTCTTGTTTGTTGTGCGTGTGGCAGGGCTACTCAAAGTTGCATGTTTTAATTTGGATTTTAGTGAAGTATTCTGCAAATTAGCCCTGGCCCAAAGTCCACTGCTCAATTAAGAGTTCCTACCTGTTGCCGGCCAATTGACGGCCTGTTCCTGCACGCAGGCCTCCTGAGCGCATGGACGAGTGCAGCGCGCGCATGGCAGAGCGGCCGGGACAAGAGGGAGAGACTGAGGCATAGCGGGAGCTGTGGAGGAGCACCGGAGCCGCGATCCCAGGGGACCCATCCACCTACCTCCAATGAGGGACTCTTAATAGTTTAGCTTTTAGTAGTTTTGGACATTTTATCATTCATGGACTCAATAAATTTTGTACATTTCTTTTAATTACGTGTGGCATTTTTATTTAATAGAGCACCTCCCCTTGGGACCAGAGGTTTTTAAATTGGGGCGTGTCCGGCCCGTGACACTTGGTTGTGACTGGCTACACTGTGTATAAGTGCCTTGGCTACATGTAAAAGAGTCTAGGTTATAAGATAAGATATAAGATAAGATATGCCTTTATTAGTCCCACAGTGGGGAAATTCCAGTGTTGCAACACACAGTTCGAGAACAGCAGGAAAATGGTAACATGCAATAAATCAAGATAATGGATAATGGCTAAGAAATAATTTAAAAATAGACTTAAAAATAGACTCTAATGTAACACACTGCTTCGGTGGAGCAAAAATATAAAATACCAGAAAAACTATTATGTACAATAAAGTAACAGTGCAGCATATGAACAGAATAAATCTCAGTAAAGTGACTTCAGTATATTATAGGAGGTAGATTTCAATGCAGCAGGTGAGTGAGTTTTTTGTTGCTGTTGAGCTGTGCTACAACATCCCATTTTGGAGGACTGTAGCCGTGTCTCATTTCAGGGTCTGCAGCCTCCGAGGCTGGTTTTCAGACCGCATACGCCACTTCCGGTGCGACAAGGCCTGTCCCATTTCATGCAGCCTCCGAGGATGCAGCCTGAAAACCGGCCTCGTTTCCATGGAGATCAGGCCGTGAACGAAGGCCGTGAAAATGTATCCTTCGCGGCCTTATATTCCCCAGCATGCACCGCACGCGACTTCTTCTACGGTAAAAAATGGAGTCCGCGGTTGCGTCCCCTACCAGCTGCAATTTTACTTTTAAATGTAAGTACTGGTTTACCTCGCCTACAATTAATTCTCAGTTACTCGCTACATGAAACTGTTCATAAACAAGTTCACTTAAGTTTAACTTAAGATGTTAAGTTAAACATATGTATGAAGATAGATGTTATGGCTTAGTTTAAGGCTATTGTTGTATTAGCGGTTAGTAGCGTTATCCCTTACACTTGTTTATTAGCTTAGCTGTTGTAATGTTGGATATTCTCCAGTATGTAAGAATATTTTTGTCTTCAGGGAACAAGGAGCAGACCACCCGACTGATCGAGCTGAGGCAGGAGAACGACCACCTGTTCACCGGGGCTAAATTCTCCGTGAACATTGCTTGGAGGTAAGTATTAAAACAGTGCTATATGCTCCTGTTAGATAATATAACATCAGCCATGAAAACTATATCAGCGCTGGCATTACTGCCATTTGAACCTTTTTAATTTGTACATATGTGAGTAGTTGTGAATTAACCTGGGTTTCCCCATTTATTTCCTATGTTATCCACAGCCTGTACTTCTGTGATTACTAAATGATGGCCGGGAAGCTGGTGATCTGAAAAGTATACTACACAATGTAGTACTATCATGTGTAGTAATGTAGTAATATCACAATGGAGAACTAAACCTACCTATTTGTCAGTAGACAGTTGTTCACAAATAAGCTGGACTTATTAAGTGTTATTATCCATTATATCTCCCTTACAAAAGCACCATGAAAACTGTAATTAAAAAGAAATAATTAACTACATAAATGAAAGGATAGCGTGTGCTGCATGGTTATTGAACAAATGTTTGCAGTAACACTAGGAGATCTGTAGCAGATTTCATATTATATATAATATAATTATAATTGTACTGTATTTATTATTATGTAAATGTGAATGTTTATGTTCTGTTTGACTCAGGACAATACTGGAGAAGTTAGGCCTGCAATAATAAGGGCTGCAAATGAATCATGCTCATATTGAAATCTAAATTGTGAAAATATGTGTGGGATTCCTCTATTAATTAAGATGTTTCGATTTATCTAAACGGCCTTTGGATCTGAATGTATATACACTGAACCAAATTTTCCTGTAATAGTTTTGTAGTTTTCTTAATGTGTGTGTCATTACAGGTTTTCACTCTGCAGGACAGGACTTTGATCAATCAGACATGAGGCCCATTCTCCTCCAGAAGACAAGGGATACATCACACTGAGTGGTCCAAGTGCACTGGGTCATGTCTCCACTGTCCATGCTGACTGTAGAAGACCTGTGGGGTCTCTGGTTGCATCAGGCCTCCCTCCTGCACGTGCTGCTGCTGTTCCTAATGTGTCCTAATAGTGATGTTTAGGTTTAACTTCTAATTTCCTGCACAGTAAAATAGTCAAATGGTAGTTTCTTTGCATCTTAGCAGAGGAGCACCTAAACATCTTAATCACTGAGGAAGTGTCCCATGATAAATGTGGCCTTATATGAACTTAACAAGTGTGTGAGACAAAACTGAAAACATCATTTGCTCATAAGTTTATTTGAATGTTTTTCAGTCTATACTGACATTTGAATCATGGTGAAATGTGCCACTTATTTGATGTCTCTTTTGATAGTAATTAATTACATGTACTATAAGAATGTACTATTGTACTGCAATTAAGCAGTGGTAATCCACCTGATCATATTTTACAAAGATAATTTGTTCATTTTGGACTGTCACCTGCTTCAGCAAAAAGGGAACAGAATTTGAGAGTTCACTGACATACAGCTGTTTTTACTCACCTTTTATTGCATTGAATGTGTGTAATGGTTCAATGTTTGACTTTTCACATCAAGATAAAGTATTTCCAGAAGTTCCTTTGAATGTTTAATAAACCATCTTTTCTCGAAGGAGAGATGTCTTTCTTTATAAACTGATTTAAATGCATTCCCTGTATAAATGTAATCCTTAGTCAATATAGAAATATTTAATAATGATAATAATATTTAATAATGAATATCTCATCACTGTATTTGAAACTTTAAGGTAATTTAGCCTATTTCAGATCTATCCCAGAAATATAACAGTTTTGTTTTGCAAAAGTTAAACATACGTTTCAGCCACAAGATTTGGATGAGAATTATTAGAATAACTTGGTCTCAAAATCCGATAGTTCAATTACCCACGCGTAATCTTTGTTATTGATCCGTGTGCGTAATCTGCGTGGTGCGTGTTGTTAGCATTAGCGTTAGCATTAGCGTTAGCAGCGTGTCTTGGTTGCTGGGCGACGGGAGCGGCTCCGTGGACTGGGCCTGTCCCATTTCGCCAACGGAAATGCTGTCCTCGGAGGCTGGTTCGAAGGCTGCAGCCTTCACAGCCTTGGAGGCACCTGGCCTCGGAGGATGCAGACCCTGAAATGAGACACGGCTATAGTCTGAAGAGTACTGAGGATTTGTTTCTGAATGTTTGCTGCACCTGCTCCCGCTCCAGGCGACACTGCTGCTCGACCAACATCTTTACCGCCATTCCCAGACTGTGCACTTCGGAGCTTAAGGTCTGGATTTGGTCCTGCAGAATTGCTTGCACTCTTGACTCCTGAACAGGATGTTGTGGACTAGAATTCCCCTCATTTTGGTCAGTTGATTGACTGCTAAGTGGGGTTGGCAGTCGCAAATTTGCAGATAATGACTTGGCCACTGACTGACTACTTGGAAGACGAATGCCAACACGAGGAGGAGGCTGAGGTGAGCGAACTGACACACTAGGTCTTTGAACAGAGTAATGCACAGCTGAGGTTCCTCCTAACCCTTCAGACTGATTTTCCATAGCAGCCTGTAAATACACAGATGTAAAGATGTAAAATGTACACATTCGTATTTAATATATATAGTTAGTTCAAAGAGTAGCGTTGTAGGAATTGTAATGTCTCTCACCCTTTCATTTGAATTATAGGTGTGAGATGGTTGTTGAACAGGATTTCTTAAACCAGGTCTCTGCAAACTAGTTGGGTCTCTTCTTATCAGTGATGCCATCTGCTGGAAAGACTGAAAAGATACATAATGATTTATGATTAATAATATATTCAACATTTGTATTTGAAATAAAACAAATGAATATACCTTTATTCTGTGTGATAGAGCTTTGTCCAAAATCCTCTTACGTGCAGCCAACATTGAGTTTGTAGTAGGAGAAGGACTGACCCTTCTTCTTGCTAGCGCTGCAGTAGTTGCTCCAGTGGAATATGCTACACTTGTTGCAGCTTTTGTTACAGGGCTCTGAACAATACTTTGGCTCGTCTGCGAAAGGGAAGTGACACTGACAATCTGAATGTCATTTTCTTCTTTAAGTCCTTGCCCTTGGCTACTGATGCTGCTACTTCTACTACTACTGCATTCCCCTGAGGATCCTAGGGAGGTTGTGCTACTTGGAGATTTTGTCATGAAATCAGAACGCTGTGACTGTTGAGAGGAAATCCGTATGAGGTTTTGAAGATGAATGCCACTCCATTTATCTGGAGCTCCTTTGCCCCTAGCTTGCAGCTGAGAGGTGAATGAGCCTCCGATATCCGAAGGGCGAGCACGTCCTGGAGGTCTTCCTTGAAACTCTGTCAAGAACAGATAAATAGCCTGTGCCGAGACCTTGATGTTCTCTAACTCCAATTCTGCTTTAATTTTACGGAAACTCAGACCAGCCTTTCAGAGTTCCACAACTTTTTGTTTGGCTGCATCATCAAGCCGACCCATGGTTTCCTACAGAGCAATGAGAGTTAAATTAATATTTAAAACAAGGACCGGCGACAATTTGGCGATGTCTTGCATATTCTAGGTCTATTCTAATGTGATTTTAATGTACTCAATAATCAGTATTAACTGTGCAAGTGTGTCATGTTATGATTTTATGTGGCTTGCGTTACAAAATGAATTGGCTAACGATAATGGCTAAGAGTTGTTGATTTTAGAGAGGCTCTCACCGCAAAAAAGCTTTTCGCAGTCTTGGGCGTGTTTCTTATTTCGTAAAAAATAGCTTGAATATAGTGAGACAACCCCAATTTGCCCAGGCAGTAAAGTCAAGAAAACAAATCTGTTGGGGTTGTATGTGGCGCTCTTGTGCCTACGCAACTTCCTGTGTGTCGTCATCACTGAGCAACATTTTGACCACAAGTGTTTCCTTAAAAATCGATCGAAAGAAAGAACGATATGTAAGTGTAAAAATATACAGTGAGCGATCAAAGTCATTTTGTGTCCAAATTATAAGGTTTTCTTTCACATTTTATCCCTGAATCATTGCGCCGAACACATAGCACGCTTACGTTAATCCCAAGAGAAGTTTCTCTGAGGAGCGCTGAATGAATTCAGTCATTCGTTTGAACTTATTTGTATGTCTTCATGATATCTTTGCTTAATTACAAATGAACCCAGATAACCCCTGCAATATGAAATGTATTCTATGTGTTCTTTTTAAGTGTTTCTTATTAGCCCTTGGTGACCCGACTCAACAGCGCCGCCTAGAATTGGACCCCTATGGGAGTGGGGACAAGCAAAGTTTGTCCCAAGCAAACAAAATTTGGAACAGTGATAGTGCACAATGAGACAAGCCAAAAGATTAATTGGTGCATGCCTCTATGATGAACAGGAAGTTGGCCATACTGGATAAAAAATATGCCTCCGCTTTGACTGTGTGTTGGCAAAACGCATCTAGTCCCTCAAATGAGCTCAGATTTGACATGTCACATCTACAGACATAGGTTCACAATAATTATCCATTTTTGGGGGGATATTTCTTATGGTTTGTCCGTAGCACGCCGGCAAAAAACACCTTCAATTCCTGTTTCTTTGATAACTTCTCATGGCCACAGGCATTGGCCTAGACCTCAAATTTAAATCACATTTGTGTGATCTGGACCTGAATGTAATGAAGTATGAACTCTAATAAAAGTGAACACTATAGCGCCCCCTGCCATAGACACGAAATGTCAACATTATCAGATTAGTACCAAATTCAGGAATTAAATTCAATTCATGATTCAGAGCAAAAAAAAAAAAAAAAATCTATTACAGACATGGGGCATTTTTCACGGTTGGCCAGCAGGGGCACAAAGATTGCCCAAAAAATATTTAAAAAAATATTACATGCACATGCTTAATCCAGTCGTGCTGAAATTGTAATCACTAATACGTGATCTCAGCTTGATTATAATACACTGTTATGTATAAGAAAAGTAAAAAGTAAAAGTGAACACTATAGCGCCCCCTACCATAGACATTAACGTCAACATTATCGGACTTATACCAAATTCGGGGATTAAATTCTATGCATGATTACAAGCAAAAAAATATATATTATGGACATGGGGCATTTTTCACCGTTGGCTAGCAGAGGAGCAACGACTCCCCCAAAAAATATTTAAAAAATGATTACATGCACATGCTTAGTCCAATCGTGCTGACCCTGATTCCATTGATATGTCCTACAGCGCCACCTATAGGAATGCACAAAATTTACTATGGGAATGGAAAAAAAAAATACTTTCACATTAATTCGTGAAACTTTGCAGAACATTCATTGACATGCTGATCATAATAGTTAATGAAACCTATGCCCTTGTTTTTGCTGTAGTGGTAGTAAAAATGGTGGCCGGTGGGCAAGTACTTTTAAATGCTTAATGTTGAGCCCTGCTAACAGAGAACACAGCCACCTAGAAAACTAGAAAACAAGACAAATACAGGCCTAAGTGTTTCTATTCATGTCAATGGGTAAAAGGTAAAATTAAAAATGATAGCTAAAATGTTCAAGCTACAGAAAGTTCAGACTCAGGATGTTTTATATTGGATATTAACTGTTTGGTGTCAGTCCAAAGAGACAAAAAAGTGACTTTGGACTGTTGGCAATGTTTTGGCAATGTGTTACCTTTTCATCACATGAAACTCTGACCTTGTCAAAGGTTTATAGGTGTAATAGTTAATGTGTGCAGGTGCCAGCACAAACTGGACTGAAGTTTACCAGATTTGGCACTTTTAAAAACATTTAATAAATAGGCAATAAGCAATTTGGAAATGTAGATCCAGTGCTATTTAAATATTAAAAGGCTCAAATTTTTACCAAAACCATATTAAGTACCAATGTGCTAAGGTTAAAAGCTAAAAGGCACAGTGTACACTAATAATAAATGTAATAATGTTTGTACTCCTCTTCCTTTGGCTTAACAACCACGACTAAATAATTCAAAAGAACAAATTAGTATTTAAGCACTCATGGCGAGAATCCCTGGTCACTGTGGGCATGTCACTTCACTTCACGTCACTACACAGTTAACTTGTGACCACTAGGAGCCTCACCTTGCAATATTAATAACCCTTAGCTTGGCGTGGATAGGTCTTATTTTGTTTTCACTCTGCAGCCATACCAGTAACAGCAACAGCAGCAGCAGCAGCAGCAGCAGCAGCAGCAGCAGAAAAAGCCTCTATCCTGATGGATTATTCTTTAGACTTGTTCAGTCCCACCTCCCTGTTGGGGACTATAGCTCTGATCTTACTTCTGTACATAATAAATAACAGTCTGACAGGTGGGGAACTGAGGAAAGAGCCACCAGGACCAAGGCCTTGGCCGCTGCTTGGCAACCTGTTGCAGCTTGATCTAAAGAGACCATTTATTACCCTTCATGAGGTAAATTTTACATTTATGTTGCAGATAATGTGTTACTGAAATTTTATGTCTAATTAGATGTCAAGGAAATATGGAGGAATCTTCACAGTCTACTTTGGACCAAACAAAGTGGTGGTACTGGCCGGATTTAAAACGGTCAAAGAGGCTTTAGTTGGATTTGCAGAGGAGTTTGGTGACAGAGACACCCCTAAAATCTTAAGTGATATGACCCACGGTCATGGTAGAACTTACACAACTTTTCCTAAATACATAATCATTTTGTATATTATTTCATTAAACTTCTTTCAGTTAATTTAAATATGTGCTATTTTCAGGAATTATTTTTACCAATGGAGAAACATGGAAAGAGATGAGAAGGTTTGCACTTACTACTTTGAGAGACTTTGGGATGGGCAAAAGACTGGCAGAGGATAAAATTGTTGAAGAGTGCCACTACTTGATAGAGGAGTTTGAAAAGCATAAGGGTATTAAGACTCACTCTCTACCCCCATCGACTATCCATAGTGAACATAAGTGCCATTTATGATCTTGCAGGACAGCCATTTGATACAACACGGCCAGTGAACCACGCCACATCTAACATAATCTCATCAATTGTTTATGGAAACAGATTTGAATATAATGATCCAAGGTTCAAAAACATGGTGGCAAGAGCCAATGAGAACATGCGGCTTTCAGGTTCTGTATCAATCCAGGTAAATTATTCCTTTATACCTACTACCACTATTGTCAATTAGTAACTCTGTCCAACCCTTAACATTTTAGTTATACTTATATTAGTTAGTGCTTCTAATTGGTGTCCAATATTTCAAGTACCAAGCTCTCTTTTTTGCATTGCAGTTGTATAACATGTTTCCTAGGCTGTGCTACTGGGTAAACAACCGGAAGAAGATTTTGACAAATGCCGCTGAAACTATCAATGATGTTCAAAACTTGATCACTAGTTTGAAAGAGACATTAAACCCCGAGCTATGCCGTGGCTTTGTTGACCGCTTTCTGATACAAAAGAGAAAAACGGAGGTTGCAACAGCATTTCTGGAAAAATGTATATTGCATTGTTAACTTATTTTGATATATAACACTTTTCTATTCCAACATTGCATTAGGATTTACACACTTTGTACCATGAGAAGAATCTAACATACTCAGTAACCAACTTGTTTGCAGCTGGCACAGACACCACTGCTGCTACAGTCAGATGGGGGTTACTATTTATGGCCAAATATCCAGACATCCAAAGTAAGAACCAGGGGCCTCTTTGAGTTTGAGTTCATGCTTTATGCTTCCTGCTTGTCTCTGTGGAGATGTTATTCCTTGGTCTAATACTGATATTAAGCTTATGGAGACAAAATGGTACTGCCAGACCATGCTACAGATCAGATCTGCAGAAATGCAACCCCACTCACAGAACATCTTTTTATCCACAAGGTTCGAGCAATAAAATGTGTAGTAGAATATAGAGTTGTTTAATGCTATAATGTGGGATATTCTAGACGAAGGAATAACATCCATAGAGACATGGAGGTAGGAGACACTCCACCAGAAATTACATAGTGTACCTTTACACCATACAGTTGTGATGTGTCTACAGATCAGGTCCAACAGGAGCTCGACAGAGAAGTAGGAAGTCGCCAAATCTGCGTTGAAGATCAGAAAAACCTGCCCTACACTGCCGCAGTCATACATGAGACGCAGAGATTCGCCAACATTTTACCAATGTCCCTTTCTCATAAAACCAGTAAAGATGTTACCTTTCAGGGCTACTTTATCAAAAAGGTGTTCCATTTGTGATTGTGATGACCAAAACCACCAGAAAATGTCATACTTTACAAAATGATTGTCCCTAGGATACAGTTGTAATTCCTCTCCTCGCTTCTGTGCTGTATGACGAGAATGAATGGGAAAGTCCATACATTTTCAACCCATCTCATTTCCTGGACAAAGATGGTAAATTCACCAAGAGAGATGCTTTTCTGCCCTTTTCTGCAGGTTAATAACAAAGACATTATTTTTGGTGACAAATTTCAACCATAATAAATACAATGAACTGGAACTGTTGCAGGTCGTAGAGCGTGTTTGGGAGAGGGATTGGCTAAAATGGAGTTGTTCCTGATCTTCACTACCCTTCTCCAGCGCTTTCGCTTCAGCCCTGCACCTGGAGTTAGAGAGGAGGATTTACTGTTGACCCCATCTGTGGGTTTCACTCTCACCACATCACCCCATGAGCTGTGTGCAACTATTCGCTGATAACAACACAACACTACGAACAAGATCAGTGTACTACAGTGTGGCTTGGCTATAACTTATATTTTTGATTTAGGAATTAATGAAGTTTGATCTTTCACTTGTCAGTTCTACACATTTTAATCAAACACAGGTCTTAGAGAGCTCTGAAGAACCCATTTTACATACTACTTAATAAATAGCAAAACATAAATTGATTTATTGACTAGCTTACATTTTGAAATATGTTATCATACTATAATAGCAATGTAACTTTTATTGCCATATTGTGTGATATATAAAAGAAGTACAAAAGCCATATTTCTTTTTAAATACTAATAAAATTACATTGAGTACTTGCTTAACAACAAGGTCTATACTAAAAATGAAAGTATTTTTAACGGTTGCTACAGTTTATACGTCACTCAAACCTTTAATTTTCATCTTGGCCTGGAATTTGCTAAGGGCCTTCCTCTTTTATACTATTTACTTGATCTTCAACAGAATTGTTCATGGGCAAAACCACTTCAGTAGAAATATTACAGTCCTGAAAGGTTCTTACTGCACAGCTGTTTGAAAAATTTGCCAGTTTATTCTCTGAAAATGTGTGATTATTTGATGGGTTGTAAGCAGACACATAGTTTTGTGTGAATCCTGACATGTGGGCTTGAGCTTGAGTGTTTTGCTGTTGGTACAATGGTGAAGGGATAAGCGGAAGGCTCTCAGCACTGCTACATGCTGCAAAACCATTCATGCTGGTAGGACTAAGTTCAGGAAGTTTAAAGGGTTCAACTGTTTCTAGAGCATCTATAGAGTTGAAGCTTGGTTGTGACTGGCTACACTGTGTATAAGTGCCTTGGCTACATGTAAAAGGGTCTTGGTTATAGGAGGTAGATTTCAATGCAGCAGGTGAGTGAGTTTTTTGTTGCTGTTGAGCTGTGCTACAACATCCCATTTTGGAGGACACAGTCCGAAGAGTACTGAGGATTTGTTTCTGAATGTTTGTCTGCTGCACCTGCTCCCGCTCCAGGCGACACTGCTGCTCGACCAACATCTTTACCGCCATTCCCAGACTGTGCACTTCGGAGCTTAAGGTCTGGATTTGGTCCTGCAGAATTGCTTGCACTCTTGACTCCTGAACAGGATGTTGTGGACTAGAATTCCCCTCATTTTGGTTAGTTGATTGACTGCTAAGTGGGGTTGGCAGTCGCAAATTTGCAGATAATGACTTGGCCACTGACTGACTACTTGGAAGACGAATGCCAACACGAGGAGGAGGCTGAGGTGAGCGAACTGACACACTAGGTCTTTGAACAGAGTAATGCACAGCTGAGGTTCCTCCTAACCCTTCAGACTGATTTTCCATAGCAGCCTGTAAATACACAGATGTAAAGATGTAAAATGTACACATTCGTATTTAATATATATAGTTAGTTCAAAGAGTAGCGTTGTAGGAATTGTAATGTCTCTCACCCTTTCATTTGAATTATAGGTGTGAGATGGTTGTTGAACAGGATTTCTTAAACCAGGTCCCTGCAAACTAGTTGGGTCTCTTCTTATCAGTGATGCCATCTGCTGGAAAGACTGAAAAGATACATAATGATTTATGATTAATAATATATTCAACATTTGTATTTGAAATAAAACAAATGAATATACCTTTATTCTGTGTGACAGAGCTTTGTCCAAAATCCTCTTACGTGCAGCCAACATTGAGTTGGTAGTAGGAGAAGGACTGACCCTTCTTCTTGCTAGCGCTGCAGTAGTTGCTCCAGTGGAATATGCTACACTTGTTGCAGCTTTTGTTACAGGGCTCTGAACAATACTTTGGCTCGTCTGCGAAAGGGAAGTGACACTGACAATCTGAATGTCATTTTCTTCTTTAAGTCCTTGCCCTTGGCTACTGATGCTGCTACTTCTACTACTACTGCATTCCCCTGAGGATCCTGGGGGGGTTGTGCTACTTGGAGATTTTGTCATGAAATCAGAACGCTGTGACTGTTGAGAGGAAATCCGTATGAGGTTTTGAAGATGAATGCCACTCCATTTATCTGGAGCTCCTTTGCCCCTAGCTTGCAGCTGAGAGGTGAATGAGCCTCCGATATCCGAAGGGCGAGCACGTCCCGGAGGTCTTCCCTGAAACTCTCTCAAGAACAGATAAATAGCCTGTGCCGAGACCTTGATGTTCTCTAGCTCCAATTCTGCTTTAATTTTACGGAAACTCAGACCAGCCTTTCGGAGTTCCACAACTTTTTGTTTGGCTGCATCATCAAGCCGACCCATGGTTTCCTATAGAGCAATGAGAGTTAAATTAATATTTAAAACAAGGACCGGCGACAATTTGGCGATGTCTTGCATATTCTAGGTCTATTCTAATGTGATTTTAATGTACTCAATAATCAGTATTAACTGTGCAAGTGTGTCATGTTATGATTTTATGTGGCTTGCGTTACAAAATGAATTGGCTAACGATAATGGCTAAGAGTTGTTGATTTTAGAGAGGCTCTCACCGCAAAAAAGCTTTTCGCAGTCTTGGGCGTGTTTCTTATTTCGTAAAAATAGCTTGAATATAGTGAGACAACCCCAATTTGCCCAGGCAGTAAAGTCAAGAAAACAAATCTGTTGGGGTTGTATGTGGCGCTCTTGTGCCTACGCAACTTCCTGTGTGTCGTCATCACTGAGCGACGTTTTGACCACAAGTGTTTGCTTAAAAATCGATCGAAAGAAAGAACAATATGTAAGTGTAAAAATATACAGTGAGCGATCAAAGTCATTTTGTGTCCAAACTATAAGGTTTTCTTTCACATTTTATCGCTGAATCATTGCGCCGAACACGTAGCACGCTTACGTTAATCCCAAGAGAAGTTTCTCTGAGGAGCGCTGAATGAATTCAGTCGTTCTCAGATTGGTTGTATTGTTAGTTTTTTTGGGGTTTTTTTTGTTTTTGTTTTTTTTGCTTGTAATACTGCAGTGATTCTGTATTTTATTCTTCTCATTTGTTCCATATTTACACGTGTGTTTGACCATGTGCCCACCAATTTATTTAAATATGATTTATTTATCTTAGGGCCCCATCACCGACAAAGCGCAAAGAGGAAGAAAAAACAAAGGAGAGGGGTAAGGAAAAGAATATCAAGGATGAAGACAAAGAACGAGGACGAGACAAAGTGAGGAAGCGTCGCAGTGCTTCTACTGGAAGTAGCAGCAGCAGGTTTGCTTTTGGGCTCAGTTTTTAAATCTTTTGTTTTGGTGAACACTGACAGTTAATATTGCTAATCTTTTCGGTACTAGGTCCAGCTCATCTTCAAGCAGCAGCTCTGGTTCCAGCTCGGGCTCCTCCAGTGGGTCCAGTTCTTCTGGCTCCAGTCGCTCGGGTTCGTCAAGCTCTCGCTCCTCTTCTTCTTCGAGTTCATCTGGATCGCCTAGTCCAAGTCGAAGACGCCATGATAACCGACGCAGGTCGCGTTCAACGTTAGTATTTTCCCCAGTTCTGCTCTTTTCTCTTTACAAATTCTGCTGGTTTTGTGTTGATATCATTTATTTCAATAGGTCAAAAACGCAGAAAAAAACTGATGAGAAGGAAAGACGAAAAAGAAGCCCAACACCAAAACCAACCAAGGTTCATATAGGTCGACTGACAAGAAATGTCACAAAGGTCAGTAATAGAAAAATTCATGTGAAACAATTAAACTCAATTCTAGATGGGCAGTCTAAAAATGACAAATGTTATTTTAACCTAGGAACATATACTGGAGATCTTTTCAACTTACGGAAAAATAAAAATGGTGGATTTGCTGATGGACAGAAGTCATCCTCACCTTAGCAGGTGCTCTGCCTATGTTGAGTTTGAAACTTCAGAAGAGGCCCAGAAAGCACTCAAACACATGGACGGAGGTAATTGTATTTATTTTTATTCATGCTTAATTGTTCCAGGCAAAACATTAAAGGGCCCATATTATGCTGTTTTCTGATCTAAATCTTTTTTTTATTATGTTGTTTCCTCATCGAAAGCATACTTGGAGTTTTGTTTTATTCACACATTTTTAACACCAAAAGCATATTTAGGCGGAATATCAATTGAAAACTACCACTACATGACATCACAAGGTGGAACAGAGCATTTTGAGCTTTGGAGATGTAGGCAGACTTAATAATAAAGGGTTACTTAAACTTCTGAAGGAAAGTTTTTGATGAGGTAACAACATGGATTCTTGTTAAAAGCTAACAAGAATATTGGACCTTTTAAGAATAAATTGTTGTGCACATTTATATAGCATATGTTGGCCAATAAAAGGCTGTGATCCATATAGGCCAAATTGATGGACAAGAAATAACTGCTGCAGCAGTACTGCCTCAGCGCTTCCGACCTCCACCTCGGAGACTTTCACCACAGCGAAGAATGCCTCCACCTCCCCCCATGTGGCGCCGCAGCCCACCGCGCATGAGGAGGCGGTATGTTTTCGGTTTACTGACCATGATGTCCAAGCATCTTTTTCTTAACTTCTTCTCTCAATGTGTTTCTTAAAAGATCCCGCTCTCCGAGGAGGCGCTCGCCAATTCGACGCCGCTCACGCTCTAGGTCAGCAGGACGCAGGCGCCATCGCTCTCGTTCCAGCTCAAATTCATCCAGATAAACATTCATCTTAGAAGCTCAGCTGAAGACAGGGAATGCTTTTTTCTTTCTTTTCTTTTAAAATTTATGATTCTTTTACATTTTAACTCTTCAAGGACTACTTTATTATGTAATTTGGCATTGTTAGTTTTAAGACAGTTGATCTATTACCATAACACAATATGGGGAAATACTAGATGCTACTGTTTGAGAATATTTTTTTGATACAAATTTTACCACCCTACACATTATTACATGCTTGTTTTATCAGTGTATGATTTCTTTAATATGTTTCGAAATAAAATAAAATAAAAGTTTGGGTGCATTTACTGTTGACAATTTTAGAAGTATTCCTTTTCCCAGATGTTTTGGTTTTGCATCTAATAGCATATAGTCATAATACTAGACAAAATACTGCATATAGCCACCATGTGAGTACTGAATACAGTCTGTGATCACATATACACTGCTCACAAAAATTAAAGGAACACTTTGAGAACACATCAGGTCTCAAAGCGAAAATGTGTGTGTGTGTATGTATATATATATATATATATATATATATATATATATATATATATATATATATATATATATATATATATATATATATATATATATATATATATATATATATATATATTATACACATACACACACACACACACCAGAGTCTTGGGAGCTTGAGAGTTCTGCGCAGTATCTTTGCTGTTCCTAATACTGCGCTTTTCTGGACTGAGATGTCTGATGTTTTTCCTGGTATCTGCTTTAGCCACTCTTACAGTTTGGGGGTTACAGCCCCGAGTGCTCCGATTACCACGGGGACCGCTGATGCCTTCACCTTCCAGGCCTTCTCCAGCTCTTCCTTGAGCCCCTGGTATTTCTCTATTTTCTCATGTTCCTTTTTCCGGATATTACCATCGCTTGGTATTGCAATGTCCGCCACCACGGCTTTGTTCTGTTGCTTATCCACCACCACTATGTCTGGTTGGTTCGCCATCACCATTCTGTCAGTCTGTATCCGGAAGTCCCACAGGACCTTGGCTCGCTCATTCTCCACAACCTTCGGGGGAGTTCCCCACCTTGACCTTGGGGTCTCCAGCCCGTACTCTGCACAGATGTTTCTGTACACTATGCCCGCCACTTGGTTGTGTCATTCCATGTATGCTTTACCTGCCAGCATCTTACACCCTGCAGTTATGTGCTGGACTGTCTCAGGTGCCTCTTTGCACAACCTACACCTTGGGTCTTGTCTGGTGTGGTAGATCTGGGCCTCTATTGCTCAGGTGCTCAAGGCCTGCTCCTGTGCTGCCAGGATGAGGGCCTCTGTGCTGTCCTTCAGACCAGCCTTATCCAGCCATTGGTAGGATTTCTTGATATCAGCAACTTCAGTTATGTTTCAGTGGTATGCCCCATGTAGGGGCTTGTCCTCCCATGATGGTCCCTCCAGCACCTCTTCCTCTGAGCTCCACTGTCTGAGGCATTCCCTAAGTACATCATCTGTTTGGGCCTTGTCCTTGATGTACTTATGGATTTTGACTGTTTCATCCTGGACAGTGGTTCCCACACTCACTAGTCCTCGGCCTCCTTCCTTCCGACTCGCATACAGTCTCAGGGTGCTGGATTTGGGATGGAACCCTCCATGCATGGTCAGGAGCTTCCGTGTCTTAACGTCTGTGGTCTGTATCTCCTCCTTTGGCCAGCTTATGATTCCTGCAGGGTATCTGATCACTGGCAGGGCGTAGCTGTTTATTGCCTGTGCCTTATTCTTGCCATTGAGCTGGCTTCTTAGAACTTGCCTTACTCGTTGCAGGTGTATATATATATATATATATATATATATATATATATATATATATATATATATATATATATATATATATATATATATATATATATATATACACCTGCAACGAGTAAGGCAAGTTCTAAGAAGCCAGCTCATATATATATATATATATACATACATATATATGTGTGTGTGTGTGTGTGTGTGTGTGTGAATGGTTCCTTGATGTCGTTTGAGTGTCTTGAATGTGGAAAAGCACTATATAAAACCATTACCATTTTACCAGATATCCAGCTTATTTATTTATTTATTTATTTATTTATTTATTTATTTATACTTTTTTCACACTGAGATCTGATGAGTTCTCAAAGTGTTCCTTTAATTTTTTTGAGCAGCGTAGTAGCAAGGAGCAGACCAACCACTGGGGGTCTCACTTCAGATCTGAATGCAGCGCCATAAGTTTACTTCGCTGTCAAATGGCTCCAGCGGCATCTACGCTAGAGGAACGGGGACATTTTTTAAAATTCGGCACACTATTCATGAGGGACAAGTGTGACAAGTGATAAATAAGCGATTTTGAACCACCTTGGCAGAACTATGGCTGTAGACCAAGAGCAAAATAGGCAGCGCATTAAACAGCTCTTGAGGAAACCTGGTAACAACTACTGCGCGGACTGTGGAGCGGCAGGTAACGATCTGTTCTCGTTTATTGTTTGAAAGTACAATATCTAATTAAATACGTTTTCTATCTTAGGCTGTTTGCTCCCTTTCTTTCGTAAAATCGCAGCGCAACCCCCAAAAAGCACAATATTCTGGTTTAGCTATCCTGTATTAGATGAATCATTATTTTTAATTACATATATTTAGGCTTAGATTACTGAGTTCATCATCGATGTCAAATCATTCAAACTAGGGGATGTCCAATACAAGAACTTGCGCTATTGAACAGGGCAGATATGTAAAGTTTGAACATTTGTAAATTTATAGCTTAGGCTACAAACTCTTTTGATTAATGCCCTTTTATCTTATAGGCTACTGCCTAATTGGTGGTTTACATTACAGAAATGTGGGCGAGACTCCTTGTCTCCTCTGCACAGATGCACATCCTTTATGCGTGCTTAGATATGATTATAAAGCAGGAAGCCACATCATTTTTTTTTTTTTTTTTTTTAATCCAGTTAAAGGTTTAAATATTTTCTTGCAATACCCCTTTATGAAAACAAGCTGTAACCATTTTGAAGCTAGATCAGAAGTCCTCATTTCCTGTTGCACAATATGTAATAATATTTCATGCTGATGTCATAATATTTCATGCTGGTCAAATAAATGAACTGAACTGAACTTACTCCATATAGTAGGGAGTCCATGTGCAGAAATGAATAATAATATTTTTTTCATAATTGTGCTACAGATCCAGAGTGGGCTTCGTACACACTGGGTGTATTTGTGTGTCAAAGTTGTTCTGGTCTCCACAGAAATATTGCCCAGATCAGTAAGGTCAAGTCTGTGCTGCTTGACCCCTGGCGTCTTTCTGAAGTAGAGGTAGGAGCTACAGATGGGAATAGATTCAAATACATCAAGGAGAAATTCTTCTTATTTTTATTATGTTTTATTTTTACACAAAAGTTGTAATGGTAATGCATTCCTCTTTTATTGTTACAGTTTATGGACTCAGTGGGAAATGATGCTGCCAGGGCTAAATATGAAAAGCAAGTTCCATCGTTTTATTACCGACCATCACACAAAGACTGCATGTAAGCTTTCTGTGCCATTCTGAAAAATGTAACTCTACTAGAGTTTCCACACCACAAAGTAATTATTGAAAATACCCCTTAGCTACTGTACAAATGAAAAGATCTAAACTTAGGAAGATATAAGGGGAAATAGTATAGTGCTTTTTTCCACAAACATTTTGAATAAAATTCAACTCTGTTTTATTTTGTTTTTAATACTGTTGCTTTTGACCAGCTTGAATGATACAATCAAGGATGTATAGTGAATGCAGTGAGACTATAAACTAGATATAATAAATATAGATTAATGTAATAAATACATTGTAACACCACTAGTGTGGATCTTTGGGTCAAGCCAAATTATTATTCACTCTAATTCTCCAGGCTTCTCCGAGAACAATGGATTCGAGCAAAGTATGAGAGGAAGGAGTTTATTCATGTGGAGAAGCAAGAGCCGTACACTGCAGGTATGAAGCATTGTGTTAAAGACATAAACAAAACAGTTATGAGTATGAAATTAGTTTATTGTCACACAACCTGAAGCACTTAATGGTAAACTAAACTATATCATACTATCCAAAACTAGTATTATTCATTAAGTACTAGTGAAATTCATACATGTCACTCTGTCTATTGCTATGTGACAATCTAATTAATATTACATTTTGTCTTGACAATTAAATATACAATTACATAATTGCAAAAGGCAAAAGCCATTGGCATAATGTAGCAAGCTCATAACAATGCACATTTTCTGTACTGAAAATAGAGATACACTCTCTGAAACTCAGTGTGTTGCTATTGTAGACTTTCTACTGAAATGACTCACATCCTTAAGTTGAAAAAAGTTCAGATTAACTTGCGTTAACCCCATTTCCCATGTTGTAAAATGTACCAGTATATTTGCTGTTAAGTCACCACTACACAAACCATGACAAACTGCAACATGGATTATTACAACTGTAGTGTATTGTTGCATTTGTTTGGAATTCACATAACATCTACATATCGTCCTCATTGGGCCTTTGTCCTTGTCAACAGAGTCTTGTGTTTGGTTCTTTGTGTCTGTCGCAGCCAAAGAATTAAGTCTGTTGTTTAAATCTATTCAATGCACATCTCACATTTTAAACTAGAGTGTAATTACAGAGTCAGTATTTTTGCAGGATCTCACTGTATTGTCACATGTATCTGCAGAACAAACTTTATTTTAGTCTTGGGAGACCACTTCCTGTTCTTAGAATAATGTGCGTTGTTGCGGATGCTTTAGCCCTCCCACTTTTTTGTCCTCATCGGTCGACGAAAGCATTTTACCACAAAACTGATGAAATCATTGTTTTACAACCAAACATTGCTTAAACATTTATACAAACAAAAGTTTGTGTTGTATTTTTGGAGAGATAAGCCATCTCTCAAAAAATACATAAAAAAATGTTGGGCATTACCCCAATATGGACAAAGTAGATATAAAGTTAGTAGTCAGAAACAAATCTCATTATATACATCAAATAGAGAGTTACTTTGGTCTGTCTCTTTTAGTGAGTGATATGGTTATAGCCCAAAGAGGAAGTAGTCAGTCACAGAGTTTAAGTAATTATGTGCACTAAAAAAAGCACTAGTTGTTATACCAATAGTGCACAAACTCACTAGTACAACTGTGACAGGAGAGTTTTTAGGGAGTAACAACTGCGTACATGTCCATTTGTTTTTTCTTTTGTTAGGTTACAGAGAAGGGTTTTTATGGAAACGTGGCAGAGACAACGGGCAATACCTCAGTCGAAAGTTCATTTTGTCTGAACGAGAGGGTGTTTTGAAGTACTTCAACAAAAATGATGTGGGTTATTTTCCATTTTCCATTTATTTGTTCTCAGATATTTTTGTTACTTGTTTGCTCTTTCCAGGCTAGAGAGCCCAAAGCCATTATGAAGTTTCAAAGTGTGAATGCCTGTTTTCAACCTGAAAAAATTGGCACCGCCCATGGCTTACAGATCACTTATTTAAAGGATAACAGCACAAGGAATATATTTGTATATCATGAAGATGGCAAGGTATCTGTAGCAGTCTCTGTAATAGTTATATTTAAGTTACATGTAATAATCACATTATAGCACTAACCGTAACTCTTAACATCCACCGGTCAGGAAATGGTTGACTGGTTCAATGCCATTCGTGCTGCAAGGTTTCATTACCTTCAGGTGGCTTTTCCCATAGCCCCTGTTTCTGAGGTGAGGACATGCACACACACATTGGGTTAAAAATAAAAATAAAAGTGAACAAATAAAAAGCTATTTTTACATATCTAGCATTAAACCACACACACAGAGCATTATTTAACATTATGTCTGGTCTAATGGGATTTAGTAATGAAATGAGTTAGTAATGAAAGATTTAGAATGAAAACAGGTCTACTGACTGTTCTAAACTGTCAAACTGAGCCTTGTCCCTTTGTGACATATTACTGTAGCAAGCAGCAGATATTCATATACTGTTTTTTTGTTTTTTGTGTGGCAACATAAGCAGGGGTCTGAAATAATGCTTAAATAGTTATAGTTATTAAATAATTCTCCAGCTAAGGTAGGTCTGACCAAGCCTAGATCAAGACCATGCACAGGTCAAATTTCAGTACTTAGACAATAAAGTGTGCTGTTCACATTAGTAACTAACTCTGGCTGCATTATTATGGTATGATAATAGTCTTTGCTCTTTGCCCAGCTCTTGCCAAAACTAACCAGAAACTTTATAAAGGAGGGGTACATGGAGAAAACAGGCCCAAAGGTAATGCATATTTCACAGTCCAGTCCTTAATTTTTAGTTAGTTATACATAGTGATTATGTGACATAGTGTTTTATCTTTACAGCACACAGAAGGTTTCAAGAAAAGATGGTTTACAATGGATGACCGGAGGCTCATGTACTTCAAAGATCCTCTGGTGAGAAAAAGTTGTAAGTGCATACCTCCACCAGTAGATGTCACCCTAACCTTGAGTTACCACATGTAGGATGCCTATGCAAGAGGTGAGGTGTTCATAGGCAGCAAAGACAACAACTACAGCCTGGTTCCTGACTTTCTATCAAGCATCCAAGGAAATCACTGGCAATTTGGTATCACCATAGTAACCCCAGACAGGATGTTCCTTCTGGCATGTGAGAGTGAAAAAGAGCACAGAGACTGGATAAATGCAATTCAGACTGTTATGGACCAACCAATGCTGCCTCACGAGTATGCAGGTACAGCACTTAAGGTACAATTATATTAAATTAGTGTTAGATAATAAACATAATGTTTGTTGTTTATTTTTGTGTTTTGTTGCAGTGGAGGCCTACTTTAAACACAAGCCATGACCATCCATTTGACAGGCTTCACATGCAGAGCAAAGTCAATGCCACTGAAGCATATTTTAAAGAAAAGTTGCTGTTTTAAATACAAACAGTACCAAAGAAATAATTAATATACAAATTATTATTATATCATTATTTATTATCAGATCAGGTTCAGTCATTACTCTATGTAAAACGGTAATACTGTATGTCCAAATCCCTGCTGCTTTGTCATTTACTGGATTTGGGTTTTCATTTTATTTAATAGTGTACTATAAAACATTTCAGGTGGAGGGTCCGCCATCTGCTAGTCTCCAAGGAGATGTTTAAACTTTATTCGGAATAGTGCACAGTAATGCATTAAACATTTATTCAATGACAGGTGTTTTTACTGCTCTAAAACATTCACTAGAAGGTTGTTCTCTCCATAGATCTGACCTGTAACTTGGCCTGGTGAAATCTCCTGCTTGTTTCCATGGAGTAAGTTAAGTTTAATGCGATACTGTGAAATATTCCATCATAAAAAACATAGTGCACATAAAGGCGCAGTTTCAAGTATTTAACTCTTTTCTTTCTTTTTTTTTTTTCAAACTAGTGGACTCGAACAGTATTATTATAGATCCTATAATATCCTTGAATGTACCAAAGATATTATCAAACAAAAGTGTATACAAAATAAAAGACATTTTTTTATTATAATCTAGTTACAATAAATTAAAATAAATAATAATTACAATAGCAGTCTTGTCAGGATTATATTGCAAGTATATACTGCTTATTGAACAGTGAACATTCAAACTATATCTTCGCTACATTTGTCCATATTCCAGGATAATCAGTAATTCCACATCATTATGCGTTTAGTTGTTTCAGCTGATATGAAATTTGACATTATTTTAATAAAATTGTTTAAGCTATTGTAATAGCTTAACCATTACAGTGAATACTATAATGTTACTTGTCCAACTGCACACACATATTTAATGTAAAATGTTTTTCATATTTGTAACATGCAGATGTTACAAACATATACTTCTTGTATACTTCTATCACATTTTAACCTAACAAACATTCATTACTATCTAATTAAAATGAAAATGTATATAAACATATGTCTTGTTTTTTGCATCCAGTCTGAGATCGGTATCTATACAGGAAACAGTGATATATTTGCATCATTACACTATACATCAAGTAATACATATTGCCAATATGAAAAGTGGTGGTATGCTGGTGGTAATAGTAGAAGTACAAATGGCACAGAATGAAGCACACTGAGATCATGTTGCAAAAGAGACGTGTAATAATTTCACCCTTTTTGCCATGTCTTATTCTTGCTTGTAGCCTGATATGTGAAATACAGAAAATACTGGTGAATCTAAAACAGAATCATGTTTTCAGTGTATTTATAGAGATAATAGTTTTTGTCTTTGTTTTGCAAATGCAGAAAGACAGTGAGGTCAGCAGACTGGGGTCTAGCAGCAGCTTGTCCCCCTCATCTCTTTGTCGACGTATTCTTGGAGCTTGAAAGTTTCGCTGGGATCCTTCATAGACCTGTGTTTTAGCTCTCTATCAGAACAAAAGCAAACACTGAATATTAGCATGGTGTAACATCCAGGTTGTTAACTGGAGTTAACTTTTGTTTTATTTGGACAAGCACTGTTAATATGAAAAGAAAGGCCAGAATAACTGAGTGAACACATTATCAAATTCTGGATGCAAGTTACATCGAAGTACAGCAATAGTGTAAATTTGAACTCGCCAAACAAATTCTCACATTTGGACAAAAAAGCTGTGATTAAAATGATATTTGTGTTGAATTATTGAGAGGACCAAGGCTATTATGAAACTGTAACCAGACACTCAATATTATTATTTTTTCTGTATAAAATGTTTCTGAAAGCTGCCAGAAATGTCCATGTGAACAACTCACTTTGCCACAGCAGTGAAGGCCAGCTCCACATTTAGACCAGACCTGGCGCTGGTCTCCATGAAGGGGACTCCAAACTCCTGCACAACAGAAAACATTCAACATTTCACATTCTGTGCAAACACAATGTAAGCGTGGCCTTTGTAAACGTACATGCTCTCCACCTCCTAATTATTTGTGACATTGTGTTGGCATTGTGTCATTTACCTTAGCAAGTCTCTCACCATCTTCGCTCTTCACCACTCTCTCATGTGTGGAATCGGCCTGGTAAAGAGAAACACAAATCTTGTTTTTTTTTTTAATCCCTCTACCAACAAAGACAGACAACCCACAATGCCTTGCCTTGTTTCCTAGCAGCATGAGCACGACATCTTGTTGTGCATACTCATGGATCTCGCTCAGCCATGCCTAGTAACAAGGACAGAGAAACAGCTGTTAGAAACAATACAGGGGACAACAAAACAGGCCACATGTACAAGAGTCCAATACTAATGTCCCATTAAAGGGTCAGTGAGGAGACCATGTCTGGGGTTTGACAAGGACAAGTCCAGCATTAATCTAATAACACAAGAGCAGACATGGCATTTAGAAACCAAATCTCTCTAATGGATGAAAAAGAGAGAAGAAACATAGAAGGGCCTTCAGTAGTCTATTCAAATGTATTCTGTTGTTATTCAGATAATAGATGAACATTCAGCTTACAGTAAAGTTGATTCATTTGATTATCTTTTGTATAATTGGATGAACTTTGAACATTTTAATAGTACTCTTCTTGTGATTAGCATATGAATTTGCAAACTGATTCCCTATTGAAAATACATGTAATAAAATTAATTTAAAAGCATTCAAATAGTTATACAGTGACCAGGTCTCTTCTATATTTCTGACAGTCAAATGAACTGTCTGCATATTTTCCAGTTGCTCTTGAGTAATTAATTCTAGTAATGACAGGGCGTTTATCACAGGGCAGGGGTCGTTTGTAGTCAAGGGCTGTGTTAAATAATGTAATGTGGCACTGTGGGACTTGAATTCTTAAAAAGGAAGATAATCTTGGTATGAATATAATTTTAAACAGGCTAAGTAATAAGCTGTGTGGTATCTTTATCTTTTATTTTATAATACTTGAACATGTAAACTGTGCTAAACATTTGGAAAATATTTGGGTAAAACACTGTTATAAACTCATTGTTTTACATTTGTTCTTGGCAAAACAAAATCTACTTAAACAAGTGGGTTCAAAACTGCAGCTTATTCTCTGCTGCTAACCCCGCCTCTTCATTGTGGCATTTTATTATAGTAAGCAGCAGATTGTCATTTTCAGTGTTTTTATTTTAGAAAAACATTAGTGTTTGACCCAGAGTGATTTTTTTGCAAGTATGTTCAGAGCCAGACATTTCCCTGACACTCGAGCCTCATAATACAAATCATAAAAGCTCAGAAGTTGATTTTACATTACATGCCTCTTTACAGCTGACGCAAACTTTACCATAGGCAGGATTTAGGATTTAGGTCTAAGTCAGCTAACTCCTTCTACCTCCTTCATTTCACATTAAGCCTTAACAGCCCGGTTCTGTGCGCTTTGGTGTATCGCCCTCCAAAGTCCAATAAAGATTTTATTCAGGACTTCACAGATCTCTTGACTGGTCTATTACTGTGCTATGACCAGTTTTTGATTGTTTGGGATTTTAATATTCATGTCTGTTGTGAATCCAGACCTCTGGCGAAAGACTTTTTAAATTTGATTGATTCGTTTAACTTAACCCAGTTGGTGTCGGGCTCAACTCACGAAAAAGGACACACGCTGGACTTGGTATTGTCTTTTGGCCTTAATGTAAATCTAATGGAGATTTGCGAAATGCATTTTTCATTTTCTCTATAACGCTGCCCCAAAGTGTGGTTAGTCCGTGCGCCAGAGCGCGCCGAGTGCGCACAATAAACTCTATGACTGCAAGGCAAAAGGAGAAATTCAATTTGTCAACTGGACAAAAGTTTATTTGGTCGAATCCGTTTCGCAGCTCATCCAAGCTGCTTCTTCAGTTCTGGTCAGACGCTGGTGGACACTGCCTTATATCTGCCTGAAGGGAGGAGCTAAATACAATGAAAATTACTCTGAGACTACCACACCTATTTGTTTACAGTTTCTGTTAGTTAGCTAGGCCTATTGAATGTGCAGTGAGTGTGGGGTGTTGTTAACATAACCATTCAGGGCCATAATGGGTGTTTTCACACCTCTGGACCTGACCTGGCTGCCCTATTGTTTTTTTTGTTTGTTTTGACTCTGACCAGAACTGAAGAAGCAGCTTGGATGAGCTGCAAAACATCTTCGACCAAATAAACTTTTGTGCATGCATGTAGATGCAGACTACAGGTCTCCCTGCAAATATCTAGATACAGTTTGGTCGAATATCAGAGGGTAGTTAAAGCTGCTAAATGTAGTTTTATATCAAACATTTCTGTCAACAAATTGCCACAAACCTCAAATGCTTTTTAGTACTTTGAAGTCTCTGGTAAATCCATGTATGACAAATGTTGTGCCCTCATCTACACTCTGTGAAAACTTCTTTTCTGTAAAATCAGGGCAGTATTCCTCCTCTGTGTCTCACTTATGGTGTGCCCCAGAGTTCTACATTAGCAGCAGCCCTCTTTGCTCTGTACATGCTCCCCCTGGGTGATGTTTTTAGGAAGCTCAATGGCACATTTCACTGTTTTGCAGATGACATTCAAATATATCTGCAGTGACTGCAAATGACAACCACAGCACAATCAAAGCTCTGCAGGACTGTCTCATGGATGTACAGACTTGGCTGAGCACAGACTTCCTGAATTTAAATCAAAATAAAACTGAGATTGTGGTGTTTGGGCAAACTAACCCACTGCTTGGACATGACAGTGTGATTGGTCCTTTGTCCTCCTATTGTCTTCCTGCAGTGTGGAATCTTCGGGTGATTGTGGACTCTATGTTCAAACTGGACAAGCACATTAGCTCTGTCATAAAGTCCAGCTTCTTTCAGTTGAGGCTCCTTGCTAAAATAAAACCCTACCTCCCACAGGCATATTTCGAAAAAGCTATCCATGCATTTGTTACATCACCCTTGGACTATTGCAGTTTTTTGTATGTAGGGTTGGACCAGGGTTCCCTGCAGCACTTAAAACATGTTCAGAACGCTGCTGCTCATCTGCTGACAAATACCAAGAGATGAGACACTTCACACCTGTGCTGTGCAACCTGCACTGGCTCCCTGTCTTATATCGGGTGCAATTTAAAATGTTATTGTGTTCAGATGTTTACACTCTATGGGTCCAGTCTATTTGAGGGAATAACTGCAGCCCTATACTCCGCCCAGAGCCCTGAGATCAGCTGATCAGCTCCAGTTGGTCGTGCCCAAAACTAGGCTCAAGACGAGAGGTGACAGAGCCTTTTCTGTGCCAGACTGTGGAACAGCCTTCCTCTTCCTGTCAGATCCTCTCAGTCTGTAATGCAGTTTAAGACTAGACTGAAAACTCACCTCTTCTCCCTGGCATTTAATTCTAGCTAGTCAGGTTGTCTTTATTGTAGTTTTCACATGTATTGTGTTATCTGTATCTGTATATGTATCTGTTTCTTCTGTTTTTGTTGACTTTTATGTGAAGCACTTTGGTCAGCTGAAATTGTTTTAAATGTGCTATATAAATAAACTTGAATTGAACTGAACTGAATTGAAAATGTTTTCTTTGACCTGAAAAACTTTCACAAAGTGCACATCTTCCTCTACAGCTGCCCCCTGCTGGTGACACTCCCAGCTGGAGAGGAGCTGATGTGACAAGAGGAGAGGCCTGACAACAAGTGAGGGGGAGACGAAGACTAAAGCATCAGAGATCAGTTCAACTAGAGCATACATCACAGTCAGAATTTATGTGATTTCACTTTGAGGTTATGAGGTGATTAGGGTTTAGTTGTTAACACGAAGAGTAAGAAATATTCTGTCACATTTTCTGTTGCTAGTTCTTTGAAAAAAGTGTGTAACTCTTGCTGGAAATGGGATAAAAAATAACCAAGATTTTGACTCAGTTTAAAGTAAAAAATAGCTAATGACTAAAATGTTATATTTACTTTTTATTACTTGCCTTCGTGGAATCTGTGAGGCATTTTGGTGAGTTTCCTTATTGCATATTTTGTTTTATTGTTTTCATGTCTATTCCTGTTTAAGGGCCCGTATTATTCTATTTTCTGATCTATGTTATAATGTTGTTTCCTTATCAAAAACATACCTGGAGTTGTGTTTTGTTTCACACATGTTTAACACACAAATCCTGCATATTTCTCCTCTCAAACAGAAAACACTCTGTTCCGCCTTGTGATGTCATGTGGTAATACAGGAAGTGCTCCACTGTGTTTTCAAACTCCATACATCTTCAGTAGAATCATTTGGATGATTTCAGCCCTTGAATTGCTGATCTCTACTGAACAAAAGTAAAAGGTAGCTGTTAATTTTAAAATTACCACTATATGACATCACACGGTGGAACAGAGCATTGTGAGCAGGCATGTCTTAACTATAAAGATAAAGAAGTGGGTAAAGCACCGGTGACTCATTCTAACCTGTAAATGTATATATTACAATTATTCACTGATTTGAGCACCAGTCTATGGCCCTCAATTAGCCCTCAATGCAGCCCTGGATGAAAAACATTTTGAGTTTCTGATTATGAGCTTTGGAGATGTAGACAAATGTAGACTAATAATAAGGGGCTACTCAAACCAAACGTGTGAATGAAACAAAACACAACTCCAGGTATGTTTTTGATGAGGAAACAATATTCTAACATTGCTTAAAACTCACAAGAGTCAATTATTACCTTTAATTGTTCAATGACAGAACGAAAGACAGTCACACAACAGAATGGGCGACTGCAACTGAAGTACTATGACAATACATACTATTGCCACTCTTGAATATTTTAATACTTACCAATTGCATTTGTGTGACATATATTGACAACATTATTACCTTATTACAAACAATAACTTAACTACTTGACAGCTATGTGCCCCTGGAAGCGTGAGTATCTAGCTGCATGACTTAACATCCCCTCTGTTTCCCTTTTGTCTGAGCAGCCTTACTCTGAGACAATACTATTCTTGCCAAACTTTGATCAATCGGGGCATTCGCTGTGAAGAGGGAGCAGAGATGTCTACAACTTGTGGAGCTGACTGAGGCAAGTCTCAGTAACACTGGGGAAAGTAGGCCTAGAGAACCAACATACCTGACAGAAGTATTTATTATATGCCAACTATATGGAAGTTATATTTGCACTTCAGCACTTTTTAATTTGAGAACCTTGTGCATGCAGTACAAGTTGGCGACACCCATAGATTAGGATGCACATAAACTTGGCATCTTCCCCCAGCATGACATTTGGCTGGATGCTTTGTTAATTCAAACTCTAGGGCTGTTTAACACTTGTGTATAATGATGTGACATTCGTGAATAAGACAGCTCTTTTGAATGGTTCCTTAAAGATGCACTATGTCACTTTTTGGTTGAGGGTCTGTCACTTGTTTGTTTTTACGGATATGCTCTGCTTGGAATACTGCATAGTATGATATTAAACAGCTCTACCTTGTATTTACTCAATTACAGAAGGTTTTATAGCTCAAAAATATCTAGAAAAACAGGCAAAACAGGCTGTGAATGGGGTTGCCTCTCCATTTTATTGAACACCTAGTCAAATAATCTAAACTATTTAACAAAGCCTTGGTAATATGTACTACCGGAAAATGCCTGGTGGACCAGTCCACCTCCAATCACATTTGGGCTGGTGCGGTCCTCAATTTCCAACCCCCCACCCCCACCCCCGTCTAAAGTAATCCTGCAAACTAATCTCGTCTGTATTTTTATATATATTTAAAGAGAAACAAATATCAGCATATACTTTTTTTTTTCATTTTTGTGTTGTTATACTTATATATATACTTTTTGCCCAAGAATGTAATATAATAACGCTTTAGTTTTATGGACGTACAGAGGAAGGTCAAAATGTCAAGTGCGCGAGTAAAATGCAAATTCAGTGTGCTTCTTCATTATAGAGCAGATGTGTCACTCAACCACCGTTTAGTTCTAAAATATACATGTGTGGAGTGAAGGGGCTGAGGAGAGGAGGGGGGTGGGTGAGCGGGGCCGAGACTGCAGGTGTGTGCGTACATCTGCACCGCTCATTATCACGTCCTCCTCCCGAGTCATGGGTCAGTGTCTCACAGATCAGCACATGACCAATATGAACGCCCTGTCACTTATTCACTCCACATGCTTCTATCTTGGTCAAAGAGTTGATCCTGACTTGAATGTATTTACTTTACTTTGTGAATCAAAAGTAAAGGTAATCACTACCAGATTGAAAAAGAGGTTTAAATGTTTGCAAGAAGAAAACCTGCAATTACTTAGGCCAAATAGAGCAAACAAAATATTCTGTCTTCATGGGACCGTATCATGCAAAATGCTAAACATGCCTGTAAGATTAAAGCATTCTTGTGTTAGTTTTGCTATCTCAAATGTTTATTTTCCATTTAAAGGTGCATTGTGTAACTTTTCTGGTGGGGGGTCCGTCAAAGGCTTTTCTCCATGGAGATGTTATTGCTTTGTGTGGAATGTTTCACAGTATGGTATTAAACCTTTCTATCTTCATGGAGACTAAACCAGACCAAGTTACAGGTCAGATCTGTGGAGAGGCAACCCCGCTCACAGTCAGAATGCCTGTTTTTCTGGGTATTTTTGAGCAATAAAACCACCCTAACCCCTAACCAAAAAGTTACATAGTACATAGTAAGCACTGTAAACTGAATGTTGATTTATACAGCCCAATCTAATCAAAATAATATTGTACTTAAGATATGTTTTATTGAAATTATTCAGCCCTAATTTGTAGCTATTGAGACTTACGGACTAAATCAACAAAACTGAAAAACTCATGATCTTATTTGTCTTGTCTTTAAGTTCTCATAAAAATACATTAAATATAAAATCTTAAGAGGTTGACATTAGAGTCATAAGTTACACAAACTGAATAGATCAGATGAGGTTGGATTTTAAGATGCATATACTGTTGAGTGACTGCTGTATGAATGAAATATTATGTCCTGACAGTTTGTGTCATCACCATCTGCTGTGGCGGTGCCTGACATTTAGCTAACAGCTCAGAGCGAGCACCAGGGTCACCATTAGATTTGATGCCAGTGTGTGCCCAGAGGAGTACACTCACAGATGAATGAGCGCTCACATATGAGCCTTTGTCTCTTTTATAGCGTGCCAGTGTCCACTAACAGATGACAGCAACGCCTGCCTCAAACCACCACCTAACTTAGTATAACAACTGGATTCCTGTTCATAGCTTTTCCACATGAAACCATCCATCCATCCATCCATTTTCTTCCGCTTATCCAGGGCTGGGTCGCGGGGGCAACAGTCTAAGCAGGGACTCCCAGACTTCTTTCACCCTGGACACTTCCTCCAGCTCCTCCGGGGTGACCCCAAGGCATTCCCAGGCCAGCCAAGAGACATAGTCCCTCCAGTGTGTCCTGGGTCTTCCCCGGGGCCTCCTCCCAGTGGAACATGCCTGGAACACCTTCCGAAGGAGGCGTCCAGGAGGCATCCAGAACAGATGCCCAAACCACCTCAGCTGGCTCCTCTTGATGTGGAGGAGCAGCAGCTCTACTCCGAGCTCCTCCCGTGTGACTGAGCTCCTCACCCTCTCTCTAAGGGAGCACCCAGCCACCCTGCTGAGGAAACTCATTTCGACTGCTTGTATCCGCGATCTTGTCCTTTCGGTCATTACCTAAAGCTCATGACCATAGGTGAGGGTAGGAACGTAGATTGACTGGTAAATCGAGAGCTTTGCCTTTCGGCTCAGCTTCCTCTTCACCACAACGGTCCAGTACAGCAACCACATCACTGCCGACGCTGCACTGATCCGCCTGTCAATGTCACGCTCCATCTTCCCCTCACTGGTGAACAAGACCCAGAGATACTTGAACTCCTCCACTTGAGGCAGGGACTCTACATTCACCCGGAGAGGGCAAGCCACCTTTTTCCGGTCAAGAGCCACGGCCTCAGATTTGGAGGAGCTGATCCTCATCCCAGCCACTTCACACTTGGCTGCAAACCGCCCCATTGCACGTTGGAGGTCCCGGTCAGATGAAGCCATCAGGACAACATCATCTGCAAACAACAGAGATGAGATCCTGTGGTCCCCAAACCTGCTCCCCTCCGGCCCCTGACTGCGCCTAGAAATTCTGTCCATAAATATAATGAACAGAACTGGTGACAAAGGGCACTCCTGGCAGAGTCCAACATGCACCGGAAACAAGTCCGACTTACCACCAGCAATGCGAACACAGCTCCTGCTCCGGTCATACATCCCTTAGCAAGGGTACAGAGCTGGTCCAGTGTTCTGCGGCCTGGACGAAAACCACACTGCTCCTCCTGAATCCGAGGTTCGACCATCGGTCGGATTCTCCTCTCCAGTACCCTGGAATAGACCTTACCGGGGAGGCTGAGGAGTGTGATTCTCCTGTAGTTGGAACACACCCTCCGGTCCCCCTTCTTAAACAGAGGGACCACCACCCTGGTCTGCCAGTCCAGAGGTACTGTCCCTGAATGAAACCAATGCATTAAAATATAATTCTATAAAGAAATAAAATACAGAATTTTGGGCCTGTGTGATTAATTCAATTTTAATTGAAGCAAGATTTAATAGTTTCATACTGTCAATCATAAGCATGGATCTTGTTTGTTGAGAAGTCTACAGCCAGTCCTCTGTAAAGCATGTGGCTTGTAGCTCAGGCTTTGGAGGATTTTTTTTGTGTTACATTTCACTGACTAAACTAAACTTAAGTCTAATTTATGAAATTAATAATAAAAGCCACTTTCTAAGGAAAAAATTTAATTGAAAATTATGATTGATCAATATGAAAAACAAAAATTATATCCAGTCACAGTCCCTGTTCTTTTGGAAGGATAAGGCATTAAAGTCAACTTTTTTCAAACTTGATATATTCACTGCAATAATGGACAGACCCATAGACACTAATGATTCCCTGTAGCCCAGTGTGAGGGAGTGGAGCTGGTGAGGAACAGTACGATATGGCCCTGTATTTGAGGCTGTGCTCTAGCAGCATTCATCACCATTAGTGTTCATTTCCATGAGTTAGTGCAGGTTTGTGCCACAGGCTTCTGCAGCTCACTGCTCATTCATTTCACTAAACACAGAGAGACTGAGGTCAGGGGCACATACAGACAGCTGCAATGGGGGGCTGACAAGATTTATAACACTTCAAACTTATTTATAATAAAATAAGTTTGAAATAAACTTATAAAAAACAAAAATAAACGTTTTCATTAAACTAGAAGTGAGTTTAATACTACTTTCACCCCACCCCTTCACCCCCTTTTCTTTTTTTTTTTTTCTGACAAACTAGTAGAAATAATCCCTCATTCATCCAGGAGTGGTCCAAGGGCTGGAAATCAAAACACTGCAACTGCCATCTGGAAGCCATTATCCATTTTTTTGCAAATGCCTAATATCTATTAGTAGTAATTAGTAAGCAAAGAAACGTAAAATATATATTGTTTGATGTATGCATTAGTTTTAATTGGTCTTATTATTTCCATTTAAACCACCACAACAAACCAAATCACATCATTTAATTACATCTTATTTATGCTGAATTATATTCCAAAAAAGTACTTAAAGGCCCCAGTGTATTTGCTCTTTAATTGAACGTAGTAAAACACAACACACCAACTCTTCCTCATGAATCCATTTAAACAGCCCATTAGTGAACAGTTCAAAGATCAGCAGTTTGTGAGGACCATCGAAACCCATTGTAGTTCCTAGTGTTGAGTTTGCATGTTTTCCTAATGCAATCTCCTAGTCGTTTAAACGTAGTGACCAAAACTGTAATAAAAGTCTTGCCTTTGATTGATAAATGCTTTAAATCTGAATACATCTCCATGGAGACAGACACAAACCGATGCAGTGCAGATAAGAGGCAGGAGAAAAGCCTTTATTATCCAGGGCAGGCCACACAAGCTGCCAATAAATCACAGTTAATTCTTTGCTATCCTGATTTAACTTAACATGTGTCACTTTTTCTCAGTCAGCTAAGGTAAAGATAAGGTCTCAAACTGTCAAAACAAAGGATAATGGTTCCACTCTCATTCCTCATTCCAAGTCTTATTGTTGTTGAGCAAGACACATTTTGTTTTTGGTGTCTGTGTGAATGTGAGGGTTGACGCATCAATGAATCAGGCATAATGTTAGAAGCAAATGCACATACATCCCAATATATAGAACATGAAATATGGTTCTGACACACTGACTACTTTTACCTGGCAACAGCCTCACAAAACTCACACCTGGGATAGTGCCATGAAGAAGGCGGACCGCAGATGGCGCTGTGTTCCTGCTTCCGCCGGAAGACAGCGCCAAAACCTGTTTAAATCAGCTGACCGGACACATCTCACAGCAACATCATGTGACCACTCTGAAGAAGACCGCTAATGAGCAATTGAAATGGTCACGTATGAAAATAAACTAAACCTTGGTTTGAAAGCTCAAATTATTCCACCTTTTGATGTCAAGTAACGATAGTTTTCCAGTTAACAAATACCTTTTACCTTTAGTTCAGTAGAGATTGGCAATTTCAAGGCTGAAATTATCCAAATGATTCTAGTGAAGGTGTATGAGGCTTAAAAACACAGTGCAGGACTTCTTTATCACATGACATCACAAGGTGGAACAGAGTGTTTTTTGTATGTATGTATGTATGTATGTATGTATGTATGTATGTATGTATGTAAACAGGTATGTTTGTGATGAGGAAACAACATACATATTACATAACACTGATTAGAAAATAGCATAATATGTGCCCTTTAAAATTCTCACAAGACAAATTTGTTCATAAATAAATCTAGTAGTTTTGCTTCTAATCAAAATAAGTAAAATAAATAAAGCAAAAGTATGTATCTTTTTTGTTGTTTTGTTAAAGAGAAAGCAGAAACTTGTCCTACCCTTATGTTGTCAAAGGATGCTCGGTTGGTGACGTCATACAGCAAGAGTAAAGCTATAACACACAAATATGAAATTAAAAACAACTCGTCAGTACATAAGACAGTTCATTATAACAGACTTTTATCCCTGAGCTGTTGCCCAACCGCAAACAAAAATATTGAAAATGATAAAGCACATTGACTTCTGTTAAAAGCCTTTTTTCAATGAGCATTTCAATGACCCTTTGTGGAAAAATATTATTAATATGTACCTACAAAGGTTTGTTTATGTTTTACTTCTGAGAATTTGAATGAAGTCTGATTAGAATTATTGTGGGAAAACAAAAGGCAAAGACCACACAGAGGAACAATCAGCAGCGGAAATGAAAGGCAAAAATTAGCACGGCACTTGGGCTGAGACTTGACGCAGAAGAGATGAAAGCTCAGATAAGGAGGGAAGGAGACAGCAACTGAAAATAACTTTATGACTGCTGTTTTGTTTCAGTCGACCAGCCCCCAGAACAACAAAACCTTATCGGTGAATCAATCAAAACTGCTGATGAACACTGAATACAGACCAGGTTTTAGTTCAGGATACAAAATATTCTAGATCGTAATAGGAGTTGTCAATGTTTAAAGGTCCTATATTACACAAAATGGATTATTAAGAGCTTTAAGCCATGTTATAATGCTGGAGTTGTGATTTGTTTCATTCACATATGTTTGAGTAATCCTGGTTTATTAGTCTGCTACCTTTTACCTTTAGTTCAGTAAAGTTTGTCAACTGCAGATCTGAAATCATCCAAATGATTCTAGTGAAGTTGTATGGAGTTTAAAAACACAGTGGAGCACTTTCCCTATTGCCACATGACATCACAGGGTTTGTGTGTTAAACGTGTGAATGAAACAAAACACAACTACAGGTATTAAAAAGAAAAAAATCACTCCGATTACATTAAAAGTCCTTTAATAAATAAAACGGGACTGTACAACTCCAGGTATGTTTGAGGAAACAATATTCTAACTAAATATGATTTCTGCTAAGAGCCTGTCAGAGGATTTACAGCTGATATTTGCACTTGCAAGCATATTATCAATCGGCCTTAAATCTTAA